>CM040244.1:219007131-220376194 GCA_022545495.1 Chrysanthemum lavandulifolium
TATCCTAATGCCTCTTATCATTTAGTTATTCCTAACTACACAAGTGTAGTCTTACTAGCGATCTCGGGATGCATCACAAAACAAGTTCTAGAATCTATTATACTACCGGTTCACACTCTAAGCATTAAAGATGAATGCTTTAATTCCTACTAATCTAAGGGCGATCCTCACATTTTGGGTGGAATTTAGGTGGTAAAGGGTTTTTTGTGCTAGTCATACAACTTCCTATCCGTGAGACGCTTTAGTTAAGACTAATGGCCCACTCCTATATGTCATAAAAAAATTTAAATTTGGTGCCAAAATTACCCTAACCGACATTTTCTCATGGTTTATTACACAAATACAATTAGACAAAGCAAATAATCAAGGATAAGCATAGTTTCTAAGTTCCGCTTTATTTTCCTCCTACACTTAAACCGAACATTGTCCCCAATGTTCCCGAAAGTATCAAAGTTATGATAATGGAAGGTAATTAAAATGAAAGAAACTAATACTCCCCGATCGACTTGGTAGGATCCGTGTGTGAAGTAGTGGTTAAATCATTTCCAAGAAAAATGTATGCGTGAAAAGCTCCTTCCAATCTTTTGTTTCTTCTTGATAAATAAAACCGCACATTCAAGAAAACAAACGAAACCTTCGTAAAATCGGCGGTAATAATATATATAAGACTCTACTAAACTAGGATATAATGCTTGTGGAATGGATGTTTGCAATTTACGGAAAATTAAGACACGAAAATTCCAAAATTTATAAGTAGCTCGAAAAGCGAGAAAAAGGTAATCTGTTGTTTTACTCCTTCACGCCGTCAGTTTCGATCTAACACCGTCAAAGTTATCCCGACAAAAGCGGTCTCGATTTTACGGAAAAAATTCGGAAAATTTACATCTTTAGAACTGGAAAGATTTCGCAAAACATTCATTATGACTCGATACAAGCATTTGACTCGAACAAACATACATATATATCTTTTAATGAATTGCTATTCTCATGTTTACGTTTCTTTGAAAACGTGTGTAATCCTCCTACACTTATCCTTTATGTAAAATACCTTTATATGCAATTAAGACGAGGTTAAAAACAAAATAAAGCATTTTTACAAATTTAAACATGAGAATAAGTAATCAATAAAAGATATATGACACTAACAAGCAAACAATTAAGCATGGGTTGCCTCCCACGAAGCGCTTTTCTTTATTTATGAGTCTTGTAGCTAGACTCGTAGTCTTGCTCCTACGTAACTTCGTTACTGTTACCTCCTTTGTCATGACAGTCTCTATTGGGGGATTCCATGTTGTAGAAGTGCCCTATGATGCACCTTTCTAAGAGTTCGTCATCTCCTCACTCGGTCCTATATTTCGGTCCTAAGTTCAAGCAATCCTTATAGAATCCGAAAATCTTAGCCATAACATAATCTACTCCTTTTTCCTTATCCTTTTCATTCCTATAATAGACTGATAGTTTAAGTTCCTTTTCATCATTAGAGAGTGATGAAAACTTCTCAATCTTAAACGGCATTTGGTAAGCTATGTCATCGGTCTCATCCTTGAATCGCACTATTCTAATGAGGATCATAAGTCATCCGGTGTTTCCTATGAAAGGTTTTCCTAGAATAACGTGGGACAAGCTAGGATCTATGGCCGTGCTAATATCATCCACAATTATGAAGTCCGTAGGAAACGTGAAACTACCTACATAAACAGGCAATCCCTTAACTCTACCAAGAAAATTGCACCTACCCCTAGGATTATCGGGGTCTTGCCTAGTTGGGATAGGCTTTTTCATTACCCAATTATAGTAGGTGCTAGTCATTATGTTTATTGGTGATTTGTGGTCAATGTAGGCCTTTGCCACGAAAAGGTGCCCTATGCAACATGGTATGTTAAGATTCCAAGGGTTCCCAAACTTGATTCTAGGGCTTTTCCTAACATACATGTGACGGAGGTCACACACTAAGTGAGGGTGGCGAGATAGCTCTTTTTCCGTAGGAAACTTATTGAAATAGTCATTATCTACTTCATCTACTTCCTCGGTTGTTTCATTATTCTTAAGTGTATGGCCCTCTTCGTCATTTGTTCCATTGGGTTTTACTACGGTGATGGTATTGACGAATTGGACGTGTTTCGCTAACTTATTTGGGTCCTTAATCTCTATACCAGAAGGCTCGGGAGTTGATATAGCATTAACCTTCCTATCACTATTGGTCATGGCTTTCACGAGGTTATCTATCTTTCTATCCATCTCAGCTTGTTGTTGGTTAAAACGGTCCGAGAGCTTAGCTATTTGAGCTTTTTGGGATGCGACTAGGTGTTGCAACATCCCCTCAATGTTTTGTTGGTTAGGATCGTGAGATGGGGGCCATGAAAAATCATTGGAAGTGAATTCCTTGGTTTGTCCCCAATAGAAGTCGGGCTTGCCCTTCCATGATTCTCGGGTTTCATTGAAATTCCTAGGTCCGGGTATTGTAGGGAATCTTCCTCCCGTTCCATTAATCTGCGATGATGCGTAGTCAACGGAGGCATGTTCGGGGGATCGGCTGCAAGTGCGCGTGTTATAAGGATCACTACACGGCTCACACGAGGAAGAAACTTTGTTCATATGGCGTGAAGACTTGGGATTTTCGTAGGAACTCATTAGGAATTTAACTTGATCTTCAAGTTCGATCATCCTACGGTCGGAAGATTGTGAGTCAATGGGAGGCAAGGAGATTGCCTTAACGGTTTTGGGCAACTCACGGGGTCATTCCAACTTTCGTTGTCATAGAGCAAGGTCCTCTATTATACCCCATGATTCTTCCGCGGTGAGATAACTAAGTTTTCCACCGGCCGCTTGGTCAATGGATCGCTTTGTGGGGAAGTTGACATGATCATAAAAGATTTGGACTTGAAGCCAAAGATCAATGCCGTGATGAGGGACTTTATGAATTAAGTCCTTGAATCGAGTCCATGCTTCGTAGAGAGATTCACCTTGACGTTGTTAGAACATCAAGATGTCATTCCTAAGTTTAGTGGTTCTCCCCGGTGGGAAAATTTGAGCAAGGAAGCGAGAGGTAAGATCATCCCAACTTGAGATGGAGCCGGCGGGAAGTCGCTCAAGCCAACTACTAGCTTGGTCCCGTAGAGAGGTGGAAGAGACGGTAGCGTAGTCTCCCGAGTAGTAGCATCAAGGTCAATGGAATTGACAATTTTGAGAAATCCCTCGATGTTGATTAGGATCTTCGAACGAAGTCCATGGAATGCACATCCGTTTTGCACCAACCGGATGGTGTCGGATCGCAGGGCTGTAGTTTGGGCTAGGTCGGGAAGCTCAATGGTGTTCCTATAGCCTAGGTGGCTTGGTCTCGAGTATTCACCAAGAGTACGGGCTCTTGGCGGGTCATTTGGTGGTAGGTTGATGAATGGTGGTTGGTTATCAACTTCCATGATGAAAAGTGATGGGGTTACGAACAAAGGTCACGAAGAAGGGGGATAGAATATGAGAAAGCTAAAAATCAAGAAAAATTTACTTGATAGGAATCAAGCAAAGAAACCTAAATGAGGTGGACTACTAACTAGCTATTCTATTCCCCGGCAGCGGCGCCAAAAACTTGATAACGCTACACGCGTCGTTCGGGGTCAAAGGAACTTCCTTTTCTTCGATCAAGTTTTATAACACCCTAGGCAATGAACCTAATCGTTGTAGTGTAGTATTAGGGTAAGCCACGGGTATTGATATCGTTCTCTAGGGGAATAGGAATGCTAGTGAGAAGTTACTACGCTAAGGTTGGGGTTGAGGAAGATTATTTTTATCTTTTATGTTTTTAGGAAATGGAAATGTACGAATCTCGGGGTTTGGATTTGAGGGTTGGTATTTCTACCGATTACTCTACTTATCTAATTATCTAATCTAAGGTGTATGTAGTCTATGTCTAATTATTGTGTGCTCGTATGATAGTTTAAAGATGTGTTCACTTAGGTTTTATTACTCCTTAATTATCTCCTATTGATGGTTGAATTGTCACGTCCTTATTCTTAATCGCGTTGTGTGTCTAAAGTCGTAGGGTATGCGTTTATCCCTAACTCTTTGAACTTACCAAAGGGTCTCATCTACAAAACCCTCTAGGGATTATAAACTCTAACTCTAAGGCACTCTTTGGATGGTTTAGCCTACAACCGCTCTAAGTGCTATAGCCCAAGGTTCACAAAGATTAATCAAGCATTAATTACACAACGAATGACCTATCGCATTACTAGATCATTAATCAATTAAGATAAGAGACAACCAATAAATATTTAATAATTAAGTTTCATATTCCCTAAGCAAACACACAAGTAAATTAGCCGGACATGGAAAACATGCAAGCATACACATAAATAATTGAAGACATAATTGAATTAATGAACAAAAACACTTATCTTGATGTAAGATAGGGTTTGGAACCCTAAAATACTATACAAGACAGCCTTGGTTCGGTTTAGGTTTTTACTCCAAAAGACTACACACTAAAACTGAAAAATTCGGATTCTATATATAATATTACAATCGCGGCGCCACCTTATGATTTGTGGCGCCGTCGGGTCGCCGCCATTAGGGTTTCGTCTTGGCCACAATAGTCTTGCGACGGCGTCACCTTGTGCTTGTGACGCCGTCTCTTGACTTTCGACGTCTCGGATCAAATCTAGGTCGTGCGAGTTGCGACGCCTACTCTTTTAAAGCGACACCGTCACTTGAAAATAAGAAATTTGGCTTCGTGTCGTCACAAAATGCTCCGACGGCGGAGTTAAGCGATGACGCCCACCTTGTATTTTAGCGACTTGAGTGTCTCGATTCTTGAGTTTGGCCATTTTCTTCAGATATCCGCGCCTTTTCGTCCAAATAAGTGCCATTACTGACAATTTGCCTTCAAGAGACCTAAAAGTGAAAAGGAGCGATATTAAGTAATAACGGATACAAAAGTGATCAAATAAGGGCTTAAACGACCCTCAAAAGGTACATTTTAAAACCTTATCAAGCCCTCATGTTAACAAGTGAGTTCGACATTAAGATACGCATTTAGAGATTTTATTTTGTAGACATCAACGTGGATGATGTGAGAAGAGGGGTCAAGTTCCTAGCTACAAACGTGGAACATCTAACAGTTGAAACATTTATTGATAAAGGATTGTGGGACCACTCGCCTTTTTTATGCATTCTTTACGATTTTCCATCCTAAGCATGTAGTTTCATATCAAGACTTAAGGTTCAAACAAAACAACAACTTTTGCAAGCTGATGCTAAATGAGGTGATAGAAATGAAAACCAGAAAGGGGTTTTGGCCTGAATATTTGAAAGAAGTTGAAATAAAAAATTATTGTAATGGTGGAAAATGGGAAGCCTTGACAAATTCTTGGAAAAAATTCCTTGACGGATTATCTCTTGTCAACTGCTATAAGGTTGAGTTCAGACTGAACTGGTTTTCTTCATAGAAACTACTGCTACAGCTTAAAAATGGAAATCAAGCAGCGAGTGTTTGGGATTCTTTATCACTGGTTTGATTTCTGTTAGCTTTAACTTTATTGTTAGATTTAAATTTCAAAAGCAATAAAATAATAATCGAGTTGAATTAAAACATATTGTTGGCCTTTTTAACGGATCCATGATCTAACTTAGTCACAATATACCAAGAAACATGAATATGAATTATAACTATGAAATACAAGTGTTTTTATTAATCTGTCATCAAATCTGATTGTTTACATGTTCTATCTATTTGTACACTATGAAAAGGCATGAGTGAAAGGTTGTGATGGTTCGCTTGAACCAAGGGTTGTGTCCTTTCACGATAACTGTCATATAACTACTTTTATAACTACCTATAACTAACTTTGTTTCTAGCAGATTGGGATTAACCCAATATTCACTCCCTTAATCACAATCGCGTTGTCGTAGATCTTTAACTCCAATAATTTGTCTCATTGTTAAAAACTTGATCTTTGGTAGTGCTTTTGTGAGTATGTCAGCCTTTTGATATTCTCCACTTATGAATTCAACTTGTAAGTCTTCTCTTTCAACACATTCTCTTATAAAGTGGTACTTTGAATCAATATGTTTAATTCTTCCATGAAATACGGGGTTCTTCATCAGTTTTATAGCATATTTGTTATCAACCATTATTATAACTTTTCTTCCTTTGAGTGTGTAAGCCTGCTTAGTAGTCTTTTTAACCATAATGCTTGTGTTGTTGCTGCTGCTATTGCTGCAATAAATTTAGATTCGCATGATTATAGTGCTACAGTGGCTTGTTTTTGTGTGCTCTAGCTAATTGGTGATTCTCCATAGTAAAATATTATTCAAGTAGTTCCTTTTCCTTCTTGAGTGTTGACTCCATAACTACTGTCGCTGAATCCTTGTATCTTGTTTCCTTCATTATGCTTTGGTGATACCATAATCCTTTGTTCCTTTTACATAGCGTAGTACTTGCCTTATAGCCTTCATATGTTGCTCCTTTGGTTCTTGCATGAAACGACTAAGTAATCCAATAGGATAACTTAAGTCGGGTCTTATGTGAAGCAGATATCTTAAACATCCAATTAAAATTCGATATTCAGTTGAGTTGACCAATGTTCCTTCAGTGTCCTTTGTCAGTCTTGTTCCTGGATCCATTGGTACTAGCGTCTCGTTGTAGTCTATCATACCAACTTCCTTTAGGATCTTGCTTGCATAGGCGGATTGCTTTATTGAAATGCCACCCCCAGTTTGTGTGACTTCCATTCCTAGATAGTAAGCTAATAATTCTAGGTCACTCATTTCGAATTTTTCTTCTATTTGAGCTTTAAACTTGTCGATCTCCTTCTTTGGTGTACCAGTGATGATTAGATCATCTACATAAACTTCTATTAGTAGTATTGAGTCTTTTGATTCCTTTGTGTAGATAGCTTGTTCTAGTGCACATTTCTTGAAATCTAATGACTTCAAGGTGTTGTCTAACTTTATGTTTCATGCACGTGGTGCTTGTCTTAGTCCGTATAGAGCTTTTATAAGTCTATATACTTTTCCATAATGTTCTCACCTCATAAAACCTTCGGGTTATGTAACATACACTTCTTCTTTTAATTCTCCATGTAGAAATGCAGATTTTTCGGCGAGGTGATGTACTTCCCATTTATTGTTAGCAGCTATGGCGAGTAATAATCGAATAGTTTCCATCCTTGCTACAGGTGCGAATACTTCTTCAAAGTCTATGCCATGCTCTTGTATGTAGCCTTTTGCTACTAATCTTGCTTTATGCTTGACTATAATTTCATTAGCATCTTTCTTGGTCTTGAAATACCCATTTTAAACAATTTGCTTTATGTCCTTTGGGTAGTGTGGTTAATTCCCATGTGTTGTTCCTATTGATAGAATCTAACTCGACCTTCATTGCTTCAATCCATTTTTTATCGCTTGATGCTTCCTTGTAGTTCTTGGGTTCATCTTCAGCCAATAATAGTTCCTCGGTGTTCTCGTTATAACCTCTCAGCGGTATATGATCAAAATGTGAATGTGAATTTGTGGTTGATTTTGAACTACTATCACTTTGATATATTGTTTATGTTGAGATATTGGGTGTAATTTGAGAATTTACTTGTGATGAACTTGTTGATAGTGTGTGAAGTGTTTGAGAATGTGAGGGTGAGCTTGTTGTTGATGTTGTATATCCACCATCATCATTGTTAGGGAATTCATTGTCATCTGGTTGAATTCCTTGATCATGATGTTCATTTGTGGCTTCAAGATTTTCTATTTTGAAATCAGTCCATTCGGGTTCGTCGTTAATGTGCTCACTCATGTATTCCTTCCAATCCCATGTTTCATTCTCCTTAAACTTCACGTCTCTACTAACACATATCTTTTGTGTTATTGGATTAAATAGTCGGTAGGATTTTGATCCTTGTTCGTTTCCTAAGTATACCATTCTACTGCTTCTATCATCTAACTTCATCAAATCTTGTGATGGTACCTTTGCATATACTATGCAGCCGAAAACTCTTAGATTCTCTAAGTTTGGCTTTCTTCGCTTAATTGCTTCATATAGAGTAATGTCTTCTAATGCTTTTGTAGGAACGCTATTTAAGATGTATATGGCATGTCTAACAGCTTCAGCCCAAAAAATTTGTGGCGTGTTCGTTGCTTCATCATACATCTTGTTGTAGACATAATTGTCCTATTTCTTCTTTCAACTAATCCATTTTGTTGCGGTGAGTAAGGTGAGGTAAGTTGTCGTGCTATGCCATTTTCTTTGCAATATTGTGTGAATTCATTTGATGTGAATTCTCCTCCACGATGAGTTCTTAACATCTTTAATTTTGTCCTTAACTCATTTTATATCGTCTTCTTGTATTCCTTGAAAGTATCAAATTCCTGACCTTTCGTATTTAGGAAATACACCCACATATATTTTGAGTAGTCATCTACTAACAAGAATATGTATTTCTTTCTAGAAGGTGTCGTTGGTGTGATTGGTCCACATAAATCTCCATATACTAAATCTAAAGGTGAAGTTGATCTAGCTTTTGCTCTTTTTGGAAATGGTGCTCTACTATGTTTACCAATTAAACAAACATCACAGATTTTTGTTGTATGTTTAATGGCAGGTATTTCATGAACTAAATCCCTTTGCGCCATTGATTTTAGTGACTCAAAATTGAGATGTCCTAGTCACGCGTGCCATAACCATGTATTATCCTTTAAATTTTCTAGTAGGCAGATAGGTGTGCGTATTCTTAGACTTGCTTTATATAGACGGTTTCTTTCTCGTGTAACTTTCATGAAGATTTTGTTATCCATGTCATAAAGTCGTAATTCATCGTCTTCCATTACTACCTTACAACCAATTTCAGTAAATTGTCCAAGGCTCAATATGTTGCTTTTCAAGGTAGGAATGTAATATACATGTGATATAATTCTTTGCTTCTCGTCATCACATTCTATTAAAATTGAACCTTTTTCCTTTGATTTCTATGTGTGAACCATCTCCGAATCTTACTTTTCCGCTGACCTTCTCATCTAACTCCTTGAAGTGTTCTCTCACTCTAATCATATGGTTGCTAGCTCAATTGTATAAATACCATAGACTATCCATATTTGTCTCTTTATAAACTTCTTTTAATTGTTTCCTTTCATCTGAGTCTTCTAATATTCCCATTAATAGGGTTGGTTCTAAGTCTTCTTCAACAAGATTAGATTGCTCATTTGCCTTTAACCTTTGAGGACAGTTAGGTGCAATATGCCCTATTTTCTTACATTTGAAACATTGTAATTTGCTAGTATCATAGTTTGATTTCTTGAAGCTGTTATGAGAGGTTTCTCAATCTTTCCTCTCTCCCTTAAATTTCTTGTGGTTCATTCCTTGTGAAAATTTATATTTTCCACGTCCTCTAAAATACCTTTTCATTTATCTTCATGTCTTGTGAACATCAGTCTCTCTTGATTGTGCACTTGTTTACCTTTCTTGTACTTAATTCTTTCCTCATATGTCTTGAGTCTTCCAATTGCTTCTTCCATTGTTATTTCACTTAGATCAGAATATTGCTCTATTGATGCAACTGTTTGCAGATACCTATCGGGTAAAGTATTTAATAGCTTTCGTACTATTATTTGATCTTCAATTGTGTTCCCTAGACTAGCAGCTTTGTTTACTATTGTTGTTATTTTTCCGGTGAAGGTGTCAATTGTCTCGTCTTCCTTCATATGTAACATCTCAAATTCGGATTTGAGTGTTTGTAATCTTGCTTGTTGAACTCTTTGTTCACTAATGTGTCGGTTTTGTGCTTTGTTATTTGAAGCAATTGTTCTTCGGGTAAAGATTGATAAAGGAATGCGATAGCAGTCTTATCTTTCTTGTTGTCGGTTTGAGTCGTTTCTAATGGCTCTATCATTTCCCATAAACCATTCGCTTAGAGAATGATTTGCATTCGAATTGCCCATAATGAGTAATTCGATGGTTTTAGCATCGGACATTTGAATTGAGGTGTACCAGGAGTACTTAATTCTTTCTTTGCACTTTCTCCACTATCTTTCGTCATGTCTCTAGGATATTGTATAAATCTCCAAATGAAATATCTAACACTAAGTGTCTCAAAATTTCTTTTCTGGCGAGCTCTTTTGTTTTGTGCCTTACAGCCTAACTATAACTTATGGGGACTAGATTTTTTTTTTTTTTTTTTTTTATAAAAACAAACTATCCTTGGAGATTTGATATTCTAAGTTGAATAACCTAAGGTTAATTACTCTTTAAATTATCCCTTTAATATAACAAGCAGTGTAATCACTAGGTTATTATATTTTCTAAAAGTCTCGAAAAGTACTAACTTAAAACTAAAGGAAGTAACTTTTCCTACAAATCTATACAATATATATCATGAATACTGATATATACTATATAAAAAAGAAAAAAGTGGAGGGTGTGTTTTGAATGTTTGGAACCTTGGTGGGTTAATATACCCGTAGTCCGTTTTGTTGTTGGTTCCTGGTGATGCCCTAAACTTTGCGCCTCTCTTCTTCTTTGGAGATAACGCGTCTCTTCTTAAGACTTTAATCCGTCTTCTACACTTCTTGTGGTGGTTAACCGCCGATTATATGGTCGGTATAACCGTCTCTTCTCTTCGGTGGTGGGTTCTTCTTGAACCAAAGTAATCCCTATGATTTTGTGCGAAATTAGGGTTTCGCAATTTGGGATTTGCTTAGTACCGATTGTTATCAGGGCCTCTATGGACAACTTGAATCAATTGATGATTCATTTAGGGGTGCGAGTCTTGATTCTTCAATAAAAAAATAGGTGTGTTTGTTCCTTGTTTTTATTGAATTGATTTGTTGCCCCTTGATGATGACTTATGTTGTCCGATTGAATATGGATTTCTGTTTTGAATTTGGTTTTTGGACTTTGTAACCGTGCCTAATACTGATGACTATAATGATTCTGGGTTATGGGGGGGGGGGGTTTTTTTTTGGTTTGTTGGTCTTGAAACAGAGTTTGCAAACGACCACAAGATGAACGCCTTTCTAATGTCGGTTGATCTTATCACAAAAGTGATTGATCCCTTGGTGACAGAAATTGGACTTTCTTGATAAAATTATTTGAATAATACATGAGTGATGTTTCTGATTTGTGTGTTCAATGAGTTTTTTTTTCAAAACTTGGCCGAAAAGAAACTGATACGGTTTTGATTCAAAACAGGAATGAAAGATTTTGTATTTCTGGTATATGATGATTTGGTTAACAACCAAACCTGACTCTGATACCAATTGTTGGCCTTTTTGACGAATCTATGATCTAACTTAGTCACAATATACCAAGAAACAGGAATATGAATTGTAAATATGAAATACAAGTGTTTTTATTAATCTGATGGTTCGCTTGAACCAAGGGTTGTGTCCTTTCACGATAACTGCCATATACCTACTATACTTTTATAACTACCTATAACTAACTTTGTTTCTAGCATATTGGGATTAACCCGATACATATGGTATTTCTGTAAGAGGAGTGATACATCCACAAAAAAAATTCACATGCTGTGGTGGAAGTGGATGATTGGTTTTTTATGGGATCCACTCTCACAAAAACCAATCATCCGCTTCCACCTCAGCGTGTGGATTTTTTTTGTGAATAATTTTGTGTGGTTATAGCAAATTTCAGTAATGCTACTCTTTTTGTGCAGCTATCTTTGTAAGCTTATTAAACTATACTAGTCTAGCATATTTTTGATGATTCTCATTTTATCAAATTACATATAATTTTCAGGCTTCCACTTAATATATAAATTTATTACTCACAAAACTGGATACATTTAAGTAGAGATGAGCGGTCGGTCCGATCCCGCATCGAATTAGTGGCACCGATTTTTCCCGAGCATAAATTAGTGGTGCAGGTGATTGCATCGAGCGGATTCGGATACCGTGAGGGAAATCGGGTTTTCCGCTTTTTGAGAATTTCGATTTGGCACCGGTCCGCATCGAATTAGTGGTCGATTTTTTCACCTTATTTCGTAGTCGCACTGCATCAGTATTTCAAGAGTCGGCACTGTTTGATGACGATACCAAGACGGTTCGGTTCAATTCCGTGATTCGGTTCGAAATGCTCGTCCCTACATTTAAGCGTATCCTAACAAACTTCGGTAGCTATGACATCTTCCCACATCAGTTTCCCTACACAATGCCCTTATTTAAGTTCGAACAAATACTCCAAATCGACAATGCCATCTCAACAGCAACCTGAATTGTGTTTATGTTCGCTTTGAGTTTTGATAAGCGTATTTAGTTTTATATTCATGTATTTTGGAATTGTGGAAGGAGACTTGAACACGATGAAATGCTTAACTGAACAAATACTACATTTCTTCGTGCATATTAATTGAATCTGTAGATGCTAAATGCAATTGTGATCGGTAACAGAAGTACACAATATGCGTTCAACTTTTGAAATTGATGTGCTTGCTTTAAAACTAGTTGGAGGTTAACGTCTTTCTATTTACATTGTTAATTTCTTTGTACTCTTTGGCATCATGTATTCTCCGGTACTAAATATACCACTCCGTATGATATATTAAACATTGGTATGTTGCTAACATATATCATTGAAAAAGATCATGGACTTGTGTCTAAATAATTAAGCCAAGTCATAACAAGATCTGTAGCCCATTGGATTTGCTTAAAGATTTCGAGGATGCATCTTTTAATTCAAACGCCTATATAAAGGCAACAAGCTTGATTACTTTCATATATTCCTAGTGACTGTCAATTTGCACCCAAGCTTGTTGCCTTATAGGTGTCATATTGTCGGGTTTGGGTCACGCGTCTAGATAAGTTTGGGTCTATACGGTTCAGGTCTAGATGCGTTTTCTAGAAGCATGGGTCTAAATGGGTCTGGGTCTAGATGGGTTTTGGTCTGGCGACAAGATTTTTTTTTTACTAAAAGATGAAAAAAGTGGAAAAAAAATTTAAAAATTGACCCGCTAGACCGCCTATACCTGTTGGGTAATTATTATATAATTGCATTTTCTATCGAATACCCAATTAGAGTTTCAGGAAGACCCAACTAGACTCATGTTTAACAAACGGGTCTCAAATTGACACCTGAGTGGCTTTTATCCCTTGGAGCAGTTCGTTTTCATAGAGTTTTTTTTTTTTTTTTACCACTGATATGAAACAAGTACAAGAAAAGGGACCACGAGACGACTAGATGGCCCAGCCCCTTCCCCTAGGATATTACATTGGTTTTTAGTGCAACTTCAGCAAGTGGTGTATTTTTCATTTAGTCCTGGTGGGTTTCGCTTGTCCTCCTCAGACCTCACAACTTGTTATCATGATAATGGCGATGTATGACTAATTACAGAGACGACTTCATTCAAGTCTTCTTTACTTAGCTTATCAGCAAGGGATCTTATACAGCATGCTAAAGATGTAGTCTATATAAAGTAAAGATATTCATTTAATATAAAACTTAATACAATTTTGGTACATGGATCTATAGGAAGTATGAACAATTGGAGCTACTATAACTTAACACTTGCATCCTTATTCTAAATAATCGCCACACTGCACACTTAATGTATAATCTGAGCCAACATCAGTCTAGCATCTTTACTATCAGGCCTTTCTTTCGGGTTATCAAGCGTGCAAAAACAAGCAATCTTAAGAACCAAAAGCATTTGTTCCTCATACCCGTTTCCCAGCATCTTTGGATCAATAGCTTGTTTTGGATCTTCACCAATCATCACATTCCTCATCCATTTCACCAAACTCATCTCATTAGTCCTTTGGAAAAACTCGTCCGACGGTAACATCCCCATCACCAAAACTGCCAACAGAACCCCAAAACTATAGATATCACACTTATCGGTAAACTTCAAAGTTTGATGATATTCAGGTGCAATATACCCCAAAGTCCCTGCAACATTGGAACTCGTCATATGAGTGTCTGCATCTGGGATAGACTTTGCAAGTCCAAAGTCAGCTATTCTTGCTTCCATGTCATCATCGAGAAGCACATTAGCTGGCTTTAGATCTCTATGAACAATACGAGGAGTATGATTCAAGTGAAGATACTCCAGCCCAGATGCTACACCAAGCGCAACCTTGTGTCTAGCCAACCAATCAAGTTCACGTCTGCCTTCTTTCACTTGTTGTAAGATATCTTGCAAACTACCATTTTTCATAAACTCGTAAACCAAATAATGACAATTGGGGCGCGAAATGTGTGCTAACAAAGGAAGTAAATTCCTATGTCGGATTTCCCCAACTGTTTTGATTTCGGATCTGATTTGTCTCATTTTCTTGTTGAGTAGCTTTGTGTCTTCTTCGGTTAATTCAGCTGCATCCTTTGAAAGCTGGTCTATTTTCTTGATTGCAATTGTTTTCACTTTACCTTCTGGTAATTCAGCTTTGTATACTTCACCACACCCGCCTTTCCCAATGATCTGCAACGATGCAACACCGTCTTCTTTCTCCAAAAACGCGAGTTCCTCGGCTTTGATCTGTTGACTAAAGATTGTGGGACCGTGTTCGTCCTTTTTCCCTTTAATCATATTCACAACCAACTTAAACAGAACCGAAAATACCGTCCCACAAATAACTCCAGCCACTATTCCAGCTAAAAACCCGAGGATCCAACGGACCACTTTCTTTTTCCTATCCTTACCCTTACGTTTCTGAGCCGGCGCAGTAGGAGCTGGTGCTGGAGCTAGATCATTTGAACTCGCATTTGAAGCACTTGAATTTGTTTCAGCAAAGACGTAACGTTTTGGAAGCCCAGATACCGTAGATTCCAACTGGGTCATCTCCGGTATCGGGCCTTCCAAGAAACTATTGCCCGAAACATTGAAAAACCTTAGATTCCTAAAAGAGCGCAATGAAGCAGGTACTTTGCCAATAAACATGTTATTAGCAAGTGATAGTTTTTCTAGATTAGGAAAGTATTTCAAGAAACCAAGATCACCAGTAAATTTATTCGAGCTTAGATCCAAGATCCTAAGACGAACAAAAGAAGATATCCCTAGTGGAACTCGACCCGAAAACCTATTATTCTTAAGATCAAGTACTTCTAGTTTCTTGCACTTGGTTATTTCTAATGGGAGAGTTTTAACTAAATGGTTATTAGGCAATGAAAGTTCTTTAAGTTCTGTCAACTTACCAATTTCTGGAGACAACGAGCCTCTGAGGCACCTCGAATTGAACACGATACGTGTAACACGTAAGACGGATGAGTTGTTCGATATCCTACGGTTGCAAAATACTTCAGATGTGTTACATAAGTTGTTTGTGTCACTTGCAACATGACCAAGGTCTTTAAAGATTGCTAATATAGCATCATGGTCATTCTGGTCGAGGATTAATCTCGAGTGAGCCGATATTGCTAGAGTGAATAATGTGAGGAGATAGAGGTGGTTGATGGTTACCATGGTGGTGGTTGGCCGGAAAAATGGGATGGTGAATGCTGTTTTATTTAAAAATAGAAAGTTGAATATGGATATTATATAGTGAGTAGTATTTTTTGGACTTGTGGAAATTTTAAGTATTGGTAGGAACGTGTGGAAAAAGTTGGATGATGGGCCTTCTTTGTATTGACTTGACTTGGTAAGCGTCTTGGCAATTTCCAATATTACCCTTTAGGCCTACATCCATTAAAAAAATAATAAATAAAAAATAAATAAATAAATCTTCCATTTACACATTTTATGCACATCAAATATCATATTTATGTTAATTGTTTACACACTTAAACAACATCAAATATTTCGTACATTTTTAAACAACTATAACTTTTTTAGTTAACTAGCCACTTACATATTGTTAGGCTTAGGCCAAGCAAAAAGCCTCTAATAATTCTTTATCTATAATATACATTGTTCTAAAAAACGCGCAAAGGTTTCACAAAGACGTGAGGTTTTATCATGTCGTCACGTCACATGTTATACTGTCTTATGCCACGTTTTTTTTGTAAACTCAATATATATAAAATCTGATAAAAATATATAAATATTTTCATATTTTGTGTTGTCTTATGCCACGACTTATAAACGTAAAAACTTCGCTTTACCGCTAAGACGTGAGTCACTTCTTGCGCTATTTATAGCGCTATTTATAACGTTGGTAATATATTAGCCTTACACAACTGTTATGGATAAGTTATTGAAATAATATATGATTAGTCTATATGATGCTTTATAATCAATATAAAACAAAATGTAGTACTATTAAAATGAATAATGTAAGATAAAAGTTGCTTCTTGATCAACTATTTAATTTATTCTTCCTATAAATAATAAATAAGAGCTTGTATTAAGGAGCAATATCTTTTCTAAAGTTGACTAAAACTTAGGATACAATAAATAAATTTTCTAAACTTAAACTTAATAGATTCATAAACAAATTCTGCCAAGAAGCTGCTTATACAATTTGTAATGATTCAAGTATGAAACCTTTTTAAACGATCTGAAACTATAGAATATCACACAAAGCATCTCAAAAATATAGACAGGAAACATAGTTTTCTTGGCATCCTTGACAGAGTGACTAGTTTAGAAACTTGCTATAAGAATTATGAATATTAAAATGATAAGGAATTTTATGACAGTAATAAACATCAATTTGTTGCAACTTGCAAGGGTCATTAGAATGATATGTTGCATACTTGAATCGACCAATAAGCAATTAATTCAATATTGTTTTTTGTTTGTAGAAAAGATAACAGATCACTAGACTTTGACCAGTGATGGGTCAGTTTGCCACCTCATGGCCCAATTTGTGCTGAATAACAAAACGATCAACACCATTATTAGAGTAGACCACTAAAATTAGAAAGTGAAGGTCATCGTTTACTTGGTCTATGACAAAAATACCCTTTCGCATGAATTTACACTCAATAATATCATGAAGTAGTTTTTTCTTAGCAAATCAACTTGTTTGAAACTAGCGATTCAGTGGAGCAATGACTAGCTTGACTTGAACTACTTTTTGTTTATGCAACGAAGTTCAAATCATATCGAGTTATAACTTATAAGGTAACTAAAGGGTGAGGATCCTCACCCGTAACTAAAAACTTTAATCAAGTGCACATAAAAAAGTTGATTTACATAAGGATAATATAGGGCTGAGCAAATCAATTCGAAAACCGACTCGAACCGACAAACTGACCGAAACTGGACTAAACCGAACTGAACCGACTTTTTTTGTTCGGTTTCGGTTTTGTATATTTATTTCAGTTTTTATCAGTTTCGATTCGGTTTTTGTCAGTTTTTCGGCTCGAAACCCGAAAATTGACCCGAACCGAGGTATTCGGTTCGGTTTCGGTTTAATATATATTTTTTGGTTCGGTTCTCGATTTGAGTTTTACTCTTTTTCAGTTTTCGGTTCGAGTCAGATTTTGTTGGTTCGGGTCAGGTTTGACCCGATGCTCACCCTTAGGATAACATGTTTCAAACCTATCAAATTAGTAATAAAAAAAGGGGTAATTCCCAAAAGGGGACAAAAAGCTCTTTAGATGTCACTATCGGGTACAAAATTAACATCTCTTCTCAAATTGGTCATGTGCGAATGTGCGATTCCACTAAAATGTTGACACGTGTCAGACGATAAATCACTTTCGATCGTTGGCGATTCTGATCATTATCGATGTCTTGTTTGACTTTTATATACAAATGTGCGAAAGATGAATGTGCGAATGTGCGATTTGAACATAATTTTATTGGGAAAAACCACTTGTAAGGAATAAAATCTTACTTTATGGTACAAAATCTTTATTAATTCTTTAAAAAACTTATTTAAAATATTTTAAATAAATAAATATTTATTAAATTATAATAATTTAAATAAATATTTTAAAGAATTATTTTAAATAAATAAATATTTATTTAAATTATAATAATTTAAATAAATATTTATTTATTTAAAATAAATATTTTAAAGAATTAATAAATAAATATTTATTTACTTAAAATATTTTAAATAAATATTTAAACTATTTGTTTAAATTATTATAATTTAAATAAATATTCATTTAAATTATTATAATTTAAATAAACATTTATTTATTTAAATAAATAAATATTTATTTAAAATATTTAAAATATTTAAAATATTTATTTAAAATATTTTAAAATATTTATTTAAAATAATTCTTTAAAATATTTATTTAAATTATTATAATTTAAATAAATATTTATTTATTTAAAATATCTTAAAGAATTAATAATGATTTTGTACCATAAAGTAAGAATTTATTCCTTACAAGTGGTCTTTCCCAATAAAGTTATGTTCAAATCGCACATTCGCACATTCACCGTTCGCACATTTGGATATAAAAGTCAAACAAGACATTGATAGTGATTGTATTTGCCAATGATTGAAAGTGTACTTATTGTCTGGACAAGTGTCAACATTTTACTGGAATCGCACATTCGCACATGACCAGTTTGAGAAGAGATGTTAATTTTGTACCCAATAGTAACCTCTAGAGAGCTTTTTGTCCCTTTTAAGGAATTATGCATGTGATGATGTAAATATTAAGAAGTCACAATGAAGTAGGCACACCAACTTTTGATTTAGTTAAAGTTCGTGTGACGGTGAATTTTAGCCCATAAATTAACAGGTAAAAAAGTCGCAGATCGCAAGTAAAAAAAAATCTGAAAGAGATCGATGTATGGCGATGTGTTCCATTTTTTAATCGTAATGTTATTAATCATACTTAAATAACACGCAGAAAGGAACGACTCGGAAAGAGAGAAAGAAGACTTTTTGTCATTTTTAAATAGTTTAGGTAACGTCTAAAATTACTCCGTTTTTCCCGTTATACTCATGCTAATTGTTTATAGAAAAAATTACACATTTGGTCCTTATGAAATACCTTAAATAACAACTTTAGTCCCTAAGTCATTTTTATTACACCACAGATACTTATTTTTGAAACCTTGCACGCATTTAGTCCCTGTTTTGGATGGGCGTTAATTAAGTCCGTTAAGTATTTTTTATTTATTAGTCCTTCGTTAAAAATTTTGCACCGTTAGTCCTTACTTTTTAAAATATAGTTTTCCCGTTAATCCTCAGTTAATAATAATTATCGCCGTTTTTACATTTTGTCCGTTTTATCCGTTTTCATTCGTTTTATCCGTTTTCCTCGTTTTTTTTCGTTTTTCGTCCGTTTTGCAGGTTTTATCCATTTTCGACCGTTTTTCCGTTTCGTCCCTTTTTACATTTTCGCCATTTTTTTACGTTTTGTTTGTTTTATCCGTTTCGTTCGTTTTCATCCGTTTCTTGCGTTTTTACGTTTTTGTCCATTTTTTCCTTTTGCGTTCGTTTTTATTCGTTTTACTTTTTCGGTTTTATCCGTTTTCGTTCGTTTTTTCACAAAAATTTCCAAAAAATTTTGAATTTTTCACAAATTTGAAAAAAATTTGAAAAATAAATTGGAAAAAAATATTTTCGAAAAAAATAAAAAATTTGAATAAAAAATATTTTTCAAATATTTAAAAATATATATATTTTCAAAATATTTTCAAATATTTAAAAAAAAAATATTTTTATTCAAATTTTTTTAATTTAAAAACAAAATAGTTTTTATTCAAATTTTTTTAATTTAAAAAAAAAATATTTCGAAAATATTTTTTAATTTTTAAATATTTTTCGAAAATATTTTTTAATTTAAAAAAAATTGAAAAATATTTTTTATTCAAATTTTTTTCAAATTTTTTATTTTTTTCGAAAATATTTTTTTCCAATTTATTTTTCAAAATTTTATTGGATTTTTTTTTTTCAAATTTGTGAAAAATTCAAAAAAATTTGAAAATTTTTGTGACAAAAAGCGAGCAACGGATAAAAGCAGAAAAACATAAAAAGGACGAAAAACAAAAAGCAGAACAAAAACGTAAAAAACGAACCCAAAAGGAAAAAAGACAAAACGTAAAAAAGCGGCGGAAACGGATAAAAACGAACTAAAACGGATAAAGCGTAAAAAGCGATCAAAACGGATAAAAACTAACAAAACGGAAAAAAAAAAAAAAAAAAAAAAAAAAAAAAAAAAAAAGGGTGGAAGCGGATAAAGACGGACCAAAATGTAAAAAGCGGGCGATAACTATTATTAACGGAGGGACTGGCGGGAAAACTATATTTTAAAAATAAGGACTAACGGTGCAAAATTTTTAACGAAGGACTAATAACAGAAAATACTTAACGGACTTAACTAACGCCCATCCAAAATAGGGACTAAATCGTGCAAAGTTTCAAAAATAGGTATCGTGGTGTAATAAAACGACTTAGGACAAAAGTTGTTATTTGGGATATCTGTGGGACCAAACGTGTAATTTTTTCTTGTTTATATGTAACCTAAAGTTCTAGATGCAAATGTTAAAATCTAAAGCGGTGGTATGGGTAAAGCAAACACTACCATTATTTCATTCAGAGAATGATTTTTAAAGCTATGTTTATAACAAACGAATAGTTTGTTGAGAAAATTTCAATGCAAAACAAAAAATATTTAAAGATCAAATCATCTAATTTTAACCATTAATTTCGCTTTCATCCGATGATGATATTTATTTACATACCATCAAATTTTAAATTAGCTGGAAGAGTAGTTTTATAATTATCCAACTGCACCTAATACTTCATCTTTTCCACTCTTATACAGACACTCACACATGTTTACAAACACACTCTCTCTTTATCTCTTTCTCTCACACCAAACATCATCTTCTCATATCTAAATATTTTATCTTCTTACCAAAAATTGTTAAAAGCCATTTGATTTTTTGGTTGTTATAACCGCTGTAGTAACCAACTATCAAGAAAAGCTTCCAGCTCGAGTTTCTGGCCGTTGTATAAGCGCTTCAAAAAAAAAGATTTTGATGATAGATTGCTTAATGAAATATTGAAGAATTTCATTGCTTCTCGAGAATTGGCTACCATTTGAAGAATAATTAGTTTGTTTATATACTTGAATTAAGGAGTATTTTTAAAGGATGGATCTAGAAGTTAGATCAATTCGTTACGTATTAATAGAAAGGTACTCGCGCAATGCGATGGCGGATATTCGGTGACTACTTTTATGGCAAGCAAGTATTATTCATTTTAAACTTCCTTATTTAGCATGTCCCAAATACTATAAAGTAGTAGAGATGTGTTTTTCAAAAATAAAATGTTTAAGTTATTAATAGCGTAAATGATTAACACTTTTATTTTTTAAATTTTAGCATTAATTAGTGGTTATAAGTTTAACGAGCTTTTGTTATTAACAATTCTTTAA
This sequence comes from Chrysanthemum lavandulifolium, assembly GCA_022545495.1. Classification (NCBI taxonomy): domain Eukaryota; kingdom Viridiplantae; phylum Streptophyta; class Magnoliopsida; order Asterales; family Asteraceae; genus Chrysanthemum; species Chrysanthemum lavandulifolium. The sequence continues at coordinate 219,028,361 of CM040244.1, forward strand.
AATGTGTCATTATTGGATGCCTGTTACATACGGTTACATTAATTTTCTATATTTTTTTATTGTAATGTTTTTGGTCTTAAAATTTTAAAACTTCCTTTTACAAGAAATCTCAAATGCTCTATAATGTAAGTATATATGAGTTTATGTGTCTCGAGTATATTATTTAGTTTATCAAATGTTAGTAAGGGTTATATTTTGTATAATAAAAGTGCACTTGTTCTTAATACTTTAGAATTTAAATTTGGCCTAAATGACATAGTTGAGTATTTTTGCGAGGAATTGAATAATTAATACTCAAAGCTCTAAGATTGTTAATTTTATTTATTTATTTATTTATTTTTTTTTTATAAAAGATTTGAAGATTATGTTATATGCATTTTGTTTTTTTGTTTTTTTTTGTTTAAAAAAATTTTGAACTGAGTATATTAACATGTGATTTTGTAAGTATTGTAATTTTGATTTACATATTTATTAGGTTTTATTTTATTATAGTCGTGAACTCGTGATATTAATAAAAATTGCATGTGATTTACCTCAAATCACATGTGATTTATCGTAAATCACATATGATTTTACCTCAAAATATTTTTGTAAGGTGAATCACATATGATTTATATACGAATCATATGTGATTTACAAACGAATCACAACAAAAATCAAAATTACGTGCGATTATTCATTTTTATATTAAAAAAGAAACACATGTATTTCAATATATAACAGTAAATAGTAAATCACACGTGATTTATATTTTTTCTTAACAAACACGTGATTTCACAAATTTATTTTATAAAAGAAAAGAATAAGTTGACTTGGTATTGAAGATCACGTGTGATTTATTATTTTAAAGATCACATTTGACTTATGATATCACATGTGATTTTTTCCTCTTTTATTTGTAACTTGGGTTTTTGAGTCGATATATTGCATGCCAGCTAAAAATCAATTTTTTGTAACTTGTTATTTAAAATAACAAATCACAAGTGATTTTTACAAATCGCGTGTGATTTTTACAAATCGCGTGTGATTTTTTGGAGCGGAAATTTTAAAAACAAAAGTTCGTCGAAAGTATATAAAAGTGAATATCTATAGAAAGATAATTTAATTTTCGTCGCGATGGTTTATTTTTCATAGCTTGAATATTTACCATTTCCAAGATATGTCATTTAAAAAAAATGAGAAACGAGTTTTTATATTAAATGAGCTGTAATGACCAGTTTGCCCTTCCTTTGTTATTATTTTATTTGATCTCAGCCATTGAATTAAATCAATATGAAGGGTTAGGATGTGCTAGTTTATTCTTTAGATATTTGTTGAATGTGATGGATCTCACCTTATAGCTTGTTTATTAACAGAAATTAATGCATGTGTCAAAACCACTTGCAGATAAAAAGAAAAAAAATTATATATATCATACTTTTTATTAAAAAAAATTACTAATCTCAATACTTACATATTAGAATAGCCAAAATTGACACTAATTCTTCTCATTACCAAAATTTACACTACGCTCAGGTGCGCAAACCAATTTGCATATACAGTTGTCCCAAAAAAAGAAGCAGCTTTTGCCTTTTTTTAGTGGTCCCCTTTGTTTCAATTTTTTTTACCCTAATTATTAAGCAAAAAAATAATAATAATAAAAAATAAATCAAACCGAACTTATTGCCAACATAGTCTTTGAAACTTTTGTAACTACTTTTTTTTTTGACAAAAGAACGTTCCTATGACGACCACTATTAACAATGCATACCGAAAACTTCCCTTGAGAAAAACTCAGTTTCTATATTTTATTTTATTTTTGTTTTTTAGTCTTTTAAGAATTTTTAGTGTAATCTTGTCTCATTTTATACAATATTTGAACAATCCGTTTAGTACAATTGTGATAAATGAAAATCTAAAAAGTATATTTTTAAGATTAAAAATTGTAGATTTTGGATTGAAATCACTCAACTAAGAAAATAATAATAGATGCGCAAAGGAAGGGGATATACAAGACTTTTTGCTTGCACTTGTCTACGTGTTACAATATCAACCATTTTAAAATAGGTGGTGCGCAAGTTAATTTGTGCGCACACATGACGTCTCACTTTGTGGGGATGCGCAACAGAGGGGATGCACAAAATTTTTTGTTTGCATTTGTCTACGTGTCACTATATCAACCAATCAGAAGTAGACGCATAGCAGGGGGATGCGCAAAATAGTTCAAGTTAATTCGCATTGTATAGCTTTTGGTAAGAAACCGTGGAAAACTAGAAGGGGGGTTGAATAGTTTTACCAATTTAAAACTACCTTTTAAATATTTAGATCAACTTATGTCAATCTATTTGGTTGTTTATGTTGGACGTTGATAGATAGATATATAAACGTGTAATGAAAGATAAAGAGTAAGAAGCACATCACCACGACACAAGTTATTTATAGTGGTTCGGCTACAAGGACACCTTCCTTGCCCTACTCCACTCCCCGAGTCACCTACTCGAGAGTTCGTAAGCACTACACCAACTCCTTATGGCGGAGAAGCCTTCACAACGTCGTTTAACCTTTTTAGGTACAAAGCTAAATACCGAGTTCCTTCACACCAAGGCGAACCACACCTAACACAACGTCGCCTACCCTTTATACGGTGCTAGGCTAACCACCGAGTTCTTTCACACCTTAGGAGAACTAATCCTATCACAACGTCGCCTACCCTTTATTAGGTACTAGGCTAAGCACCTAGTTCCATTACTATGGAGGAACTACTACACTTCACAACACAACACCTAATCTCAAAGAGATCTACTCCTTGTTACAACAACATCAAGGATATCACCATCCTTGTAAATAAACAAATACTTATATGTATAACGATGCACCTCATCGATTATACTACCTAGGCATTATTCCCAAATGCTACTTGATTTGATTCTTCGGCATCCTTCACTAATGCCTTTGACACAACGCTTGGCACCCTTCACTAATGCCTTCGTCTTGACACCTATAGCATTCTTCACTAATGCTCTTGACACGAACGATAAGCACCTTTCACTAATGCTTTCGTCTTGACACTTTCGGCATTCTTCACTAATGCCTTCAACCCAATATATATGGAGAAAGGTAGAACTATCAACAAGAGAACCTTCGTTGTCTTGATGATGACGAAGCATGGCAACTCATGGACTTGAGCTTGCACGTCTTCAAGAAGTGGTGATCTTTCCTTTAAGAGGAACCTAGAAGATCACACAAGAACAAAAGACAAACTACATAGATCACTTGGATTGAGGTTAGAGGGTTAGAATACTAAGGGGAAGTATGTGTGTGAAGTGATAAATAGAAAGGAAGAAATGGCTCTCTATTTATAGAAAATTTCTCTTGTTTCTCGGATCCCTTCCACTTGGGATCCGGCTAACAAAGCCGAGGATCCGTGGGCGCTCCTCTTTGCCCATGGGTATTTTTGGTTATGGGTCATGGGTTATGGGTTGATCCATGGTTTTCTTTCTAGATACAATGAACTTGGTTAAGTGGTATATATAAAACAATGGGTTATGGGTCAATACCATTTGCTAGTTTTAGTATATACTTGTTTTTACCCATTTTAGTATACTTAGTTTAAGTATATGCTAACCCAATATGTAAACACTAGTTGTTGTACATATGTATTTAAATCATAAAATCACTTATACTTGTTTTAGTGTTTTATGTAAAAACGTAAGTGTGTTAGGAAACTATTAATTCAAACTATTTACGTATTCTATTTGTTTCGTTAAAATTATTTTACGTTTGTTATCGACAAAACATTAGAAGATTGTAAAATATAAATAAACGTTTTTACGGCTTATTTGTATTAACAAGCAATTCAGCGCAGGGCAAAGCACTTTGCCGAGGGGAGGGATCCTACTAAACTTCCTAAGTACAATTTGAATGGCTTTATATGGGCCTTCAAGGTATGTCATATATAAATTTATAAAGTTCATGTAGATGTATATCGTTAACAAATTTAAAACAAATTTGCCTTTTACAGATGTGGATATTGGAGAGTTTCCCTCGTGGTGCCACCCCAACGTTTTTTTGTCATAAACAGTTGTATCCCTGATCAATTGCGTGAAGCTATAGAAATGTGGTATTTAGAGATCGTATAGACCGGTTTTTGGATGACCAATTGAATGTGAGTTTGAAATATGACCTTAATTTCTTACAATATGATTATAATTTTTTGTTGGTTTTTATTAATGTTGTGTATATTGTCCATGTTTTTTAAAGGTAAACCCACCTTTGATGAGGCTTATGCCGGATGACTATGAGCAAAATACCGAGTGGTGGGCTCAAAGTAGAGCGTATTTTGCTAGGAATCCGACCCCAATTCCAGTGAAAAAGCCTATTTACGATTTTATCGCACCGGAATTTATACAACAGATGAAGGCACTTGAGGCGAAGTTACAAGAACATGACTTGAAGTTCAAACAACTTGATCCACGATTTTTTGGTGGCGATTTTCGGGTAAGTAGCTTACGTTAATTTATTTATTGTTATTCAAAATACGTAAGTATATTTACGTGCTTTTATCTTTTTTATATTTAAATATGTTTGAAAATAACCAACTCTACATTATAATTTTACATTTAGGGAATACCAAATGCCGACCGTCTATTTGGCGAGCCACCGAACGTCTCTTTCTTTGGCGGTGTTCATGTACCTACACCGTTAAAGTCTCTTGGTCCATCATGGCTTCCTCCACCGGACATCTGCTTCCATCGCTTGATTGGGTTCGGCTCTTTGCCACGCTTTGTTGATTATCGGTAGGTCCATCTCACGCCTATGGCGTTGGTGTCGGCGTCCGGTAACCTATTAATTACATAAAATATTTCATGGTTAATATTGTTACTAGTAATTATATTGATTTTTAAATTTTTTATTGTTTATTCTTTTTTAAGGATGCAATCGAGCGACCAAAGAGGGATTGTCGTCCGGGTAAATGGCTGCAATATCCTTACACCGAACAGGGGCCAACCACAATCTTGCCTAAGAAACGTGTCGTTAAGAAGACGCAAAAAAAGAGTACCTCGAACATTCCATCGTTTAATTTGGAAGAAAAAGCAGTTCACCATGACTGGAAAATGATTGTTTTGTTGGTGTAGATGATAAACCAAAACCAGTTCACCATGACTGGAAGAATATTTTTTTCATTGATGCCTGACGTTCCAGAAGCACCTATTTACCACTCGAAACCAATAATTTCAAATCAATATAATAGCGATGCTGACGTTTATGTCGGAAAGTTTTTTCACACAAGAGAAAAGTTAGACGTTGCAATTAGGTTGAAATGTATACAAGAAGGTTACCAATTTTTGGTAAGTAGGCCGGAACCAGATAGGTTTTCTTGTAAGTGCTATCATTTTAAAGAATGCAACTGGAGAATTTGCGCTAAACGTGTGGAAAAAACAAATGTGTTTCGAGTTACATGTATGATAGATACTCACACATGTCCCAAAACTCAAACATATCCTAACCATCGAAATGCAAATAAAAAGGTTATTGGTCACATTTTTAGAGATAAATTAAAAGACAATAACCGTGATTTGAAACCGAAAGATATACAAAAAGACATCTTGGCGCAGTATAAAATAAATATATCTTATCAACAAGCATGGAGAGGAAAGGATTATGGGTTACAAATGATAAGGGGTTCACCGACGGAATCTTTTGAAATGTTACCGTACTATTGTCACAATCTAGAAAAAAAAAACCCAGGCACTATCACACGTATCAAGACAAAGCGAAGCAGAGTTTTCGAGATGTTATTCGTTGCCATTGGTGTTTCGATGAAGTATTTACAACTATCACATGCATATTTTTAAATAAATAAACATGAAATAATTATTGTAAATTTATTCTAACGTTTGTTTACAATTGATTTTTTTTTGATTAGTACTTTAGTGCAACATCTCCGCCTCCGCTTATAGTCGTGGGGCTCATTTAAAGGGTGTATACAAAGGTACAAACTTGTTAGCGAGGCATGGATGGAAACAACCAAATTGTGCCAATTGCTTACGGTATATCGAGAGGGAGGCGGTGAATGTTGGTCATGGTGGTTTCCGTACTTAAAGAATGCATAGGTGATAACCAGGATTTGGTTATAATATCTGATAGGCATCCTGCCATTGCCTTAGCAGTATTCAATGAATACCCATTGGCGTTTCATGGTATTTGTTGTCGTCATCTTTTAATGAACATTTCTTTAAAAAAGAAAAAAAAAACAAATGGGCTATATTAGAGCATATGCAAAGCGTATACACCTGAAGAATTTGATAGTCAGATGCAAATTCTGCAGGCTATTGAGCCTGAGGCGTACAACAAGTTACTTGAAGCGGATGTGCAAAGATGGTCCGGCGCGTATTGCCTTTTCGTTACAATTATTGTACATCAAAGCGACATTGAGTCTGTTAATGCTTGTCTTGTAAAATCAAGGAAGCTTCAATCACAATGTTGGTGAGCAATATCGATCAATGGTGCAAGATTGGTATTATAAGCGGCGACAAGTGCATGTATTTATCTTCAAAGAAAATATATTTTTAAATGGTTTTGTTTACTACAAAGAAACTTATTCACGTCTTTGTGTTCATGCGGTGAAAATGAAGTATGAAATCACAGTTGGGCTGCCCATAAGGTGGATAAGAGGAAAATAAAAGCACAACTTGGAGTGTATATGGGGTTAATGAAAGCCGGTTCGGGTTTATGATGGGCGATACAATCGTGAAGTGAACTTAGAGAACATGTCATGTGAATGCCGCAAATGGCGACTTTACGGCATACCTTGTGGTCACGTTATTCTTTGTTACTAGGTTTTGAATCAAGCGGATTGTGTGCAATTTGTTCAACATTGGTTTAAAAACCAATATACCGAGCGACGTGTCGAGTCGGTTAATTTTGTAGGAGAGTTTCACGAATGGGATTATCCGGTATATACAATCCATCACTCCTCCACGAATGGACAACCCACAACACAGTCGGCCAAAAATACCGATCGTATACGATCTCGGGGTGAGGAACCACGAGTTAAACATTGTGGTAGGTGTGGTGAAGCGGGCCACCCACGTGGGCAATGCAAAAACCATTTGTCTTCCAGCCACTAAAACGGAAAGAATACCCAAAGAAAAAAAAGTCAGTTAACGAGCAACCTGAAACTACACCTACGGTCGACTTATACCCGACTCAAACACTTGATCACAGCTTCCCTAATTATGACTCATACCCAACGCAACCGTTTGAACAAAACACATACTCACCACAACCATATGATCAAATGTTTTACACAACAGACCCATATGACCAAGGTCAACCAAGTCATGAACAAAATGATCATCAAAACCCGTATCCAGGTTATGAGCAATACGACTCCCAACCATACGCCTCTCAGCATTTAAATGATCAAAACACTCAGTCATCGAATAATAGTTGGTTTAATTTATTTGGTTTGTAAACTAAGTAGTACCTTTTTTATGTTGTTTTCTTACATCGGTTTGATTTTGTAACATATGTTATGTTTATGTTATGCTAGTATGTATTTCCACAACCACCTTATTTCAGAAAGTACAAATGGATGATCACAATAACATAATCATTTACAATGTTGATTTGATAACACAGAATATTTGACTTTTCAGCTTTAATCATAAAAGAAAAACATGACGTGATTACTCATTCACCTATTCTGACAAAGAAATGACTAAGCACCTTTAATCATATATATATAACCACTACTTTGTGGTGGTTTCAATTACTCAAATTCAATTGTTACTTCTTTCATTCATCAAATGTCAACATCTAGTACGCCTACATTCAACTTCACTATCAACTTCAACGGAAAGTTTACACTTAACCTAGTAACATATCAAGATGGTTCAAACATGAATATCAATGTTCCAGAAATTGATTTTCAAGATATGGTTACTTATCTAAAGAGAAAAATACCAACGAGGGTCAACAGTCTATATTACGCATTGCCAGAAAACAAAACGTTAATCGGACTGAAACCAATTGAAAATGATTATGATATAGATGTTATGTATGACATCTGAAAGGTTCTTGGAAGCTCCAACTTTTCGTTTCGAGCAACCAATAGATTTAACTACAATTTTGATTCCGGATGATGGTTCTCTGAAGAATCATTTTTGGTGTAATTCGGAAGAAACAAAACTAAAGCGTGAAGGCGTGTCCGATATCTACATGAAATGGTTAAAAGAAAAAACAAGCTTGAAGGCGTGTCGGTATAAAGCTTGGTACAACAAAAACCAAACCTACTACACGTATACACAAACCATTTTCAGTTTTATTGTGCACAATAACGGCCAATTGGTTTGCATTGGCGGAAAACCACAATATGTAAATGGTTGGAAGATGAACATCAGTATTCCAAGAATGAAGCTAGAAGAAATGAAGCAATATCTGTTTAACATCGTTGACAGGAAGATTCATGCTCTTTATTATGAAGTACCACACTTTGGCATTATGTAACACCCCCGAAAATCTTAATGACAACGGAAGACTAATTCGGGTGTTACTTGAATGGAGATCATAGTCAATAATTAAAGAAAACGACTCGAAAGAGAAGTTTTATTAAAATAGTTATCATTCATCCAAAACTCATAGTTTGTTACAAAATATTGTAAATAGATCAAGTGTTTTTCCCAAAAGAAAGATCATGAGTTTGAAAGAAATGATAACTTTTATGTTTTACACCACCGGATAAGCCTTGCCATGCCCCATTCCGCACCTTGGTCATAATCTTCACTTGATTACACGAGATAACATGCTTAAAAGGTCAAAAAAATTGTTGAGTGAAGTCCATAGGTTTAAAATAAGTTGAACACAAGTATAAGATCATGATCATTGTAAACTAACAATATCATAAGAAAAATCACAGATTATTATGCGCTAAGCTCGTGAAACCAAGACTCAATTGCATACACGAATTACCGGTACGTAAGTATGCCCCAAAGGAGGTAATAGCCAATTACCTAAAGAAATTCGATATAGTGCGCCCGGTTATTTCTCTATAACCGAAGCGGGTTCGTTAATCCCATAGTACTATTCACGATATCTCGTTCACTCGCGGTGACTAATGGTTCATGATCGGGGACTTGTGGCTAACAACTTAGGCGGTACCAATAATCAAGAAGATCAAGCATTTAAGAAAAACCTTGTGTTCTAGTTTAGAGCATGTATCTCCTCGCGGGGTTTGCAAAAATAAAGTAAAAGCGAGGCTATGAACTCACCTTGATGATAATGCACACGCACAATAGATCAAGCACAATGTAGCGGAGGTTCCAACTCGAAACCTAAAATGATGAGATGGCGAGTCTCGATAAATGAGCATTTTGGTTCGCGACCAAAATAATAGAGCATTGAATATTCTTATTCAATAGATCATTGGATTGTCCAATCCAATAGTGTGCGATCGTGATTAACGTTTTAAGTTAATTTACATGCTACATTGTCTTAACTAGTAATCCTCACTTACGCATAAATGAAATGTTCCCCCGTTGTGATCTTAGTAAATTCGTTGGGTATTTTAACGTATTTAGATTCCCCGAGTATTTTATCGAAATAAGTATATTTTTACTTATACTTTCTAATAAATATATATTTACATATACATTTATACATGAAATAAGTTTATCATTATTCGAAAATATTACGCTCATGTGATCAAAAATACTCATTTTTACGAAGTTATTATGAAATCATAAGTTTTGCTAAACTTTTCTCAAATTTACACTTTTTACCCTCGAGTTACAAAAAGTACAAGTTTAGTCCCTACACTTTTAGAAAATGACACTTTGTATCCATAAATATCATATGCTTAAAGTTTCCAGATTTGATGCTTTTGGTCCCTATAGAAATCTGTTTTTGCTAGGTATAAAAATAAATATTGGATTTTATACTTTTAATTCTTTGTTTTACTTTAGCTATAAATATACTTGAAGTGGAGGGTGTGTTTTGTCAATGCTGTGATAGTTATAAAAAAAGGGAAAAGAAAAGCGCCACAAGTGAGATTGAACCGGGACCTCGCACAAATCACGCTCTAAACCAAGCGAGCTAGGCTCTTTTTGTTTTATTTCCTACGTTATAACGTATATGATGTAAAGCTTTATGTGTTAAATTTTAGTATACATACTCTTGTGATCGTGAAACATGCATGGTTTTTATTTTGTTTCCATTTCTTCTTCTTCTCAACTAGTTAAGCATTTGTGCCATGGTTTTCAAGTGACAAAAACAAGTTTAACTTAAACAAATCTTGACTCATGATCAAGCGAGCATGCACGAGAGTTTATTTCAAGTTATGTTGTTAAGTTACCTAGTTAAGAAGTTTCGATATGTATTTCATTTTAAGCAAGTCACTACATGAAATGAGTTAAGTATGCGATATGTAATTAACATTACGAGTCGAAATAGGTTTAGGTACTTACTAGGATGAGAGGGGTGTGAGACTCGAACAAGAAGTGAGATGCCAAGAGAACTAAACCGATCTTAACCCAAGCTTTCTCCTAGCTTTAACCCTTATTCTCTAGTGCTAATACCCAAAACTCCTTCGGTTGTTTCCTTAATTTTCCTTCGATGCACCACAGTGGACGAATGGTGGGATAAATGTGAGTGTTTTAAGAGTGAATGTGAGTGAAATGTGTTGTGAACTTGTGACTTGCCAAGTATTTTAAGTGGTTATAAAGAAAACCTAAGTATGGTCTTCCAAATATTTAACTCCTAGCTTTCCTAATTCTAGGACTTATTAGCCACATGTTACAATGAACTTGGCCATGTTTGTGTATGTTTTTCTAAGCGTGGGATGGCAGCCAACATCAAGGAGGCATGAGAAGGTTGTGTCATCTCAAAGAAAACATATTATCCTTTGGTTATCAAAGTCTTAGTTGAGTCAAAGGAATTAGTGTATTATTTTATTTCATTAGGGTGGCTATACTTTGATCTTTGTCTCCTTTTCTTACATAAACGCAAGAACACATGTCCATTTGGAGATGTTTAGTGTTTAGTTGTCCTTTGATTTACATGTTTTAGTTTTGGTGTTTTGGTTCCTTGTTTGCTCGTGGGTTAGTCACGAAATGAATGTATACATAGTTAGGTTAGTTGCTTTTGTATGTTTCTCACATTTTGGCCACGTTTGACCTCACGAAAGAAAACAAGGTACATGCTTTTGGCCTACATTTGCTACTCATTTGAAACACAAAGAAAAAAAAGAACGTGTTGGGCTAGAGATACAACCGGCAAGGGCCCAAAATAAAATAGATATGGTGTTGGGCTAGTGAGTTCAAACCGGTAAAGGCCCAAGTAAATGGGTGTTTCGTTGGGCTTGGCACGGGTCGAAGGCCCAAATAGTTATCGTGTATGAGTTGGGCTCGGATCAAATTGAAATAGTGTGAGCTTGATCCGGTTATAAGGCCCATTAACGAGTCGGGTTGAGTCACGAGGTGGTATAAATTCCAATGAGTTCCGAGGCCGATCTGAATTTGAATATATTTTGTTATATTTAAATTAGTAATTTTACAAATTTTACGTATTCATTACGTATTTTAGGATTATCAAGATAGTGGGAAATTTATTTAGATCACAAGCGGTATCTTTTATGAGCGCTCAAGCTGCGTTGATCATGCATATGCCAAATGATATGCAAATGTGATGTTTAGAAAATTTCATGACGAAATAGATCGTGTTTAATTTACGATTTAAGCGTTAAGTACATTGAAATTTTACGGGAGCTTCTGATACCTACCCTTAAGAGAACCGCGTCCCGCGGTTAAACTCGCAGAGGTTGTCATGGGTGATCTAGATGAGCGGTGGGGATACTTGGGCGCATTACATCCTCGCGCTCCCGGTGAACTCGCACCTCGTTTCTTATGATTCCATCGAACTTTAACGATAGGAATGCGGCTTTGCTTAAGCCTCTTAACTTCTCTCATCCATGATCTCGATGGGTTCTTGACAAAGCTAAGTTTGTCATTGAAGTGGATGTCCTTGAGTGGTGCGACTAGAGTTTCATCCGAAAGACACTTCTTAAGATTTGAGACATGGAGCGTGTCATGTACTCGGCTAAGTTCTTGGGAAGATCAAGTTTATATGCCCTTGGACCAATTCTTTGAAGAATTTTGAATGGTCCGGCGTATCGAGGTTTGAGCTTTCCTCGTTTTCCAAATCGACCATCCCTTTCGGTGATACTTTGAGCATTACGGTCTCCGACTTGGAATTCCATTGGTTTTCTTGAACATCTGCGTAGCTCTTTTGTCTATCTCAGTGCTTGCAATCTTTGCGAATTTGCATTATCTTTTCTGTTGTCTCTTGGACAATTTCGGGACTGTAAGTTGTACTTCTCCAACTTCCGCCCGACAAGTGGCGATCGGCATTTTCTTCCATAGAGTGCTTCAAAGGAGCGGCTTTAATCTTGGCGTGATAAGCATTATTGTAAGAGAATTCACCGAGGTAAGTGCTTATCCCATCCTTTTCGAAATCAATCACACATGCTCTTAGCATGTCTTCCGAGTTGGATCGTTCTTTCACTTTGTCCATCTGTTTGAGGATGGTGCGCGCTACTCATATCTAAGTTGGTACCCATGGCTCTTTGAAGCGTTTGCCAAAATCTTGAGGTGAATCGGCTATCACGGTCGGATATGATAGAGATTGGTACACCGTGACGAGAAACAATCTCTTTGATGTACGATCTAGCGAGTGTAATCATCTCGTCGTTCTCCTTGATTGGCAAGAAATGAGCGGACTTTGTAAGGCGGTCTACAATAACCCAAATGGTGTCAAAACCATTAGAAGTTTTTGGCAACTTTGTGATGAAGTCCATTGTGATTCTTTCCCATTTCCACATAGGAAGTTACGGTTGAGTTAACAATCCGGATGGCTTTTGATGTTCGACTTTAACTTTCAAACATGTCAAACATTCTTGGCGTATCTGTGATATCGACCTTCATATTAGGCCACCGGTACAAAAGCTTTAGATCTTGATACATCTTGTTGGGACCGGGATGTATGGAATACTTCGATTTATGTGATTCATGCATGATGAGTTCTCGGATACCTCAAAGAGTGGAATCAACTTGATTCTTGAAACATAACGTTCCGTCCGATCTCTTCACAAATCCATTCTCATTCTCCGGCATGCCATAAATCTTCTCATTCGGCCTATTTTCTTCCTTAAGGGCTTGATCGAGCTTCAAGAATTTTCGATGGTAGGGGTGAATTGATTACCATTCCCAATGATCTCACTCTAAGTGGCTTAGGGCGATCTTTTACGCTCAAGGCATCGGCAACAACGTTTGCCTTTCCGGGATGATAACGGATCTCGCGGTCATAATCACTAAGCAATTCGAGCCGGTGACGTTGGCGCATATTCAATTCCTTTTGATCTAAGATGTGTTGAAGACTTTTGTGATCGATGTACACTATACATTTGGTTCCGTCTGAGATAATGTCTCCATAATTTGAGTGCAAATACCACGGCGCCAAGTTCTAGATCGTGAGTAGTATAATTCTTCTCATGATTTTTGAGTTGTCGTGACGCATAAGCAATCACCTTGTTCCTTTGCATGAGAACAACGCCTAAACCCATGTGTGAAGCATCACAATATACTACAAAATCTTGACTCCTTCGGTAGTGCCAAGATAGGTGCTTCACAAAGTTTGTTCTTTAGGAGTTGAAAAGGCGATTCTTGATCGTCTCCCATTCGAATTTCTTCGTTTTACGGGTTAACTCGGTCAATGGTTTAGCTATTTTCGAGAAACCTTGATGAATCTTCGATAATAACCGGCAAGTCCTAAAATTGGCGAATTTCGATGGGGTTAGTGAGTGCTGGCCAATTCTTATGATTCGATCTTTGCGGGATCACATGGATTCCTTCCTTGTCGATCACATGACCAAGAAATTGGACTGTCTCAATCCAAAATCACACTTGGAAAACTTTGCGTACAATTTTTCATCCTTGAGTAACCGGGGACGGTCTTGGATGTTCGCATGTTCTTCTTTATTACGAGTAGATAAGAATATCGTCGATGAACACAATGGCGAATTTATCCAGATATGGTTTGCGAGACTCTATTCATGAGGTCCATAATCTGGCGGTGCATTAGTTAAACCGAATGGCATTACTTGGAATTCATAATGGCCATATCGAGTTCTAAATGCGGTCTTGGGTATATCTTCTTCTCTTACCGTGGCGATGATATCGGATCTTAAATCAATCTTGAGTATACACTCGAGCCTTAACCGATCAAGCGGTCATCGATTCTTGGTAAGGGATAGCGGTTTTGATTGTGAGCTTGTTCAATTCTCTATAATCGATACACATCCGGAATGATCCATCTTTCTTCTTAACGAATAATACGGTGCTCCCGGGGTGAGGAACTTGGTCTAATGAATCCTTTCTCGGATAGCTCTTCTAGTTGTTTGGATAACTCTTGCATTTACGAGGCGCTAAGCGATGCGGTGCTCGTGCTACTGGGGGTAGCTCCGGGAATAAGATCGATTTGAAATTCGACTTGTCGGCGGTGGGAGTCGAGCAAGTCTTGGAAACACCTCGGAAATTCCTTGATTACGGTACATCCTCTAGTCGTTTCTCTTCCGACTTCTTTTCCGTTACTTGAGCTAAGAAGGCATAACATCCTTTTCCATGTACTTTATTGATTTCATACGGGATATGATACTTAAGTACTTTCTACTTTGATCTCCTTGGATGACTAAGGTTTCACCGTTGATCGGGATATGAGCGGTTTTCTCGTCACAAACAATCCTAGCACGGTGTTTGGACAACCAATCCATGCCAATTACGACATCGAAACTTCCAAGTTTGATTGGCAAAAGATCTATGAGGAGCAGTGATCTTGTAATAGAATAGGACAATTACGGATTACGATGTTGGTTCCTATTATTTTCCCATCGGCAAGTTCTATCTCATAAGTTGTATCTAAGGCGATTGGGGATATTTCAAGTAATGGTGCAAAAGTAGTAGATACAAAACTCTTATCGCTCCAAAATCAAACAAGATTTTTGCGAGAATGATTGTTAAGAGAATACGTACCCGTCACAATGTCGAGGGGTTCAACGGTGCATCTCCATCTCCTAGCATGTACACTCTTGCACGCGCATTGTTTGTTTGAGCGACATTTAACTTTGGGCATTGACTCTTGAAATGACCTTGTTCTCCACATCCATAGCGGTTCATGTTTGTCATGGTGTTGCCTCTTCCGGGTTTCGGCAATGCTTACCTTGATGACCTACCTTGTTGCACTTATCGCACTTCACGGTACAAGGTCGAATGGTGCATCAAACACATTACCGGGGATGTGGTCCTACATACCCTTTTCGGCGTGGGTGCGGCATAAGCCCTTGCGGCTTCTTGCCTTCGGTTTTGCCGATTGTGATGTTGGTTTACATTGCGGTGATATTGGTTGTTGTTGTTCGATTGTTGTTGTTGGACCGATGGTGGTTGGAATTTGAGGTTTTCGATCATCAAGCTTTCTTTTGTTGTCACTTGAGCCTTGTGCATTTGCAAGCTTTAGTATTGGTTCCATAAGGCGGTGGGATACAATGACAACTTCTTCAACAGTTTTGGATTGAGCGATGACATCTCCTTGATGCTTGAGGTAAACCTCCGATCAAAGCTTCCAAAAGCTTTTCATTGGTGGGAAACAAATGAGGACATAGAGCTCTCACTCATGGAATCTCTTGAAGTATGTCTTGAGATCATTACCTTTAGCGACCAAGTGGTAATACTCATCTTGAGTTTCTTGATCTCGGTTCTCGGAAATATTGTTTCATAACAGTTGTTTGAGATCGACCATGAAATCTTACAAGCTTCTTCCATTCCAATTGGTTGAGCATGGCCTTTCCACCAAGATAACGCATCTTCTAACAAAGTTCGATCATAAACTTGACTTTGCAATCATCTGTCTGATCACTTAGCGAAATCGATCTCGGTTCTCTCAAACCAATGAAGTAAACCAATAGCACCTTGATTGCCCTTGAAGAATGTAAACTGCGGTTCATGAACTCTTTGTAACTACACTTGCGAGTTACGGTGGACTCACTTTGATTTGTTGGAGTGTTAGTTGCATTTGAGTTTGCCATTTCAACAAGGCGTGCGACACGTGGCACGATTCTCTTCGACAATGCGGCGACTTGACCTCGCGTGTTGCTTGAGCGACACGCTCGACTTGACCTCTCGAGCAATTCGGGCGTTCTCGACTTCTCTTGCAATTTCGGCTTCTCTTGCGATCTCGACTTGCCTTGCGATCTCGACCTCTTTTGCAATCTCCGCTTGCCTTGCAATTTCGACTTCACGTGCCTCTTGGGCAATTCGTTCGACTTCAGCGTTCGACCGGCTCTAGCGATGTCGGTGACATGTTGTGCTATATTGCGCTAACACTTTCGGTGACCATTTTTGAATAGGCTGCGGGAGTGATGGTGGATGAGGTAGCTTTCTTCTTGACCATTTTCTAAAATTTCCAAGAATAAATACCAAGATTAAGAAATTATCGATCGATGATAAAGCGATTACATATTATAGATATCATAATAGTCAAGATCACCACTTTAAATTAATGATATGATATTGATATGAACAACAATTGAAATATGATTTTCTCAACAAATCATAATATATGTATAAGGACACAAGGATCGGTTCGGCATACATTACCGAGGAATAATATCATAACATCGAATATAGAAATACAACCATAGGATACATGGAATACATCATTACATAGTATTGTTCACAACCATAGGTTACATCATCATAATTCTTGTTCCAAGGTTACAAACCAAAAGATACAAGCCTTAATGCCTCATATGGCGGCTTTATGATACATACTAGGATAAAGATGACTAGGATTTACGCATCTCCGATCGTCATCACGACGACGATGAATCTCCTCAACCATGGTGTCAAGTCTCGGATCTGCTGCTCACGGGCTCGATCTCTCGCCTCGAGGTCATCAATCCTCTCCTCTAGAATAGCGGTGTGAGCATGGCGGATGCAAGTTCATGATGCAGGACTCTCTCGACCTAAAGCGGTCTCTCAAAGTACTAGCATCTCGGATAGTAGTCTCCAATCTACGAGTCAATCGGTTAACGGCCTCTCTCGCCTCCACAATCGGGTACTCATCATATCAAACACAATCTCAATGGAGTAGCGACCTATCACGAGGTTTTCGACTTCTTCCTCCAAGCTCTCTATCCTAACGGTGGAATCTCATCATAATGTGCCATGAGCTCACTCAAGCGGTCTTCGTGCACGATAAGTCTCGTAGCCAGCGGGGATAGTGTGGTGTCTTGGTTCACCGTGTGAGCGAGCTGGGCGATGCGATGGTTGAGCTTTCTCAAGCTCGAGCGAACTAGGTGCTCCTCCTCTTCTCTCCAACGTCGAGTAAAGGTATCAAGAATGACCATCGCCTAGCACCGGATTTCTTCCTTGGTCGGTCTCATTATCCACTTGAGTAGGCATGTCGGGATCGGATGGTGATGGTGAATAGCACTTGATGCAAAGCGGTAAAGTGGCTCACTAAAAGTGTCAAAGGAGGTGATCTTGTAGGTGGTGATGAAGCGAGGAGCAGTGGTGGTGCGATGGTAGAACACGATAGGTGGCGGTGGTGGTGAAGTAGCGATGGGTGGGAGCGGTGGTGGCGGTGATGGTGGCGGGTGGTGGTGGTGATGGTGGTGAGTGGTGGCATCACATGAGTCATAGTGATGGATCGCACACGCTTCCTAGCGGTGAGTTTGAAGGTCTTTCCTTTAGGATGCGATCTATAAGGTACCCCAAGCGGCTCGAGTTCATATGGCTTAAGAACACGGATCCTCGTCGGCGACGACGGATAGCTCGGGAAGATGATCCGGAAGAATCGATGAAGCGGTCGGTGCTCTCGATGACTTGGATGATCCATCATCCACGGCAACATCTGAAGCGGTAGCCATTCTGCGACTCATAATCTTGATCTAGGGTCATGGAAGCAAAAGCATCGTACTCTTGAGGATGGCGGTCATAGTTGGAGCGATGGGAGTTGAGCAACTTCACCTTCCTCAAAGGTTCGGTTTTCGTCCAAAGCGATGGTTAGTATGACAGAATGGGATGGTGGCATAGTGGCGATCGTAGAGGACATGGTATCTTCCATCTCGGTGTCTTAGGACGGAACAAGCGGGTGGGATGCGAGACATGGTCTTGTAACAACCCATAAATTAATGTAAGTAAATGCCAAATAATATAATTATTTTAGTTAGCTACACATATTTGCCAAGCAAATCTCCATGCCTAACTAAAATGAATGCAATTACTTATGATCTAGTGATGCATCAATCCTAATGCATAGGCGGTCACGGAAGGCGTAAAGCGGTGGTGTAAAATAGTCCCGTTTTAAAAGTGCGGTTATAGTCCAAATGTTTTGAAAAACTCTTTGGTTCTCTATAACCTTGGCTCGATACCAATCTGTAACACCCGAAAATCTTAATGACGGCGGAAGACTAATTCGGGTGTTACTTGAATGGAGATCATAGTCAATAATTATAGAAAACGACTCGAAAGAGGCGTTTTATTAAAATAGTTATCATTCATCGAAAACTCATAGTTTGTTACAAAATATTGTAAATATATCAAGTGTTTTCCCAAAAGAAAGATCATGAGTTTGAAAGAAATGATAACTTTTATGTTTTACACCACCGGATAAGCCTTGCCATGCCCGTTCCGCACCTCGGTCATAATCTTCACCGATTACACGAGATAACATGCTTAAAAGGTCAACAAAATTGTTGAGTGAAGTCCATAGGTTTAAAATTAGTTGAACACAAGTATAAGATCATGATCATTGTAAACTAACAATATCATAAGAAAAATCACAGATTATTATCGCTAAGCTCATGAAACCAAGACTGTTGCATACACGAATTACCGGTACGTAAGTATGCCCCAAAGGAGGTAATAGCCAATTACCTAAAGAAATTCGATATAGTGCGCCCGGTTATTTCTCTATAACGAAGCGGGGTTCGTTAATCCCGTAGTACTATTCACGATATCTCGTTCACTCGCGGTGACTAATGGTTCATGATCGGGGACTTGTGGCTAACAACTTAAGCGGTACCAATAATCAAGAAGATCAAGCATTTATGAAAAACCTTGTGTTCTAGTTTAGAGCATGTATCTCCTCGCGGGGTTTGCAAAAATAAAGTAAAAGCGAGGCTATGAACTCACCTTGATAATAATGCACACGCACAAATAGATCAAGCACAATGTAGCGGAGGTTCCAACTCGAAACCTAAAATGATGAGATGGCGAGTCTCGATAAATGAGCATTTTGGTTCGCGACCAAAATAATAGAGCATTGAATATTCTTATTCAATAGATCATTGGATTGTCGATCCAATAGTGTGCGATCGTGATTAACGTTTTAAGTTAATTTACATGCTACATTGTCTTAACTAGTGATCCTCACTTACGCATAAGTGAAATGTTCCCGTTGTGATCTTAGTAAATTCGTTGGGTATTTTAACGTATTTAGATTCCCAGTATTTTATCGAAATAAGTATATTTTACATATACTTTCTAATAAATATATATATTTACATATATATTTATACATGAAATAAGTTTATCATTATTCGAAAATATTACGCTCATGTGATCAAAAATACTCATTTTTACGAAGTTATTATGAAATCATAAGTTTTGCTAAACTTTTCTCAAATTTACACTTTTTACCCTCGAGTTACAAAAAGTACAAGTTTAGTCCCTACACTTTTAGAAAATGACACTTTGTATCCATAAATATCATATGCTTAAAGTTTCCAGATTTGACGCTTTTGGTCCCTATAGAAATCTGTTTTTGCTAGGTATAAAAATAAATATTGGATTTTTATACTTTTAATTCTTTGTTTTACTTTAGCTATAAATATACTTGAAGTGGAGGGGTGTGTTTTGTCAAACTGTGATAGTTATAAAGAGGGAAGGGAAAAAGAAAAGCGCCACAAGTGAGATTCGAACCAGGGATCCCTCGCACAAATCACACGCTCTAAACCAACTGAGCTAGGCTCTTTTTTGTGTTTTATTTCTACGTT
This sequence comes from Chrysanthemum lavandulifolium, assembly GCA_022545495.1. NCBI lineage: Eukaryota > Viridiplantae > Streptophyta > Magnoliopsida > Asterales > Asteraceae > Chrysanthemum > Chrysanthemum lavandulifolium. Next base: position 219,048,447 of record CM040244.1, read on the forward strand.
ATAACGTATATGATGTAAAGCTTTATGTGTTAAATTTTAGTATACATGCTACTGTGATCGTGAAACATGCATGGTTTTTATTTTTGTTTCCATTTCTTCTTCTTCTCAACTAGTTAAGCATTTGTGCCATGGTTTTCAAGTGACAAAAACAAGTTTAACTTAAACAAATCTTGACTCATGATCAAACGAACGTGGCACGAGGGTTTATTTCAAGTTATGTTGTTAAGTTACCTAGTTAAGAAGTTTCGATATGTATTTCATTTTAGCAAGTCACTACATGAAATGAGTTAAGTACGATATGTAATTAACATTACGAGTCGAAATAGGTTTAGGTACTTACTAGGATGAGAGGGGTGTGAGACTCGAACAAGAAGTGAGATGCCAAGAGAACTAAACCGATCTTAACCCAAGCTTTCTCCTAGCTTTAACCCTTATTCTCTAGTGCTAATACCCAAAACTCCTTCGGTTGTTTCCTTAATTTTCCTTCGATGCACCACAGTGGACGAATGGTGGGATAAATGTGAGTGTTTTAAGAGTGAATGTGAGTGAAATGTGTTGTGAACTTGTGACTTGCCAAGTATTTTAAGTGGTTATAAAGAAAACCTAAGTATGGTCTTCCAAATATTTAACTCCTAGCTTTCCTAATTCTAGGACTTATTAGCCACATGTTACAATGAACTTGGCCATGTTTGTGTATGTTTTTCTAAGCGTGGGATGGCAGCCAACATCAAGGAGGCATGAGAAGGTTGTGTCATCTCAAAGAAAACATATTATCCTTTGGTTATCAAAGTCTTAGTTGAGTCAAAGGAATTAGTGTATTATTTTATTTCATTGGGGTGGCTATACTTTGATCTTTGTCTCCTTTTTCTTACACACACACGCAAGAACACATGTCCATTTGGAGATGTTTAGTGTTTAGTTGTCCTAACTGATTTACATGTTTTAGTTTTGGTGTTTTTGGTTCCTTGTTTGCTCGTGGGTTAGTCACAGAAATGAATGTATACATAGTTAGGTTAGTGCTTTTGTATGTTTCTCACATTTTTGGCCACGTTTGACCTCACAGAAGAGAAAACAAGGTACATGCTTTTGGCCTACATTTGCTACTCATTTGAAACACAAAGAAAAAAAAAGAATGTGTTGGGCTAGAGATACAACCGGCAAGGGCCCAAAATAAAATAGATATGGTGTTGGGCTAGTGAGTTCAACCCGGTAAAGGCCCAAGTAAATGGGTGTTTCGTTGGGCTTGGCACGGGTCGAAGGCCCAAATAGTTATCGTGTATGAGTTAGGCTCGGATCAAATTGAAATAGTGTGAGCTTGATCCGGTTATAAGGCCCATTAACGAGTCGGGTTGAGTCACGAGGTGGTATAAAGTCCAATGAGTTCCGAGGCCCGATACGAATTTTATATATTTTTGTTATATTTAAATTCGTAATTTTTACAAATTTTTACGTATTCATTACGTATTTTAGGATTATCAAGATAGTGGAGAATTTATTTAGATCACAACGGTATCTTTTATGAACGCTCAAGCTGCGTTGATCATGCATATGCCAAATGATATGCAAATGTGATGCTTAGAAAATTTCATGACGAAATAGATCGTGTTTAATTTCTGTTTAAAGAGTTAAGTACATTGAAATTTTCCGGGAGCTTACACATTACAAGCACCGTCAAACTAAGAAACAACTATGATATGCATGTAATGTTTGACATTTCAGCAGCACAAGGCAACTTGGAAATTTACATTGACCATGTTGGTGTCGATTTTGCTATTGCAAATTATTTATGCCCAAATGCTACCTTGGCAAAAATAATGGATCGTGTGATAACAGACTACACAAGTGACAACGAAGATGGAAAAAAGCACGTAACACAATCAGATTACACATTTGATCAAATGGTTGAATGGGCGGAACAAGAACACTTTCAGAATGAGGAAGCTAAAGCAGCTGAACGTCATAAAGCCATATGGAATAATCGTTCGTATTCATAATCATATCACTGAATAAGTGTCATGTATGCTTTAAGATTGTCTTATTTATATGATTTTCATTTTCAATGTTGGAATGAATGTTAGCCTATGTATTCAAATTACATTCATTCAAATAAAAGTACAAACGTTCATTACTGAAAGACAAACCACATAAGATAAAAACATAAACACAATCTTCTTATTTGTTGGGTTGAACAACAAACATTTGTGCCACTCCATCATAAGCAGTACAAGCACATTCAACGAAAAACATTACCTCGTCATCTTGATAATATCAATACGATAGTCAAATGAAGGCAACTTACAAGACAAATAAATCGGAAGATTTGGATCTAACTTGAATTTCTTGACGACCAAACCAAGTAACCACGAGTACGTCATATCATTATACATAATTACACCTCGATCTTTGATCATCAAAATGTAATACACACTTGAACTTCTTAATATTTGAATTCATGGCTACCATAGAGAGAAGTAATAAATCTATGTTTATTTCAATTCTAAGGTCGGCTATAAGGTAGGTAATAAATGACAATGTCGATATGACAATTCACTGACAATGTCGTATATGCTTAAAAACTTACACGAAATATGACATTTTTAAGAACTAACATTGATTTGACAAATCACTGACAATGTCGTGTATGCTTAAAATTTTATACGAAATATGGCATTTTTAAGTACGAACATTGATATGACAACTCACTGACAATGTCGTTGTCGCTTACAATATAACACGAAATATGATATTGAGATGACTAATCAATGACTTTCATATGAACTCTTTTTACAATTTTGTAGATGCTTCCAGAATGTTTTCAAAATTAATTCTTCACACAAGATAAATTAAAAACCGTATATCTACAGAAGTCAAAAACCGTATGACTTGATCATCAAAATATATTTAAGTACGTACTTTTTTCCTATCATTTTAAAAAACTATGAAAAAATGTAATGTTTAAAGGATTCGTATACTACAAAAGTCAAAATACATTAACCATTATATTGAAAATACGGATTACATAGCACATATACTAAATGATACGGAAATGAAAATGAAAATACAAATAACAACGAATCATGGTGTGTTGTAACCATCACTGTAATCCGAATTCTCAATGTCAAACTAGTTGTTCCTGAGATATTCTTCATACATTGCTTCATGCTCCTCCGTCGACTTCTCACGTGCTTCATTTTCTTCAAATTCTCTTCGTACTTGCGATCCTGCCCAAGATGGCGTAGTTGGTCCTCGGTTAAAAATCACGGATTATGTTGGAGTATCACACCGGTGGAGTGTTCAACACGTGCGCATACGGTGGGGGTTCACGTTCGCGGTGGTGGAGTATTCACCACGCACTCGATCGGTGGAAATCAGGAGCGATATCTGGGTGGGGTCTTAACCAACTTCTCAGGAAATTGTTGTGAAAAGTCTCTAACATCATGAAATTGTTGTGAGAAATCTTTTTGGTGAGCCATCGAAGAGATTTTATGTGTGAGGTATGTGTTTCTACGTCTATATATATACAAATTCTGTTGTCGTTTACCATTTCATTTATGTCTCGTAGAAAATAAACAAAACCCTAAAACATGTCTTGTATAGGGTATTATATTACACGACATTGTCTAGGGTTTTAAATGAGATTGCAAACTGTGTCAATGTCGTGTATATTTTCTCACTATACCCGACATTACTATGTGATTGTCATACTTTTGTCATATGTCGTGTATATTTTCTCACTATACAAGACATTAGTGTCATACTTTTTCCCTTGTCGTGTATATATTCCCCATGTCGTGTATATACATACACTAGATGGACTTGGGTAGGTGTGAAGAATAATAAAAAAAACCATGTCGTGTATACCATGTGATTTTCTACCCGACATGGGTATGGATTTAATTGACAAGATCATTCTTAGCCATACACGTCCATGTCGTGTATATAGTGAAGATAAATACACGACATGAATGGGTATTTTTGATATTGAACCTAAACGTGGGTCTGTGTAGACACACCATAATTGATATGGGTAGCACAGTAATTTTCACTTATTTGAAAGCAAGCCTATTTGAAGGGTATTTGTTTGAGGCTTTTAAAGGACTTACGAGCTAATTAGCTTGTAAAATATGGTTACAAAAGCTTCTAGGTAAGCTTTCGAGCTTATACAAAAGAAATTTCTATATAGATTTTTTTTCCTTTTCTTTTATTATTTTTATTTTTATTTTATTTTAAAATGCTTGTTAACTTACTCAAATTCAATAAATTTAATTATTAGAGCGCTAGGTGCCTAGGTGCCTACAAGCCATTCGTCTCGCGTTATAGCAAAAAGTGATGACACATCAACACCTTTTACATACAACTCGGAACCTATAAATTAAATCAAAACCACATTTTTTCCAAAAATTGGCGTTATAGGTCATCTCTGACCTACACATAACCTAGTAAAATTCAAATACAAATACAAATACAACACATATAAACCAAAAAAGGAAAAGGGAAAAAGAATCATATGACATGACTGGGCATGACAGCGCCAACCCTTATGCATGAAAAGAGGTGTGACTTTTGGCTGTTAAGTTGATGTTATAGGGTGGCGCGACCCTTGCGACACCAACATCTCTTATTGATCCCCAAATCTATCAAAGGACATACACTATATATAAATGGTTAAATAATATGAAAATTTTGATTTGCACACATCAATTATTTATTGAGACATACTAATAATTCATGTAATAGACATTTGTATTATATCTTTATTCTTCTTTATGGGACATTAAATTGTGCCGATTAATATGGCAAAAATCAGGTATTTTGTCTACAAAATTGGGCTGAGATTAAGGGTGTTCATCGGTCTGGTTATTTGGTTATTCGATTTGGCTAGTCCGGTTATAAAAAAATTATGGGTAAAACCAAAAACCAAATCAAATTCAAATTGGATTAAATCGAACCGAAATACAAATTCTATTTCGATTCGTTTCGAGTTGACTCGAATAACCTGAATTATATAATTTATATATTTTTCTTTTCATTTAGTTATATAGATTTTGGCACAAAATAATTTCAACCTCAAAAAGTGTTTTAATGGATTTTTTTTATATATACGTGAATTCGGTTTTTAGTTTGATTCGGTTTTCATTTTGTCAAAATCAAATTCAAACCGAAAATCGATATTTAATTCGGTCTAGTTCGATTTTGATAAATTCGGTTCGGTTTGATTTTGATAAATTTGATTCGGTTACAAATTTAGTACGATCTTATTTGGTTCAGTTCGGTTTCAATTTTCGGTTCGTATGGATATTACCCAATTTGACCCTTAAGTGTGTTTCTTTTTTCTCTTACTTCTACTTATGGGGATGGTGTGGCCCAAAACTATTAACTCCTCTAAGAAACCCACATAAGCCTTTCTTTCCCCGAGACTAATTAAGACACTCATTTAGAAGCCACTTAATTCATTGAAAAAAACAAAAAAAACATAGGGTGTGTTTGATAACCCCTTAATGGAACCATTCAGAAAAATCACTTGATCAATCAGAGAAAAATCACGTGCCTTTGAATGAAGCAGCACCATACACCTCCCTTCATGATTAAGCGACAAGAAAGTTACAAAAGTAAAGTGCCTTTTTTTTTTCACAATAAATACGACTTATTTTTTTTTAAAAGTGACCTATTAGAGTAAAACCTTCTTGTATATTTCTCTCCTATAACATTTTTATTGCATTACCGCTTTTGTTTGATTCCAAGCTATATATGTTAATATTTTAAAAAAAGACCCTTTTTAATATGTTGAATTATAAAACTTAAACACACGTTTTAGATGATCGTAATAGCAACGAAATAAAACTTCGAACTATACAAACTATGATAATCATAATAGACTTTTATAAAACTAAGATATCTACAATTAATGTAATTTGGTAATTAATAGTATTTGAAACAAGTTAGGTAGTAAAAAATGTTTAAATAGTCATTTTTGTAATTCAGTCGATCTATATTAAAAGCTTGTCAAACAATATATTTTCATTCAGAATCAAAGTCATTTAGAGCCTTAAATCATTCAATGATTAGAATTATTCAGCACTAAATTGTAGTATTCAGATTTATCACACAGCTCCTCCTTAGACTCACAAATTAGGTCTTTTGTCTATAGAATTGGGTCTCATTTGGGATTATAAACTGAGCCAACTACAATAGTCCAGCAGGCCCAATAGAAAAGTCGAGAAAGGCACGTGTCATAAAAACAGTACATAGCGCGTGGAAGCATCCAAAGGCCACCTGAACCCCAACTTTAAAAATGAAGATGTCGAGTAGTTCATCAGTTATAGCGTACACCTTCCGCAATAATATCCCTAAATTAAAGCAGCACCATCGTAACCCTTTCACTTGCTTCCACCGCCGTCAAGCGTGCCCCACCGCGACCTCCTCTTCATCATCTTGCAGCTTTACTACTTCGATTTCCTTCACGGGGAACTCTTTCTTTCGTAGGATGGAGGTATTAATCCTTTGTCAAATTTCTTATTATAATTTCTTTTACTCCATTATGTTATTCCCGTTAAGATATTGAGTGTGTGTGTTTAGATGTATACTGTAATATTTACTCATACATCATCAGCAATTTAGTTATAGAACATGAAAAGTCGATAAAATGTTTTGTGAAAATTCCTTCTGGATCTATGTTCAAAAAATAAAATAAATAGATGATCTTGTCAAGAATAGGTTATACATTATCAGTTAATAGTTTAATTCATTCACCATTTGTATTATCGTCAGTTTCGAAGGGTGCGTTTAGTTAGAGAAAAAATTCTTAATTTTCTGTTTTAATATCCACGCAACGCGTTCATATGATATTGTTTTTTGTTCTCAAGAAAACAAGGGTTTAGGGTTACAAGGGAAAAAAAAATGTTTTGTAATTTCCCTTGTTAAAATAGGAAATGCAAATTATTATTATTATTGTTACTGTTACTCGTACCGGTAACCATGATTTCCGACTATTTGGCTGACTAATCCACGGGGTTTGAACCCACCGCCGCACACTCAAACCCGGTAAAACCCTCCTTTTTCAGGAGGTTGGCGTGGCCACTTAAGGTTGTTTGCACCTAGCAGGAATTGAACTTGAGACCTCACATCCTTTTTCAGGAGGTTGGCGTGGCCACTTAAGGTTGTTTGCACCTAGCACGAATCGAACTTGAGACCTCACACATTTTAGAGTGATAGTCAAAGGCCCTTTTGCCACTAGGCCACCCTTAAGTGGTTGAAATGCAAATTATTTGTTTTGCAGAGAATTTGATGCGAAACATTTGATTTGAACACAAAAATTATAATTATAATTGATTAATGTGTAAACTTTTTTTGAAAATTTGTATTATCTCATGGAATGGATAATATTGCTTCTTGTCTTTTAATCTGGGCAGGTACGGAATAATGTGTTAGCTTTTAGCCTTTTACCTTAATATTGTTTTATATTTCCGTACAGCGATACTGGGCAGGAAATAGCATCAATAAGAATAAAGGCATGGTGGAGCATTTGCAGCGTTATGGAGTTATTCAGTCAATGAAAGTGGCTGAGATAATGGAGAAGGTCGATAGGGCATTGTTTGTACCTGATGGGTCCCCTGCTTATGAAGACAGTCCGATGCAAATTGGGTTTAATGCCACCATTTCTGCACCTCATATGCATGCTACTTGCCTTCAGTTGTTGGAGAAGAACTTACAGCCTGGGATGCATGCCTTAGATGTTGGTTCAGGTATAATCTATTTTTTTCCTATATGCTAGCTGTATATTGTTAACCTTATAAACTTAGAAAGTACGAAGAGTGGAGTTGAATTCTTGTATGATTTTTGTCGAGATGTATAGGTGATTAGTACGTGGATTTTAAAAAGATTTATACACCAGTGAAGAGACTATATCCCAGCTAACAAAATAGATATTTGCTGTACACCAGACCAGGAGTCTTTCCTGTTTAGGCCATTCAGCCCATTATATGTGAAACCTTTTTCTAAAATCAGTTAAAATATCTTGTAAACAACTCTGAATGATGAATAGGTTTAGAAATTAGAGGGCTATGTTATAATGCAAGAAGTCTTTTGTCTGATCTGTGAGCACTTGTCACTGTAAGTTAATGATGACTTCCTAAAGCAACTTAGATACCAAGAAATATTATTTAAAAAGAGTAACAAAAGCCCTGTCTTCAAAATGGGGATTATATTCTATGATCAAAAAAAAAAAAGAAAAAAAAAAGAAAGGGGGATTATATAGTGCTCCAATAGACAAGTAATCATTACTTCGTATAGCTATCTTTGGCTAATGAACCTGAAAGAGGCACCTCTAGACTTGTATCATATATCAGTTATTCTCCCTGATTGTTGACTTCTTGAACCTTTGTAGGAACTGGGTACTTGACCGCATGCTTTGCACTCATGGTCGGACCACAGGGTCGTGCAGTTGGTGTGGAACACATTCCTGAGTTGGTTGCAATGTCTCTTAAAAATGTTGAAAAAAGTGCAGCTGCTCCATTACTCAAAGATGGCTCTCTGGCACTACATGTTGGTGGTAAGTCATGACACTCCTATATATCCACCATTTATCTACTTAACCTTCATGTGTGGATTGGAGGGTACGGGTTTGATAGTGTTTGTATGTGTCTTTGAAAGGTTGTGGGTATGAAAAATGGGTTTGATATTCATAGAGTTAGGCGTACTTCATAGCCGCATATGAGGTTGGGTTTAGATTCAGTACCCTTTCCCAGCAGCCCTCCTTTCTTAAACCCATACGGACATACCCGTTGTCAATCCTCAGTTCAAACAAAACACAGCAAATAGTACTCATATTCCAGTGCCATCTTATGCTAAATCGGCTATTTGCATGTATATTGACAGATGGCAGAGAAGGGTGGCCAGAGTTTGCACCTTATGATGCGATTCATGTTGGGGCAGCAGCACCAGAAATACCACAACCTCTTATCGATCAATTGAAGCCAGGGGGAAGGTTAGTGATCCCTGTTGGAAACATATTTCAGGAACTGAAAGTTGTTGATAAGAATGAAGACGGTTCAATCACTATGCGTACCGAGACTTCAGTACGTTATGTTCCCCTCACAAGTAGGGAAGCTCAGCTGCGTGGCTACTGAGAACACGAGAGGTTTGGTCAGGGCTGCTGATGGTATATTGGCGATGTTTACGTGTTAGTATCGTTGATGCTACTTTTCTGCACATAAAAAACTCCTGGACATTGTAAAGGTTTCTGTTTACAGTTTGTTATATGCAAGACTAAAATGGGTTTGGTTTTGGTTGTTAACTGTACTGTATATATAAATGACCAAAATAAGCATATATGAAAGTTAAAATATGCTTAGAAGTTTGAATTAGGTATCTTCTTGTACGTGTAAATCTGAATTTTTCATACCATGGTAACACCCACCAACATCAAAATAACGATATAATATGCACCAATAGATATGAACTTTACATGCGATTAACAAACTCTTAAATATGAACTATTTTATGTCAAGTATGCAATAAGTAATAATTTGGAGTAAATTGCAAATACCGTCTTTGGTTGGCTAAAGTCAAATGATAATACCCGGATGAAGTATTCTAGTCATTTCACTTTGACGGACAAGGGTATTTCAATAATTTGACTTTGGTTAGACGAGGGTGTTTCAATTACTTCACTTTGACAAGGGTATTTCAATCATTTGACTTTGGTTAGACGAGGGTGTTTCAATTATTTCACTTTGGTGGACAAGGGTATTTTAGTTATTTCACTTTGAGTAGGGATGGAAAGTGAACCAAAAATGCTCAAATGTGTTGCACTTTGACTTTCAAAGTTATATGAGCTACGCGTTACAGACTTGTCTCTACAAGGGTCTTCCGTGCGACATTTAGTCTCGACTAAGTTCAGCCTTGCTCAAATACTCAACGATGTATGCAACTAAAGAAAGCTTCAAAAAAAGGAACAAGTGGAATATAGAAAACGCTTAATATTACTTAGAAACTTTACAAGTGAACTTCCTTCGATGACTTGAACAAATGAGCTTGAACAAATGAGACCTCCTCTATTTATATTACTCCTACCAAGCTATGTACAAGTTTCTACATCCTTCCATAAGCTTTTAGGATTTCCATAAGCTTCTAGCACTTCCATCACATTCCAACATCTTTCATGGGCTTCTAAGATTTTCCAAGACAAGTGTGGAACAATCTAGAATCCCGACCATCCTCGGAAACGAATCAATCGAGCGTGCGGGTCGTCCGACGTCCTCGTCGTGCCATCCTCGTGATATGTCTTGAACTTGTCCGCAAATTGCCAAAATAAGTCTTCGGCTTCCCAACTCGCTTCACTATCGGGCAAGCCACACTACTTGATCAAGTACTCCTTATAGCTCGGCACCCCTCGTCTCCGTATCGTACGATCCGATAAAATCTCCTCAACCTCTCGATTGTACGAGGTAAGAACCACTGTTGGTGCCCGCTTAGACACCCCTCGTTCCGGGTCTTCCTCGTTTTCATGATAAGGCTTGAGAAAGCTAACGTGGAAGACCGGGTGGATCTTCAACTTGGGCGGTAGTTGAAGCCGATAAGATACTTTCCGAACACATCCAATCACCGAAAAAGGGCCTTTATACCTCCGTATCAAGCCTTTGTGCATCTTCCTTAATGATTTGAATTGTTGAGGCAAGAGTTTCACCATCACTTGATCTCCGACCTCGAATTTGACGTGTCTCCTTTTTTCATCCGCCCATTTCTTCATCTTCTTAGCCGCTTTATGAAATGACGCACGGGCCAAGTCCGCTTGCTCGTGCCATTCCTTCATCGTCTTTTAAGCGGCCGGGCTAATCCCCTCGTATGATGCGACTAAGGAATTGGGAGTCAATGGTTGGCGCCCCGTGACCAACTCAAAAGGGCTCTTCCCTTTGGCCTCACACCATTGCATGTTGTACGAAAATTGAGCAACATCAAGGAGTTTAGCCCAATCATGTTGGTTGACACTTACATAGTGCCGAAGATAGAGCTCCAATAGTGCATTTACCCTCTCCGTTTGCCCGTCCGTTTGGGGATGGAAACTCATAGAGAAGTTCAATTCAATCCCCATGATCTTGAACAACTCCGTCCAAAAGCGCCCCGTGAATCTCGGGTCTCGATCACTAACGATCACATGTGGGCACTCCACATTACTTCACCACATTCTTAAAGAAAATCTTAGTCGTATCGTCCGCGGTAACTGTGACACATGGTAATTTTCCAACCAATCTATACTATATTATAAAGCATTTGAGACATTCCTAAAAAGGATGACTTAAAAAATTAAGATTCAACACTTGCTAATAATGGCAAATTTTAATAAGTACATCCAACATTTGTTGCAACACTTTAAAGCACTTTTTTAGACATGTTTTAAAAAATAATAATAAAAAAATAAAAAGTAATTTAATATAAGAAAAAAAACGTCCATAACAATAAATACCTAATAAATGTTATTTTTAAAATACCCCTAATATGAAAAATACTTGTTATTATACATATTGTACAAACTAATAAAACACACAAATCTTCATGCAATTTATATGTAAACAAGTTCATGGTACACATGGTTTTAAAAAACGGATCGGGCCAACGAGTTCAACCAGGAACCGAAGTCATCACTGGTTCGGCTAGCCCATAAAAGTCGTCCGAAAACGATATTGTTAAATCAATAGAGTTTAAAAATGCATACTACAATACAATGTTCAAAAAATATTATTAAATCGCAAGAGTGGCTCGAGAATCAACATATGCGCCTTTTGGAATTTTTTTAATAAAACTTACCGTAAAAACTAAAAACTTTGTTTTATAAAAATCGGACGATTTTTCAAAGAAATGATGCAAAGGTGTAAAGTCCTAATTATATGATTATACACATTTACACATATCTATATTACATTATAAAGCATTTGGGACATTTCTAAAAAGGAAGGCTTAAAAAATTAAGATTCAACACTTGCTAATAATGACAAATTTTAATAAGTACATCTATAATAGCATTTGTTGCAACACTTTAAAACACTTTTTTTAGACATGTTTTTAAAAAAATAATAAAAATATACAAAGTAATTTAATATAAGAAAAAAAAACGTTTATAACAATAAATAACTAATAAATGTTATTTTTAAAATACCCCTAATATGAAAAATACTTGTTATTATACATATTGTACAAACTAATAAAACACACAAATCTTCTTGCAATTTATATGTAAACAAGTTCATGGTACATATAGTTTTAAAAAACGGACCGGGCCAACGGGTTCAACCGGGAACCGAAGTCACCACCGGTTCGGCTAGCCCATAAAAGTCGTCCGAAAATGATATTGTTAAATCAATAGAATTTAAAAATGCATACTAAAATACAATGTTCAAAAAATATTATTAAATCACAAGAGTGCCTCGAGAATCAACATATGCGCATTTTCCCGATACGTTTCCATCACGGTTCTGGCCGTTTGCCGTTTCCGAAACGTTTCCGGTACGAGAACGGTGACCTCCAAGCGTTTCCGTGCATTATAGTCGATGCATATATCTTGTTGTTGTTGATAATTATGTGTGGCAATTAGCAAATTTCAACATAAAACCAAACAAATATTGGTTTGTAAATTGAAAGTGCTTATTCTATGCTTTTAGCTTACTTAGTATTAGTTAAGTTTTGGAATGTTTGAGTTATGGTTGAGGGTCAAAACCCACTGTGGTCGAACCACAATGGTATTTTTCCTTTCTTAGTTTCGAACCTAAGGATGCGTGTAGAAAAACCCGTAAGGTGTGTTTGTTATGTTTTTGGTTGAGGCCCGGAGACCACAAGAGTGGTCGGGTTGTTGTTGCGGTTCAGGGGGAAACCACACCCAAAAAGGGTGTGTCATGATTTGATTAAAAAACCACAACCCAATCAAACATGAGTGTTTGTGTTATGTTTGATTTGCCTCGGGTCACAAGGGGAAACCACCTACGGAGGGTGTTTGCTTACCTATGGTTGACACAAGACCACAAGAGTGGCCGTGTGAGTTGGGTGTGTGTTCTGAGATGTGGTTGTGTTTTGAGTTGTGTAAGTTGCGTGTATGTTGTTTTACGCAGTCAAAGGGAACTCAAGGCTCTTACATTAGGGTGCGTTTGATTTGAGTCTTGCGTCAAAATGAGTTCATAGAAACTGAAAACACAAAGGCTATGTTTGGCACACAAGATTATAAAGAGATTATTCTTATTTTTTCAAAAAATAAGCTACTTAAAAAATAATCCTTGTTTGGCAACATAACTTATAAAAGATTATAAGAAAAATAATCTTCCATGTCTACGAAAATAAAGGTTCTTAATGTAGCTTATAAAATAATCTCTTTTATAATCTTTTTCAAAGAACAATGACCAAGACCAAAGATCAAGAATAAAGACCAAAGACCAAAGACCGTGACAATCTCTTTTTTCTTAAACATCAAAATCTGCTATCAAAAATAAAAACCTGGTGTTTGCATTGTTGTTTCACAGATCAGGCCAAAGCCCACTTGAGCAAAAGGGTGTTTTTGGTTGGTTTCATTTTGGGCCACAGCCCAGAGGCCCAACTGGGTGGATTTGTTTTATCTTTGGGCTGAATGGTGTTTGCCAAAGGGGTGCGTTTGTTTTGTTCAAATCATAACAACAATTGTATATTTGTTTTTAATCTATACGGCATTGTGTAATGTGAACCAAATTTGTAATCTTTACGTGTGTCGTCATACCTTGTACTCAACCTATCTCGCGACACGTTCCCGACTCATCCGTCTTATATGTCCGCGACGCATCTTCCCGACTTATAAAAACATCATAACTCGTCCAAATGATTAAACGGTTTACTAACGCGTCAAACCTTGAAATTGATAATACATATCATCAACACTATAAACTTTAAGCCTCGGGCCAATTAATGAAAAATATAAACTTTAAAACAATTTGAAATTCATGTTTGATTAATACTATGAGTTTTTACTTATAAATTATAAACGGATTTTTATTACTTATAATTTTTATTACTTATAACTAAAACTTAATATTTTCGTACCACTAAACCAAACTAATGAAAATATAAATTTTAGCTTAATTATGAAGCCATCGACTTACAATTCTTAATTCGATTTTTTAAACTTGGCAAATTTTATTTTTATTATAAAACTTTGACATTTAGTCACCTCGGACAAACAAAAACATATATACGGGTCATGCCCGATTTTCGGCAAAATATATATAATTTTAGTTTATTATATTTTTATATAATAACCGATAAAGAGAAATTTTATTCATAACTTACACCCATCGAATTATTTAAAACAAAGTTATTAAATAAAGGTATTACTTAAACTTTTTGAATACTTTTATTTTAACTAATAAATGTAATATATAAAGATATACATATATGAACACTTAGTTAAATATATACTTTTGGCAATAATATTCACATAATCCGCTAACGTCTAATATTATGTGTAATTATTTTCCGTACACCGTCTTTCGGTTGCCATCGAACCGAAGACTTATTCGTCCTTGATATTTTCCTATTACATACTTATGCATGGAAAAGGTCGTAGACTATCTACTGAAGTGTTTTTACACATAATTATGACTTTTTTGTATGGGACAACTTAATTTATGGGCCTTATTTTCCGCACTTGAACTTTATTGTAAACTTTGGTAAAATGGATTAATGTATTTTAACGGAGTATGTATTGCGTTCTTTATTTCTTGTGTTGTGATTTTCAATTTAGTAGCACCACATGACCCAAATGCTTCCGCTGAACCATATTTGGGGGTGTTACAGTAACATCGGGTGGTGCGGCTATGAAGGTTCCATACTTCGAAAATCAATCGACCACCACAATAATATTCCCACTCCCTTCCGACTTCGGCAAGCATGTGATAAAGTCCATGGAAATACTCTCCCATGGTCCTTAGGGAGTAGGTAAAGGTTCCAACAATCCTCCGTACTTCTTTTGCTCTATCTTGTCTTGTTGGCAAATAAGGCACGTCCGCACGAATATCTCTACATCGTCCTCCATCCTTAGCCAATAATAAGTGTCTTCGACCAATGCCAACGTCCACTTAATCCCCGAATGACCGGCCCACTTTGAATCATGACACTCCTTCAAGATTACCCGTCTAAGATCACCTCACTTAGGCACGTAAAGCCGATCTCCTTTGGTGAACAACATGTCTCCCTTAAGCCAAAATCTTCGAGTCTTTCCGTCTTTTGCTAAGGCCATGATCGTTTTGGCAATAGGATCATGTTCCAATCCTTCCTTGATTCGGTCTTGGAGGAAGAATTAAACTTGGGTGATTACCGCAAGCTTCGCTTTGCGACTTAATGCATCGGCTACCACATTAGCCTTCCCTGGCTTGTACTCCAAGTGATAGTTGAACTCGGCTAAGAAGTCTTGCCAACGAGCTTTCTTGGGACTTAAATTCTTTTGGGTTTGAAAATAACTCGTGGCAATGTTATCCGTGTTCATCACGAATTTTCGAACCCAACAAATAATGCCTCCAAATCTGCAAGCAATGCGCAATCGACGTGATCTCTTACTCTTGCACGGTGTACTTCCTTTTCGTATCATTTAAATTCCGACTCTCGAATGCGATCGGGTGTCCTTCTTGCATTAGAACTCCTCCAATAACAAATTTCGATGCATCCATGTGCAACTCGAAAGGTATGGTCACATCCGGTAGTCTCAACACCGGTTCCTCCGTAACCACCTTCTTCAAACTCTCGAACACTGCTTGGCACTCTTCCTCCCATACCCAATCTTTGTTCTTCTTCAATAGGTCTGTCATGATAAACCTTCGATAATAGTTTACCAAGCCAAGGAAAGATCTCAACTCCGTCACCTTGGTTGGTGGTTCCCACTCTTGGATAGCATTTACTTTTGCACCATCCATCATCAATCCACCGTCCTTGATCTTGTGTCCCAAGAACTCGACTTCGTCTTGGGCGAAAGAGCATTTCTTCAACTTTACATTAAGCTCGTTGTCTCGTAACACTTGGAAAACCTGTTTCAAATACAAGACATGCTCCTCCAAGGTATGACTATAAACAACAATATCATCCAAGTATACCACCACAAATTTATCAAGAAATGGGTGAAATAACTTATTCATGAGGGCGCAAAATGTAGCGGGAGCATTGGTTAAGCCAAAGGGCATGACTAAGAACTCGTAAGAACCATACCTCGAACACGTCGACTTGACTTCGTCTCCCTCCGCTATCTGCACTTGGTAGTAGGGGTGTTATCGGGTCGGGTTATCGGGGTTATCGGGTTTGTCGGGTCGGTTTGAGTCTGGTTATGAGTTTTTAAAAAGTCACCCGCAACCCGACCCGATAAGTAATCGGGTTATCGGGTTCGGGTGTTATCGGGTCGGGTTAAGTCGGGTCGGGTTGAGTCGGGTTGTCGGGTTAAAAAAATCAATTTGTGGCTAACAGTGAGTAATTGATAAAAAGATGTATGATTTACTATCACTTATTTTTGTATATAAGGCCTAAAGATGTATGATTTACTATCACAGTTGTTCATATTCCCTTTTACACATACGTTCATAACCAAATTCATAATCTATTCATCTATGATATTAATGAAGTCAAATAAGAACCTATAATTTGAGAGAAATGAATCAAAGCAGAAGCTATAATTGACTTTTGAACCATAACATTTCAGCAGCTATAAGAACCTATAATTTAATGTTTATTAAAAATTTATGCAATGGTCCTTTGATACCATATTCGACACATCAGTAGCTAAAATCATAAAATGTTTGCATCATGTTTTTGAAACATCATCCTTTGATACCATATATTATAATAAGCTATTTAAATAAGCTTCACTACAAGAAAACAAGGCTTTACCCACGGACATTGATGCGTGGGTATTTTCCCTCATATTACCCATTAGTTACCCATAATTTGCGAATCCAAAGTCTAGAATAAATTTCCCTCGATTTTCCCATAGTTTTACCCATAAAATTACCCATTAAATAATATATCGTGTGTAGTTTGTGGCTAAATGATTCCCGCCAAAATATTTCCCACATACTACACACAACTTAATTATCACGGGTAAAGTCATGGCTAATTGTGTGGGTAAATTGTTTTTGCCCACAGACTACACACATCATTTGTTTTCGTTGGTAATATTTGTGGGTGATTTATGGGTAATATTTATACTTGTAGCTTTTCACAGACCCGGTTTCCCATTTAATATCTCAAGTGTAATTTATGTGGCTAAATTTACATTACCCATTTATTAGACTCATCTTTTGTGCTCGTGGGTAATTTGGTGTGTGTAATTTGTGGGTAAAAATATGCCCATGATTATGGCGATGGTTAACTTTTGTGCCTAAATTATTTTGCTCATTTTTACTTCGGTGAATTTTTGTTACCCGCTATTTGCACACTATTTTATGTTCATTTTTACTTCGGTGAATTTTTATCATCTTCGTTATATGATAAATTGCCATCAATGCTCACACTTAGGGGTGTTAATTGGGTCGGGTTAAACCGGGTCGGGTGAAGTCGGGTTCCGCTTTGTGCCATTTATAAAATCGTAGAATTGATTTCTTAGACATAGTAGTTAAAATTTTAAACCACTAAAAAGAACATGTGTAACACATACTTTGTTTGTTGTATTTGCTTTTTAATAGTAGGCTTGTTGCAAATTTTCAATAGGATAATGTATGCAAATTTTAGAACCACAAATATAATACGGAGTACATACTTGTAAGCAAATAATGGATAATACAGTAGGCTTGTTGCAAGTGTATTTGAAACTATTTACTTAATGGATAATTATGTTGCAATTGTTTGTTGGAGACTTAAAGTAGTTTTATAATAGATTTGTAAAACTCCAAGTTGCAAACTTGCATCAGCAAATAATGATCAGCAGTTAGATTTGCAAAACTGCAAGCTGCACTTGCTTCAGTTACGAAGGTAATGTTGGTCAAGCACTGGGAACAAATCAGCCATGTTTTGCTACTGACATCACACGCTTTTCAACACCCTTGTGTAGTTTCTTCTTTGAACCGTTAACAACAAACACAACAAATATGCACCCCACTTGGGGTTTTATGGCTGAACCGAGAACCATATACCACTAACACTAACAACTCTTGGGTGTTTTGTTGTACTGAACCAAACCACACCCTCTCGTGTTTGGTTGTACCAAACCGAGAACTAACACCCCTTTGTCCAGAAAATATGTAAACAAAACGCACCCCTTTAGGGGTTCAGACTGCAGAAACAAACACCCTCTTGGGTTACAGCTAAACCAAAAGAAATACGCACACCCTCTCGGTTGGTGACTGCACCGAGTTGAGACAAACAAACAAATACCCTACACGGGTTCATCAATTACCAGGAACAACAAACATACACCTTTTAGGCTGGATCGAACCAAAACAAATAAGTTCACAAATTCTATAAAATCCCAACAAGCTATAACGGAATTAAAATAAGCATGTCCAATTCAAACCCGATAATCAAGTGGGTCGTCTCGACCCGACAGGTTTAACCCGACCTGTACATGGGTTGACCCGACCTATTCATAAAATGAAATAAAACAAGCGCCCCTATTAATTCTATTTAACCACACGAGCAATTCCAAAAACTTTTTTAATTCATTATTAATTTAACTTAGGGCCTTTAAATAAAGATTTGGAAAATTATTCATTTAAATAAAATAAAAAAGAAACTAATTGGGTTAGTCGGGTTGACCCGAACCCGAATTGGCAAAGTATTTGAACCCGATACCCAACCCTAGTTCGTATTCGGGTTAATCGGATTAACCCGATTGACCCGAGCTAGAATTTGAACCGATTAACCCGACCCGATTATCCTTATTCGGGTTCTAGTCCGGGTCGGGTCGAGATTACACCCCTATATACAAGTGCCCTTTTTAACATTGTCGTTGATTAACTAGGAATTTTATTATTTGTATATCTTATAGATGTTAAATAAAATTATGGGTGTAAAGTTTAGTGGCGCCAATTTTTAACCTGACACGAAATCCGATTTGAAGCCGACAAAAGAACTAACATGTTCAGGTTGAGTCGAGTCACAATACTGTCATGCTCGAGGTCTACTCGAATCCTAAAACTCAAGCTTGAAACAAGCTCGGTCCCGCTTTCGATTTCTCATGAATGCAAGTATTGTGACGAAATAATTACTAAAAAATGTTTAACCGTGACCCGAACCGTGGGTAACCACTCATTCCCACAAGTCCGTTTACTCGTTGAATCAAAATTTTATATGATATTTGCATCATTTTCTTAAGTATTATATAATTTTTTTATTTAAACCAGTTGAGTCAAAAATTCACCAACCTAATAATCCGCTTGATATTTTCATCATTTTCCTAAGTAGTACATCGCTTGATATTTTCATCATTTTCCTAAGTAGTACATGTTTTAAGGCACATTTAATAAAACATGTCATGTTCAATTTGAGGTTATACTGGCCATTCAACCCGAATATGTCTGTGTGAACACGACTCGATCGCCGCCTCTGTTTTCGATATACTTATTCACAAAGTTTGAGCTTAACTCGATTGTTTACAAAGTATATATAGTTATACCTAATGTTTTGAAAACCGGGTTTCAACTCAAATGCTAAACAAGGTCGGATATCGGGTTAAAAATATTTGACTAACTCGGGTTTGGGTCACCCGATTGATCTAAATAAGGGATTTCTAAAATGTTTAAGAATATATATTTTTTTTCAATTTAAACAATTACAAATAGATGATACTATTACATTACTCATATTCGGGTTGACACGATTGCATAATAACCCGACTCGAGTGAATCCGACCCGATTTAACATGAATCCAATAAAATCAAATTCAGATAAGATTAGTTTGCGTATGTTATTTTCAGCCTTGACCGTTTGACCCGAGCCCGATTCTCACACCTTAATATCATATATCAGTAATAATCTTTAATGTTGTCATACTTAAATACTTAATAATAAAAAGTTTTTTATAATGCTATAACTAAAAAAATATGAGTTGTTAGAAATAAAATCAATGAATTGCAAATCGTATATTCATATAAGTGAAAAGCGAATATTTATTAGTTGTAATGTTTGACTTACTTTTTTTTTTTACTAAATCATTTTCATCTATTCAAAGGTTTCAAGTAGTCTGGTCCTCACATTCACACAGTTACAAAACTCTCTCACTATCAAGCGCCAAATGAAACCCTAACCTAAGCAGCAAATTAAAATGAAGCGGCAAATGATAAGGGTTTAGCGGAAAATTAAGGCGCCTTTTCACATCGCATAAAAATCGGATCTCAGTTGTTGAATAAATAGCGGCAATGATCGCTTATAATTTTCATTCACTCAATTCAATATAGTGGGTACCAAAGAATTGTAGAAGCAATATAACAACTTTTAACAAGGTATGTGCCTAATCTAATTTCATATTAGCATATAGTTTGAATATATCAAAGGTTTCATTCTTTTTAATTAGAGTGTTCTGATTTTTTTCTATGTTTTTTATATGTTCCAAAGTAGTTTTTTCAATTCTGAATTGTAAGTTTAGTGAGGATTGAGTATTTGGGTTCATGACTGCAAATTGTTTATTGTTTATTGTCACGAATAATTGGGTTCATGACTGTTTGGGTATTTGTTTATTGTTCTGATTGAGTATTTGGGTTCTGAATTGATTTATTTGATGTTTCTTATATAATGATTGTTTATTGTTACGAACATTTGGGTTCATGACCGCAAATTGGTTCGGTTAGTCTGCAAGTATAATGTTGGTTCAGATGAGAAGACTATGTAGGCATATGACCATAGTAGCTTACAATAATGGTTTTATGCAAAAACTCACTGTTGTGAATGGATTGTAAGTATAAGGTCTATTATTTCAATAGTTGCTTACACGTTTTCATTTGATTACACTAATTTTATCATCTTCGTTATATTATAACAGCCTTGAAAATTCAAGTCAATGCTCACGAGTGATAACAACGATTTTCAAAGAAAGAATTGATGACGGAGCCTTCACATGGAGAAAGGTGCAGCAAGACACCAAAAACTTCTATTTCGAAGAATTTAAGGTATAGCATCTGATATTCAAATTATTTGATATGTACATATATCACATATGTGGTTATTAACTATTTGGATTAATGTAGAAACAGTATGTATGGGAGCCTGCAACTGAAACACAAGTGAGGATAGCTTGGGAATCAAAAGCTTCTAAATGTTATACAGATTTCTTGAGAGACATTAGGCGTAAAATGATAAAACCAATATTTATAAGTGAAGACACATGGGCGGGTTTTGTAGGCTATTGGGATACACCCGAGTACAAGGGGAAACGAGAAACAAATTCACAGAATCGTCTGAAGGGTGATGGTCCATCGACTCATACGGGAGGGTCCGTATCATATCGTGAATAAGCGGATAAACTTGTAAGCTTAGGAAACTTAGTTGTAGTTCTATGATATTAAATTATGTTATTGTTTGTTTAAGTAAATATATTTTGAAAGTTTTTGTTAGTTTATGATTTTTTCATTTTTTGTGTGCAGGAAACGACACTAAAGCGTCCACCTAATCCTTTTGAACTTTTTGTGTATACCCATACAAAAAATCATGACGAGACAACCTTTATCGATAAGAAGGCAAAAACAATCAATGTAAGTTCTGATCTAATAAGTGAATAACATTTTGATTTAGTATATAGTCACTCATTTTGACATCTATATAATAACAGGATAATGTGTTGCGATTGAGGGAAGCACGTGAGGCAAACCATGTAGAAGGCGAGTCATCCCAATTGGTGAATGAATCAGCACTTTATTATGAGGCGGTAGGAGGTGTGAAGAAAAGAAATGAGTATGGTCTTGGCTCACAAGCATTTGCTTATTATCCGAATCCTACCACTAGAACTTCAGCAACTTATGTTCCAAATGAACCTTTGGAGAATTCTTGAAATGGAAAGAAAGTTGACTCGTAAGATCGGTAAGCAACAACAAATTCTTGAGTTCTTGTGTAGTCATCTTGATATTCCTGTCCCGAGTACTGAGAGTGACACTGAAGACAACAATGAAGCAGATACTGTGGGGGGAACTCAAAACCCAAACACTAGCAGCTCCGAGGAGCATGAAGTCTAGTAAGATGATCATCACAGTCTTAGGACATCAAGAAACTTGAGTTAATTTATTTTCTGTTTGTATGGTATTTTAGGTTCAGGCCTATTTTGGTTTGCATATCTTAGGTTGATGTTTGCTTTATTTTGGATAATTTAGGTTGTTGGTTCCTTTAGGATATTTTATGTTTATGTTAAGTTTAATGAAGTTGGTTTCTGTTTGTTATATTGTATGTTTAATTTATATTTTACAGCTCTTTCAAAATTTTTGACACATATTTCATATTAATTTCAATCAAATCGTTTATCAAAAAATTCCCACTAGTTTTACCGGTACTTTTCGTGGTTAATATTACCCACCAATTATTGTGGGTAAACTTCTAATAATACCCTTTGCTTTCCTACCAATTATTGTGGGTAAACTTCTAATATTACCCTTGGTTTTTTCACACTTAAATATCCGTGGTTAAGTGTACCCATAAATTATCATGGGTAAACCGGAAATTTTTACCATTGGATATTTACACACGACTATATCATGGGTTATCTGTACCCTTGAATTACCCTCAAAACTTTTGTGAGTATTTTTGTGGTAATGTAAAAAATCCCATGAAACATTTTACCACCGATTTAATGAACACACCCACGGATTATGTGCTGGCTAAATATACCCATAGATTACCCACATGACAATTGTGGGTATTTTCGTGGTAGCTTATAAAATCCCGTGCAACATTTACCAACGGATTGAGTGAAAATGCCCACAAATAATGTCGTGGTTAACATTACCCACATGTCAAAAAATTCGTGGCTAGTCAATTACCCTCGAAGGTTTTCCCCATTAAAACAGATTCATGGATAGTCCGTGGGTATTCATCAGTTACCCACGAATTTGGCCCTTTTACCCACAAAATATGTCTGTGGCTATTCGCCTGAATTCTTGTAGTGCTTTATGTAACTTACAAGACATTGGGCCTCTAAAAACTAATAAATAAAAAAGGAAAATTGATTTTCGGGTCTTATCGGGTTGACCCGATAACCCGATAACATTATTTTTTAACCCTAACCCGACCCGATAAAACTATCGGGTTATCGGGTTCGGGTCAAAACAACCCGACAAGATTTTTTGACCTGATTTGAACCGACCCGATAAGCCTTATCGGGTTCGGGTTCGGGTCAACCCGACCCTACTGACACCCCTACTTGGTAGTACCCGATCTCAAGTCTAACTTGGAGAAGTATCTCGCCTTTCAAAGTTGATTATACAAATCCGCAATGAGAGGGATAGGGTACTTGTTCTTGATCGTTACATTGTTAAGTGCCCGGTAGTCTATGCACATCCGCAAGGACCCGTCCTTCTTCCTTTGAAATAGTACCGGAGTTCGAGGGTCGAATGTAGCCCTCATCCAATATATCCTCGAGTTGTTTACGCAACTCCTCCAACTCGGGTGGCGGCATTCGGTAAGGGACTTTGGCGGGTTGCTTGGAACCCGGTTCCAACTGGATGGTATGATCCACCTCCCTCCTAGGTGGTAGCTTCTTGGGAAACTCCTTGGGCATCACGTCCTTGAACTCATCATGTACCTGCTAGATCTCCTTCGGTACCTCCCCGCCAAATAGCAAGGTTCACTCTTGTTGTACCCTTTCTTGAAATGCATGGCCGAAAGGGTCTTCACTTCACACTTAGAATCCCGATCCTTGCTAACCATGCAAGTCTTTCAACCATCTAGGATACATAAAGAATTAGCAAATGGCATCGGGAAAGCTCATACCTTATCGAGAAACTCTAACCCAAGAACTAAGTTGAAATCATCCATCGAGACCACCGACAAGTTAATCATCCATTCCCATTCTCCAATCTTTGCCCAAACATCCTTACCCACTCCTTCCAGCAGCTTTGCCTTCGAGTTTACCGGCTTGAATGTTCCACTCCCTTTTGTAGCGCTAATCCTTAGCCGCTTAGCTTCATCAACCGAAACAAAGTTACGAGTGTCACCGGAATTAACTAGAGCACGTACCTTGATCCCGTTGATGGTTGCTTCCATATACTGTAGTCCTTTACTTACAAATTTTGCACCCTCCGTCTTGGCCTTGATTACATTCAAGATCCTCATCGACCTCATGCATCTACCATCACTCGTACCTTCGTCTTCATGAGTCGTCATTCCGTTGAGGCTTGCTTTTCGTGGGGAAATCTCGAGCTCTATGAGGTCCATCACATATGAAGCGTCCACCGGTCTTATAATTCGTCTTCAAGTCCTTGCCCTTTTTCGGTTGGTGGCTTACGTGTATTATCATTCTTTGTTTGAGCGACTTTCTCTCCCCCAACTTTCTCATGATTCACCTTTCAATCCTTTGGCTTAGATGTTTCCCTCCTCGTACTAAAGTCAATCAAGGCCTCAGCACATGCGATAGGCGTAGCAAGGTCTTGAACTCCATGTCTTTCTAACTCCGTCTTAGCCATCCTTGCAAACCATCAAGAAAATAGAAAAGAGAGTCTTGGTCAGAAAGATCCGGAATCTCTAAGGTAAGTATAGTGAATTCCTTGACAAAATCCCAGATCATTCCGGAATGCTTAAGTTTACGAAGCCGACTCTTTGCTTCGTTCTTAGCATTCTCCGGATAAAATTGCTTCTTGAGATCAGTAACGAAATCAACCTAAGTATTGATAGTACACGTACCACGCTCGATATCTTCCTACCGACGTCTCCACCATAACGCCGTGGTCTCCTTCAAGTATCGGGTCGCCATCTTGATCTTGGAGTCATCATCCGTAATGTTGACGCCTTCCAAGTATTACTTCATCTCCCACAAGAAATCATCAACCACCCTAGCTTCCCGCTTTCCCACGAACGGTGTGGCTTTGAAACATCTATCTTTGGAGCATTATGACTAGTGTTGCCACCTTCACTAGCCATGGATCGCTTGCATAGCACCACATCGGCTTGCAAGTCTTCGATGGTCTTATGAATGTTGGAAATCTCTTCTCCAAACTTCGAGATCTCGCCCATGAAAATCTCTTTTAGATAACGGATCTCACACTTGAAGTCGCAATAAGAGCATTGATGACCACCCTAAAGTCGTCCCTCATGCTCATGAACTCGGAGTCTAGACGTTTCAAGCCATCAACTTGGTTCTTCAACTTCGTCACGGATGTCTCAACACCTGCCACTCTCTTATCCAGACTTGCCACAACGTCTTTAGACGTACCTCTCTTCTTGAGGTCTTGACGCTTATCGTCTCGATCTTGCCTTTCGTCAACCACCGTACTTCCACTAGCACCAATATTCTTGGTTTCGCTTGCCATCACCTCAAATCTACCTGGCTCTGATACCACTTGTCACAGACTTGTCTCTACAAGGGTCTTCCGTGCAACACTTAGTCTCGACTAAGTTCAGCCTTGCTCGACTACTCAACGATGTATGCAACTAAAGAAAGCTTCAAAGAAAGGAACAAGTGGAATATGGAACACGCTTTATATTACTTAGAGAAACTTTACAAGAGAGCTTTACAAGTGAACGTCCTTGGATGCCTTGAATAAATGAGGCCTCCTCTATTTATACTACTCCTACCAAGCTATGTACAAGTTGTACATCCTTCCATAAGCTTCTAGTTCCATCACATTCCAACATCTTCCATGGGTTTCCAAGATTTTCCAAAACAAGTGAGCATAGAAGTAAGTAGAAGCACCGAGCAGTAGTAGAGTTTTTTTCCAAAAATGTTTTGTAATGTAGCTATAAGTGTAATCATGATATGTAAAACTACTTTTAATATTCAACGCTCCTAGATGCTACTTAATGAAGCGTTAGAAAATGAGTTTTCCGACAAAAATAGATAAACTTTCTTATTGTTTGTCAAACAAAAAAAGATCACAACGCTGAACCGCTCATCAAACCTAAATTCTACTAGTTTGATATCTTGGGATTATTCCTACAATAAAGATAAAGAGGAATTTTCAAATGCTTACTCTTATTTTGATGCTTACCAAGGGACAAATCCCCACCATCCATCTAGTTTGATCTAATGGTGGGGATTAACCTAAGATTTAATATGTCTAAACCTAAGTCCATGTTTTTTTCTTGTCTTTTTGGTTTTTTATACACATTTTTTTTGTTTTTCTTTCTTTCTTTTTTTTTTTTTGTGGTTTTTTAATTATTCACGTTTTTAGTTATAATCACTACTTTTTTTTCTTTTTTTTTTTAAATTCACATTTTTTTATATTCACGTTTTCTTTTATTTGTTTGTTTTTTTAATTCACGTTATTTACGTTTTTTTTAATTCGCGTTTTTTTTCCCTTTCCTTTCATACGTTTTCGTCCGTTTCCATACGTTTTCATCTATTTTTCGTCCGTTTTTATACGTTTTCGCCCGTTTTCATACGTTTTGTCCGTTTTCATACATTTTTGTCCGTTTTCATACGTTTTCTTACGCCTTCTTACGTTTTTGTCCATTATTCATACGTTTTCGTCCGTTTTCATACGTATTTTTATGTTTTCATACATATTCGTTCGTTTTCTTACGTTTTCGTTCGTTTTCATACGTTTTAGTCCGTTATTAAATGTTTTCGGCCGTTTTTAAACGTTTTCATACGTTTCTGAATATCACAAGTGATATTCTGAATATCACAAATGATACTGTGAATATCGCAGTGATATTATGTGATATTGAATATCACTGTGATATCTGAATCTCTAAGTGATTTTTGAATATCATAAATGATTTTCAAAATGTTTTGTAACATGGAAATCACACGTGATATTCATAATATCACACATTGATATCCAGAAAAGCACAAGTGATATTCAGAATATCACAAACTGATATTCAGAAAATCACAAGTGATATTCAGAAAATAAATAATCACAGGTTATATTCATAATATCACAAAGTGATATTCATAATATCACAAAGTTATATTCAGATAATCACAAGTGATATTACGAATATCACGAAATCACTTGTGATAGTCGAAGCGTGAAAGCGAGCGAAAACTTAAGAAAATGGATGAAAGCGGACGGTCGTGTGAAAATGGCGAAAACATATGAAAGAGTAAAACACGTGCAGCGGACGAAATGGAAGAAAAATGATGAAACGCGGAAACGATGAAACGAAGAAAGCGAAAGCGTAAGAACGTGTAAGCGGATGAAAACGTATGAAATCGAAGAAAATAAACACGAAAAAAGAAAAAGAGCGCAAATTAAAAAAAAAAAAAAAAAAAAAAAGCGTTAATTTAAAAGCGTGAATAAGAAAAAAAAAAACAAAAAATGTGAATAAAAAGAAAGACAAAAAGACGAGAGAAAAACATGGACTTGGTTTATTTAAATCTCGAGTTAATCCCCACCATTAGATCAAACTAGATGGATGGTGTGATTGTCGCTAGTAAGTATTGATTTATGGGTAAGCAAAATAAATTGACTGTAAAGATAAAATTTTTCGCAATAAATTCCAAAATCATGCAAAGATACTTATGGATAAAGGTACGCCGTTACTCTTCCGCATTCGTAAAAATATTTGGTTTAAACCAAAGAAATTTTCCATTAAAATAAAAGATTTAGAGAATATTTTCTTCAACATTTCTCTTATAAATATAGCTTCAGATCTCTTTGTATTCACTAACAGATCTGAATACAAGGAGAAGAAGAAGACTCAATGGCCGAGCCTGCAAATGATGCAACTGAAACGGTATCTCACCATTTCTTTAATTTTTATTTACTGATGAAATCTGCTTTTATCTTGTTAGGGTTTCATACATTGACCGGTTAGTATTAGAAAAAAGAACCTTATGTCTAAAATATATGCTAAAGATATGTCGTCAAAATTAAAAAAGTGAAGATTAGGAATGAGAAAATAAACCTGTTATATGTCAAATGAGAAATTGGCATGGTTAAACATGAATTTAGGTTTGAAAAACCAACAATTTAAATGATTTCTTTCTGTGGATAATTTTTGCAGCCTCGTTCGATAAAAGTGGTTGTCAAGTGTTGTTGCCAAGGATGTTCAAAGGAAATTATTGACGAACTCGTAAACAAACATGATATCAACAAAAAGAAAGAACAGTTTCATTGCTGCAAGTGCGAATATGAAAAGATGAAGAAGAAGAAGAAGACACATTGTTGCAAGTGTGAAGATGAAGAGGAAGAGAAGTCACACTGTTGCAAGTGTGGAAATGAAACGAAGCGACGTGATAAACCTAGTAAACATGAATCTACTCATCGAATTGAGCCTTATGTGCCGCCTGTAGTTGATAAAAGAGTATGTCGGGATATCTTTTGTACTGATCACTATAAAAGATCAATAATTCGACCATCATGTATCAACAATCCAGTACCAATGATGCCACCACCTATCATGCCATATTACCACCAACAAAGACCGATGCCTTCTAGTCTACCACCATCACCATTATTTTTTCGGTCCTATGCGATGCCACCACCCCATCCTTTCCATACGTGGGAAGGATCTAGAAGATGGTGATTGATCAAATAAATGCAAGTTCTTGAGTTTGGAGTGTAATAAGATAAGCTATTTATACTAATAAAAGTTCTTATTTTGTTATGTTTAGAGTATTCAATATCATTTTTCTGTTTTGTTAATGCCTACATGGCTACATATTTACCTTTTTTTTATAGGTTAATCCAACAATGCGCATCATGCATATGTTTAGAACTAGAGGCATCTTTTATACAATCATGTTGGCAATTCTCGACAAAAGAGTACTGAGTAATTAGTATATGTAATTGAATTTCTGAAACATAATGCACGACAAACAGGCTCTACAAAATTTAGTGGTGCGAGCCATGATTAGTTCAATGGATGTATATCAAAGTATATATAAACCATCTATGAACCAAAACAAGACTCAATGGCCTTGTGGTATCTGTACTCTATATGTCCAAAACAATTGTTATCACCCGCCATGAATTCTTACTAAAGTACACAACTACTACTGCAAAAAAAAAAAAAAATAATAATAATAATAATAATAAAAATAAAATAAAATAATCAAATTCGCAATCAGAAAGCACTAGTCCTTTGTCTGTACACTGCTACATTCACTCTGATCACTCTCCCGCCGACGCTATGTAACCAACCAACATTTGAAAGAAAACATATGAGCTTTATTTGAGAGTGCTGCTAAAATGGTTAGTTTTAATGGACATTGACACAGACCCAAAACCACGTGATTGACCAATGTTCCTTTCATAAATAATTTGTGCATTCACTACTTACCCATGTTCACTGAAATCCTGCTCAAGGCGACCGTTAGCCATGTCATACATTGTGTATGAAGGTCCAGAATTCTGTGCAGGGACCGAGCCAGTAGGGGGGCTGGAGGGCAGGGGCGGAGCCAGGATATTTTCCGAGGGGGGGCAATTTTTTTTTTCCTTTTCTAGGAGCCGTAAAAGAAACAAATTTGTGCATGAGTGTCGCAAAAAAAAACCTTTATCCAAACCAACAAGTAAACTAAATACCTCAAATTAAACCAAATCAAACAGAGAATCTTACATTATGAGAAGATAAAAACAATACCCCGCGCGATCTGGTATTATAAAGAAAAAGCACTGTCTTTTAGTGATTTAACATAAAAAAAAAAATCAAGTAAACAAAACTTAAGTTTTAAACAAATAGTAGTTACAGTATCACATAAATAAAATTATGTCAAATATTATATAAAACTTTTGAGAAAATCTTAATATAGTTTATTACCATCTGTTTATAAAATTTAAATATATATAGAATCTCCTAATTAGAATTTTCCTTTATATGTGTGTCACTTTATCTCATTTGTTTTCAATTGAATCTGCCTTTGGTAATTTTTGTATCAATTCCTCATTTGTTTTCAATTGAATCTGCCTTTGGTAATTTTCGTATCAATTCCTTTTTCAGAGGTGATGGTTAAAAGTCAAATAAATTTTAGAAGTCAAAAGAGAATAACTTTTGATAAAAGTATGCAATAAATACATCACGTGACAAGAGAGAGAAAAACTTATCATCTTCAACAGTTTCATCTCTCATACATCTTTTTTCTACCATCAAACGAGTTTTTTTCGGGCAAGAATGCAAGATCAACTTCTTTTCCATTTTTATGTTCTTTAGATTCTTTCATGAATGTTAAGCTTTACTGACTTAATTTCACTTACTTATAAGGGGGGCAAAATGATGAAAAACTCGAAAATCAATAAAATATTACATTACGCCGGAAAGTTTGGAGGGGGCACTTGCCCACCGTGACCCCTCCGTAGCTCCGCCTCTGCTGGAGGGTGCTCAACCACCCCCAACTGGCCCAACACATCTAGCTTGTAGTATGAATTTCAATCCATGTTTCGTTAAGTTTTCATTTTGGCCCCTGCTAACGGTTGAAATCTGTTAGCAACACTGTTGTTGAAGAACAGTTTGTTGCAATTATGCTCATCGGAAAAGCAGAGTTTGTTGCAGGTTGGTGGTTGTAGATGGAGAAGAAAGAGTTGAACAGTCAAGGGGCGGTTGTTTTCTTTATGAGATTTAGCGTTTTCTTTATGGTCTAGTAATAAGAAAGGGCCCAGCTAAATGTATGGAACTCAAGTTTCAGGCCCTTTTAAGGTTTTGATTTTCTTTTTCACTAAAAGCCCTTACCGGTGCTATATTAATTTGCAATGTGTTTTTTGTTTATTTAACCGGATGGCACTTATATAATTTTATCCATATTTAGGTTTTTAATATGTAAAATAGAAACTTGCATTTTTACTATCTTATATTATTACTTCACTTATAGAAACTATAACTTATTCAGTTGTATTATTTGGTCATCGTAAAATATTTAAATATGAACTTAATTAGTTGTACAATATTTAGTTTCGATTTTATCAAAATACACCAAAATTAATGTAAATTGAATATTTAAACCTAAAAAGAAAAATCTATCTCAAATATTCACAATTTGAAGAAAAAAATTATGACAAAAGACAATATGCACTAGTAAAAACCTGAAAACCCAAATCAAATGTATATATAAAAAATTCCAGTAAGTGTGCAACCTTATTATGAAATCTTAAATAGGCCGCACGATGTTATCCGGCATTTGAGGGGGTCAAACATATTTACTGGTTCGATTATTGGTTCGATAAATAAAACACTAAGGGGTTCGGCTTATATATCGGCTTATGTTATATAAGCTTAAACAAACACCCCTTAAATCATTACTACTAGACCAAAATCCTGGCCCCCTTCAAGATAAAATCCTGGCTTCGTCACTGATTTTGTGGGTCTGATTATGCACGCTCGGGCCTTGTTCCTTTTGGTGCAGCCTTGTTAACAGAATAACAGTCAAGATCCTGCTTCCTATTTCCTGTTTCAAACAATCTCTATTGAAAAAATTCTCAAAACAAAATAGAAACAATTTTGAATGTATTGATACCGAAAGCTTTGCAAAATCTGAAAAGAAACTGTATGACTATATTGTTGGAAAATTTAGTGCACTTGTGGGATTAGTTCACACCTTGTAATGGGTTAGGAGATACGGAGTGTACACTCATAAGGTCCATGAACACCCTGACTCTTTTTGTGGTTTGTATTGGTAGTACTAGTAGAAATCTTGCTTGTGAAATTCTTGCTTGTGGAAAGTAATCGCTTGTGGAAAGTAACGCTTGTGGTTTCCACGATAAGCGATTTTTCCACTTATAGGCGATGTTTCCAGCGAAGTGCTATGAAAGCTCGCTAGAGGTATGAAATCTCGCTAGTGTTAAATCATCGCTAAATGGCGATTACAAGCGCTTAATGACCACGTTTAATTGGTCATGTAACCACCAATGACTATAATGGGGATAGTTATGAGGTGATTAATAGGCCGAGTAATCCTCATAATTCCATTTGAACGGCTGAGAGTAATGTCCTATAAATAGGATATCTGATTATGCATGAAGAACACACTGAAAACTATTAACACTTATTAGCGCAAGGGTTATAGAATTGTGCCTAATTCCATAACTGCATTTGGTCTTATCCCAAGTAGATATTCGTGATACCCAGGCATTAGGGTCGAATAGTTTACTTTGGAAAGTGATAACACGATTCCAAGTGATATCCGGTAACCACCAAGTGGTATTGTGTTTCTGCTGACTTGTTACTTGTTTCAGCTGAAGTTTGATTATCTAACCCTGCTACTGGGCTCACGACACCAACAATCAAAGTAAACTAATTTGTGATAATCAATGGATGTTGCTGCAATGAAACACATGGCTTCAAACTTTGCCAAGCTTGATAAGTTTGAAGGGGTGGACTTTAGGAGGTGGCGAGAAGAAGATGCACTTCTTCTTCGTCAAGCATGAGTGTGGTTTATGTCGACTACTCCAATTTCGATGATGGGGATGATGCTACGGTTGAGCGGATCGGAAGGAGAAGCAAGTGGGAGAATGATGACTACATATGCGAGGTCTTATTCGAATGGTATGTACGATTCTATGTTTGATATCTATCGATTTTTGAATCTTCAAAGAACTATAGGATTCCTTGGATGCCAAATATATGGTGAGGATGCATCAAGTAAGAAGTTCCTTGTTAGTAATTTCACAAATTACAAAATGTGATTCAAGACCGGTTATGGAACAATACAATGAACTTCTTGGAATACTTGGAAGATTTACACAACACCATATGAACATGGATGAGGCTATCAAAGTCTCTTATGTCATTGACAAACTCCTCATTCATGGAAAGATTTCAAGCATACCTTGAAACATATGAAGGAGGAGTTAACTCTTGTTGAGTTAGGCGGTCATCCGCACATTGAGGAATCTCTCAAGGTGCGGGATAATGACAAGCCAAAGAGTAGCAATGCTCTTGGTGCATCTGTTGTCAATATGGTGGAGCATAACAACTCCACCGGTACAATGATAACAAAGGCAAACGCAAATATCATGATAACACAAAAGCGAGATCTTAACAAGAAGACAACTCCTACTTGTTGGAAATGTGGCAAGACCGGTCACATTAAAAGGGACCGCAAAGGTGTTAAAATTGGTGGTAAAGCCAATGGATCGTGCACTAATGGTTCGGAGTGGTGGTTCGACCAACTCACTGAAAGGTCGAATATGTTCAATAAGTCTTTTCGATTTATTATGTTACATATGTATCGAATCTTTTATGTGCAGGATGATGATGTTGCGTGGTGGGTTGACTACGGTGCAACAGTTCATGTGTGTAAAGATAGAAGTCGGTTCAAGACTTATGAGTCAACGAATGATGGTTCTATTCTTCACATGGGAAATGAGTCAACGACCTTGGTGCATAGTCGTGGTTGTGTAGACCTTAGGTTTAGTTCGGAAAGATTGTAACTTTGTTTAATGTTATTCATGTTCACGATATAAGGAAAAACTTGGTTTCAAGTAGTGTTTTGAATAATCATGGATATAAACAAGTTATTGAGTCGATAAATTTGTTCTTTCTAAATGTGGTGTTTTTATTGGTTTTGGTTATTTATGTAATCAAATGTTCGAGCTTAATATTACCAACGATGAGTGTTATTTTAGCTTTTGTGACCACATATGATCGACCGATTCTACCCTTTGGCATGCTAGACTTGGTCATGTTCACTATAAAAGGATGCAAGATATGTCTAGGGATGGTTTAATCCTCGCTTTTGACATGGACACGAAAAGTGTAAAACTTGCATGTTGACCAAGATAACCAAGAACCTTTCGTGGTGTTAGTTGTGAGACTAAGATCTTGGAGCTTATTCACGATGACTGTGTGATTTGCATGCCACTCCTTCTTTGGGAAATAAGAAGTACTTTGTGACATTTATTGATGATGCTTCTAGATTTTGTTATGTCTATCTTTTACATACCAAGGATGAAGCATTAGATAAATTCAAAGTGTTTAAAGCGAAGTTGAATTACAACTTGGGTCTTTGATCAAAAGATTAAGGACCGATAGGGAGGTGAGTACATGGATACTAAGTACTTTCGGTCTGTTGGAATAATCCATGAAACGATCGCCCTTATACTCCTCAAAGAAATGGTATTTCGAAAGGAAAAATAGGGTCTTGAAGGAGATGGTTAATTCCATGTTGTCCTATTCAGGTGAGTCAAGGTTCAGGGTGAAGCTATGTTAACAACTTGCTATTTATTAAATAGGGTTCCCAACAAAAGGAACAAGGTTACCCTTATGAACTCGGACTAAAAGGAAACCCAACTGAACTATCTCGTGGTGCAGGGTTGTAGGTCATTGTAAGACTCACGATCCAAAGATAAAGACTTTGGGTGAAAGAGGCATTGATCGCATCTTTGTTGGATATCTTGAGCATTCCAAGGCTTTTAGGTTCTATGTTATTGAACCTAATGAATATGTTTCAATTAACTCAATAATTGAATCAAGGGATGCGATTTTGATGAGAATAGATTCTCATCGGTCCCTAGACCAAGTCGAGGATTCCTAATGGAACTCATGACTTTGGTGTATCGAGGTCCACGATGGTGAACCATCGGTGGTCCCTGATGAGGTTGTGGTTCAACAACTGAACACGTGCTCGGGAAGAGCAAAAGGGTCGGGACTCCAAAGTCATTTGGACACGAGTTTCAACTATACTTGGTTGAAGGAACAAGGGATGAGGTCTTAAACCAATACTCCTATTGCTTCATTGTTGAGGATGATCCCAAGACATTTGAAGAAGCAATGAAATCCCAGGATATTGATTTCTGGAAAGAAGTAATTAATGATGAGATGGATTCCATCATGTGCAACAACACTTGGGTGTTGGTTGATCTACCACCAGGTTGCAAACCTCTAGGGTGCAAATGGATTTTCAAAAGGAAAATGAAGGTAGATGGAACTATTGAAAAGTTCAAGGCTAGACTAGTCATTCAGGGCTTTAAACAAAAGTCAGGAATAGACTATTTTGATACTTATGCCCTATGGCTCGTGATCGATTACCATAAGGCTAGCGATTGCCTTGGCATCAATTCACAATCTGGTTATTCATCGGATGGATGTGAAGGCGACTTTCTTGAATGGTGAATTGGAAGAGGAGGTTTATATGAACCAACCTCGTGGCTTCATCTTGCTCGGCAATGAAAACAAGGTGTAAACCGATTAAGTCTCTTTATGGACTTAAGCGGGCACCTAACAATGGCATCAAAATTTGATGAAGTGGTTTTGTCTAGTGGTTATGTTCTTAACCAAGTCGACAAATGTGTATATAGCAAATTTGATGAATCGGTAAAGGAGTCATCATTTGTCTATATGTTGATGACATGTTGATCTTTGTGACCAAAATCAGTTGACGACAAAGGAATTTTGTCATCAAGGTTCTCCATGAAAGACATGGGGAGGCGATGTTATCCTTGGTATAAAGATTAAACATGAAAGTAATAGAATTTCTATCTCTCGTCTCATTATATTGAGAAGGTCTTGAGGAAATTCAATTACTTTGATTGTACTCCGTGAGTACACCTATGGATACTTGTGAGAAGTTGATGCCTAATAATGGCAAAGTCGTATCTCAACTTGAGTATTCTAGGGTAATTGGTCGCTTGATGTATGCCATGACTTGTACAAGACACGATATTGGTTTTGCGGTGGGAAAATTGAGCGGTATACTAGTAATCCTAGTGCTCATCATCGGCAAGTCGTTCATTGTGGTATGAAGTATTTGAAGAGAACTATGGATTATAGTCTCTCATATCTTGGTTATCCTTCGTGTTGGAAGGTTACACCGATGCAAGTTGGATCGAGAACTGCTGAAGACAATTCGTCTACCGGTGGTCGGGTATTCCTACTTGGTGGAGGTGCAATTTCTTGGGCATCCAAGAAGCAAACTTGCATCACCAGTTCAACAATGGAATCAATTTGTGGCTTTGGTAGCTGCACGGTAAAGAAGTGAATGATTGAAAACTTGCTTTTAAGATTCCATTGTGGCCTAAACCTATAGCACCTATTTCTATCCGGTGTGATAGTGCGACTACATTGGCTAAGGCTTATAGCCAAATGTACAATGGTAAGTCTAGACACTTGGGTGTCGGACATAGCATGATTCGTGAGCTTATCATGAATAGGGTGGTATCTATAGAGTTTGTGAGATCTCAATGTAACTTAGGCGATCACTTGTGAAGGGTTTGGCTAGAGACTTGGTTATAAAGTACGCTAAAGGGATGGGTTTAAGTCCAACTTAGTCTCACGAATGCTAGGACACCCAACTCCTCACGAGGAAACTTAGGAGCCGAGTTCAATGTGGAAAGTGAACATTCGATGAGTGGAGCACATGTTTTATTTGCATCCCAAGGTTGTGCTCGTAACTTCTTTGAAAGGAGGATGAAGTCTTTACTTAATGGTTAATTTTCTTTGAAAAAGTGCTTGGCGGGAGCATGACTAAAGAGGAACCACCTATGTAAATGTTGAAGTTTTGCCGCTTGGGAAGCTTTGGACTTTAGCTTTACAACATTTATGAATTTGGATATGGACACATGGCTTGTATAGTGTCGGGAGTCATTAAGTGTTTGAAAACTTGTGTGTTTTATCTTGGTATTGAATGGGTTGAAGGGTTCAATTCTTAGAACACCACGATTCTCGAATATTTGAACGTGTAATTTACTAAGATGAAAATTCAATCCTCAGGACATTTTCGTATATGCACATGTTTTGCTTGATGTTTATTTTTCATGCAAAGGAAGTGAACTAAATTTGGGGAGGATTGTTGGAAATTTAGTGTACTTGTGGGATTAGTTCACACCTTGTAATGGGTTAGGAGGTACGGAGTGTACACCCATAAGGTCCATGAACACCCTGACTCTTTTTGTGGTTTGTATTGGTAGTACTAGTAGAAAGTACTGTTTGTGGAAAGTACTGCTTGTGGAAAGTACTGCTTGTGGAAAGTACTACTTGTGGTTTGATGAGTATGCAAATACTCATCATTTTTGTACCTTTTAGACTGCCAAAAACATCCAAAAACACCTGTCAAAGCATCAAAATGATAAAAATATCACAAATAAGTGTTTTATGTGTTTCAAATGCAAAAATACCAAAAGCAGGTGAAAAACGTATCAAGTTTGCATAATTGGCGGTTTAGTCCCCAAGTTTCAAAAGTTGTCAAAATTAGTCCCCTGTAAATCAAAATAAAGCAAAATATCATTTAAGGTCCATAGGATTCAAAAGTTGTCAAAACAAACCCTTCAAAGTTTAAAAATTACAAAATGACAACTTTAGTCCCTAAAGTTTAAAAATTGTCAAAAATAGTCCTTGGTGAATTTAAAAAGTGAAAATAATCAAAAGTAAACCTTGTACTATTCATAAATGGCATAATTTGTCCTTGGAATAACTTTGGAATATTGGCAGGTTCAGTCCCTCAAAAATCAGAAATTACAAAAATGGTCCTTGTGATAAACTACAAACCAAATGGACCCTTTTGTATTATTAACCACCAAACCCAAAAGAACCCCGCAAATAAACACGTGACCCCCATTTTGAACCCCACCTATTATTAATAAATACCGGTCAAACAAAGTCAAATCCCGCCACTATTCATCTCCCACACAAACGCGCCAAAACCGGACACCTCCTCAATACCACCATGGTTTTCCACCACTTGCTTCTACCACCTTTCCACTGTCTACCCACTCCCTAACACCTCCACAAACACCCAAACTTCTTTAATTGCAAAAACACCTTAAGTGATTTTTGGCGCCAAAATGCCAAATGGACGGTTTGATGATTTTGAAGGATCCAATGGCTAAGATGAAGTGGGAAAGTCTCGAGAGATGTCGATGAGTATAAAAAGATCAATATAAAGAAGAAAAGAAGCAAGGTGGAAGATATCTAGTTTAATTTTAGTCAATGTATGTCGAATTAGTTAATTTTTAAATTCCAGTGTAAAATTTAGCTTTCAAGCTTTGTATTTCAAGTTCTTAGTGTATAATAAAGCTTTTGTAAACCTCAATTTCAGTGTTAAGTTTCAATTTCAGTTTATGTAAATTTTCAAGCTTAAATTCTCATGTTAGCTTAATGTTGTAATTAATCTTGTTTATGGACTCTTAAGCTCACATAAGCTCCTATTAAAGCTTTTCTAAGCTTTTAGAAACCATAAAACTCAGTTTAGAAGTAAAACTCAAAAATACAAAAAAAAAATACTAGAAAATAGTTGGAACATCAAAAATCAATGGAAATGAAGATCACAGCTGGAGCAAGGTGAATACTGGATTGCCTTAGGTTTAGAAGCTTCTTGGGAAGCTATAGGAAGTGTTCTAAGTTCTTGGTTCTCAGTTGTAAGCTTGGAATCAATTTGTAAGCTTATTTCTTAATTTTGGTTATTCACTGTAGAACTACTTATTTCTGCTTATCTCTGTGTTTTTTATGCTTATTTGGTGTTATTAAGTCAAGTTATTACTTAAAATAGGCTGTTTGTTCATTAGCTTTCTCAGTCACTTAGTTTTCACTTTTTCACTTTTAATATTGCATAATAGTGATCTATAGGTCTTTGTTGTTACTGTTGGTATTTATGTGTTTAAATCAACTTTTTATATCATTAAATGTTTGTATGAATCAGTTGCATGGTCTTAAGTTATAAAATCCTTTGAAAATCACAAAAGCAGTTGGTTAAAGGGTTGTTTGGATTTACTATGTTATCTGTGTTAAAGGCTGTTTGTGTTGTTACTTGTTGTTGTTTTATGTCATATTATCATCTAATAACTCATAGAAACAATAAAAACCAGACCTTGTTTGATAAAAAGTCAAAATCTTCTTTAATCTCACCCTAGTTGTTCACTGTTAGGATTTATAGTGTGAAATTCATCATAGTTGCTTATAACTTGGTAATTTAGCTTAATTTCATCTTAACTTAGCTTAATACATCATAATTAGTTAGTAGGATCAATCATAAGTTCATTTTAGTCAACTTTTTAGTATAACTTACAAAGTCAAAATTTCAGTTTAGTAGTTTTTGAATAAAATAGATAATTTTCTATAGGATTTAATATGGAATTTCATGTTTTAAGCTTTTAGGTTTATAAAATTTAGCTGCTCATCTTTATCATAGTAATTTTTATAATTTTTAGTTAGCTTTTAAACTGCTTATTTCTTAGCTTATTTTAGACACTTTTCTAAAAGGTGCCCTGAGTTGAATAGGCCTATTTCACAAGCTCATAAAAAGCTCATCAGTGAACCTTAGCTTGTGTATTTTGGTTTTTTAGAAAGCCCATCTAGTTGTCTCAAAGGTCCAGTGCTTATTTTTCTTTTTCTAGCTTATTTAATAGGGCTGCTTATAGCTTTTATTTTTGTCCATTTCTCAGTATACACTGAGTCATCAGTGTACTTGAGCCACTTTCACAAGCTCACTCAGAGCTTAATAGTGAGCCCCACCTTGTATACTTTGGTTTTCTGAGAAGCTCACCTAACAAGCTTGTTGTGTCAGTGCTCATTTTGAGCTTTGGAGCTTTTGCCCCTAGCTTAATCTAGCCTACAAAATGACTGCAGGCCTGTTTGTTTTATAGGTTTTTTGTAAGTGCTTATTAGCTTATTAAAGCTTATCAGTGTGATTCTCTATGCTTTTTAGCTTAATTTAAGTTCATTTAGCTTGTTTGCATCTTAATTTACCTTTGTTTCTAGCTTGTTAGCTTATTTGATAGCTTATTTGAGCTTAAAATCATCAAAGTAAGCCAAAAGCTCAACTGTTAAGCTTATAAGCTCTCAAACTGCTTATTTTCAAGTTCCAAAATTTTTGTCTTTATTAAAGTTGCTTATTATCAGTAGTTAAATAGTTTTGTAAAAGAAAAATCACAAAAACATCATTTTAAAAATAGTGATAGCGTTTATTTAATAGAATTTAGCTTTTTAATTTTTCTTTTCAGCTTATTATTAAGCACTTTCTGTTTTTATAATTTTCTTAGCTTTCTGTCATCATAAGATATTTATAGAAAAAAATTTCAGAATTTTCTTAGTTTGGAAGTATTTATTAGAATTTAAAATAGTTAAAAAGTATTAAATAATTAATAATAAATAAATAAAAAGCATAAAAAATATCTTTTCAGTTTTAAAATTAGTTTTATAATATTTTAGATTTTCTAAGTTAAAATTTCATTTTCCAGGTTAATTTTATATTTTCTTGTATTTAAGTGTATTTTAAATAATTAATAAATAGTAATTAATTAATAATAAATAGATAAAAAGTGTAATAAATATATTTTAAGTTTTAAAATTAGTTTTCTAATATTCTAGATTTTTCTAAGTCATAATTTCACTTTTCTAGCTTTATTTCATATTTTATTATATTTTATGGTATTATTAAATAGTTAAAAATAGTTTTTAATTAATAATAATTAAATAAATAGTCATAAAAATAATTTTAATTTTCCAATAATTTTCTTTCATTATTAGGATTGTAAAAGTATCATTTTCATATCCATAGGTGTTTTATTCTTTTAAATTCACGTTTTATTTTGTACGTTTACGTAAAATTTAGTAAACGTACGTGTTCACGTTTGTTTAATCTGATTGTTGTGCTTTATAGTTCTATATCCAAATACAATTCCAATCAATCAGTAGTGTAATTATCCACCAAAATCTTTACATATCATTATCCTTAGTGATCATTCTACGTCTGAACGTGTTCACACACCATTAAACCTCTGTGGGACTAAACGACCTGGGGAAACACTATACTCCTCTGGACTTAATTGCATTGGTTTTAGACTGTTTGAATTTTATTACGGTTGACCATTCACAAGTGGTTGACTTGTGTAATAAACTTGACAGTTTGGAAGCGATCAAAATTTTGGGGTCACGGGAGGCTTTAGCGTGTTTTAAGCATTTTCAGACCCATACTTGCACATATACCACCTTTTGTAAACAGTTTTTTGTAAAGTTATCAAAATCAAAAAGTTCACTAACACTTTTCCTGAAGTGTTAACAACACCAAAAAAATATAAAACAACAAAACAATCGTAACGTTTTCTATCTTGTATTTTCTTTAAGGTGATTATTAAAGAGGTACGATTTGGTTAAACGAGACGATACCAAAAATATTGTCCAAAAGTATTTAAACCCTTAGCACAAATCCATACCTACGTCTTTTTAGTGTTACTTAATAAATACATAAAATCAACCACCGCAAACCAAGGCGTAACACCTACTAACCGGGGTGTGAACATTAATAAGTTCCCAATCTTAAAGATCAAAACTTGCCTTTGTGTCCTTGTGATTTGGTATACCTTTTCAAAGAAGCCATTTCATTTGTGATTATTGGTTTAAGTTCACTTGTCGTTTTGCCTCGCATTTGTTTTGAAAACCGATTTTTATACTTAGTGCATGCGACTGTTCTTCCACTCTACAAGTCCACTTTCGAGCTTGTAAGTATTCCTCGAGAGCGTGAGGACGTTCGCTCCTTCACCGTGATCGAGGAACGCCTAGCACCACCACCCCAGCCGTAATGGCGGAAGATAAGCCGATGAATGAGCTTCTCCAAGCACCCATCGAGGGTTACGGAGATGCCATTGTTGTCCCAAACCATCGTGGTCGATACCTTCGAGCTCAAAACCGGGTTGCTTAATCTTGTAACCCAAAGCCAATTTTATGGTTTTGAGCGGGACGACCTATGCACATATTTGATGGTTCAACAAAATTGCATCGACCATCAAATACAAGAATGTCCCACATGAAGCAATTAAGCTTCTTCTGTTCCCATTCTCTCTAGAGGACAAGCCGGAATTAGCTTGAGAAACAACCCCTCGCTCCATTGAGACATGGGAGGATTTAGTCACTAAGTTTGTTAACGAATTCTATCCTCCATCCCGAACTACAAGTCTTAAGAATGAGATAATGAAATTCACTCAAAGATTTGATGAATCATTCGGTGAGGCATGGGATCGTTATAAAGAGTTGCTCGAAAGTGTCCGCATCATGGTTTTACCGAGTTAATGCAAATGGATACTTTCTACAATGGTCCGAACCAAACTAACCAAGACTCTTTAAAAGCCTCCAGAGGTAATTTCTGAGCAAGACCACAAAGAAGCCTTGCAAATCATAGAAAACAAGTCCCAGTCCATACTTTCCGAACAAAGACATATCGGCCTCCGCCTAATGCAGACCTTCTACTTCATCTCACGTGAGTACATCTAGCACCGATGCTAAGATTGACAAACTCACGATGATATTCGAGCTTTGGTTCTTGCAAACCAAAGAAAGTCACTTTCACAGACACCATCACATGGTGAAGTGAAGAAAGTCGAGGTCTCATGTTACTTGTGGTGGCCCTCATGCATACTACAACCTGATCGCCACGGATGGTAGTCCGTTTGAAGCCAATGCTATAGCCGGTACTTCACATCGTGGAGGTAATCAATACCGTCCTCAAAATGAACCAAACTACCGTGCTAATACTTATCGGGACCACCCGGTTTAACCGAATCCTAAAATGCAAAACCGAATCGAACCAACCTAGAATGGACCAAGGTTATCAAAACCAAGGTAATTTCTATCCGGACCAAATCAAGGTTTCCAACATCAAGGAAAATTTAATCAAAACAATTTCAATCGAGGAATCAATTTCATGGGAATATGAATCCTAACCAAGGAAATTTTCAAAATCAAGGCCCTAATCCGAACAATAGAGGCGAATTTTCCTAATCAAACTCAAGCCATTGTTCCAACTGGACCATCATCCGATGAGTTATTGAAGCAATTCATGAAATCCCAAGATGAAATGAACAGGTTGTTGGTCGGTCCGATCGCGATCTAAAGAAGTCTTTAAATGATCAACCCTCGGGCTCGGGAAAACTTCCAAGCAACACGATCGCTAACCCGAGGGGCGACGCAAAGCGATCACAACAAGAAGTGGTGTATCATACGATGGACCCGCTATTCCTACTACCTCTTCTTCTCTCCCGAAGGTAGTGGAAAGTGAACCCGAGGCGACAAAGGACAAGGAACTTCCTACTAATAACGGAGGTACCAACGATGTCCATCCTCAAGTCGTCCCGAAACCTAAATCCAATCCAGAGTTGTTTTGAACCTCCTGTAGCTCCCGCTGAAAACTCCAAATCCAAATCTTCTATTCCTTACCCATCACGTTTGAATGAGCAAAGCTCATGAAAAAGCTACCATCAAATGGACAAATTTTTCAAATTTTCCAAGAACTACATTTTGACATTAGCTTAGCGGATGCTATTATGCCGATGCCCAAGTTTGCATCAACTCTCAAACACATGTTAAGCAACAAGGAAAAGTCGTTGAGATGGCAAAACTCCTCGAACGAGAACCGCCGCAGATTATCTTGAAGAAGCTTTTCGATGCGCCAAGAAACCGTCAAGTTCTCTCACGCAAGCGTAAGAAAACTTAAAACAGCTCAAGCACGAAATCAATGAAGATCGAGGAGTATAGGGTCTCCCGGTCGTTATGTCCCAAATGAAATGTGCAATGGATTATCGACGATATAGTGATCGGGTGATTTGAACGGAAAAGAGATTTGGAATTATTATAGCTACGGAAAAGGACATAAACTACAAGGGCTAAAATGGAAATTAAAGAAAGTTAAAAGATTAAAATATTAAATAAACGCTATCACTATATTTAAAGTGATGAACGTTTAAAGTCGAAAACTAAAACTTACGTTTAAAATAAAAATACGTAAACGCACAAATAAAAACGTGAAATCGAGAAATAAAAGTCCTAAAAATATGAAAAATAAATTTTTACAATCCTAATGATAAAAGAAAATTTTTAGAAAAAGAAAATTATTTTTAAAACTAATTATCTAATTAAAAACTATTTTTAACTATTAATTAATTACCTAAAATATAAGAAAATAGGAAATTAGGCTAGAAAAATAAGATTAACACTTGGAAAAGTCTAAAATATCAAAATAGACTTTTCAAAACTATTTTTGTATTTTTGTGACTATTTTTCTATTTTCTATGTATTTTAAACTATTAAAAACTAAATAAATTGCTAAAAATGACAAAATAAACTAGGAAAAATATGGAAAATTACTTTTTATTACTTTTATATTTATCTTAACCTAAGAAAATTGAAAATCATTTTTGGAAACTTTTCTTAATTTTTGTATTAAAAGCTATTTAAAATGCTTAAAACTAATTTAAATCAAGAAAAATAGCAAAACACCTTAGAAAAATCTGAAATTTGCAGGAAAAGTCTAAAATGATATGAGGAAGCTAGGAAAATTAGAAAAACAGGGGGTTGTTAGGAGGAATATGCAACTGATGTGCCAAGTGCTTATAAATAAGCACTTGGATAAGCCAAAACCACACCAAAGGGTACCAAACTGATACAGAAGATAAAATAAGCTAAAAGGACTACAATGGAACAAGTTTCAGCAAGCTGCAACCTCTGATAAGCTAGATGCAAAGATATGATGAACTGAGATTATAAGCACAAATCAGTTACAAGGGTGCCTACTTTAAGCTTATGCAAAAGCTACTAAATAAGCTGAAATTGCAAACCAATACTTGGGACATGAAAAGGACCTGGCTAAGATTGTTTAAACCAAAAATTAAACCTAGGGGAGCTAAACTAAGCCCTGTGCAAGCTTTACAAAAGCTGAGAAAAACTCAGCATATGCTGAGATCAGTGGACAGGGGAGATGGGTCCAAGTTCATGAGCTTG
This sequence comes from Chrysanthemum lavandulifolium, assembly GCA_022545495.1. Taxonomy (NCBI): domain Eukaryota; kingdom Viridiplantae; phylum Streptophyta; class Magnoliopsida; order Asterales; family Asteraceae; genus Chrysanthemum; species Chrysanthemum lavandulifolium. The sequence goes on from CM040244.1 coordinate 219,093,147, forward strand.
TTTGAAGCTTATAGAAAAATTATAAAATTCCACAAAAATACAGATAAGTAAGAGTACCAATTGAACTTTCTAAAATGCCAAATTTCACTTAATAAGTCCAAAAAATGAGCTTAATAAAATTCCTTGTAGTTGGCTGAAAAACAGCTTTTGTCAAATTTGACTTTTGAAGATTTTTAAGAACTTTGACCAAAATGGATTTTCAATCCAATTTTAAGACAGAGATTGATGTTATTTGATGTAATAAACCTAATGCGAGCTTTGTTTGATACTTTTGAACACAAACTGAGATTTTACAACTCCACATCCACAACAGTGGATCAGTGGATACAATTTCTTGGGATTTTGACTTTTTGGCTTAGCAGGTACAAGTTAAAGACAGATATGACTATAAAGGAACTAAGCAAACATGAAACAACAAGAACTAACCATTGAAACCACCTCTAATGCGGAGCAATAAGCTAATCCAAACACCCTTTTAAAAGCTGTACACACTTAAACCGATAATAACACGAACCGGTTGGTACCATAGACCAAATTGAGCTTATAAGACCTAAATAAAACTATCTAAACAGGATTGAACAGGTTACAACTACAATTGCACATACAAGCAAAAAAATGGAAACTGATGAAAATTTGTAAAATGAGAGAATCACTCACAGTGATCCAACTATGCTTGCAGACCAAAACTAAAACCAATACTACATTAAGTGAGCTTATTCCAACCCAGTTCAAGGATCTGCAACACCCCAAGATACCATTTTCCAGTTTGAGCTTAGGAGTTGACTTTTGTTGACCAGGCAACACATTTGCTTGAAAATGTATTGTGAGCTTATAGAAAGCTTATAAAGACCATAACCAAACTTGTTTAAGCTTAAAACAAACAACTAACAACCTGGACAGGAAATTTAGAACTTGAAAATCTCAACAGTAATCTTGAAAATATAAACTTATATAAAAACTTTAAATGGATATCCAAAGCACCCCACAATGATGTTTAAACTTGAATGTTATACAAAGGAATTGAGATTACATCATTTGAACTATCTAAGACATTGATTAAAAAAAAACGACATAAGGAAATTTTTATATAAACTAACTACTCCTTAAGCGCATCATTCTTCACTCTTTATAGTCCCTTGCTTCTCTCACCTTCCGATCAAATCCCACCTATATTTTAGGCCCTGGATCACTAGAATTCATCTTGGCCATCTATTCATTTTGGCGGAAATCCATATTTGGCTGTTGTGTGGTTGAGTGTGAGGAGAGGGAGAAATTAATGCACTTGGATGTAGTGGAGGAGGGGGGAGACAGGTTTGTGATAAGGTGATGGGGGGTGGAGTGTGGCGGTGTGTTGCAGAGACAAGTGGAGAAGAAAAGGTTTGGCGCCAAAGGGAAGTCAACCCATATTTGACCGAGCGGGGTATTAATCAAGGGGTTCAAAAGCTTAGTGATTGTGGGTCCAAAACTAGGTAAGGGTCCAAAATGGCTAGAGGTTTAATATTATAGGGACTAGTCTTGCCATTTCGAAAATCAAAGGACCTAGGCTGCCAATTCAACAAAGTTACTTCAAGGGACCATTAATGACAAGTTTCAAAAGTACAGGGACCAAATCTATCATTTTGCAATTTTCCAAGGGCCATTTTTGCCAAATTTGAAACTTGAAGGACTAAACTTGTAATTTTCTCAAACTTTTAATATTTTTCACCAAAGGACTAAATTTGACAAGTTTTGATTTTAAAAGGACCTTTGGTGACTTTACTTTTGAAATTATGTGCTCGGGACTGCTTTTTGACAACTTTTGAAACTTGGGGATCAAAGCGCAATTTTGCAAATTTGATATGTTTTTCATCGATTTTGATATTTTTGAATTTAAAACACATAAAACACCGATTTGTGATATTTTGATCATTTTGATGTGTTTCGAGTGTTTTCGGATGAATTTGCATTTATTTTGTACAAAAATGATGAGTATTTACACACTCATCAATCCCCACATCGAGATATTGCTAGTCCCTAGCAATGATTTGAGAAAACATAATGGATTTTAATCTCTTTACCAAAAGCCATTACTTACGGAGTAGCCACATGTTTCGAGTTCAAGTAAGAACCATGGTACACCGATAACCATGTGATTTTGAGCAAACCACCGACTTTCAACGGATTTGGTTTGTCTTTACCGAAGCCGTACCTTTACGGACTAGCCAACTCTTAGATAAATTATCAACATTATCTTTGGTGAGTGATTACCAATTATGGTTTTTCCATCGCCTTTACCACAAGCCATAATCTTGCGGGCTAGCCAACTCTTCACTTTTTAGGATATGGTGAGTTGAATACCATACAATTTTGGGCAAATTGCAAGCCATATAAACGGATTTGATATATCTTTACCAAGAGCCGTTTGCTCTGGATTAGCCAATCCTTTAGTTTATCAAACATGGCGGATCGATAACGGATGAGAAAGTGTAGAACACTTGCTCCAAAAAAAAAAAATTTGGCCAAAAGCGGGAATTGGGTAGATAATATATGAAATTCGTGAGAATTCCCCATACTTAGAAATGAATATTGCCTCAATATTCAAAGTACTGCATGTTATGCCGAAACAAAGAACGTAAAAGGAAATACTAAGGCCATTATTTAGAAAGAAGATTTTTTTTTTTTTTTTTTTTTTTTTTTTTTTAACATGTGGGGTATCACCCCACACTTAGGTGGTAGAAAGGGGTAAGAAGTCGAAATATGGGTGAAAACCCATATGGTGTGTCTCTTGTTTTTGATTTCAGTCGCTAGCTTGACTCGACCCCAATTCATTGGTTCATGGGAAGCAAAGTGGAAGAAACAATCTCCATCGACTTTCATTCAAGATGTTTCGACAAACATTTGAAGCACGTGAAAGTTCCACACCGATGAGATATACATAGAACCGGCTCAAAATGATAAATGAAAATGCGGGGTCAAAGATAGTGTCTTCATTCCGAAGGAGTGAAGAAGAGAAGAAATCACGATATATGTGAGGAATGGAATGAAGATTTTGATAACAATAAGGATCCATTCTTCATCATCTTTAATTTGAATTTGATCATTTAAGCTCATAGGGTGATTTTAACAAAACCTCGGGAGGAAGAGACGAGGTAGTGTCCTCAATGAGAAAACTCTTATGATAGAGCATGTCTCCCCGGTCAAGATCAAGATCAAAATAGAAATGATCATACTCGGAGGAGATATGATATGAGAGAGTTCACCGGAGAACTCCTCAGGATCTAGATCAAAGAGAAACGAATCATACTCAGGAAGAGAAAGATGAAAAGTGGGATTGCCACTACTCTCCTTTTTAGTATAATCGTCATCAAAGCGGAATACTTCAAATTCCGGAAAAGAATCATTGGAAAAAGCCTTAAGTTCAGGAATTGGTTCGGGCTTTTCCAAGTCACTATCCACAACGGGGATAGGAGATGAAGCTGACTTAGCACAGAATGATTCGATCTTAGAAACGAGGAGATTTATATTGAATAATTTTTCACGAAGCATCTCGTCCTCAATTTCGGATCATCGAATCTCTCGCATCCTCTAAGCTAACTAGCTCGAAGGTAAGTCCTCGACATAATCAATGTCTCCATAAGATAAAGAATCGTCAAACGAAGTACAATCGTTGTCGAATCGGAGAACATATCAACATGATCATTTGGAATGTCAAGAGGAGGTAAGAATCATCATCAAGAGGCTTATCACACATATTACGGAGATAACCTCGGACTCACTTGGGATTGGGACAAGGCTCTCAACACTAGACGATTCCATTTCGGAATAGTGCTAAGAGGCTCGTCCCCATTATGAGAGAGTCAACGGGTTCAACAATGTTTGTTGAAATATGATCATCGAACTCTTCTAAACGACGTCACTTCTCTCAACCGGTGTGAGTGAAGGGAAGAGTCGGAAATGAAAGGCTCGAAAGCGAGATTGGTTGTAGCCGACAAACTCGCATAATATTCTTTCATTTGAATGGAATCCTCATCATCATCGAAAACGAAAGTCTTGTGATATTGGGTTGATGTAGCATTATAAACCTCGTCATCGGTGGCTTGACAATCGTAAAAAGGATGGGGACCACCACAAATATCACATCTTTCGGTAACGGTAACAACGGGCTCTGATTTTTGCTTCATGCATCGAATATCATTGGTAAGCTCAGCCATCTCAATCGGTTTGTTTCTCGAAATTTTCTGAAAGAATCTCCGGTACAACAACAGCATCTTCGTAACCCTCGGTGGGTACTTGGAGCATTTCGAACATCGTACGCATGTCCGCCATTAGAATTAAACATATAGAGGGATAAGAGGAGAATCAAATGGTTGAGAGGATACGAAGAATAGAATTAAACGGCAAAAGAGGGTAAGAGGAATAGAATCAACGAATAAGAGGAATGAGAAGAATATTTTTGTGTTTTTGGATAAGAAAATATAAACATATGAGATGGATGGTATGAACAAAGAGTGAATATCCAAATCACTAATCTGCTAGGCGTAAGATTATCGGCCTGACTCCCGGCGTGGCGTAAAAATTTGATCTTGAATGAAAACCGTCAAGTTCTCTCACGCAAGCGTAAGAAAACTTAAAACAGCTCAAGCACGAAATCAATGAAGATCGAGGAGTATAGGGTCTCCCGGTCGTTATGTCCCGGTGAGTGTGCAATGGATTATCGACGATATAGTGATCGGGTGATTTGAGCAGGAAAAGAGATTTGGAATTATTATAGCTACGGAAAAGGACATAAACTACAAGGGCTAAAATGGAAATTAAAGAAAGTTAAAAGATTAAAATATTAAATAAACGCTATCACTATATTTAAAGTGATGAGCGTTTAAAGTCGAAAACTAAAACTTACGTTTAAAATAAAAATACGTAGCGTCTAAATAAAAACGTGAAATCGAGAAATAAAAGTCCTAAAAATATGAAAAATACATTTTACAATCCTAATGATAAAAGAAAATTTTAGAAAAGAAAATTATTTTTAAAACTAATTATCTAATTAAAACTATTTTAACTATTAATTAATTACCTAAAATATAAGAAAATAGGAAATTAGGCTAGAAAAATAAGATTAACACTTGGAAAAGTCTAAAATATCAAAATAGACTTTTCAAAACTATTTTTGTATTTTTGTGACTATTTTTCTATTTTCTATGTATTTTAAACTATTAAAAACTAAATAAATTGCTAAAAATGACAAAATAAACTAGGAAAAATATGGAAAATTACTTTTTATTACTTTTATATTTATCTTAACCTAAGAAAATTGAAAAATCATTTTTTGGAACCTTTTCTTAATTTTTTGTATTAAAAGCTATTTAAAAATGCTTAAAAACTAATTTAAATCAAGAAAAATAGCAAAACACCTTAGAAAAATCTGAAATTTGCAGGAAAAGTCTAAAATGATATGAGGAAGCTAGGAAAATTAGAAAAACAGGGGGTTGTTAGGAGGAATATGCAACTGATGTGCCAAGTGCTTATAAATAAGCACTTGGATAAGCCAAAACCACACCAAAGGGTACCAAACCGATCTGAGAAGATAAAATAAGCTAAAGGACTACAATGGAACAAGTTTCAGCAAGTGCAACCTCGATAAGCTAGATGCAAAGATATGATGAACCGAGATTATAAGCACAAATCGATTATAAGGGTGCCTACTTTAAGCTTATGCAAAAGCTACTAAATAAGTTGAAATTGCAAACCAATACTTGGGACATGAAAAGGACCTGGCTAAGATTGTTTAAACCAAAAATTAAACCTAGGGGAGCTAAACTAAGCCCTGTGCAAGCTTTACAAAAGCTGAGAAAAACTCAGCATATGCTGAGATCAGTGGACAGGGGAGATGGGTCCAAGTTCATGAGCTTGTTTGAAGCTTATAGAAAAATTATAAAATTCCACAAAAATACAGATAAGTAAGAGTACCAATTGAACTTTCTAAAATGCCAAATTTCACTTAATAAGTCCAAAAAATGAGCTTAATAAAATTCCTTGTAGTTGGCTGAAAAACAGCTTTTGTCAAATTTGACTTTTGAAGATTTTTAAGAACTTTGACCAAAATGGATTTTCAATCCAATTTTAAGACAGAGATTGATGTTATTTGATGTAATAAACCTAATGCAAGCTTTGTTTGATACTTTTGAACACAAACTGAGATTTTACAACTCCACATCCACAACAGTGGATCAGTGGATACAATTTCTTGGGATTTTGACTTTTGGCTTAGCGGTACAAGTTAAAGGCAGATATGACTATAAAGGAACTAAGCAAACATGAAACAACAAGAACTAACCATTGAAACCACCTCTAATGCGAGCAATAAGCTAATCCAAACACCCTTTTAAAAGCATTAGCACACTTAAACCGATAATAACACGAACCGGTTGGTACCATAGACCAAATTGAGCTTATAAGACCTAAATAAAACTATCTAAACAGATTGAACAGTTACAACTACAATTGCACATACAAGCAAAAATGGAAACCGATGAAAATTTGTAAAATGAGAGAATCACTCACAATGATCCAACTATGCTTGAGACCAAAACTAAAACCAATACTACATTAAGTGAGCTTATTCCAACCCAGTTCAAGGATCGCAACACCCCAAGATACCATTTTCAGTTTGAGCTTAGGAGTTGACTTTTGTTGACCGTGCAACACATTTGCTTGAAAATGTATTGTGAGCTTATAAAGCTTATAAAGACCATAACCAAACTTGTTTAAGCTTAAAACAAACAACTAACAACACAGATGTAAAATTTAGAACTTGAAAATCTCAACAGTAATCTTGAAAATATAAACTTATATAAAAACTTTAAATGGATATCCAAAGCACCCCACAATGATGTTTAAACTTGAATGTTATACAAAGGAATTGAGATTACATCATTTGAACTATCTAAGACATTGATTAAAAAAAAAACGACATAAGGAAATTTTTATATAAACTAACTACTCCTTAACTGCATCATTCTTCACTCTTTTATAGTCCCCTTGCTTCTCTCTCACCTTCTGATCAAATCCCACCTATATTTTAGGCCCTTGGATCACTAGAATTCATCTTGGCCATCTATTCATTTTTGGCGGGAAATCCATATTTGGCCTGTTGTGTGGTTGAGTGTGAGGAGAGGGGAGAAATTAATGCACTTGGATGTAGTGGAGGAGGGGGGGAGACAGGTTTGTGATAAGGTGATGGGGGTGGAGTGTAGGCAGTGTGTTGCAGAGACAAGTGGAGAAGAAAAAGGTTTGGCGCCAAAGGGGAAGTCAACCCATATTTGACCAGGGCAGGGTATTAATCAAGGGGGTTCAAAAAGCTTAGTGACAGGGGTCCAAAACTAGGTAAGGGTCCAAAATGGCTAGAGGGTTTAATATTATAGGGACTAGTCTTGCCATTTCTGAAAATCAAAGGACCTAGGCTGCCAATTCAACAAAGTTACTTCAAGGGACCATTAATGACAAGTTTCAAAAGTACAGGGACCAAATCTGTCATTTTGCAATTTTCCAGGGGCCATTTTTGCCAAATTTGAAACTTGAAGGACTAAACTTGTAATTTTCTCAAACTTTTAATATTTTTCACCAAAGGACTAAATTTGACAAGTTTTGATTTTAAAAGGACCTTTGGTGACTTTACTTTTGAAATTATGTGCTGTGGACTGCTTTTTGACAACTTTTGAAACTTGGGGACTGAAGCGCAATTTTGCAAATTTGATATGTTTTCATCGATTTTGATATTTTGAATTTAAAACACATAAAACAACGATTTGTGATATTTTGATCATTTTGATGTGTTTCGAGTGTTTTCGGATGAATTTGCGGTGTATTTTGTACAAAAATGATGAGTATTTACACACTCATCACTTCCCAGAAGCTTGGAGATCTGGAAAATTTCTCTTACCTTGTGTATTTCCGTGGATGGTTGAATGCTTTACCTTAGCCGATCTTGGTGCAAGCATCAATCGATGCCTTATTCAAGATGGAAGAAACTTTCTCTTGGGACCTTACTCCTACATGCATGACTCTCGAGCTTGCGGATCGTACAATATCCCGTCCACTTGGCATTGCCGAGGGCGTGTTGTGAAAGTAGGAAAGTTCCATTTCGGTGACTTTGTGGTTGTTGACTTCGATGCCGATCATCGGGTTCCTCTCATTGTTGGACGAGGATTCACGAGAACGGCCGTGCTCTCATTGGTGTATTTGAGCAAGAAATCACATTACGTGTAGGTAATGAAGTCATCACTTTAACCTTGATCAAACTTGAGGTACTCATAAGCTGTGATTTCGAGTCGGTTAACCGAATAGATATCATTGATGTTGCTTCAAGAGTACTCTCAAGAAGTTCTCGGTTATGTTCATAATTCTTGAGTGATAATCTCACTCATTCATCTCAACCCATCATTGCCAATTCCACTCCTTCTCTCACTCCGTTTGAGGGCGACTTCATCTTGGAAGAGATTGAAGCATACTTGGCTAGTGATTACATTCCATGGGAAATTGATCACGCTCAATTGACATCGAGGGGGACATACTTCTCATTGAGAAGTTGCTTAATGATGATCCATCATCAATCCCTCACACTAGTGATTCAATTCCAAATGAGATTAATAACAATGAGATTAATCTGGAGGGAGACATTCTTCTTCTTGAGAAGTTGTTAAATCAGGACACTTCTCCTCCACTCCCTCCTCAAGAACTTCATAACAAGGAAGTCAAGTCAGTTGAGAAAACTAAAGAATTTCCTGAAGTCGAACTTAAGGACTTACCACCTCATCTCGAGTATGCATTTCTTGAGGGTGATGATAAATTACCCGTCATTATTGCTCGAGATTTGAGTAAAGATGAAAAAACCGCTCTCATAAAGGTCTTGAAGTCACACAAGCAAGCAATTGCTTGGAAACTCTCCGACATTAAGTGGTATCAACCACGAATTTTGTACTCACAAAATCTTGATGGAGGATGACTTCAAGCCAATGATCAACATCGAGAAGGGTGAATCCTAAAATTCATGAGGTTATCAAACAGAGGTTCTCAAACTTCTTGATGCCGGTTTAATTTACCCGATCTCGAGATAGTCCTTAGGTTATCCAGTACCACCGTGTTCCTAAAAGGGTGGCATTATTGTTGTCACAATGAAAATAACGAGTTAATTCCAACTCTTTGGTTACGGATGGCGTGTTTGCATTGACTATCGTAAGTTGAATGACGCCACCGTAAAGACCATTTTCCTCTACCCTTCATGGACCAAATGCTTGAGAGATTAGCGAGGAGCGAATACTATTGTTTCCTAGATGGTTTCTCGGGGTATTTTCAGATCCCCATTGATCCACGGATCAAGAAAGACCACATTCACCGCCCATACGGAACTTTTGCCTACAGACGTATGCCTTTTGGCCTATGTAACGCTCCCGCACGTTCCAACGATGTATGATGGCAATTTTCCACGACATGATCGGGAAACAATGGAGGTGTTTATGGATGACTTCTCGGTCATTGGGGACTCATTTCAAACATGTCTCCCATTTAGAAAAATGCTAAAGCGGTGTAAAGACACCAATCTTTGTCTAAATTGGGAGAAGAGCCACTTTATGGTCAAAGAAGGCATAGTCCTTGGCCATAAAATTTCCAAAAATGGGATTGAGGTTGATAGAGCAAAAGTCGATGTTATTGCTAAATTGCCTCATCCTTCTACCGTCAAAGGTATTAGGAGTTTTTAGGTCATGCCGGTTTTATCATGATTCATACAAGATTTTTCTAAAATCGCTTGGCCTATGACCCATCTTCTTGAAAAAGATGCTCCTTTTATCTTCTCACCGAGTGCATCAAGCTTTTGAAACATTAAAGAAAAAGCTTCATCAAGCACCCATTCTCGTTGCTCCCGATGGGATTTACCCTTTGAGCTCATGTGCGATGCAAGTGATTTTGCTATCGGTGCGGTCTTAGGGCAACGAAGAACCAAGCATTTTCAGCCTATCCACTACGCAAGTAAGACTATGATCAAGCTCAAACCCATTACACCACCACGGAAAAAGAGCTACTAGCCGTGGTGTATGCGTTTGAGAAGTTTCGCCATACTTAATCTTGACCAAATGCGTGGTGTATACGGATCACTCGGCTCTCAAATATCTCTTTGCAAAACAAGATGCAAAGCCGAGATTGCTCCGTTGGGTTCTCCTCCTACAAGAATTTGATATCATTATACGTGATAAAAAGGAGCCGAGAACCTAGTTCTCGATCATCCGTCCCGTCTAGAAAACCCTCACCGGGATGTTTTCGAGAAAAGGAAATAAATGAAACATTTCCTCTCGAGACACTCAATGCGGTTTCTTTTCGTGGAAACTCTACTACCCCATGGTTTGTCGACTTCGCAAATTACCATGCGGGTAACTTCATAGTGAAAGGAATGTCGACCCAACGGAAGAACAAATTCTTCAAGGATGTTAAACATTACTCGGGACGACCCTACTTATTCAAAATCATGCGGATCAAGTCATCCGACGGTGTGTTTATGGACAAGAAGCTATGGACATTCTCAAAGCTTGCCATCTTTGGACCCACGGGGCCATCATAGTCCAAATTACACCGCCAAAAGGTGTTTGATTCGGGTTTTATTGGCCCACTATTTATAAGGATGCCCACGATTTTGTCAAAGCCTGTGACGCTTGTCAACGTCACGGAAATATCTCTCAAAGAAATGAAATGCCGCAAAACGCCATTCAAGTGTGTGAGATCTTTGACATCTGGGGCATTGACTTTATGGGGCCATTTCCATCATCTCGAGGAAACAAATACATACTTGTGGCCGTTGATTATTTGTCAAAATGGGTTGAAGCGAAAGCTTTGCCTACCAACGATGCCCGAGTTGTTATGAAATTCTTAAAATCTCTTTTTTCTAGGTTTGGAACTCCGCGAGCTATAATCAGTGATCGTGGGACACATTTCTGCAATGACCAATTTGATCGAGTCATGCAAAAGTATGGTGTAACTCACCGTCTTTCTCTCGCATACCACCCCAAACAAGTGGGCAAGTGGAAGTTTCCAACCGTGGTATAAAAAGAATTCGAAAGGACAAGTGGCGAAAACCGTGCCTCTTGGTCGGATAAGCTAGATGACGACTCTGGGCCTTCCGTCGACATTTTATAAAACACCCATCGGTGTACTCCATACAAGCTAGTATACGGAAGGCATGTCATATGCCGATTGAGCTTGAGCACAAAGCATCTTGGGCCTTGAAACATGCCAACCGATATTCAGATTTGGTGATCACGGGAAAGTTCAAATGAATGAATTAAATGAACTCCGTGATCAAGCATACGAGAACTCTTTGATCTACAAACAAAAGACAAAGAAGATTCATGACTCAAAATCAAGAACCGCGTTTTCAACGTCGGTGATCGAGTCCTTCTTTTCAATTCAAGATTGAAGATTTTCTCGGAAAACTAAAATCCCGCTAGTCCGGACCATTCACCATCACTAAAGTATTTCCTTATGGAACCATTGAGTTATCTCAACCCGATGGTCCAAATTTTAAAGTGAATGGTCATCGATTGAAACACTATTTTGGAGAGGACATTCCACCGTGGTTGTCCGGATTACAAACTTTCCCATGAACCAATGAATGCGGGATCGAGTCAAGCTAGCGACTCGGTAATCAAAAACAAGAGCACACCATATGGGTTTTCACCCATATTTCGACTTCTTTCTACTTTCTACCACCCTAGTGTGGGGAGTTGCCCATTGTTGTATATAAGTTTTCTAACCTTAAAAAATAATAAATAAATAAATAAAATAAAATAATGGCGTAGTATTTCCCTTTTCGTTCTATGTTTCGGCATAACCGCGGTACTTTGAATATTGAGGGCAATATTCATTTCTAGTGTGGGGGGAATTCTCACGAATTTTATCATGTAATTATACCACCCAATTCCCCATTTTGGCAAATTTTTTTTTTTTTGGAGTAAGTGTTTTGCACTTACTCGACTTCTGATTATCGATCCACCATGTCTAATAAACAAAAGGATTGGCTAATCCAGAGCAAACGGCTCTTGGTAAAGATATCTCAAATCCGTTTACGACTTGCAATTTGCCCAAAATTGTATGGTGTTCATTCACCATATCTTTAATTAGTGAAGAGTTGGCTAGCCCGCAAGTTTATGGCTTGTGGTAAAGGCGGTTGGAAAACCATAATTGGTAATCGACTCACCAAAAATATTTTATCTAAGAGTTGGCTAGTCCGAAGCAAACGGCTCGGTAAAGACAAATCAAAACCGATTGAAAGTCGGTGATTTGCTCAAAATCATTTGGTTATCATTGTACCAAGGTTCTTACTTGAACCGAAACAATTGGCTACTCCGTAAGTAATGGCTTTTGGTAAAGAGATTCAAATCCATTAAGTTTTCTTAAAAGATTGCTAGGGACTAGCAATATCTTAGTGTGGGGATTGATGAGTATGCAATACTCATCATTTTTATCTTTTAGATCGCCAAAACATCCAAAACACATGTCAAAGCATCAAAATGATAAAATATCACAAATAAGTATTTTATGTGTTTCAAATGCAAAAATACCAAAAGCGGTGAAAACGTATCAAGTTTGCATAATTGGCGGTTTAGTCCCCAAGTTTCAAAAGTTGTCAAAATTAGTCCCCTGTAAATCAAAATAAAGCAAAATATCATTTAAGGTCCATAGGATTCAAAAGTTGTCAAAACAAACCCTTCAAAGTTTAAAAATTACAAAATGACAACTTTAGTCCCTAAAGTTTAAAAATTGTCAAAAATAGTCCTTGGTGAATTTAAAAAGTGAAAATAATCAAAATTAAACCTTGTACTATTCATAAATGGCATAATTTGTCCTTGGAATAACTTTGGAATATTGGCAGGTTCAGTCCCTCAAAAATCAGAAATTACAAAAATGGTCCTTGTGATAAACTACAAACCAAATGGACCCTTTTGTATTATTAACCCAGCCAAACCCAAAAGAACCCCTGCCAAATAAACCTGTGACCCCCCCATTTTGAACCCCCACCTATTATTAATAAATACCGGTCAAACAAAGTCAAATCCCGCTCATTATTCATCTCCCTCACACAAACGCGCCAAAACCAGACACCTCCTCAATACCACCATGGTTTTCCACCACTTGCTTCTACCACCTTTCCAGCTGTCTACCCACTCCCCTAACACCTCCACAAACACCCAAACTTCTTTAATTGCAAAAACCTGCTTAAGTGACTTTTGGCGCCAAAATGCCAAATGGACAGTTTTGATGATTTTGAAGGATCCAATGGCTAAGATGAAGTGGGAAAGTCTCAGAGATGTCGACAGAGTATAAAAAGATCAATATAAAGAAGAAAAGAAGCAAGGTGGAAGATATCTAGTTTAATTTTAGTCAATGTATGTCGAATTAGTTAATTTTTAAATTCCAGTGTAAAATTTAGCTTTCAAGCTTTGTATTTCAAGTTCTTAGTGTATAATAAAGCTTTTGTAAACCTCAATTTCAGTGTTAAGTTTCAATTTCAGTTTACGTAAATTTTCAAGCTTAAATTCTCATGTTAGCTTAATGTTGTAATTAATGTTGTTTATGGACTCTTAAGCTCACATAAGCTCCTATTAAAGCTTTTCTAAGCTTTTAGAAACCATAAAACTCAGTTTAGAAGTAAAACTCAAAAATACAAAAAAAAAAATACTAGAAAATAGTTGGAACATCAAAAATCAATGGAAATGAAGATCACAGCTGGAGCAAGGTGAATACTGGATTGCCTTGGGTTTAGAAGCTTCTTGGGAAGCTATAGGAAGTGTTCTAAGTTCTTGGTTCTCAGTTGTAAGCTTGGAATCAATTTGTAAGCTTATTTCTTAATTTTGGTTATTCACTGTAGAACTACTTATTTCGCTTATCTCGTGTTTTTATGCTTATTTGGTGTTATTAAGTCAAGTTATTACTTAAAATAAGTTTGTTTGTTCATTAGCTTTCTCACCACTTAGTTTTCACTTTTCACTTTTAATATTGCATAATAGTGATCTATAGGTCTTTGTTGTTACTGTTGGTATTTATGTGTTTAAATCAACTTTTTATATCATTAAATGTTTGTATGAATCAGTTGCATGGTCTTAAGTTATAAAATCCTTTGAAAATCACAAAAGCAGTTGGTTAAAGGGTTGTTTGGATTTACTATGTTATCTGTGTTAAAGGCTGTTTGTGTTGTTACTTGTTGTTGTTTTATGTCATATTATCATCTAATAACTCATAGAAACAATAAAAACCAGACCTTGTTTGATAAAAAGTCAAAATCTTCTTTAATCTCACCCTAGTTGTTCACTGTTAGGATTTATAGTGTGAAATTCATCATAGTTGCTTATAACTTGGTAATTTAGCTTAATTTCATCTTAACTTAGCTTAATACATCATAATTAGTTAGTAGGATCAATCATAAGTTCATTTTAGTCAACTTTTTAGTATAACTTACAAAGTCAAAATTTCAGTTTAGTAGTTTTTGAATAAAATAGATAATTTTCTATAGGATTTAATATGGAATTTCATGTTTTAAGCTTTTAGGTTTATAAAATTTAGCTGCTCATCTTTATCATAGTAATTTTTATAATTTTTAGTTAGCTTTTTAAACTGCTTATTTCTTAGCTTATTTTAGACACTTTTCTAAAAAGGTGCCCTGTGCACAGTTGAATAGGCCTATTTCACAAGCTCATAAAAAGCTCATCAGTGAACCTTAGCTTGTGTATTTTGGTTTTTTAGAAAGCCCATCTAGTTGTCTCAAAGGTCCAGTGCTTATTTTTCTTTTTCTAGCTTATTTAATAGGGCTGCTTATAGCTTTTATTTTTGTCCATTTCTCAAGATACATCGAGTCATCGATGTACTTGAGCCACTTTCACAAGCTCACTCGAGCTTAATAGTGAGCCCCACCTTGTATACTTTGGTTTTTCGAGAAGCTCACCTAACAAGCTTGTTGTGTCGGTGCTCATTTTGAGCTTTGGAGCTTTTGCCCCTAGCTTAATCTAGCCTACAAAATGACTGCAGGCCTGTTTGTTTTATAGGTTTTTTGTAAGTGCTTATTAGCTTATTAAAGCTTATCAGTGTGATTCTCTGTGCTTTTTAGCTTAATTTAAGTTCATTTAGCTTGTTTGCATCTTAATTTACCTTTGTTTCTAGCTTGTTAGCTTATTTGATAGCTTATTTGAGCTTAAAATCATCTAAGTAAGCCAAAAGCTCAACTGTTAAGCTTATAAGCTCTCAAACTGCTTATTTTCAAGTTCCAAAATTTTTGTCTTTATTAAAGTTGCTTATTATCAGTAGTTAAATAGTTTTGTAAAGAAAAATCACAAAAACATCATTTTAAAAATAGTGATAGCGTTTATTTAATAGAATTTAGCTTTTTAATTTTTTTCTTTTCAGCTTATTATTAAGCACTTTCTGTTTTTATAATTTTCTTAGCTTTCTGTCATCATAAGATATTTATAGAAAAAAATTTCAGAATTTTCTTAGTTTGGAAGTATTTATTAGAATTTAAAATAGTTAAAAAGTATTAAATAATTAATAATAAATAAATAAAAAGCATAAAAATATCTTTTCAGTTTTAAAATTAGTTTTATAATATTTTAGATTTTTCTAAGTTAAAATTTCATTTTTCCAGGTTAATTTTATATTTTCTTGTATTTAAGTGTATTTTAAATAATTAATAAATAGTAATTAATTAATAATAAATAGATAAAAAGTGTAATAAATATATTTTAAGTTTTAAAATTAGTTTTCTAATATTTTAGATTTTTCTAAGTCATAATTTCACTTTTCTAGCTTTATTTCATATTTTATTATATTTTAGGGTATTATTAAATAGTTAAAAATAGTTTTTAATTAATAATAATTAAATAAATAGTCATAAAAATAATTTTAATTTTCCAATAATTTTCTTTCATTATTAGGATTGTAAAAGTATCATTTTCATATCCATAGGTGTTTTATTCTTTTAAATTCACGTTTTATTTTGTACGTTTACGTAAAATTTAGTAAACGTACGTGTTCACGTTTGTTTAATCTGATTGTTGTGCTTTATAGTTCTATATCCAAATACAATTCCAATCAATCAAGAGTGTAATTATCCACCAAAATCTTTCTGATCATTATCCTTAGTGATCATTCTACGCCCGAACGTGTTCACACACCATTAAACCTCTCGGGACTAAACGACTGGGAAACACTATACTCCTCCGGACTTAATTGCATTGGTTTTAGACCTGTTTGAATTTTATTACGGTTGACCATTCACAAGTGGTTGACTTGTGTAATAAACTTGACAGTTTGGGCGATCATGGTTTCATCGATAGCGGTGTTTCCACCGATATGCGATGTTTCCACCGAAGTGCTATGAAATCTTGCTAGAGGTATGAAAAATCGCTAGTGTTAAAATCGCTAAATGGCGATTACAACCGCTTAATGACCACGTTTAATTGGTCATGTAACCACTAATGACTATAATGGGGATAGTTATGAGGTGATTAATGGGCGATTAATCCTCATAATTCCATTTGAACAGTGAGAGTAATGTCCTATAAATAGGATATCGATTATGCATGAAGAACACATCGAAAACTATTAACACTTATTAGCGCAAGGGTTATAGAATTGTGCCTAATTTCATAAGCGCATTTGGTCTTATCCCAGTAGATATTCGTGATACCGGGCATTAGGGTCGAATAGTTTACTTTGGAAAGTGATCACACGATTCCAAGTGATATCCCAGTAACCACCAGTGGTATTGTGTTTCACGACTTGTTACTTGTTTGGTTTGAAGTTTGATTATCTAACCTCACATTGGGCTCACGACACCAACATATATTGCATCTTAGGTTGCTTTTATTTATTGGTGGCAGTGGAGAATATCTCTTCATTTTAATTTGCGAGATATTGATAATTAAGCTCTACTTTGCTGAGATAAGTGCTTATGAACATGGATATAACAAACTTTAATGAGTTTATTAGGAGATGTTACACATTGTTTTTTGAAAGTTATTATCTGATATAGAATAACCTGAATCATATGTAAGGTATATAAAAGACGAGCTAAAACAGATAGTTTTTGGATGTGCTTTTGTTGTTTAAAGTTTCATTATTTATAAGGATTCAAGCATCAGATAGTCATAATTAATTTTTTTATCCGTATGCAAACTGTGCGTGCTAGAAGAGGAGAGACGTTCGCAAGGAAATACATCCCCTATCTTGTCACTATGTCTGTATAACACTACAAGAAAAAGTAGCTTTAGTGACGAGAATTCAGTGACGAAATTTTTTTTTGGTCACTATTTAGATGAAAATAGTGACGATATAATTTTTCGTCATTATTTTTGGTCATCGGTAGAAAGTCGGTGACGAAACTTATAAGTGGTCACTATTTAGTCACTAAATTACATGAATAGTGACGAGAAATTTCGTCATTAAGTATTAGTGACGAAATTTTGGTCACTATTTTATAAAATGATTAAGAATAAGGGCATTTAGATATGTACTTATTAAAACTTGCATATTCGTATATTAATCCAAAAATCATAAACACTATCAAACATTACGGATAAAATTTGTATTATAGAGAAATATGCAAAATTGTACATATTTAACTTTCTTTGATGTATTCTCCCCTAAACATATTATTTGAAACAAATGTTTTAAAAACCGAGTTTTTTAATCGACCCGGTTAAGTCACCGGGTTACCGGTTCGACCGCCAGGTCAACCCGGTTTCTATTAAAAAAAAAACTATTTTTTTTCAAGCGGTTCGACCACTGGGTCAACCCGATTTTCTATAAAAAAGGATGAAAAAACCAAACCCGGTCGGGTTTCGAGAACCGGGTCGACCCAAGTCACTTAAAACCCGACGGGTCTAAATGGTTATCTCGTTTCTAAAAACTTGGTTTTTTTACCCGTTTTTTTGCCGGACCCGGTTCGACCGGTTGAACTGGGTTTTAAAACACTGTTTGAAACATAAACTCTCACATTTCAGTATGTTAAAAAAAAAAAAAAAAAAAAAACCTTGTATATCAAACATTTAAAAAAATTACTTATAATAATCAAACTTATATTAGATCTTAAAAAAAAATGTATATCAAACATTCAAAAGACCCGACCCGATCTCGTTTGGAATAACACTTACTCCGTATATTAGATCTCAAAATAAACTGTTACATTATCCAAACACTCTCAGAAATAACACTTACTCCGTATATTAGATAATTCACCATGTAAATTCATCATCTTCGTTCTCATTGCTCTCATTTGTGTTACGGTTCGGATCTCAAGCTCTCATTTTCGGATCAATTTTTTTTTACGGTTCGGATCTCAAGCACTCATTTGTGTTACGGTTCAGATCTCAAGCTCTCATTTGATTGTTAAATTTATGGCTTGCTATGTTAAATTTAGGGCTTGTTTTGTTGCTTTAACTGCTAATTACCCTGATTAAGTGATTATGCTTTTTAGTAAGGATTATTGAAATGTGTAAGCTCTCATTTGAGTGTTTGATTTGATTTTTAGTGATTATGCTTTTTAGATGTTTGTGAGCTTTTAGCATGAACACATTAGTAGTTGTATGACAAGTGTTTGATAAAATGCATCAATGAAAAAAATGATAGTTGTAACTTGTAAGCCAAGTGTTTGATAAAATGCCTCAATTAAAAGAGTAGTTGTTGACAGGATCAAGATAGTTTTGTTCGGACTTAAAACGTCACTGTTAAGTGAGATGGTTGATAGTTGAAGACACTGGTAATCAGTTATATAATCGATATTCAACTATAATTTCTTTTTTGTTAGATAAGTATCGAAGTTGTTGCGAGTATATAGATTGAAATGCTAATACAGTTTGACATGTTGAATTGTATATAATTAGTCAATATATTAGACTAAATGTGTCGTTAGATAGTAAAGGATTGCATGTTTTGCTAGTTGCAACTTTTTAATTGCATAAGTGAGTAATATACTTGTTATTAATGCTATTTTTATCGAAAAAAGCTACTGTTTGACTTAATTCTTTTTATGTCTGACTAATTTTTTAATTGTTCGATAATACACTAATGAACAAATTGTGCATGACTTAGATCATTACAGTCTTCGCCATCATGCATTTGGATATAACACAAAAATATTGAGGGTTAGTTTTAAACGATCGTAATTGATCCTGTGTGTTTCATTAGGTTCCGATCAAGACTTTTGTTATTGATGGTAATCGTAGAGTGGAGGATCGGCGTTTAAAAACACTTGGTCTTAGTGTCAATGAGGTGAGGTGTACGAGTGTGTGATTGCTTTTTGTATTCCATGATGGGCATTTTCTAACTTTAGGTGAAGGTTTTAGGAAGAAATTTTTGCATCTTCTTTCGCGGCAGTTGCATACCTACAATCAATTGATTTCCCAAAAGACAAGAAGGTATGTGGCACAAGCATTTCCTTGAGATCAGTAGTTTCATACTTGGAAACAACTACTTTTTACCTAGGTTATGTATAGTTTCTCGTAATACAGTGTTGTTCTAGACCTTTTTATTTGATACAAGTCTTGCAGCTCCTGTTTATATTCGTTTGATTTATTGATTGAAAATTGTCCAGATTTATGTGATTGGTGAAGAAGGGATACTGAAAGAGGTTGAGCTAGCAGTCTTTTCCTATCGTGGGGTTTGGTATCTATGCATTATGATGTAAATTTTACTGCAGCAGAATTATATAAGTTGTTGCTTGTAAAAATAATTCAAAGCTGAAAATTGCTGCATTAGATCTTGAGTACCTAGTGAATTTACCACTCATAAAGTTTACCATTGAATTCGTTAACAACTTGATTCATGACACGTCAGACCGTTGTGAAATTTTATGAGTAATTGTTTATTGGGTACTTGTTATGTTATATCAACTGAAGTTATATTTTGCTTCTGCAGGAAGATGGTCGGAAAAGATAGAGCTTAAACCTGGTTTTTACATGGAAAAGAAACAAGCCATGAATTATATGCAAATGGGAGTGTGAGTGTGGGTTTATGAAGGCTTTAAGGTTTATGGAAAAGAACCCGACCCGCCACAAACTTATTCTAATAACTCAACACATGTCACCCGAATAGCCCTAATATTGGAACGACAATCAAACAACAACAACTCATCAATTGTGTCATGTAAGCCTTCAACAATCAAAACCCAAACCAACACACACTCATCTTCTCAACTCTCACACCTTTCAATTTCCAGTAACCATCGCGCCAGGTAATACTTTTTTTACCTAACGCATTCCTTTTAACCGTAACCCACGTGCCACCGGTAAATCACCACGGCAACATCCACCATCAACTGCCGCATAGTCAACCAACTTTCTCAATCGAAAAGGTATCGTTAATTCCTTCATAATTGCTTGAATTCAAAGTTTATTTGATTTCCTCATCAGTGTTTATAAAATTCAATTATGGAAGCGTGGTGAGCTTCTTATTGGTATGTTGTTGATTAAGTTTTATATTGTAATTTTATAATATGTTTATCATCGTGATTGATGTGTTCATCTATTATGTAATTGCTAGTTTACTTTTTTTCATTTTCAGCATGAACACAAAGTGTTTGTTAAAATGCTTCAATGAAAACTAAGTCGGAATAGAGCTGGTTATAGGTGGAATTAGGTCGGAGTTTTTTCAACTCTTGTTTCTGAGTTATAATTAGTATTTCATAAGATTGTATACTTTATATGAATAATGAATGGAGTAAACTTGAATATCGGATATCAGATCCTTATTATAGTTTTCTATGTTTGTACACTTTTATAGGCCATTCTTGCTAGTAGTTTCTCACAAAGGCACTACGACGAAGCACGTAAAGTAATTTACAGAATTTTGCAGGTTAGGAATCCAATGTTCTTTTGCTTCTTTATTTGGCTTGAAAGAATTAAGGCCTGAAAACAATTTTCTCTCTTATGGGTGATGATCAGATTGGCTTAGCAGCAGGAGTTGGCCCGGCTTTTAACCAGTTTAACCCATTTGACATGCTCCTTTTTTAGTTAAATCTTTTAAACTAAACCCATTTGACCCGTTAAAGATGAAACATAACCAAATGAACCCATTCTGAAGCAACTGGGTTGAATTACCACGACTACGAACAAGCATGCTTAAGATAAAACAATCATGTCATTTCTTTTCCTATTATTCGCATATTCAAGATTATTTTCTTACATGTTCACTTCTTATCACGCTATCTAATAGGATCTCATATAAAGTATACAATCTTATGAAATACTAATTATAATTCAGAAACAAGTTTTTATCAATTCTGAGGGCTGAGGAAAACCACAATTTCCAGGATCACACCCTGTATCTCTTAGCAGGTACATTTTAGTGCAACATGTTATTTATTCTTTATATGGCATGTATCATTAAATGGCTCGCGAGGAGTGTTGCAGTGACTAGAAAGACTAACATAAGGTATTTTCTTGATATTCTACCATTTTCTTCAAACGATCTCCAACTTATATAGGAAGAGGTGGAAGATCAGTAATCAGTATATGGTATACCCTCGAGCCAGTTTATTTATTTATTTAACATTAGAGTATTCTTGTGAAGCTTATTAAATTATGCTTTTTAAACAGACTACGGTGGTTCTAGTGGATCAGGCTCAGTTATATTAGATGATTGCAATTTCCACAAGTCGGTGCATCTTGACAGCTTTGATGTGGATAGAATTGTAAGTTATGTGCTTGAGTTATAACTCCTTTACATACACACCTACCTCATGTTTTGTTAATGTTAGATCTTGCTCATATATGATAGGTGCCCCCTGATGGTGAATTTCCTGTAATGAATTACCTCATGACCCAATAACTCAAGCCACCTTTCCGTACTAACACCTTAATTGAAGAAGCAGGATCACTTAAGGTAACTATCTTCTCCAGTCAATAACACATCATTATCTTATGCATGATCCAGGGTTGGTAACGGGTCAAAATGGGTCATCCTCTAGTGCATGCCAAAATGGTTCCCAATGCTGACCCTCAATGGCTCAAACACTTCTTTTGCTCATTTTTTATGATTTTTTAACTAAGTATTAATGTGTCGGATATGGTCTTATGATTACAAAACTACAACACTACATTCTTCAATAAAGCAGTTAAAAAGGTTTTATGCTTTTGAACACACTTAGGATGACTTCAACATATCTGACATGCTCCATCTATTTGTAGTTAAATCTTTCAGCTTAACGTCTTTTGACCCATTAAAGATTAAAAAAATGACTCAATTCGCCGGATTTGTATATAAATGGGACATAATTGCTACCTCTAAATTCTCTTTAGCTGTCCCATATTGATTGGTAGTTTTGTGGATACATCCCTTCAGTAGTGTTGCTACGTGTTGCTGTTATGTATGTTATGAGCCTGTTAATGTCCACTAAATTTTACATCATGCGTATTTTGATGTTTTAAGGCTGAAGTGACTCTGAAATACGTGCCGAGTTTCCTCAAAATATCACTGCAAATACAGTTGCTATTCAGATGTCGGTGCCAAAATACACATCCAGGTACTTATTTGTTATATACAACAGTTCTTTTATGATCTAAATAAGAAATATGGTCCTAGATATATACAACAGTTCTTTTATGATCTAAATAAGAATTACTTGATGTTTGCAAATTCTTATAATTTTAATGTTTATTTCATTGTGAGTTGGTAAAGCCGTAATGGCCGGGATTCGATAACTATTCTTTTCCAGTCAATCCGGGAAGAGTGCGAGAGACTCGTGAAAATGTTGAGATTATTTGTTTTGCACTAATGTTAAATGTTTTAACTTTAGAAGTGTTAAAAGACATGTTTGTGATGATTAGTAAAGAAATCACAAGCCGGATGAATTTGATAGGTTACGGGTTGTGTTTGTGTTGAATTTCGACCACGCATTTGGCTTTTGTGAGCGAAGTTAATACGTTAAATTTGCGTTGCTACAAATATTCAGATTTTAGTTCATTTGTATATTGAAAATTGGTACAGTTTTTTGTGTTGCTACAGATATTTAGATTTTACTAGTTCATCTGTATATTGAAAATTGGTACATATTTTTTTTGGTTATATGCTCATTTTAGTGACCACCTATTTGGTCTCTAACACTCAACAATCTGTGACGACTTTTTGGTCACCAATAGCAGAAAACAGTGACGACTTTCTCGTCACTATGAGAACTGTGACGATTCTTTTCGTCACTAACAGGGTTAAATTGTGACCACTTATCTGGTCACAGAGTAGTGACGACGTAAAGTTTCGTCTCTAATTGTATTTGTGACGGAGCTTTAGTGACGACTAGAATTGGGTCACTAAACAGATTTGTGACGACCTTTTGCACTGTTAGTGACCAAACTCTTTTGGTCAATAAAGGCCGATTTTCTTGTAGTTGTACCTTCTTGGCTTAGGCTTGCAATCACTAATAAACTCATGAAGACTAAAATATAAGGTAAGTTGATCAAATATATTCACCTTTAACAAGCGTATCAAAACTTATAAGAGCGACTTTTTTTTTTTCGAGAAGCTCACAATCGTGGCCCATATATATGCTGAAAAACAAAGTTACTACTATAAAACACTCTAGTACTCTACATTCAACACCAGTAATTGGAAGCCAAGATCATTCAATTCACTCTGACTTTCTTCAGCAATATCTTACACATTTGTCTGAAAAGACGGTTTTAACACATAATAAACATTCAAATAAACTAGAGGCACTTTATTTTAGGTGTCATTTGTTTTTTCAGAGCTTTTACCTCTTCATCTGCAAACCATGTCTGCAGAAGAAGAGGTACATTTAAGCTCTTCATCCGCAAGAAGAAGACCGTTTGTTTTTGTCTATTGAAGGACTTCTTTCCTTTTGTTCTTCTTTTTTTCTTTTCACTAGTAGAAGTGGAAAAAGAAGTAGAAAAAGAGAAATTTATGTCTGCGTAGTAGAAGAGGAAAGAAGTGATTTTACCTCTTATGTCCGAAAAAAAACAAACGGTCTTCAACGAAATGTCTGCTACCGCAGACATAAAAGCAAATAAGAACTTCTTTGAAAAACAAACAAGATTACTTACCCACAAATTCACGCTTATCGATGACAAATCCTCACCATCCATCTAGTTTGATCTAATGGTGGGGATTAACCTAAGATTAAAAGGTAAGCACAAGTCAGTGTTTTTTTTTTGTCTTTTGTCTTTCTTTTTATTCATTTTTTTTTTGTCTTTTTTAAAATCAACGTTTTTCATTTAATTCAAGTTTTTTTTTTTTTTTTTTTTTTTTTTTTAAATTCGTTTTTTTAGATTTACGTTTTTTATTAATTCACGTTTTTTTCATTCGCGTTTTTCTTCGTTTCGTCTATTTTCATACGTTTCGTCCGTTTTCATCGTTTCATCCGTTTTCATATGTTTCGTCCGTTTTCATACGTTTCATCCGTTTCATACGTTTTCGTCCGCTTTCATCGGTTTTCTTTCGTTTCGTCAATTTTCATACGTTCATCCATTTTCAAACGTGTTTTACGCTTTCATACGTTTTCGTCCGCTTTCATACGTATTCGTCCATTTCTTACGTTTTCGTCCGTTTCTTACGTTTCGACTATCACAGTGATTTTCGAATATCACTTTTTGATATTCTGAATATCACTTGTGATTTTCTGAATATCACTTTGTGATATTTAGAATATCACTTTGTGATATTATGAATATCACTTGTGATTTTCTGGTATTCTGAATATCACTTGTGATTTTCATGTTACAAAACATTAGTTGAAAATCACAGACTGGATATCACAAAATATCACTTGTGATATTCAGAATATTATTTGTGATACTCAGAATATCAATTGTGATATCACAGAATGTCACTTGTGATATTCAGAGACATGAAAACGGCCAATAACATTTAAAACCCGACGAAAACGTATGAAAACGGATGAATATGTACGAACTCTAAACCAAAATTTGACCATTTTCTCTTTATACGTGGTAAATATAAACTTACATATTTTTATAAGTTTCAAAATAAGCAAATTAAGCTTGTGAAACATAAACCGAAATCACATAAGCTCATAAGCAAATAGAATAAGATTAAACAATTACCCCCAAACTATGTAGTTGCTATTCAAATTATATATTTGTCATATTCTGAATATCACTTGTGATTTTACGGATATCACTTTGTGATATTCTCGAATATCAATTGTGATTTTGATGTTACAAAACATTAGTTGAAAATCACTTGTGATATTTAGAATATCACAAGTTATATTCGAATATCACATAATATCACTTGTGATCATCGAATATCACATAATATCACGAATATCACTTGTGATATTCATAAACGATGAAAACGCTCGAAAACATTTAAAGCGGACGAAAACGAACGAAACGTAAGAAAATGGACGAATATGTATGAAAGCGGATGAAAGCGTAAAGCGAGTATGAAAAGATTTAAAACGTATGAAACGGACGAAAACGTAAGAAATGGACGAATATGTATGAAAATGGACGAAACGTATGAAAGCGTAAAACAAGTATGAAAACGGGCGGCGTATGAAAATGGGCGAAAACGTATGAAAACGGATTAAACGTGAAAAAGCATTTAAAACGTATGAAAATAGACGAAAGCGATAAAAGCGAAAAAAACGCGAATTAAAAAGCGTGAATAACGTGAATTTAAAAAAAAAAAAAAAAAAAAAAACGTGAATTAAAAAAAAGCGTGAATTAAAAGAAAAGCCAAAAATGAATAAAAAAAAGACAAAAGACAAGAAAAAACATGGACTTAGGTTTATCTATTAAATTTTAGGTTAATCCCCACCATTAGATTAATCTAGATGGATGGTGGGGATTTGTCTCTTGGTAAGCACCAAAATAAAGGTAAGCAAATGAAAATTCCTCAATAAAACTAACAAATTTATTTTCTATCCACATGCCCACATAAGGTTGGCTTATTGCTAAACATGTGTAGCTTTGAACAATATGATATGGTTATTTTAAAAGGTATAGCTACCACGAGGCTTATAGGGGCTTATAGAGGCTTGAGCATTTAAAATAAGTTAGCTTATAAAATAAGGTTTGTTTGTCATATAGGCTTATGGAATCTTTTATAAGCCATAAGCCTCCATAACCCCAAGCCAATTGAAATGGGCTTATGAGGGTTTATAGTTTGAAATTACTCAAATACTCTTCAAGTTGTGGATTATTGCGCAAAAGCTAGAAATATAATTTAATTTGATGTATTTTTATGCGATTTTATATTAACAGGCTTCAACTCCAACTAATTTGACAAATGGCTTTATAAAAATATAAGCTTCAACTTACAACTTATAATATAAGTTCTAGCTCCACCCCAGCCCCATTCACCAAACATACTCCATTTCCTGCTCATTTGGTAATTCCCAATCAAACTTGCATAACAAGTTTGCCAACAACTTCTCAAGGAATGTCACTGAAAAAACCCTCCTGAGGCAGGTCCTTCTGTCGGATCCAAATGAAACCATCTTGAAATCATGCATCACGAAATCCACATAACCTACAACAAACCTTTCAAGAAAAAATTCATCAGGTTTGTCCCACACTTTAGGATCCCTTGCAATTGCCCATGTATTTATGTAAACTCTGGTGTCTTTTGCAATGTCAAACCCCAATACATTCACATCTTGCATTGCAACTCGAGGCAATGGAAGTGATGGAGTGTGGAGTCGGGTAGTCTCTATGATCACAACTTTCAAGTACTTCATTTGCTCCACATCATCATCGTTTATGTGTTGCTTCCCATTTACAATCTCCCTAACATCCGCCAGCAGTTACATTAGGACACTAGGCTGTGCGGGAAGCTCCACCATCACCCATTCTAACATTGATGTTGTTGTCTCTATGTCCGCAAAATACGAGTCATATGTATGTACAAATCCAAAATAAAATGATTTCAGAATGTAAAATTCTAACAAGCAAGAAATATCTAATTATGATCAATCCCTCAGACAATATTTGCTATGGTTCGCTAGATAGCTGGCCAGTAACAGTCGAGGGGGTGTCTGGGATTGTGTATTTGAAACTGCTTATCCTTTCATAAGTAGTTAGAACCTACTTTTTTATATGTTTATTTACTTTTAAAATAAGCAAATAACCAGCTTTATGCAAAAGCACAGAATTGCTTATATGCTTATAATAAACTGATAATTAACGCAAACTTTTTATAATTTTTTAGTGGTGCTATTGTATACAATTGAATTCGGGGTTCTGAGGACATATGTTCTGTTGCAAAACTTTGTTTTTCTAATTATGTCATGATAGAGATTAAAAGAGGGAGAGGGAGAGATTGCCCTAAGGAGGGGCTTCACGCCATCTTTTTTTTCGGCAAAAAGGTTTTTACACCTGGTAAATTTTATTACTCCAAAAAACATTTCAGCACATATGATGTGGGTGAATCTCACATCTCAGCCCGTTACATAGGTGAAAAACAAACAAACTATTTGTGCTTAAAACCAAATACATCATAAGAATGACAAACCAAAATTACGAAAAACTACTTTATAAAAACTACTAACATCTAGTATGACCACGAAGCCTTATATCAAAAGCATCATAGAATGCTAATTGCTCTTCAGTTAAATCGTCGCACTCATCATCATCATCATATGGGTTATCATCATAATCATCTTTCCAACGCTTGTATAAGCTCTTCCTCCCAGTTCCACCTCCACTCTTGGACGCCATGAAACATGTTGTTTCGTCGTAAACCTCCTCCACTTTAAGGAAGGTTTCTACAGCTTCACCAAGCTCGTGATTGGCTTTTCCACTATCTATTTCCACAAGCCTCTCTTAAACTACTACCTTCAAAAGCTCGTCAATATCTTTTGCAAGGGTCTCAACTATATGCTTTGAGCCACTAATTCGATCAATCTACGCAAGCTAAGGAATATAATCCACAAAATAGAAATGAGAAAAAAGCACAAAATAGGAGGAATGTTGCAACCTTCAGGAATCCATTAATGAGGATACTTCACAAATTGATAGTGACTGGGCCGTTTCATAGGTATGGAAGCAGGGACAAATGTCAGAAACCGGACTTATGGGTTATGATGTTACTGGAAGAAACTAAGGATGAATGCGATTTGGCAGCTAGCCGAGTATTTGTCTAGGAGGGCCCCGGGAATCAAAAGCAATAGCAACATTTGTGGAGGACATTTTGTGACAAGGTTGGCAAAGAACCTAGGGTATTACAATGATAGTGAGTTGGCTAAGTGTGGAGAGCCAAAGTTTAGTGAGATGTGGAGTGCAAATGGTTTTGGAAATGCTTTGAATAGGAAATTGAAAACCTTGGGGTTATGGATTGAACCACAACAACAACAACAACCACCACAACAGCAGGGAAATATACCAATGGGGGCGTGCAAACGGGTACGTCCGAGAGTTTTGATTCGGGTTGGGAGAGTGGAACCAACATTTAGATGAGATTCGATGTAGGGATGTGTGAGAGACTCGATGATGTTGAGAAGCAACTACATCAATGATTATTCAATGCCTATCTTTCGACACATGGCTCAAGAAGCCAATTACGAGTTACCACCCTACAATCCACCCAATGTTCCACCATATCCTTTCCCTACACACTTATCACGGACCTATCCGTATCTATATCACGGATCGCACCATTTCCGATCCGGTGCCCGCATATGGTCGATTACCGAGGTTGGTGGAGCAAGCTATGATGTTGGAGGATCGTCATCGAGGAGTTGGAGGAAAGAAGAAGAAGAGGAGAGTTCGTTTGGAGATTGTGGACGAAAACTAAGTAACCGAGAGTGATGATGATGATGAGTATGATGATGAAGAAGGTGACGACATGAGCGAGGACGACGAGTGATCGTGGATCATTCGTGATTTGTGGTTTCAAAGACAATGGCTATGATGTGTTAAACAATATTATTTCTATCTCTTTAACTAATTCTTTAGGATGATTATCATACTTGGTTTTATTTTGTTTTTAGTAGCATTTGGATTGTTTTGTTTTGTTTGTGTATTGTGTATTGCAGTTTTGTTTGCAGGATGGATGTGTCGGAGGCTTATTGATGGTCAAATATTTGGAGTTGGATAACTCACATGCTTTCTTATGACCCAATATGCGTATTGCATATTCTATCCCGTGGTATCTCTTAACTATTTCTTTTTACCATTTTCTTTACTTTGAAGTTCATTTTTATTACATTGAGGACAATGCAAAACTTAAGTATGGGGGAGGGAAGAAAATAGGAAAAATGATACGCATTTTTAATTTTTTAGTTTTTTTATTTTTTTTTTTAATTTTCTTAGATAACTTTTGGATGCAAGTAATTAGAAGGAATTCGCCCTTGATGGTCTAGTTGTTTTCACACATTATTGATATATATATAAAACAACTTAGGTATTTCAATGGTAAAATAAGGTTTTTGAAAATTTTTGGATTTGAACCAAATTACGGAAGTAATTCATTTTGGATTCGATAGCATTTTCTAGCGCGCATTATAGCCTTTTTTCACTTAATTGTGAGGTTTCTTTTTGTATAAAACACATCTTTTGTTTTATATTTGCTATAAGTGTGTCGGTGATTATGTCGATTCTAGAACTTGTACTAGTTATACATTACGGTTAAAATCACTCTCGAGTGATAAAAATATGTTCAAGTGATAAGAGGCATCGTAGGATTTAACCCAAATGGCCTTCCATTTTACATCTAATGATATATTAGCTAACCACATTGGTTAGTTAACCACCCTTATATGGAACCATTTGTTAGTGCTCATCTTTAGCACTAGATACCCTTAGTTACACCCTTTGAGCCAATCTTTTCATTTGTTAAATCCAAAAAAATACAAAAAGATTTACACTTTAAACTTTAGCCAACCCTTGTCATGTCTATTGGTTTGTTGCTAGTTGTTTGGAATGTTGGATTGTTTTTTATTATTATGAAGAAGCTACACTTTGTTTATAGTGTGTACCATTCTCCAACAAAGATGAAGGAGACGTCTTTCTCAACTGTTTTTTTTTGTGGTGTATGCTTACACTAAGTGTGGGGGAACTTTGTTAAAAAAAATGGTTAAAGCCAATGAGCTATATGAAGAATATTGATTAGCCAATGAGCTAAATTGAGTTATACATATTTGTGGAGATCGATATTGGAAGAGGAGAAATAATCATTTACGGGATTGTGGTTTGTATGATGGCTAGCAACATGGAGGTTTAGACTTGACTTTATTTTCTTTTAACACCAATTTCATAAACCATCCCATGCCTTATCCATACCTTTTATAAACCCGTAGCCTTTACGATATAACCCGAATAAACGCCCTCTTTGATGAATTTATTTTCTTTGTTTTGATAATTGTACAAGCTTATGGTAAAAAGCATTGATCATGACTAGGCATTGAGTGATTTACATATACCCACCAATATATGAGTGTTGAGTGAATTCTTAAAATCATTCGTGAGGTGTTCTAGTTATGTTATCTAAAGTGTTTGGTTCATTTTTAAAAGTTTTTCACATATTAAAAGCAAACCAATGATTATCTCTTTTGGGATGATTGTTACATTTTTTGGAACCACGGTGTCAAGACCATTGAAATAAATCTTTGCAAATTTTAGACCTACTCGAGGGCGAGTAGAACTTAAGTATGGGGGAATTTGATAACGCCTAAAATGAACATGTTTTTAGTAGCGTTATTGTTGGTTTTGTGCATGATAATCGGCTATATTTACTCATAATGTTGCAAAAGTGCAAAAGATCGCGATTGTATGTATATGTAGCTAGGTATCACAAATGGTGAAGAAATGAAGTTTTATGCACATTTGGAAGATTCAGGAAGGAAGTCGAGCAAGGAAGCTTTTGGACTCAATGATTGGGAAGCACAATGATTTCTAAGTATCTATAGCAAGGAGAGATCAAGTTTTGCCTTGGAAATCATCGGTGACGAGAAAGAATGAGGCGTATAACAAGAAAGTCAACAAAAGTCAAATCAACAACAATCCACCGGTCGGTCGTAACCGTAACCGATTCGGTGGGCAAATGGTCAAACGGAACCGATCCGGTTGCCAGAACCGATCCGGTTGCGAGGCAGCTGATTACACAAAGTTGCATTTATTGTTGCCTTAACTCCCCATAATCATTGGAGGCCGATCATTTCTTGATATTAACTTGTTGGGAACGTTTTTGGCCAGTTGAGCAAGTTTCTTTGGCTATATATTGAACCTAGTCTTAGTTTACTAGGTGTGACACAACAAAAGTGTATTAGTTTACATCAAAACTATTACCAACCATTTTATTATCCTAAAAGTTTAGTTCTTACTGTAAAATGTCCAGGAGCAAGGAGAGAACAATTCTCATCCATAGTTTTGGTAATTTGGAGTTATACGGTGAATCTAGGTGATTGGAGGCGCGTGGTTGCTACAAGCCACGAATTCTAGTTCTTGTAATCGCAAAAGTTTAGGTATTCTATGAACTTTGTTATGGATTTATATTCTCTTGAGTTATTGGAATTACTTTGTTATTTCTTGTGTTTTGTTATTATTATCATGGAGTAGTTTTGGGACATACTTGTGTGTTGGGATGTAGATAATCATACTAGTGTTCTCATATGTGATGCATGTACATATGATCTTGTTTAAATGAGTTTGTTTGAAAAATACTAGTCTTGGTTTGATTTGTTGGTAAAACATGTTTTAAGAAAAAGGACCGAAAGAATTTCTCTTGTGTTTTATTCCAAAAAGTTGAGTGACAAACTAGTATGGGGATATGGTGATTGACAACCACCATGTTTACTTATTAAAACAAGACTAGAAATATTTTCATCACGAAAGGGTCGAAAGATTCGTAAGAACAAGTTTAATAAGAACATGTTGCAAACAAATGGATTTTCTAAAGGATAATCATTAGGATAAGGACCGAAAGGAATACCTATATGTTTTTGTTCTTAGAATGATTTTTACAAACATATACCATGGTTGGAGATCATTTGCTTATGATTTGTGCATCACATCAAGAGTTTACACCAAGCCTTCATGAACATTATCTATGATTGCCTATAGACTACACACAAGTATATATATTTCTTATTATTGAATTTCACTATAACATCACTTTTAAATTTGAGGAAGCCTTGACAAAGCTTTCTTGTTGCAATCTTTTCAAGAAAACAATTTCGAACACAAAATCCCTTGGGACGATCTCGACTTACCCAACTTTGCTATCGCGAACGAGTATACTTGCTCGTATGTGTTTATAGTATTAGACGGTTAAATCGTGTTTATAAATTTTAAAACTTGCACCACACGTAACACATCATTAGTTGAGGCATTTTCATTGAACACGTGGTGACTCAATATTTGTTATGACATGATGAGATGAAAGTTGAGAAGCTGTCGACCTTAGTGGATGGATATAATGCATTATATTGTTTGTGAATAGAGTGGGTAAAAGGGGTGTAGGGGGTACCAATAACACCACCCATACGTAAATTGTGCAACTTTGCTTAAAGAAACTTTAGTATCTATAGAGCTATATATCTCCAGTGTTGGACACAAGAGTGGTTTTCTTCGTTTTAGATTTGGTTCAGCTTGTTCTATTCGATATGGGAAGGAGAAGGCCCAACCTGGAATAATGAAAATTCTCTTCCCTATTATGTAACTGCATCTTTGTTTCTTATCATACACCAACTTAATAATGTGTCAGGAAATAAAATATCAAATGACCAAGTTAACTAGGACCTTATCATGCAAGTAATACCTGCAGGCTTCCCAACTTCTTGATGTGTTACTGTGATATACATGAAGAGCCTTCTGAACCTCAGGTAAATTGAAGTAAATGGTGGAGTGTTGTTTGGTACAAGGATCATAACTCCGCTCAATA
This sequence comes from Chrysanthemum lavandulifolium, assembly GCA_022545495.1. NCBI lineage: Eukaryota > Viridiplantae > Streptophyta > Magnoliopsida > Asterales > Asteraceae > Chrysanthemum > Chrysanthemum lavandulifolium. The sequence continues at coordinate 219,126,018 of CM040244.1, forward strand.
TACCCGAACTTCTGTCATACAACAGATATTCCATTAATTATGATAAGGAGTACTTTGTACATTTATTTATTTACGTAGAAACATGACACTTCTTTTAGCTACCAAGACATTGCTCTCACTATTATTAATTTTGTGTTTGGCTAATTCTCAGCAAGTTTAAGTTGTAGATCAGTAGATGTTGTTGGTATTTTTATCTACATGACTCCATATTCAATAGACATAAATATTATATGCATCCAGAAGAAGCAGATGCAGAGGTATAAATATATTATTTGAAAAACAACGCTAACTACATGTAATCACTCGGCAAAACTACCATTTGTAAAATTACAAGGGCAGTAGGGCACTGCATAAAAACACACAATCTAAAATTGATATAATCAGGTTTGTATGCAATAACAGAGATGATATAAACTTTATAGTTAGGTTAAAACTAATGAAACCGCATTCAAACCCTAAGATTAGGTTAAAATTGAGCTTTTGAATGAAACAAACCCTAATATTAGGTTAAATATGATGGAATCGATTTCAACTTGATTGATGAGATCGCCGGAAGATCACCATCCGTGTAGATCGCCGTCGCCGGTTGAAGATCGCCGTTACGGTGCCGGTTGAAGATCTCCGGTTAAAATTGATGGAACCGATTTCACAGATGACGGTTACGGTGAAGACGGTGCCGGAATCAGGGTTTTGGTGGTGGTGGATTTGGATCGAGTGTTTGTGTTGTGTGTTCTACATTTGAATAGGATTTGAGATAGTTATAGTGCTGCCAAAAAAAATATATATAAGCCTGCCAAAGTACAAATGTAAAATGACTAAAATGTCCTCGTGTATAAATACAATTGCCCAAAATATATAAAGTTGCCCAAAAAACTATACCTTACAATACATGACAAATACTTTCAAAATACGTACTTGTGTCATAGCTTTGTCGGACACGTGGCACCTGATAAGGTTTTAAAAGGTACCTTTTTGAGGGGTCGTTTAAGCCCTTATTTGATCACTTTTGTATCCGTTATTGCTTAATATCGTTCCTTTTCACTTTTTAGGTCTCTTGAAGGCAAAATGTTGGAATGGCACTTATTTGGACGAAAAGGCGAATATCTGAAGAAAATGGCCAAAGTCGAATCGAGACACTCAAAGTCTCGAAAACATAAGGTGATGGCGTCGGTGTTAAATTGCAACGCCGTCGGAGGATTTTGTGACGGGACGAAGCCAAAACTCCTATTTTCAAATGACCACGTCAAGTTATAAAGCAAGAGGTCGTCGCAACTCGCACGGCCTAGATGTAATCGAGACGGCCGGTCGAAGAGGATGGCGTCACAAGCATAAGGTGGACGCCGCCGCAAGTCTAACGTGGCCAAGACGAAACCCTAATGACGGCGACACGACGACGTCACAAAACATAAGGTGACGCCGTCGCATATGTAATATTATATATAGAATCCGAATTTTTCAAGATTAGAGTGTAGTCTTTTGGAGTAAAACCTAAACCGAACCAAGGTGTCTTGTACATTATTTTAGGGTTCCAAACCCTATCTTACACCAAGATAAGTGTTTTACTTCATTAATACAATTATGTCTTTGATTATTTGTGTATGCTTGCATGTTCTCCATGTCAAGCTAATTTACTTGTGTGTTTGCTTAGGAATATGAAACTTAATTATTGAATATTGATTGGTTGTTTCTTATCTTAGTTGATTAATGATCTAGTAATGCGATAGGTCATTCATTGTGTACTTAATGCTTGATTAAATCTTTGTGAACCTTAGAATATAACTCCTTGAGTAGTTGTAAGCTAAACCATCCAAAGAGTGCCTTAGAGTAAGAGTTTATTATCCCTAGTGGGTTTTGTAGACGAGACCCTTTGGTAAGTTCAAAGAGTTAGGGAGAAACGCATACCCTACAACCTTAGACACACAACGCAACTAGGAATGAGGACGTGACAATTCAACCACCAATAGGAGATAATTAAGGAGTAGTAAAACCTAAGTAAACACATCTTTAAACTATCATACGAGCACACAATAATTAGACATAGACTACATACACCTTAGATTAGATAATTAGATAAGTAGAGTAATCGGTGAGCAATACCAAACCCCAAATTCAAACCCCGAGATTCAGTACCTTTCCTTTTCTTAAAAATATAAAAAAATACAAAAACAATCTTCCTCAACCCCAACCTTAGCGTAGTAACTTCTCACTAGCATTCCTATTCCCCTAGAGAACGATATCAATACCCGTGGCTTACCCTAATACTACACTACAACGATTAGGTTCACTGCCTAGGGTGTTGAAAAACTTGCTCGACGAAAAGGAAGTTCCTTTGACCCCGAACGACGTGTGTAGCGTTATCAGCACCCCATGGTTGGCTCCAAGAAAATCGCTGGGCAACTGGTCCATTTTCATAACGCAAAAAAGCGTGGTCCGGAAAGTGATAAGCCTCAAGGCGCGCGGTCTATTTGTATCATTTTCCCTTATATATAACCATAATCCGGTAAAACGCATATGGGATATCAACGAATTAAAACACTTAATAACATCATCATTTCCACAAGATCACAACGGGGAACAATTCACTTATGTGTAAGTAAGGATCTTTGATAATCATCATGCTAAGACAATGTAGCACGAAAATTAACTTAACACGTTAAGCACGCACACAATCTATTGAATTGGATAATTCAATGATCTATTGAATAAGTATGTTCAATGCTCTATTATTTTGGTCGTGAACCAAAATGTTTTTCATATTCTGAGACTCGCCATCTCATCATTTTTAGGTTTCGGTTTGGAACCTCCGCTACATTGTGCTTGACCTATTTGTGCTTGTTCATTATCATCAAGGTGAGTTCATAGCCTCGCTTTTAATTTTATTTGCAAACCCCGTGAGGGATATACATGCTCTAAACTAGAACACAAGGTTTTTCATAAATGTTCGCTTCTTGATTATTGGAATTGCCTAAGTATTTAGTCATAAGTCCCCTATATCATGAACTATTAGTCACCGCGAGTGAACGCAGATATCGTGAATAGTACTATGGGGAGTAACGACCCCGTCTTGGTTATAGGAAATAACCGAGGCGCACCATATTTGAATTGCATTAGGTAATTGGCTATTACCTCCTTTGGGGCAAATTTACGTACATCAGTAATTCGGTGTATGCAGTTGAGCCTTGGTTGCATGAGCTTAGCGCATAATAATATGTGATTTTCTTTATGATATTGTTAGTTTACAATTATCATGCTCATATTCTTGTGTTCAACTATTATTTAAACCTATGGATTTCACTCAACATTATTGTTGACCTTTTTAAGCATGTTATCTCAGGTAATCAGTGAAGATTATGTTCGAGGCACGGAGTGGGGCATATCGAGACTTTTCCTTGTGGTGTAAACATAAAGTAGTCATTTCTTTCAAACTCATGCTCTATATTTTGGGAAAACATTTGAACAATTTGGAATATTTGTAACAACTATGAGTTTTCGAGAATGATAACTATTTTTATTAAAACGTCTCTTTCGAGTCGTTTTCTATGATTATTGACTATGATCTCCATTCGAGTAACACCCCGATTAGACTTTCGCTGTCATTATGATCACGGGGGTGTTACAGATTGGCATCAGAGCCAAGGTTATAGAGAATCAAAGAGTTTTTCTAAAAACATTTAGACTATAACCGCACTTTTAAAACGGGACTATTTTACACCATTGCCCTATGCCCTTCCGTGACCGCTCTATGCATTAGGATTAATGCATCACTAGATCATAAGTAAATTGCATTCATTTTATTTAGGCATGGAGATTTGCTTGGCAGATGTGCGCAACTAACTAAAATCTTGTTGATCATATTATTTGGCATTTTACTTACATTACTATTTTATGGGTTGTTACATTACCATGTCTGCATCCCACCCGGTTGTTCTGTCCTCAGACACTGAGATGGAAGATACCATGTCTTCTACGACTGTGACTATGCCAGTTCACCCCAGTCCAGCTCTACCAACCACTGCATCGGACGAGACAGAACCTTTTGAGGAAGGAGAGGTTGCCCGAACTCCTACCATTCCAGCTATAACTGCTCGCTTTCAAGAGCGTACTGCTTTTGCTCCCATGACACTGGATCAGTATTATGAGTCACAGCAATGGCTACCCGTGACAGATGTTGCGATGGATGATGGAACATCCAAGTCTTCCAAGAGCACTGCTTCTGTCTCATCGAACACTTCTGCATTATCTTCTTTACCGATCCGTCGTCGCCGACGTAGAGTCCGAGTCCTGAAGCCATATGAGCCCAAGCCATTCGGAGTACCTTCAAGATTGCATCCTGAGGGCACCATCTTCAAGCATATGGACAGAAAGCGTGTGCGATCTATTACCATGTCTCGTGTGCCACCACCAGCTCAGTCACTACCAGCTCAGTTACCACCTGCTCAGTCATCACCAGTTCCACCCACTACCTCACCTACTGCTACTTCACCATTGCCGCCACCCACTGTATTCTATCACCAGACCACTACCATTTTTGCTTCATCACCTCCTTTAGCATCAACACCATTGGATACTTTCAGTGAGCCTCCTTTGCCGCTTAGTGTTAGGTGTTATTCTCTGTCACCATCTGATCCCTACATGACTACTCGTGTGGACATCCAGCCTGGACCTAGGAAGAAGGCAGGTGCTAGACGATGGTCATTCATGTTACCTCTACTTCATCGTTGGAGAGACGAGGAGGGAGCACCGAGTACCTTTGAGCTTGGGGAAAGCTTAATGACTGCACCAGCTACAGTTGTGCAAGTGACCGGAGAGCCAGTACACCATTCTATTCCTCTCTTAGCAGCTAGACTCGTCAAGCACGAGGACCAACTGAATGAGCTCCTGGTACATTATGATGAGATTCCGTTGGTCAGGATCAAGAGCTTGGAGGAAGAGGTCGAAAACCTCGTGATTTGTCAATATTCTATAGAGATAGTATTCGACATGATGAGCGCCCTGATAGTGGAGGCGAGAGATGTCGTGACCGACTTGACTCAGAGGCTTGAGACCACCATTCAGGATGCCAGTACTTTGAGAGCTACTGCTTTAGTCCCAGAGAGAGCCCTACACCACGAGCTTTCATCTGCTCACGCTCACACCATCATACTGGAGCAGAGGATAGATGACCTCGAGGCAAGAGATCGAGCATGTGAGCAGCAGATCCGAGATTTGAAAGCTATGGTTGAGGAGATTCGCCGCCGTCATGAGGACGCATCATGCGATGCATAGGTATTAGTCATCTCTATTTGTAGCTTGTATCATAAAGCCGCCATGTGAGGCATTAAGGCTTGTATCCTTTTGGTTTGTAACTATGAAACAAGAATATTGATGTTGTAACTTATGGTTATAAATAATTGCTATGTATCGATGTTATCTATGTTATCATAGTTGCATTTCTATATTCTTGTGTTGTGATATTATTATTCATCGGTCGTATATACCGAACCGATTACTATGTCCTTATATATGTCATAATTTTGTGAGATAAATCATGATTCACTTATTCATGTTTATGATGATATCATTTCATTGATTTAAAGTGATGATCTTGACTATTATGATATTTATAAGATGTAATCACTTTTATTATCGTTGATGATTCTTAATCTTGGTGTTTATTTCTTGGTAATTTTAGAAAAATGGTCAAGAAGAAAGCTACCTCATCCACCATCACTCCAACTGTTATCTGAAAGATGGTCGCTGACAGTGTTAGTGATGCCGTCACTAAGCATGCTGCTGACGCTGCTAGAACTGAAGCTGAACGCGTTGCTGAAGTCGAACGTATTGCCCAAGAGGTAAGTGAAGCTGAAGCTGCTGCAAGAGAAGCTGAGATTGCAAGAGAAGCTGAGATTGCGAGAGAAGCTGAAGCTAAGCGTGTTGCCCAAGCAACACGTGAAGCTGAGACTACTCGTCTTGCTGAAGCCGCACGTGTCACCGCAGCAGCACAAACTCAAATGAAACCAACTTTCCAACCAATAAAAGTGAGTCTTTCGTAGCTCATAAGTGTAGCTACAAAGGATTCATGAACTGCAAGCCTACATTTTTCAAAGGCACAGAAGGTGCTATTGGTCTACTTCATTGGTTTGAGAGGTCCGAGACAGTGTTTCTTCTAAGTGACTGTACATATGATTGCAAGGTTAAGTTTGCAACTGGAACTTTGCTAGAAGATGCGTTATCTTAGTGGAAAGCTTAAGACCAACCAATCGGAATGGAAGAAGCTTGCAGGATTTCTTGATCTGATTTGAAGCAACTGTTGATGAAACAGTACTGCCCAAGAACTGAGATAAAGAAGCTGGAGGATGAATTTTACCATTTGGCTGCTAAAGGTAATGACCTCAAGGCATACTTCAAGAGATCCCACGAGCTGAGAGCTATGTGTCCTCATCTGTTCCCTACCAATGAGAAGCTTTTGGAAGCTTTGATCGGGGGTTTACTGTAGAATTATTGGGAATTGCCGATTTGAAGATTACAAAACCACGAGCAAGAATGAAGAAAGAAGAAACAATGAGGGTCTATTATATAAATAGTTAGTAGCTTTCATAGTAAGCTACAATTAGGGTTTATGTAACCTCCCTCTCCTATATAGAGAGGGTAGGCGTAGTAGTTTTGATCATCCTTTTCATTAATCCCTTTCATCACTTTCATTTTAGTTCTTAGAAACACTCTTCAATGAGAGTCTAGACACACGATTATAGCGTGTGTATAATAGTTGTAGTAGTTTCTTTGTTTTAATTAATAAAAACTACCTTATTAGTAATGTTGATTGTGTTATTCTATTCCGCTGTGCATCCAATCAATAAATGTTACTCATACCCTAGTTGAGTCCTGATATGGGATTCTGCAATTGGTATCAGAGCCTCGTGGCTCTCGATCTAGGGTTTATAAGGTTTTATTCTAATTAGGGTTTATACCCTAATTGATTTTTTCAGCAGTTGTTTAAAGAAAAGACGCGGCAGACGTGAAAAGATAAAGAAAAGCAGGCTGGAACAAGAAAACATTAATTCTCAATGGACTGGATGTGAATAACTGGTCGGTAAGCATTTTGGCTGAAACGCAATGTTTGCTTTTATTCATTGCATAATATTTAATTTGCGTTTCTTCTGATTGGACCTTCGATACAATTAAATTAGTATTGATCTCTGGTACAAATTGGTTTCTCACGTCATTGGTTAGTTTCGTTAGTCATGTGCACGTGGGTCAAGTCAATTTAATGATAGTATGGATCAGTGGAGCAGTGTTCAATTTTTTTACTGGTGGCTATTTTGGTCAATGATGCAACAACTTAAATTGAATATATGGATCGATTTTTTTAATTTGGATAGTAACGTGTTGATCCATATGTAATTAATGACACGGTATCTTCTCTATCTTCACGAGATTATCTATGTTATTTAGTGGGGATTTGGTACCGATTTTTTTCTTATATTGTGAGGACCCCATTATGATTGAGTTTCGTTGCTACTGATAACTCATTTCTACTGATTGTGTTAATGTGGTATCTGTCACGTGGGCCTCTTGATGCACTTAATTCAGTTTATTTGGTGGGACTCGCGAGTTTGTTTGTTTGGGTTATTTAACTGTGCACATTCTTGGTACTACTTTTGGCTCGTCTATTTAACTAGTCTTATATTTTATTGCTGCTGGTCACGAGCATATGTACTGGGACCCATGATTTAATTGGTCATATTTTCTTATCTGATGTGGGAATCACGTGGGTTTTAATATTCATATGGGATAGAATGTCATGGTATGAGGCATATGATTGTTATGGTGTTCCCTATTCTTGATTGGTCGGTGGGATTAAAGTCATTGCTGCTGATTTCATTGGTCCCACACTCTTGAATCTTGCACATTGGACGTTGCCACTGTTGATACTCTTTTGACAAGATATTCGGTCGGTGGGTTCAAGCTTCTTATTTGATTGGCCAATGCTTACAAGTAGAGTTACGAGGTACTGATTTTCGTATACACATGGGTTTATTGGGATAATTTCATTTGTGTATTGTTTGATTATGGTTAGTACTGGTACCGGTCGATTCATGGCTAAATGGCAGCGTGGGAACTTAATTCTGTTCGTCATAATGTAGAATCCCAGATCAGGACTCAACTAGGGTATGAGTAACATTGATTGATTGGATGCACATCGGAATAGAATAACACAATCAACAATACTAATAAGGTTTTCTTTATTAATTAAAACAAAGAAACTACTACAACTATTATACACATGCTATAATCGTGTGTCTAGACTCTCATTGAAGAGTTTTTCTAAGAATTGAAATGAAAGGGATTAATGAAAAGGATAATCAAACTACTACGCCTACCCTCTCTATATAGGAGATGGAGGTTACATAAACCCTAATTGTAGCTTACTATGAAAGCTACTAACTATTTATATAATAGACCCTCATTGTTTCTTCTTTCTTCATTCTTGCTCGTGGTTTTGTAATCTTCAAATCGACAATTCCCAACATTTACCTCAAAGCATTGAAGGAGATGTCATCGTTTCTAACCCAAAGACTGTTGAGGAAGTTGTCACTGTATCCCACCGCCTTATGGAACCAATATTGAAGCTTGCAAATGCACAAGGCTCAAGTGATAACAAAAGGAAGTTTGATGACCTAAAGAACTCGAATTCCAATCACCACCAATCCAACAACCACAAGAACAACAACAACTAGTACCACCAAAACAAAAACCAACATCACAATCGGCAAAACCGAAGACAAGAAGCCGCAAGGGCTTATGCTACACCAACTGCTTGAAGAGGATACGTCGGACCCCTGTGCAATAGATGTTTGTTGCACCATTATAGACCCTGCACTGTGAAGTGTGATAAGTGCAACAAAGTGGGTCATCGAGCATTTCCGAAACCCTGAAAATGGAAACAACATGCCTTTGGCAAACATGAGTTGTTATGGATATGGAAAGAAGGGTCATTTCAAGAGTCAATGCCCGAAAAGGAATGCTGCTCAACCCAACGATGTGCGTGCAAGGGCGTATGTGCTAGGAGATGGAGACGTACCGTTGAACCCTGATGTTGTGACGGGTACGTATTCTCTTAACAATCATTCTGCGAAAATCTTGTTTGATTCTGGAGCTGATAAGAGTTTGGTATCTACTACCTTTGCACCATTACTTGAAATTACCCAAATTGCCTTAGATACAACATATGAGATATAACTAGCCAATGGAAAGATAATAGGAACCAACACCATAATCTGCAATTGCCCTATCCTTTTACAAGACCCCTTGTTCCTTATAGATCTTTTACCAATCAAGCTTGGTAGTTTTATGTCATAAGTGACATGGATTGGTTGTCTAAACACCGTTCTAGGATTGTTTGCGACGAGAAAACCGTTCATATCCCAATCAACGATGAAACCGTAGTTATCCAAGGAGACCAAAGTAGAAGGTATTTGAGCATCATATCCTGTGCGAAATCAATAAAGTACATGGAGAAAGGATGTTATGCCTTCTTAGCTCAAGTAACAGAAAAGAAGTCGGAAGAGAAACGACTGGAGGATGTACTTGTAGTTAGAGAATTCCCTGAAGTATTTCCAGAAGATTTTCCTGGACTCCCACTTGCTCGACAAGTCGAATTTCAAATCGATCTTATACCTGAAGCTACACCCGTAGCACGAGCACCATACCGTTTAGCACCCTCTGAAATGCAAGAGCTGTCTAAACAAATACAAGAGCTATCTGACAAAGGATTCATTAGACAAAATTCCTCACCCTAGGGAGCACCGGTTATGTTCGTCAATAAGAAGGATGGATCATTTCGGATGTTTATCGATTACAGAGAATTGAAAAAGCTCACAATCAAGAACCGCTATCCCTTACCAAGAATCGATGATCTGTTTGATCAGTTACAAGGCTCGAGTGTATACTTGAAGATTGACTTAAGATCTGGATACCATCAGTTAAGGGTGAAAGAGGAAGATATTCCCAAGACCGCATTTCAAACTCGATATGGTCATTATGAATTCCAAGTAATGTCATTCGGTTTAACCAATGCACCCGTTGTATTTATGGATCTCATGAATAGAGTCTGTAAGCCCTACTTGGATAAATTTGTCATTGTGTTCATTGACGATATTCTTATCTACTCACGTGATAAAGAAGAACATGCGGAACATCTGAGAACTGTTCTGAAGTTACTTAAGGATGAAGAACTGTACGCTAAGTTTTCCAAATGCGACTTTTGGATCGAGACAGTCCAATTTCTTGGTCACATGATCGACAGTAAAGGTATTCATGTGGATCCCGCGAAGATCGAATCTGTAAAGAACTGGTCCGTACCAACCAACCCCACCGAGATCCGTCAATTTTTAGGTCTTGCCGGTTATTACCGAAGATTCATCAAAGGTTTCTCGAACATAGCTAATCCATTGACGGAGTTAACCCAGAAAACGAAGAAATTCGAATGGGGAGATGATCAAGAATCAGCTTTTCAACTCCTTAAGAACAATCTTTGCGAAGCACCTATCTTGGCACTACCCGAAGGAGTAGAATATTTTGTGGTATATTGTGATGCGTCACACATGGGTTTAGGCGTTGTTCTCATGCAAAGGAACAACGTGATTGCTTATGTATCCCGTCAACTCAAAACTCATGAGAAATTATACCACTCATGATCTAGAACTGGGAGCTGTGGTATTTGCACTCAAGTTATGGAGACATTACTTATATGGAACCATCTGTATAGTGTACACTGATCACAAAAGTCTTCAACACATCTTGGATCAAAAGGAACTGAACATGCGTCAACGCCGCTGGCTAGAATTGCTCAGTGATTATGACTGTGAGATCCGTTACCATCCCGAAAAGGCGAATGTTGTTGTTGACGCCTTGAGCAGAAAAGATCACCCTAATCCACTTAGAGTGAGATCATTGGGAATGGTAATCCATTCACCACTGCCATAAAAAATTCTTGAAGCTCAGATCGAAGCTCTCAAAGAAGAAAACAGGCCGAACGAGAAGAATTATGGCATGCCGGAAAATGAAAATGGATTCGTGAAAATATCAGATGGAACGTTATGTTTCAAGGATCGAAGTTGTATTCCACTTTATGGAGGTATCCGTGAACTCATCATGCATGAATCACATAAATCGAATTATTCCATACACCCCGGCCCCAACAAGATGTATCAAGATCTAAAACTTTTATATTGGTGGCCAAACATGAAGGTCGGTATCGCTGAATATGCTAGCAAATATTTGACATGTCTGAGAGTCAAAGCAGAGCATCAGAAACCATCAGGATTGTTAACTCAAACAGAAATTCCCATATGGAAATGGGAAAGAATCACAATGGACTTCATCACTAAGTTACCGAGAACTTCTAATGGTTTTGACACCATTTGGGTCATTGTTGACCGTCTCACGAAATCAGCTTATTTTCTGCCTATAAAAGAGAACGACGAGATGATTACACTCACGTGGTTGTACATCAAGGAGATTGTTTCTCGCCACGGTGTACCAATCTCTATCATATCTGATCGAGATAGCCGATTCACCTCAAGATGTTGGCAAACACTCCAAAATGCCATGGGTACCAAATTGGATATGAGTACCGCATACCATCCTCAAACAGATGGACAAAGTGAAAGAACGATCCAAAATCTGGAAGACATGTTGAGAGCATGTGTGATCGATTTCGGAAAAGGATGGATTAAGCACTTACCTCTGGCAGAATTCTCCTACAATAACAGTTATCACGCCATCATTAAAGCCACACAATTTGAAGTGCTTTATGGAAGAAAATGCCGATCACCCGTTTGTTGGGCAGAAGTTGGAGAAGTAAAACTTACTGGACCTGAGATTGTCTAGGAGAAAACTGAAAAGATGATGCAAATAAGGCAATGACTACAAGCATCTCGAGATAGACAAAAGAGCTATGCAGATGTCAGAAGAAAACCGATGGAATTCCAAGTCAGAGATCGAGTAATGTTCAAAGTATCACCCTGGAAGGGAATGGTCTGATTTGGAAAAAGAGGAAAACTCAAACCCCGATACGTAGGACCGTTCAAAATTCTGCAAAGAGTTGGTCTAGTCGCGTATAAGCTCGAGCTTCCAGAAGAGCTCAGTCGAGTACATGACACTTTCCATGTTTCAAACCTTAAGAAGTGTCTAACGGATGAAACCATTGTTATACCCCTAAAGGATAAACAACTCAATGATAAACTTAGCTTCGTAGATGAACCCGTTGAGATCATGGACAAGGAAGCTAAGAGGCTTAAGCAAAGCCGCATTCCTATCGTTAAAGTTTGATGGAATCATAAGAAATGAGGTGCCAAGTTCACCTGGGAACGCGAGGATGTAATGCGTTCCAAGTATCCCCACCTATTCACCCAACCACCCATGACAACCTCTGCGAGTTAAACCGTGGGACGCGGTTCTCTTAAGGGGAAGGCACTGTAAGCTCCCGGAAAATTTCATTGTACTTCAAACTTTAATCAGAAATAAAGCACGATTTAGAACATCATGAAAATTTCCACTTATCATATTTGCAAATCATTTGGCATATGCATGACCAACGCGACTTGAGCGTTAAAAAATACACCGTTGTGATCTGAACAAGATTCCCCACGATCTCGATATTCTTAAATATTTAATATATATAAATAAAAGGTTATAAAATTATAAAATAAATAAAAATAAAATATATTTTTAGTGGACCGGGCCTAAAAACCTCACTGGGCCTCAACCCGAGCCCAACTCGTTCTATATTTCCTTTTGGGCCTCGTACGAGCCCAACTCGCTACACCTTTCTTTCGGGCTTCCATTTAACTCGTCCAACCCACCTCTTTTCCACATTAGGCCTAACCGGCCATAGCCCAACACCATGCAACCATTTGGGCCTTGGCTACTCACCCTCCCAAATTAAGTCCAAACGCACCCTTGTGAAGTTGTGATATTGTACACAAAAATTTGCACCATGTTTCCTTTGGTTTCTGTGGCAGCAACGAGCAACATAAAGACATCAACACAAATCATATTCCTTGGTCTTCCTAATTGATGCAGGTTTTACTGACTAGGTTTTAATATTTATAATTACTCGTTATACCTATGGTCTACCCTAATGCACTAACGGACAATGTACCCGGTCGTGTGTAGTGTAGTATTTCGGTAAAACCGAGGTCGTCCCAAGAGCTATGTGCGCGGATTTAAATTAAGTCTAGGTGTCACAGATTTTAATATGATTTTGATATAATCAACTACTAAAGCAAATAAAGGCGAGGGTTGTGATCAATAGAGGAGAGTGGTTCTAACCTAGTTACTCATCCTAATTAGTTATGTTTACGTCTAGTTACTTCCAATTACTTCAGGTGGGGTGACAACATTTGGTCAGTTCGTCCTAACCTATCAGCAAAGGGTCCCACTAGAGAAATCAGGTGACCCGTCATAAGTCCAGTTGTTCTTAGTCCCCTAAGCCAAGTCATTAAGTACCGCCACATGCTAGATTCATAACAGTTAGTGCCCGGGCACTAGCAACTTAAACACTCACCCCTTACTTCTTAAGTTCATCCAAACGATAGGTGATTAGTTGTTCAAATCGCACAAGTAGAAAGGGTCGTCAGTTGGTCATATCTTACCTTTCCCGTCTCTGTCTACTTACTTAGGGTCAGTTGGTCATATCTCCTAAGTAACTAGCCACTACCGCCATTCAAAACTACCAAAACAAGGGTAGCTACCAACAAACTATGCATGCATACACTTAGAAATAATTATACGGAAGCAATATAAATGCAAACAAAACAATTAAGGAATCATAACTAGGCCAGCACCTAGAGGTGCTTAGCCGCTCATATTAACTATAACAATCGATTCAATGTTTAACATTACGAAATACATGAATTGAAAGTAAAGAAAAGATAAAATGCTAATGCTTATCGTATGGGAGTGATTTCTCCCTTGGAGATAGCTCCATATGCTCCTCTAGACCTGCCTTCGACTTCTTCTCACGTTCACTTTGTGTTGTATGTGAAATGGGATGCTTTGAAATGCTGGAAATCGTGGGGTATTTATAGGCCAGATCTGGTTAGCGTAACTCATTATAAGAGTTACGTCGTAACATCCAATTCTTCGTATTTTGCACTAAAAATGCTGGTTACGGCGTAACTATGGAAGGAGTTACGCTGTATCTTCAATAATTCTTGGTTACGCCGTAATTGATGCAATAGTTACGGCGTATCTTGCAGCGGCGCGGAACCTCATTTGACCTAGTTGGTTACGTCGTAATCTTTGGGAGAGTTACGCCGTAATCTTCTGTTAAGTTGGTTTTCTGAGCCACGCTTTAGTTACGGCGTAATGTGAGAGAGGAGTTATGCCGTAACTTCTTCAAAGTGAGCATACTATGATAAATCTTCAATAAACTCTCCAAATCCGCGTCTCCTTAGCTCCAATGCTGGTATTTTACCTGAAAATGAAATATAGAGGAAAACAAGCGTAAATCCATATAAATGATGGGGGAAATTAACACTTAATATTCAGGAGTATTTGATGTTATCAAATATCCCCCCACTTAAACTCTACTTGCCCTCAAGTAGACCTTATTAGATAGATTCCTAAAAAGATATCTCCTATTACCTGGAAAATATAAGTTTACAAATCCCTTATGCTATAATAAAACAAAGCCGAACACCTCACAAAATGGGAATAAAACACTCAAATCTCTCAACTATTCTAAGTGTCAATTTCGGGGAGATCACTCATTGCACAGTCATAGCAAGTATTCTATCATAAGCATGGCGGTTACACGAATCTCCACCACTAAAGTTAAGGACTAAACAATTCTCGAAGGCAATATGGGTAGACACGACAAAGGTTAAGGGTGATTTGTCATTACTAACATGTCACGGCGAAGTGGACAAAATCAATGATACATGACCAAATCCATGGCCAAGACACCAAAGATTGCTCGTTGCATCACCTAGACACGCTTCATGACTAAGGCTAGGATAAGACATGGATAAAATTGGTGTAAAACAAAATCAAGCAAATAGTCTAAATCTACAACTAGGTCATCACCACTTACCATTCGCCCAAAGTTCAAGTTTCAAAGTCAAGAAACCGGATCATGATATAATCAGGTAGATGTGCCATTAGAGGACGTCATGATGGGCACACTTCCAACTTCATTCTTCAAATGTGACCGAGGTGGCCTCCTCGATACTAAATCTATATTAAGCTCATAATAATAGTGCTTATAACATCGCACTTTTACAATCACTAAATAACAATAACTATTTTTTTCGAATCACATCATCATTTTTTTTATTTTTTATTTAATAACAAAACTAATAACATAACATCCCCCCATTTGAGATGAACAATATGAGAATTTGGGGGGGTCTTCAATGATCTTTAAGGATATTTCGTCGACGAGAGCGTGATTCCCGAACCCTTCCACTTGAACCTTGGACTTAGGCAAATGATGACTTCCCAATTACAAATAAAGACTACAAGGTAGGCTAAGGTGTAATGGTGTATCGAA
Organism: Chrysanthemum lavandulifolium; assembly: GCA_022545495.1. Taxonomy (NCBI): domain Eukaryota; kingdom Viridiplantae; phylum Streptophyta; class Magnoliopsida; order Asterales; family Asteraceae; genus Chrysanthemum; species Chrysanthemum lavandulifolium. The sequence goes on from CM040244.1 coordinate 219,141,556, forward strand.
ACAATATGTTGGGTGAACAAAGCGAAAAGAATGGCTCAGAAGGGTGTATCTAGGGGTATCTTGCACTAAAGGTGAGTGCAACAAAAGGGTTTAACATGGGGGTCGAGAAGTCGAGGTGACTAATCGATAGACACACAATGGTAGGCTATTTGGGTGATAATCCTATAATACTGCCTTCTTAAACTGAAAAGTCAAAATACATCGAGCTAACTCAACATACCTTGTCTATGGTCTCGAAATGATGTAAAGGCCAAGTTATAAACTTTACAAGCTACCGACACACTCATAATTTGGTGGATTTGGGGTAAATATTTGGAAACGGATAAGGCTAATCTCACCATATAATATCAAGGGTTATAATGTGCTCGGCTAAGGTCTAATCTAGTTAGGTTAAGAAAAACATGTCAAAATTTTAAAAATGGCATAATTTTTCAAAACAAACTAGAAAAACGAGGGCAATAAAGTTCAAGAGACAATTCTACTCCCATCCCCCCACTTGAATTGTACAAAGTCCCTTTTGTACTAAGCGTTTAAATAAAGGTGAAGATAAAAGTAGAATTAGAGCGAGAACTTCCCTGAAATTTGCTCCAAAAAGAAAGAAGGCCCACAAAAAGAATCGTGCCTTCGCATACGCATCCACGAGCAAACTTCAATCCTTGAAAGCACACTACCGACAAGCATAATTCTAAAAGAAAAGAAAATGAAAAGAAATCTAACTCACTTTCAGAGGAATCACGGTTGCATTTAGCGTATGCAACAAGTTTTTAACCACTTGGTGTCCCAGTGGCGAGTGTAGTCTCGTGAGGTCCTACAGGAACATACCACAAAGTTCATTTGAAAACTAATACAAGGTTATTGTGTTTAAAATGAAAGAAGTGTTACAGAGGGTAGTTACGTTGTAACTCCCATAAGGAGTTACGCCGTAATTAAGCAAAACCTGACAGGGGTGTGGCTATGGCGTAACCATAGCTGGGGTTACACCGTAATTGGTAATGCTTCTGACAAGTTCTGCTGCACAAAGGCCTGTTACGGCGTAACTAAGGTTGTGAGTTACGCCGTAACTCTAGTCGGATCAGCATGCTGCAACAACAACTTTTCTTCATTTCCCTGCAAAAAATGGTTAAGAACACAAAACCCAACAGAAAGGAAATAAAACAAATGAAAGGGATAATTCAGGTTGTCTCCCGAAAGAGCACTTTTCTTTATTTACGAGTCTTTAAGTTAGACTCAGAGCCTCGGGGCTTTATGGTGGCCTTTGGACTTGGCCAACTTCCTCCATGTCCTTCATTAAGTTATGTCTGACCCAAGCGAAATTGGTAGCAGTTCAGAGGTACTCTTTAGTCTCGATCTTCCGGATTTTGCAAAAATTTTCGTCCGGCCATAAATGGTATCGAGTGAATTCATACTTTTCGGCTATAATTGGTGGCGGCCTCTTATACAAAAGGCCAACAAGTTTGCACCTTCTTTGCTCATATGCATCCTCATAGGGGTCAATTAATCCATCTTCGCCTTTTAGTTCAAGGTAGTCCAAAATACCTTCTATATCATCATCGTCTGACTCGGTACCTTTAAACCATTCATCTCCGAGTAAATCTTCCACCAGTACCCGTTTGCATTCCTCTTTCTCGTTTCTGGTTGAATATTCATTTGTCTCTTCACTAATGTCATTGACGATTTCTTCTCTCGGTTCCTCTTTACTCATATATTCCTTCCATATCTTTTCCTTGGTCAATGCATCGACTTTCCCATATTTGATTTTCACCCAATTGTCAAATCCTAGATTGTCTAACCAAGGTAATTCAGTCCTGTCCACATCATTTGTTGAAGTCCAAAAGTAGTCATCCTCTCCAACCCTCTTAAAGCTGCTTCCTCCGTTGCATTTGTCATCATACGGGTTGCAAGATGCCCATAAAACTTCATCAGGCGTCTTTATTTTCTCACACCAATGACTTCTAGTTACCTTGCCATGGATGTCGCTAGAGGGATCCTCCATGCAGTAGATATCCTCATTTATGGGCTTTTACGTAGACAATGCTCCTCATAATCAATTTTTAGCTTCTTCAGAAGATTTGGGTTAGTTTTAGCATCCTTGACTTGTATTGCATACCAATCATCGAAGGATAAATCTCCAAACTTAATGTCATGTCTTTCAAGCTCATGCGGGCATGTCCATTCCTCATCTTTCAAATTATTACCCCCATTGCAATATTCGCGGAAAGGATTACATGTAGGCCATGCCCGTGTGGACTCTTCATCAGTGGTGATAATCGGTGTGCAAAAGTGCCTAATCAGTGGTTCCTCCTCTTCTTCAAATGAGAGCTTCTTCAATCTTTCTTCATCAATATATGCAGGCCACATGAATTTGTTATCTTTGACCCTATCCTTATCGGTTCCTCCATTGCAAATTTCGTTCTGAGGGTCGCACGAAGCCCATAGATCATACCATTCACCCTTAGCTACGGGAATTTTCTTGCACCAGTGATACTTTCTTTTAGATGGGGACAGAGGACATAAATTAATGTCATCGGACCATTCGTTAATAACCTGTGTCCCTGATTCGTCTACTTCGAGAAATCTATCAGCCCACGTATCCCAGTTACGCCGTAACTGTGACGTTTGGTTACGGAGTAACTCTGCTGTGTCATTATCATCAGTATTCTTCATAATTCCATGATCGCTGCCAAACACGTAGTTACGCCGTAACTCATAAGAGGTGTTACGGCGTAACTTAACACTGTCGCCGGAATTTTCACTTGAATCTGAACTTCCGGTGGGAGAATTGGCTTGTAACTTTGATTCTTCATCAGAAAAGATGACCTTGCATTCTATTGTGGGTTTTGTCCCTTCCGGTTTAGTATTATTCTTCCTTACCTTCTCACTAAACTTTTCCACCATTGTTTCCAGGTTCTTTAGGGTTGTGTCGTGATTGGAAAGACTTCTATCAGTGTTTTCCTAGAATTCTTTTAGCCATTCATCTTGTTCCTTTTGTCTTCGGGCTGAAGTTTCCAGAAATTTGTTAATGGTCTCTTCAATATTGGGCCTTTTTTCTCCATAAGGCCCACGGTTATAGTTTCCAGCAGGTCCTCCACGATAGCCATTACTATTTCGATTATCTTCGTAAAACGACTGATTTTATCCATATTTAGCTTCTTCGATTGTGTTTTCTTCATTAATGTGAGGACAATTCTTGGTGAGATGTCCTCCTCTACAACTTTCGCAACCTACTTGAATGGCATGAATAGTTTCTCGGATTTTTAGCATATCTCGACTCAGATTTTCAATTTTGCTAGTGATGGCTGCAATTCTGTCAAGATTTTTGCCTTGGTTTCTTCTTCTTCCTCCATCGTGCCATTTCTGGAAATGATCAGCCATTTTTTGGATGGCTTCAACTACAAGAGTAGGAGTCATGTTTGGAATTGGTCCTTGGTAATCCAGCATCTGTCTTATAGTCACGTCTATTCCTTTGTAGAAGATGTTGACCTTTTGCTGGTTGTTTAGATCATGTGTAGGACACTTGTAAATGAGATCGTTGTATCTATCCCAGGCATGATACAATGTTTGATCGTCTTCTTGCTTGAAATTATGGATCTCCAAGAGCTGGTTATATATCTTCGACGGAGGACAATACCTCTGGATGAAGTGCTTCTTTAGAAGAGCCCATGTATCAACCGCCTTACCGGCAATCTTCGATCCATCTTCGGCATTTGAAGAAGAGTCATGGGGAACACCCTTAGCATAACAGCGTCATGAGACACACCCGGAATGTTGAAAAGGCTTGCGATGTACAATACATTTTCAACGTGCCCATACGCATCTTCGTCCATGTTTCCTGAAAAAGGGTTAGCACGAAGCTCCCTCATAAATTGATCTTTAATCTCGAAACGGACATTAGCTCCAACTGCCGGTCTTACGAGCCCCGACCCTTGTTCTTCTCTTGTCAACTCCAAATATTCCTCAAGAGTGAGGTCCTCAATGTTAACAACTTCCATGGTTCCTGAAACTTGAAAAGAGATCGTGAGAAATTGAGAAATTTTTAAAACAAAACTAAAATGAAAGACTTAATAGAAATCCAAATATAACTCCCCGGAAGCGACGCCAAAAACTTGATGCAGGTTTTACTGACCAGGTTTTAATATTTATAATTACTCGTTATACCTATGGTCTACCCTAATGCACTAACGGGCAGTGTACCCGGTCGTGTGTAGTGTAGTATTTCGGTAAAACCGAGGTCGTCCCAAGAGCTATGTGCGCGGATTTAAATTAAGTATAGGTGTCACAGATTTTAATATGATTTTGATATAATTAACTACTAAAGCAAATAAAGGCGAGGGTTGTGATCAATAGAGGAGAGTGGTGCTAACCTAGTTACTCATCCTAATTAGTTATGTTTACGTCTAATTGATAACGCTACACGCATCGTTCGGGGTCAAAGGAACTTCCTTTTCGTCGAGCAAGTTTTTCAACACCCTAGGCAGTGAACCTAATCGTTGTAGTGTAGTATTAGGGTAAGCCACGGGAATTGATATCGTTCTCTAGGGGAATAGGAATGCTAGTGAGAAGTTACTACGCTAAGGTTGGGGTTGAGGAAGATTATTTTTTTATATTTTTATGTTTTTAGGAAATAGAAAGGTACGAATCTCGGGGTTTGGATTTGGGGGTTTGGTATTTCTACCGATTACTTCTACTTATCTAATTATCTAAAATAAGGTGTATGTAGTCTATGTCTATTGTTGTGCGCTCGTATGATAGTTAAAAAAATGTATTTGCTTAGGCTTTATTACTCCCTAGTTATCTCCTATTGGTGGTTGAATTGTCACGTCCTTATTCTTAATTGCGTTGTGTCTCTAAGGTCGTAAGGTATGCGTTTATCCCTAACTCTTTGAAGCTACCAAAGGTTAACGACTACAAAATCTCTAGGATTCATAAACTTTAACTCTAAGGTATTCTTTGAATGACTTGTCTACAATTACTCTAGGCGATTATAAGCTAAGGTTCATCAAAGATCAATCAAGCATTACAAACACAACGAATGACCTATCGCAATACTAGGTCAATCACAATTAAGATAAGAAACAACCAATCAATATTCAATAACTAAGTTTCATATTACCTAAGTAAACACACAAGTAAATTAGCCGGACATGGGGAACATGCAAGCATACACACAATCAAAGGAAAACATAATTAAATTAATGAAGTAAAACACTTATCTTGATGTAAGATATGGTATGGAACCCTAAAATACTGTACAAGACAGCCTTGGTTCGGTTTAGGTTTTTACTCCAAAAGACTACACACCGAAAACTAAAAAAATCGGATTCTATATATAAGATTACAAGCGTGACGGCGCCACCTTTGATTTGTGACGCCATCGGTCGCCGTTATTAGGGTTTCGTCTTGGCCACGTTAGTCTTTGCGGCGTCACCTTATGCTTGTGACGCCGTCCCTTCGACCTCGGCGTCGTCTGGATCAAACATAGGCCGTCTAAGTTGCGACGCCTACTCTTTTAAAACCGAAGCCGTCACTTGTAAATGAGCAATTTAGCTCTTACCGAGTCAAAAAGTTGTCCGACGGCGTTGTTGGTTGTTCTTGGCGCCGTCTCCTTGGGCCCAATGACTGAGTGTCTCGATTCTTGACTTTGGCTATTTTCTTCGTATATTCGCCTTTTCGTCCTAATAAGTGTCTTTCCAGCATTTTGCCTTCAAGATACCTAAAAGTGAAAAGGAGCGATATTAAGTAATAACGGATACAAAGTGATCAAATAAGGGCTTAAACGACCCTCAAAAGGTACATTTTAAAACCTTATCAAATATCCCTACACTTGGTATTTGCTTGTCCTCAAACAAATGTGCTTTTAGCCAATTAATTTAGAAGTTAGGGGTCATGGAGCATTAGTTTAGAACGATTCACAACACATATAAGCCCATAAAAGTCATAACAAGCTCGGAAATTACATACTAGCACCTCACATGGGGTGTTTGGATACTCACATCTCTCGGGTGTATATGAAATATAACAAGTTGGAAATGGAAGATAAACACTCATTAACCGGTCCTAGTACATAGATTACCATATGCTTGAGACTAGATCAAACCTCCATCGCTTTGGCGTAAGCACCTAGGAAAGACTATCCAAGAGGTCTTTTAAAGGGTTGTAATGTTAGGCTTACGGTAGGGAAACAAAGGGTTTGGTGGGATAGGCTATTAAGTGGTGGCAAGTTAAAAATCTTTATGTTACAAGCATGCGAAGAATGGCGTTGCTAAGCCAAGACTCGACACTCTAAACTCTAGATAACTGAAATAAACAAGCATAAATTTAAAGATAGATGTAGGATGGTAGCCCGTATGTATTTTTTTTTTCAACACTCTATTTTTTTTTCTTTTAATCTTTTTATATTTTTTTCGATTTTTTTTCATACACTTTTACTCTACCATCCTCTATGATAACATCAAAATGATAGGGATTTATAGGCACATCCCTACACTTGAGTTTTTATTACTCTAACACTAATATGACCCGAATTGAAAAGATCAAAACACTTGGAGTACATTATTATGCAAATAAAGGGAATTTGAATTTAACATTCCCTTCCCGTCATCTCATAAAATTTAACTTTTCCCATGAGTCCCAATCGTCCCAAAACTGTGTAAAAAGGATATGACTCGACTTAGCAACTTATGCAAGCAACAAGATAATTGAACTAAGGGTTTAATGCACTAAAAGTGAGTGCATACAAGGTAGGCTAAGGCAATTTGGGTGTACATTTGGGGGTGGGGTGTAAACAATGCTCTTCATTGATATTTCGGAAAACCTAAACATCACGAGAACCGCATAAAGGATAGGCTCAGAGGGGTTAACTAGGGGTATCGTGTACTAAAGATGAGTACAACGGAAGGGTGTGGGGGAATTACTCAACCGACGTGGAAGAAGTAATTATATTACGGGTATCAAACACGGGTAATCCTAATACCTCTTATCATTTAGTTATTCCTAACTACACAAGTGTAGTCTTACTAGCGATCTCGAAATGCATCACAAAACAAGTTCTAGAATCTATTATACTACCGGTTTACACTCTAAGCATCGAAGATGAATGCTTTAATACCTACTAATCTAAGGGTGATCCTCACAATTTGGGTGGAATTTAAGTGGTAAAGGGTTTTTGTGCTAGTCATATAACTTCCTATCCATGAGACACTTTATTAAGACTAATGGCCCACTCCTATATGTCATGAAAATTTTAAATTTGGTGCCAAAATTACCCTAACCGACATTTTCTCATGGTTTATTACACAAATGCAATTGGACAAAGCAAATAATCAAGGATAAGCATAGTTTCAAAGTTCCGTTTATTTTCCCTCCTACATCGAAACCGAACATTGTCCCCAATGTTCTCCGAAAGTATCAAAGTTATGATAACGGAAGGTAATAAAAGATGAAAGAAACTAATACTCCCCTGATTAGCTCGGTAGGATTCGTGTAAAGTGGTGGTTACATCTTTCTTCAAGAAGAACGTTTGCGTGAAAAGCTCCTTCTCATCTTATGTATCTTCTTCTTGGTAAATTAAACCTGCACACATTAAGAAAACAAACGAAACCTTCGTGTAAAATCGGCGGTAACTATATATATATGACTCTACTAAACTAGGATATAATGCTTGTGGAATGGATGTTTCTGAATTTACGGAAAATTAAGACACGAAAATTCCAAAATTTATAAGTAGCTCGAAAGCGAGAAAAAGTAATCAGTTGTTTCTGCTCCTTCCTGACGCCGTCAGGTTATGTTAGGAATTGGAAAATTTCTTAGTGAAGAGTCGGTCACCCCAAATGTTATCTAGCTTAAGTTAGCTCGTAGACTTGTCGTTATTTACGTTGTTTAAGTAGTTTATTAGTTAATTAGCAGCGTAGTATAGTTTAGTGCAACACCGTGGAGGAAGGACGGGTCTTTACCCACTGTATCCCTGATCCACAGGCCGATAGGAGGTCGTGTAGTCTGTAAGTATAAATACCCCTTCCATCCATGGAAGGGGTGGTGCTTTTCAATCTAATCTTACAACTTTTGTGAAGTAACTCTCTACCAAGAAACACCCAACTCTCTAACTTTCTCTCTCTAATGGCAAACATGTATTTTGATCTCCCAAGACCACCCGAATCATCAAACACATAATATTTGAATCCTAACAATTGGTACCAGAGCCAAGGTTATGGTGTTTTGTTGATTTGTGTGGTTTTGTATCATGGTTATGGTGGGTTTTTGTTCATGTTGAAAACTGTTTTTTGGTCTTTGTGATGGTCGAAAAAACATTTCTCTAAGTATTATCATGGTATTTTTATCACTGTCTAAAAAGTCCAAGTCAGTTTTTTTATCACTTTTACATGACTGTTTGTTCATGTGTATGTTTTGGTGGTAACTTTTTAATGGTCAAACTGGGTTGAATCATTATGAGTCCGTATGATTTTTTTTGGGTTATGTTATGTGGTCATCTTTGCTTATTCATACCATGGTCAAAGCAATAAAAATGATACATTTGTCCCTTTTTCTGGGTTCCTTTGAATATGGTCGGAAAACTTAGTCGGAAAAACTCATCGGAAAAACACAACTTCTACTTAGCGACTTGACTCATATTTTTGCTAGCGACTTAGACTTGGTGACGGTTTGACTTTTGAGTCAAACTGAAATGCTAGCGACTTGTCGTAGCGACTTGGGTCATCTAGCGACTTGGGTCATCTAGCGACTTGGGTCATCTAGCTACTTGGGTCATCTAGCGACTTGCTTTGAAAATATTGGCTAGCGACTTGGACACAACAGAAAGGAAGAAGAAGAAGACCTAGACTATTTGACCATGACTACACACCAAATACCAGGACTCAACCGACCTCAGTTTATTCTACATCATAGGTCCATGTCAACTGAAACATAAAACATACATGAAGTGTCCACTGATCTGTAACTCATTTCTATCTCATCTCATTGATATCCTTTATCCAACTCAACTCTCAATCATATCCAAGACTCAAACAGAAACATAACAAGAATGATCTCAGATTGGTTGCGTTTAATTAAGTTTATCATAAAAGACCGTCATGGGGTCTCTTACACGTTACCATATCATCACAGATCCATGTCTTTGATATATCCGAACTAAATCGAAAAAGACTTATAACAAACTTGTTATTATCCATTCCTAGTTCAATCTCTTTCTCGAAAATAAATTAACAAACTCGTTGGGTTCATTAATTCACACTTGATACTATACGAAATAAAGAAATGAGTGAAACAAGAATGTTTACCCATTTTCTTTGGCTCGAATATGACTCTAACACAAACAAAAATTAGAAACCTACCTTGTGATTAGATCGTAAAGATGAAGCTTAATCATCATCTCAAAACCATCCCTGTGGCTAAGACGAATCAAGATACTCAAACCATCCCTGTGGTGAGTGAAAGGAGCATATGATTTCTGGATTATATGATTCGTTTAGAAAGAAGTGATGGGGCTGATTCGTTTATGAGAATGATTTGGGTTAGGATTCATTTGGCTATCCATGGTTATTTATGTGATGTTAGGTGTTTAATTAGAAGTGGGAGTTGAGATGCGTTTTTCCCAGATCTATTTTGGTGAGAGAAATATGTGTGGGAGGCGTTTTATTATCACAAGTGTGTGATTTTAGGTTTAGGTCATGATGTGTTTGAGATAGTTTATAACCGGGTGTACAATATGACTGAAATGGGCTTTGTGCAAGTCGTCTTGGGCTGAAAGATGGAATGGACTTATTATTACAAGCGATTAAATGTTTATGTGGACTGGTCATCGAGTAGGAATAAACGGATAAAGATAAATTTTATCCAAAATTTGTGTTACAAATTTGTGGATACAATTTTTATTATTGGTAATCCCAATGGTATTTTGGTATGGTATAATTTCACGGAGGATACAAAATTCACGGCTTGAGCGAAAAAGTGAAAAATGACTACGGGGTTTGTGTACGGTTTTATTGAAGTGACATTATCTTCATATGTGGTCATTACTATTTGTCGATGAATCAATGGAGGTTCAATTTCTGCAATTCTCATGAGATATTCGACGCCACAAAATGTCAATGATACTTCACAGTCTAAGCTAAATCTTTCAAAAATCTTGACGTCGATCATGATTTTTCAAGATGTTTGCTTATGACAAGAACTTCGTGCATATAGTCGTGACACGTTATGATGCTTCCAAAGTTCGAAACCATCATGGGGAGAAAGCGTGTACTTTGATGTTTTACGGTCAACTCCAGGGGGAAGTAGTATATACTACTTGACTTAGTATGGTTTGTGAAGCTGTCTACATTTGGGTATAGAATTGTTCATGATGGAGAAGAATCGTTGAAGAACCAATGCATGTTCCCCTAAAACATATATTCACCGAAACCAAAGTTGTCTTAACACATTCAAGCTGACATTGTTTACGGTTTTGTCTTGATTTTGTAAAATCCCGCGTAAGAAATTATTTCTCGGTTTAAATCATAGACTTGTAAAATCCCGTAACAATGGAAACATCCTGGTTAAAGTAATGAGCATTTCCGGATCTATCTTGAGGTTTATTCTTGGTTTAGTAAAATCCCATGAAGAAACTATTTCTCGGTTTAAACCTTAGAATTGTAAAATCCGTAATGATGGAACCATCACGGAGAAAGGAAGGTGTATTTGGATCTTATCGATCTTTGGTACTACGGTTTCGCTTGAAGAAGGATAAAAGGGTGTACTTCATAATTTGGATGTGTGTTTGGATATTCGTCATGGCAGTTTGGTTATTACATGGTTTTACGGGGTTTTGTGCATTTAACCATGGTCGGGATGAAACCATTATCAAAGTTCATTTAAATGTCAAAGAAGGCTAGATTTGAGCAGTTCAGAAGATGTGACAACGGCGTTAATTCGGTATTATTTATTTGAGGTTGAAGTGAATTATCACGGGCGAGTGTACTTAGTATCTGAAGGTATCGGGGATGGATGGATGAAGATTCTTCATGATCCTTGTTCGAGCTTATTATCAAAAACGAAGACTTGGAAATCTAGTTATTGTTGAGTGACTTTTACCTTTTCTTTTACCGCTTGGGGGAATTGGGCTCTTATCATCTCAAAATAACTATCACTTTAAGGAGTTACGTTGTAGTGCTCGATGTCACATTCAATTGTGGATTTTCAAGAGGTGATGTCGTCTTATACTTGATGGTTGGTTGGTTGAAGAGTATAGAGTACTTAGAGATTCAAATGGGCATGAAGTCTCGCACCGCTCTTTGTTACATATGTGCAAGTATAAGTCACGAGTTCGGGTTAGTTTACTTGAGGTCAAATTCATCATCTTGGGTTATCTCCATCATTTGTCACTACAAAGAGCCTCTTGAATGATAATGGGTTGATTACATGTTTTGCTAAGAGAGCTGAAAAGAGAGATTATGACGTATGAACACAGTTCATGCCTCGTACTCTAAAGAAAAGAAAAGTATGCGTTTGAGGCGCTTTATCTTCAAAAGAAGAGAAATCTTCTTATGACGTATGAGCACATCGGTTCATGCCTCGTTCTCCAAAGAAAAGAAATGTGTACGTTTCAGTGCGCATTATCTTAGAAAGAAGAGAAATCTTCTAATTAATGACCATTCTCATCAACATGCTTCATGCTTTTTCCATGCGCTTCAGCCATAAAGTGAACCGGGCTACCACTGATTGTTTTCTCATTCCACTTGTTCGATTATAATGAAGATGGCGACATCTCGTGCTGATTTTGCGGGAGAGAAGTGTGAATAGAACTTTTGGATGATTTTCACTTATTTAGTCAAGAATGGCATCTCCGTATGCAATTCTTGAGGGGGAGAAGAAGTGTGAATTTTTTTGCATTGCTGATTGATATTTGAGAATTTAAATGGTCTTACGGCTCGAAACTCATGTAAGAACCGAGCTTCTTCTTATCGGGTCATCTTCACATGGAGTTTTTCTCTTCTAAGAGCCGTTGGTTGACATCTTCACTCGGATTGATGAGTTTATCGACAAAGTGCTTCCGGTTAATGCTTCACGTATACATCAACATGATGATTCCGAACAATCTATATGTTCTTGTTTGATGTGATTGGTAGTTTGGCGTTACCATCTTGTGTGTTCGTTGCGGCCTAATTGTTGATTTCCTTGATGAACATCTTTCTGTTCTTGTTTGATTGGGAGAGATTTTAGTTAAGGGGATTTGCAAGATGTAAGTTAATTGGGATGCTTTTTGGTGGGATGCTTTTTTGGTGTGAGTTGAAGATGTTAACTATCTATTCCCCAACCGCACAATCTTGAAGAAGGTCGAGTCTGATGCCATTCTACATTTTACGCTACATGTTAGAAGACTAAAGGCGAGTTGCATTTAACGATCTAAAGACTTCTTCTTAATTTGGGCTTTTATCAAAGCAGTTGTCGGTTTAGGGAGAGCACTAATTGGGAGAAAGTTAAGTCGATTCAATTCCCAATTAGACGTGCTCATATTCTTTAGCGATGACTACTCGAGACGTTGATATTGACTATTGATGGACATTTGACACAAGGTGATTACTTGAGTTAATCATTTATCACTTATTTGAGATTGAAGTTGACTTTCACAAAGGCGTGTTCTTATTTAATAACTTGCTCGGGCTTAAGAATTTGAGTTGAAGACTTGGCTTATCTAGTTACCGGCAATCGGGGTGGATGGTTGAAGACACAGTTAACTATCACTATTAGGAGTTACTTTGTTTTACTCGATTGTCACACGCATATGACGGTGTGGATAAACGCAAGAGGTGTTAATGTCTCATACTTTGTTTGGGTAGTGAGTACTTAGAGATTTGCTAGAAGCATAAATTCTCTACACCGTTCTTCCATCATTAGGTGCAAGCTTAAGATACAAATGTGGGAAGTTGACTTGAGTTTCAAGTAGGGTATATCGGTTTTCTTCTTGGTGGTCACTTCAAATTGTCTACATAAGGGTTGATAAAATAGTCGAGTGAGTCTTGACAAGTTGATTCTCACAAAGACTTCAAGCGATCTTCTCAACAAATTTCAAGTATTTGGGCATTCAAAGAGTTGCTAATTCAAGTATGAAAACTAGAAAGGGGAAGGAGACAAGCATCTAAAGCGAGTAAACTTGATGTACTTAATACTTCTAAGAAATTGAAGATATCCCGGAAGACAAATGTTATTACATGAGAGAAACTCAAGGTTTTACTCATGACGAGTAAACTTGATGAACTTAATTCTTCTAAGTGATTGAAGATATCCCGGAAAGCAAATGTCATGACCGCAGAGAAACTAAAGGTTTTACTCATTAAGGCGTTAAGTGTTATTATTCCAACTACGTGGGGAAGTGATGTTAGAAAAGTTTCAAGATAAAAGAGGTACACTAGTGTGTGGTGATTTCGATGGTATTGCAATGATCGGGAAAGAGATCGTGTACATTGGGGATGCTCATTGTTTCACTTGAGTGCTTAATCGGTGATTCGAGATATAATCACTTATTCCGGTGTTGACATCCGCAGAGATTGTCACCCGCAGAGATAATCGATGACTTGGCACGCTTCTTCAATGTTATCGATTATTCATTCCTTGTGTATTGGTATACTTGGATACTTGAGCTTCATACACATTCATCGGACGAAAGATGTGAACATAGGGAGGTGTTCTACATTACCCTCTTGATGTGTATTCGGGAGAGTTCTTGGATATTGGTGTACGGGTTCTTGAGCTTCATACACGTTCATCGGGAAGAAAAATGTGAACATGGGAAGGTGTTCTTCATTCCCTCATGAAGTGTATTTGGGAGAGTTCTAGAGCATTATACAAAGAGGTCGACGCAACAATTCAACTACTTGGGGAATTGCTCTCTTGACACCTTTTGGAATGGATCGCTTGAGACGTCGGTTGAAAGGAAATTTGAGAAGTGTTATTTATGTGTGGGATGAAAGCGTTCTTCGATGTTCTATTGGATGATATAACCCGAATGGAGAATCTCGATTATCGGTCTTAATAGGAGCGTGGGATTTATGATAATGGTGTGCTTCTCATGCACTGCTAAGGAAAGCTTGAAATAGAGCTTCAATCTGCTCATCCAAAGGATTTTCGGTTTGGGGAAGCGCTGAGTCTCTCTTCAGATGGTTCAATTTCTTTCTTCAATGCAAGAGCCTCGGAAGCTTTGGTGGTGAATGTTTAAGAGATGATGACTTCTATCTTCTACAACGAGGCTGCTCGATATTCTTATCTTGGTACTCGTATCATCGTCCTCTTAACTATATCATCTATTCTATCCTTGTATATATTTATTCAAAAAACAAAATACAAAAATATAAAACCAGCAAAACAAAATACAAAAATATAAAACCAACAAAAAGAAAATAGAAAAATATAAAACCTTCAAAACCATAAAAATCGAAAATTTCAAAATACCAAAATATGTTTTCTCAAGACATGTCTTCGTATCGATAACATCTACGGTCTTAGAAATGTCATTCAATAATGGCACGGGACCATAGATGAAGTTCGAGCAGGAGGTGTAAATATTCTTTTCTAAACATGTCTCAAACTATGGCTTGCAGTTACTTCAGACTGTGACCCGCGCTTAAACCATGGTTTGCTATTATTTCTGATAGTAACCCGCTCTTTTAAAGAAAGGAAAGTGTTGCGCTACCTATTTTCAAAATATTTTGTGCACTTATCCTAAAAACAAAACAAGGAAAGTATGTCGAAGGACTGCTGTTCCTACACAAATGTTTTTCCGTCCAAAATTCTTCAGAAAAATATTTGTTGTTTTCCAAAAATGGTGGTAAATGAGTTGCTTAAAATCTATCAGTTTCAGAGTTTTTGTGAAAATTGAAAACTCAATCAATGACTTCAGTGCTTTTAATCTTTTCAGAAAATGAGTCATTGATTGAGGGGGAGAATGTTTTCAAATCTATATCATCTAACGAGCTTTCTTAATTATCCTACGTGCTTATCTGAAAAAATATAATTGCCTATGTTGAAGGACTAGGTTTCTAGGATATGATTGTTAGGTTTAGATGATTAGAGTTTGAGAAACACATTATACCCATACCTTACATGATCTGATTGATATGTTGGATTGACTTTTATTAGTCGATTGTTGTTTGGGTGTTGTCGACCACCATATATTTGTATGTGTGTTCACTAACATATGCAGATATATTGGTATATAAGAATGTTCCCGATCCGGATCCCACTAATGAACATGATTGGATGCCGCAAGGAAAGGGTAACGATATCTTGGGTTGACAAATGAAGAAACGGAGCTTAATTGGACTTCTATGGAGAGTTGGCATAAATGCAACGTAAGAGGTCTCACTTGCATCGCAGATGGTTTTCTTAAGTGATTGAAGAAACGGAGCTTAATTGGACCTCGGTTGGCATTCAAAATGCAACATAAGAAGAAGTCTCACTGCATATCTGACGGTTTTCTTCAAAGCCCTACGGCAACAACAAAAGCTTCTCAACCACCTAACGAATCTTTATGCGGGATACCATTTTAAACAATTTTTGAGTAATTGAATTAAATTGTTTTGAAAATGAAAAATGTTGTTTTGAAAATATATTGGACTAAATTTTGAAAATCACGGACTTCATTTTATCAAAACTTAAGTCACTCAATTATCGACTTGGTCTTCGATTGAGGGGAGAGTGATTTAATTTAAAACATTTTCATACAATATATCTTCAAAAGTCCGTTTGTACAACAAAAGTGGTGATCTAAAGATTTAATGTTATGTCATGGTATGATTTTTCTTTAGAATCAAGGTCTTTCAAAATGAAATTTTTACATTCTTGTTTGATTGTGAAATTGTTTTGTTTTACTTAAAAGATCTCTTAAAACTATCATACCGACACTAACAATCTTTAATGTCTTAAAATGGTCCTTATCTATCATCTTTCAAAATTGAATCTTGCCCGTCTTTCCCAAATTTTTCTAAATGATTTAAATCGGTTGGGATCACAAATCTCAAATGGTTTGATATTTCGATCGGGGTAGAGATCGTGGTTTAAATCTCAAATCTGTTTAAATGGAATTGGTTTTAGTCCTTTAAAGCACTCCCGCCTCCATGTGCCAAACGATTTCATACACAATGCACATGTTGAGGAGGAGGATTTATCCAAAAACATGATGAGTATTTAAACCGGGCCACATATTCTCCCATGTTTTATAAATCGTATTAAATCACTTGGGATCCAAAATCTCAAAGGGTTTGATATTTTGATCGGGGAGAATTTGTGATTTAATAATGAAATTTGATAAAGGTGATCGTTTGGATTCAATTGTGCAGTTGCTCTCTCGTATGTGCTAAACGTTTTGCGTCTCGAAGCACATATTGAGGGAGCAAAACCATCAGGTACAAAGTTTTTAAAAGAGATTATAAAGTACCTTGATTCTGTTTTCAAATGGTTTTCTTAATGGATTTTGTGATTGTGGATGTGCTTCAAATGAACTCTTGCCTCTATGTGATAAAATGATTTCACTTATCCTATACACATATTGAGGGGGAGAATTTTACCATGAAAATCAAATGGCCTTTTCCATGGAAATTGTGATCAAGAAATTATTTCAAAGAAATTATTTCAAAGAACTCTTTCCTCCATGTGCTAAACAATTTCAAAATCATATGCACATGTTGAGGGGGAGCATTTTCTAAATGATCAAAACTATTAAGGTACAAAATGCTTTGACCTCGTATCACAAGTACCTTGATTGTTTTTCCAAATGATTTTTCAATTGGTTTTAATGAAGAATGAACTGTACCAAAAGACCCACCAATTTACTTTATGCATGGTGTTATAAGGATGGTTAGGTTAGGTATTCGTTCCCACGATCCGCCGAGCAGGAGGGATCTACCGAGACAATCCACTAGATAGTGTAGAGTCCTTAGGTATATTGAAAAATGAGAAAAGTGAGATACGGGAAGAGTGCGGATGAGACAGAGCTAGTCTTGGAATAAACCCAACAAGGTTCTAGTTATGAAGTCTCGGTAAGCATCAAGGGTTGAAGAATGAAAAGAACCGAATGTGAAAAGGGTGAAAAGAAATAGCCTCCATCAATTCAACCTTAGAGGCGATGAACGGGTTCAATACATATACTCTTGGTTGTTACTAAGGTAACACGGTATTGAAGACAAGACGTCATGGACCCGGTGACGACCTTGCACTAATCTTCCCAAACCACTCAAGTTCCTCTTAAAAGGACTTGTTTCATTCTCACGGGAACCGACATTATCTATCGACTTTCTCTTAGAGATTGTTGATATTGAAGAAGGAGACCCTCCCTAGTCTCGGCATAGGAACCAAATGTGCACTATTGAGTCTAGAGCCAAGAGATCATCCACAATATCTCGTTAGGACACTAAATTCTTGAAGACTTCTTTGTTTCACACAATGTGGAAAGTAAGTATATATTAAGAGTCCCACGCATTATCCTTGTGGTATTGCGGAACATCCAAGTGATATGAAAATATTCACGATGAAGATGGAAATCCTTCTAGAGCCAACATCAAACAAGCTCTTGGTGGGTGACATGTGAGATCTTCTCGTAAGATCAAACTTGTGACAACTGGATAGAAACAATGGGGCGATTCAGTCTTGAATCAACCTTGGTCCAGGAATGGAATTGACGTATACTTTTGGAAAAACCATTCGATGTGCAAACCTTCTTTTCTCTAGCATGTCGAATGTGTATTCACATTTTCAAATTCAAAAAGTATCTCTGATTGAAAAATACTTTTAGAAAAACCGTTCGATGTGCGAATCTCTTCTTTTCACTAGCACGTCGAATGTGTACTCATTCTCTAATACAAAAAGTATTTTGTTTGAAAATTGATCTTTCTCATAAAACCTTCGTTGTATTGCAAAACTCTTTCTTCAAGCAATACACGATTGTTTTCAAATCATTTTCATCAATCGGTGAATCTCAATTATTTGGTTCACTCACTCCGTGTTGTCTTCTTTGAGACGTTCGGTTTGAGAACAATTAGAACATTGCGAAACCCCGTCAAGGAGATTCTTAGGAATCCTACCGATCACAGGCGATACTTGTCTTGATCAGCGGGAACCGTGGGCGTGTACCTCAATTCAACGAAAGTGATCAAAGACACTTCGTGTGTTTTATTGCTAGCTGTTGTTTGCGGGTAAACTTGACGGTTGCGGTGATCGAATTGAGGTGTCAATCCAAAGCCGCATGCTCACGTAATCCACACTTAATTTGAAGAAATCATGGTGGTGCATATCTACATAACACGGCTCGATATTTCATACTATGCTTATGCTTACTGCTGCAAATATCATGAACCGGTAAGGCTTCCGCTACTACGATGGAAAGATGTCATGATTCAAAAGTGTGAGCATGTCGGTCCATAAGTCACAACTTCACATGATGGCAACACAATAAAGGGTGATCCGAGATTTCTCGTGGTGATGATCTCAAAGAAAGCTCGAAGATCATCAAGATGTGGATCGTTCAAAGACCTCCATGAAAGTATAAATCAATGCGGACTTTGAAGTTGCACTACAAAAGCACAAAGATTACGGAAATGAAGAATTCAAGTCTACGAGCTCAAGAACAATGTCAAGAATAGAATGCTAGGATTCGAAATGTAAAACATGGGGTGACCTCCCTTAGGGGGAGATTGTTAGGAATTGGAAAATTTCTTAGTGAAGAGTCGGTCACCCCAAATGTTATCTAGCTTAAGTTAGCTCGTAGACTTGTCGTTATTTACGTTGTTTAAGTAGTTTATTAGTTAATTAGCAGCGTAGTATAGTTTAGTGCAACACCGTGGAGGAAGGACGGGTATTTACCCACTGTATCCTTGATCCACAGGCCGATAGGAGGTCGTGTAGTCTGTAAGTATAAATACCCCTTCCATCCATGGAAGGGGTGGTGCTTTTCAATCTAATCTTACAACTTTTGTGAAGTAACTCTCTACCAAGAAACACCCAACTCTCTAACTTTCTCTCTCTAATGGCAAACATGTATTTTGATCTCCCAAGACCACCCGAATCATCAAACACATAATATTTGAATCCTAACAGGTTATCCTGACAAAAACTGGTATGCGATTTTCTGGAAAAAATTCTGGAAAATTTACATCTTTAGAATCTGGAAAAATTTCCTTCAAAACATCCATTATGACTCGATACAAGCATTTGACTCGAACAAACACACATGTATATCTTTTAATTAATTGTAATTCTCATGTTTACGTTTTTTGAAAACGTGTAATCCTCCCCACACTTATCCTTATGTAAAATACCTTATATGTAATTAAGACGAGGTTAAAGACAAAATAAAGCATTTTTACAAATTTAAACATGAGAATAAACAATCAATAAAAGATATACGACACACAAACAAGCAAAAAATTAAGCATGGGTTGCCTCCCACGAAGCGCTTTTCTTTATTTATGAGTATTGTAGCTAGACTCGAAGTCGTGCCCCTACGTTACTTCATTACCGTCACCTTCTTCCTCATGACGATCTCTAGTAGGTGATTCCATGTTGTAGAAGTGCCCTATGATGCACCTTTCTAAGAGTTCGTCCTCTCCCCACTCAGTTCTATATTCCGGTCCTAAGTTCAAGCAATCCTTATAGAAACCGAAAATCTTGGCCATAACATAATCCACTCCTTTCTCCTTATCCTTCTCATTCCTATAGTAGACCGATAGTTTAAGTTCCTTTTCATCATTGAGAGTGATAAAATTTCTCAATCTTAAGCGGCATTTGGTAGGCTACATCATCGGTCTCATCCTTGTATCGCACTATTCCTAACGAGGATCATAAGTCATCCGGTGCTTTCTATGAAAGGTTTCCCTAGAATAACGTGGGACAAGCTAGGATCTATGGCGTACTAATATCATTCACTATTATGAAATCAGAGGAAACATGAAACTACCTACATAAACAGGCAATCCCTTAACTCTACCAAGAAAATTGCAACTAACCCTAGGATTATCGGGATCTTGCCTAGTTGGGATAGGCTTCTTCATTACCCAATTATAGTAGGTGCTAGTCATTATGTTTATTGGGGACTTGCGGTAAATGTAGGCCTTTGCCACGAAAAGGTGTCCTATGCAACATGGTATGTTAAGATTCCAAGGGTTCCTAAACTTGATCCTAGGGCTTCTCCTAACATACATGTGACGGAGGTCACGCACTAAGTGAGGGTGGCGAGATAATTCTTCTTCCATAGGAAACTTATTGAAATAGTCATTGTCTACTTCATCTACTTCCTCGGTTGTTTCATTCCTCGGTGTTTCACTAACCTCAAATATCGTTTCATGGTTCGCTTCATCATTTGTTCTATTAGGTTTCACTAAGGTGATGGTATTGACGAATTGAACATGCTTAGCTAGCTTACTTGGGTCCTTAATCTCTACACCGGAAGTTTTGGGATTTGAGATACATTAACCTTTCTATCACTATTGGTCATGGCTTTCAAGAGGTTATCTATCTTCCTATCCATCTCGGCTTGTTGTTGGTTAAAACGGTCCGAGAGCTTAGCTATTTGAGCTTCTTGGGATGCGACTAGGTGTTGCAACATCCCCTCAATGTTTTGTTGGTTAGGGCCGTGAGATGGGGGCCATGAGAAATCATTGGATGTGAATTCTTTGGTTTATCCCCAATAAAAGTCGGGCTTGCCCTTCCATGCTTCTCGGGCGTCATTAAAAGTCCTGCTAGTACTAATGTTAGTACTCATAGGCAGAGTTACTACTGCTAGTGCTACTGGAATTAACTTGTAACAGGCTTTGACCTATTCAAGTAGCAGTTATAACATCTTAATGACAACGTTTAATTGGTCATGTAACCACTATTAGCTATAATAAAAATAATTATGAGGCGATTAATGGGCCGATTAATCCTCATAATACAATTTGGCTAACTATGAGTATTTTCCTATAAATAGGAAATCAGATTATGCATGGAAGAATATACACAAAAAACATAAACACTTGGATGCAAAAGGGTTATTGATTTGTGTTTAAATCATTAACATGCATTTGGTCTTATCCCAAGTAGATATTCGTGATACCCAGGCATTAGGGCTGAATAGTTTACTTTGGAAACTGATTACACGATTCCAAGTGATATCCGGTAACCATTCATTGGTAATTAGTTAGGCTATTGATCATCTTCACCCTGCTTTGGGCTCCTAACCCCCAACAGTAGCCACCATAAGGGGTTGCTGCTAATACCTTAATTACCATCATAGATAATATACTTGTTGAGATACATGGGTGCTCTACTAGCAAATTTGAGATCATACGTTTACATAATCTTACGGGTTGAGTCCGTTTATGAGACCACAAGGGTTAGTACTGAACCCAAATGGTGTTGCATGAGGTCGTTATCATAACGTTGAGATAAAGAAAATAAGGAACGGTGGATGAGTGGCCCAATCTGGTGAAGGTTTCCGATTATGGGCAACATAGGTGGTGATGGTGATGGTCTTTCTGTGACACTTGGTTGATTAAATTTGAAGAGCAGGAACAGTGTAAAAAAGAACACGTAAGCGTAAATCAAAGCATTTGTCTTTGTCTTGGTGTGCTCTGAATTTGAATTGTGAAAAAATGTACCAAAATGTTAAGTTAGTATTTCAACAAGTACCAGCTCAAAAATTTCACTAGATGACATAAATCCCTTATAGGCAGCCCATGTACATAAGTCTAAATTTTAAAAGAACATATTTGATAGATGAAGTAACTTTTATCTTTTGTGGATGTTGGCCGGCTATTAAAATAGGGTACGGTAATACCAATTTTGAAAAACCACCTAAAACATAGGCATAAATTCATGTCCTTGCTTCTTAAAGACATAAATTCTCATTTATCTATGTCATTTCAACATAATTACTCTGGTTTGAATGACCAGATATGTAACTTCCTTTTTTGGTAGTGTGCTGGAAACTTTCATCGAGATTGTCTATTTACAAGTGTTTCTTTTCTCTTTTTACGGCAAGGTAACAACAATAATTTGTTTATAAAAAAGTGAGAGAGAACAAACTATGTGAGAGAGAGTGTTAACACCCAAGCAAGGAAAAATGGTGAGAACCAATACACGAGAGACAATGATAACAAGAGGACAAGGCATTTAGGAAATATAGGGTTTTACAATGGCAAGCAACTAGGAATCAATTACAACGATGTGAAATGTAACTCGATGATATCGTTCATGTTTTTCAGTTTTCCAAAGGATTGGGGAATGGGTAAACTATGGATGATCTTTAAAAAGTATGGTACTGTCTTTGATATGTTCATGGTGCAAAGGAGTCTTCATAATGGGAAAAGATATGGTTTCGTTATGTTCAAATTTGTGAGGGACGTCGACAGTTTACTGAGACAACTACAACGTATAAGATTTGGAGAAGAATGGCTGAGGGGTGTTTGTGGCATATGATAGAAGACGTAACTATGATGGAGTTGTAGGGGCAGAGGGAGTCGGCCATGGAAACAAAGTAAAGAACACGAACAACGGTGGTGTGAAGTAAAATGGGGGGAACACGTTTAACAGGGATGCTAGGAGATTCGTGGATGTCGTTAATGGTCGGTGGGCAAGTGGAACAAGGATCCAAACAGAAAAACAAGTGAAGAATAAAGGAAACCATTCATTAACCAGGAACATGGAAGTAAATGGTGTTGGTTCCACGTCTGCAAACAAAGCAGGTTTCAATATTCAGACTGAGGAGAAGAGGGATGAGAGATGCATTGAGATAGAGGATAACGATGTAAATGTGGAACTAATGAGGAGAAGTGTGGTGGGGGAGGTGAAATCTAGATGCTTCCTCTCGAAATTAACAGTGTTATGTGAGGAACAAGGGCTAACCAGATTCGAAGTAAAACTATTAGGGGGCTAGAAGTGTTGGTTGTTATGGAGAACGAGGAGACGACCAAAAAATTTGTTAAAAGATACGAACCATGGACTGATGAGATGGTTGCATAAACTTAGGCGTGGCGATAGCCTCCAAAGAACCGCGGGAAGGATGACATGGATTAGCATTCTCAGAGTCCCGATATCATGTTGGGAGTGAAAATATGTTTCGAAGAATTGCGGCTCTTCATAGTTCAATCTTGGGAATGCATAACTGTAAGTTGGAGGGTAATCAAAACACGATTATAGGAAGGGTCCATATTCATACGATTAACAAAGATTTGATAAGAGAGGAGCTTAGTATCAAAGTAAAAGGTAAAGTTCATAGGATATGTGTTGTGGAGGAGATGGGTGATATAACTAATATAGAGATTCAGGAAGGTGCAAATTGTTAACACGAGTATAAGGATGAGGAAGAGGTAGCGGACAAGGTGGGTGATAACGATATGCATATTGACGAGGAGGATGGGGATGAAGGGGAAAACGATGGGTACTCGAATAGTGAAGGAAGGGGAGGTTTTAGTGATGAGGAAGGGGGTGACGAGGACGAGGGTTATGCCGGTGAAGAAAACGGATTTAATAGGACAAACATAAATTCGGGCAACGGGAATGGCGGGGAAGATGAGAGGTTGAGATATTTCGGCGAGACAAAGATAGGGGATACTTTCCAAGAAGAATGGGGGAGTCACGAGGAAAAGACAGCTGGGAATGTAAAAGATACGCATGGGGAAGGTAATATTAATTAGGGAAAATGATGCAAATAGACCGCGCGCCCTGAGGCTTATCACTTTCTGGACCACACCTTCTTGCCATACGAAATTAGACCAGTTGCCCAGCGATTTTTTTGAGCCAACCATGGGGTGTCACGTGTCCGACAACTTATGACAAAAGTACATATATTGAGAGTATATGTCATGTATTGTTTCGTGTCCGACAACTTATGACAAAAGTACATATATTGAGAGTATATGTCATGTATTGTTTTTTGGGCAACTTGTATTATTTTTTGAGCAACTTTATATTTTTGAGCGACTTGTATTTAAATTAAGGGAGAATTGCATATATATCCCTGCAAAAGCTTAAAATTGCGTATATATCCAACTTAAACTTATAATTGCATATATATCCTTTCAAAAGCTTAAAAATTGCATATATATCCAACTTAACTTAATAATTGCATATATATCCTTTCTAAACCTTCGTAATTGCATATATATCCTTCTAAACCTCTAATATATCATATATGTCAAAGTAATGATTTAATATAACTTTAAACTCTAAATTATGATAATTATAATTTTAAAATGACAACAAACACATTTGTTTTATGAGTACGATGTCCCAGGGTTCAGATGAACGACCAAAAAGAATATATCAAGAAAACGTTTAACCTCACGAAAAAATTCACCTTATCTCATATCTTATAAGAATATATGAAATAAACTATCAAATATATCATGGTTGTTATATAATATACATCACACATAAAAATATGTTTGCAATGAAAGCGCATATACTACTGCCAACAAGTTTATAATAAAGAAAAAATATATTTAAAAAATATTTTTTATATAATTCTAATTTTTATGTATTCGAGAGTTGCAAAGTTAAATTAAATAGTTATTTGAATATATATATATGACATATTTAAGGTTTACGAAGGATATATATGTAATTTAAGTTTAGATTGATATATACGCAATTTTAAGCTTTAGAAGGATATATACGATTAAAAGTTTAAAATTTGGATATATATACGATTTTGTTTTTTGAGGATATATATGCAATTCCCCCTTAAATTAAAACAAAAATCATTACTCCTGATACATCTTCTCCACATAAAGCATCACACCACCCCATACCTCACACATCTTCTCCACATAAATCATCACAACTCACACCACCACAAGCACCCAACAACCCAACGCCACAACCATCCGACGGCACCACCACCTGACGCCACCTCCACCGGACTCCAGATACATCTCAATCCCAAATGCAGTAGGCTCATGGCAAAAGAGGGTCGGATTAGAGGTAACTTGATGGGGAAGCGTGTTGACTTTTCGGCAGGTACAGTCATCACTCCGGATCCAACGATTAACATTGATGAATTAGGAGTACCATGGAGTATTGCTCTTAATCTTACTTATCCTGAAACAGTCACACCTTACAACAAAGAAGGTATATGCACAAATTGAAGATTATGAAGATTATACACTTTGCCAATTTTGACCTCAAATTCACTCGCCGGAAACTTCACCGGAATGTTGACCGGAGCGTTGACCAGAGATTTGTGTTTGTTAAGCAGGCGAATGAGGCGTACGTTGAGGGTGAGGATGTGGATGTGAATGTGGATGGAGTGAGTGAGAGGTTGTTGAAGTTAGTTAAGTTAGTTAACGATGTGTTTCCTGGTGGAAAATGGTGGAGGTTTAGTGAACAAGTTGAGATTGGGCAGATTGCGAAACCGGTTACATTGGTTCGGGTGTTGAGAAGGATGTGGGAGTTGATTTCCACTGATTTTGTTGCGTTTACTGCTTTGATTTTGACTGCGGTAATGTTTACGTATTAGATATTAATTACTGTAGTTGAGAAGGATGTGGGGCAGTGGGGGTGTTTGTTTAAGATTATTTATCGGCTTATGAGCTTAACGGTTCTCAGCTTATGTTTCATAAGCACCTTTTTGGGCTTAGTTTAGGACTTCTGAGTTATGTGTGTCTATTGATTAAGTAAGTTCAATTTTTTTTCCTTTTAACTAGCTGTTATAACATTTTTTTGGTGCTTTTGAAGGGACGTTAACGAGTGCAAGTGCACATATCATAACAGCAATTATAGGATCAGGAGTGTTGTCACTAGCATGGTGCTATGGTCAATTGGGTTGGATTGCTGGAACTGCTTCTCTTTTGATATTTTCGGTCATTACTTGGTTCACTTGTCTCTTGCTCTCGGGCTGCTATAGATCTCCTGACCCTGTTACTGGTACCAGAAACTACAACTACATGCAAGCCGTAAAAGCTAATCTTGGTAATCATGAATCCTATATTTAGCTCCTAACTTTGTTTATGTGTTTATAGTTAGCATTTCAGAATTTTATTTCTCCTAATCCTTATTCTTTAAAATTATAGACTTTAAATAGCAACTAATACTAGTAACATAAAACTTGAAATGGTTCAATCAAGCATGTCGAACACCTGGTATTTGGGTACGTACTCAAATGAAAGGCTACATACTCAGCAATCCATAAGAGTTTCAAAGTTGATCAGTTTTTCTTGATACGCTTGTTTTTCATGTGGCTTTGGATATATGGTAAAAGTGAATATAGGACAAGTGCTTGTAGATATATGCCTCTTAGGATAGATAATTGGTAATGTATAACACATGTTTTTACATGAAAGAATATTGGTTATAAATAATTAGACAGATAAATATTCTAGTGAGTGCTTGCATATTCCATAATCTGTTATTTTTTTTATTTGAGGTTTTTGTTTTTGAACACATGGGCCAAGGGTTATGGTTATAAAGTTGTTCAAAAGTGGCATGTCTTTAGATAACATAGAACTTATTTTAAGCACCGTATGTGTTGGTGTCCTTAGATAGATGTCAGAAACCGTGACAAGAAAATAGAAGAGTTTTAAAGATGTTCTTATAATCTAAGTGAGTTACAAACTTACTAGCTATCAGATCCTTCAATCTTTCACTGAATATATGAAGACGAAATGTACAAGGCATATAATACGATGTGCTTGCCTTCTAAATGTTTTACAAGCGGGCTTCAATACAAATTTTGTGGAATAGCTCAGTATGGGATTCTAATAGGAGCTACCATTGGATACACCATAACCGCCGCCATTTCTATGGCGTAAGCATTATAAGTTATAGCCATATACGCTCGTTATATCTGTGTATGATTTTTACCTATTCTGATTCTGTTTTAACTTGACTCGTCAGGGCAATTAATCGGTCAAACTGTTTTCATAAGAATGGCCACCACGACGGGTGTCACAATAAACTTTAATAAACACATAAGAAAGGATCCTTGTCCTTTCATCCGACTAGTCATCGGAAACTTATGTTTCGTAAGCTTATTTTTCCGGCTTGTTTCAAAACTTATGTGTTTATTAAAGTTTATTATGACATAATAAACTTTTATATCGCTAACTTTATCTCTTATCATTTGAACGATGTTTTTTGGTTATATCGCTATAGTACATTGACAAATGACGCTACATTTATGTTTAGGGCCTTCAATATCTCCATCAAGCTCCTCACTGACCAAGGACACTGCTGATCCACCCACCTCAGTTTTTGCGCTACCTCCGCCTCCTCCTAATGAAGGTAATTGTACAAAAACCATATACTGATTAACCCCCAACCAACCCGTTTTGACCCGTACTAGAATTACTGACCTGTTAACCATACAAAGACTTCTATCTTTTCGGACTTATTTTTATTTTTTGTTGTAGGTTGTACAACAGTGACTTGCACACAACCATTAACATACGCACCAGCAGGATCACCTTGTGCTTGTGTATGGCCAATTGAAGTTAAGCTACGCCTCGCTATTTCCCCATACACATTCTTTCATTTGGTCTCTGAACTCGCCCATGAAATCTCAACCAGTGTTTCACTGAATGTAAGTCAAGCTCGAATCATGGGGGCCAATGCAGACGGCGAACAGCTCGACAAAACCATTGTTCTTGTCAACTTGGTACCCCTAAAACAAAACTTTGAACCTGCCACTGCATTTTCAATTTATCAAAAGTTCTGGAAGAAACAAGTTCTCATAAACAAACCTCGTTTTGGTGCATATGAAGTTGTGAACATTAAATATCTAGGTTTTACTATCTCTGTATCTCATAATTGACATATTTGAAGACCTTTCAAAATGTTAATTGTACTCGGTTCTTATTTTGACTTCAGGTCTTCCACCTTCTCCGCCTTCGCTTCCTTTAAATGGTGATGTAACAGTTGATCAATCGGATTCTTTAAATACTAGTAAAGGGATGCCTTTCAAGCCTATTGGAGTTGATATACCAAGAAACAGAAGGGAGAGTAAGAGTAAAACAAACGGAAGCATGGTCACGGTGGTCATTTTATCGTCTGTGACAGCTTTTGTTGTTATCATTGGACCTTTTTGGCTTTTGTTGATGAAATGTGGATGTTGTTGTTATTCTGATTCTCAAACGGAAAAAAATAGTCCTGCACGTACCGTGTCCCAAGGGAAACCATCAGGTAACACTATTTTCGTGTAAATAATCAGATTCTACTGTTGTTAGTTATGTGCAAATCTCTACAAAAAAGTAGAACATTGTGTTATATACCCGACTCTAGAGGGGCTAGATTAGTACACTTTCATAACGCAACTGAGAGTTGATCAGGGACTGGAGAATCGTTGATAGTTGGAAGCAGGAAAAGCTCAGAAGCGATGTCATTTAGCTCAAGTTTACTGGCATACACCGGAACCGCCAAGATTTATAGCTTGAGTGAGATTGAAAAAGCTACTGATAACTTTGATTCGCGTAATATACTTGGAGAAGGTGGTTTTGGTGTCGTTTATAGTGGCATTCTTGAAGACGAACGCAAAGTTGCTGTGAAAGTTCTTAAATGAGATGAAAGGCAAGGAAGTCGTGAGTTCTTGGCTGAAGTCGAGATGCTGAGCCGTTTACACTACAGAAACTTGGTTAAATTGTTCAGAATATGCAGTCATAATCATTTTCGATGCCTTGTTTATGAGCTTGTTCCTAATGGAAGTGTTGAATCTCATTTACATGGTAAATTAACAACATTTAACCCTTTCTTGATATATTTAGATAAAATGGAACTTGACTTTTCATTCTTTAAAATGTTCGACTCAGGTGCTGACAAAACTGCACCTCTTACGATTAGATATGAAACACGAATGCATACCTTACGTATAGGCAGTCACAATATTTATGATTGTATAAAGGTAAACAAACATGTATACTTGTATGCATATGTTTTATATTTTTGTGTATCAACTCCTGAGGTAATGATCCTCTATCTATTTACAATGAATGGACAAGAAACTAAGGAAACTAGATCACTCATAGATATCTAATATCTCCATCATTAGATTGTAAGTGACCTAAGTTTGCATATAATCTGGAATCTTAGATATTATATCAACTTTTTTCGCTTTTAGGAAATTACCTTTACCATTGCATCTGCTCATATGTAAATTTAGTAACTAAATATACTCAAGAGACATTATTGGGTTTAAATGGCACAATATCTGCAGTTCTGCAGCTACTCAGTTCCAACCAACTACATGCAACAAATTAAAGCTGCATCTTAATGAACTATTCAGAATCACTGTTTGGATTGTGTAATATAAATGAACTATTATGAGCTTTAATCTACTACTCGCATGCTTTGAATTTCAATAGTTTGGATGTGATCTAAATCGTCAGTTATAAAAGTTACTTACATCATCAGCAAATTAACCTAGAACTGTGATTTTTGGATTTTACAGGCTGATCAATTGATTAAAGAAGAGGCAAAAGTTTTGCGTATGGCAATGGGCCTTGAAGATGAAGATATTGATGAGTTTGTTGAAGCACACAAGACATATCTTAATGACATTATGTACTTTCCCACCCGTGAGGCTTATGGTCTCTCTAGTGTAGCTAGTAACGCCCGGAAACTAACTGCATTCCAGAAAGAGTTTGATACTGTGAAGAAGAGAATGGACGATGATACAAAGAAGGCGGTACGCCTCGAGCAAAAGATAAAGCTTCTTACGAATGGATATCAGGTAAAACAAAAATTTCCAGTTTTTGGTAACTCTCCTTTTTAGTTACTTGTTTTCTTTAGTGAAGTGAATACATATCAGGTTATAAGTTGAAGCAAGTCAGTTTTTAGTACGGGTTGTAATGGGACTTGTCAGGCTGTTTGACCAGTGATTTCTCCAATTTTTATTTTTGTAAAGATAATCAGTTAGTTGAGTATAAATATAAAAACATTATAATACGAGAATTATAATCTAAATTTTTCAATATGGCTATCAAGGAGTATGCTTTAAATAGACTTTGGGCAACTATCAGCTGCTTCATCTCAGTTGAAGTTTTAGCTTATAGGCAACTTTTTCTTTGATTTGTCCCATTTGGTCGACCTAAGATAAAAAACACAACCAAAATCGACCCATTTATAAGTACTAGTTGGATACCCGCGCACAGCGGCAGCGATAAATATAGTTATATAATAAATATAGTAAATGAATTGCTAACCCAACTCTCCTCGCAATTCCCTACCCGCTTGGTGAATTCATTCCACAACACTCTAAATGTATATGTGTTAGTTGTATGTGTTTGTTTGGGTTTTCCGTATCTTTTCCGTGACATCATTATTCCCGCATATAAAAAGACCTTCACAATCTCTTACACGTCAAAAACTTTCCCAAAAGTAAATGATTTTGATAAATAAAGTTTGTATTGATTGAAATAAAGGTTAAAGTTATAAAAATTTGAATCAAAATAAAATAAACCTACTAAAAATGTAAAACTAAAAACTCATAAAAATATATCAAAATGGATGTTGAATTAAAGAGCACAAAATTTAAAAAAATATGGTGAAATTAGATCATAAAAAAATTAAACGAATTAAAAGATATTTAAATTTAAAAATAAAGCTGATTAATTAGTTAAGAAGTGACATGTGTCACCCCATTATTGGAGCTCCTTATTTTAGTTTGTTAGAGCTCCTCACTTTTTGTTATTTTTTTAGTTAGAGAGGTGACACATGTCACTCAATGATTGGAGCTCCTTATCTTAATTTTTTTGTGGAGCCCACAACTTAAATGCTTTATATAGTAGTATAGATAAAGTTTGTATTGATTGAAATAAAGGTTAAAGTTATAAAAATTTGAATCAAAATAAAATAAACCTACTAAAAATGTAAAACTAAAAACTCATAAAAATATATCAAAATGGATGTTGAATTAACGAGCACAAAATTTTAAAAAATATGGTGAAATTAGATCATAAAAAAATTAAACGAATTAAAAGATATTTAAATTTAAAAATAAATGTGATTAATTAGTTAAGAAGTGACATGTGTCACCCCATTATTGGAGCTCCTTATTTTAGTTTGTTAGAGCTCCTCACTTTTTGTTATTTTTTAGTTAGAGAAGTGACACATGTCACTCAATGATGGGAGCTCCTTATCATAATTTTTTTGTGGAGCCCACAACTTAAATGCTTTATATAGTAGTATAGAAGTGGGTCAAACTTCCGACCTCTGCCTTTAAGCTTTGTTGCAAACTTCCTTTTTGTTTTTTTTAGGGTGACTAGAAATTATTCTTCCTAAGAAGTTGGAATTTCAATGAGGTGTATTATGTTGCCGCCCTTGGACTTCTTTTTTTTAACCGATAAATGATTATTTGAATGTTAAATTTCATGTTATCAGTAGAAATTGGAAAATCAACCCAATGAAGTTATAAAATTTAACCAAGCTTGCTAATCATGTTCAGAACTTTTTAAAACTAATATTTACTAATGGTTATTACTTTCAGATGCGGGCTGCTAAAATCTGGTCACAAGTAGAGTCAACCTTCAAGCAGATGGACACAGCTGGAACAGAATATGAGTGCTTCCAAGCATTAAAAAGACAAGAACAGTTGGCAACATCAAATCGTATCAATGGTATCTGGGAAGATGTACAAAACCAAAAAGAATTAGAGAAAACTCTACAGAATCGCTATGGTGATCTTCTCATAGAGCAAGAAAGGATCTACAATCTGATGGAGAAGTATAGACAAGAAGCAATAGCACAAGAAGCTGCCCAAAAGCAGGCTGAGGCTGAAGCGGCTGCTGCAGCCAGTAGAGAAGATACAAAAATGGCAGAACCTGAATCAGAGCAACATGTTCGTGAGCAGGTCGAGGACGCAAATCAGATCACTGAGTCCAGCGAAATGACCAACCAAACAGGCCAAGGGGACTTGGTAGTTGTGGACAAAGTGAATGATGAATCTTCTAATGGACAGATGGATGGTCCCTCAGAAACATTACATATTGTAAATGATCAAGATGCAGATATAAGCCAAAGCCAACAAATTGATGCTACTGAAGTTAGTGTACAAGCCCCCATGGAAATTTCTGCAGTAGACAGTGGTGCGTCAGAAAGCAACATTGAGGCTGATGCTATTCAAACAGTTGCGGCAAATACTGAAACTAATGAGCCCAATTCAAACTCAGATGAGCCAAAAATCCAACAATAGATAAGAATTAAGATGGACCGTGGAACTAATCAGGTACCTTATCTTGCATCCATGTTTTGTAAAAAAGAGTGAATCAAGTGAACAAGAATTTTGTATCTTTTTTTCCTGATTATCTACGAAGATTTGGTTGTGTCCGGGTTTGATTCTATGAGGCCTTGTTGAAGAGAATGTATCGGCTTATTCACACTTAGTTTTCTGCAACATGCTATATTTTGTGATGGTGCAAGAATGAAGATTGCTCTAGGAGCGGCTCGTGGTTTAGCTTATTTACACGACGATTCTAGTCCTCGTGTCCTTCATCGGGATTTTAAAGCTAGCAATATTTTACTTGAAAATGATTTTACACCAAAAGTTTGGGATTTTGGGTTGGCTAGAACAGCATTGGATGGTCATAAGCACATATCACCACATGTCATGGGAACTTTCGGGTACGTTCTTTTAGCACATTCGGTAGCACGAATGCTTTACTGTGTGTATTTTTACCGAATACACATACTATTTCATAAACTTACTAGTTTCTTTTCATGTAAATTGTATGACGATCTATTCTCTAAGTGTTATCTAGATCATAAATCATATAACAGAGATTCAAAAGCTGGTATATGACATATCTAGATATAGTTGTAGACACTGATAACGGAACTTACTGTGAGCTTTCTCGCATTCTTACAGAAGCTTTTTATAACTGCTTTAGAGATGCTATATGGATCTCTGCCGACCTTTTTCAGGCAATATGACCGACTTTGACCCTTTGCCTGGTTTTTTTGACCCACTTTGACCCTTTGCCAAACCAATCATCTGACGCTTGGCCAAAATCCAGGCAATATGACCGACCTGACTCCACACACATTAGATAGGCCCATTGAGGAAGAGTTCAATTCTCCAGTTTTGCCCGAGATGCAAAAATATCTGACTGATGAGGAGTACAGGTATCCTCATCTCTGTGTATGTGTATATACGGTGATCATGACTGTATTATGAAAGTATTATCTATAGTTTTTTGTTATTGTTAATGTCAGTGTGGCTGTAGGATTCTATATTTTGCTTCGAGCCTTCGATCGATTTGCAGCAAACTACAACACTTTTCCTAGGCAGTTTGACGGGTAACATTTTTAATATCACTGTCAAAGACATAACTATAACCATTATATATTGTTTTTAACTGTTACAAGTGTTGTGCAGTGCAATGGATGAGGAAATATCCAGATTGAGAACTACATCAGTTAGCCTCCTCATTGACTTGGGCTGTAATGGCTCTACGTTGACTAAAGACCTTATTAATGAGATGTGTCGTTATGGTGCTGCTGAGCTCCATGCAGTTGCTGCTTATGTCGGTGGAGTTGCATCACAGGAAATCATTAAGGTTATAATGCTTATTCTCGTCTTTCATTTGTTTATTTTTACTTCTCATGTCCCAGAACAATTTTCGACGTTGTCCATATGGGGATGCCACATGGTACTAGCAATGTCCTCATATTTTGCGTAAGTTCAAACTAATAGACCCTCAACAAAATAGGTAGCTATGATTAATGAGTATAGTTTGAAATGGGTCTATCGGATTGACATCAAAGGCCGGAAGCCTGAAACACTGCTTGAACCTTTTCTTAAAACTATTTATAAGTAGTTAGTTTTACACTTGAGTTCGAAAACCATATATCTACAATATTAGTTTAGGTTTTTGAATAAAGGGATTTAGGAGGTAAGAAATATACACTTTGGGGGAGACATTTGGCCCATTGACGTGATTACTTTTATAAGTTTGTTGATTTTACCCATTTGACCAGTTATAAATCAAAACATAACCTAAATTGTACCATTTATAAGTAAATGGGTTGAAACTGTCTTCTCTGGTCATCAATAGAAGTTTAGAACTTGTAGAGAATCAAATTATTTTGGAGGCTCATCGAAAGCATATGACTATTAGTCAAACTAGTTCATGAAACTATATGTTTGATCTAGCGTTGCAATTTCATGGGACGAAGGAAGTATTTTTATTTGGCCATAAGTTATTATCACAAATTAATGATGAGGTTGAGTTTGGTCCATGTCAGTTTTGATATTTTGTATTATTAAAGGGCATGCCCTGGAGAGAGTTGTTTATCATGAGATGGGAGGATTAAAGCGTTCTTTTTGGTCTAAATACCCCGTAGATTTGTGATGGTTGAACATTAGTCTACTTTTGTGTGTGATTTAACGTTTAATTCTTGTGTTTCCGTGCAGCTTATCACAAAGCAGTTTGTGCCTATGACGGGAACTTTTATCTTCAATGGCATTGATCACAAGTCCCAGTTGTTGTCTTTATAATCTTCAGAAAACACCAGGTTAGTAACATATACTTTTTTTAATGAGTTTAGGACATTTCTCTTAAACTACGTATTAAACAAAATATTTTGATGCTCATGGGGACAAAAGGAGTATAAAAAGGTTTAAGGTTTATAAATTTTCTAAGAATTTTATGTGGAGACAAAGTGTGCAACACGCATTCAAAGTGCGTTCCTTAAAAGCATACTCTTTTCTCATATAGTATACTTATAACTTAAATGTACGTTGCTTTTTTCATATAGTATAATAGTTATACAACTTTATACATTTTTATATAATAATAATTGATAGTGGAAATTGTTATATCGATTCATAGTTACAAAATTAGTTTGTCCAACCTCAAAAGTCCAACAATATATTACTAAACATAAATTTGATATTTTTGTGCGGCATTACTGTAGGGGATTCTATATTTTGACATGATATAATCAAATCAGAAGACGCGAGAGGCTATACCTACTTCAGAGGAAGACCAACAAGTAAATCCTATATTTAAATTTCATCCTGACCATGTTATTAGAACAATGATGCTGCTATGATTACTTGTACGTTGGCCATGGTTTGGCGAAAGAATTGGTGATGAATGTTAAAAAGTTAGCTCTTGTGTCGATTATTTATGAAACTCTATGGTGTTATGTTTTCAATTCTTTTTAACATGCGAGTGTCTTAACGACCGACTGACTGTCACAGCTAGCCGGTCTGTATAGAATTGATCTCAAGTCTCAACATTGTCTTGAGAAGACGACTTGATGACTTGTCTTTCTTCTAACATGAAAAGCCAAGAAGATTGGCTATTACATTATTTATTTCAACAAATCTTTTTGGTTTGTTGTATTATACCATAAAAATAGACTTCATGCACAATTGGTGATCACTATTTTTGTCTTGCTCACTTGGCTTTGGCAAGTAAGCCAACAAACCCAACTGCTTGGTCGTATTATGTCAACAGAGACGATTTTGTATGCTGCTCATTGTCGTTGAAATTCTGCCTTTTGTCCAACGAGTAGCTGTTATAGCTCTGATATGCGACGTCATGTCATTCTTCATTATGTCAAGTCAATCAAGTTTTTTCTTAGCAAAAATTGGGGTTTTGCTAGCTGTTACTCCAATGCCCTAAACTTATGGTATCTGCATATCCATGGTATGTCTTAGCAACAATCGGGGTCTTTCAAACAAGCAGTCGAGACATGACTATCGTAATTGCATATAACGAAATGTGTCGTTAATTTCATAATAAACCTAATCAATATAAAATCTTGTGAGTATGATTTGTTAATCGGCCGTGTTGACAACTCTTAGACTTAATGGCTTCGTCATTGACCCTGGTTATATATGTAACTATAGTGTTGATCCCAGTTGAGCAAACGATCCTTTATAGAAACTGACTTAACAAAGACTTATTAAGTATCACACGAAATTTAATACTTAATCTTAACAAGAAGAACAATAAACATTCAACACCTCAATATTATTATTAATACGAATACTCTAACCAGTATTAGGGTTTTACAACCTTGAAGTGTATCGACCTTAGATATAAAACATACGTATATCTAATCTAACCTAGGACTTTCTTTTATAGGCTAAGGAGTCCTTTACATAATACAATACGTAACCTACAAGATAAATATCTTTTCCATATTTATCTAATACAAAATATTAAACCGACCATACAAGACTAGCAGTGGTTACAATATAATATCCGTGGTTACAAAATACTACTAGCCGCGGTTTGTCTTCAGCAGTGGATTCATTCTTCTGTCCGTGGTTCCAACACTTAGAATAATTCATGATCCAAGGAACCTAAAACCCAACAATCCTCCCTTAAACTTGATACATTCAAATAGAATTCTCAAGTTTCTTTTAAGCTCAAAACACCTGAATTGGAGGATGTATCCAAACACTTACTAGTTTTAAGAATTGTCTCATACTTCAGCAACAAAATGTAAGCTTGACCATCATAGGGCATCAACATCCTTAAACCACCAGGCTTGACCATCTGAGCAATAACTCCTGGATAATTATTCAGTCTAGGATAATCACCTTCTACAAGCATATGAATAACTTCTCCGCATACGCTTAACACATGAACTCCACAAGTTTGATATAAAACCATCTTGTAACCCGACCATTGTAGAGTCCTTTCCATTCGGGTTCATCATGAGTAGGTTCAAACAAAATCTTCAAGTGATGATAAACCGTCTCTCATGATAATCATCGGATGTACATCACCAAACTTATTCTTGTAAAGCTTCCAAAGATTCATTAAATCATCTCTATCCAGATATTGAAGCATCTGTGAAAATTTATTAAACTCAGAAACTTCATTATTGAGTCTTTGAATTTTCCAACATCCTTCACTTCCATTAAGCTCAAACGCATAAGAGATAATTTGATTACTATCTTCAATCACTTTCAGTCTTTTAGAACCAGATGTCTCCTGAATCTCAGATTTTCTCTTTTGTCTACTTTGAATCAACTCTTCTTCTTTTTCAGAATTCATTGGATAGAAATCATCATTATTAATCCTCATACAGATCAGATAAAGCTCATGAAGTCTCTCAAATGAACATTTACTAAGATTTTCAGAAATATGTATGCCTGAATTCTTAATAATCTTCATCAGTACATTCCTCATCTCACCTTTTGTAGGAGGTTTTTTTCTTTTAACTTGCTTCTTTTCCTTACTGATTCTGCTTGCCCATTCACCCGAGGTTCTAGCTCTTTCATCAACATCTAATAATGCCCATTCTTGAGTAGTATACTCATCCTGTATTTGATTAGAAGCTTGAAGATAGTTTTGTGTTTCATACCATTTAGCTAACCATTTCTGACTAGCCTCCTCCTCTTCTTGCCTCTGTTTTTCCCTAGCTGCTTCCTCTTCAGCTAGCAGATTTCTTGTATACTCTTCATCATAAGCAATCTGTTCTTCTTTACTTTTAAACTTCAAAACTGGTGCTGCAATACCTTTACCCTTACCAATGTCTGGTTTAGCCACCTTCATCTTCAAAGGCTCAACAATAACTAAACTTTTACCTTTAGGTTTGGTTGCAGTAGATTTAAGAGATGAAACAGGTGCAATGATGGGTGTAAGGTTAGTTGAGGTTTTGTTTAGATTGATCAATGTACTTGCAACTTCTTTCTCAACTTCTTTTGATTTAGGTGGTGATACAGAGATTGTTGTAATAATTATAGAAGTGGTTATGATAGCAGTAGGTATGATTACCTTATCTGAAACTGCAGCAGTGGTTTCAAGAATACTAGCCGTGGTTCTGCACACACCATCGGTGGTTGTGTCTGCATCACCTCATCTTCTACCACGGTCTTCAAACTTTCAAGAACAACTTCATTCCCATCTTTATCGATACCAAAATTGTGCGACTTGATCTCCACTATCCACATCCTCTTCCATATCCACATCTACAGCCTCCCCTGAATTCATGCCTTTACTCCTCCCCTGTTTGGGTACATTCTCCATATTCAGAGCTGGAGAGGAGTCTACCTTCTTTTTCATCTTCCTCATATGCCTTAAAACAGCAACCCCAGTTCTTCTCACTATCTCCAAAACAAACATCCTATGCTTCAACCTCCTAATTTCTTTACCCTGAAATACAACCAACTCTTGAAGACTTGAGATTGTATCCTCCATTTTAGCATATTTAGCCGTCAATTCATTAAAACGTTCAAGAATATCATCCCTACTTCGACCTGTGTTAACTGGTCCGAGAGGTGCTTCATTGGAAAAGTTATCATGTACCAGCTTAGGATCCGCCAATTCAGTTTCATGTTCCAAACTATCCTCATCACTTTGAGCTGTGTTAACTGCTCCGAGAGGTGAATCCTTGGATAAAGTAAACATAGCACCAGACCTTGCCTGATCATCTATGCACCCTAAGTGAGCCAGTTGGCTAGGGATTCCTCCACATGTGTTAAGTTCCAAGGAACTCTCCACATTAGGAGTTGCCAAAGGTTGGGTCTTAATGATGTTTCCACTATCCTGACCAGCATCTAAGCATGAATCAGTAGTGGAAGCCCTTCCAATCATGTCACCTCCACAATTTCAAATCAACTTTGGGACTTCCATCATCTGGTAGCAGTGGTTTCTGAGTCTCCATAGGTGTACTAGCACTCTTCACATCCTGAAACCCAAACTTCTTCAAAATATCGCTACATACTTGTCTTGACTAATGAAGATACCATCATCCTTTGTTGAACTCAGAGCCCTAAAAGAAAGTGAGTTCTCCATAGAACTCATCCGAAACTTATCATGCATAAGTTTCTCAAAATCCGTGCATAGCTCCTTATTAGTTGAGCCAAAGATGATGTCATCTACATAGACCGAACTAGTAAAATATCATCCTTGTGCTTCCTAATGAACAAAGTTTTATCAATCAACCTCTTTAAATCCATTGTCAATCAAATAAGTAGACAGCACTCATACCATGCCCTAGGAGCTTGATGCAACCCATACATAGCCTTCCTCACCTTGTAAACCTTGTCGGGATGATCGGGATCTTCAAAACCGGGAGGTTGACAAACATAAACCTCCTCATCAATTGTGCCATACAGAAAGACACTCTTAACATCCATTTGATACACCACAAAATTCTTGAATGAAACATAAGCTAAAAATAATCTAATAGCCTCAATTCTTGCAACTGGAGAAAATACTTCATCATAATCCAAACCTTGGTTTGTGTGTATCCTTGAGCAACCAGCCTTGATTTGTTCCTTACCACTATCCCTCTTTCATCCCTCTTATTTCTGAACACCCATTTTGTCCTAATTGCCCTTTTTCCATTAGGAAGGTCAACCAATGTCCAAATCTTGAAGCTTAAACTGTAGAAGCTCCTCTTGCATTGATTCTATCCATCCTTCTTCAGACAAAGCTTCTTCCACTCTCTTGGGCTCCTTTTGAGACAGAAAACAAGCAACCATGCAATTTTGCAGATCTTTATGACTATTTCTTTTGTGAAGTGATCTTGCAAAGAAACCTTGCTCAGGAAAGGTTTCAGTGTTCTTAACCTTGCTTCTTGTTTGAACTGGAGTATTCAAATTTCCAAGTATTTGTTCCTTGGGATGAATCTTGTGAATCCTTGTGGTATTAATTGGACTTTCATGAATGACAATGTTCAAATTAGTAAAATCAGCATTGAAGAAATCATCCATGTCTTCATCATCAGTAGGAGTATCAATCTATTACAAAGGAGGCATTTCAGGATCATATGGATACTCCTCATCACCAAATAATGGGTTTGCAGTTGGTCCAAAGAAAGTACTATCACCAGTACTTGCAGCCGGGGTTGTAGAAGTTGGCTTAGCAATGCTTTCATTATACCTAGACGTGCTTTCATTTGGCTTAGCAGTGCTTTCAGAATGCTTTTACTTTCTTTCAATTTCTTCTACCAACACTGAGTTATCTTTCAACAACTCATCCTTATCTTGATGATGATCAACTTTGCTTCCAGAATTCAATGCATCATCATCAGTGGGACTTTGCTTATCAATGATGGGTGAGACAGAACCAGCTTTCCATTTTTCAACCAAATAGAACTCCTTAGGAGAATCAGCTTCCTTAGAATATGTTTCTGCATCAGAATCCTTTTGTGTACCTGCATTAACATTAGTGGAAGTTCCTGCAATGATAGGCTCATAATTCATAGATTTGGTTAGCATATAAATGTTAAACAGCCAGTCTGGTCTTGTAGTCTCAACACTAGGAGTCTCTTCACTAAATTGAACATGTAAGTTCTCTTCAACAATCCTAGTCCTCCTATTGTATACTCTAAAGACTTTACTATTAGAAGAATAGCCTAAAAAGTATCCATCATCTGCTTTTTCTTGAAACTTGCCTAGGTAGTCTATGGTATTCAAGATAGTAACAGGACACCCAAAAGGTTTTAGGAATGCAATCATAGGCTTCCTATTATGTAACAGCTCATAGGGGGTCTTGTTATGAGGCTTCACTACCTTACTTCTATTCTGCACATAACATGCGGTGCCTCTGACAAATTTCAAAAGGTAGTTGGTAACTTAGATTCGACAACATTGTCCTAGCGACCTCAATTAGTGTCCTATTTTTCCTTTCGGCTACACCATTCATTGTGGTGTTCTAGCAACACTAAACTGTCTTTCTATACCCTTAGCTACAGGCGATTCATCACATCATTCTTAAACTCGGTTCCATTATCACATCGATTACCTTGACTTTATGGTTTACTAGATTTTCTATCTTAGTAATGAAACTCTTGAGGAACTCACTAGTCTCACTCTTAGCGACTAAAAAGTATACCCAAGAAAATCTACTATAATCATTAGTGATAACTAGGGCGATCGCTTATGGTTCAAACTTTTGACAAAGGTAGGTCCAAATAAGTCCATATGAAGCATAAGCAATGGTTGTGTTATGGTGTTATGATTTTGGACTTACAAGAAGCTCTATGTTGTTTTCCTTTTGACAAGCCACACAAAGTTCCTTACATTCAAAAACCTTAGAAGGTAACCTCTCACTAAGTTGCCCTTTACAAGTTTATTGATTGTTTTGAAATTTAGGTGACCCAATCTTCTATGCCACAATCTAGACTCATCAAGCGATGCCTTAGCAAACAAACAAGTTAAGGACCTATTAGGAAGTACATCTTTAAGATCAAAACAATATATGTTCTCTTTCCTAGGTATCCTTAATCGCACAAATTTCTCATTAGGCATTTTAAAATCGGTGACAACACCACACACTCGATTTCCCAAAAGTACCCGTTTTCTTATCACACATTTGAGAAACACCGAATAAATTATACTTTAATCCTCGTACTGGATAGACCTTTTCAAAGTCTAATTTCCACATTCGATTGTGCCTCGCCAAGTATCTTTCCTCCCTTGGATCATTGCCAAATGCCACATATCCTCCATCAAAAGCTTCAAAATCCTCCAGGTTGCTTCCATCCCAAGTCATGTGCCCGAGCAACCACTATCAAAATTCCTTTGTCTTTTAGCTCATCTTGTAGATTGCCCCGCACATGAATTTAAACAAATTAGTTCTTTTATGGACCCAAGCCAATCTTGACTTGGGTGCCGCTCTCATCAACATAATCAAATTTCTTTAGGTCCATTGATGCACAGTTGACATTATGTAAAACCTTGGTCTTAGGCTTCCATTGCCAACTAGCTAAGGCCTTAACATCATAAAAATGGTTTCCAACCACTGTGTCAGTTATCACCTTTGGAATTTTTAAAACTTCTTTTGTATCAGTGGTGATATTTTTCTTAGCAGTGGTTTAATTTTGCTTAGCCGTGTTTACATTTTTCTTAGCAGTGGTTGGAACCCATTTGGGTGCAACAGTGATTATTGATTTTGTTTTACCATTCCTCATTAACACTGCTCTAGGAATCATGTTTTTATTAGGATGAGGGTTTGTTTTCTTTGAAAAGTTTTGATGATTTACCCTCCTCCAATGATTCCAAACTTGTGGTTGGT
Organism: Chrysanthemum lavandulifolium; assembly: GCA_022545495.1. Lineage (NCBI taxonomy): Eukaryota > Viridiplantae > Streptophyta > Magnoliopsida > Asterales > Asteraceae > Chrysanthemum > Chrysanthemum lavandulifolium. The sequence goes on from CM040244.1 coordinate 219,183,489, forward strand.
TTTTATAACAGTTTCTCTGTAAGTGCTCAAAACTACCACATGCAAAACAAGCCTTCTTAACACATTGAAACTCATCTCCTAATCTGTTTGAAATTAGTCCATTGAAGTTTCTTTGATTTCCCATAGGTACATATCTTTTCATCTGTTCCATAGGAATTTCCTTGTACTCTACAACTTTCTTAGCAATTTGAGCTCCAAATCTAGGCACAAGGTTGGCTTGTTCAGAATCAACTTTCTTTACATTTTCTATATTTTCAGGCTGAGTTGATTCAGATCTAACTTCCTCAGAATCTGATTCCCAATCTTCAATAGTGGGAGCATCAGATGACTTATCAGAACCTATCTTAGGTGTTTCAGTCTTACTAATCTCTTCTAAAGGTTTGTTAAAACTGAATTCACTACTAAAGGACAGTTCTTTTGTTGGTGGTGCATGTTTCATCAGAGAGGGTGGTGGCATATTGTTGTATCCAAGACTAATACCCTCCTTGAATAGTTTTTGACCAATTGGCTTATTTACTAGATCAGAAGCATATTGTGTTTTAGCAACCCTAACAACATGTTTTTCTTTTTCTTTCAGGGCTTCTTGTTTTACACTCTCTGCCTTTTCTAGTTTCTATTTAATCATCTTAATCTCTCTGTCCTTAAGATCAATTTCACCACCTAGTATATTATTCTTGCCTACATACTCAAACTCACATTTAATACAGAAATTAAGCTTTTCTTCCACACTCTCTAGACCAACTCTATAACCTAAGTTATCAAGTGAAAGTCTATCTACTTCTTTTCTCAAACTTGCAATAATAGCCTTTTGTGACTCTAAGTTATCTTGACATTATTTAAAAGAACAAGTAGAATTTTTAGAATCATTAGATACCTTTAATCGAACCGGAAGATGAAGAATAGGCCATAAGAGAAAAGTTATGCTCTTTAGAAGCTTCACTAGCAAGAAAAGCTGCATTAGGACCTTCTTCAATCTGATCACTCCAGTCATAATCACCAATCCCATCTTGAGCAACCAATGCTGAAGAAGAAGCAGGCTCTTCAGTGGTCTTCTTGATGCCTTCAATCCTTTTGGGAGCTCGACACTCTCTAGCAAAGTGACCCTTCTTCTTGCAGTTAAAGCACTCCATCTTGCTTTTGTCAAATCCAGCTCTCCTTTGACCATCATACTTAACCTGTCTTCCAGTCCTCCTCAAAAACTTCCTTGCTTGGAGAGTCAACATTGCCATATGCCATTGAAGGTTTATCTCTTCAAGATCATCAGGATCAATTTGATCTAAATCTTGATTCAAAACAGTAACACTGGTAGTTAAATCTCACTGACATTATCACTAACAGTGGTATTGTTTGCAATAGCCGTGGTTATCCCATAGGCGGTACCGTGGATACATCTTGTGGGCTCTTGTGATTAGTGGAAACAAAAGCAATGTTTTGATTAGATGAAGATGCACCAAAGAATGTTGTTCTCGATTCATAAACCTTCAAATTGTTGTAGAGATTGTCCAGAGTCATCTTATCAAAGTCATCCTTATTTCTCCACACAACTGTATGCACAACCCAGTCAGGTGATAAACTTCTGATGAACTTCAAATTGATATCTTCTTGAGCAACTTTGTAGTCCACTAACTTCAGTTGGCTGATAAGTTTTTGAAGCCTGTTATAAGTGCCATCAAGTTTTTCTCCACTGAGAGTAGTGAAGTTTTCAAGCTGATGCTTGAGCATATTCTTCCTTGATTTCTTCGTAGCTTCATTACCAGCAAACCTTGTTTCAATAGCATCCATTAACTCTTTAGCAGACTCATATTGTTCAAATTCCAAAGCATATTCATTAGGTATTCCCATGGAGAGAATACTATGGGCTTTAATCTCCAGCTTCCTTTTAGCCTTGTCAACTTCACTAACAATGGCTATATCTTTACCATCATCACCCTTCTTAGGAAGAGTATCACCCTTTTCAACAACATCCCAGATAGCATAATCAATCATAGGAATGTATTGCCTCATTCGCATTCTCCAAATTTGGTACTCACCCTGCTTGAGCATGGGCACCTTTGATCAAGAACCATGTGAGTTTCACGACATCTTAACTTACTTGAATAGAACTTAACTAAACATCTTCTTGGTTTCAGTTTCTAGATCATAAGCTCTGATACCACTTGTTGATCCCAGTTGAGCAAACGATCCTTTATAGAAACTGACTTAACAAAGACTTATTAAGTATCACGCGGAATTTAATACTTAAACTTAAGAAGAAAAACAATAAACATTCAACACCTCAATATTATTATTAATACGAATACTCTAACCAGTATTAGGGTTTTACAACCTTGAAGTGTATCGACCTTAGATATAAAACATACGTATAAAACATACCCCTCAGAGCCTATTCTTTTCGCGGTTCTCGTGATGTTTCGGTTTTTCCGGAATATCAATGAAGAGCATTGTTTACACCCCACCCCAAAATGTACACCCAAATCGCCTTAGCCTACCTTGTATGCACTCACTTTTAGTGCATTATTGTTATCACCCTAAACCCTTAGTTCAATTATCTAGTTGCTTGCATGAGTTGCTAAGTCGAGTCATATCTTTTGTACACGCTTTGGGACGATTGGGACTCATGGGAAAAGTTAAAGTTTATGAATGACCGGAAGGAACGTTAAATTCCCTTATTTGCGTAATAACGCACCCCAAGTGTTTTGATCTTTTCAATTCGGGTCAAATTAGTGTTAGAGTAATAAAACTCAAGTGTAGGTATGTGCCTATAAATCCCTATCATTTTGATGTTACCGTAGAGGATGGTAGAGTAAAAGTGTATGAAAAAAAAAGAGAAAAAAAAAAATAGAGTGTAAAAAAAAAAAAAAAAAAAAAAATACGGGCTACCATCCTACATCATCCTTTAAATTTATGTTTGTTTGTTTCATTATCTAGAGTTTAGAGTGTCGAGTCTTGGCTTAGCAACGCCATTCTTCGTATGCTTGCAACATAAGAGATTTTTACTTGCCACCACTAAATAGCCTATCCCACCAAACCCTTTGTTTCCCTACCGTAAGCCTAACATTACAACCCTTTAAAGACCTCTTTGATAGTCTTTCCTAGGTGCTTACGCCACAATGATGGAGGTTTGATCTATTCTCGTGCCTATGGTAATCTATGTACTAGGACCGGTTAATGAGTGTTTATCTTCCATTTCCAACTTGTTATATTTCATATACACCGAGAGAGATGTGAGTATCCAAACACCCCATGTGAGGTGCTAGTATGTAATTTCCGTGCTTGTTATGACTTTTATGGGCTTATATGTGTTGTGGACTGTTTTAAACCAATGCTTCATGACCCATAACTTATAAATTAATTGGCTAAAAGCACATTTGCTTGAGGACAAGCAAATACCAAGTGTAGGGATATTTGATAAGGTTTTAAAATGTACCTTTTGAGGGTCGTTTAAGCCCTTATTTGATCACTTTGTATCCGTTATTACTTAATATCGTTCCTTTTCACTTTTAGGTCTCTTGAAGGCAAATTGTGTAATGGCACTTATTTGGACGAAAAGGCGCGGATATCTGAAGAAAATGACCAAAGTCAAGAATCGAGACACTCAAGTCTTTGAAATACAAGGTGACGGCGCCATCGCTTAATCGCGATGCCGTCGGAGCATTTTGTGACGACACGAAGCCAAATTTCTTATTTTCAAGTGACGGTGTCGACTTTAAAAGAGTAGGCCGTCGCAACTCGCACGGCCTAGATTTGATCCGACGGCGCCGAAGTCGAAGAGGACGGCGTCACAAGCATAAGGTGACGCCATCGCAAGACTAACGTGGCCAAGACGAAACCCTAACGACGGCGACCCGATGGCGTCACAAATCATAAGGTGACGCCGTCGCGATTGTAATATTATATATAGAATCCGAATTTTTCGGTTTTAGTGTGTAGTCTTTTGGAGTAAAACCTAAACCGAACCAAGGCTGTCTTGTACAAGATTTTAGGGTTCCAAACCCTATCTTACATCAAGATAAGTGTTTTACTTCATTAATTCAATTATGTTTTCAATTATTTGTGTGTATGCTTGCATGTTCTCCATGTCCGGCTAATTTACTTGTGTGTTTGCTTAGGAAATATGAAACTTAATTATTAAATATTGATTGGTTGTATCTTATCTTAATTGATTAATGATCTAGTAATGCGATAGGTCATTCGTTGTGTAATTAATGCTTGATTAATCTTTGTGAACCTTGGGCTATAGCACTTAGAGCGGTTGTAGGCTAAACCATCCAAAGAGTGCCTTAGAGTTAGAGTTTATAATCCCTAGAGGGTTTTGTAGACAAGACCCTTTGGTAAGTTCAAAGAGTTAGGGATAAACGCATACCCTACGACTTTTGACACACAATGCGATTAAGAATAAGGACGTGACAATTCAACCATCAATAGGAGATAATTAAGGAGTAATAAAACCTAAGTGAACATATCTTTACACTATCATACGAGCACACAATAATTAGACATAGACTACATACACCTTAGATTAGATAATTAGATAAGTAGAGTAATCGGTAGAAATACCAACCCCCAAATCCAAACCCCGAGATTCGTACCTTTCCATTTCCTAAAAAACATAAAAAGATAAAAAAAATAATCTTCCTCAACCCCAACCTTAGCGTAGTAACTTCTCACTAGCATTCCTATTCCCCAGAGAACGATATCAATACCGTGGCTTACCCTAATACTACACTACAACGATTAGGTTCACCGCCTAGGTGTTATAAAACTTGCTCAAGAAAAGGAAGTTCCTTGACCCCGAACGACGCGTGTAGCGTTATCAAGTTTTTGGCGCCGCCGGGAATAGAATAGTTAGTTAGTAGTCCACCTCGCTTAGGTTTCTTTGCTTGATTCCTATCAAGTAAATTTTTCTCAATTTTAGCTTTCTCATAGTCTATCCCCTTCCGTGACCTTTGTTCGTAACCCCATCACTTTTCATCATGGAAGGTGATAACCAACCACCATTCATCAACCTACCACCAAATGACCCGCCAAGAGCCCGTACTCTTGGTGAATACTCGAGACCAAGCCACCTAGGCTATAGGAACACCATTGAGCTTCCCGACCAAGCCCAAACTACGGCCCTGCGATCCGTCACCATCCGGTTGGTGCAAAACGGATATGCATTCCATGGACTTCGTTACGAAGATCCTAATCAGCATCTGAGGGATTTCCTTAAAATTGTCGATTCCATTGACCTTGATGCTACTACTCGGGAGACTACGCGTCTGCGTCTCTTCCAATTCTCTCTACGGGACCAAGCTAGTAATTGGCTTGAGCGACTTCCCTCCGGCTCCATCTCAAGTTGGGATGATCTCACCTCTCGCTTCCTTGCTCAATTTTTCCCACCAGGGAGAACCACTAAACTAGGCGAGATATCTTAACGTTTCAACAACTTCAAGGCGAGTCTCTCTACAAAGCATGGACTCGATTCAAGGACCTGCTCCGTAAACTCCCCCATCATGGCATTGATCTTTGGCTTCAAATCCAAATCTTATATGACCATATTGATTTCACCAATCGACGATCTATTGATCAAGCCGCCGGAGGAAGGCTCAGCGACTTTAATGCAGAGAAATCTTGGGATATTATAGAAGAGCTTGCTGATCAAAGCTACGAAGATTGGAATGAATCTCCTGAAACCCCAGTTAACATGGTTAATGCCATATCAACTCCTCTTGAATCGTCCGACATCACCGAAGAGCAAATGAGTGCTATTGAGAGAGGGATTGATTATCTTATGGAAAGGCATAAAAGGGCTCCCGTACAAATCCTCGAGAAGCGATCAATTCCGCCAACCCAACAACCACCCAACACCTTTTTGGAACTGCAAGTCGTGAGCAAAACCCCACTCGAAGGCGCCCATTCTACTTCCCAATACCACTCTCACCAAGCTTCAAGGAACAAATGAGGAGTACATGGCAGCTCATACAGAGAGATTAGCCAAATTTGAAGAGGAGGTTTATAGGCAGAAGGAGGAAATGCAAGCAAAAATGACGGAAATGATGAACCTGGTAAAAGAATATACCAAAACAAAAGTTCCCGAAAAGGTACTAGTAAGAAGCAACGATTGTCCTCCCACTTCGTTTGTAAACGCCATTTCCATTATGCCTGAGGGTGGAAAGGTTGAGGTGAGAAAAACCGAGGAAAGCAAGAGGGAGGAGGCTGAACCTAATGATGAGCCTGAAACCATTGAGTACTACCTTAAGCACGAAATTAACAGATAAACCATTGCAAACCAAGTAAAAAACTTTAGGTATAATGAGGTTCTTAGGGAAGCCCTTAAAGGAAAAATAACAGAAGAAGAGTATGACGCCCTGCCTATGGGACCTCTGTATGAGTTGGTTCTAAAAAAACATTAACAAAAAAACGAGACACCACAGGGAACTTCGTGATTCCTTGTAGTATAGGTGATATTGATAATATAAATGCCTTAGCTGATCAGGGGACTGATGTGAATATAATGCCATTATCAATCTATAATAAGTTGACTAAGGAGAAGCCAGCCAAGACCGATCTTAGACTTTCCTTACCTAATCACACCTATGTCTACCCCATAGGAATCGCGGTGGATATTCTAATAGAGGTGGCTAATATCGTTTATCCGGTGGATTTCGTGATCATAGATGTTGAGGAAGATAGAAACATGCCACTCATTCTTGGGACACCATTTCTGGCCACCGCCAAGGCAACCATCAAATGCGGGGAGGGCATCATGATACTTAGAAGCGGGAAAGGGTACGCTAGGATACCCATCGTTCCAAGGTATCCTCTTAAGATCATGGAGATGATTACGGGTGGAAATCCACAAGCCACTGGCAATATTGTTAAGAAGAAAATGAATGATTGGGAAAAAGGGCTTAGGGATTTCATGGTTCAAGGATTGAATGCATCATTGTGGAAACCCGATAAGAAGTTGGGAAATAATCCCACTTCGATACCAAAGGCACAAAGGAACCCTAAGGAATTTCTAAAGGGAGAAAAAGTACTTTTGTACAAATCACGGATAAGGGCATTACAAGGTAGAAACAAACCAAGATGGTTTGGGCCTTTTACAGTGAAGGAAACCAATATAAAGGATAAAACCGTCACCATAATAGACGACGGTGGCAAGGAATCCACGGTAAGCATACAACGTCTACGCCCTTTCGACGAAGGGAAAGAGAAGGAAGGACATGGCGGTAATGAATTCACGTAGGAGCACGACTACGAGTCTAGCTACAAGACTCATAAATAAAGAAAAGCGCTTCGTGGGAGGCAACCCATGCTTAATTGTTTGCTTGTTAGTGTCATATATCTTTTATTGATCGTTTATTCTCATGTTTAAATTTGTAAAAATGCTTTATTTTGTTTTTAACCTCGTCTTAATTGCATATAAAGGTATTTTACATAAAGGATAAGTGTAGGGAGGATTACACACGTTTTCAAAGAAACGTAAACATGAGAATAGCAATTCATTAAAAGATATATATGTGTGTTTGTTCGAGTCAAATGCTTGTATCGAGTTATAATGGATGTTTTGCAGAAATATTTCTAGATTCTAAAGATGTAAATTTTCCGAATTTTTCCGGAAAATCGCACCGCTTTTTGTCGGGATAACTGACGGCGTCAGATCGTAACTCGACAGCGTCGGGAAGGATTAAAACAACAGATTACTTTTTCTCATTTTCGAGTTACTTATGAATTTTGGAATTTTCCGGTCTTAATTTTCCGTAAATTTCAGAAACATCCATTCCACAAGCATTATATCCTAGTTTAGTAGAGTCTTATATATATTATTACCGCTGATTTTACGCGAACGTTTTGTTTGTTTTCTTCAAATGTGCATGTTTTATTTATCAAGAAGAAGAAACAAAAGATTGGAAGGAGCTTTTCACGCATACATTTTTCTTGGAAAGGATTTAACCACCACTTCACACGGATCCTACCGAGCTAATCAGGGGAGTACTAGTTTCTTTCGTTTTTAATTATCTTCCATTATCATAACTTTGATACTTTCGGGGAACATTGGGGACACTGTTCAGTTTAAGTGTAGGGAGGGAAAACAAAACGGGAACTTTGAAACTATGCTTATCCTTGATTATTTACTTTGTCCAATTGTAACTGTGTAATAAACCATGAGAAAATGTCGGTTAGGGTAATTTTGGCACCAAATTTAAAATTTTTCATGACATATAGGAGTGGGCTATTAGTCTTAACAAAAGCGTCTCACGGATAGGAAGTTGCATGACTAGCACAAAAACCCTTTACCACATAAATTCCACCCAAAACGTGAGGATCACCCTTAGATTAGTAGGAATTAAAGCATTCATCTTTAATGCTTAGAGTGTGAACCGGTAGTAAATTAGATTCCAGAACTTGTTTTGTGATGCATTCCGAGATCGCTAGTAAGACTACACTTGTGTAGTTAGGAATAACTAAATGATAAGAGGCATTAGGATAACCCTTGTTTGATACCGTAATATAATTACTTCTTCCACATCGGTTGAGTAATTCCCCACACCTTTGCGTTGTACTCATCTTTAGTACACGATACCCTAGTTAACCCCTCGAGCCTATCCTTTTCGCGGTTCTCGTGATGTTTCGGTTTTCAGAATATCAATGAAGAGCATTGTTTACACCCCACCCCAAATATACACCCAAATCGCCTTAGCCTACCTTGTATGCACTCACTTTTAGTGCATTATTGTTATCACCCTAAACCCTTAGTTCAATTATCTAGTTGCTTGCATGAGTTGCTAAGTCGAGTCATATTTTTGTACACGTTTTGGGACGATTCGGACTCATGGGAAAAAGTTAAAGTTTATGAAATGACTGGAAGGGAACGTTAAATTCCCTTATTTGCGTAATAACGTACCCCAAGTGTTTTGATCTTTTCAATTCGGGTCAAATTAGTGTTAGAGTAATAAAAACTCAAGTGTAGGGATGTGCCTATAAATCCCTATCATTTTGATGTTACCGTAGAGGATGGTAGAGTAAAAGTGTATGAAAAAAAAAAGAAAGAGAAAAGAAAATAAATAGTGTAAAAAAAAAAAAAAAAAAAAATACGGGCTACCATCCTACATCTATCCTTTAAATTTATGTTTGTTTGTTTCAGTTATCTAGAGTTTAGAGTGTCGAGTCTTGGCTTAGCAACACCATTCTTCGCATGCTTGTAACATAAGAGATTTTTGACTTGCCACCACTAAATAGCCTATCCCACCAAACCCTTTGTTTCCCTACCGTAAGCCTAACATTACAACCCTTTAAAGACCTCTTTGATAGTCTTTCCTAGGTGCTTACGCCACAACGATGGAGGTTTGATCAATTCTCAGGTCTATGGTAATCTATGTACTAGGACCGGTTAATGAGTGTTTATCTTCCATTTCCAACTTGTTATACTTCATATACACCCGAGAGAGATGTGAGTATCCAAACACCCCATGTGAGGTGCTAGTATGTAATTTCCGTGCTTGTTTTGACTTTTGCGGGGCTTATATGTGTTGTGGACTATTTTAAACCAATGCTTCATGACCCCTAACTTATAAATTAATTGGCTAAAAGCACATTTTCTTGAGGACAAGCAAATGCCAAGTGTAGGGATATTTGATAAGGTTTTAAATGTACCTTTTGAGGGTCGTTTAAGCCCTTATTTGATCACTTTTGTATCCGTTATTACTTAATATCGTTCTTTTTCACTTTTTAGGTATCTTGAAGGCAAATTCTGTAATGGCACTTATTTGGACGAAAAGGCGCGGATATCTGAAGAAAATGGCCAAAGTCAAGAATCGAGACACTCAAGTCTTTGAAATACAAGGTGGCGTCCATCGCTTAATCATGACGCCGTCGGAGCATTTTGTGACGACACGAAGCCAAATTTCTTATTTTCAAGTGACGGTGTCGGGCTTTAAAAGAGTAGGCCGTCGCAACTCGGACGGCCTAGATTTGATCCATACGGCGTCGAAGTCAAGAGGACGGCGTCACAAGCACAAGGTGACGCCGTCGCCAAGACTAACGTGGCCAAGACGAAACCCTAATGACGGCGACCGGCGGCGTCACAAATCATAAGGTGGCGCCGTCGCGATTGTAATATTATATATAGAATCCGAATTTTTCGGTTTTAGTGTGTAGTCTTTTGGAGTAAAACCTAAACCGAACCAAGGCTGTCTTGTACAAGATTTTAGGTTCCAAACCCTATCTTACATCAAGATAAGTGTTTTACTTCATTAATTCAATTATGTTTTCAATTATTTGTGTGTATGCTTGCATGTTCTCCATGTCCGGCTAATTTACTTGTGTGTTTGCATAGGAAATATGAAACTTAATTATTAAATATTGATTGGTTGTCTCTTATCTTAATTGATTAACGATCTAGTAATGCGATAGGTCATTCGTTGTGTAATTAATTCTTGATTAATCTTTGTGAACCTTGGGCTATAGCACTTAGAGCGGTTGTAGGCTAAACCATCCAAAGAGTGCCTTAGAGTTAGAGTTTATAATCCCTAGAGGGTTTTGTAGGCGAGACCCTTTGGTAAGTTCAAAGAGTTAGGGATAAACGATACCCTACGACTTTAGACACACAACGCGATTAAGAATAAGGACGTGACAATTCAACCATCAATAGGAGATAATTAAGGAGTAATAAAACCTAAGTGAACACATCTTTAAACTATCATACGAGCACACAATAATTAGACATAGACTACATACATCTTAGATTAGATAATTAGATAAGTAGAGTAATCGGTAGAAATACCAACCCCCAAATCCAAACCCCGAGATTCGTACCTTTCCATTTCCTAACAAACATAAAAAGATAAAAAAATAATCTTCCTCAACCCCAACCTTAGCGTAGTAACTTCTCACTAGCATTCCTATTCCCCTAGAGAACGATATCAATACATGTGCCTTACCCTAATACTACACTACAACGATTAGGTTCACTGCCTAGGGTGTTATAAAACTTGCTCGAAGAAAAGGAAGTTCCTTTGACCCCGAACGACGCGTGTAGCGTTATCAAGTTTTGGCGCGCGCTGCGGGAATAGAATAGTTAGTTAGTAGTCCACCTCGTTTAGGTTTCTTTGCTTGATTCCTATCAAGTAAATTTTTCTCAATTTTAGCTTTCTCATAGTCTATCCCCTTCTTCGTGACCTTTGTTCGTAACCCCATCACTTTTCATCATGGAAGGTGATAACCAACCACCATTCATCAACCTACCACCGAATGACCCGCCAAGAGCCCGTACTCTTGGTGAATACTCGAGACCAAGCCACCTAGGCTATAGGAACACCATTGAGCTTCCCGACCAAGCCCAAACTACGGCCCTGCGAGCCGACACCATCCGGTTGGTGCAAAACGGATATGCATTCCATGGACTTCGTTCCGAAGATCCTAATCACCATATGAGGGATTTCCTCAAAATTGTCGATTCCATTGACCTTGATGCTACTACTCGGGAGACTACGCGTCTGCGTCTCTTCCAATTCTCTCTATGGGACCAAGCTTGTAATTGGCTTGAGCGACTTCCCTCCGGCTCCATCTCAAGTTGGGATGATCTCACCTCTCGCTTCCTTGCTCAAATTTTCCCACCAGGGAGAACCACTAAACTTAGGCGAGATATCTTAACGTTTCAACAACTTTAAGGCGAGTCTCTCTACAAAGCATGGACTCGATTCAAGGACCTGCTCCATAAACTCCCCCATCATGGCATTGATCTTTGGCTTCAAATCCAAATCTTCTATGACCATATTGATTTCATCACTCGACGATCTATTGATCAAGCCGCCGGAGGAAGGCTCAGCGACTTTAATGCAGAGAAATCTTGGGATATTATAGAAGAGCTTGCTGATCAAAGCTACGAAGATTGGAATGAATCTCCTGAAACCCCTGTTAACATGGTTAATTCCATATCAACTCCTCTTGAATCGTCCGACATCACCGAAGAGCAAATGAGTGCTATTGAGAGAGGGATTGATTATCTTATGGAAAGGCATAAAAGGGCTCCCGTACAAATCCCTCGAGAAGCAGTCAATTTCGCCAACTCCACCAACCACCCAACACCTTTTTCGGAATCCGCAAGTCGTGAGCAAAACCCTAATTCTGAAAGGCGCTTCCGTTCTACTTCCCCAATACCACTCTCACCAAGCTTCAAGGAACAAATGAGGGAGTACATGGCAGCTCATACGGAGAGATTAGCCAAATTTGAAGAGGAGGTTTATAGGCAGAGGGAGGAAATGCAAGCAAAAATGACGGAAATGATGAACCTGGTAAAAGAATATACCAAAACAAAAGTTCCCGAAAAGGTAGTAGTAAGAAGCAACGATTGTCCTCCCACTTCGTTTGTAAATGCCATTTCCATTATGCCTGAGGGTGGAAAGGTTGAGGTGAGAAAAACTGAGGAAAGCAAGAGGGAGGAGGCTGAACCTAATGATGAGCCTAAAACCATTGAGTACTACCTTAAGCACGAAATTAACAGAAAAACCATTGCAAACCAAGTAAACAACTTTAGGTACAATGAGGTTCTTAGGGAAGCCCTTGAAGGAAAAATAATGAAGAAGAGTATGGCGCCCTGCCTATGGGACCTTTGTATGAGTTGGTTCTAAAAAAACCATTAACAAAAAAACGAGACACCACAGGGAACTTCGTGATTCCTTGTAGTATAGGTGATATTGATAATTTAAATGCCTTAGCTGATCAGGGGACGGATGTGAATATAATGCCATTATCAATCTATAATAAGTTGACTAAGGAGAAGCCAGCCAAGACCGATCTTAGACTTTCCTTACCTAATCACACCTATGTCTACCCCATAGGAATCGCGGTGGATATTCTAATAGAGGTGGCTAATATCGTTTATCCGGTGGATTTCGTGATCATAGATGTTGAGGAAGATAGAAACATGCCACTCATTCTTGGGACACCATTTCTGGCCACCGCCAAGGCAACCATCAAATGCGGGGAGGGCATCATGATACTTAGAAGCGGGAAAGGGTACGCTAGGATACCCATTGTTCCAAGGTATCCTCTTAAGATCATGGAGATGATTACGGGTGGAAATCCACAAGCCCCTGGCAATATTGTTAAGAAGAAAATGAATGATTGGGAAAAAGGGCTTAGGGATTTCATGGTTCAAGGATTGTATGCAACATTGTGGAAACCCGATAAGAAGTTGGGAAATAATCCCACTTCGATACCAAAGGCACAAAGGAACCCTAAGGAATTTCTAAAGGGAGAAAAAGTACTTTTGTACAAATCACGGATAAGGGCATTACAAGGTAGAAACAAACCAAGATGGCTTGGGCCTTTTACAGTGAAGGAAACCAATCTAAAGGATAAAACCGTGACCATAATAGACGACGGTGGCAAGGAATCCACGGTAAGCATACAACGTCTACGCCCTTTCGACGAAGGGAAAGAGAAGGAAGGACATGGCGGTAATGAAGTCACGTAGGAGCACGACTACGAGTCTAGCTACAAGACTCATAAATAAAGAAAAACGCTTCGTGGGAGGCAACCCATGCTTAATTGTTTGCTTGTTAGTGTCATATATCTTTTATTGATCGTTTATTCTCATGTTTAAATTTGTAAAAATGCTTTATTTTGTTTTTAACCTCGTCTTAATTGCATATAAACGTATTTTACATAAAGGATAAGTGTAGGGAGGATTACACACGTTTTCAAAGAAACATAAACATGAGAATAGCAATTCATTAAAAGATATATATGTGTGTTTGTTCGAGTCAAATGCTTGTATCGAGTCATAATGGATGTTTTGCAAAAATATTTCCAGATTCTAAAGATGTAAATTTTCCGAATTTTTCCGAAAATCGCAGACCGCTTTTTGTCGGGATAACTGTGACGGCGCCAGATCGTAAATCGACGGCGTCGGGAAGGAGTAAAACAACAGATTACTTTTTTCTTGTTTTCTGAGCTACTTATGAATTTTTGGAATTTTCCAAGTCTTAATTTTCCAGAAATTCTGTAAACATCCATTCCACAAGCATTATATCCTAGTTTAGTAGAGTCTTATATATATTATTACCGCCGATTTTACGCGAACATTTCGTTTGTTTTCTTCAAATGTGCATGTTTTATTTATCAAGAAGAAGAAACAAAAGATTGGAAGGAGCTTTTCACGCATACATTTTTCTTGGAAAGGATTTAACCACCACTTCACACGGATCCTACTGAGCTAATCAGGGAGTACTAGTTTCTTTCGTTTTTAATTACCTTCCATTATCATAAATTTGATACTTTCGGGGAACATTGGGGACACTGTTCAGTTTAAGTGTAGGGAGGGAAAACAAAATGGGAACTTTGAAACTATGCTTATCCTTGATTATTTACTTTGTCTAATTGTAAATGTGTAATAAACCATGAGAAAATGTCGGTTAGGGTAATTTTGGCACCAAATTTAAAATTTTTCATGACATATAGGAGTGGGCCATTAGTCTTAACAAAAGCGTCTCACGGATAGGAAGTTGCATGACTAGCACAAAAACCCTTTACCACATAAATTCCACCCAAAATGTGAGGATCACCCTTAGATTAGTAGGAATTAAAGCATTCATCTTTAATGCTTAGAGTGTGAACCGGTAGTATATTAGATTCTAGAACTTGTTTTGTGATGCATTCTGAGATCGCTAGTAAGACTACACTTGTGTAGTTAGGAATAACTAAATGATAAGAGGCATTAGGATAACCCTTGTTTGATACCCGTAATATAATTACTTCTTCCACATCGGTTGAGTAATTCCCCCACACCTTTGCGTTGTACTCATATTTAGTACACGATACCCTAGTTAACCCCTCGAGCCTATCCTTTTCGCGGTTCTCGTGATGTTTCGGTTTTCCGAATATCAATGAAGAGCATTGTTTACACCCCAACCCCAAATATACACCCAAATCGCCTTAGCCTACCTTGTATGCACTCACTTTTAGTGCATTATTGTTATCACTCTAAACCCTTAGTTCAATTATCTAGTTGCTTGCATGAGTTGCTAAGTCGAGTCATATCTTTTGTACACGTTTTGGGACGATCGGACTCATGGGAAAAAGTTAAAGTTTATGAAATGACCTGGAGGGAACGTTAAATTCCCTTATTTGCGTAATAACGCACCCCAAGTGTTTTGATCTTTTCAATTCGGGTCAAATTAGTGTTCGAGTAATAAAACTCAAGTGTAGGGATGTGCCTATAAATCCCTATCATTTTGATGTTACCGTAGAGTATGGTAGAGTAAAAGTGTATGAAAAGAAAAAAAAGAGAAAAGAAAAAAAATAGAGTGTAAAAAAAAAAAAAAAACGGGCTACCATCCTACATCTATCCTTTAAATTTATGTTTGTTTGTTTCAGTTATCTAGAGTTTAGAGTGTCGAGTCTTGGCTTAGCAACACCATTCTTCGTATGCTTGTAACATAAGAGATTTTTGACTTGCCACCACTAAATAGCCTATCCCACCAAACCCTTTGTTTCCCTACCGTAAGCCTAACATTACAACCCTTTAAAGACCTATTTGATAGTCTTTCCTAGGTGCTTACGCCACAACGATGGAGGTTTGATCTATTCTCAGACCTATGGTAATCTATGTATTGGACCGGTTAATGAGTGTTTATCTTTCATTTCCAACTTGTTATATTTCATATACACCCGAGAGAGATGTGAGTATCCAAACACCCCATGTGAGGTGCTAGTATGTAATTTCCGTGCTTGTTATGACTTTTGTGGGGCTTATATGTGTTGTGGACTGTTTTAAACCAATGCTTCATGACCCCTAACTTATAAATTAATTGGCTAAAAGCACATTTGCTTGAGGACAAGCAAATACCAAGTGTAGGGATATTTGATAAGGTTTTAAAATGTACCTTTTGAGGGTCGTTTAAGCCCTTATTTGATCACTTTTGTATCCGTTATTACTTAATATCGTTCTTTTCACTTTTAGGTATCTTGAAGGCAAATTGTTTGTAATGGCACTTATTTGGACGAAAAGCGCGAGATATCTGAAGAAAATGGCCAAAGTCAAGAATCGAGACACTCAAGTCTTTGAAATACAAGGTGACGGCGTCCATCGCTTAAGCTATGACGCCGTCGGAGCATTTTGTGACGACACGAAGCCAAATTTCTTATTTTCAAGTGACGGTGTCGGGCATTAAAAGAGTAGGCCGTCGCAACTCGACGGCCTAGATTTGATCGAGACGGCGTCATAAGTCGAAGAGGACGGCGTCACAAGCACAAGGTGACGCCGTCGCAAGACTAACGTGGCCAAGACGAAACCCTAATGACGGCGACCCGACGGCGTCACAAATCATAAGGTGACGCCGTCACGATTGTAATATTATATATTGAATCCGAATTTTTCAGTTTTAGTGTGTAGTCTTTTGGAGTAAAAACCTAAACCGAACCAAGGCTGTCTTGTACAGTATTTTACTTCATTAATTCAATTATGTTTTCAATTATTTGTGTGTATGCTTGCATGTTCTCCATGTCCGGCTAATTTACTTGTGTGTTTGCTTAGGAAATATGAAACTTAATTATTAAATATTGATTGGTTGTCTCTTATCTTAATTGATTAATGATCTAGTAATGCGATAGGTCATTCGTTGTGTAATTAATGCTTGATTAATCTTTGTGAACCTTGGGCTATAGCACTTAGAGCGGTTGTAGGCTAAACCATCCAAAGAGTGCCTTAGAGTTAGAGTTTATAATCCCTAGAGGGTTTTGTAGGCGAGACCCTTTGGTAAGTTCAAAGAGTTAGGGATAAACGCATACCCTACGACTTTAGACACACAACGCGATTAAGAATAAGGACGTGACAATTCAACCATCAATAGGAGATAATTAAGGAGTAATAAAACCTAAGTGAACACATCTTTAAACTATCATACGAGCACACAATAATTAGACATAGACTACATACACCTTAGATTAGATAATTAGATAAGTAGAGTAATCGGTAGAAATACCAACCCCCAAATCCAAACCCCGAGATTAAATGCGTTTCCATTTCCTAAAAACATAAAAGATAAAAAATAATCTTCCTCAACCCCAACCTTAGCGTAGTAACTTCTCACTAGCATTCCTATTCCCCTAGAGAACGATATCAATACCCGTGGCTTACCCTAATACTACACTACAACAATTAGGTTCACTGCCTAGGGTGTTATAAAACTTGCTCGAAGAAAAGGAAGTTTCTTTGACCCCGAACGACGCGTGTAGCGTTATCAATATATATCGAACAAACGTCAATTATGAAACCAATGCTTATGTAACTCATTCTAAACTTGACAATATATAGTTTGAACAAGATCTATAAGAAAAAGGGGCAACACCCATGAATTTTTCCTAAGGAATTTTTTCGTAGGAGATTACCTACAATTGTTTTCACATATTATGACCACAATTATTAGTGAGTTTTTCTAGTAATTTCCTAAGATTTAGTTTCATCACAAATCCTAAGAGCGAAATAAAAGCAGGGGATCATATCCATACGTATAGAGTTGTTTTAAGCATCAAGGCTTATATCCGGTTATATCAAGCTCCATTATCACTTTACAACTCTTAAGCTACACTTACTGCTGCTACAACATAGATTAATGATGCCTTTATAAGTTACTGTTGCACGCTACAAGTTTATGTTGTTTGTTATTGTTTTTGCTGGTACCTTATAACGTTACTACTGTCAGTTTGTCGCTAGTGCCGCTCTTTATATGATTAGTGCTGCTACGATAAGTTTACACTGATAGCCTATACGATTACAACTGCTTGTTCAAGTTTATGTTGTGGTTGTAAGTTAGTGTTGCACACGATAACTTAGTGCTGCTAGTTAATTGTTACAACTGCTTCATATTCGTTTGTGCTGCTCGACATAGTTAAGGCTGCTATGATAAAAGAAACAAGTTGCCCAAAAAGAAGAAGTTGTCCAAAAAGAAGAAGTTGCCCAAAAAACGCGGCCCTTTTATCATGAGTTTTAACTGATTTTGGCCCTAGTCTCTAATGTATTATTATTTGGTTATATGTAGGTACCAAAGAGAAGAAGCAAAAATTGAAGCTTGGGTAAACCTCTTCTTTTTTGGCAACTTCTTCTTTTTAGGCAACTTCTGTTTGGGCAACTTTTTTCTTTTTGGGCAACTTCTTATTGGGCAATTTCTTTTATCACAGGAGCCTTAAATATGTTGAGCAGCACAAACGAATGTGAAGCAGTTGTAACAATTAAGTAGCAAAACTAAGTTATCGTAGGCAGCAATAACTTACAACTAACATCATAAACTTGAACGAGCAATTGTAATCGTATCGGCTATCGGTTCACATGATCTATAGAAAACACTCCCACCATATGATCTAACCATTATGTTTATTGTGGGTAAAAGCAACTTTATTGGAGTACAAAAAGACTGAAAACTAAGGAAGGCTTCAATATCAAGCTAAAATAAACAATTACATACTTAACAAAGTGAAATTCTTTTACAATTAATCAAAAAAATGTAACCCATACTTTGAAAGTAAAAGTCAAAAATTACATAAATGTCCCAACAATAGTAAACGCATCAAAATAAGACTTGTAACAATATACATCTTCAATATGCTAAATCCTCACCAAAAATTTCCAGCCACTTGTCTTGCAACATGGTGTATGTTTCTTTACTTTATGGTTACCTCATAAGGATGCTGGTGTTTGGTCGAGTCACATGTAACAAAATATTAAAGATGGATACTCCCACTTACAATAAAAACCATATATAAGACAAAACAGCCGCTTGTAAGTAAATGGGTCGAAATGGGCACTTCTCGTACTAAAGAAAAATGGAAAGATTAAAACATGTTGTACAAACACATAGGACTTTGCAAACTTAATGTATACCTATGGTGGTTCCAAAACACGACCATGAACTTCAGTGAAGGTAGTGCTGATTGTGAGACCAATTGGAGATTCGAGAGAGACTTGCTGATTAGAAAAGATTGATGAACACTAAGGGAGTATGAAAACCTATAAATGCCGTTTTTTTTAACATGATATCCTGCTCGTATACCTTCATGAAGAAGTCAACTTCTGATTCTGGAAATATTCCAGCTTCTTTCTCTCGTCTATCGAGCTCCGTCAACAATTCTGAAACATATTAGTTATTTGTAACATATTTTAGAAATATGGTTAAATGCAAAATGATGAATTGTGCATTGAGTACCATATCGAGATCCAACTCCCTGACATCTCGCTGAAAAATCAAGAGTTTTCTTGTTGTCATATCTCTGCATGAACATCGGTTTGGCTGATGTATGAAGATGTCCTCTAGGGAACAAATTCATTTAGCATATGCCCGTTGTACGTCACTTTTCCTTCAACCTATTCATACCAGATACGATATTTGATTATTTAAACATTAAACATTGTATCTGTTTCGGGGAATTGATAAAAAAGGATATTCCTCAAGAACTGACCGTTAAGCCAGGGTCTAATCGTCCTGCCAAAGCCATCAATAACGTTGTCTTTCCAGACGATGGTGGGCCTAATAGAAGGGTCATCCTATCATAAAAACAATTTGGTTAAAAATGATTTCAGAAGATATTAGTACATACTTTCACACACTGACCGATATAAATGATCCGTTGCATGCTTATAACAAATTCAGTTTCTCTTTAAAGTATTAGTTTATCAACAACTTGCTACCAGATATCTAGCATGTTTCATGACTGAGATATCCAGTTAAATCATTTTATAACGTACTTAGTTCCGTTAGCCAATATTATTTCGACTAGTCTCAGATATGCTCCAACAAATCATACCTTGAAGGTTTGATCATGCCAGAAACATCATCAAGAATTGTAAATTTTCTTTTCTTGGATAACCCAATACCAAGAAAAGCAAGAGCCATGTCAGCAAGGTTGCGTGCTGTGTTTGTTAAACTAGGTATAGATTGGTTACCAACATAGCAATTATCTTTCACTGTTAAATTCTGGAAAGGAAATTCAACTGTTGGAAGTGAAATGCTAACCCTGCAACTCCAAAGAAATAATTAGGTATATAGAATATGAACTTCTTGTTACTATGCACTTCTGTATACATAATAACACAAGTTTCGGATGTGTCTTGTCTTATTTGGGACAGTTTGGGCATTTTGGGTACCATACAGGTTTGATAAAAACTAATGTTGTTAGTAGGCTGTATATTGTTGGCAGTCAGGTTAACATGTTGAGCAACAATGTTTATGTAAAAACTAGAGATGAAAGTAAGACGGAGCCTATCAAATCTTTTTCTTAGCTTGGTCAAGAACTTTTCATTGTCTACCTCAGCAACCTTGAAAAATTTGTTAATAATCTGTAGTTGATCATTGGCACCAAGCTCTGTAACATTAAGTGGTCTAAACTAATATTGTAGATATATGGTTTTCGCACTCAGGTGTAAAACTAACTACTTATAAATAGTTTTAAGAAAAGGTTCAAGCAGTGTTTCAGGCTTCCGGCCTTTGATGTCAATCCGATAGACCCATTTCAAACTATACTCATTAATCATAGCTACCTATTTGGTTGAGGGACTATTAGTTTGAACTTACGCAAAATATGAGGACATTGCTAGTACCATGTGACATCCCCATATGGACAATGTCGAAAATTGTTCTGGACATGAGAAGTAAAAATAAACAAATGAAAGACGAGAATAAGCATTTTAACCTTAATGATTTCCTGTGATGCAACTCCACCGACATAAGCAGCAACTGCATGGAGCTCACATCTTCATCATATTCAGAATTACAAAGTGTGACCGTTTTCATTATTGAAGCGTCAACACCTTCTATAAGAATCCAAGAACCAGGAGGGGCTTTGCTGACATGTATCCTGTAACGAGATTGATAAACCCATATTTTTGTTACTTCTTTTACTGTCATATCTTCTTCATCATCTGGTGAATAACCTTCTTCAAGTACATGAATAGTCTGTCCTGCATGGATTTCACCACTATAGACCCTTCCAAAAGCATCAAAAACACTATAGTCTGATTTCGGATACAATTTGGTAATGTTACCATAAGTGGCCCAGAAGGGTTACAATCTTCCATGGCACTGTAGATATTAGAATCCTTAGGTCCAGTATAAATATGATCAACTTTCTGGGGTGCAACCTCTTTAGCAGACGGGGATATGATGAACCAACAAGTCAGTAAAACCAGTAGCAGACCCGAAAACCGAGCTGCAAGCTAATCTAAGCAAAGGTCTCACATTTAGTTTATAGGCAGCATTGCTTAGACACACCAAGTTCTGCAAGTGTTTTTTCCACACTTTTTTTTTATGTTCTCCTATTACTTGGCTGTAAAGCTTGTAAAGAGGTTCGAGAATGAACTACACAAATGACCTTTCTGCCCCACCTGGAGGTTGTGTTTTCTTGAACTTTCTGGTAGCAGGGGCATAATAGTAATCTCCCCAAAGTTGAGATGCAAACTTGTTAGCATCGAAAGGTATGCCGTGAAGCATAACATATAGCTTCGCGAAACACTCAATACTGAAGGACCATCCTGCACTACCACTAGCAAAACAGATATTTCGTGCTGCTTGAGAACATTGTTCGGCTTCACACATCTTATGTAGTGATTGAAGTTGCAGCTGCATTTAGTAGACACGTTCATCATTATGCAGCTTTATTTTATCATATCTGACGCACTCATTATTTATAAACAACTTCAATTTTTCAGGAAAAAATTCGTGTCAATCAAACCAAGCCCACACCAAGATTACCTATTTTGGGACAAACCATTTATCCGACTGCCCGACCCACCCATGTTTCCACCTCCAACTTATCTATTAAGAGTACAAAGTCAACTCACCATGTAGTGCATATCAGGCCCATCGTCATCAATTATGATAAGAGCACCACCAGCTAGAGCTGAGGTGGACACGATCTCAACCATTCCTCCTACATTTGTACGCAATAAAGCACCCTTAATCAAATTGCTTAAAGCTGGCGCAGCGGGTTCTTCAACAAACAACCTCCAAAGGCGGGAAGTTCGGATATTTGTACGACACGTTGTTGCTTAAGAGCCAGGGGTTCAAGCGCATCCACAAGATCAGAGAGTACATCAGAAGCATTGCATGGCCTAATCGACGTGAAAGACACATATCAGTAATAGTATATGTCAAATTTTATTATATATGCAACGTTCAACTTGGCAGACTTTGATAAAATATTTTACTAGATCAAATGTAAGAACGCGAAAATCCTAAGAAGGACAAAAGAAAGAAAACTAATGTATGCCTGATATCCTGTGATAACAGAGGCGCAAGAGTCAGAGGTGGCATGGGCATCTCCAAATCCTTGGATTTAGAAGAGAGAGAAAACGGTCCACCATACTCACGCCCAGTAGTGATAGAAGTGTCTTCTGAGAGGACATTGGATAACTGATTCCTCAATGACTCGTGCATTGACTCATCTATTTTCACCAGGTTTTCTTCATTGTAGCGAACTATATTAGTCTGAAAAGAAAAACCAAAAACTATTATTATGTATACTCCTTGAATCCCGAACAAAAATACCATGTAAGTGAATAAAATATTAAACAAATAAAATGTTCCCGTGCAAGAGCAAACCTTTGTCACTTGAACAACATCTTGGAGTTGTTGAAGAGTGTCTTTCATATGGTCGCCTAATACCATTATGTCTTCAACAATATCATATGGAATCTATAATAACAAAATCACAAAAACACACTGTTAACTTAGAAACAAAACTTAAGATAACATTTTTCAGGTTTGGTGATGCACCTCATTTTTCTTCACAGTGGCTGCTAACATTTTGCTTAAGGTACGAATGCTAGAAAGTGGACCGTGAATCTGCAGATAGACAAAGAGATGATTATAAGCCAACAAAGAAGAAGGGGTTCTTTATTTGTTTTTTGAGTATGCGGTATTAGAAGAAAGAAGCTTACTTGCTCAACCAAATTATTCATCCTAACATTGTTTTGCCATGAAGATTGTTGAAGTAACATTGCTTTCTGTCGTAAAACATAAATAGAAAAAAATTAAGTTTGAATTATAGAAGTCTTTTAAACATCCAGTCTCTAACATTAGAAACCAAATCAAAAATTTTCAGTAATAATATAACTGAAATGGGTCATTTACCTGATCCATAACATACGCTATAGCGACAGATCGAGAGATGTTTATTGCATTTAATCTCTGTTCGGCAGAGAAATTGTGCATTTCAATGTTTTATCTACAAAGCTTTGGATTTCCCATGATTTTGGGATTAAGTATGGGTAAACCGCATAAGAATCCTCGGAGGACGAGCACGGTTTTACATCACTCTCTTCTTTCCTTATTTCCGGTTTTGGAAGTTCGGCAACCGAAATCCCACAACAAACGGATGCTTCACCATAGGGAAAACCAACCGCTGTGCTCGGGAATAATTTCTGCCTACAATTTACATTAATATGTATCCTAAATTGAAGAAAGAACAATCGAAACAAAAAGAAAATACTAAATCCTATTTGTTAGGAACATTAGATTGGATAAATTATGTACCTGCTGTTTCAAAAGAGAGGCTTCTGCTACCCTTAATCCTGTTGGGATACTAAAATTATCGATTACTATCAAGATTTCCTGGATAAACAGTAACTCTACGTAACTCTAGTCTGTCCATAACATAACTTCCAGCTGGTCTCACATACACCTGAAAAACCATGGAAATATTGATCACGATTCAAACTATGTACTCAATACCACAGTAAAAGACATCAAAAGCACACAAGCTATGATGATCCTTAAGAATTAAATCTATCTTCTAATAACTAGGAACAATACTATTCTCATCCAAATGTGTTTTGAATGGTCGTATAACACAATTGGCAGCGAGTCTCAAGTTCAAAAACACTAGCTCAAGAGGTTTAGTTAGTACCAGTTAGCCGTAGGCCACTGGTTCCCTCGTTAACATGTTAAAGGTCTGGTATATTGCAAAAGGTAAAGAGCTTGGGTGATAAGGTTTTAAAAGGTACCATTTTGAGAGGTCGTTTAAGTCCTTATTTGATCACTTTTGTATCCGTTATTGCTTAATATCGTTCCTTTTCACTTTTTAGGTCTCGTGAAGGCAAAATGCTGGAATGGCACTTATTTGGACGAAAATCGCGAATATATGAAGAAAATGGCCAAAGTCGAAATCGAGACACTCACGATTCTTTGAAAGTAGAAGGCGATGGCGTCGGTGCTATTAGCGGCCGTCCCAAAATTATTGTGACGGGACGAACCCAAAACTCGTATTTTCAAGAGGCGGCGTCTAGTGGTGAAAGAGTAGGCCGTCGCTACTCGGATGGCCTAGATGCAATCAGACGACATCGAAGGTGAAGAGGACGGCGTCACGGACATAAGGTGGCGCCGTCGCAAGGTTAACGTGGCCAAGACGAAACCCCAATGGGGCGACACACGGCGTCACTAAACATAAGGTGACGCCGTCGCAATTGTAATCTTATATATAGAATCCAATTTTTCGGTCTTTGGGTGGAGAGTCTTTGGAGTAAAACCTAAAACCGAACCTAAGGTGTCTTGTACAAGATTTTAGGGTTTTAAACCCTATCTTACATCAAGATAAGTCTTTACTTCATTAATTCAATTATGTCTTTGATTATTTGTGTGTATGCTTGCATGTTCTCCATGTCAAGCTAATTTATTTGTGTGTTTGCTTAGGAAGTATGAAACTTAATTATTTAATATTGATTGGTTGTTTCTTATCTTAGTTGATTAATGATCTAGTAATGCGATAGGTCATTCGTTGTGCATAATGCTTGATTCATCTTTGTGAACTTTAGAGTATAATTACGAGTAATTGTAGGCTAAACCATCCGAAGCGCCTTAGAGTAGGAGTCTATAATCTCTAGTGGGTTTGTAGACAAGACCCTTTGGTAAGTTCAAAGAGTTAGGAGAAACGCATACCCTACAACTTTAGACACACAATGCAACTAGGAATAAGACGTGACACTCAACCATCAATAGGAGATAATTAAGGAGTAATACAAACTAAGTAAACACATCTTTAAACTATCATACGAGCACACATTAATTAGACATAGACTCCCACAACCTTAGTTTAGATAATTAGATAATAGTAGAGTAATCGGTAGAAATACCAAACCCTCAAATCCAATACCCGAGATTCGTACCTTTCCATTTTCATAAAATATAAAAGATAAAAATAATCTTCCTCAACCTTAACCTTAGCGTAGTAACTCCCTACTAGCATTCCTATTCCCTAGAGAACGATATCAATACTGGCTTACTTACCTAATTACTACACTACAACGATTAGGTTCATCGCCTAGGGTGTTATAAAACTTGCTCAAGAAAAGGAAGTTCCTTTGACCCCGAACGACGCGTGTAGCGTTATCAAGTTTTAGGCGCGCTGCCGGGAATAGAATAGCTAGTTAGTAGTCCACCTCGTTTAGGTTTCTTTGCTTGATTCCTATCAAGTAAATTTTTCTTATTTTAGATTTCTCTTAGTCTATCCCCTTCTTCGTAACCTTTATTCGTAATTCTATCACTTTTCATCATGGAAGGTGATAACCACTACCATTCATCAACCCACCACCAAATGACCCGCCAAGAGCCCGTACTCTTGGTGAATACTCAAGACCAAGCCACTTAGGCTATAGGAACACCATTGAGCTTCCCGACCAAGCCCAAACTACGGCCTGCGATCCGACACCATCCGGTTGGTGCAAAACGGATGTGCATTCCATGGACTTCGTTCAGAAGATCCAAATCGACATCGAGGATTTCCTCAAAATCGTCGATTCCATCGACCTTGATGCTACTACTCGGGAGACCACGCGCTGCGTCTCTTCCAATTCTCTCTACGGGACCAAGCTAGTAATTGGCTTGAGCGACTTCCGCCGGCTCCATCTCAAGTTGGGATGATCTTACTTCTCGCTTCCTTGCTCAATTTTTCCCACCGGGAGAACCACTAAGCTTAGGCGAGACATCTTGACATTCCAAAGAGCTCCAAGGTGAGTCTCTTTACAAAGCATGGACTCGATTTAAGGAATTTCTCCGTAGACTTCCACACCATGGCATTGATCTTTGGCTTCAAATCCAAATCTTCTATGATCATACCGATTTCATCACTCGACGATCCATTGATCGAGTGCCGGTAGAAGACTCGGCGACTTTAATGCAGAGCAATCATGGGATATCATAGAGGAGCTCACGATCAAAGCTACGAAGATTGGAGTGAATCTCCGAAACTCCGATTAACATAGTTAATGCCATATCCACTCCTCCCGAATCCTCCGATACACTCAAGAGCAATTGAGTGCCATCGAGAGAGGAATTGATTATCTTATGGAAAGGCGAAAAGAGCACCCGTACAAATTCCTCGAGATCGTCAAACCGCCCACTCCACCAACCGCTCCACACCTCTTTCGGAATCCCAGTCGCGAGCAAAACCCAAGTTCCAAGGCGCCTGTTCTACTTCCCAATACCACTTTCACCAAGCTTCAAGGATCAAATGAGGAGTACATGGCGGCTCATACAGAGAGATTAGCCGATTTGAAGAGGAGGTTTATAGGCGAGAGAGGAAATGCAAGCAAAATGAAAGAAATGATGGATTTGGTAATTGAATTTACCAAAACAAAGGCTCCCAAAAAGTGCTCGAAGAAGCAATGATTGCCCTCCCACTTCATTTGTAAACGCCGTTTCTATCATGCACGAGAATGCAAGGGGTGAGATGTGGAATAATGAGGAAAGCACGAAGGATGAGTCCATGCCTAATGATGAACACGAGACCATTGAGTACTACCTCAAGCACGAAATTAACAAGAAAACCATTGCAAACCAAGTAAACAACTTTAGGTACAATGAAGTTCTTAGGAAGCTCTTGAAGGAAAAATGACGGAAGAAGAATACGACGCTTTACCTATGGAACCTCTGTATGAGTTGGTTATAAAAACCGTTAACAAGAAAACGAAACACCACGTGGAATTTCGTGATACCGGTTAGTATCGGTGACATGGACAATATAAATGCCTTGGCCGATCAAGGACCGATGTGAACATAATGCCATTGTCAATCTATAATAAGTTAACTAATGAGAAACCGGCAAAAATGGACCTTAGACTTTCCTTAGCTAATCATACTTATGTCCACCCGTAGGAATCATTGTTGATGTTCTAATTGAGGTGGCTAACATCGTTTATCCGGTGGATTTCGTGATCATTGATGTTGAGGAAGATAAAACGCACCCTCATTCTTGGGACACCGTTCTCGCCACCGCCAAGGCAACCATTAAATGCGGAGAAGGCATCATGATACTCAAAGCGGGAAGGGTGCGCTAGGATACCCATCGTCCCAAGATACCCTCTTAAGATCATGGAAATGATTACGGTGGAAATCGAAAAGCCCGGATAACAATGTTAAGAAGAAAAGAATGACGGGAAAAAGGGCTTAGAGACTTTATGGTTCAAGGATTGTATGCGACATTGTGGAAACCCGATAAAAGTTAGAAGCAATCCCACCTCATTACCTAAGGTACAAAAGGACCCTAAGGAATTTCTAAAGGGAGAAAAAGTGCTTTTGTATAGATCTCGGATAAGGGCATTACGAGGAAGAAACAAACCAAGATGGTTTGGGCCTTTCACAGTTAAGGAGACCAATTTAAAAGATAAAACCATTGCCATAATTGACAGCATTGGCAAGGAATCCACGGTGAGCATACATCGTCTACACCCTTTCGATGAAGGGAAAACAAACCGTCAAGAGGGCGATGGTGAGGAAACGTAGGAGCACGACTACGAGTCTAGCTACAAGACTCTTTAATAAAGAAAAGCGCTTCGTGGGAGGCAACCCATGCTTAATTGTTTGCTTGTTAGTGTCATATATCTTTTATTAATTGTTTATCCTCATGTTTAAATTTGTAAAATGCTTTATTTTGTTTTAACCGTCTTAATTGCATATAAAGGTATTTTACATAAGGGATAAGTGTAGGGAGGATTACACACGTTTTCAAAAGAAGCGTAAACATGAGAATAACAATTAACTAAAAGATATTTATGTTTGTTTGTTCGATTCAAATGCTTGTATAGAGTCATAATGGATGTTTTGCGAAATTTTTCCAGATTCTAAAGATGTGAATTTTCCGAATTTTTCCAAAATCGCAGACCGCTTTTTGTCGGGATAACTGACGGCGTCAGATTGCAACCGACGACGTCGAGAAGGAGTAAAACATCGATTACTTTTTCTCGTTTTCGAGCTACTTATAAATTTTGGAATTTTCGGTCTTAATTTTCTTAGAAATTCAGTAAACATCCATTCCACAAGCATTATATCCTAGTTTAAATCGAGTCTTATATATATTATTACCGCCGATTTTACGCGAAGGTTTCGTTTGTTTTCTTCAAGTGTGCGAGGTTTAGTTTGTCAAGAAGAAGTTACATAAGATTGGAAGGAGCTTTTCACGCAATAATTCTTCTTGGAAAAGAGTTTAACCACCACTTTACACGGATCCTACCGAGCTAATCGGGAGTACTAGTTTCTTTCGTTTTAATTACCTTCTTTTATCATAACTTTGATACTTTTTGGGAACATTGGGGACAATGTTCGGTTTAAGTGTAGGGAGGAAAATAAAACGGAACTTTGAAACTATGCTTATCCTTGACTATTTGCTTTGTCAATTGTGATTATGTAATAAACCATGAGAAAATGTTGGTTAGGGTAATTTTGGCACCAAATTTAAAATTTTTCATGACATATAGGAGTGGGCCATTAGTCTTAACAAAAGCGTCTCACGGATAGGAAGTTGCATGACTAGCACAAAAACCCTTACCACCCAAATTCCACCCAAAATGTGAGGATCGCCCTTAGATTAGTAGGAATTAAAAGCATTCATCTTTAATGCTTAGAGTGTGAACCGGTAGTATAATAGATTCTAGAACTTGTTTTGTGATGCATTCCGAGATCGCAAGTGAGGCTACACTTGTGTAGTTAGGATTAACTAAATGATAAGAGGCATTAGGATAACCCTTGTTTGATACCCGTAATATAATTACTTCTTCCACATCGGTTGAGTAATTCCCCCACACCCTTTGCGTTGTACTCATCTTTAGTACACGATACCCCTAGTTAACCCTTAGAGCCTATCCTTTTCGCGGTTCTCGTGATGTTTCGGTTTTTCGGAATATCAATGAAGAGCATTGTTTACACCCCACCCCCAAATGTACACCCAAATCGCCTTAGCCTACCCCTTATGCACTCACTTTTAGTGCAAATATTTGTTATCACCCTAAACCCTTAGTTCAATTATCTGGTTGCTTGCATAAGTTGCTAAGTCGAGTCATATCATTTGTATACAGTTTTGGGACGATTGAGATTCATGGGAAAAGTTAAAGTTTATGAAATAACGGGAAGGGAACAAATTCCCTTTGTTTGCATAATAATGTACCCCAAGTGTTTTGATCTTTTCAATTCGGGTCAAATTAGTATTAGAGTAATAAAAACTCAAGTGTAGGGATATGCTTATAAATCCCTAGTATTTTGATGTTATCTTAGAGGATGGTAGAGTAAAAGTGTATGAAAAAAAAAAAAAAAAAAAAATGGAAAAAAATAGAAAAGAAAAAAAAAAAAAATAGAGTATGAAAAAAAAAAAAAAAAAAAACATACGGGCTACCATCCTACATCTATCCTTTAATTTTATGTTTGTTTATTTCAGTTATCTAGAGTTTAGAAGTGTCGAGTCTTGGCTTAACAACGCCATTCTTCATATGCATTTAACATAGAGATTTTTGACTTACCACCACTAAATAGCCTATCCCACCAAACCCTTATTTCCCTACCGTAAGCCTAACGTTACAACCCTTTAAAGACCTCTTTGATAGTCTTTCCTAGGTGCTTACGCCATAGCGATGGAGGTTTGATCTATTCTCAAGCCTATGGTAATCTATGTACTAGGACCGGTTAATGAGTGTTTATCTTCCATTTCCTATATTGTAATATTTCATTTATACACCCGAGAGAGATGTGAGTATCTAAACACCCCATGTGAGGTGCTAGTATGTAATTTCCGTGCTTGTTATGACTTTCTTGGGCTTATATGTGTTGTGGACCGTTTTGAATTAATGCTTCATGACCCTAACTTATAAATTAATTGGCTAAAGCACATTTGCTTGAGGACAAGCAAATAACAAGTGTAGGGATATTTGATAAGGTTTTAAAAGCTACCATTTTGAGGGTCGTTTAAGTCCTTATTTGATCACTTTTGTATCCGTTATTGCTTAATATCGTTCCTTTTCACTTTTAGGTCTCGTGAAGGCAAAATCTTTGGAATGGCACATATTTGGACGAAAAAGGCGAATATATGAAGAAAATGGCCAAAGTCGAAATCGAGACACTCACGATTCTTTGAAAGTAGAAGGCGGCGGCGTCGGTGCTATTGGCGGCGCCGTCCCAAAATTATTGTGACGGGGACGAACCCAAAACTCGTATTTTCAAGAGGCGGCGTCTAGTGGTGAAAGAGTAGGCCGTCGCTACTCGGGACGGCCTAGATGCAATCCAGCACGACGTCGAAGCTGAAGAGGACGGCGTCACGGACATAAGGTGACGCCGTCGCAAGGTTAACGTGGCCAAGACGAAACCCTAATGGCGGCGACACGACGGCGTCACTAAACATAAGGTGACGCCACAATTGTAATCTTATATATAGAATCCGAAATTTTCGGTCTTTGGGTGGAGAGTCTTTGGAGTAAAAACCTAAAACCGAACCTAAGGTGTCTTGTACAAGATTTTATGGTTTTAAACCCTATCTTACATCAAGATAAGTCTTTACTTCATTAATTCAATTATGTCTTTGATTATTTGTGTGTATGCTTGCATGTTCTCCATGTCCGCTAATTTATTTGTGTGTTTGCTTAGGAAGTATTAAACTTAATTATTGAATATTGATTGGTTGTTTCTTATCTTAGTTGATTAATGATCTAGTAATGCGATAGGTCATTCGTTGTGCATAATGCTTGATTCATCTTTGTGAACCTTAGAGTATAATTACCGAGTAATTGTAGGCTAAACCATCCGAAGAGCGCCTTAGAGTAGGAGTCTATAATCTCTAGTGGGTTTGTAGACAAGACCCTTTGGTAAGTTCAAAGAGTTAGGGAGAAACGCATACCCTACAACTTTAGACACACAACGCAACTAGGAATAAGGCGTGACACTCAACCATCAATAGGAGATAATTAGGAGTAATACAAACTAAGTAAACACATCTTTAAACTATCATACGAGCACACATTAATTAGACATAGACTCCACAACCTTAGTTTAGATAATTAGATAATAGTAGAGTAATCGGTGAAATACCAAACCCCAAATCCAATACCCGAGATTCGTACCTTTCCATTTTCATAAAATATAAAAGATAAAAATAATCTTCCTCAACCTTAACCTTAGCGTAGTAACTCCTACTAGCATTCCTATTCCCTAGAGAAGCGATATCAATACCCGTGGCTTACCCTAATTACTACACTACAACGATTAGGTTCACTGCCTAGGGTGTTATAAAACTTGCTCGAAGAAAAGGAAGTTCCTTTGACCCCGAACGACGCGTGTAGCGTTATCATTGGGCATAGGACATATGAATACTAGTTAAAGTGAAATATCTATAATAGATGTGAGACGTCCTGTTTGAATGAGGGTAAAAACGGCTAGATACAAAGAGCAAGGAGGAAGGCCTATCTATCCAATTTGAATAAAATAACAATTAAGACCAACTATTTTACAAAACAGATGGAGCATGCAGTTTCGCCAACAAAAGATGGCTTGTTTTTTTACTTAGAACTAACAAAACCTACATCAATTGATTCACTTCTCAAACCCCGTGTTCCACATTTTGTGTAGCTGTGGCTAGTATTATAGCACGGCCCTAATAAGTCTGGTGTAGCAAACTTCTAAGGATTTCCAATATTATGGTTTAAGCTGATTAAACATATTATGGGCCAACCCATGCTTCGGAAACCATAAATGGTACTATGGTTTTTCCAGACTTAATAAGAGGAGAGTAAGACATCTTGTCATTGCATACCAGATTCACTGCAAGCCTCTATCTGCAGGACACTGCCACTAAATTATGAGTTATAAGGATGCTAAAGCAACTCAATTCAAGTTAACAGGTTTTCTTCGAATGTTACTAATGTTTCTTGCAATAATTATTCGAACTATAACAGTCACTCCAATCACAGACGTTGATCAAAGTCAACCACTATAAGGGGAATAACCTAAGAATCTAACTGTCTGACCACTCTACTAGCCTGAAATGGTGGTCGCACCTCCAACCATTATAAGGGAAATAACCAAACAATCTAAAGCTATTTGCCAAACTGACACGAGAAACTTATTACCTAATTGTACATGCTCTTGTTTTAATAATATCTCATATAACTAAAGCTAAAATAATCAAAATTGACATTACGAAACTTGTTTATGCATAAAAAGTTAAAAACCAACCTATAAATGACAACAATCACATAAACGCATTACGGCTAGGATCGAATCGCTACACGTAAAGCATTACGGCTAGTCAGGTCAATTAGCCAATAGAACATCAAGGCCAAGTTAGGGAAAATTGATTTATAACAATTAGGGAAAAACAAAACTCTCAAAATTAAGAAATAAACCTTGATGAAAGTGATCGAAGGTTGAACGACGACGGATGAACGGTGGCCATGTGATTGACGGTGGTAATGGTGGATCGAATAACGGATTGAAAAGGAAGACTCCTTATTAATTGAGAGTGAGTATCTGTTAATTTATGCTACTATTTGATATCGTAATTTATTCCATACGTTGATTAATGTGATTGATGATTGGATTGAATTTACGTCGAATCTCGAATCAACACTAGTATTGTAAGAATCTGTGAAGGTGATTTAAGTTGTATTAAAGTAAAATATATTAGGGAGAGTGATTTTGAATGGGTGAAAATAGAATTGTAGATTTGAAACTTGAATTTGTGTAGAGGAGGCTTTAATGGCAGTCGTGTGTGTTTGAATGAAGAAGCAGTGGTTTGAAAAATATGTATTAGGAAAACAGTGGTACGAAAAATATGTATTAGGACCACAGTTTTACCCAATCTTTAGTATATAGAGTATTTTATTTATGTTATGTAAAATGACCAAAACCATTTTAAAAAATACGGTTGCTTGTGACTTTTGGTTCAAAAGCAACAATACTTACATCTGGGACACTTGTCACAATTTCGATGAGTTGCTTGATGACGGTTGCCCTCGATCTATTCTCAAATTAAAAATAAAAGTGGTCAGAAAGTGATAAGCGCCGAGTATGTGATCTATTGCATCATTTTCCCTATTAATTATAATGTTGTTGTTAGTCCCAGGAAGGTGGGGTCCATAAGTTAGTGTACTAACAGTAAATATGAAATTAGCCAAAGCAAGTAATTAAACAAAAAAATAATAGATAGTGGTGTTAGGCTAGAGATGGGTCACGGTTTGGGCCAGAAAGAGGGACAAAAAATGGAAAAGGAGTTTGAGTTATGTAGACCTAATTCGGTTGTTCCAAGTGCCAAAAAAAGTAACAGAAGTATGAGATGGTTTAGGAATAACGAATGTAGTATTAATAACTTAAAGCACAACATTAAGGAAAAATATGTCAAAGACAATGGAGAAGCTGGAGCTCAGATACACGAAGACATGGGTTTAAGAAGGGATAAAAGGGAGGTTTCTCCCTCTAGCTCGGTGGGGAGTGGAGGATATAGATTTAAAAAAAGAGGAAAGGAAGCCGTGAGTTGGTGTTTGATGGGGTAGATATAGACAAGAATTTGAATCAAGGTAAGTCGAATGTGGATAACATTGAGACGAAAAAGAAAATGGGCAGGAGGAGTGCGAGAAAAGAAATAGAAGTGGCAAGAAAGACGGGGGTAGAGGGATTGGGGGAAAATAAAAAAGGGATTTCGGACGCGTACAAGGTGTATCACGAGGTGGACAGTGAAAGCATTAGGATATTTCAATTCGGGAACAATGCGGTAGGAGAAACACACAGTGGCAAGTGTAACATTAATATTGAGAAAATTAAGGAGGTGGGAGAAATGATTGGGGTGTCGTGGTCGTGTGCAGAGGATGAGAAAAAGAGGGAGGAACATGAAAATGCAGAGGCGGAATGCAACGTGGTTGCGGGTGTGTAGTCATAAATGCTGTTCGATAAGTAATTCGTTTTTAATTTGGTTATATATGAAGATGATTACAGTTAACGTAAAGAGTATGGGGGAGAGTGGGAAAAAGGGGTGGATTAGAAATATTATTAGGACTGAAAAGCTGGATGTTATTGGGTTACAATAAACTAAATGTGGGATAGTGGATGACGGTTAGATAGAAGATATATGGGGAGGGAAAGGGTATGGTTTTGCGCAGCTGCCGGCGGATGGGAGCTCAGGGGGAACTATACTTATTTGGGATACGCGGATCTTCAATTGTAAAGAGGCGATTGATGCTGAGAGGTTTGTTGCAGTTAAGGGATCGTGGAAAGGGGAGGAAGAGGATTTGTTTCTAGTATGTATATACGGGTCGTACGTAAGTTGACAGAAAACTTTGTTATGGGTTAGATTATCGGGGCTAATGAATAGATGGCGGGGAGCGTGGTTCATATTTGGGGATCTAAACGTCGTTAGATGTAGTGATGATAGAATTAATTCTTAGGTTAACGTTAAAGAAACAAAGGAGTTTAATGAGTTTATTCATGATACCAGGTTAGTGGAAATTCTAATGGGGGGGGGGTCGGATATTCACTAGAGTAAGTGACGACGGGTTAAAATTTAGTAAGTTAGATAGACTCTTGCTGAATGACGAATTTAATAACTTATGGGGCAATCTCGCGGTTGTTGCGTTGGATCGAAAGCTATCGGACCATATCTTTTTAAAAGATGTGGAGTTGGACTTTGGTCCAAAACCATTCAAAGTATTCAACATTTGGATGGAAGAACCGATTTCACTCAAGTGGTTGAGGAGGCTTGGAAAAAAGATGTGTGGAGTTTACGACCGGATTGTAGATTTTGTGATAGATTGAAGAATTTTAAGGCTAGTCTTAGGGTGTAGAGTAAGGAAAGATTTAGCGATCATAAGGAGAAAATTGAAGTGCTAAAAAAATAAAGCTGTGAGTTAGTAATTGGAAGCGGAAAGGAGGACGTTAAACGATGTTAAGAGAGAAGCATGGTTAGAGGCTAGAAAACGATGGGAAGAAAAAGAAAGGGAATATGGTATTATGATGCGGCAAAAAGATCGGATTAAGTGGGATATAGAGGGCGATGAAAATTCAAAATTCTTCCATTCGTATGTAAAAAAGAGGAATAAAAAATAATTTAAGGGGTCTTATGGTGAACGGCGTATGGTCCGAGGACCCTAAGGTAATTCAAGCGGTTATGGCTAGACATTACAAAGATTTATTTTCTGAAAAGGGGGTGTCACGGCCAACTTTCTGTTGTGATAGAATTGAAAAGATTTCAGTAGAGGATGCTTGATAAGGTTTTAAAAGGTACCATTTTGAGGGGTCGTTTAAGCCCTTATTTGATCACTTTTGTATCCGTTATTGCTTAATATCGTTCCTTTTCACTTTTAGGTTTCTTGAAGACAAAATCTTTGGAATGGCACTTATTTGGACGAAAAGCGCGAATATCTGAAGAAAATGGCCAAAGTCGAATCGAGATACTCAAAGTGCTGAAATGCAGGCGGCGGCGGTGTTAGTGCGGACTGTCGGAGGATTTTGTGACGATCTGAAGCCAAAACCCTATTTTCAAGTGACGACGTCGGGCTTTAAAAGAGTAGGCCGTTGCTACTCGGGCGGCCTAGATGCAACCAGACGACTTGAAGTTGAAGAGACGGCGTCACGGACATAAGGTGGCGTCGTCGCAAGGTTAACGTGGCCAAGACGAAACCCTAATGACGGCGACACGACGGCGTCACAAAACATAAGGTGGCCGTCGCATATGTAATATTATATATAGAATCCGAATTTTTCGGTTTTAAGAGAGTCTTTTGTGGAGTAAAACCTAAAACCGAACCAAGGGTGTCTTGTACGATATTTTAGGGTTCCAAACCCTATCTTACATCAAGATAAGTATTTACTTCATCAATTCAATTATGTCTTTGATTATTTGTGTGTATGCTTGCATGTTCTCCATGTCCGCTAATTTATTTGTGTGTTTGCTTAGGGAGTATGAAACTTAATTATTGAATATTGATTGGTTGTTTCTTATCTTAGTTGATTAATGATCTAGTAATGCGATAGGTCATTCGTTGTGTACTTAATGCTTGATTCATCTTTGTGAACCTTAGAATATAATTACCTGAGTAGTTGTAAGCTAAACCATCCAAAGAGTGCTTTAGAGTAAGAGTTTATTATCCCTAGTGGGTTTTGTAGATGAGACCCTTTGGTAAGTTCAAAGAGTTAGGGAGAAGCGCATACCCTACAACTTTAGACACACAACGCAACTAAGAATAAGGACGTGACAACTCAACCATCAATAGGAGATAATTAAGGAGTAGTAAAACCTAAGTAAAGACATCTTTAAACTATCATACGAGCACACATTAATTAGACATAGACTACCACCACCTTAGTTTAGATAATTAGATATTAGTAGAGTAATCGGTGAAATACCAACCCCCAAATCCAATACCGAGATTCAGTACATTTCAATTTCCTAAAAACATAAAAAGATAAAAGTAATCTTCACGAACCTTAACCTTAGCGTAGTAACTTCTCACTAGCATTCCTATTCCCCAGAGAACGATATCAATACTCGTGGCTTACCCTAATTACTACACTACAACGATTAGGTTCACTGCCTAGGGTGTTATAAAACTTGCTCGAAGAAAAGGAAGTTTCCTTGACCCCGAATGACGCGTGTAGTGTTATCAAGTTTTTGGCGCCGTTGCCGGGGAATAGAATAGCTAGTTAGTAGTCCACCTCGTTTAGGTTCTTTGCTTGATTCCTATCAAGTGAGATTTTTTCTTTTTATTAGCTTCCTTGTAGTCTATCCCCCTTCTTTGTATTTGTGTTCGTAAAACCATTTTCATTTGTCACTATGGCAAGTGAAGTAGCATTTGAATCATTAACAAATGAGGAACAATTGAATTTCGCAAGTTGGTTTGGTTTTTATTGTTCTAATGAATTTGTGAGTAAACTTAGAGATATCCAAAAGAAGAAGGGTGTAAGATTGGATGGATTTGATATATTTTGTGTTTGTGTAGCTTCTATTCAACGATCGTTGTCAAGATCAACTCCTTTTAGTGACACCATCTTTAGAATTTTTCAGAAAAGCCTCCTATGCATAAACCTTGGTTGTTACAACTTGAGGAAATGGATAAGAAGGATTTATCTAACCTTAGGCATCATGATCAAAAGACCTAGTTTTAAGAACATGAAACCTAAACCCAAACAAGATTGTGAGATGGTTGAAGCTAAAATACCTAGTTGCATGTGTGGGATAGATTTCAAACATTTAGGAGATCTAGATATAATGGAGAAAAAGGTGGAAACTCCAAGCCCACAAGTCCTACCATCACTTGAGGAACACACATCACCTATAACTTACCCGGAAGAAGTAGAAGAGACTATAGGAGCCCCAATTGATAGAGAACCTTTGGACCAAACGCTATTAGAGAATGTAGGTTTAGATGCTTGTTGTCATGACCTCTCTATTAGTCATAGGGAAGTTCCTAATTTTGATGAACCGGAGCCTCAACCAAAAACCTTACCCAATGTTCCGTCTTTAGATGTGAATCTTGGAATTGAATTAGGCCCCAATCCACCCATGAAAATAGATAGTCCGGGTAGTTGCTTGATAAAGGTGGTAGATTCTAGGCCATGTAGAGTGGAAGCTAATATAGGAGTAACCCATGACCTTACACACTTATATCACCCATTCATGGTTGATAACAAGAAACATTATGGGTTTAAACCGGGTTTATTAAGTCAAGATGGATCCTTAACTAAGAATCTTTTGAAGTTGATAGAAGATGATCCATTTTAGAGAGAGATTTGATTCACCGCTACACCAATTGAATTAGGTAAGGTTATAATGAATAGAGCACACTCCTTTGAGCACATAAATCACCCATCACCCTCTCCTCACGTAGCAAATTTCCACCCTAAGGGTGTATATTGCTACTATCACCCACTTAAACTTAAGTGTGGGAAAACTTCCCTTTATCTGTTAAATAAGGGTAGAGTCAGGCTCGTGACTCGAACAAAAACAAGCGCTTCTTGGGAGGCAACCCATGTGTATTTGTTTTTCATTTTTATTTGTGTGTCGTATATCTTTTATTGATTGTTTATCCTCATGTTTAAATTTGTAAAAATGATTTATTTTGTTTTTAACCTCGTCTTAATGGCATATAAAGGTATTTTACATAAGGGATAAGTGTAGGGAGGATTACACACGTTTTCAAAAGAAACGTAAACATGAGAATAACAATTAACTAAAAGATATATATGTTTGTTTGTTCGAGTCAAATGCTTGTATCGAGTCATAATGGATGTTTTTTGAAATTTTTCCAGATTCTAAAGATGTAAATTTTCCGAATTTTTTTGAAAATCGCGAGCAGTTTTTGTCGGGATAACTGGCGTCAGATTGCAACTGACGGCGTCGGGAAGGAGTAAAACATCGGATCACTTTTCTCGTTTTCGAGCCACTTATAAATTTTGGAATTTTCGGTCTTAATTTTCTTAGAAATTACGTAAACATCCATTCCACAAGCATTATATCCTAGTTTAAATCGAGTCTTATATATTTTATTACCGCCGATTTTACGCGAAGGTTTCGTTTGTTTTCTTCAAGTGTGCGAGGTTTAGTTTGTCAAGAAGAAGTTACACAAGATTGGAAGGAGCTTTTCACGAAATAATTCTTCTTGGAAAGGATTTAACCACCACTTTACACGGATCCTACCGAGCTAATCGGGGAGTATTAGTTTCTTTCGTTTTGATTACCTTCTTTTATCATAACTTTGATACTTTGGGGAACATTGGGGACAATGTTCGGTTTAAGTGTAGGGAGGGAAAATAAAGCGGAACTTTGAAACTATGCTTATCCTTGATTATTTGCTTTGTCCAATTGTGATTGTGTAATAAACCATGAGAAAATGTCGGTTAGGGTAATTTTGGCACCAAATTTAAAATTTTTCATGACATATAGGAGTGGGCCATTAGTCTTAACAAAAGCGTCTCACGGATAGGAAATTGCATGACTAGCACAAAAATCCTTTACCACCCAAACTCCACCCAAAATGTGAGGATCGCCCTTAGATTAGTAGGAATTAAAGCATTCATCTTCAATGCTTAGAGTGTGAACCGGTAGTATATTAGATTCTAGAACTTGTTTTGTGATGCATTCCGAGATCGCAAGTGAGACTACACTTGTGTAGTTAGGAATAACTAAATGATAAGAGGCATTAGGATAACCCTTGTTTGATACCCGTAATATAATTACTTCTTCCACATCGGTTGAGTAATTCTCCCACACCCTTTGCGTTGTACTCATCTTTAGTACACGATACCCTAGTTAACCCCTCGAGCCTATCCTTTTCGCGGTTCTCGTGATGTTTCGGTTTTCGAATATCAATGAAGACATTGTTTACACCCCACCCCAAATATACACCCAAATCGCCTTAGCCTACCCCTTATGCACTCACTTTTAGTGCAAATGTTTGTTATCACCCTAAACCCTTAGTTCAATTATCGGTTGCTTGCATGAGTTGCTAAGTCGAGTCATATCTTTTGTATCTGATTTTGGGACGATTGGGATTCATGGAAAAGTTAAAGTTTATGAAATGACGGGAAGGAGCGTTAAATTCAAATTCCCTTTGTTTGCGTAATAATGTACCCCAAGTTTTTGATCTTTTCAATTCGGGTCAAATTAGTGTTAGAGTAATAAAAACTCAAGTGTAGGGATGTGTCTATAAATCCCTATCATTTTGATGTTACCGTAGGGGATGGTAGAGTAAAAGTGTATGAAAAAAATCGAAAAAATAGAAAAGAAAAAGAAAAAATAGAGTGTATGAAAAAAAAAAAAAGAGTGTGTAAAAAAAAGTGTAAAAAAAAAAAAAAAAAAAAAACATACGGGCTACCATCCTACATCTATCCTTTAAATTTATGTTTGTTTATTTCCGTTACCTAGAGTTTTAGAGTGTCGAGTCTTGGCTTAGCAACGTCATTCTTCGTATGCATTTAACATAGAGATTTTTAACTTGCCACCACTAAATAGCCTATCCTACCAAACCCTTGTTTCCCTACCGTAAGCCTAACATTACAACCCTTTAAAAGACCTCTTTGATAGTCTTTCCTAGGTGCTTACGCCAAAGCGATGGAAGTTTGATCTATTCTCAAGCCTATGGTAATCTATGTACTAGGACCGGTTAATGAGTGTTTATCTTCCATTTCCTATTTGTTATATTTCATATATATACCCGAGAGAGATGTGAGTATCCAAACACCCCATGTGAGGTGCTAGTATGTAATTCCGTGCTTGTTATGACTTTTTGGGCTTATATGTGTTGTGGACCGTTTTAAATCAATGCTTCATGACCCCTAACTTATAAATTAATTGGCTAAAAGCACATTTGCTTGAGGACAAGCAAATAACAAGTGTAGGGATATTTGATAAGGTTTTAAAAGGTACCATTTTGAGGGGTCGTTTAAGCCCTTATTTGATCACTTTTGTATCCGTTATTGCTTAATATCGTTCCTTTTCACTTTTAGGTCTCTTGAAGGCAAAATCTGGAATGGCACTTATTTGGACGAAAAGGCACGAATATCTGAAGAAAATGGCCAAAGTCGAATCGAGACACTCAAAGTCACGAAATGAGGCGACGACGTCGGTGTTAATTGCGGCGCCGTCGGAGGATTTTGTGACGATCTGAAGCCAAAACCCTATTTTCAAGTGACGACGTCGGGCTTTAAAGAGTAGGCCGTTGCTACTCGGACGGCCTAGATGCAACCAGACGACGTCAAAAGTCGAAGAGACGGCGTCACGGACATAAGGTGATGCCATCGCAAGGTTGGCGTGGCCAAGACGAAACCCTAATAGCGGCGACACGACGGCGTCACAAAACATAAGGTGACGCCGTCGCATATGTAATATTATATATAGAATCCAATTTTTAGTTTTAAGAGAGTCTTTTGTGGAGTAAAACCTAAAACCGAACCAAGGGTGTCTTATACGATATTTTAGGGTTCCAAACCCTATCTTACATCAAGATAAGTATTTACTTCATCAATTCAATTATGTCTTTGATTATTTGTGTGTATGCTTGCATGTTCTCCATGTCCGCTAATTTATTTGTGTGTTTGCTTAGGAGTATGAAACTTAATTATTGAATATTGATTGGTTGTTTCTTATCTTAGTTGATTAATGATCTAGTAATGCGATAGGTCATTCGTTGTGTACTTAATGCTTGATTCATCTTTGTGAACCTTAGAATATAATTACGAGTAGTTGTAAGCTAAACCATCCAAAGAGTGCCTTAGAGTAAGAGTTTATTATCCTAGTGGGTTTTGTAGGCGAGACCCTTTGGTAAGTTCAAAGAGTTGGGAGAAACGCATACCTACAACTTTAGACACACAACGCAACCATCAATAGGAGATAATTAAGGAGCGAGAAACCTAAGTAAACACATCTTTAAACTATCATACGAGCACACATTAATTAGACATAGACTACCACCACCTTAGTTTAGATAATTAGATATTAGTAGAGTAATCGGTGAAATACCAACCCCCAAATCCAATACCGAGATTCGTACCTTTCAATTTCCTAAAAACATAAAAAGATAAAAATAATCTTCCTCAACCTTAACCTTAGCGTAGTAACTTCTCACTAGCATTCCTATTCCCCTAGAGAACGATATCAATACCCGTGGCTTACCCTAATTACTACACTACACCGATTAGGTTCACTGCCTAGGGTGTTATAAAACTTGCTCGAAGAAAAGGAAGTTTCCTTGACCCCGAATGACGCGTGTAGCGTTATCAATGCTATTTCATTATAGAATTTTTTTAGTGAAAATGAGGTGTAGGAGGCTATCCGGGGTTTTGGGGGCGATAAAGCCCCGGGGCCCGATGGGTTTAATTTTAAGTTTATTAGGAAAACTTGGGATATCATTAAACCGGACTTAATGAGGGCAGTTGCGTGGTTTTTGGAGAAGATGGAAATCACAAGGGGATGTAACACATCTTTTTTCACAATTATTCCTAAGGTAGTGGATCCCATTGGGCTCGAGGATTTCCGTCCTATTAGTCTAATTGGGTGCTACTATAAGGTCATTGCTAAGATGTTAGCAGAAAGGGTAAAACGGGTAGTAGGGTTCGTGGTGGGAGAAGAAAAAAACGCGCTCATTAAAGGAAGATACATTCTTTATGAGGTACTCATAGCAAATGAGACGATGGAGTTTTTAAGGAAAAATAAAGAAAAGGGTCTAATTTTCAAAGTCGATTTTGAAAAGGCGTATGATAGTATTAATTGAATATTTTTGCTGAATATTATGAAGAGAATGGGGTTTTGAGAGAAATGGTGTAAATGGATAGAAGTATGTCTTAGATATTCTTCTATGTTCATACTTGTTAACGGATCCCCTTCGGAGGAATTCGGATTAGACAGGGGTGTTAGGCAAGGAGACTCTTTGTCGCCATTTTAATTTATTTTAGTAGCGGAAGGGTTAAATGCGATTATGAACGAGGCGGTGACAAATGGTATTTTTAGAGGAGTTAAACTCAATGAGCTTTTGTAAGCGGTGCTTGGAGTGAAAGTGATGATGACGAAGAATCAAGTAAAGATGAAATCGCTCTCATGGGACATGAATCAAATGAGGTACATTCTGACTCATCTTACTCTTATATTGCTGATGACACTTTGCAAAACCAATATAATCAATTGTGTGAGCTTAGCTTAAAAATTATAACTAAAAACAAGTTTTTAAAGACCAATTTTTTTTTAGAAAACGAAGTTTATGAGCTAAAAGAAAAAGCAAAACGATTGGAAAAAGGCAAGGCTAATGACGATGGTTGTAAATCATGTCAAGAGCTTAGTCTTGAAATAGAAAAGCTAAAACTCACACAAGAAGTTCTCATCGAACATAACTCTAAATTTAAAAGATTTAACAAAAATATTTCTTGTGCCAATGAAATAGAAGAATTCAAAAAGTACTAGGAAATACAAGTGGATTAGGTTTTAATGAAGTAATGATTCCAAGTAGTCAAACCAAAATGGCCGAAAAAGACAAACAAACTGTCACAACTACAACAGTACATGACGGACCAGACGGACCCAAAAATTTGGTTCCGTCCGTTGAAAAAATTGGTTCCGTGGTGTCTGCAGTAGGACACCAGGTTTGCTAAACGGACCGTAGTGAATTTGTCAAGGTAACTAAGAAATCTAAGGATATTGTTAAAC
The DNA here is from genome assembly GCA_022545495.1 of Chrysanthemum lavandulifolium. NCBI lineage: Eukaryota > Viridiplantae > Streptophyta > Magnoliopsida > Asterales > Asteraceae > Chrysanthemum > Chrysanthemum lavandulifolium. Next base: position 219,226,896 of record CM040244.1, read on the forward strand.
TAAAACCTGCTGTTACATTAGGAGTAGGACTTGCTAGAAATGAATTTAGATCTAAAACTACTCAACAGCAGCCTAAAACACCTTTTGCCAAACGCCCCTTTTCCAAAAGCAACTACAACATACAACCCAACTATCAACATACCGGTTGGAATCAAAACTACCCTAGACCATGTCAAACTCCTAATTACATGCCATGGAACTCTTACCCATCATTTCCATACATGAACCAAGAAAATGGTATGGTTAACCCAAACGGACCCATGAGATATTGGGGACCAAACACTTGAGTTATTTGTGTCATAGGTATGCTTGAAAGTTGGATTAGAACCTGATGAATGGATAAAAGATAGTGGATGCTCACGACACATGACAGGAAACAAAAGCCTCTTCTCAACATACCAAGAGTATGGCGGAGGTAATGTTACTTTTGGTAGTAATCTCAAAAGCAAAATCATTGGTAAAGGTACGATCACTCATAACTCCTTAACTATTGAAAATGTTGCTCATGTTGATAGATTAGGATTCAATCTACTTAGTATTAGCCAACTTTGTGATAAAAAGCATAAAGTACTATTTGAAGAAAATGGTAGTAAAATACTAAAAGATGGTATCACCATAGCTAAAAGAGTTAGGAAAAATAACATATATGTCATGAAAATAGATAGAACATCTAAAGACAAACTTTGCCTAACAAACTTAGATGATAACTCTACTCTTTGGCATAGTCGCTTAGGTCACGCTAATATGAGACTCATTCAAAACCTATCCTCAAAAGAGTTAGTTAGAAACCTACCAAAATTGAGATATGACCAACCCTTTTGCGATGCTTGCAAAATTGGTAAACAAGTTCATAGTAGCCATAAGGCTAAAAACATGGTTTCCACATCTAAGTGTTTAGAGCTTTTGCATATGGAATTGTTTGGTCCATCCACTATAAGAAGTTATGGAGGCAACTTCTACACTTTGGTCATAGTAGATGATTACTCAAGGTTCACTTGGAAAATTTGAAATACTTAGTAAGAAAATTCAAAATCAACTAGGTGTTAAAATTGTGTCGATCCGAACGGATCATGGTCGCGAGTTCGACAATGAAACACAATTTGGAAACTTTTGTGATACAAATGGTATAACACATAACTTCTCGGCTCCTCGAACACTCCAATCTAATAGGGTTGTAGAACGTAAGAATAGAACTATTCAAGAAATGAGTAGAACAATGCTTAATGAACAAAACATACCTCAAAAGTTTTGGTGTAACGCCGTTGACACTTCTACATACATTTTAAATAGAGTTCTAATACGTCCTTTCTTGAACAAAACACCTTATGAAATATATAAAGGCAAGAAGCCTACCTTAGGATATTTTAGAGTGTTTGGATGTAAATGTTTCATTCTAAATACCAAAGACTATCTCACCAAATTTGACCCAAAGTCTTATGAAGGTGTGTTTCTTGGTTACTCACAAACTAGCAAAGCATACATAGTTTTAAACAAAGAAACAATGAGAGTCGAGGAATCGTTGAACATAACATTCGACGAAAGTCCAACTCCCTCTGAGACATCACCTTTGGTAGATGATGATTTAGTTGAAAGTCAACTTGTTGAAAGTCAAGAAATTAATGATAATGACAAGAAAGATGAACCATTAAATAAAGAAATTATAAATATCAAACAATCCAAAAGTCACCTCTTAGAAAAGGGCATAGGATAATTAAACCAAAGAACACTAAGATCACAAGCCCAAAATCAAAGTAACTACTTTTGTTTTGTGTCGTCCGTTGAACCGAAAAACACAAACGAAGCAATAAAAGATGAATCTTGGGTAATTGCTATGCAAGAGGAGCTAAATCAATTTGTTAGAAATGAAGTTTGGAAATTAGTTCCAAAACCTAAAAATCAAACTATAATTGGAAAATGGGTTTTTCAAAATAAAATGGATGAAAATGGTGTAGTGTGTAGAAACAAAGATAGGCTTGTAGCACAAGGCAATAAGCAACAAGAAGGAATTGATTACGATGAAACTTATTGTTGGGTTCAGTAAATACCCAAACCCCTTAATCTAGGATTTGAATAGAAAATAACCTAAGTGCTTAGACCGTTAAGCTAACAGTCCTTTGAGTGCATAGTCTCTCGGTGAACCATCTTCAGACGCCTTCGAAGAGACATAGAAGAAGTCTCTCCACTCGATGGCGGAACTTAAAGGGTGAAGGCGAGTCAAGAAGAAGATGGTGGATTCGGTAAGTAATGACAATAACTTCATTGAATCCTCAAACTCTCTCCAACTACAAACATCAAGACAAATGGCAAAGGCGAAGACTATGAAGGCGATGAATGGGCGGGACAAAGCGGTTATGCTTGAAGCGATAAAGATGGAGTACTTATCTTCAAGAAGTCAACCTTCCTAAAAGGCTCAAGATCGATCTTGACATGAAGAAAGTGACTTGGTCCCTTTACCTAATATAGTCTTTGTAAGCAGAGAAAAAATACATCGATTTTGTCTTACGCAAAAGTGTCGGTTGTCACTTAGGAAAGAGTTAAAACTCATACTTGTATAAATAGCATAAGAGATGGAGTGAAAGGTTAAGCTTGTGAATTGTAAAACACACATACACGCAAGCCATCTTTCTCTCCTCCAATTACAACAATCCACGAGATAGCTCGGTGGGTACTTGTAGTTGTGCTCGGACTTAGCTTTGAGCTTAGAGAAGAGTTGCAAACACTTTGTTATTTCAATCCTAATCTTTGTTCATAAGTACTATGGTAACGTATTCTTTTGATTCATTTCTAATAAGAATATGATGTTGAAAATTACTACGGTGTTTTATTTATATCTTTTCAGGTCATTGATTCACTATTAGATTTGTTTACTCTACTTAAATTGTTTTATACTACAATGAATAGGGAACAACAAGTGGTATCGAGCAAGGTGATTATAAAACTATTTTTAAGCCGCTCTAAGCGTTTTAAATCGGGATCCTTAAAATGGTGAAATTGATGTACCCCAACTAGTCGATAAAAGGGTGGAGCTTATTCATTTGTTGCCCTAGACTTGAAGTTGGTAAATTCAACAAATGGAAAAAGCGTATGCTTTGCTATTTGATTGGATGGAACCTTATTATATCAAGTGTATAAATGAAGGTCCATTTATCCCAAAGATCTGCGAAGGTTTGCCTAAACACAAGCTCGATGAACTCGAGGATGAGAGAAGAGTGGTCAACCAGGACCAAAAGCTCAAAAGTATCATAATATCTTGTCTTCCGGCGATATTATGGATCGATTATAAGTCGTAGTACGGCCAAACAAACACAGGATGACTGGTTTATAGTCATGAAGGTCCATCGATACCAAGGAAAGCAGGATTATGGACACGAAACTTGAGTATAATACCTTGAGGGCTAAGGACTCGAAACTCATCTCAAACTTACACCGTTACAAAACTCTTTTAAATGAAGCTGTTAAATGATGGTGTTAAGTTGTCCAAACATGAAATCAATGTTGGTTTTGTCAATAGTCTCCACGAGAAGTGGTTGAATTTCTCTCAAGGACTTAGGAATGCTAATCATATCCGAATCTTGAGCTTCACGAAATTTATGGGAAATTTGTCTATGAGGAAAACCTCATCAGCAGACGATACCACGACTTAAAGAAGTCTCGGGAAGTTAAGAAGTCCCGACCACGACTTCAACACCTATATCAACTACTTTCTTTTCCAACAATGTGGTTCAAGACTTTCAAGAAAACTCGGATGATGAGCACGATGAGAGATCAAGTGAGGAGTACCTAAATGACACGAACGTTGAATTTCGGAAAGGGCACTCCTTGCTAACTCTCGAAGGTTTATAAAAAGAAACAAAGGTTTTCAAATGCTAAAGCAAATGAGGACCTTGAATGCTTTAAGTGTCATAAAGAGGTCATTTTGTAAAAGACTGCATTTTTCAAAAACAATTTCGAACCCTCTTATAAACCATCGAGGTCAAATCGGTCCTCGAGGCTTTAGCAAATTTCAACCAAAATCTACCGGTCTCATCAAAACTTTCAAAACAAATCAGATCAAAACAAAAGCGTTGATTTTGAAGCTAAGTATAGGAAAGTCAAAGCTAAGCTTGCATTGCTTGATGCAGTCCCTCGAAACAACAAAAGTGTTCAATGCATGCGGGGTAAAACAAAGGCCTTGTTCTTTGAAACCTTTGGCGGGATGAAGAGCCGGTGTCATCAAATGATGAAATGGTGCATGTCGATTACTCGATGGCCCTCTCGAGAAGAGGACAAGCTAGTCGTTGGAAAGAATCATGCAGGGAATGGAGAATGGGTCAATATCACAATGGAGAAGGTAAATATTTTACTTTCTATGGATGATGACTACGATTGGCGATCTTACATGAATTATCTTAATGTTGACCTTAAGTTTGTAGAAGAGCAAAGACCGAATCTTTTTCAAAATAAACAAGCTAAGTTTTAAATTAAACAAGTGTAGGGATGAACTGCTTCTTTTAAAACAAGCTAAGCTTGAGGCTGTCACTTTGCAAATTCAAAACACTGAACTAGTTAAAAGAAATCAGGCTCTTCAAGACGAACTCAAAAAGTGTTGAAACTAGCAGACCTTGATAGATATTGAGCTCTCGTAGATCGTTAGTATTGCTTATGTAATCACAAACAAACTAAAAGAAAATCTCTACAACTTGTATTCTTTAGCGGAATATAAACACAAGTATAAACACAAATAACTAAGAACTCTTTGATCCTCTATGGATCGTTATGTTAATAATAATCACATACATCATTCATTCTATTGTGTTCCTTTTATAGACAAGGAACCTAACTTGTTCTCAAAGAAGCGTAAAACTAAATAAGATATACACAATCACTTCCTAATAAAGCTCATGCATATCCTAACTAACTATAGAATATACGGAATAAATATCTCATGAAACAAACTAATAACTATATAACTTCGGTAGAATTATGTCTTGGTAGAATCCGGCACACTTCATGAGAATCCTTGAGAATAATTTCAAACATAATCCATACTTCACATAATTCCCAACAATCCTCCCTAAAGCGGAATTTGACTTGGTTAAGTTCCGGTTTCTTGATAGATCTTTAACACTTCATAGCTAGAGGATTGTACACGAACATCAGCAACAAAGAATCAAAATAAGAATGTGACAACTCGCAATTTCAGGTCATTTCTCGAAACAATTCATGCTTCACAATTTCAACATTTATCGTAAACTAGGTTTACGTGTTCCAAATTCGCGTAACCTTAAGGGTTTAGCGGCGAATTCATGATCATATCATCACGAACATTTCATATGGACTAAGTTTAGTCTACATTTCATTAGCATCAATTGCATCATGTTAGTTCATTCATGATTTTTCATTTCACCTTAAACGCGTAAATTTTATATTAAATAAGCGTTATCGCGTGAGTTATTATTTTGAATATTTAATCCGTTACCTCCAAAATGATCCCGATACATTTTATACTTACATTTAGTTTCTAAAACTATATTTTGAGTTTACCTAGTGTTTTAAATTTATTTTGTGTATAAATCGTTAAAGTTATATTATTACGACACTTTTCTTAAAACTACTCGATAATTAATTTATCACTCAATTTTTACAAGAAATGTATTTTACAATTTTATGATCTCATTATACTTGACTTAGATCTAATAAAATTTATTACGAACTAAAACTACCTTAGATGCACAATTGTATATAAAAGCTACAAGTTACAACTTATACTTATTTAACTTATACATTTTACCTACACAATTACTTATACAATAAAGAAAGAAAAAAAAAATATATTGAAGGACACAATCCCCCAATAACCGGCCTTGGAGGGGGGGAAGTCATGGGTTGGTAAATTATTTCTTACATAAGATAGATTTATACACAATATTTCTTTTACACATTTCATTCATTCACAACAATCATCCAAGTCAAGTCAAGTGGTTTTCTCTCTTGTTTTCCCCTCTCAAAAACCGGTCACTCTATAGAAGATCAAGGGATCATCAAAAATCTTTCAAGCTCAAGTGTTTAACAATCTAGATTACACTCTTATTAAGGTTTTGAAATAAAAACCTAGGGTGTTTAGGTTAATCCTTGTTCTAATCACCTCATCAAGTTTACTTGTAAGCATATTACTATCATTTTACATATTTCATCTTCATATCATATTTATTTCTTCTTAGTTGGAGCAAACATGCAAGACTTATGTTGATTTATACCATTTTACATGATTTTTAGAGTTATATATATATAAAGGTCATCCTATAATTATTCCCTTGGTATATATTGGTATTGATGATGTTTAGGAACCCATGACACCCTAAGAAGGTGTATGGTAGGATTAGATTAGCTTTGGAGTTGATTTGAAGGGATTGGAATAGGTTTGGTACGATAAAAACTATTTTCGACAAGTATATAAAGTGTTCTGTCCTTATTTTGTTTTTCGGAAAATCCGACAGAGGCACGAATTTTTGGTCTTGATATTTAGAAAATATACTTTAAAAGCGAATCCGTGGCCGCTTGAGCGGATTAAAACGGAGTTATAACGAAGAAGTTATGGATTTTACAAGTTTGACGACGAAATATATGTTTTCGAAAATTTCAGCAAGGTATTTTTACTTTATTCGAGTCAAAAGCAGTCCTAAGCTTTATAAATTATTTCGACATTGTCAAAAATATAATAGTATACTTTGATACGAAGCTAAGGACATATAATACGTAGAAAACGGATTTGAAACGACTAAGATATGCACGTTTTCATAAACTTGCCGTAACTATTATTTTTAGAAAAACTATATTATTTTTACGAGATAAGTGTTACGGTAACCAAAACGACCATGTTGAAGGCTGTTTTTAGCTATGATGTAGAACTTTTTAGAACGAGATGTCTTCTAATAAAATCGAGATCACCAAGCATATTTTTCAAAACGACCAACCGTTTGTATAGCGGAGTTGTAATAAATTATTTACGGATGCTTAAACTTTGCCGAAACTCACTTTTACACAACATTTAGACAAAATCACCATCTTTAACCTTTAATATCTTTATGTTCGAGACCTCTATGACGAAAACTCCTGAACTGAAACTTCTAGATTTTGATACAAGCTTTCCAAAACCGTCGAGTTCGTTTCCTAACGTTCGACGTACACCATTTTACTACTAGTTTTTCGAAGCCATTTTTTGTCACTTTCATGAAATTTCCGACGACATGATTTTACGACGAAAAGTTAAAATTTCACAATAAATCATTACGAAACCATTGTAGGATGACATTTTGACGTAAATACTTGTAAAGTGATTTAAGAATGGTCAAGACGTCAAAAGAATAATTTTTTCGACGATAAGTACTATTTTCAAAACTCACAAATGGTATAAATAACATACGAAATGCATGCATAACATTACATCATAACTCATTACATATCATATCATTCGTAATAGGTCAAGGTTAAAGTATCCCGCTATACCTCAGTGTACTCACTCTTGTCATCATACCAGTTTATCAAGTGAGTTTTCATAGCCCCATTTTCAATTGTTTGTACTATTTTGGGGGAGATACATGCTCATTTATTTTTCACAAGTACTTTAGATTTTTAAGGCTAAACTCTATCATGATCACCATTGTTTCTAAATCAAATGTTATACTATATCAATTGTTCTTGTTTGCGTGCTATAGTTCTACGTCGTATAACGTTCTAAATCGATTGACTCGATACATCGTCGTATAACGTTCCAAATCGATTGACTCTCGATACATCGTCGTATAAAGTCCTATATCGGTTGACTCATCGATACATCGTCGTATAACGTTCTAAATCGGTTGACTATTGATACATTAAGTCTAGTTTTATTGATTAAGTGCTATCGTTCTCGTCGAGTTAGGTACTATTGTGAATACATTTGACATCATGTGTTTGAACATAAACTATACACATTTTGGCGGTGGGTTGTGAATACACAGGTTGCAAGTTTTGTATGAGCGGAACTTGGGCTGGGTGGATTTACAATGCCTTTCTTGCATAAACGATTTTGGAAGGCTTTACATTTCAAAACAAACTCTATGAACTCACTCAACCTTTGTGTTGACACTTTTAGCATGTTTTTATCTCAGGTATCTAAGGCATTCACTTCATGGCATGCATTTGGACATCATGGAGTCGTGATGACGACGCGTCTCACTTGGGTTTTATGTACTTTAAAACATCGTTTGAATTGTAACAAACTTATTTCCGCACAAGTTGATTTTCATTTGGGACCTACTTTGTAAACTCTGATTGTTTTATTAAATCAAACGATGTATTTTCCAAATGACACTTTAGGTCATTCAATATAACTGTGATTGTGATGCTATGACAGTCAATCCCGTGAATTCCATTCACGCAAAAGCAGTAATTTGGGGTGTGACAAAGAACACCTTAATGATGACAAATCTTTGAAACGCCGGATCTTTGCGGCAACAAATGACAACAACTACATCAAAACATATTAGTTTCATACTATTCTCATCACATCCGGTGTGTTAACTCCTGTGAGAGGTGAATAATTGAAAATAATGGATTTGATGTCTCTTACCAATAGCCATCACAACCTGGAGTAGCCAAATGTTTAAGTTCAAAACCATGGTACACTCGATAACCATCGATTTATTAGCAAATCGGCAACCATGAACGGATTTGATATGTCTTTACCGTAGCCGTTTGCTCGGGATTAGTCAATTCGTAGAATTGGTGAACGATTACCAAATATGGTATTCCAATGCCTTTACCACAAGCCATATACAAGTGGGCTAGTCAATTCTTGGATTCCAAAAGGAATAAACCATGGTGAATTGATGACCATACAACTCTCGACAATTAAGCATGGGTAGTTGCAAACCCTATGATTTTGAGCAAACCATTACTGACTATCAATGATTTGATGTGTCTTTACCAAAGTTTGTACCCTTTGGACTAGCTAACTCTTTGATATACACAAGGTACATCTGGTGAGTCAATAACCATCTACAATGTACAACAAACCTGCAATAATAGTTAGACAAAACCAAAAAAAACAATTTTTTTAACTAAGAAAAGAAATAACACAAAACAAATATATTACAAACTATACACAATACCAGAATCAAGATGAAGCTTTATGTTGCAACTGATCATTACCAACTGGATCTGGAGGAACTTCCAACTTCTGTCTAAGCATTCTTTCCATCAGCCTCATAGGCAAGGGATAATTCTTATCAGCAAACATACAAACAGTAATCCCACTCTTTGTCTCCACCACATGCACACAAGGCAAAGGATAAAATCTCCAAGTCTCAACCTTCCATTGATGTGAATTCTTCCAAATATGATACCCTTTACCATTTGGAGATTGAGAATCAAACAATACTTGAAGATCACCCAACAAAAATAAACCAGAACCCTGTGGTGTATGAATATCATAATGCTTAGTAACAATACCATACAGAGTATTCAAATCTTGCCTATCCACCAAATGAAGTATTTCCTTCAAGAAATTGAACTTCAGAGTAGTATAATCCAAACGATAAATAGTATTAAGCTCCCCATTAGTCAATGTCCAATTAATCAACACATCATGAGATCCTTCAGGAAAAACAGCAACAAATCCTTCTTTAATAAAAGTTGAATCAGCAGCTTTTAAATCTAAAGAACTACCTCTGATAGACTGATGAATCCTAGAAGTATATGACCCATCTGATCTCACAGATCGCCTTAGAGTAGTGTGACTTCGTTTAGACATTCTTTTCATCCTCCTACCAGGTATATAAATTCCCATAGATGAGACATCCTCAGATGTTTCAGGAACATCTTTAGCTTTAGTGGAAGAGGTAAAAGAAGACTTAACTGGAGCAATACCTCTCAATTTATACATACTCTTAAGTATCACTCTAGCCTGCTTAGCTTTAGCAGCTTCTCTTTCAGCTTTCTTACCCATATCTTCTCCTTCTAAATCAATTAGCACACTGACCTTCTTAACACAAGGTAATATTGTAGAAGAAATAGTTTGTGGTTCAGAAGATTGAACCCTTTCAGCTGAAGGTATAGATGCAGTAGATGCTTCAGAAGTTGTAGAAGGGCCCTCATCAATGGCAACTGAAGGATTACCATCAGCAGTAACATTGGTAGAAGGTGGATTATTAACAACATTGTCCTCATTAGCGACCTCATTCCCCGAGGCAACATAGTCGCTAGTAAAGGATAATGTGTCCCTCATATTTAGTTCTCATGGAAGCAAATAGTTTAGCGAGATAAAGCTCCTATGGGATAAAAGGCTTGTGCTCGGGTATTAGTGTCTATTATCATTTGCAAAAACCTAGGGTACATTAAAACTTATGCTTTTCTTTTGAATATTCTCACCATGTTATCAAAAATAAACTTGGAAAATTATAAGTTAACCCTTGAGAAAGACACACTACCACATCCCAATTGTGAGAAGGCGATCCCATCCTCCTGATTTATTGCTTATGCACTGAAGCAATGTGTGAACTAAAAACCTCCACATCGGGCATAGTTGATTCTTGAGCCACATGTCTGTACGTTCACCTTGATATCCAATAGCTCTCAGCCCATCAAGTATCACCACTGAATTAGAATGATAAACCCCATTCTCATCATCCAAATGAAGTCGACTTCTGATCAGCTCCTCTGTCACAACATACTCGACATCATCAACCATAGCCACGATCTCTGTTTCACTACGTTTTGAAGCAGTCGCCCAAAATTGTGTTACCAACGATTCATATATAGCATTAGGAGAATGTGTTAAAGCATAATGAATCTTGGACCTCTTCAAGAACTCCACCATTGGTTTATAAAAATCATCACCCTTAGCTGTTCCCAGAAAAGCAACTTTATTATGATCGTGCTTGAATTGAAGTGCCATGAGAAATTTAGATAATGGGTTATGATTGAATCAATGGAAGATATGTTTAACTCGAATAAAGAGGGAATCAGTTAATATTAGACGACGATATGCGAATAGGGTATAAGTAGAAGTTTCCAAAATTTTGGTCAAAATAATTAAGTTATTGACCAAAGCTGACGTGTAATGCAACCTTTTACCAAATTTAAATTTCAACTTCAGCAGAAACAATGGTCATTCTGCTGAAGTCTTTCAATCAGCAGAAACACATCACGGATTCAAGAAGCTTCAGTAAATATCTTTTAACTGTTTCACCCAACTCGCATTAAATCTCATTAAACCTTGAAACAGTCTATAAAACAATCCCCAATGCACACTTATCTCTCATCAATTACCCCCAAATACCATCATAAACCCTAATTTCACCATGAAACACAATCAACCAGAATAAACCATGAATAATAAACCAGAGGTTGTTGATCCAACCTCTTCTCCATCATCATCATCATCCAGTGATTTCCTTCAATTTTTTCCATATCCATAAGACCCTCGACCTTTGAAATCCCCATTTCTCAGTTCTTCAGATGATGATAGTGTAGTGAATCCAAGTGAGTCTGCTGATGACTCTGATGAGTCCACTAAGACGAGAACATCTTACTCCCAACCTTCAGCATCTCAACCTCAACAGAGGCCTCGTGCCGAAAGAGAGGTGGTGCTTGCTCTTCCTGCGCCATGGTTTGGTGCTTCATCACATATCGTATAGGGGAAGAGCTTAAGGAGGGTGGATGGATTGCTTTTTGGTGAAACCAAGTAGATGAAGTACAAAGGACATGTGCGGTCATCTTCATCATCATCATCTTCATCAATCCATTCTTCCCATTTTGATCCTTAGCTTCTTTGTCGTACCGGTCATGCATATCACAAATGCATATCCAGCAGCTAGAATAGAAGATATGAGCTGTCGTGCATATCCAACAGCTGTTGGAATAGATGATATGAGCTAGAATAGGTTTAGTAGATCATGTATATAACTGTTCTTGTAGTTGCTTTTGAAGTTGATTGTACTCTGTAAGCTGTAAGCTGTAAACTGTTTCTTGAATGAATGAACGAACACTGAACTTCAGTACTTCTCTTGAATAAACATTTTAACTTCAGTACTTTCTCTTCAGTGGAAATACATTGCTCACTTCAGTACTTTGATTTATGAAGAAACAAGCTTTAAAGCTTACTTGACCATTTTCCATTTGACCAATCATGATGAACTTCAACTTAGATAAACATTCTGCAAAACAAAACAGACAGCGAAACACACAAACCAAACAAGGACAAACAGACTAAAATTACATTAGCAGGTTAGTGTTAGAAAACAAAAGAAATCAAAAGTATACACAAAAATCTACAAAAATATGCAAAGTGTACACAAATCCTCCCCTGAGGCATATGCCTCCCCTGAGGCCTATGCCTCCCCTTAAACTTTGCAGTTAAGGGTTAAGCATACCAATATGGACCACAAGGTGTTGAAACCTTGGTCCATCAAAAGCCTTGTTTAACAAGTCTGCCACATTATCATCAAGATGAATTTTAACCACTTTTATCAAATGTTTGTCATATGCATCTCTTATAAAGTGGTGCTCGATTTCAATATGTTTTGTTCGATTGTGAAAAGCTGGATTTTTAACAATGCATATGGTACTTTGATTATCAATAAAAATTGTTGTGTTCATGAAGTTATACCCATAATCCAACAATTGATTTTGTATCCAAAGAACACGTCCACAACAATTTGCGTGACAACGTACTACGCTTGATAGATGAGGTAGCCACAATAGTTTGTTTCTTGCATTGCCAAGAAATCAATCTCTTTCCAAGGAATTGGCAACCTCCTGTGGTGGACCTCCTATCCAGATTTGCATCAACATAGTCACTATCACTATATGCTTCCAGCTTAAATGGAGACTCTTTTAGGCACCAAAGGCCTAGATGAGGTTGGCCTTTAAGGTACTTAAAGATCTTCTTGACAGCATTGAGATGGGAAGTAAGTGGAGTAACTTGATGTCGAGAACAAACACTCACAACAAAAGTAATATCAGGCCTTGAAGCTGTTAAATACATCAAAGAACCGATCATAGATCTGTATAAATGAACATTCACTGGTGGATCTGCTTCATTGTTGGTCTTTGTCTTTGGAGCTTCATAAGGTGTAGTGGCAGTCCTGACACTCTCCATTCCAAATTTCTTTAAGATGTCCTCACATATTTGTCCCGGTGATAAAGATACCATCGAGTTTCACGAACTTGGAGACCCAAAAGAAAGTCAATTCCCCATAGCACTCATCCGAAACTCTCCTTCATAAGCTCCTCAAACTCCCTGCACCAAGCTTCTTTTGTGGATCCAAAAATAATATCATCCACATACACTTGCACAAGAATAATATCTGTGGAATTCTTCTTAAGGAAAAGTGTCTTATCAATTGCACCTCTTCGATAACCATGCTTCTGCAGAAATGATGAAAGCCTAGCATACCAAGCTCTGGGTGCCTGATGTAGTCCATAGAGAGCTTTGACTACATTGTAAACATGATTAGGATGATATGGGTCTTCAAATCCTTTAGGTTGAGTGACATAAACCTCCTCTTCTATTTCACCATACAGAAAAGCACCTTTAACATCCATTTGATATACCATAAATCCCATGTAAGATGCATAAGCCAAGAATATCCGTATGGCCTCAACTCTAGCCACAGGTGCAAACACTTCATCATAATCAATCCCTCCTCTTGTCTATACCCCGAGCAACCAATCTCGCTTTGTTTTAATGACAACACCCTTGCATCTCTCTTATTCTTGAGAATCCATTTAGTCCCAATTGCATACTTGCCATCGGTAGTGGTACCAAGATCCAAACCTGCTGATTTTGAAATTGTTGCATCTCTTCTTGCATTGCCTCAAGCCAACTTGAGTCTTCAAGAGCCCGAGTAACACTTGGTTGGTTCCACTTGAGAAAGAAAACAAGCAAAGACAATGTTCATAGTCCGTGTGATTGTCCTTTGTCGATTTGAGACATAAGAGAAAAAAGCCACTTGACCATATTTAGAACTTGTCACAAAACCCCTAGTTCTAACGGTGCATTAGGATCACCAATAATATTGGATTGTGGATGAGTATTATTGATCCTTTTAGTAGCGATGGTGTTGACATCAATGGAGGTATCAAGATTAGTCATGAGGTTCAAAATCGGTGTCATAAGAAGGTGAGGTGAAGATGCCACTTTGGGTTGATGATGACCAAGATCCGAGGGTTTTGGAAAATGTGTATAAGGTTCTCCAAAGTGCATTGACACTCTAGTAGAAATAGGAGTAGAAATAGCATGTCTTTCAGCAGATTTGGTGATGATAGGAGAAAGCAGGTCACTTTCAGTGAATTGTTGTTTCCACCGATTGCTTTACTTGCACTCTCCTCATCATTCCTCTCAAACATCTAGATTAGCTGCATACTCTTGTTTCTTAAGCCTAGCAAGGTCCTCGGCATAGTGTGAGTCATCTTCACTCTCATCGGTAGAATCTTTAGAAGTGTCACCTTCAAAATAGTTAGGGAGAAAGAAGGCACTACAATGGGTTGTTCATCATCTTCAAACTCACCGTCGAATCGGCATCCATAGTACACCTTTGTTAGTTGGAGACTCTTGAGTACCGCATGTTGGTTAGCCATATGTCTAGAGTAACCCAAATAATCGATTAAGTAATCAAGGTCAAAAGACCAAACATGACCACATCCTTGAACATTAGGCTTGTCTTCTAGAAACCTCGGGTTCAAAGTCTTCTCAATCTTCTTAGCGAGATAAATTGTAAACCACGTATGCCTTACTATGAGCGTAATATCCCACAATATAACCATCATCGACTTTCTCATCAAATTTGCCCAATGGATCACTTGTATTCGAATGGTCACCGACAACCAAAAGGTTTAAGGTAATGAATAGCAGGAACTTTCCATAGAGAAGTTCATATGGTGTTTTGAAGTGAGGTCTAGTAATGGACACCCTATTCAAGACATAACAAGTCGTTGTAACAATGACTTCATTCAAAACATGGTGGGTAATTTAGAGTGCGCCAAGATTGATCTTGCGACCTCTATTAAGGTCCTATTCTTTCGCTCACCACCCCATTTTGTTGTGGGGTTCTTGGAGTGCTATAGTCCCTTTTATCCCTTTTGACCTCTGAGTTCTATAAGTATAGCATTCTTGAACTCGTTCCATTATCACACCCAATTCCTTTAACCTTTTGTTCAACTGATTTTCAATAAGGGTAATGAACTCTTTCAACACTTGGAGATGTTTCATCTTTGGTCCTTAGAAAGCATACCCAACAAAATCTGCTATAGCCATCGATGATAACCCGACAAAAATACTTTTGATCAATGCTTCTAACTTGAGTTGGACCAAAAGATCCATATGAAGCGGTGAAGAGGTTCGAAATAATGCTCATGAGTAATGTGACTTTGTATGAGGCTCGTGTTGCTTTCCTTTGTTGCGAGCAACACAATTATGATCATTGGTGAAAACTTTGGAAGGAAGACCTTCAACAAGACCCAGTTTAGAGAGCTTGTTTATGGTCTTGAAGTTCACATGAGCCATCCTCCTATGCCATTTGGTAGACTCATCCAGGATGCTTTAGCCACCAAACAAGTTAAATCACCTTACGGTTTAACATCGTTAAGTTGAATGTATAAAGATTGTGATTTCGAGGAACTCTCGTGAGAATTGATGTTTCTTCCGGGAGTTTGAAGTCTTTAGATAGCACAAGACATTCATCCTCCGAGAAGAGTACTTTGTTCTTGGTGTCACAAATTTGTGAGGCGAGAACAAATTGAAGTGTTGGAGTTCCACGACATAGTATACATTCTCAATGTCCGGTTGAGGTGTTTTGATGGTCCCTTTCGATAATCCTTCCATCACTTCCTCCAAAGGTCACATTGCCTCCTCCTTCAATGGGTACAAAGTTGTGCATCATATCTCTGTTTCCTGACATACTTCTTGAGCAACCACTATCAACAATGCCAACATCTTTATGCTTAAGAGGATGTTTCTACAACAACAACAAAAATCTACAAAATATTAGTACACTATGGAGGCTCAAGTCATTACTGACTTGAACCTGCCTTGTGGATCATATGATTTATGCCATGCAGATGTATAAGATCCACCATTGTTCTTGGGTTTCCATTGAAGTTTAGGTCCCTTTTTATTCCAAGAACAACTCACGAGGACTTGTGACAATATCGATACCCTTCCCAGCATTCATAGAGTCAACATATCCAGGCCAATAACCATTATTAAAATATGAACTTGTTGGTTGTACATATGGTCTAGCAACTGAGCTTTTCCAAGAAAAAGGAGAATTAGTATAAGTTGCTTGTGGAACATAAGGAGGTATAGCATTAACATTGGTCCACATTGGTCTAGATTTCCTAGAATCACCACACCTACCCATCCTTTGCTCATGATAATCACAATCCTTAATTAAATGAAATTTACTTCCACACACAAAACATGTCTTCTATTTAGAAGATTTATTCAAACCAAAAGATGTTCTATTACAAGCAGAAGTATTCAAACCAAAACCATGAAAAGAATTGTTTTTAACGAATTATTATGCAAAGAATTAAAAGCAAGTCTTCGAGAGGCAACTGTCTTGAACTGGATTCCTTGGCAAGAACTCGACATGCTTATTGGTAGTCTTGGGTGCGAGCGGGGTGAAGTCTTGGGAAGGTCGAATTGTCATTTGAATCACACTCTGTAGACCCTTGGTTGGAGGACTTGTCATTGTTAACACAAGAGACAAAGTCATTAGAAGAAGTATCGTGGTGCAGCAAGTCATTTGACTTTTGCCATAGAGATGGTGTGATCCATCAAAGTCAATGATAATGGAAAGGTCAATGGGCATATGCTCACCTCTAATAGGTCCACGTACAACATGTAGGTCACCTTCTTTCACAAAATTAGCTAGGCTCTTTGGTGTAGATTTGCGTGTGTCATCCCTAGCTTCTAATCCAACATACTTCTTAAAGCCTAAACCTATAGAAGTATTCGGAGTTTGACTAGCATAGATGTGACTAGCTAACTTGTTTCCATTTAATAACCATTCCTTATGCCTAGCAATTTCCTCATCTAGTTTCTCTTTTAGCTCTAGATTTTCTGACACTACATCTGCTCTTAACTTCTCAGACCTTTTTAACTCATTTTTAGTACATTCGAGATCCCTTTCTAATACACTTAACTTCTCATCTTAAGCTATTTGATTCTTCTGAAACCAAACCTTTTGTATTTCTAGTGTTTTTAAAGCCTGTTTATAAGCTTCAACTTCTACAAAGCATTCATTATATTTAGGTTTCAAAATATCGTAAGCTTCTTTGAGTTCATTATAACGCTCACTACAACCAAACAAACAGTTTTGTACCTGAGAGATGCCCATCAAGGCAATCTGATCATGCCTATCCTCTCAAGTACAACTTGCAATCAACCCCATGTTATCAGCACCAGAACTTTCATCATTCTCCTGATCATGTACCTTCCAGTCTACATTGGCATCCAAAGTAACAAGAGCAGCTGAGGATCCAGGCTTCAAATTGCCAGCTTCCCTCTGATTCTGCTGATAGGAAGAGTATCTCACCTCATCACCAGCTTTCCTATCTTTGCACTCTCTGGAGAAGTGACCCATCTGTTGACATGTAAAACACTTGACCTTCTTTTTGTCAAACCTTGCAGGATCTCTTCCCTGAAAGCCAAACTTCCTCCTAGCCTTACGTTCAAATCTCTTGATGTCCATGGATAGCATAGCCACTTGCCACTTTAACTTCATCTCCTCCATATCCAGTGGGTCAACCTTTTCAAGATCCTCATAAGCAAGTTCCTGCTGAGGATCATAATCAGCAAAGAAGGATCCAAGCACATCTTCCATTACACCACTAGATTTAGGGTGAGAGCTTGATGAAGGAGTAGTATAAGATGATGATGAGTAAGTTGGACTTGGACCATAACTAATCTTTGGGGTGGAGGCTCCTACAAATGCTGTGTGACTAGCAGTAGATGATGAACGAAAAGGACTTCTTACATCATGTTCAAGAGCTTTAAGTTTGTTATCTGACTCATCAAAGTAAGCATATCCGGACCACCTTTAGCTTTTAAAGCAATGCTCACTTGTAGCCGGGATGGAGGTAAAGATCTCAAAACTTAGAATTACAATCATCATTATCGGCTTTGCTGCGGTGATTTAAGCGACTTAAAATCTTGTGAAATTTGTCATAGCCCTTGTGAATTCCTTCCTCTTCAGAGATTTGAAAATCTTGAAACTGTTGTCTCAGCATGGACTTTCTCATTCTCCTAGACTCCTCATTCTCACCAAACTTCGCCTTGATTGCTAACCATATGTCCTTAGCATCTTGCATGAAGTGAAAATCACTCAAGTTATCCTCATGAATAGCTTGAAGAAGAATCATTTTAACTTTGGTTTCTCTCGAACCATGATAACTCTTCAAATTGATTTAGGAGGAACAAAGTCATCTCACCATCGACATTTCTGGTAGTTTTCTTCAAACTGTTTCCTTCCTTACTATCTCCCATAGATTCCAATCAATGTTGGAGATCCAGTTCGCATCTTCATTGCCCATAAATCGTATTCCTCCCTTTTAGGTAAGGAAACTTAGCATTCTTTGTTCGAGAGACTTAGTTGTTGCGGATGGGTGGAGTTTTGGTTGTTGGTGACTTGACATCAACATCGATCCGAGCATGGTGAATGTTGTTTTGGTTGTTAGGGTGTTTAGAAAAGCTGTTCTTAGTATCGTAGAGACTCTCACGAGGCTCTGATACCACTTGTTGAAACTAGCAGACCTTGATAGATCTTGAGCTCTCGTAGATCGTTAGTATTGCTTATGTAATCACAAACAAACTAAAAGAAAATCTCTAGAACTTGTATTCTTTAGCGGAATATAAACACAAGTATAAACACAAATAACTAAGAACTCTTTGATCCTCTATGGATCGTTATGTTAATAATAATCACATACATCATTCATTCTATTGTGTTCCTTTTATAGACAAGGAACCCTAACTTGTTCTCAAAGAAACGTAAAACTAAATAAGATATACACAATCACTTCCTAATAAAGCTCATGCATATCCTAACTAACTATAGAATATACGGAATAACTATCTCCGCAGAAACAAACTAATAACTATATAACTTCAGTAGAATTATGTCTTCGGTAGAATCCAACACACTTCATGAGAATCCTTCAAGAATAATTTCAACATAATCCATACTTCACATAATTCCCAACAAAAGGTTCAAGATATTTTTGATAGTTGGACTGCTAAAATCCTGTGGTCTTTGATCTTGTGGGGCCCCAGTAGCAAGAAGAGAGTCTTAGGTGAAGATCATCTTCCCGACTCTCTCAACAAAGACCGTGGTCCTAAGCCATTTGTGTCCGGTGGTATGATTACCGGTATGTTGACTAGTCCCAAGCCCAAGAATTGGATTGATCGGGTTAATCCCGATAGTAAGCTTCCTAATTTCGATTCGGAAGAATTCTAGAGCACGAGAGTCAAGCTCTTAAGAGCATGGTTGGACTCACGATGTGCCCGAGTCTTGAACACATTGAGTCCGGGCGAGTCTAATGCAACGCTTCCACCCCTAAAACCTCTTGGTGCCGCACCAAGCTCGAGCTTACTCCAATGCAATTCAATCCTCATTCACCAAAAGAAAGGTCGGACTTGGTAGAACCATCCGAAAAGGCCAACAAAACCAACTCAACAAGAGTCTACTCCCACCGAGACTTCCACATCCTTGACTCCCACTAAAGTCGACCAAATTCAAAGAATCGATCGAACTTGTGAGGAAGCTAAGCGAAAAGATGGAATCCCTTGAAAAGTCCACGAATCAATCAAGGAGACAAAGTCGACTTCCTCTAGTTCCTCAAAGTCCAAGTGAAACCCCAAATCCAAGCGAAGTGTGATCTATGCCACTATACCACCATACCATCGACAATTGTTATAGAATCCTTTTGTATGATGCGCAAAAGGATGATCACGTAACTTCGATCACTTACAATATGTAAGTTCACTCTGAAGCAACTATACCAAAGTTGGTCATCGGATGCTTCAACCTCCAAGTCTGCTCAAAATTTAGAGCAAAACCCTTTCCTCCTTGTCCACATCGTGGGTTTAATGTTCATCACCCCGACACTATCTCATGAACACATGTCGTGAGATTTATGAAATCCGACTCATGAGACATCCCAAGATGACCGTGTCATCCATGCAAGGAGAATTTCAAGCAACCCAAAGTAACCGAGTCATCCTCGGTCTCCAAATGCAAAACTTGTGGTAGCACAATGCACTCAACCACCGACCATGAGTCGATTGCCAAATTCAAAGAGACCTTGAGACCCAAGCCCACCAAGAAGTGGGTCACTAAGAGAAACTAATTCAGTTTACTACTTGTGCAAAGACACGCCAGGAGCCTATTTGGCATCTAGGCAGTGGATGCTCAAGAAGCATGTTGGTGTGAAGGAGTATATGCACAAGTATGTAAAGGAACCATGACCCAAGATAGTATTTGGTGATAACTCATCATGTCCCATGAAGGTTATGGTTCAAGGCGCAATGGAATAGTCTTCTAGAATAGCTTATGTCAATGGTCTCAAATACAATCTCATGAGTGTCGATAAACTATGTGATGCTAAGTAATTCAATGACAAACAAGGTACCATTTTCAATGCCAACAAAGAAGTTGTTTTGATAGCTCCTAGAAGAGATGATGTTTATGTCTTAGACATGTCTACTTTTTCTCAAGATGGAACTGTCTCTTTGCCAAAGCCATTGAAACTATCAATGGTCGTGGCACAAGAGACTCTCTCACTTAAACTTCAAAACATCAACAACCGGCAAAAAAACAAGGTCCTTGGCTTACCATCACCGGTTTTGCAAAAGATAAACCATGCTCACTGTGAAAAAGGCAAACATCAAAGAGCATCTTTCAAAACAAAACAAAATTTCTCAATCAAAGTCGCCTTCACCTCCTCGCATATGGATCTCTTTGGACCATCAATCCTAGATCAATCCAAGATGAGAAGTATACTCTTGTCATTGTTGATGAGTTCTCAAGATACACTTGGGTATACTTTCTTTCCAAAAGAGTCGCAATGATACTTTAATGTCATTCATCGTGAACATTGAAAACCGAATGACATTGTAAAACAAATCAGGGTGACAATGGTAATGAGTTCGAAATGATGAGCTTGAGAGCTTCTCGATGAAAAGGAATCTCCCAAAATTTTCATCTCCTTACACCCTTGAATAAAATGGGGTAGCCGAAAGGAAAAACATAACTCTCATTGAGGTTGCAAGAACCATGTTAAATGGCTTAGCTCTCTCAAAGCATTTCGGATCAAGCAATCAAAAGCGACTGTTACACTCAAACAGTCAATCATTGTCAAAAGACATAACAAAACCCCATATGAGATATTCAAAGGTAGACTTCGACATCACTACTTTCATGTGTTTCGATGTTCGTGTTTATTCATAACCACAAGGATCATCTAGGCAAGTTTGATGCTAAAGTCGATGATGGATACTTTCTAGGTTACTCACCGATCTCCAAAGCCTTGAGGTATTTAACACAAGGAGACAACAAGTTGAGGAAACCTTTCATGTCACCTTGATGAAAGTGTAGAAAGCATCAAGTTCACCAACACCTCGGTGGAGGAAATAGGAATTGATAACTCATCAAGATATCCTCCCGATGAGTATAACACCGAAATTAATTCCTCATACCAAGTCGATCGACATCTCATATTATGTCTTGCCTCACAACCCGTCACAACCAACTATTAGTGAATTCATTGATAATCGATCGGTCCATCTTTGGGATAGGTAACATCGATCCAAATGATCGTGAACCCGTGATTCATGAAACCCAACTGAACAAGACATCTCAATGATGTTCTTAATGATTATGTGGCTCATGCACTGAACTCACTCCCGAGTCTCTAGTGACCTCTTCAAGCTCGGATCCTAGACCACAAAGTAAGTGGACAAAATCTCGGGACATTGAGCTTGTAAACATCATTGGTGAACCCACTAAGGGCATGCTCACTAGAAGCATGGTCGCTAAGTTAACCGCAGCTTGACCAATGAATGTCTATATGCCGATTACCTATCGATATAGAACCCAAAAGTGTCACCGAGGCTCTAAAACACCCAAGCTGGGTTCAGGCCATGCAAGAAGAACTTCAACAGTTTGATAAAAACAAGGTCATGACCTTGATCAAATGTCCTCAGGATGTCATTGTCATAGGAATGAAGTGGGTTTTCAAAAACAAAACTTATGAAAACGGCACTATCATTAAAAACAAAGCCAGACTTGTAGCTAAAGGTTACAGTCAACAAGAAGGAATTGACTATGATGAGACATTTGCTCATGTTGCAAGAATGGAAGCCATCAGGATCTTCCTTACATATGCTACCTACATGAACTTCAAAGTTTACCAAATGGATGTAAAAAGTGCATTCCTAAACGGTGAAATCAAGGAAGATGTATGTTCAAGAACCTCCGGTTTTGAGAGTAGTGAATTTCGACTATGTCTCGCAAGCTTGATAAAGCTCTCTATGGATCAAGCAAGCTCCCGTGGCATGGTATGAAACTCTCTCACCTTCCCGATTCAAAACAAGTTTTCGGAGGAAAGATAGACAACACATTGTTTATCTATAGGACAAAACAAGATGTGATCTTGGTCCAAGTATATGTTGATGACATCATCTTTGGCTCAACAAACTACACTCTTTGCAAACAGTTTGAAAAACTAATGACAAAGAAGTTTGAAATGAGCATGATGGGTGAACTCACATATTTCCTTGGACTACAAATCGTGCAACCGATAAAGGAATCTCTATCGGTCAAGAGAAATACACAAGAAATCTCTTGAAGAAATATGAGATATCGTGTGCCTTAGTGAAGACACCAATGGTCCCTCCTAATGACCTTGGACCCGATCTCACCGGCAAGTCGATTAATCAAACCCATTTGAGAGGGATTGTTGGCTCATTGATGTATCTAATCGCTTAGACCACCATACAATTCTTAGTCATCTAATAGCAAGATATCGGCCCAATCCCAAAGAATCCCACCTCACTGCAGCCAAAAGAATACTCGGTATCAAGGGAACCCCAAGCCTTGGACTCTATTATCCAAAGTGCTCGGGGTTTGATCTCAAAGGTTACTCGATTTCGATTATCTTGGTCGCAACATGGATGAAAAAAGTACCTCGTGGTCTGTCAATTTCTTGGAGGAGAATTGGTTTGTTGGAGTGCTAAA
The DNA here is from genome assembly GCA_022545495.1 of Chrysanthemum lavandulifolium. NCBI lineage: Eukaryota > Viridiplantae > Streptophyta > Magnoliopsida > Asterales > Asteraceae > Chrysanthemum > Chrysanthemum lavandulifolium. The sequence continues at coordinate 219,250,157 of CM040244.1, forward strand.
AGCAACAATCGGTGGCTATGTCTTGGTGAAGTCGAGTATGTGGTCTCTTGCAGATGTTGTGCCAATGTTTTATGGATGAAAAGTTTACTCAATGACTATGACATCCATTTCAAAATGGTACCCATCTTACGTGACAACACAAATGCAATTGCAATCTCCAACAACCCCGTCCATCATCAAAGAACCAAACACATTGATATCGATATCACTTCATCGGGGACCACATAATGAAAGGAGACATAGAACTCCATTTCATCCCTATCGAATATCAATGGCCGATATCTTCACCAAACCCTTGGATGAACCTACCTTTAGGAGGCGAAAAGTGAATTGGGAATGCTTGACATTGAAAGTCGGGCATATGAAAACCAATCTCGATGAAGTTCTCGAAATGGTTCCTCCTCCTTGAACAAAACCCACAAGACAACCTCTCACTGAATGAGTAAGACTCATTCAGGGACCCTGACTATAGATATTGAGCATTGAATGAGTAACTAAATGTACCAAGTATTAGTTACTTAAATGTCCTAGGTTGGTAAACACACCAATTAAATATAGGAATATATGTCTTTGTATCTTACTGTCAAGGGTCCCTAATACTTACCTCATCGCACTTGGCATTAAATGCCTCCTCTCACATAAAATATCATGTGGATATTTTATTACTGCAAAAGTGCACTTTTACTGTACACTACAACTGTTTCATTGAAAAACGGGATTTTACTGCGGGTAGTGGAGGGTGGCATTAAATGTGGAAATTCAAACGTTTTTCAAAAACCGACTTTACAAATCCATAAATATGCACAAACTACCCCTCTAAACACTTTATAAATACCCTCACAAAATCCTTATAACACACACAAAAGATTTCTGCTAACAAAACTCTGTCAAATCTCTTTTCAAACATAGAAATCTTTGTGTTCTTCAAATCCTTTTTCTGAAAAATCTTCTCTGTAAACCTTTACAAAAGTTTTTCATCACAACTTAAGAGATTCAAAAACCTTTGATTGTTCTTGTCAAGTTAGTCTTCTCAAAACCCTAAAACTTTTTTAATGGAAATGGGAAGAACACAATCTCTTCAGTTTGCTTCACAGTAAGCAGGTGATCTTAACAATGTTGAATTTAAAATAAATAATGTCATAGGAAACTTTGAATATCCTCAAACTGTCCTAACCTATAAGGACATTATGAAATTTTTGTATAAGCGCCCACCGAAAACCGCCTTTATTCGATTGTCGCTTATTCTGCCAAAACCTCCTCGGGAGTTTTGGGCTACACTAAGGCCTTTGACCCGACACCCTCTCGATGAGAACAACCTTAGACCACTGTGGAATATCTCATCGAGTTCGGTCTTAACGGGGACAAGAATTCACCCCGGATTATAAAACATTTTGCACCTCAGCAGGTTAGACTACAACAAGGAGTTTATGTTGCCCATCCCGAACCCTCCACAGTGAAGGATGGGTTAAACAAATCGTTTTAGATCCAACTTTTTGGACAAGACCCCGGTCACCAAGAGTTCATTTCCGTGGCTTGGAGGATTCTATTCACTTTTGTGATTCAGTCCTCGGCGGGAACCACTCATCCATTGAACAAGTTAACTCTATTCAGTTGATGATGGCATACTGCTTGATGAATGGGGTCACTGTCGACATAGGGGAGATCATTTACAATGATCTTGTAACCAAGCTACAGAGCAAATCTAGGATGAAATATGTTTCGTATCCTAGGTTTGTCTCTTGTGCTTTACAAGTGTTACTGGGTTCCAATTATCCTCAGGAAGAAAAATATGGTGCTTTACCTGGCATCATGAGTCAATCAAACTTTCAAAAGGACCCATCCCTTGTCACTATTATTGAATTGACGGCCCATATGGTTACTATAAACAACCAGAGGGAATTAGTGTCTCCTAACCCTGCTCCTAAAAAGAAAGGGAAGTCTCAGATGGGACTAAGACCAAACCCAAGTCTCGGGGCCCCGAGGCTTGAGAACACCGCCAAAAGGCAAAGAAAACCCAAGACCGACTTGCCACCCACCGGAGACCAAGCAACATCCACCCAGGGACAACGAAGGACACCGATAAATCAAAATCGGTGCCCTTGGTCCAACTACTACTCCCCAAGATCCGAGGAAACATACAACCACCGGTAGGGAACGCCCACTTCGCCCAATGATGACATTAGCAAATCACAAGCATTTATCGAGGGCACACCGAATGATCCCAAAGACTCAAAGGGAACCAAACAACCCACCGATAGGGATATCACTTTCACCGACTACGCTAAAGGCATGGAAAAACCCATCGGTGTCTCGGGGTCTTAGGAGACAAAGACTCGGAGGAAAGGAATAACCCACCGATACGGAACCCAAAACCAATCGACTCCAGAGAAGGCACTGGAAACTCCCACCAAGATGTCGAGGGGTCAACGGAGGACAAAGACTCGAGGAAATATACCACTGGCCGATATGGAACCCATCACCAACCCTTGTTGATCTGTCGATGTTACTAGGATACTTTTCTCCGATGATGAACTGCCGAAAGTGAAGATATTATTTTATCGCAGGGAAGAAGTGGGCCGAGGTTCAATCGAACAAGAACCTCACCGATCCACAGAGCATCTTGAATCACCATTCTAGCGACAATAATGACTCCTCTTCCTCCACCGATGAATTCAAAAGATTTGATAATGTTCTTCCACTCATCGAGAGGTAGCTTGTTCGGTGGATCACCAAAGCTTCAAGGAAGCTATACTCCGGGTCATCTGAAACATTGTGGGAACAACACACCGAGGATGGTGCGATTATGCGAGATATGAAAGCCGAGGTACAAGCTTTTGATGAAAATGTTCATGAGCACGAGATCTCATGTATGACAATCTTCACAGATGGATGACAACTTGGCTAAATTTCTCGGGAACCTTGAGGTGTAGGCACTAAGATAGATGAAATAAGGAATTTGTCAAAGAAGACCCGGCTCAACTCTAAAGTGCTAAAGGCTACCGAGGCCTACTTGAAACAATCCTCCACCTCACCGAATCGATCGAAATGCTCAAATCTGCAAATGTTCGTGGTCTTCAATCTTGATCCGGTCTCTTCAAGCTACATTGGGCTTTATGAATACTCGGTGGCTACTTTGGCTCAAGCATCTTCTTCCTTGGCACGGAATCTCGGGCCCGAATGATGACTTTGGAAGTATCTCAGCAAATTTGGAAACAAAAGTCACCGGTATTCAAACAGATACTTCAGATATCAAGGCAATGATCATCGGAATTTATCAGCTTTCAATGGTCAAGCACTCGGTCCCCTCAAGAACAACACCAACTCTTGCCCTCACCGACGCTCGGCAGCAGTTGAGGGGAGAATCTTCTTGAAGAAACTCCTCTTCACACTAAGGAGAGCCAACACCACCAAGATCTCAAGCTCTAATATCATCATCACCACCATCCCACTGTACCTATCTCATAAGTACCACCAACATCTTCAACAACAACAACAATGACGGTGATCACACCAACAACAACAACAACACCACCCCGGTAGCATCTTCTTCTTCAAGCCGTGACAAAGGAAAAGGCATAATGACAACACCACCGAGCACGAGAAGATTCCTTTAAGATCGGCAACATCGAGTACTGCCACACCACAACAACTAAGTGCATACCTTGCTAAGGAGGAAAGGAAAAGAAACTTCTTTCAAGAGGAAAGAAAGAGCAGAGAAGCAACTGGTACAAGTAGTTCCGAGGAAGTCGAAAACATTATAATAGATGCTAAGAATCTTGAAAAGGGTCAGCAGATGAAGTTCAAGGATGCTCGAGCAAAAAAATGGTGAAATGAAAAAGCAGTTGGAAGAAAAGAAGAAGAAAGTCAAGCCCCGTGCAAAGCATAATTGAGCATTACAACTGGACAATGACAAGCCGAAGGCTACTTGAAAAGATCACAGATGTCAAAATCATCCCCAATACCAAACCACTGGCCATGAATGTTTACAGAGGGGATGATAAAAGACACTTCGAGGTTCATGATCCCATGAAATTCACTGACTTTGGGATCACTGAACTCGATGAACTGGGTCCAATAATTGAAAAGAAGAAGAATGCGGTGGTTAAGGAACTGATGAAAATACTCGATAAAAGGTATGAAAGATCGCGGGGATGCACCAAAGACTGGCGGGGATTCACCGCTTTAATCGCACCTCAAGGATCTCAACCACAATCATCCACCGCAAAAGGAAAAGAGTTGAGTTCCACCGAGATTAAAGTGCCTAGGCGGAGTGTAACAAGGAGCGCCGAAGGTGTAAAGTTCGTGATCTGTCGGTGATTGAAAAGCTCGAAGAGGGCTATTCCACATTGATGTCTATGGAAACCCAGCATTTCAAAGATGGAGTGACATTGATCGAGCAGTGTGGGCTGCAATGCTAAGCTACATACCGGTGGCCTCTCAAATTCGAGACTCCTACAAATGTCGGGTTCATGTCGACTTAAATGCCAAGATAAGAGACCATCCCGACAGGAAACACTCATCACCAAGAAAGTCAAGCTTGAAGCATCGGGAATCCATCCGGGTGACATCATTTTGAATTATCTTTTGTACTAGTGATTGGAACCTTGTAATTTGATCAATAAACGATGTATGTTTTGTTAAAATATTCGGTGTTCCTTATTGTATTCATTACTACATTCGGTGTAAGAAGAAGCCATTTGCTCACTTACACCGATCAAACACTTAGAATATTTGTATATCCAAATAGGGGAGGCTGTTGGGTTCATAAATATCCAAACCCCTTAATCTAGGATTTGAATAGAAAATAACCTAAGTGCTTAGACCGGTAAACACTAACGGTCATCGAGTGCATAGTCTCTCGGTGAGCCATCTTTAGGACGCCAAGAAGAGACATAGAAGAAGTCTCTCCACTCAAGAAGGCGGAACTAAAGGGTGAAGATCGAGTCAAGAAGAAGGCGGTGGATTCTGTGAAGTAATGACAATAACTTCATCAATCCTCAAACTTCTCCAACTACAAACATCAAGACAAACTGAAATCAAGATCAAGACTATGAAGATCAAGAATGGGCGGACAAAGCGGTTATGCTTGAAGCGATAAAGACGAGTACTTATCTTCAAGAAGTCAACCTTCCTAAAAGGCTCAAACATCGATCGACATGAAGAAAGTGACTTGGTCCCTTTACCTAATATAGTCTTTAGAACAGAGACAAAATACATCAAGATTTTGTCTTACAAAATTGTCGGTTTGTCACTTAGGAAAGAGTTAAAACTCATACTTGTATAAATAGCATAAGAGATGGAGTGAAAGGTTGCTTGTGGATTGTAAAAACACATACACGCAAGCCATCTTTCACTCCTCCAAATACAACTTAATCCCGAGATAGCTCGGTGGGTACTTGTAGTTGTGCTTAGACTTAGCCCGAGCTTAGAGAGGAGTTGCAAACGCTTTGTCATTTCAATCCCTAATCTTGTTCGCAAGTACTAGGGTATGTAATCTTTGATTCATTTCTAATAAGAATATGATGTTGAAAATTAATCTGGTGTTTAATTTATATCTTTTCAGTCATTGATTCACTATTAGTTTTGTTTACTCTACTTAAACTGTTTTTATACTATAGTGAATAGGGAACAACACTTATGCACCGGTAGCTAGGCTTGAGTCTATTAGAATCTTACTTGCATATGCATGCGCTCATGACTGTAAATTATTCCAAATGGATGTTAAAAGTGCATTTCTAAATGGGTTCATTAACGAAGAAGTATATATCGCACAACCTCCCAAATTTACCGACTTTGAAAAACCTTATCATGTTTTCAAACTTAAAAAGGCATTATACGGACTTAAGAAAGCACCAAAATCTTGGTGCGATCGGCTTAAGAATTTCTTAGTTGAACACAAATACACCACAGGGTTAGTAGATAATACTCTCTTTACCAAGAAAAAGGAATCACACATTATCATAGTTCAAATATACGTTGATGACATCATATTTGGATCAACTTGTCAAGAGCTATGTAGGACCTTAAATATCTCAACCTTATCACTATACCAAAGCTTACCACATGTATATCACGTGAAACACACACGTTATGCGTATGACACGAAACACAAACACAAGATATGCGTAGAGGTTAAGAAGGAACAAAGATGTAAAGATGAGAAAGATGGTGACTTGATATATGTTAGGCGTATGTTTTAGAGAGAAAAGATGAAAAGAAACTTGTATTCCTTGAAAGAAAACACACACACATACACACTCAAGCACACCCCTCAAATGACCATTTGAGGGGTATTTATACTTCCTTACATATGCCCTAATGGGCTTTGGGATGGGCTTGGATTGGACTTAGATTGGATGACAACTTATACAAGGCTAGCTTAACATAACATTTAGCCATTTAGCTTAGCCCAATCCATGAGCCCGTCGACTATTCTAGTACGATATCTAACACACGTTACAAAGTTCCTAAACGTGAATGACCATCACTTCTAATAAAAATGTTACGGCTAACAATCTCCCCCTAAGGGGTGGTCATTCAAAAGATGCTCCACTTGATTAGGTCTTTACTTTCCTTGAGCTTGAACTTTATATGTAGATATATAATAGTCTTGATTCTTTATTCCTTCATGCTTTGTGATCAATTAATGTGGTTGTCCGTCGTTGTCAACTTCGTTGGTTAGGTGTCTCCATGTCTTTCTCTACCATGCTCACACTTTTAATTGCCAATGATGTAGTTCTCGAGTCTTTATACTTTGTAGATTCTTTGACATTGATGAAGAAACATCTTTAACTTTCTGTTGCCTTTGATTTTGATGAGAACTTTCATGTGTTGGTGGTATGAGCACGTGGAGAATCTGCACAATCTCTTCCTCCCGCGAGCATCCATAAGAAAAAAACATAAAACATGGGTTAGAAATAATCCAGCGCTTACAAGTTTGAATTTTGAGTGTGTTAATAGCATAGTGTGAAAACAAGTCTCTAATTCTAATAAAAGGTCGTTCCTGAACTGGAGTCCCATAAGTGAGATAACGCGATGTACCGAAGTACACCTACAATTCATCTGAGTCGCTGAGGTACACCGAAGCATCACCCCACGACTGTAGACCATTTGAGACACTCTAAGCGTAATCTACGGGAGTTACCGAGTGACTGCTTGTCATGGTCGCTTGATGTTGACCACGGCGGGAGTTTCCATTCAATCATTGAAGATCACAGATGTGAAACTTCTCATAAATGTTCTGGCAGATTGCTAAGACCTGCGTAGGACTCTAGAATGTATCACTTGTGTCCTTAATGTTGAACAACAAGAGATGAAATGTCAAGTGTTCCTATGAGATCTTTTAATGAATCTCGTGGCTTTAGACTCCATTAGTGCATTTTGGTTTCCTAAGCGGAGACTAGGGAGAGGGTCTCCTTCTTCAATACCAACAATCTCTAAGAGAGAGTTGATAGATTATGCAGGGTTCCCAGTGAGAATGAAACAAATCCTTTTAAGAGGAATTCAGTGGCTAGAAGGTTAGGTGCAGTGCGTCAGTGGGTCCATGACGTCTTTTTCTTCAATACCAGTGTCATCTAGTGACAACCAATAGCAGATGAATTGAACCCGGTTTCTGCCCTAAGGTTGATTATGGAGGGCTATTTCCTTTCACCCTTTTCATTTTAATTCTTCAACCCCTTCTTTCTACTTTCTCACATTACTCCTTTTTTCAATCATACCTAAGGACTTCTAATACTAACTATGGGTATTGTCCTTGGGTAGATCCCTTTGGCTCTGGCGGATCATAGGACGGATTTCCTATCCTTAGTCACGTTATAACTCCATGACTGTCCTATTGTTGCCATAAAAACATTTTTCTTGAAAATCTCTCAAAGTGTTTGTGATTAAAACAAATTTAGTTAACACTTTAAGAGTTTTGAATTTTCAGAAACACTCCCCCTTCACATGTGCTTATATTGTTTTATCTGAAATCTGCACAGAGAGGGTAGAGTTCGCACTTTTTGAATTGATTGACTTTAAATGAACAAGACCGATTTGAGACACGTTTACATCACTAGAGAACTAGCTTGAAATTATTACCCGTCCTGGTCAAGTCCATAGAAAGTTTCTCGAGATGGTACATTTAATGACTTTGATTCCTCGCCAATTCAATGGTTACGACTGAGTCAAGCTCTTTTGAGATTCAAACAACGATCATTAAACTTTTTGATCACATTTTAATCACGTCTCCTCCCCCTCAAAAATAGCATATTTGTGATATTTTTGATATCAACGGATTAACACATTATATAATCTTTTGGGGAGACAAACGGATTTGATTTAAGCATGAATTTGGAACATTTTGGTTTTATACTCCCCCTTTAATAAAGTATAATAATAAAGGGTTTTAGAGGGAGTTATCTTGAGCACACAATATTTTGAAAGATTTTGAAAATCTTTTTGAACAATCTTGAAAAGGTGCTCAAGATGATGATGATTTCTCACCAGTTTTAAATGTAGTGCACTGAAGCGTACACTAGATTTTTCTTTAAAAACATGAGTTTTGATTTGAAAGTAATCAAAAGTCATCATTTTTGTTCGGGTTTCGTACTGAATTATACGAAAGCCATTTTTGAAGAAATTTTTGAGAAACGACATGTTTTAGAAAACATTTAAAGAACTCTCGCTCAAGCATCCGTATATGTCCAGTATCATTGTTGAATGACATTTCTAGAAACGCATGAATATCGATTATACGAGAGACATGTCGTGAGAAGAATATTTTTGGATTTTGATTTTCTATTGTTTTGTATTTTTGAAAGTTTTATATTTTATATTTTGCTTTTGTTGATTTTTCAAATTTTGTATTTTGTTTTTCAAAATATTTACAACAAGCTTTTTGGAAAATCATTTTCAAGAAGATTCGAGAAGACGTTCTAACTCCTCGGGGTTAGGCTTCGCATTCAATTCGTCGAACTAAATCGTCAAACCTTTCTTTTGGAAGGGCTTTAGTAAATAGATCGCGAGTTGGTAATCTGTCTTCACAAAAATAATTCAACAATACCTTCTTCCACATGTTCTTTTATGAAGTGATAGCGTACTCTTATATGCTTGGTCTTTGAGTGATGAGCGAGATTGCATGAGATGGCTATGGCACTTTTCGAGTCACAATACACGGGTATTTTATCGAAAGTAAAGCCATAATCTGTGAGTTGTGTTCTCATCCATAGAACTTTAGCACAACACGCAGATAGAGACACATACTCAACTTCACGGTTGAAAGTGCAAGTGCAATCTTGTTTCTTTGAAGACCGGTGACTAACTTTTCACCCAAAATTGTGCTCCTCGGATGTACTTTTTGCTTTAACTTGATCACTGCGTGGTTCGTGATCCGAAAAGGCAATTAGATCAAAACCGATTCCTTCGGATACCAAAGTCCCATGTGAATGGATGTCTTGGTGTACCGAAGATCCTTTTAACCTCTTTGAGGTGCGATTCGGTAGGCTTTGCTTGAAACCGTGCTAATAAGCAAACAACAAAATGAGTATCGGGTCGACTAGTAGTGAGGTACATGAGAGAACCAATCATGCTCGATATTTCTTGGATCGATAGGTTTCCCAAACAAATCGGCTCCAATTTTTGGTGAAGTTACCATTGGTGTACCGACGGAATCACAATTATCCATACCATGATTTTTCAAAATCTCGGTTGTATATTTAGCTTGATTAATAAAAATTCCACGTGGGACCGATGTATTTGTAAACCAAGAAAAAACTTTAGTTCCCCCATCATGGACATTTCAAATTAGCTTTTCATGAGATTTTCAAAATGTTTTGAAAGATTCGGATTAGTGGACCCAAAAATGATGTCGTCCACTTAAATCTGAACAATCAAAATGTCGTTTTTGCATTTTTGTGTAAAGAAGGTAGGATCAACACTTCCTTTGGTGAAATTGTTTAAAATCAGGAAAGAGGACAGTTCGTCATACCACGGTCTCGGAGCATGTTTCAAGCCATAGATTTCCTTTTTGAGTTTGTAGACGTATTCTGGATGTTCCATGTCTATGAAGCCTTCTGGCTAACTCACGTACACTTCTTCTTTCATAGTTCCATTCAAGAACGCGGTCTTAATGTCCATCTGATAAACCGTGATGTTTTGTGAGTGCATAGGCTAAGAATATCCTGACTGCCTCAAGTCTCGCTACCGGCGCAAATGACTCTTCAAAGTCTATCCCTTCTTCTTGTCTGTATCCTTTGGCCACGAGACGAGCTTTGTTGTAAATTACAGTCATCTCTTCATCCCTTTTGTTCTTCCATAACCATTTGAGATCAATGACGCGAATGTCAATTGGTCTTGGAACCAAATCCCAAAAGTCATGAAGACGGTATTGGAGAAGTTCCTCCTGCATTGCTTCTATCCAAGCATTATCTGCCATTGCCTCCCTAATGTTTTTCGGTTCGATGTTGCTAATTGAGTAAATGTAAATGCACAAGTCGCAATCGGTGGCAAGTTGGCGTCTCGTCTGAATTGGCCGTGAAGGTTCACCAATAACTTGTTCAATTGGATGGTCTTTTGTCCACTTCAGAGTAGAAGGATTCCGTTGGTTAAACGTATGTGAGTTAGATGGTTCTCGTAAGCTTGAAGATGATTCAGCTGATTTCGTAGCAAACGGGTTTTCAAATAAGTCTTCATCTAACGTTGCATCATTCTGGTTTTGTGAAGGTTCTTCTTGAAATGATATGTTTTGGTTTTGCTCATCAACTGCTGGTAAAACTGTTGTAAGAATAGGATTTGTAGAAGTCGATGTAGATGACGTTGATGGAGTTGGTGCATTGGTTTCGACCGTTGTAGATGCATCATCTGTTGGTGGTGATAGATGATTTTGAGCGGGTGCAGCGGAATGATGGTTTGATGCATTTATCGAAGTTCCACCATAGTATTCATCGAACATTAACTCGAAGAAATTCTCCCATTCTTGTTCATGAGGAGTTCCAGCAAAAGTTGATGGAGCTCTTTGTTGTACGAGTCCTGAACTGATGTGTCCAAAAGTCTGCGGGTGTGGTGCGGGTTCTAATCTGTTTTGATTAGAAGCCATCGGTTTAAGCGCGGGTTCTAGAGCGAGTCTCTCAGAAGCCATTTTTGAAAGTTCATCAAAATTCACATTCATCATCTCCATTATCTTCCTGGTTCTTCTGTTATACACCCTGAATGCCCTCGAGTTTTCTGAGTATCCAATGAAGATTCCAATATCACCTTTAGCTTTCAGTTTTCCTAGATCTTCTCTATCGTTCGTTGGATAGCATAAAGCGCCAAACACGTGAAGGTAAGAGATATCAGGTTTTTTGTTGTTCACTAGCTCATATGGGGTTTTATTGAATCTTGGATAGATTAGGGATCGGTTACGAGTGAAACAAGCGGCAACAAACATCGACCCATAGAAATAACGGTGCACTAGAATAAATTAGCATTGTGCGAGCAGCTTCCACAAGAGTACAATTTCTTCTTTCAACTACCCCATTCTGCTGTGGAGTTTTAACAACTGATGTCTGATGTGTGATTCTAACATCTTCAAAATAAGCTCTTAATTCCTGATTAGCAAATTCTGTGCCGTTGTTTGTTCTTACTACTCTTACGAGAGCTTAAAGAAGTACTTGAATACGTTTCAGGAAGGTGATGATGATGCCTGGTGCTTCGTCTTTTGATCTCAAAAACTTAATCCATGTATATCTTGAATAATCATCAACGATAACAAGAATATACTTTTTCCCATTAATGCTTTCAACTCTCATTAGGCCACATAAGTCCATGTGCAACATATGCAACCTTGCTTCCGAACTAGGTACGGGTTTGGGTTTATATGATGCTCATTTGATTTTTCCTTGTTCGCATGATGGACATAAGTGATCCTTGGTGTATTTGAACTTTGGAAGTCCGTTGACGATGTTGTCTTTGGGAAGTTTGTTGATGGTGTCGAAATTGAGATGGGATAATCTTCTATGCCACAACCAGGACTTTGTTCCAGATGCTCGTGTCATAAGACATTTTGGTGATGAAGAGGCCATTTGGTTAATGTCAATAGCATACAAGTTTGTATCATGATTCCCAGTTAAGAGATCAGTTCCATCTAAGTTTCTAACGAAGCAAGCATTTTTCCTAAAAGCAACCTCTAAATCTGCATCACAGAACTGCCCGACTGAAAACAAATTGTGTCCCAGCCCTTCAACATAGTAAACTCGAGTGATCAAATAATTTTGCAAAAGGTAGATCTCCATAACCCATGATAGTTGCTACATGATCATTTCCAAATCGTACAGTTTCCATGAATTTCGAGCATTTAAATTGATCGCAGACTTGATTCGGTCATGTGCTTGGAGCAACCCGAGTCGACGATCCAAAGACATATTTCGATAACCTTCCAAGAACAGAAGAAGAAGATTTTGGAAACCGTTTTGATTTTGTTTCCTTTGGGTTAGAGGTAAAATCCTGATCACACTCAGAGAAGTTATCTACTGGGAAGACAGGTTCATCACTCATTCTACCATTATGAAGTGTGAAAGTTCTACCCGTTGGTTTCCAAATGTCATCCCTAAAGTAAGGACTATGCTTCCTATCAGTAGTGTAAGACCTAAATCTTGCAACTAGTCTTCCTATGGGTTTAGCATAAGTTCTTTTATGAAGGTTCTTCTGAACATGCTTAACAATCTCATTCTTAGAAACACAATCATCATGAACATTAGTTAAAGATTTCTTGCAAGTTAAACAAAGAGATTCAACACATTCATTAGACTTAGCAAGTTTCATAGGTTCATTACATTCAGATGAAATGTCTTTCTTATTATAAAGCGGTAAATTCCTAGGGTGTTCTTCTACTTTCTTCTCTTTATTCAAGCTACTGCTCTTAGAGGTACGCGAGACTCTATTTTTCCTTGTATTGCTCCTAGGCTTTAGTCTGCTGCTCCTAGAGGTGCTTTCTAGTCCTGTAGAAGGTAAGGCACACACATTAGGATTCACATTTTTATCTAGAGAAGTGGTTGCAGTTGTCCTAGTCTCTTTAGAGTGCTTGTTTAAACTTATGTCGTTTGTTCCAAATGTTTTAGATGTGGAGGCAGACGCATTAGTGGTACTCATCTTAAAAAGTCCAGGTGCTAAAACTTTTGGTTTCTCGATAACCGCTTTTTCATTTTCAACATTTTGTTTAGGCAAGGCAGGTGGAGTGACTTTTTTTGACAAATCATTTTTCTCATTGACTTTTGAAGGAGGCATAGAAATTGACATTTTTGGTTTGAAAACCGGTTTGGGAACATTTGATTTCTCCTCAGTCAATGGTTTTGCAATCTTAGTATCCATGACCTTTCCTTTTGACATTCCGGTGGGCCCTCAAAAGATCATTTTCTCTTTCATGTATTTATAGGCACGCTCATACGACAGTTTGTCATACTTGCATTCCTCAGTTTTTCAATCAAGTTGTTTAAATTATGAGACATTTTCTTTTTCAAGTTTTGCAAGAGCATTTTTATATTTAGAAACAATTACGGAGGTCTTAGACTGGAGTCTTTCATGATCTTCAACATAATATGTTTGTAAAACAATGGACATAATATCGGTATACAGAACATCTTCGAAGAGAGAATCATTTAAATTTTCCAAAACTTTGATGTGTTCAACACTTTCATTAGCTTTCATTACCAGGGATTTATGGTCCTTGACAAAGTCAACTGTTTCTTTCAAAATGCTTGTTCAAAATGAATTACCCTTGAGTTGATGTTATTCATTGAGGGCAATTTGAGTTTCAAAAACTTTTATTTTCATCATCAAAACTAGAAAACCATATATTAGTTATAATATTGGTTTTAGATTTAACTGTCTCTTGAAGTTCCCCAATTCTAGTTTTAATGTCATCTAAAATGCTTCTAGCATCAATTGTGTTAAAAGGATTGTTTGAAGACATTTGTTCGATTTTCGAAAGAGATTGTAAGACAACTACAGGAGTTGGAACTGGTTTTGAAGCTGGTTTTGACTCTTTGTTTGAAACATTGGGTGTGATGGAAAACTTTGACTTTTATTTTTCTGAAACAAAAGTAATTCCATTAATTTTGTTCCATTTGTTGTAGTCGATTGGTTTTATTTATGGATTCTTTTGTTTCATTTTTGATCTACTATCGTCGGATAGTTCTAATGTTTCAAGAGAATCACGAACAATTATGGGTTCATGCAATGCTTTTCCATTGTTCAGAACATTCTGTTCTTTCTGAGCTTTCTTGAGGAAACAAGGAGGTGTGTTACCAAGAGCCATTTTTTGTGTTGTATGGAAATACGGATTCGTTTGATTTGGCTGAATGACCCGTTGTAAAAAGCAAATGTTCCAATTTTTTTTTATTTTTTCATCTTTATCAAGAATTTCATCAAGAAGAGAATCTTCTCGTTTTGAAAAATCAGCAATCAACTGTTTCTTCTCTTTTTCAAGATCAGAATAAGTTGCTTGTTGTTTAGAAAGTTGGTTTTAAAATCAGAAATTTCCTTGTTTAAAGATTTTATTTTCAAATTCAAATTAACATCAAGCGTGTTATACTTGATTTGCAATTGTTGTTCTCTTAAAACGGAATCTCGATAACTAATTTCTAATTCTGACTCTTTGTTTTTATGAAATTCAAAGGCTTTTGCATTCTCCTTGTACCTCTCAAGCTCAACGGTCAATTTCTCATTCGCGGCCTTAACATCGCGATTGACCTTTTTAACTTTTTCAATTTCAATGCCACAGTTATTGATTAATGTTTCAAATAAGGCACGTGTTTCCTCATCGATGTCGATATTGTGTCACACTGACCGACTAAGATCCACATCCGAGTTTGATTTAGTATTGCTACAACTCGGATTGTCCATGTATGTATCATAAGTAGGTGTTGATGTCACGAATGATGTTCGTCATGAGTAAACACATCAAATATGACATTGTTATAGCATGGATCAATAATTGGTACCTCGGATCTTGCATTGGCGTCATAGGCGGAGGTGCGCGGACTCGGTGTCATACTTAGCTTCACGAAGATTTGCCATGAAGATGCGGTTTGCATTGATGTCCTCGGTCTTCCAAATCATCCATAATAGCTATAAAGTCATGTTCCTCAAGACTCAATCAAGTCCCGCTTCTTCCTTTTGTACCAACATGATAGCTTTCAAGATACACAAGATCCTTCTTTTTCGCTTAGTAGGACAATTCCTTGCCATGTGATCCACTCCTTGACAATTATAAACGTAACTCGATTACCACGATTCACATTTCCATAATTCCCAACAAGCGGTCTCAAAGATTCCCATTCGATTACCCATCGCTCTATTCCCAACATTCTTCCCATCGATTTCCAACATTCGACCCAACTGATTACCTCATACGGAACCGCTGATTACCCATGTGAAATCCAAGAGCATATCCTGCGATTCCTAATAACTCCAACCATTTGTCCTTGATGACCCATATTCACACCCGGTGTGCAATTTTCACATTATGAGTGTTTGATGAAATCCTTTGGTTGTTGTTAGTTGGTGTGGAATAGCGACCTTTGAATGCTTTAGTCAAAAAGCAAATGCGATTGACAAAGCTTGTTCTTGTTTAGTTTCGAGATCGGTGATTCCTTGTTCGGTATTGTGGATATTGTTGTTGTTGATTGACTTGTTGTTCTTGAGAGTAGAATTGTTTTGAGGATAACGACTTGTGGTTGTGGAATGTATTGCTACAAGTTGTTGTTAGTGGAAGATGATGAAGCTTGTTGTTGTGAGTTCACGGAGTTGGAGTCTTTGCAATTAGTGCCAATGGATCATGATTCTTTGCCAATCTTTCTTTCCTAACTTCATTGACTTCAGCTTGGTTTTGTTTCAGAAAATCGTTGATTTGATCAAAGTTCACCTGATGTAAGTCCTTTGTTTGGTTGACAATAGTGACATATCGTCCCCATTCTTTTGGTAGATTGTTTAGGAATTTGATCTTACTCATGATAGTTCTGGGTGCCAACTTGTTTCTGATAAGCTCATTCATTAAAGTGTAAAACCTTCCATAGTAGGATTCAATGGATTCTCCTGGAGTAGATGTAAACTTCTCCCATGCAGTTAGCAGCTTGTTCTCCGTGTCTTGTTGACCAATTTCTGTTCCATAACAAAGCCGTCTAATACGCTCCCACATTTCGTAGCGGTTTCACAGTTGTCCATAGCAACAAAGATGTCTCTCGGTAAACCTAGTTGGACAATGTGTATTGCCATGTCATCTGCTTCAACCTGTTTGTTATCCTCGTCCGTGTATTCTGATTCATTTTGAACACGAAAAGATGGTGGGATGGGAGGTGTTGCATCAGGATTTCCAGGGTTTTGGACTGGTCGAGGCTTGAAGGGTCCATTCGTAATGGATTGAATCATGAGTTTTCCATTAGGTTTGGTTTTGTTGTAACGGAGCATACGACTTGTCCATTGAAGATATCCACCTTTTTCGAGCATAGGAGGACGGTTCTCGGCACCGGCTGTATGAATATCTTGTTGAGTAGCCATAGATGAAGGTAATTGATGATAAAGTTGATGTAGGATCGATTCAACGATAAAGGAGTTGTGTTTGATGAAGATTAAGCTCGGTTGTTGTAGTGAAAATTTGGTCTAAAAACTTACAAACCTCAATAACTTCTGTTTGGAGCGTTTTTAGGATTCGAAGGTTGACCCAAATGAACTTTAGTTGATTCGGCGTGCCATTCTCCTCGTTCTCACGGTCGTTTTGATGGTTAGAACGCTGAAAACGGAGTTACGGTTCAAAAGTTATAGCCGTTTGAAGTTTTGCTCAGAATCTTACTCGTAAACCTGTTCTTAAGCGTAGGAGTCAGTGCTTATGCGTAGGATTGCTTATGTGTAACTCTCCTTAGGCGTAAGATGATGCTTATGCGTAGACCCAGACTTACGCGTAAACTAAAGGTTAAACGTAAGCTTATGCGTAAACTTTATACTTAGAAGTAGAGTACCTTACGCGTAAGATTTAACTTATGCGTAGAGTGCTTACTCGTAAGCTTTCTGCTTAGGCGTAAGATTAGGTTTAAAACCAAAAGTCCTTTACACTCGTCCAAGTGTAAAAGATATCCAAAGTCGAAGTGTTCCACAAACTTATCCAAGTGAGGGAAGCACTGAGTAACCGTAGTTGCACGAAGATGGTTCACCAAAAGCTTATGCGTAAACTTCAATTCTTACGTGTAGTACCTTACGCGTAGGAAAAGAGGGTTTTGACTTTTTCTTACGCGTAAAAAGAGGGTTTTGACTTTTTTGTACTTGCAACCTTATGCGTAAAACAGGCCAATTTTTGCAAAATCACGAATTTTTCACCCAAAAACACGTTTTCAAACAATTTCTTTTGCACAAACTTCTTCCAAAACACGTATAGATCAATAAAAACTACAACTTTAACCTTAAAACCACGTAAAAATCAAAACTTTATGCCAAAAACTAACGGTTTTAAATAAAAAACGCAACCTTTTATGTAAAGTGTGAACAAAAAACGTAACACAACACTCCTAAACCATTGTTAGGCGATTGATACAAATTGTAGGACCTTAAATATCTCAACCTTATCACTATACCAAAGCTTACCACACATATATCACGTGAAACACACACGTTATGCGTATGACACGAAACACAAACACAAGATATGCGTAGAGGTTAAGAAGGAACAAAGATGTAAAGATGAGAAAGATGGTGACTTGATATATGTTAGGCGTATGTTTTAGAGAGAAAAGATGAAAAGAAACTTGTATTCCTTGAAAGAAAACACACACACATACACACTCAAGCACACCCCTCAAATGACCATTTGAGGGGTATTTATACTTCCTTACATATGCCCTAATGGGCTTTGGGATGGGCTTGGATTGGACTTGGATTGGATGACAACTTATACAAGGATAGCTTAACATAACATTTAGCCATTTAGCTTAGACCAATCAATGAGCCCGTCGACTATTCTTGAACGATATCTAACACACGTTACAAAGTTTCTAAACGTGAATGACCATCACTTCTAATAAAAATGTTATGGCTAACAAGCTATGTGATTATTTTTCTAAAATCATGCACGACGAGTTTGAGATGAGTATGACGGGTGAGTTAAATTTCTTTTTAGGACTTCAAATTAAACAACTAGAAGATGGCGTATTCTTTAACCAATCTAAATACATAAAGGATATGCTTAAGAAATTTGGTCTTGAAGACTCAAAACGAACTAAAATACCCATGTCCTCGGAAACAAAACTCACCAAGGATGAGGAAGGAGAATCCGTAGATAACAATAAATATAGAGGAATGATCGGTAGCCTACTTTATCTCACGGCTAGTAGACCCGAAATTATGTTTAGTGTTTTTCTATGTGCTCGCTTTCAAGAAGATCCTAAAGCATCACACTTAGAAGCCTTGAAACAAATATTTAGATGCATTAAAGGCACTACATGTTTAGGGGTATCCCAAAGGAACGGGTGTAGAAACCATAGTGTATGCCGACTCGGACCATGCTGGTGACTATGTCGATAGAAAGAGTACAAGTGGTATTTTTACTTTTGTTGGACATTGTCTCACCTCATGGTTCGCAAAGAAACAAACAACTCTAGCTATCTCAACTACCGAAGCCGAGTACGTCTCAGCCAGAAAGGCATGTCAACAAGCTCTTTGGATGAAGCAAGCTCTCGTGGATTACGGAATTCATCTCAACGACATCTCTATACTTTCTGACAACAAAGGAGCCATTGATCTCAGCAAAAATACCGTCCAACATGCCCGAACAAAACATATTGAAATTCACCATCACTCCTTCGCGACAATGTTCAAAAAGGAAACATCTCAATCGAGAAATTATCCTCCAAAGATAACATTGTCGACATCCTAACTAAACCTCTTAAACGAGAACTATTTTATCTTCTTAGACTTGGTTTAGGATTAATGGAACCAAACATATAAATAAAACATAGCCTAAACCTTAGAATAACCAAAACAAAACAATTTAGAAAAATTTGCTGCAGTACCCACGGTACCAAACGACAACAAAGACGAAACCATTTATTTGGGTCCGTCTGGTCCGTGGTGTTAACAGTAGCAAACTTTTTAAATACAAAACACCTTCTTCTTCACAACCCACTTTACCAAACGAGCCACAAACACACCTAACTCACAATTAAGGTTTCTTCCATAACTAATCACAGCCAAAAACATCATTGTAAGTATCCTAACTACATTACTTCTCTTAATTCTGAGTCTAGAGTTCTAATTTATGCACAAAACCAATTCATGGGGATTATGTATATTCTTGCACAAAACATGAACTACATTGTTAAATTCCATAACTAATTGCACAAATTATGAACTACATTGTCAAATTACATAACTAATCATGTTTCCCACTAGTTAGAAGTTACATATCATAAGGCATTATCGTAATTAAACTAAAAACCCATGTCAAAATTTTGAAAAACTTCTCACTTGTAGGAAAACAATTTCTTATTGTTCATACAAATAAAAACGTTATTTTCATCACTTGCATAATGTCTCTCGAATATTAAAGGTAATGCATAACTAATATGTATTCCTGGGTGTATTCAAATGAAGCCACATTGAACTAGGAGCGTTTGGGTTATCTCTTTCATTTTGCCAAACACTACAAATAAAAACTATTTTATACATAAAATGAGTTGAGATAACCGCAACTCCACATTGTTTGCATATAGGCACACACTAGAACAAAAATGCTAAATTAGTTTTCGTTTTTACTAAAACTTGTAATTCCTTGCTCCTAGGAACAAACATGGTAGCCGCAAAATTTTACGATCACAAAGACACCCTTGGATACATCCCTTAACACCACAAAACTAAGGGTCTCACCAAAGAGCAAGTTGAGATCTTTAAGAGTCTAGAGAAAAGGTATTTTCATGAGGGTAGGACGATTCATCCATCCTTTGTGGACGGAACAAATATCCGTCAAGAACTAGCCACTATAAACTTCGATTGTCTCCTTGACATTGATGAGCCAATTTGTCCTAGATTTGTCCTAGAGTTCTATGCTAGTGTTGTTTCGATAACAAATGAGGATGGTCTCATGGCTCTCAAATTTAAGATCAACCAAAATGACTACACCATTTCCATCACCCAATTCGCTCAAGTGTTAGGAATTCCTTGTGTTGGTTCTTGTGTATACTCCGATAAGTGGTCACTAACCATCGTTGATGCTATTCATGACAGTTCTCCTCCTTACCAAACTCCTTTGGTCAACAAGGACATCATTTGTGAGCACCTCTTTTATGATAGGGTAGCACCAACCCGTGTCACTCGAGCGGGAAAGGAAGTCAACCGAGATCCATACGGTATGGAACTCAATGAGCTTAAGACTCACTTCAAAAAGTGGGAGGAACTCCTTAGAGCCAATGTCATTAGCATCATAGGAAACCGAGACCACATCAATGCTTGCCTTTGCTACATGATCTATAGCTTGTCTACTCGTCAACCATTCAACTTGACATACTACATTGTTAGGAGGATGGTAGACATTCCTACTCAAGGCTCCGTTGCTCTTTCATACGGAATGCTCCTTACCCGTCTTTTTAGAGCTTATGCACCCATTCTGCCAAGCCCTAGAGGGTTGAAACTAGACTATCCTCTTATTCCTCACATATTTGTGCCCTTGAGTGATGAAAGAGTATCCAAGACTAAGGCAAAGGGAAAAAGGCCACAACATCCAACTCCTTCATCATCCTCATCAAATAGCTCCGAAGACGGTCTCCCCAACTCAAGGCTTCCACCTCATGAATACTACACTTCACTTCCAGAGATTGAGAACCCGATGGAGGAGTTCAAGCAAACCAAGGGGATGTTCAAATGCCTTGGTAGGATGATGTTCAAGATTTACAAGAAGTTGGATAAGTGAGTTGAGGTTTTAAGAGGGTGTTTGGTACAAGGACAAAAACAATGTTGTATGATATTATTTGTGTGTTCTCGCTTCCTAGGATGATAAACTAACTTATAATATTGATGTGTATTAACTCTTTCATGCAGGGGGATAACATATGGATGTTATCAAATTTTACCCGTTTTCACTTTTTAGTGAAAATCAATAGCCCTTGTTCAAAATACATGCTTCCTTATGTTTATATGTGCGTTATTGCTTGTTCCTAACTAGAAATAATTATCTCCATATGTTTTAAGAAAAATTTCAGGATTTGGAAAAATCCCCGGGGGTCAAAAAACCTACTGTCCAAATTTCTGCACTGGACGAATCTCACGGACCCAAATTTTGGGTTCCGTCCATTTTAATTTTTGGTGCCTCCGTTTCTGCACTGTCGGACCAGACGGACCCAAAAATTAGGATCCGTCTGTGTCAATTTTTTGTGCCGTGGTATGCCCAGGTAAGTTGCTGAATTTCGCTTATTCCCGCATTCTAATTTACCAAAATTTGTTTCTAGGATAGTTTTTACTTCTTTTTATTCATATTAGAACTAGCTTAACTTACTTAGACATATAGGATATCCATTTCCCACCAAAATTCAAAAATTCCTAAAATTCACCCAAGGAACCCTTTTTCATAAAGGAAGGAACCAAAATTTTGGTTCTTTGAAATCCGTGGATGATCTGAACTTTAAGATTTTGCAATCATTAGGACCCATTTATTGCATATCTTGGTCTTTTTACTCAAACCTTCTTGTATGGCTTGACTTAGATGATATTCCATGCATTAAAACTCTTCCAAATCATTAGAAACCACTTCACTTGTATGGCTTAACATCAAATCAAACATAATTCTCCACAATCTCATGATCCTATAAATTAAGAACCTCAAAGATGATCATCCTCACACCTCAACAATTTCTTTCATCTTCTCTTAGAATAAGCTTAAGCAAAAATGACAAAGTCATCTATATCATCCCCATCAAACAAACCATGTAAGAAAACCGCAAGGATAAGTGTTAGACCTTGTTGTTTCATAAACCTTAGCTCCTCCTCCAAATCATCACCTCTAAACATTTCATCCCCAATAAGAGATGAAAACTTCCTTACTCTAAGCACTCCAACACCACCTCAAACATCACCCATTATCATCACCACTTCACCACCTACTAAAACACCAATTGTCACCTCTCCACCACCGGCTCCAATCCAAACATCCAAATCACCATCACCACCAAAATCTCCAAAGCTATTACCTTTAGAGCTATTCTCAACTCCACCAAAATCTCCAAACCCATTCTTAGAAGACATACCTCCTAGGCATACATATCCACCTCCACTTCCATCATTCGGTACCATTGAGCGAATCGCTCATGAACCACCACGACCATCATTTGAACTAAATGCCCCTTTGGAACCTAGGCCCCGTCTCTTCCACCCAATCCATAATGACATTCATGGACCATTGTATGGAGACCATGCTCTACCACCTACATCCTTATCTCCTCATATCGATGACATTGATGAATCTATGTGGGAAGATCACCCACAATCTCAAGTGGAGATACAAGCCCAACTAGAAAACTTCTCCAATAAGGTGGATTCTCACCTAAATGAGGCTTTGCAAATGCAAAATGCTTTGCTTTCCTCCCTCATCACTCCATCAAACACCAACAACACTTCCACCAATCCACCACCACCTAGTAATGATCCTAATTTCTCACCTAGACACGGTTGTTCAAACTGTGAGCGCACCGCCCATCTTAGCGAACGGACCCGAATCATGGTCCACGAGTTACAAGATGAGATGAAGTTCATCCTCAATCACATCCTGGAGCGTATCAGCGCTCTTTCTCATCCACCTTTTCAATAGGATGGTTCTAGATATTTCTTTAGGACTTTTTAATTTCTATGTTATTTTTATTTTTTTATTTTCTAGGATTTTTTAAAGTTATTTTTCTAATTTTTAGGATTTCTTTTATGTATCAACACATCCATTGTGTTCCATTTTATGACTTAAAAGTTATGAAAATTTTAACAAATGAATGATGTTTCTTATATGGTTGTTGGTTGTTACTTGTTGGTTGGAATGACTTGTATTCTTGTGATGATGATTGTTACTAAGCTTTCTTTTGTAGCTTTTCACAATCCATCTATCCTACTCTTGGCACCCAATTAAGGGGGAGCATTGACCAAGGGGGAGAAAATGGCTCGCGCTCATTGCATCTTCCGCCTCGCCTCTTCTTTTTGTTTCGACAAAAAGGGAGCGAATATTATTGGACTTGACCATTGACTTTCAATAAGTCAACATCATGCTTTGACTTTCAAAAAGTGAAAATTGTTAAAAACCAAATAATTGGATAAACTAGTCATAAGATAAAATAAGCTTCTTATTGCCAACTTTATCTAACTAACTAGTTCTTCCAAGTTCAAATTAATCTCATAATTTTATAACTCTTGTACAATTTTACATCTATGATAAAAATAAAATTTATGTTTTGTACTCAACAAAAAAAGGGAGATTGTTAATACAAATATCATCATTAAACGTTATTTATATTTTATGATCTTTACCTAGTTTTGTTAACGAAAAAAGTAAATTTCATTTTTGTAAAGTATAAAGCTTGTCAAGATTAATAAGACATAAAAACAAGCTTTCGTTAAATAAAGTCTTCATCACTTAAGCATTTACATCTTATCACATTTTTGATTAGTTATGTATCAATTAACATTGATATCTTTCTAAACCATAATGTGCATCAACAGTTTTAGAACAAGTATATTTTATTTTCTTAAACACAACATTACATATATATTTACTTTTAACATATTAATTCTGAAAATAGAAAACAACATATTATATCATGGCTTGCATCACATTGGAAATCTTTAGAAGATTTCATAGAATATTTTTTTTAGATTTGGACTCTACATATCTCATATGATCTTGGTTAGATTTGGGTGATCTTTGAAAGATTTTTGTAATCTTACTGTCAGAGCAACGGAACCAAAAACTAACAAGGGCGGAACCCTTTTTTGGTTCTGTGGTCCGTGACCACTGCTGTTCATTTGGCCTATAAATAGCAAACCAACCCAAGTTGTTTTCTCATCCCTTCTTAGCGTAAAACACATACATTCTCTCATTCTGTTACATCTAACTCAGTTTCATTTCATTTTAGTGATCATCTTTTGTAGCAAAGAAGATCAAGGCATAATCAAGCTTCAACAATTAGTTGGAAGTCTTGTTTGTTTTGTTGTTGTGTGATCTAGTATTGTTCATACATCATTGTTGTACCAAACCATCTGAAACCTCTGAGTGTGAGTGGTTAGTATTTTAGTCCTCAAAATACATAGTGTGTGGGAGTGGTTGTACCCTTGTAAAAGAACTCGACATCTAGCTTTGTGTCGGAAATATTGTGTAACCGACGTGTAAAGGTTTTCTCTGCCGGTTAAAGGAGCTTGTTGATTAGTGAAGATAAATCTCGAGTTGGAGACTCGGGGAGTGGAGTTGGGTAAGAAAAAAAGAGCCTTTGTAGACCGAACCACTATAAACATCTTTATCGTGGTTTGATTGTTTCTTTCCTTATTTACTTATTATATATTGCTTTCTTATTATTTACTCTTCACTAACACATCTAAGATCAATATCAATTGATCTTGCAATAAAGTTTCAAAACAAAGATTTTAACGGTAAAACTATTCAACCCCCCTGCTAGTTTTCCACATCATCTTCAATATGCGAATGATACAATATTCTTTGGTGAATGGAATAAGGAAAATTCTAAATCTCTTATGTGCATTCTCAAGTGCTTTGAAGAGGTCTCCGGGTTATGGGTGAACTATAACAAAAGTAAATTATATGGAATAGGATTCGATGAGATAGATTTGGCGGACATGGCAAGATGGATGGGGTGTGGTGTCAGGGAGTTTCCTTTTATGTATTTGGGGTTGCCGATTGGGGAGACTATGAGACGTACAAGTGCGTGGAATCCCGTGGTGGAAAAATTCAAAAAACGGTTGCTGATTGGAAAGCATAAACAATGTCCTTCGGGGGTCGTCTAACGTTGGTTAAATCGGTTCTAGTTAGCTTGCCATTGTATTACTTTTCGATGTTCTGTGTGCCTTTGAGTGTTATTAAAAGTCTTGAGAGAATTAGGAAAAATTTCTTTTGGGGTGGGGTGGGCAAGGGAAAAAAGATTTCTTGGGAAAAATGAGACTCGGTTATTACTTCACAATGGGAGGGGGTTAAACATTGGGTCTCTTAGGGCGAAAAAATTTGCTCTTCTAGAAAAGTGGTGGTGGAGATTTAGGAATGAGGGTGGGGGTTATGGGTTAGGGTAATCAAAAGTATTCATGGTAAATTTGGGGGGTTAGGGGGTAGTAGCATATTGGGAGGGGCAACGAAAGGGGGGTGTCATAATATCATGAAGATGGGTGAGTAGATGGATGGGTTGGGGGTTGAGTTCTCTTTTTTTTTGTAGGGGTGTTGGGGGATGGTAGATATATTAGGTTTTGGGTAGATAGGTGGGCGGACAATCGGAGGCTTTGAGATACATCCTAGGATATATCATTTAGATAGGGGTAAAGAGGGTAGCGTGTTGGGAATTCTACTAAGTACGAATTCTACTGAAGAATCTGCTGATGGATTCTGCTGAAGTGCTGGAATCTGCTGAAGACATGATTATGCGGAAGTAGTAAAACCGAGTAGTTTGTTTCTGCGGAGATAGATATTCCGCGTATTTTAGAATTAGTTTGGAGATGCATGAGCTTTATTAGGAAGTGATAATGTATATCTTCTTTAGTTTTATGATTATACGTTTCTTGGGAAACGGTTTAGGGTTCCTTGTCTATAAAAGGAACACATTAGTATGAATGATGTACGAGTTTGAAAAACAAGTTTTAGTTCTATTCAAAGATCCATAGAGGATCAAAGTATTCTTAGTTATTATTGTTCTTACTTGTGTTTAAATTCCGCTCTAGAATACAAGTAACAGAGACTGTCTATTAGTGTGTTTGTGATTACATAAGCATTACTAACAATCCACGAGCGCTCAAAGATCTATCAAGGTCTTAGATCAACAAGTGGTATCAGAGCCTTGGGAGAGTCTCTGTGATACAAAGAACATTCTTTTCTTTACACCCATACAACCAAAACAACCATAACCATGCCTGGGTCAGACGATGACACAGAAGTCACTAACAATCAAAACACCAAATCTTTGCAACAAATCAATCTCACAAACAGCAATGCAAAGTTCCCATACTTGAAGAGGGAGGAGTATGATTTGTGGGCTATGAAGATGCATAATTGGATTTCCAATATTGATTGGAATCTTTGGGAAGTTGTGAAGAAGGGTAACAGTTTGAAGAGGCATGTCACATATTCTGATGGTGTTGTTACCATCGTTGGTCCCAAAACTACTGAAGAGATACTAGCTGGTCAGAGAGAGAACAAAGTTAGAACTATTGTCCTTCAGGCTATACCTGATGATCACATGGGTGACTTACACTACATGCAGGATGCTAAGGACATCTGGATGGCTATCAAGGCTAGGTTTGGTGGGTATGATGAGTCAAGGAGAATGAGGAAATCAATGCTGAAACAGCAGTTTCAAGAATTCCAAATATCTGAAGTAGAAGGTATACACAAGGGGTATGACAGGTTCCATAAGATTTTGAGTCAATTGAATCAGCTGAAGGCAAGGCCAGACAATGATGATTGCAATTCAAAGTTCTTACGATCTTTACCTCCATCTTGGTTGCAAGTAAGCGTTGCACTCAAAGCTAAAGGTGGGCTAGATATGCTCACTTTTGATGAACTATACAATAGACTTAAATCTCTTGAGCCTGATGTCAGAAGTCCCTTTCGTTCATCCACTCCCAATCACTCAGCATTTGTTGGGACCTCCTCAAATAAGATGACTTATGCTCCAAGCCCAGTTTCCTCAGCATCATCATCCTACATCACTAATCCATCAAATTCTCAACCTAAATCCAGTGGTATATTGGAAGATGTACTTTGTAACACCCCCAAATTCGGTATACGCAGCGGAATTAAGGTTGGGGTATTACTTCATGGAGCACAGTCATAATAACAGATAAACGGCTCAAAAGAGACGTTTTAGATAAAACAGTTATCATTCATTTATTTAAATCAGAGTTTACATAATAAAGGTCCCAAAGGAAATACGAAAATACACAGTTTTATTCTTGTGAATGATAACAAAAATGGACGCCCTTTATATAAGAAAGTCCATTGCCACTCCGTGCCAAATCGTGCTCTAATTTCACGAGATAAAACATGCTAAAAAGTCAACACAAAGGTTGAGTGAATCCATAGTGTTTGTTTAATAATAAGTTGAACACAAGATAAGCGATAGTAAAATCGTAATATTGCGATGCAAGATATTGCCCTAAGTCTCATGACACGCAAACCTTTACATGAACGCGTCATAATAATGACGTAAGTTACAAACATCATAATGATGATGTGAGCAACAATGCCCTCAGTAGGAGTTTTGCCATTCTCCTAGTATTCTCAAATAACGTGCATTTGGTTACCTATCCGGCTAACATAAATGGGGCGTCAACTGCCAATAGATCTATTCACGATATTCGCGTTCACTCGCAAGTGATTAATGGTTCATGATATGAGGGACTTTTAGTGGCGATGAGGTAACTTAGGCAATATCAATCGGGATAGCATCTGAAAAATACTTGTGTTCGGTTTTGTAGCATGTATCTCCCCACGAGTTTAGGAAACAAATATGTAAAAGTGGGACTATGAACTCACCTCGGTGTTATTGTAGTCTGGATGAAAAACAAATTAGATAATATGAACAAACTGCTCCGACTCTCGACCTGATTTAGTATATCATGTATTTAGTATTCGTATTCAAGTTTATGCGACGTAAATGTTCTATGGATAACATGAAGTCTCTACAAAAATTAAATATACTTATCATACTTATTATTATGACTCAAATGATTAATAATAAGTTTTTACCAAAATCAAGGTTGTTAAATATTTTATGTTATAATTTACAATTTTAAATATTTACAATTTTTACCCTTGTACTTTCAAAAATGACACTTTAAACCCTCAACTATGGGTTATTGACAAAATCAGTCCTTATATAGTTAAATTCACATAAATTACATTTTTAGTCCAAGAAAACTTTATTTTACAAAAATTACAATGTTTATGATTAAAATTTTATAAGAAAATTTACTAGTTTTCGGCCTAAGTGGATAAAAGTACGGGTGAATAAAAATGAGGCCTTAATAGGTTTTTACTACGTTCTTGTTCCTTTCAAGAGTTTTTCTGGTGGTCTTTCTAATGGCTCAAACTAGAGGTCTTAAGCTCTTACGGTTTGGTCGCAATGATTTAACAAAGTAAGGGGGTCATGTGCTTTTTGTTGTTTTTGGGCAATAACGGGGCCAAAAGATGGCAGATTTTACACGAGGCAAGCTAGTGTTTCTACATCCCATTTGACCCTTTAAACACTATGCTGTAATCTCTCTTAAATGGCATAAGCCTCATGTCCTAGTCGTCTTTGGTTAGAAAGATACAAGTCCACGAATATGGCCACTTGGCCACGACGCGTTTTATGAAAATTTCAGTTTTAAGCTATATCTTTTGCATGCGACCTTGTGAAATATTTTTTTACCCATTTCTAATGTTTCTAATACAGTTCCTAACCAAATTTATCAAAAATCCCATGTTTTCCCATATATTTGTTGTAAAAGACTTTTTGGTGTTTATGACTTTTGCCGAAAATGATGGCTGTTTTTAAAGATATCGACTAGGCTTTTTAACCGGGTCATGGGGGCGTTTTGTAGTATCCCACGTGGGCTTTACAAAGGTACCTTGGATTACCCTAGTACCTCTATAACCAAGTAGATAAATGCGGGGCAAGTTGGGGGGTAAGGCCTGTTTTTGGCGCCATGACCAGAAACAGAAAAGAGTGGAAAAACATTTTAACTTAGCGAGGCCTAGGACTTAGGTTTAGGGTTTCACTACCGATCATGTAACATCCTTAGTGGCTAATCCTTATAGTGTTTACCCTAACCAATACCTCAAAATGAACTTGTTTTTATGTATATGCGTTTTTATCAGTAAGTTTACAATAACTATATTCCAACTTTATTTTTACATGTTATAAGTTTATTACCCTAAGTGAGTGCTAGTAAATGTGTAAAATGTTTAAAGTAAAGAGTTTGGAATACTTACGACATGGGTTGCCTAAACCAAGAAAATGCCTAAAAGCTGCTATTGGTCTTCAAGTAGTTCCATACTTTCTAAGCTCCAAGTTAACCTTTCTTTACACTTCTTAGGGTAAAATTTCAGAATGCTTGTGAGTTTGAAAAATATTTATGGTGCGTGTGATATGTGAGAGTATGGTATAGTGTTTGTGTTTGCATGGGACTTAAAAGGAAAGTATATGGGCGTATATATAGGAGAGGGAAATGCATGAATCTTCCAAATGTTAAGTCACCTTGCCTCACAAGAGAGGAGACAAGGTGATGTGTAGCTAGCCAAATGGAAAAAGCATGTGGTTTCAAGGGAACATGTCTTGGTGTGGTAAAACTCTAGCCAAGAGTTTTACCCACCATATTTGACCATGGTAAAACTCTATGATGTGTAATTCTTAGGTTCAAGTAACTAGTTGAGGCTAAGGTTTTTACAAGTATCACATAGTAACTAGGTAGTAACTTGGTTAGTTAAATTTTAACTAGGTAAATAAGGGGGGCGTTAGCTTCTAGGGATAGTACTTAAGGCTTTTTAGTTTGTACCTATTGTAGAAATGGTAAAAGTACTTAGTTAAGTTGTTAATTTATTTTAGGTAAAAGCTAGTTTAGGTTAATATGCATGTAATTAATAAAAATAAAGACTTAAGTTTAGTGCACTATAGTGTATACATTTGCATTGTTTTATTGTACTTTACTAAAAATGAAATATATATTTAAGACTTGTGCTTGAAAAGTTTGTACAATGTGCTTAAAATTAAGTACACTAAGATTTATAATGAATTTTATATTAAATGAATGCTCTTATGCATCAATGACTTGTACATTGGTTTAATAAACTTGTACCTTGGAAATTAGTAAAAGTTTCATATATTTCTTTAGTTTTAGTTTGTGATTTTTATTTACATAAAATCATAAGATTTGCAAATTAGGGTTTTAACCGGGAAATGCCTTAGAGTTAGGGTTTTATGCTTTAAACTTGTACATTAAGTTTAATGATTTGTACATTAAGGTTTATGACGTAGTATTGAAATTGTTATAAAACTTTAAGAAAACCCTAATTTACTTGTGACATTGTATTGGAATTGACGCTAATATTATAAAGATTACTTTATACCAGACATCCCGTATGTTATGTGAGGGCACAACTGGCATGGGTGATCATGCCGGAAGTTTCAAGTATCACATTGTTGTGAGACTTCCATTGTCACTTAAGTGTGTATAGCAAAGGCATTAATTGTGAGAGTGAGCAGTTTGTGAGTGCGGTGTATTATCTAGTCGTAGGAAAAAAAATGTACGTAGAAAAATGAATTACTATTAGTATAAAGGTGAATTTTTACCGGTGGTTACAGTCTCCCTTCCTTAAATGGAATCTCGTCCTCGAGATTCACTCGGTGTTGGTTGCGGTGTTGGTGAATAGGTGTGGGTAGTTCTTACGGAATTGATCTTCCCGTTCCCAAGTAAATTCTGGTCCTACTTTAGAATTCCATCTCACCTTAATGATAGGAATTCGGCTTCGTTTCAATTGCTTAACCTCCCTATCCATTATCTCCACAGGTTCTTCCACAAAATCGAGCTTGTCGTTGAGCTGGAGTTCTTTCATCGGAATGACAAGTGTTTCATCCGACAAACACTTCTTTAGGTTGGAAACGTGGAAAGTAGGATGTATGTTACTGAGCTATATAGGAAGCTCGAGTTTATAGGCTACAGGACCTATTCTTTCCAGAATCTTGAATGGTCCTATGTATCTAGGATTTAATTTTCCCTGTTTTCCGAACCTAACCGTTCCTTTCCATGGTGATACTTTTAGCATAACCCTGTTTCCAACTTCAAATTCCATAGGCTTTCGCCTTACGTCAGCGTAACTCTTTTGCCTATCTCGTGCAGCTTGTAGGTGTTGCCGAATTTGTATTATCTTATCAGTGGTTTCCTGGATGATTTCAGGACCAGTGAGTTGAGCTTCTCCTACCTCGGCCCAACACACGGGTGATCGACACTTTCGCCCATAAAGTGCTTCGAACGGTGCTGCCATGGTAACTGTTGTTATATGAGAATTCTGCCAAAGGCAAGTGTCTATCCCATCCTTTACCAAAATCTATTACACACGCCCTGAGCATATCTTCCAATGTTTGAATGGTTCTTTCACTTTGTCCGTCGGTTTGGGGATGGTAAGCAGTACTCATGTCTAATTTAGTACCCAAAGCCTTTTGGAATGATTGCCAAAATCGGGATGTGAAACGAGCGTCACGATCCGAGATAATGGAAATTGGCACCGTGTCGTGAAACTATCTCCTTCGGATACAACTTTGAGAGTTTCCATCTCATCGTCTCCTTGATTGGCAAGAAGTGAGTCGATTTCGTGAGACGATCGATGATAACCCAAATTGTATCATACCCATCGGACGTCTTAGGTAACTTGGTGATAAAATCCATTGTTATTCTCTCCCACTTCCACAGGAATCTCGGTTGAATCAACAAGCGGACGGCTTTTGATGTTCCCTTTCACTCGTGAACACGTCAAAATTTCTTGACATATTCAAGAATGTCGGCCTTCATGTTTGGCCACCAAGAATACTTTTAAGGTTCTGATACATCTTCTCAGACCCCGGGTGAATGGAGTACTTCGATTTGTGTGACTCATGCATAATCACGTTTCGTAAATCAACATAATGTGGAACCCAACTCCTGTTCTTTATGCAACGAGTTCCATCAGTACGACTTTCAAACATCTTGTCCATACCTCGCAAATTTTCAGCCTGAATATTCTCTTCCTTCATTGCCTCAGACTGCGCATGGAGAATCTGAGACGGTAATTTCAGATTAATGGTCATGACTAAGGCTCTGACTTGAAGAGGCTTAATCCGTTCTTTCCTGCTCAAAGCATCAGCTACTACATTTGCTTTTCCAGGATGATAACGATATTCACAATCGTAGTCACTTAGCAACTCCAACTAACGCCGTTGCCTCAAGTTCAATTCTTTCTGATCAAGGATATGCTGAAGACTCTTGTGATTAGTGAACACAATACACTTTGTGCCGTACAAATAATGCCTCCAGATTTTAAGAGTGAATACTACTGCTCCCAGTTCCAAATCATGTGTTGTGTAATTCTTCTCATGCGGTTTGAGCTGTCGAGATGCATAGCGATAACCTTCTCTTTGCGTGTCGGCACCTAGACCTTGATGTGATGCGTCGCGAAGA
Organism: Chrysanthemum lavandulifolium; assembly: GCA_022545495.1. Classification (NCBI taxonomy): domain Eukaryota; kingdom Viridiplantae; phylum Streptophyta; class Magnoliopsida; order Asterales; family Asteraceae; genus Chrysanthemum; species Chrysanthemum lavandulifolium. The sequence continues at coordinate 219,282,530 of CM040244.1, forward strand.
ACAACGAAATCGCTACTCCTTCGTGTAGTGCTAAAATTGAGCTTCGCAAAGATTTTGCTTTAGTAGCTGAAACGCTTCCTCCTGATCTTTTCCCCAGATGTACTTCTTGTTCTTTTGGGTTAGTTCAGTCAAAGATTTGGCAATCTTCGAAAATCCTTCTATGAATCTCCGGTAATATCCAGCAAGTCCTAAAAATTGTCGTACCTCCGTAGGTGTAGTAGGTGTCGGCCAATTTTTGACTGCTTCGATTTTAGAAGGATCTACGTGAATTCCATGCTGATCGATTACGTGCCCAAGAAACTGTACAGTGCGAATCCAAAAATCACACTTGGAGAACTTTGCGTACAGCTGCTCTTTCTTAAGTAATTCCAAAATAATTCTCAAATGCTCCCCATGCTCTTCTTCATTGCGGGAGTAAATAAGAATATCGTCAATGAACACTATTACGAATTTGTCCAGATAAGGTTTGCATACCCTATTCATGAGATCCATGAACACAGCTGGTGCATTGGTCAACCCAAATGGCATCACCTGGAATTCGTAGTGACCGTATCTCGTCCTGAACGCCGTTTTAGGAATATCTTCTTCCCTTACTCGTAATTGATGATAACCCGATCTCAAATCAATTTTTGAATAAACACTCGACCCTTGTAATTGGTCGAACAAGTCATCAATCCTTGGTAACGAGTATCGGTTCTTTACCGTAAGTTTATTCAACTCTCGGTAATCAATACACATCCGTAAAGATCCGTCCTTCTTTTTGACGAATAGGACCGGAGCTCCCCAAGGTGAAAACCTTGGTCGAATGAAACCTCTATCTAACAACTCCTGCAGCTGGTTGGATAGCTCCTGCATTTCAGACGGAGCCAAACGGTAGGGTGCTCGTGCTACTGGTGTTGCTCACGGAACTAAATCAATCTGGAACTCTACCTGACGAACAGGTGGTAGTCCAGGCAATTCTTCCGGGAAAACTTCTGGAAAATCCCTTACTATTGGTACATTTCCAAGCTGTTTTTCTTCCGTCTTTTTCTCCGTCACTTGAGCTAAGAACGCGTGACATCCTTTGTCGATATACTTCATGGTTTTGAGGCATGAGATAATGCTTAATTTAGTCCTACTTCGATCACCCCGAACGATCAACGTTTCCCCTTGGTAAGGGATGTGAACCACCTTCTCGTCACATATTATTCTCGCATGATTCTTAGACAGCCAATCCATACCAATAACAACATCGAAACTACCGAGTTCAATAGGCATAAGGTCTATGTGGAAAGGTTGGTTTAGTAGAGTTATAATGCAACCCTGGATTATAGTATTAGTGCTTACTAATTTTCCATTAGCTAGTTCTATTTCGTAAGTGTTGTCTAGGGCAGTTGGGGTGAGTTTAAGTAAAGAAGCGAAAGTAGTGGATATAAAGCTTTTATCAGCGCCAGTATCAAATAATACTTTAGCTAAATGTTGATTGAGAGAAAACGTACCCGTGACCACATCCGGGTTGTGCTGAGGGTTTGCGTCTCCTAGCACGTAAGCTCTTGCACGGGCCGTGTTGTTCTGATTGCCATTCTGTTTGGGACATCGATTCTTGTAATGTCATTTCTCACCACACCCGTGACATATCACTTCTACAGGCTTCAAATTAGCACCTGTGGCCCTACAGTCTTTGGTTTTGTGGCCGATTTTGTGACACTTTCCACACTTAACAAAGCATGGTCCATTGTGGTGCATCTTGCATCGGTTGCATAATGGCAGATTTCAAGCGTAGCCACCGCCTCCAGCAGGTGCGGGTACATAAGCTTTGGCAACTTCCTGGCTTCGGTTCTGTTGCTGGTTATGGTTGTTTCGATTCTGTTGGTAATGGTGGTTGTTGTTTCGGTTGTAATTGTTGTTGTGGATGTTATGGTTAGGGTAGTTGTTGTGATGATGAGTTGTCCTTTTGTCATCAATCTTTCTTTTGTGATCATTACCTCCCTGGGTGAATCCACGCTTGACTTCTCGATCCATTAACGTTTGAGCAATGGAAATTGCCTCCTCTAGTGACTGGGGTTTTGATGAGGTGACATTCCCCTCGATACTGCGGGGTAAGCCTTCAGTGTACTTCTCCAATGTTTTCTCAAGGTCAGGCACTACAGTTGGACATAGCATTGCTAGTTCCTGAAACCTTCGGTTGTAAGTCTTGAGATCAGTTCCTTTCACCACCAGCTGGTGGAACTCATCTTCCAACTTCTTAATCTCAGTGTGGGGGCAATACTTCTTTAGCATCTTTGTCTTGAAGTCAGCCCACGAGAGTTGATAAGCTGCTCCAATACCCATAGTTTGAGCAGAGACATTCCACCAAGATAAGGCATCATCCAATAAAGTCCCTGTAGCAAAAGTGACCTTGCAGTCGTCAGAACAACCGCTCCTCATGAATACCGTCTCTGTTCGCTCAAACCAACGAGCCAACCCAGTTGCTCCTTTGGTTCCTTTGAAAAAGGTGGGTTTACAGTTCATGAAATCTTTGTAAGTACACTTGCGAGCTACATCTGTCTCGCTTCCTCCGTTAGGCCTGCTAGTATTTCCAGTGCGGGCCATTCTTGTTCGCCTCTCAAGGCTGCAAAGAACGCCTGTCTCGCAACTAGTTGTTGGATATCAGCTTGGGACATAGCGGGTGCTGGTGTTTCTGTTCCGTTAGTATTTCTTGTGCGCGCCATATTTCTATTAATGACACAGGAAAAATATATTTAGAATGATCATGTTATGTTATAACAAATTACAAGGTGAGTGTATAGAAGTCATAACAACATAACCACAACAAATAATTTTTCGTAATAAACCTTTATTGATACCATAACATAGCATAACATTACAACCACATATAGCCATAAGTAACTTGTAAAATTTGTACAACAAAAAGGATACAAGTATCTTATTTATGCTACATACTCATGGCTAATACATAATACAAAAGCTAATAGGTAAAGGTTTAGTCTAGTGGTTTCCAGATGTTCCTCCAAGACGGCTCTCAAGTTCTCTGATCTTGTTGTGAAGATTTTGTATATACTCCCATTGTTGGACCCGAGTATCTTCCACCATTATCTCTAGGGTAGTAATGCTGGAGTAAATCTTCATGATATCATCACTTTGAACCGCCATTATATTTGAAATCATCAGATCATTATGATATAGCAAAGGGAGATCTTGACTTATCTGTCCATGCTGTTGCTCCAGACTATGCACATTTTCACGAGTTGCTTGCAAATCTGCTGTCAAGGTGTCTAACTTTTTCCCCGTGGTTGCTTGCTTATTGATTAACTCCTCTACTTCTCCTTCAATTCCTTCTATCCGTTCTAGTTGTAAATTGTCAAGGTGTCCTAAAGCATCATCAATTTGTTCCTCGTGTCTTTCCATACGTGCTACAAGTGTAGGAAGGGTAGGCGGTCGGTCCATTGCAGCTTGCGAACTTTCTCCCGTCTCGAATACCCGCGGTGGCGTAGGGTAGTCAGGAGTCAGTGATCGTAAGGCATTATACCGGGCAATCATAACTCTCAACTCCTCTTCAAGATCCTCTGGCTGAGATGGAGGGGTGACATATGTAGCTACGGGCGCATCAGTTTCCTCCTGTGGTGATATTTCCTTCTCAGCAATACCATCTAGATGTGGTGATGGCGGGGCTGGTGTAGATGTGGATGGTGGTGTAGGTAACATGTATGTGTGTGGTGGAGGCACAGGAATTATCCTTTTCCGTGCTCTCTCAAAGGTTCTCCTAGGGCGGTCATGGGGTGTATCTGACATGTGGACACATGATTGAACAGGGTGTACCCTTTTTCGAGGTGTGTTTAGATAGGTTGTACCATAAGGGTGATAACGGTACGCCTCCATGAATGGTTCTGGTTCGTAAGGCTCTAGCACTCGAAATATCCTTTGTCTAATTGGTGAAGGTGATGCAGGCAGTGACCCAGAGGATGGGGGATCTCGGTCAGATAGCTCAGTCTCAAAAAACGTGCCATGTTCCCTCCTAGCAACCATGTACGGATCATCCGGAAATGGAGTGATATCAGGTACCACCAGAACATCCTCCGACTCCGTAGTGTGCCTAGATACTGGATCAATATCCGGTACTACTGCGAACTCCTCAAATGGTTCCTCGGAAGGATCAAACTCCATATCCAATGCAGCGTCTCCTGGTGTGTGAGAGTGGCTCGGTGAATCCGTAGTAGGGTAGGTTTCCTCGGGTACGTACTCCGGTAAACTAGGACTAGAGGGGGTAGACATAACTCTGTAACAACCCGGTAATTATAAATACCTCATTATATATATAAATAATCAGTATAAACATGCATAAATAGTGTTTGACCAGTGTAGTGGCACGGAGGACTTTATTTGAGTGTGAAAAAGAGTTATAGTTTCGGTTTTGTATTCCGTTCTCTATAACTATGGATCTGGTACCAATCTGTAACACCCCCAAATTCGGTATACGCAGCGGAATTAAGGTTGGGGTATTACTTCATGGAGCACAGTCATAATAATAGATAAACGGCTCAAAAGAGACGTTTTACATAAAACAGTTATCATTCATTTATTTAAATCAGAGTTTACATAATAAAGGTCCCAAAGGAAATACGGAAATACATAGTTTTATTCTTGTGAATGATAACAAAAATGGACGCCCTTTATATAAGAAAGTCCATTGCCACTCCGTGACAAATCGTGCTCTAATTTCACGAGATAAAACATGCTAAAAGTCAACACAAAGGTTGAGTGAATCCATAGTGTTTGTTTAATAATAAGTTGAACACAAGATAAGCGGTAGTAAAATCGTAATATTGCGATGACAAAGATATTGCCCTAAGTCTCATGACACGCAAACCTTAACTTGAACGCGTCATAATAATGACGTAAGTTACAAACATCATAATGATGATGTGAGCAACAATGCCCTCAGTAGGAGTTTTGCCATTCTCCTAGTATTCTCAAATAACGTGCATTTGGTTACCTATCCGCTAACACAAATGGGGTGTCAACCGCCAATAGATCTATTCACGATATTCGCTCACCGCAAGTGATTAATGGTTCATGATATGAGGGACTTTTAGTGGCAACATGAGGTAACTTAGGCAATATCAATCGGGATAGCATAGAAAAATACTTGTGTTCGGTTTTTGTAGCATGTATCTCCCACGAGTTTAGGAAACAAATATGTAAAAGTGGGACTATGAACTCACCTCGGTGTTATTGTAGTCGGATGAAAACAAATTAGATAATATGAACAAAGCGCTCCGACTCTCGACCGATTTAGTATATCATGTATTTAGTATTCAGATTCAAGTTTATGCGACGTAAATGTTCTATGGATAACATGAAGTCTCTACAAAAATTAAATATACTTATCATACTTATTATTATGACTCAAATGATTAATAATAAGTTTTTACCAAAATCAAGGTTGTTAAATATTTTATGTTATAATTTACAATTTTAAATATTTACAATTTTTACCCTTGTACTTTCAAAAATGACACTTTAAACCCTCAACTATGGGTTATTGACAAAATCAGTCCTTATATAGTTAACTTCACATAAATTACATTTTTAGTCCAAGGAAACTTTATTTTACAAAAATTACAATGTTTATGCTTAAAATTTTATAAGAAAATTTACTAGTTTTCGGCCTAAGTGGATAAAAGTACGGGTGAATAAAAATGAGGCCTTAATAGGTTTTTACTACGTTCTTGTTCCTTTCAAGAGTTTTTCTGGTGGTCTTTCTAATGGCTCAAACTAGAGGTCTTAAGCTCTTACGGTTTGGTCGCAATGATTTAACAAAGTAAGGGGGTCATGTGCTTTTTGTTGTTTTTGGACAATAACGGGGCCAAAAGATGGCAGATTTTACACGAGGCAAGCTAGTGTTTCTACATCCCATTTGACCCTTTAAACACTATGCTGTAATCTCTCTTAAATGGAATAAGCCTCATGTCCTAGTCGTCTTTGGTTAGAAAGATACAAGTCCACGAATATGGCCACTTGGCCACGACGCGTTTTATGAAAATTTCAGTTTTAAGCTATATCTTTTGCATGCGACCTTGTGAAATATTTTTTTACCCATTTATAATGTTTCTAATACAGTTCCTAACCAATTTATCAAAAATCCCATGTTTTCCCATATATTTGTTGTAAAAGACTTTTTGGTGTTTATGACTTTTGCCCAAAATGATGGCTGTTTTTAAAGATATCGACTAGGCTTTTTAACCGGGTCATGGGGGCGTTTTGTAGTATCCCACGTGGGCTTTACAACGGTACCTTGGATTACCCTAGTACCTCTAACACCAAGCAGATAAATGCGGGGCAAGTTGGGGGGTAAGGCCTGTTTTTGGCGCCATGACCAGAAACAGAAAAGAGTGGAAAAACATTTTAACTTAGCGAGGCCTGGGACTTAGGTTTAGGGTTTCACTACCGATCATGTAACATCCTTAGTGGCTAATCCTTATAGTGTTTACCCTAACCAATACCTCAAAATGAACTTGTTTTTATGTATATGCGTTTTTATCAGTAAGTTTACAATAACTATATTCCAACTTTATTTTTACATGTTATAAGTTTATTACCCTAAGTGAGTGCTAGTAAATGTGTAAAAATGTTTAAAGTAAAAGAGTTTGGAATACTTACAGCTTGTGGGTTGCCTAAACCAAGAAAATGCCTAAAAGCTGCTATTGGTCTTCAAGTAGTTCCATACTTTCTAAGCTCCAAGTTAACCTTTCTTTACACTTCTTAGGGTAAAATTTCGAATGCTTGTGAGTTTGAAAATATTTATGGTGCGTCTGATATGTGAGAGTATGGTATAGTGTTTGTGTTTGCATGGGACTTAAAAGGAAAGTATATGGGCGTATATATAGGAGAGGGAAATGCATGAATCTTCCAAATGTTAAGTCACCTTGCCTCACAAGAGAGGAGACAAGGTGATGTGTAGCTAGCCAAATGGAAAAAGCATGTGGTTTCAAGGGAACATGTCTTGGTGTGGTAAAACTCTAGCCAAGAGTTTTACCCACCATATTTGACCATGGTAAAACTCTATGATGTGTAATTCTTAGGTTCAAGTAACTAGTTGAGGCTAAGGTTTTTACAAGTATCACATAGTAACTAGGTAGTAACTTGGTTAGTTAAATTTTAACTAGGTAAATAAGGGGGGCGTTAGCTTCTAGGGATAGTACTTAAGGCTTTTTAGTTTGTACCTATTGTAGAAATGGTAAAAGTACTTAGTTAAGTTGTTAATTTATTTTAGGTAAAAGCTAGTTTAGGTTAATATGCATGTAATTAATAAAAATAAAGACTTAAGTTTAGTGCACTATAGTGTATACATTTGCATTGTTTTATTGTACTTTACTAAAAATGAAATATATATTTAAGACTTGTGCTTGAAAAGTTTGTACAATGTGCTTAAAATTAAGTACACTAAGATTTATAATGAATTTTATATTAAATGAATGCTCTTATGCATCAATGACTTGTACATTGGTTTAATAAACTTGTACCTTGGAAATTAGTAAAAGTTTCATATATTTCTTTAATTTTAGTTTGTGATTTTTATTTACATAAAATCATAAGATTTGCAAATTAGGGTTTTAACCGGGAAATGCCTTAGAGTTAGGGTTTTATGCTTTAAACTTGTACATTAAGTTTAATGATTTGTACATTAAGGTTTATGACGTAGTACTAAAATTGTTATAAAACTTTAAGAAAACCCTAATTTACTTGTGACATTGTATTGGAATTGACGCTAATAATATAAAGATTACTTTATACCGGACATCCCGTATGTTATGTGAGGGCACAACTGGCATGGGTGATCATGCCGGGAAGTTTCAAGTATCACATTGTTGTGAGACTTCCATTGTCACTTAAGAGTGTGTATAGCAAAGGCATTAATTGTGAGAGTGAGCAGTTTGTGAGTGCGGTGTATTATCTAGTCGTAGGAAAAAAAATGTACGTAGAAAAATGAATTACTATTAGTATAAAGGTGAATTTTTACCGGTGGTTACATACTTCACTCTTTTGTTGTTGATTATGACAATCATCAGCAACTAGCTTTTGAGGACTTTGAACAGGTGGATCCACTTGATATGGAAGAGATGAACTTGAAGTGGCAACTGGCCATGCTCTCAGTGGACATCAAGAGGTTTGAGCGTAAGTCTGGGAGAAAGTTTGGTTTCCAGGGAAGAGATCCATCAAGATTTGACTAAAGGAAAGTCAAGTGTTATACTTGTGGTCAGATGGGTCACTTCTCAAGAAAATTCAAGGATAGGAAGGCTGGTGATGAGGTTAGGTATTCTTCCTATTGGCAGAATCATATGGAAGCTGGATCCTCCAATGCTTTGGTCACTCTGGATGACCATGTCAACTGGAAGATGCATGAGCTTGAAAATGATGAAGCTCCCGGTTACGAGCATGGTGGGATCACGGCAAGTTGTACTATAGAGGATAAGCATTATCAAATTGCCTTAATGGGCATCTCTCGGTACATAATTGTGTTTTGGTTGTAGTGAAAGATATAATGAACTTAAGGAAGCTTATGATGAATTGAAACCTAAATATAATGAATGTTATGTCGAAGTTGAGGCTTATAAAATGGCTTTAAAAACATTAGAAAGACAAAAAGTTTGGTTTCAAAAGAATCAACTGGCTTATGATGAAAAGATAAGGGTGTTAGAAAGTGATTTAGAATGTGCTAAAATTGATTTAAAACGTACTGAGAAAGAAAAAGTTGAAAAAATGGTTAGTATCAGGTGACAAAGTACCTCGCTTTCTCTAGTTAATGTAGTTTCAGAAAACCAAGTGTTGAAAAAAGAACTAGATGAGGAAGTAGCTAGACATAAAGAATGGTTAGTATCAGGTGACAAAGTAGCTCGCTTTCTCTATGGTAGTAAATCTGTAAACTATGGGTTAGGTTTAGGTTTTAAAAAATATGTTGGCTTAGAAGCTAGGAATGATACGCGTAAATCTACTCCAGCAGGATTAGCTAATTATGTAAAAGAAGGAGAATTACATGTTGTACCTGGACCTATAAGAGGAGAACATATGCCCATTGACCTTTCCATCACTGTTGACTTCGATGGATCACACCATCTTTATGGCAAAAAGTCAAGAGACTTGCCAGACCCTGATTCTTCATCTACTGACTTTGTCTCTTGTGTTGACTGTGACAAGTCCTCTGACCAAGGGTCTACTACTTCTACCAGTTGTGATTCAAATGAAAAGTCATACCTTCCCAAGCCTACACCCAAGACCCCTTACAAGCCTGTTAGAGTTGCTGCTGAGGAATCAACTTCCAAGACAGTTTCTTCTGAAGACTTGTCTTTTAATTCTTTGCAAAACAATAATTATGTTAAAAATAATTATGTTCATGTTTGTGGTTTGAATGCTTTTGCTTGTGATGAAACTTCTTTCATTTTGAATAAATCTTCTAAAAGGAAGACATGTTTTGTTTGTGGAAGTAAATTTCATTTGATTAAGGATTGTAATTTTCATGAGCAAAGAATGGGTGTATGTGCTAGTCAAAAGAAATCTAGACCAATGTGGAAAAATGTTAATGATATTCCATCTTTTGTTCCACAATCAACTTATAAACAGATATATGCTGATAAACAATTTTCAAAATGGGGCAGATCTGTTGCTCGACCATATGTGAGACCAACTAGTGCATATTTTCAAAATGGTTATTGGCCTGGATGTTTTGACTCAATGTATGTTGGGAAGGGATATAGGGATCTTCCGTGAAGCCCTCAAGAGTTGTTCTAAGACTAAAAAGGGACCTAATTTTCAATGGAGGTCCAAGAACAATGGTGGATCTTTTACATCTACATGGCCTAAATCTTATGATCCATAAGGCAGGCTCAAGTCAATAATGACTTGAGTCTCCATAGTGTACTAATATTTTGTATATTTTCTTGTTATTGTTGTAGGATCATCCTCTGAGGAGTAAAGATGTTGGCATAGTAGATAGTGGTTCTTCCAGAAGCATGTCAGGAAACAAAGAGAAGATGCATGATTTTGTACCCATAGAAGGTGGAGGCAGTGTGACTTTTGGTGGAGGAGATGGTAGAATCACTGGGAAAGGCACCATTAGAACACCTCATTTGGATTTCGAGAATGTGTACTATGTTGTTAGATATTAACTTTTCACATACACATCAAACCATAACACAAAGTAGCATATAGATGGATATTAACTTTTCACATACACATCAAAATTCATATAGATGGAATTCTAGAGAGAAAGTTAGAGGTTTAGGGAACTTAGTGAGAGAAAGTGAAAGATATTATTATGAGCTCCAACTCTACCTTGGAAGGTAGAGAGTATTTATAGTCTTACATAACTCGCCACACTTTGGGATGTGGATCGTGCATACATGGGTAAAGACCCGTCTGTCCTCCACGGTGTTACTTAACTAAATTACTACTTAACTTAAAAGAACTACGACTACGAGCTTTTAACGATTACATATACTGAGGTGACCGACTCTTTAATACCGGAATTTCTAATTCCTAACAATCTCCCTAAGGAGGTCACCTCAAACATGTACCAAAATTACATAGAATACAAATAGATATAACATTAACAATTGATCTAGTATTCTTGATGTAGTCCTTTGCTCCCGAGCTCGTAGTCATTGATTCTTCACATTGCATGTTTGGTTATTCCAAGTGGAGGTCTTTATCGATCCACGTGATGATAAGTTTGAGCCATCTTTGAGATCATCACCGTCAACAATCTCGACACATCCTTTGTGGTGTTGGTATTTTGTGATGTTGTGACTTTGGGACCGACATGCTCACATTCGGATCATGATATCTTCTCATCGAGTAGCGGAAGCATTTGTTGAATCATGATATTGGCGCAGCAGTAGCGTAAGCATGGAGTGAAAATATCGAGTCATTGATGCACTAATCATGATTTCTTTTGAGATGAATGTGTAAGTGAGCATGCGGCTATGGATTGACCGCTTCATTCGATCACCGCAAACGTCGGGCGCACCGCATACAACAGCTAGCAACAAATCGCACGAAAGTGTCTTTGATCACTTTCGTTGAATTGAGGTACACGCCCACGGTTCCCCGCTGATCAAGACAAGTACCGCTCGTGATCGTAGGATTCCTAAGAATCTCCTTGACAGGTTTCGCAATGTTCTAGTCGTTCTCAAACCGAACGCCTCAAAGAAGACAACACGGAGTGAGTGAACCAAATAATTTTAAGTCCACCGATTGATGAAAAGAGATTTGAAAACAATCGTATTGCTCAATAGAAATTGTTTTGCAATACAACGAAGGTTTTATTGAAAATCAATTATCAATCATAAAATACCTTTTGGTTTGAAAATGAGTACACAATCAATGTGCTAAAGAAAAGAGTTTTTAAGCACAAAGACCGGTTTTTCAAAGGTATCCATCAATCCATAACTCGAACCGTGATTGATTCAAGAGATTGAATCGCCCATTGTTTCTGCTCGGTTGTCACATGGTTGATCTATATAATAGATCTCACATGCCACCTACCAGAGCTTGTTTGATGTTGGCTCCGTAAGGCTTTCCATCTTCATTGTGAATATGTAAACACATCACTCGGATGTTCGCAATACCACAAGGATAATGCGAGGACTCAAGATATAATCTCTTCCACATTGTGTGAAACAGAGAGTCTTCATTGAAAGTGTCCTAATGAGATTTATTGATGATCTCGTGGCTCTAGACTCAATTTGTGCATATTTGGATCCTATAACGGAGACTAGGGAGAGGGTCTCCTTCTTCAATATCAACCATCTCTAAGAGAAAGTCGATAGATAATGTCGGTTCCCGTGAGAATGAAACAAGCCCTTTAAGAGGAACTTGAGTGGTTTGGAAAGTTGAAGTGCAAGCGCCACCGGGTCCATGACGCCTTGTCTTCAATACCGATGTTACCATCAAGAGTATATGAATTGAACCGGTTTCGCCCCTAAGGTTGAATAAATGGAGGGCTATTTGTTTTCACCCTTTCTCATTCAATTCTTTTAATTCTTCAACCCTTCAAGGCTTACCAAGACTTCATAGCTAGAACCTTGTTGGGTTTATTCCAAGACTAGCTCGCCTTAGTCCGCACTCTTCCCATATCTCATTTTTCTCCTTTTATCATCATACCTAAGGACTTCTACACTAACTAGTGGATTGTCCTCGGTAGATCCCTCCTGCTCGGCGGATCATGGGAACCAATACCTAACCTTATCATCCTTATATCACCGCACATAAAGTAAAGTTGGTCGGTCAATTTGGTATTGTTCATCCGCCATTGGATCCAATTGAAAACCATTTGAAAATCAATTCGATACTTGTGATGTATTATCAAAGCATTTTGTACCGAATTGTTTTTGATATTTTAGAACGAGAACTCCCCTCAACATGTGCATCAAGTATTTGAAAATGTTTTGCACACGGAGGCAAGAGAAAGAATTAACTTTTTGATTACCATTTTCTAAAGATATCAACATCACTTCCTCAATCAAATCAAGTAGGTATAGCATTTCCGGAAGGATGAGGTTTCCATGAATTTGCTCCCCTCAATATGTGCCTCGAGGTTTGAAAAGAGTTTTGCACATACTAGAGGAACCCACATTAGGATGAATGATCACGCTTCAAATCAAAGGTTTAAGATAGATGCCCCTCAACATGTGCATTGAAAATTTGAAATCGTTTGTCACATGTGGGAAGGATAGCATGTACATCCGCTTGAAACCATTTACCTAATTATCGCTTTAAATCCAATTTAAATCACACATTCTCCCCGATCACAATTATCAAATCATTTGAGATTTGTGATCTCGTATAGATTTAAATTGATTTTGAAAGCTTTTAAGGAGAATTGTGACTTGATTGTGAAAGCGTTTGAACCGATAAGGATCGGATTTTAAGACTTTAAACTCCATTTATAAAACATGCATGTATATCTTTTGAAAACAATTTAATGCCAAATAACTTTTAATTTAATTGAAATCATTCTCCCCTCAATCAATGACGAGGTTGTTGATTGAGAGATAGAGATTTTGACAAATAAGTCCCGATGATTATCAAAAATAGAGATCGAGTTATTTTTCAAAGCATTTAGTTTTCAGCAGATAAATGTTTATAGAATCGAGCATGGAATTTGAAAACATGGTAAAACATGGCTCGTTTTTCTTTAAAACCGGTTATTGCCTCAAATGACAATAAACCATTTCTCTTTCTCCCAAAAATATTTTTGATTTTTTTTTTTTTTTTTTTTTTTTTTTTTTTTAAGAATTGAACAACATCTAAAGTCCCGTGTCATTCTTTGAATGACAAAGACAAAGACCGTAGATATTATCGAACCGAAGAAACATGACAAAATGACAATATTTTTGAAGAATTTTCAATTTTTCAAATTTTTATGGATTTTGAAAGATATTTGATTTTTAATGGTTTTATAATTTTGTATTTTGTTTTTCGAATAAATATTTACAAGAGATAGATGAAGAAAGACCTTTACTCCTCGCCTTCCTCCTCAAGACGTTTGAGAGTTTCGTTGAAGGCTTTTCAAACCAAGACGTGGAAGAATAAACTCAAAACGCTCTCTTGGAAGAGCTTTGGTGAAGATGTCCGCTAACCGATATTCGACCTCACAAAATATAGTTCCACCACACCTTTTTCCACTTGTTCCTCGATGAAATGATGTCGAATGTCGATATGCTTTGCTCTTGAGTGTTGAACGTTGTTGCATGAGAGAGCAATAGCACTTTATTATCACAAGACAGAGGGATTTTGTTGAATTCAAAGCCATAGTCGATAATTGAGATCTCATCCATAAGATTTGAGCACAACAAGATGACATGGCTATGTATTCACCTCAGAGAGGAAATAGAAGTACTCATTTGCTTCTTTGAAGACCACCACAAGCTTATCACCCAAAATCGAGCACCTCCGACGCATTTCGACGTGTATCTTGACAACCGCATGATCAAGATTCGTGATAGGCCGTTAGTGACATACCGGTGTCCTTCGGGTACCATAGTCCCATATTGATGGTTCCTTGAGATACCGAAGACCCGCTTAATCGCTTCAAGGTGCTTTTAGTAGGCTTAGCTCGGTATCTAGCACACATGCACACAGAGAACAAAATGTCCGGTCTACTAGCAGTGAGATACATCGTGGATCCAATCATACTCCGATATTTCGTTTGGTCAATCATGATCCCCGAGAGGTCCTCATCTAGTTTGGTTCGGTCAATCATGGGGTGTCAACAGGTCACTTGAATCAAATCCAAATTTCTTTAAAATCTCGTTGCATATTTAGATTGATTTATGAAAATGCCTCCGGACTTTGTGAAATTTGTAATCCCAAGAAAATGACATTTGTCCCATCATTGACATTTGAAACTTTGAACTCATTTCATTTGAAAACGATCACATTCCATTGGGTCACGAGGCAAAAATAATATCATCAACATAAATTTGAACATGAGTTAAATGTTTGCTCGACTTCGGTGAACAATGTAGGATCAATCGCTCCTTTGTTGAATCCGTTGATAGAAGAAACTTTGATAGTGTATCATACCATGCCCTGGAGCTTGCTTTAAACCGTAAAGAGCCTTCTTCAAACGATAAACGTGAGTAGGATGCTCTTGATTCACAAATCCTTCAGTTGGCCGACGAGACGACTTCTTTAAGATCTCCGCTCGTAAATGCCGCCTTTACATCCATCCGATATACCACCATGTTCTTACTTGCAAGATTAGCCAAAAGATTTCGATTGCCTCGATTCGAGCAATCGAGCAAAAGATTCTTCAAAGTCTATACCTCCTCTTGACGATATCCTTTAGCAACTAATCGAGCCTTGTTCTTCAACACATCACCATGCTCATCAAGTTTTACTTTGAAGATCCATTTTAGAGCTATAATCATAGCAAAGTCCGGAGTGTACTAACTCCCATACATCAAGACGATCAAACTCATGAATTTCATCTTGCATAGCATTGAACCGCCTATCTTCATTCATAGCGCTTTAACATCTTTTGGTTCGATCTTAGATAGTACGGAGTTGAAGAAGCACCATAAGGCATCGGTTGCGAGTTGCTTCCGGGTTGATACAGACGAGAGAGGATTTCCAATGATGTTGTCTAATGGATGATCGTGAGTCCATTTTCCGAGGTGTTCATGTGGCATTTGTTGAGGAACCGAGGTAGTCGAGTCGATGTCTCTCAAGAAGATGGTTCGATGATGATTCAGAGTAGCAAATATGTTTTCAAATGGAGCATCTTCAGAGTCGCAAAGGGATTAACTTCATCATTGATGCCGTAAACATTTCCATGATGTACATTTGAAGAATGATGATTTGTTGATGAGATCAAGGATTAGCAGCAGTGCTTCTTGACTTAAAGATATTGAGACCGAAGGATTGACTTCATTCATCGGAATATGAGCATCCTCTCGTTGTAGGGATCAAGACCTCATTAGTAGTAGACTCATACAGTTCATCAAACATTGGATCAAACAATTTCTTTACATCATCTTCGATGGAGGTACATATGGAGTTTCTTGAGAGGAGTTTGGAACAAGGGATGAACCAATAGGACTGCTTTTGAAGTGCGGGTCCCGAGTGGAGTGTCCAGAGCCATTTGACCGGTCACCATCAAACGTAATATGAATTGTTTCCATGATATTTCGGGTTCTTTTGTTGTAGATTCGGTATCCCTTTTGTTTGGTGCATATCCTACAAATACTCCAATGTCGCCTTTAGCTCTAAGTTTGCCCAAGTCTTGACCTCATTAGTTGGATAGCACAAGGCACCAAACACACGAAGGAAAGATAGATTAGGTTTCTGTTGTGGACAAGTTCATATGGAGTTTTTCCATGAATGGTGTGAATCGTGGAACGATTTTGTGTGTAACATGCAGGCAATTGCTTCACCCGCAGAAACATTGAACCTTTGAGTAGATCAAGATTGTTCTAGCAGCTTCAACAAGAGTACGATTTCGCCTTTCAACTACACCGCTCGCTGAGGGGTTCGTGGAACACTTCTTTGATGGTCGATTCCAATGCTTTCATAGAATTCACTAAGTTGTTTGTTGACAAACCCGCCCATTGTCTGCTCGATAATTCGATAGTTTTGTTTAGTCTAACTCGCGCACTATTTGATGAGTTTGATGATGATATCGAGTTTCATCCTTTGTCCTTAAGAACTTGACCCTGTGAATCTAGAATAATCATCAACCACAACTAACACATATTTCTTCCCAAAGATATTCTCGCACCTCATTGGTCCACATAAATCCATATGAATCATATGAAGAACTTCGTGATGAGTTAGTAGGTTTGGGTTTATGGGCATACATCTTGCTTTTTCCCAATTGACATGTCGAACAAAGATGATCCTTTTCATACTTTAGTCTAGGTAAACCTACAACTAAGTCCTTTCTCGAAAGATCGTTGATGGTGCCAAGTTCAAGTGATTGAGACGACGATGCCATAACCATGACTTTGTTTTGAAGCCTTAGATAACAAGCAGATTGGTGAGGCTCTCATCATGTCATCGATAGAGATGGTGTAAAGGTTTGAGCCACGAGTTCCTTTCAACAATTCCTTACCATTAAGATCTCTAACAAAGGGTATGTTTTCAAGGCTACTTCTAGATCGTAATCACGTAATTGACCAACAGAGAATGATTATGACCTAAACCTTCCACATAATACACTCTGGAGATGACACTATCACCAACAACATAATCTCCATAACCCATAATAGCACCGAAATGATCATTACCAAATCTAATAGTCCCGATGAATTTGCTCACGAAGTTCATGAGCGTGACCGGTCTCCAAATATATGCTTGGAACAAACTGAGTCCAGTACCACGTAACGATTTGAACGATCCGCAGTTGAACACGCATAAGAATGGATAATCGATAATTGGGATCCCCATGCAAGAATGGGTTCCATTTGGTTAGTAGCAACAGTTGGAACACCCACATCGTAAATAGAAGCATTCACATCGATGGTGAGGTAATGGAATCATTGTGAGTAGATGCAATACTAGTGTCTCAGATAGCCCCTGTTTACAGATGTGACCACTTCTTAAGGGAATAGTTCTACCAAGAGGCATCCATTTTCTAGTGGGCATTATCTCGATTGGTCTTATGACCAACATGTATCCAATAAAACCTATTCTCATCGAATGTTCTTCCCGTGGGTTTCCATTGTTTTCTAACTTTCTTTCGCTTTTGCCTTTTAGCCTTTTTAGCATGAATTTTAGCATTAACAATATTAATCGGACAATTAACATCATTAGGCAAAACATTGACATCACATCCATGATTAGAAATGTAATTCAAGCAATCATCAAGACAAGTTTTGCAAATAGTATCGTAATTCAATTAATTACAAGACGCCTATGGCTAATACTAGAATCAACACGATTCGCTTTATTCGATTCAAACTTAAGGTTCCTAGATTGTTCTTCTACTTTCTTCCAAAGGCACATTCTTAGCTTGAGAGGTCCTATCATTCCTTGTATTGTCTTGAGACTTTGACCGCTCCCTTTAATGTCACCGACACTCCTGTAGAGGAATGGGAACATTAGTTTGTTTTACTACTCTTTGCACCACCTGCTTAGATGTGCCGATCCGAGCTACATGCAGTGCACTAAGGCTCACTTTCTTAACACTAGAGGTACCGGGATTAGCACTCCTAGAAGGCACATTTGAGTTCACTTTCCTAGCATTGATGATCTAGAATCGAACTACTCAATGGTACACTACTCCTCACATTCAAAACATTGGGAGTCGATTGCATATCATGTTTGGCCTTAGGCATTGAGCATGGAATCAAAGGGTTAACTCTCTCACCTAATGTCTTTGGGCATATTGTGATCAAACATTCTAAGATTTCTTGAGATCGTTTGGCATATAAGCATGCATGTCCAATTGCATTATCATGAGGTTTCTCTAGCTTATCCTCTTCAACAATCTCACGCAGCATTCTAAGCAATCCTTAAGGGATGAGAAATATGTTTGAATGGCAAGTTTGTTGTTCCTTAGATGAGGGGACATATGTCACAGATAAAGCATATTTATTACTAGAGCGAACCTTAGATACAACATTCTCCTCATTGATCATTGGCATTTTCCTTTTACCTGACTCTTCAGATTCTCGATTTCCTTTTGCAATGAAGTTATTTGTTCGTTGTTTTTGTTACGAGTGACTTTAATTGATTCAAACAACTCATTGAAATGACGTTTAACCTTTTCATTTTCTTCTAGAAAACTTTCGCTTTCCTTTTGTAAAGCATTTACTAGGTTTTGAAGATGAAACGCTTGAGAATTTCGAGAATCTAAAGAAGGAGGCATTTGGGAGCCCGTCATATTGTTCGCTTGACCCTTTAATTGAGAGATTTGGGCTTTCAACTTTCTCGATCGTGTTACATCGAGCTTGAATCTGCTCATCACGCTTGTTAATTTGAAAACGCATCAAACTCGAGCATCCAAGATGTCTTGATATTTGAAGTTTTGACATTTTCTTTGAGATGTTGATATTTTAGTTGTAAATTAAAATACTCAACTTCTAGTTTAGAAAATGTTTAACCAACGTGTCGTGATCATCCAGCTCAATTTTCTCGCTTAGTTTAGAATTAGTTTTTCAAGCTCAATGACACGATCATGGGAGACTTTCAGGCCACAGATAATTCATGAAATTTGGAAGCATTAATAGAGCAATTTGAAGCGTTGAAAACACATCTTGAGCAACACATTCAAGAATAAGATTCTCATTTAATGTATGCAAGTTCTTTCTCTCAATCTCATTATATTTTAGTGCACGCCATAATCACTAACTTCAAAGAACCATTGCATCAAATTCCTTTTCCATACCCTTAATATCGCCTTCTACCCCTTTTTAAGACTCTCAAAGTGATCTTTAGAAGTTTAAAGAAGGGCATGACCTCGCTTAAATAACATTCTTTCATTTGTTCAAAACCTCTTTCACCTTCGCTATACCATGGGAGTGATCCTTTTCTTGCAAGTTTTCTCAAAATCAACAAATAGTTGGAATATAACGATTGGCTAATTAATGTCTTGCTTTTAGTGGCAATTGTTCTAGGTACAAGATGCATAGGTGTATTAGAGGATACACAGCTGTTTCAGGCATTTTCCAAGGGAGGGTTTGTTTCTACAATATTTTTTTTTCGCTTATCTAAATCCATTTTCCGTAAGACTTGTTCGGGAGTCAACAAAGTCTCGAGGCTTAAACTTGTTCAAGGAAATCCAGCTTTTCCTTCTTGTAATCATGAGGAGAGAAGATTATGTTTTTCTTTGCATTTGGGATCATCTTGCTTCTTATTCATCTTTTCCCTAGTGATTTCATTTAAAATCTTATCTTCCTCCTGCACTCAACGCAACTAGGTTTTCGCTAGGCTTAAGGACTTCATTACCATCATAAAGCACCTTATGAGCATTTCTAGCCTTTTGATTACCTCTGGATTTGGTTCCTCTACAAGGGAATGCTATGCTTATCGCTTAAGACACGATGTTTCGTGATCATGTGAGCAATCGAATGGTGTTTCCTTGCATGTACAACTTGTTTTCAAGTTTGTTTTTCAAAGTTTTCGATTAGAAAATCTCTCAAGAGTTTTGATTCCTTTGCATTAAATTCTTGCTTAAGCATTTTCACATTTTCTTGAAGTTCTTGTTTTGCTTAATGTTTTAGAAAGTTTTTCTTGCAAGGAATTTAATTCTTGTTTCAATACTTCTTCTAAACTTACTTTTTCTAATTATCGTACTCACTTGGACATCCATTTCCCGCTCACGAGTGGTCAACTCAAATTTAGCACGTTGTTCATAAATTGCAACACGCTCCTTATAGGCATTTAGTTCGTAAATTATGGAATCATCAGAGCACATGCGGTGTATTCATCAAAGACATAGTCATTGTTGATCGCAGAAGATGCATCACTTGGTACAACTTCACTTTCACTTTGTTTCACGTATTGATCGTATGGGACAATATTGATATTACCCATATTTTCAATATTTGATTCAATAGTTTCATTGGTTGTACTTTGTCATGCATCCGCTGCACATCAAGATCATCGATAGCTTTAATACCTCCGAGATGAGTTTGTCCTTGGATGGGCCACTTGTGGTGAAGAAGAGATCTTGGGAGAAACCATTGGAGAGATGCTAGCCATAAAGATTGTGTGTGCAGAGGTCCATCATCTACATCGTAGTCGTATGCATCACGGCCACGACTTGAAAGGCGCTCGATGATTGTGACCTATCTCCGAATAGGCCGCTCATCCACATCTCGCATCATAGGTCTTGGCATTGCCCTCAAGAAGAAAAAGCAATTCCTCTTCATCCAACGCAGCACCATTGTCCCGAGCTTGTGCCAAGAACATCTTATCTCTCAAGTAATCAAGATTCGTGGACGCTTTGAGATGTGCGCCTTGCAATGTGTCCTCACCACCACGCTTATAGCATTTGATCGGCTTAGCTTGACCTTGGTTACCATTCCTTCCTCGATTCTCGATTGCCCACATATCCTCTACCAAAGACCACCCCTTCCCCGATCATACTGCCTTTCCCGAATCGGTTGCACCACAATCCTTCCATCTTTAACAAAGGGCTTGATTATGTGGGTTAGATGCGCTCGAGGTTGTTGTTGGTTTGTGGGAGAGAATTCATGTTTTGACTAATGAGTAGAGCTAGTTGATCAATGATGTTACCCACGCTGCATCAAAGATCGCCTTGTTTGAACATAGGATCGTGAATGAGTTTGTGATTACCATTACCCAAGGGTATGACTTGTGATGCTTTGGTTGTGATTCCAATGTTTGAGTAGAAAGTCGTTGAGTCATTAGATGAACTTGTCTCTCCTCGGTTGGTTTTAAACCGATTGAGAATCAATTTTTCAAACATAGCATGTCTCTCATTTCAAGGAGGAAGGCATAGAGTTGCTCATAGTTTGTATTCTTCATCCTTTAGTGAGCTTTACAAATTGTGACAAACTTGTGCCATTCGGGATTCATGTTGTTCACAAACTTTGAGTTGAGTGAATGTTAGGCATAGTCATTCGATGTTCCTCATGTCATTCACTAACTTATGAAATCTCACATAGTACTCATAGACACTCTCATCCGGTTTCATCTTGAAGTGCTCAAATTGGCCATAGAGTTGGGATTCTCTGCCTTCCATAGTTAGTTTCGAACCCGAGAGAAGCATCTTAACATTATCCCAAACCGCCTTTGCTTCAGTTGTTATGATTGATCACCTTGTAGATGTCTTTAGGAAGACCTTGAAGAACAATGTTTGAAGCCCCGATATCTCGCATCAAATCTCTTTTCTCCTTATCATCAAGCTCATCATACATCTTAGGTCCGTCCATACCGTAAATAGGAGTACCATCTTCATTAGTATCAAGTATGTCTCTAGTCGTTTCAACTCGATATGGTCCTTCATCAATGGATTTGAGAATATTGACACCATTTTCCTTTCCAAGGCAATACAACCGATTCGTTGAGCCCAAGAGTCGTAATCGCCTCATCAAGCATGGGTGGACGAGTATCCGAACCACCGCTTGTACATCCTCCAACAAATGGAGATGATAGTAGGGACGTTGGTAGACATGTTAATGATTATACGGATTTTATAACTCAATGATTAAACCGGAAATAGATTCTTTCACGGATTTTACTAAATCAAGAGAAAACCGTAAACAATCACTCAAGTCGCTAGATGATAAAGCTCTAAGTCGCTAGGAACTAATTCGCTAGATAGCCAAGTCGCTAGAATCCCAAGTCGCTAATGTAACAAAGAAGTCGCTAAGTAGTAACTCGCTACGAACCAAGTCGCTAACCAAATTTTGGCAAGAATTGCCACTCAAGTCGCCAACAATGCAAGTCGCTAAAGAGCAACTCGCACATGCACCAAATCGCTACCATTAAGTCGCTACCCGTAGTGGAGAGTCCACTACTTGTACTTTAAGTCGCTAGATCTAACTCGCTAGATTTAACCTCAGAACTCGCTACAATTTTGTGAAGCAAGTCGCTACGAAGAAAACTTATCCGTGAACTAACTCGCTACCATGAAAACCATATAAACATCACTTTTCAATCCAAAACAACCCAACCAAGATGATTCAAGCTACCAAATGAAAACCTAAACACTTTTGATGATTCTAAACACAAAAGTACCAACAAAATTCAACCTTTAACACACGAAATCAACCAAATGATGCAAAACCACTAAACCTTTTCAAACTCAAAACCACCTAAAACCACTATAAATCCAAAGATGTGCAAGATATGATCAAACCATGGCTCTTGATACCAATTGTTAGATATTAACTTTTCACATACACATCAAACCATAACACAAAGTAGCATATAGATGGAATTCTAGAGAGAAAGTTAGAGGTTTAGGGAACTTAGTGAGAGAAAGTGAAAGATCTTATTATGAGCTCCAACTCTACCTGGTAAAGGTAGAGAGTATTTATAGTCTTACATAACTCGCCACACTTTGAGGGACTCTTTAATACCGGTGGATCGTGCATACATTGAATCGCTTAGCACGGTAAAGACCCGTCAAGACACCCTCCACGGTGTTACTTAACTAAATTACTACTTAACTTAAAAGAACTACGACTACGAGCTTAACGATTACATATACTGAGGTGACCGACTCTTTAATACCGGAATTTCTAATTCCTAACCCTTCACCCCTAACCATTTTGTAGGTGATCATTCTAAAGTAACTTCGATGCGTATGAAGATGAGTCACACTATGCAGAGGACCTTGCTAGACTCAAGAAGCAAGAGTATGCACCATTCTAGAAGTCGAAAGGCTTGGTGGGAGTTTGCAGAGAAGTCGGTGGAAACCATGATTCTCCGACGGTTATCCTGCTTTCCCGACATCACCAAATCACCGACAACCGCTACAATTACTCCAATTCCTACTAGTGTGTCCACAAACTTTGAAGAACCATATACACGATTTCCAAGTCCTTCAGATCTTGGTAATCATCAACCCAAAGATGGAATCTTCACCTCACCTTCCTATGATAGTGATTTTGAGCCAACTGTGAACAATCTTGACACCTCAATTGATGTCAACCCCTCTGCTACAAAAAGGATCAACAGTGCTCATCCTCAAGCCAATATTATTGGTGATCCTCAAGAACCTGTTCGAACTAGAAGTGTTGTGTCCAGTTCTAAGTATGGTCAAGTTTCTTTTCTTTCCTATGTCTCAAACCAGCAAATGGACAATCACACAGACTTTAAGCATTGTTTGTTTGCTTGCTTTCTTTCTCAAGTGGAACCAACTAGTGTTACTCAAGCTCTTGAAGATTCAAGTTGGCTTGAAGCAATGCAAGATGAGATGCAACAATTCAAGAATCAGCAGGTTTGGATATTGGTACCACTACCACATGGGAAGATTGCAATTGGGACAAAATGGATTTTGAAGAATAAAAGAGATGCAAGGGTATTGTGATGAAAAACAAAGCACGATTAGTGGCTCAGGGGTTCAGGAAAGAGGAAGGAATTGATTATGATGAAGTTTTTGCACCTGTAGCTCGAGTTGAGGCCATTCAAATCTTCTTGGCTTATGCATCTTATATGGGGTTCATGGTTTATCAAATGGATGTGAAAGGTGCTTTTCTGTATGGTGAGATTGAAGAAGAAGTTTATGTCACTCAACCTAAAGGCTTTGAAGACCCATATCATCCACAGCATGTTTACAAGGTTGTAAAAGCTCTCTATGGACTCCATCAGACACCCAAAACATGGTATGCTAGGCTATCTGCATTTCTGCTGAAGCATGGTTACAGAAGAGGTGCCATTGACAAAACACTCTTCCTAAAGAAGAATAACAAAGACATCATTCTTGTGCAAGTTTATGTGGATGACATTATCTTTGGCTCCACTAAAGAAGCTTGGTGCAGGGAGTTTGAGGAGTTAATGAAGGGAGAGTTTCAGATAAGTGCTATGGGGAGCTTACTTTCTTTTGGGTTTACAAGTTCAAGAAACCCGATGGTATTTTTATCGGTCGGGATAAATATGTGAGAGATATTTTGAAGAAGTTTGATATGGAAAATGTCGAATCGCCACTACACCTTATGAAACTCCAAAACCAACGAACAATTTTGAACCAGATCCATTGTGAATGTTCACTTATACTGATCAATGATTGGTTCATTAATGTATTTAATGACTTCTAGGCCCGACATTACATTTGTTGTGAGTGCTTGTTCTAGACATCAGTCACTCCACTTACTTCTAACTTGAATGCGATCAAAAGATCTTCAAGTATCCGAAAGGGCAACCCAAGTTAGGTCTTTGGTACCCAAAAGAGTCTCCTTTGTATTGGAAGCATATAGTGATAGTGATTATGCCGGTGCGAATCGATAGGAGATATACAACCGGAGGTTGCCAATTTCTTGGAAGAAGATTGATTTCTTGGCAATGCAAGAAACAAACTATTGTTGCTACCTCAACCATCAAGCGTAGTATGTTGTTGCCGCCAATTGTTGTGGTCAGTACTATGGATCCAAAATCAATCTTTGGATTATGGGTTTAATTTCATGAACACCACAATCTTTATTGATAATCAGTACCATATGCATTGTTAAAAATCCAGTTTTTCATAATAGAACTAAGCATATTGAGATTAGGCACCATTTTATAAGAGATGCATATGAAAAACATTTGATAAAGGTGGTTAAGATTCACACAGATGATAATGTGGCAGATTTATTGACAAAAGCTTTTGATGGACCCAGGTTTCAACACCTTGTTGTCCATATTAGGATGCTTAACCCTTAACTACAAAGTTTGAGGGGAGGCATATGCCTCATGGGAGGATTGTAGTTGTATATCTTGTAAACTTTGTAGATATTTGTTTATGTGTTTGTTTTGATAACACTAACCTGCTAATGATTGTTAAGTTTTGTATGGTTTAGTTTTTTTGCTTCTTTGTGTCTGTTTTGCAGAATGCCTCTTTGAGTTAAAGTTCACCAAAGTGGTAAATGGGAATACGGTCATGTAAGCTTAAATAGTGTTTCTACTGAAGAAAAGCACAAGTATTGTTACAAGTTATCTCATTGATTCTACTGAAGGAAAGTATTGAAGTACAGATTAAGTGCTAATCATTGAGAGATAAAAGACATGTTGATCATTCATTCAAGAAACAATTTACAGCTTACAATCAACTTCAAATGAAATACAAGACCATTCCTATACAAGATCTACCAAACATATACTAGTTCATATCATCTATTACAAAAGCTGATGGATATACTTGACAAGTACGATGAAGAAGCTGAAGATGAAAATGGAAAGGATGGATTGATGAAAACGACGATGAAGATGCTCAAGAACCTAGTTTTATATCTTTGGTCCTTGGCATGATGGATGCATTTGTTATATGAGAAATCTTCAGTTGTTCCATCTACTCGTTCCACCATAAAGCATCACTCCACCTTCCCTTTTCCCTTTCCCTGTACCTCTGCCTCCTTGCCCCTTCCCCTGCTTCCATGGTATGAAGCACCAGTTCCTGGAGTAGGAAGAGCAATCACCACCTCTCTTGTTTTTGGGAGTGGTGGATTTCTGGCACGTGGCCTTGGTAGGGGTTGGGGTTGTGAAGGTTGGGGCTTATCTACATCTGCTGATGTCCTCTCCTCTTCCTCTCTCACCAACCTATTGAAGATTGGCTCTAGACGCTCTGTGGAGTCATCAGAACCCCTAGATGAATCACTTGGATTCACTACACTATCATCTTCAGAAGAAGGAAGAAAGAGGGACTTCAAAGGACGAGGCTTATCTTGATGAGGGTATCGAAACAATGGGTGTGAATCATCACTGGATGATGATGAGGATGATGATGATGATGAGGAGGAAGTTAGATTGATGACTTCTGGTTTGGTAGACATGGTTGTTGCTGCTTATTGTGAAATTATTGAGAAATTAGGGTTTTTGGAGTAAATTGGGGGTAATTGATATGTGTTTGTTGTGATTTGGGATTATCTTATAGGCGGAGTCAAGACTTGATGACAATTAATGCGAGTTGGGTGGCACAGTAAAACTCAAGATATTTACTAAAGATACTTAGCCACTTGAGTTGTTTCTGCTGATTGACCTCCTTCAGCAGATTGACCATCCTTTCTGCTGAAGTGTTAATTGTGAATTTGGTTGGAGTTACTTTACACGTCAGATATGGTCAACGATTTGTTCCGATATTTTTGACCATAAATTAGGTAACTTCTATTAATAACCTTCTTCACATATCTTCGCCCAAAATTAACTGATTCCCTCTTCACTCGATTTAAACACACTTCCAGTTGCGTGAATCATAACCCATTCTCACAATTTCTCACATGGTGCTTCAATTTAAGAAAGATCATAACAAGGTTGCTTTTCTGGGAAAAGCAAAGGGATATGAACTATATGAACCTATGGTAGATTTCTTGAAGCTGTCCAAGATTCATTATGCTCTAACACACTCTCCAAATGTGATATATGAATCGTTGGTTGAACAATTTTGGGCATCTGCTACTAAACGGAGTGACACAGAGATTGTAGCAATGATTGATGAAACAGAGTATGTGGTGACTGAGGAGTTGATAAGGACACAACTTCGTTTGAATGATGAAGGTGGGGTTTATCACACCAATACTGTAGAGATACTTGCTGGGTTAAGAGCTATTGGATATCAAAGTACTAATACAGATATGTGGCACAAGACTAAGCTTAGCCCAATGTGGAGGTTTTTGGTGCATACCTTGCTTCAGTGCATAAGCAACAAGTCAGGCAGATGGGATCAATTCTCTACCCAATTGGGTTGTGGTATTGTGTGTCTTTCAAAGGGTTTAACTTATAATTTCTCTAAGTTTATTTTTGATAATATGGTTGAAAATATTCAAAAGAAAAAGCATAAGTTTCTAATGTACCCTCGGTTTTTACAAATAATACTAGACATAACAACCCAAGACAAAGTATTTTGTCCCATAGGAGCTCTTAGTGCTAAATTGTTTGCTTCAATGAAAACTCATTATGTTGGGGCACATCATCCTTTGCTAGAAGCTATCTTGCCACTTGGGAATGAGGCTGCTGATGAGGGTAATGTTGCTGATGCTCCACCCTCTTCTAATGTTGCTGTTGATGGTAATCCATCAGTTGCCATTGATGAGGGCCCTTCCATTACTGCTGAAGCATCACATGTTTCTCCTGACCAACCTCCACCTACACCTTTACCTCTGTCACCTAGTCCTAGTCCACCACCTACTCATGTTACTCCTGATGAGTTTGAGACTGAGTTTAGTATACTGACCACACCTAGTCCAGTTAGAGAACCATTTGCTGAAAGCTGTCCTGTTCTTGAGCATGTCCATGTTTTCCTGAAAGGCCCAATGAAGCTCCCATTACCACTGAGCAATCTGCTGGTGGAGCTGAGGACCCTATTACACTTACATCTGTATATGCTTTGCTGAACATGTATGTGAATGAGGTTGCTAATCTCAGATAGGAGCTTGCAGATACTAAATCCTCACTTGGTGATGAGATTGTGGGGTTGAAAAGAAAGGTTCAGGAGTTAGAGGAACAACTTGGACAAAACAGCAAAAGGAAGTTTGTGGTTACTTATGATGAAGAGCAAGAGGATATTCATTTGGATTCACTTGACATCTTGGCTGATGTTGCTCAACAGACTCATATTTCTGCTCCAATTGCTGCTGAATCCTCCAAGCAAAAGGAACCTATTCTGTTTACTAGAAGAAGGAGAAGACAGTATTTGAGCAAGGATTCCACTGAATCTTCAAAGGTGCCGAGTGTTGCCAATATTGAAACTGCTGATGATCATGGTATTGATGATGCTCAAATGGTGGATGTTGCTTCTGAACATGGTCAAGTTTCATCTATGCAAGAACAACCATGTCCTCCATCTTCAGCAGATCATCATGAAGTATTTGTTGCTGGAAGAAGTTTTAACCTGGATCCTAATGCTGATGTCTCTTCTGCTCAACATATTACTCCTGATGCTTCCATGGGTGTTTCTTCTGAAAACATTAATACAGTTCCCATTGTTGATACTCCTCATGCTGATTCTGCTTATGAGCCTGCTGATAAAGGGAAAGGAGTTATGGTTGATGAAGAGCTTGGTTCAGATCTTGTGAGTGAACAGGAAGGCAACAGCAAGCAAGAATGCTAGCAGAGTATGCAGATTTGATGAAGAGTCAAGCTTTGGCACATGACTTTCGGATCGCTTTACTACCAATTTGCCTCCCGAAGACAAAGAGAATTGGATGCACAATCCATTCATTTTATCACGAGCAATGGGATTCCTATACTCTTCAAGTCGCTTCAAATCCTACTCTTGCTCGAGCATTTTAGGAGCGATTTTGATAGTGAAAACTTTCTTTGCACAAATGATGGCTCTTGGACAACAAAAGAAGCTAGTCGCAATGCAAAGAGAAAAGCCATTCTTTGCACAAAAGGCTAAAGCTAAGAGGAGAGACCACCAACTGCATTTCTAAGAAAACATATATGAGGAATGAGGTGTATAACCAAAGTACTGCTCTTTATCAGTCTGGTTTGAAAAAGAAGCAAGTCTGGGCTTTATCTGATTTTGATTTGACTAATATGTATCATAAGATTATGAAGCATATTACCATACCTTCTAAATTGAAGAGAATTGCTGGTGGTATGGATGCTCCCAAAGCCAAAAGACCAAAGACTGTTGAGATTGTGGATTCTTTTGATGATGATAGAGCACAGCAAAGCTCTCATGATGTTTCTACTGAGGAACGTACTGAAGGTGTACAATCTTTTAAGCAAGTACTATCTGCTGAACCTCTTGTTGTTTCTTCTGAAGCTTCACCCAGTACTGCTGATACATCTATGGATCCAGAGGGGGCTCCTAGCACTATTGAGCGTGATACTATTCCTTCTCCTGCATCTGCTGAACAAAAGGGAGCATATATGGTCAGGAGAGTTGAACAAGAAGCTGCTAAAGCTAAACAAGCAAGAGAAGAGCTTGATAAGTTATATGCAATGGGTGGTCCTGTTCCAATTCCTTCTGTTTCTACTGAAGATGCCTCTGGTACATCTGAGAAGGTACCCTCTTCTATTTATATGGGCATTTATATACCAGGGAGAAAGGGGAAAAGGATGTCCAAAAAGAGACACATTGCCATTAGGAGATTAGTTGGGACACATGGCTCTAGAGTTCATAAATCTCACAAGGGTGGTTCTTCTAAGCATTTGGATCTAAAGGCTGTTGAGTCATCATTCATTAAAGAGGGATCTTCTGAAACTTTTCTTGAGGGGTCTCATGGTGTGTTGACTACATGGACATTGACTGATGGACAACTTAACACCATCTATAGGTTGGATAACTCTTCTATGCAGTTTAATTTCTTAAGAGACATACTTCATATGGTGGATAGGCAAGATTTGATTACTCTTCATGGACTTGTAACACAATATTATGATAATCATACTCCCCAAGGTTCTGGGTTATACTTATTGGGAGATCTTCAAGTTCTTTTTGACTCTCAATCTCCAAATGGTAAAGGGTATTCAATTTGGAAGGATTCACATAAATGGAAGGTTGAGACTTGGAGATTTTATCCTATCCCAAGTGTGCATGTTGTGGAGACAAAGTGTGGGATGGCTGTGTGTATGTTTTCTGATAGGCTTTATCCTTTGTCTGTGAAATTGATGCAATGAATGCTTAGGAAGAAATTGGAAGTTCCTCCTGATACAGTGGGGAATGATATGCTCCATGCTGAACAATTGATTGGATTGATTAAGACTCAGCTTCTGCAACACCAAGCATCTTCTTGATTTTGGTATCTTGTATTTTTTCTTTCTTTCTTTGTTTCTTAGTTAAAAAAAAAAAATAGTTTGTATATTCTTTGTTTGTCTCACTTTTTCTTGCAGGTTTGTTGTACATTACTCTGTT
Source organism: Chrysanthemum lavandulifolium (assembly GCA_022545495.1). Lineage (NCBI taxonomy): Eukaryota > Viridiplantae > Streptophyta > Magnoliopsida > Asterales > Asteraceae > Chrysanthemum > Chrysanthemum lavandulifolium. The sequence goes on from CM040244.1 coordinate 219,312,480, forward strand.
GATGGTTATCAACTCACCAGTTGTTCCTTGTGTACCTCAAAGAGTTGGCTAGTCCAAAGGGTACAGCTTTGGTAAAGACACATCAAATCTGTTGATAGCTGTAATGGTTTGCTCAAAATCATAGGGTCTGCAACTCACCCATGCTTAATTGCTGAGGGTTGTATGGTCATCAATTCACCATGGCTTAATCCTTTTTGGAATCCAAGAATTGGCTAGCCACAAGTATATGGCTTGTGGTAAAGGCAGTGAAATACCATATTGGGTTCACAATTCACCAAAGGTGATTCTTTCCCTTAAGAATTGACTAGTCCTGAGCAAACGGCTACAGGTAAAGACATTTCAAATCCGTTTATAGCTGCTGATTTGCTAAAAATCGATGGTTATCAGTGTACCATAGTTTTCGAACTTAAACATTTGGCAACTCGAGTAGTAATGGCTATTGGTAAAGAGACATCAAATCCATTGTTTTCAATGATTCACCTCTCTCAGGAGTTAACACACCTGGATGTGATGAGAATAGTATGAAACTAATATGTTTTGATGTACATTTTGTCATTTGTTGCTGCAAAGATCTGGAGTTTCAAGTTTGGCCATCATAGAGATGTGAGTGTTTTGATTCTTTGTTGTTGATGTTCAAATACAATCCTCTTGTTATGCAGTGTTAAAGATCTATCAAGAATCTTGAACTTAACCATGTCAAATTCAAGATTAGGGGAGGATTGTTGGGAATTCTACTAAGTACGAATTCTACTGAAGAATCACGATGGATTCTCAATAAGTCTTGGAATCTTGAAGACATGATTCTGCGAAGTAGTAAAACCGCGTAGTTTATTTCTGCGGAGATAGATATTCCGCGTATTTTAGAATTAGTTTGGATATGCATGAGCTTTATTAGGAAGTGATAATGTATATCTTCTTTAGTTTTATGATTATACTTTTCTTGGGAAACGGTTTATGGTTCCTTGTCTATAAAAGGAACACATTAGTATGAATGATGTACAAGTTTGAAAAACAAGTTTTAGTTCTATTCAAAGATCCATAGAGGATCAAAGTATTCTTAGTTATTATTGTTCTTACTTGTGTTTAAATTCCGCTCTAGAATACAAGTAACAGAGACTGTGTATTAGTGTGTTTGTGATTACATAAGCATTACTAACGATCCACGAGCGCTCAAAGATCTATCAAGGTCTTAGGTTCAACATAGCGTGATGGATAAGGGGGAGTGGGTAAATGGTGTTTGGAGGTGGGAATGGGATTGGGTGAGAGACACTAGGGGTAGGGTGTGTAAGGAGTTTGATGATTTAATGGCAGTTTTTCAAAACGTTATTGTTTCTAATAATTGTAGGGATAAATGGAGATGGATGCTAGTGGAGGACGGCGAGTTCAAGGTCAAAGAGTTAACAAGATTGGTAGAGCAAAAGATTCTTCACGTGAAGAGTGGCAATCAAGAAACGTTTGGAACAAATTGGTGCCTAGAAAAGTTAATATTTTCGTGTGGAGGGCTCTTAAAGGAAGACTCCCGGTCCGTGTAGAGCTCGATTGAAGAGGTATTGATTTGGATTCGGTCCTATGCCCAAGTTGTAATAACGTAGTGGAATCATGTGCTCATAGCTTGGTCACTTGTGATCTTGCTTTGAGCGTGTGGGAAAAGATCTTTCATTGGTGGAAGATGGGGACCGTTACGCTTTTTCTATTGATGAGTTTTTCTCATCATTGGGAAATGTTAATGGCCCCGGTGCTTTCTCTCGTGTTTGGCAAGTGGTTATTTGGACAACCGGATATCTCATTTGGAAAGAAAGGAATGCTTTTTCTATTGATGACTTAAAAGCTACTCCTTCCGTCTGTTCACTTTCAAATTGCATACAGTTTCAGAAAAGTAAAACCATTGCAATATCAACCAATAAATATTCAAACTCACCCACTTAGAAGCAATTCAATTGGTTGTTATTAAAAGTGAACATATATTTTGAAACATCTCAAAATAGTAACATGAATATTTAATTTGGGACGTAGGGGCGTCAATAACAAGGCTCCAAGATATGGTAATCAAGTTAACAACATTTAGATGAAGCCTTGCATATCATACAAGATAGGAAGGTAGAATTGCATAATTAAGTTACAAATTATCAAACATAACTTTAACATGAGGCCAGATATCGATTTGATAGCAGAAACTCACAAACATTGTTAAACATGCTTAAAATACACTTATGAGTTGAAATAATTAACTTTATAGTAAAGCCAAAAGAAATATACTGAAATGCCAACAAACTTAGAAAACATAATGACCACTTAATCAACTATACAACATCATGGACCACATCACCCCCCAAGAAAAATAATGCATTACTTCTCTTGTGTGAACCACTTCATTTTATGTTTTTTACAGTAAATTTATTTTATATATTGTGAATTCATAGAAGACTATCCCTGATATAAAAAGTTTACCATGGACATACTCCGTATATGAGTTATGAAGAGCAAGGTGTCGCAACCACCATAAGAGGAAACTTTTTACGAATGGTAAGGCCAGGTCGTTCAGTCATGTCAAGATCATCTTCCTTCCCTCCATTCGGCAACTCCCAATTAAATTTATGCAAAAGATTAGCCAGCAAATTCTCATTTGTCGCCATTGCAAAGGAAATCCCGGGACATCCTCTCCTTCCAGCACCAAAAGGAATCAAATCAAAATCAAGCCCTTTGAAATCAATAGTACAATCCAAAAACCTCTCAGGTCTAAACTCATGTGGTTCATCCCACACTTTCGGGTCTCTTGCAATGTCCCATGCATTAATGATAACCCTAGTTCCTTTTGCAACATCATAGCCCATGACTTGGACATCTTGGCTTGCTACTCGAGGGACTAGAGTTGGGAGTGGGGGATGAAGACGAAGAGTTTCTTTTAAAACGGCTTTCAAGTAGCTCATGCTGTCGATATCGTCTTGCTTTATTTGTTGCTTGCCCTTGAGAACCATCCTGACTTCATTTTGAACTTTTTTTAAAACCTTAGGATGTTTTAGAAGTTCAGCAAATGTCCATTCTAACACTGTTGCTGTTGTGTCCGTTCCAGCGGTATACGCATCCTATACGATTGCAACAACTTAGTTCTTGCTATGAAAAACATAAACGTGTTTATAATAATTCATCAGTTAGTTGGTAAAAAATTATCTATCAAATATTGAAATAATACTAAGTGATTATTCTTACAAATACTTGTCAAAATGTTTATATTTTTATCAAATACTCTGTAATAGATTGGTAAAAAATGACAAATTCTGAAATTATTGCAACTTAACTGCTTCTCACTCAAGTTATTCTCACTATGCTTAAACTTGTTGGTGAAACTTTATAAATTAAAGATGTACTCATCAATTAAGCTACATGTGTTTGGTTGGAAAACAAGGTCCATAACTTTATATGTATTTTATTCCATGTGTTCACTGATGATTCGCATATTTCAAAGTTATAGTGGTCTACTGGGAGATCAAAATACATGTTTTTGTACACTCATTTTATGATAGAGAAAGTAATGCACCGAGAGAGAAATTGGTGTTCTTAGGATCATTATTTATGTGTTAGAGAGGTTTAGATCAAAATACATGTAGAGAGAAAAAGAGAGAGTGTTCTTAGATTATTAGATTATGAGCACCACCCTTCCATGGATGGAAGGGTATTTATAGTTACAAGAAATACGACCTCCCATCGGCTGTGGATCGGGGATACATGGGTAAAGACCCGTCCTTCCTCCACGGTGTTGCACGCTAAACTAAACTAAACTAATAACTAACTAATAAAGCGATAAATAACGTAACTAACGACAAGTCTACGAGCTAACTTAAGCTAGATAACATTTGGGGTGACCGACTCTTCAATATGGAATTTTCTAATTCCTAACAATCTCCCTAAGGAGGTCACCCCATGTTTTACATTTGAATCCTAGCATTCTATTCTTGACTTTGTTCTTGAGCTCGTAGACTTGAATTCTTCATTTCCGCAATCTTTGTGCTTTTGTAGTGCAACTTCAAAGTCCGCATTGATCTGTACTTTCGGTGGAGGTCTTTGAACCGATCCACATCTTGATGATCTTGAGCTTTCTTTGAGATCATCACCACGATAAATCTCTGGATCACCCTTTATTGTGTTGCCATCATGTGAAGTTGTGACTTTTGGACCGACATGCTCACACTTTTGAATCATGACATCTTTCCATCGAGTAGCGGAAGCCTTCTTTGGTTCATGATATTTGTAGCAGTAAGCATAAGCATAGAATGAAATATCGAGCCGAGTTATGTAGATATGCACCGGTCATGATTTCTTCAAATTAAGTGTGGATCTTTGTGAGCATGCGGCTTTGGATTGACTCCTCAATTCGATCACCGCAATCGTCGGGTGTACACGCATCTGACGATTAGCAATAAAGCGCGCGAAAGTGTCTTTGATCACTTCGTTGAATTGAGGTACACGCCCACGGTTCCCGTTGATCAATACAAGTCGCTCGTGATCGGTAGGATTCCTAAGAATCTCCTTGATAGGGTTTCGCATTGTTCTAGTTGTTCTCAAACCGAACGTCTCAAAGAAGACAACACGGAGTGAGTGAACCGGTAATTGAGATTCACCGATTGATGAAAATGATTTGAAAACAATCGCGTATTGCTTAGAATAAAGAGTTTTGCAATACGACGAAGGTTTTATGAGAAAGATCAATTTTCAAACAAAACACTTTTGTATTTGAAAATAGTACACAATCGACGTGCTAGCGAAAAGAAGAGATTCGCACATCGATCGGTTTTCTAAAAGTATTTTTCAATCGAGATACTTTTGAATTTTGAAAACATAAGTACACATTCGACGTGCTAGAGAAAAGAAGATTTGCACATCGAACGGTTTTTCCAAAAGTATTCGTCAATTCCATTTCTGGACCAAGGTTGATTCAAGAGTGAATCTCCCATTGTTTCTATCCGGTTGTCACAAGTTTGATCTTACGAGAAGATCTCACATGTCACCCACCAAGAGCTTGTTTGATGTTGGCTCTGAAGGATTTCCATCTTCATTGTGAATATTTTACATACCACTCGGATGTTCGGCAATACCACAAGGATAATGCGTGGGACTCTTAATATATACTTACTTTCCACATTGTGTGAAAAGCAAGTCTTCAATAATTTAGTGTCCTAATGAGATATTGTGGATGATCTCTTGGCTCTAGACTCAATAGTGCATATTTGGTTTCCTATGCCGGAGACTAGGAGAGGGTCTCCTTCTTCAATATCAACAATCTCTAAGAGAAAGTCGATAGATAATGTCGGTTCCCGTGAGAATGAAACAAGCCCTTTAAGAGGAACTTGAGTGGTTTGAGAAGTTTAGTGCGGTGCATCATTGGGTCCATGATGTCTTGTCTTCAATACCGGTGTTACCTTAGTAACAACCAAGAGCATATGTATTGAACCGGTTTACGCCCTAAGGTTGAATTGATGGAGGGCTATTTCTTTTCACCCTTTTCACATTCGGTTCTTTTTCATTCTTCAACCCTTGGTGCTTACCGAGACTTCATTACTAGAACCTTGTTGGGTTTATTCCGATTACTAGCTGTCTCATCCGCACTCTTCCCATATTCTCATTTTCTCCTTTTTCAATATACCTAAGGACTCTATACTATCTAGTGGATTGTCCCTGGTAGATCCCTCCGGTTCGGCGGATCGTGGGAACAAATACCTAACCTAACCATCCTTATAACACCATGCATAAAGTAAATTTGGTCGGTCTTTTGGTATTGTTCATTCCTTCTCGAAACCAATTGAAAAATCATTTGGAAAACCAATCAAGGTACTTGTGATACGAGATCAAAGCATTTTGTACCTTAATAGTTTTGATCATTTAGAAAACCTCCCTCAACATGTGCGTATGATTTAGAAATTGTTTAGCACAAGGAGGCAAGATGACTTTGAAATATTTTCTTTGATCACAATTTTCATACTGAAAAAGCCATTTGATTTTCATGGTAAAATTCTCCCCTCAATATGTGCATAGGATTTTGAAATCATTTTATCACATAGAGGCAAGAGTTCTTTGAAGCACATCCACAATCACAAAATCCATTAAGAAAACCATTTGAAAACTCAATCAAGGTACTTTATGTTCTCTTTTAAAAACATTTGTACCTCGATAGTTTCTTTTCTTTTAAAATGCTCCCCTCAATATGTGCTTCAAGATTCAAAGCGTTTAGCACATATGAGAGAGCGCACTGCACAATTAAATCAAAACGATCACCTTTTATCAAATTTCATTATTAAATCACAAATTCTCCCCGATCAAAATATCAAACCCTTTGAGATTTTGGATCCCAAGTGATTTAATAAGGTTTATAAAACATGGGAGAATATGTGGCCTGGTTTAAATACTCATCATGTTTTTGGATAAATCCTCCTCCTCAACATGTGCATTGTGTATGAAATCGTTTGGCACATGGAGGCAGGAGTGCCTTTAAAGGACTAAAACCAATTCCATTTAAACAGATTTGAGATTTAAACCACGATCTCTACCCCGATCAATATCAAACCATTTGAGATTTGTGATCCCAAACGATTTAAATCATTTAGAAAAATTTGGGAAAGGCGTGGCAAGATTTAATTTTGAAAAATGATAGATAAGGACCGATTTAGACATTAAAGATTGTTAGTGTCGGTATGATAGTTTTAAGAGATCTTTTAAGTAAAACAAAACAATTTCACAATCAAACAAGACAGTAAAAGATTTCATTTTGAAAGACCTTGATTCTAAAGAAAAATCATACCATGACATAACATTAAATCTTTAGATCACCACTTTTGTTGTACAAAACGGACTTTTTGAAGATATATTGTTTGAAAATATTTTATTTTAAATCACTCTCCCCTCAATCGATGACCGAAGTCGATAATTGAGTGACTTAAGTTTTGATAAAATGAAGTCCGGTGATTTTCAAAATTTAGTCCAATATATTTTCAAAACAATATTTTCCATTTTCAAAACAATTTATTCAAATTTATTCAAAATTGTATAAAATGGTATCCGCACAAAGATACGTTAGTGGTTGAGAAGCTTCCGTTGTTGTTGTTGTAGGGTTGGAAGAAAACCGTCTGCAAATGCGGTGAGACTTCTTCACGTTGCATTTTGAATGCCAACCGAGGTCCAATTAAGCTCCGTTTCTTCACTTCTTTGAAGAAAACCATCTCACGATGCAAGAAGACCTCTTACGTTGCATTTCATGCCAACTCTCCATTGAAGTCCAATTAAGCTCCGTTTCTTCATTTGTCAACCCAAGATATCGTTACCCTTTCCTTTCGGCATCCAATCATGTTCATTTGTGGGATCCGGATCGGGAACATTCTTATATACCAATATACCGCATATGTTAGTGAACACACATACAAATATATGGTGGTCGACATCACCCAAACAACAATCGACTAATAAAAGTCAATGCAACATATCAATCGATCATATAAATGTATGGGAATAATGTGTTCATCAAACTCTAATCATCTAATCCTAGCAATCATATCCTAGGCACCTAGTCCTTCAACATAGGTTAACATCATTTTTAATTAAGCATATTAGGATAATTAAGAAAGCCCGTTAGATGATATAGATTTGAAAACATTATCCCCTCAATCAATGACTCATTTTCTTGAAAAGTTTAAAAGCTTGAAGTCATTGATTGAGTTTTCAATTTTACGAAAAACTCGAATCGATTGTTTTACAAGCAACTCAAACCAACATTTTTGAAAAACACCAAATATTTTTCAGAAGAATTTTAGACGGAAAAACATTTGTGTAGGAACAGCAGTCCTTCGACATACTTTCCTCAATTAGTTTTAGGATAAGTGCACGAAATATTTGAAAAATGTTTAAGCGTAGCACTTTCCTTTCTTGAAAAACGGGTTGCTATCGAAATAATAGCAAGCCATAGTTTAAGCATGGGTTACTGATCAAATAAGCGCAAGCCATTTTTGAAGCGGGTTCTGATCGAAATAAGCGTAAGCCATAGTTTGAGACATGTTTAGAAAAGAATATTTACACCTCCTGCTCGAACTTCATCTATGGTCCCGTGCCATTATTGAATGACATTTCTAAGACCGTAGATGTTATCGATACCGAAGACATGTCTTGGAAAAACAATATTTTGGACTTTTTCAAATTTTTCGATTTTTATGGCTTTTTGAAAATTTTATATTTTTCTATTTTGTTTTGTTTTGGTTTTATATTTTCTATTTTTTTTTTTTGAATAAATATATACAAGGATAGAGTAGATGATATAGTTAAAGAAGATGATGATACGAGTACCGAGATAAGGATATCGAAAAGACGTCGTAGAAGATAGAAGTCATCAACTCTTAAACATTCACCACCAAAGCTTCGAGGCTCTTGAATCAAGAAAGAAATTGAACCAAGCGAAAGTGAGACTCGGCGACTTCCCCAAACCGAAAATCCTTAAGATGAGCGATTCAAGCTCTATTTCAAGCTTTCTTTAGCCGTGTGCAGAGAAGCACACCATTATCATAAATCCATTGCTCCTTTTAAGAACGATAATCGAGGATCTCCATTCGGGTTATATCATCCAATAGAAGAACAACAGTGTTTCATCCCACACTAAAATAATCTTCTCAAATTTCCTTTTCCATCAAGTCAAGCGATCCATTCCAAAAGGTGTCAAGAGAACACTTCCCCAAGTAGTTGAAATTATGCGATCGACCTCTTAGTATAATGCTCAAGAACTCTCCCTAATACACTTCATGAGGGAATGAAGAACACCTTCCCATGTTCACATTTTTCTTCCGAGATGAGCGTGTATGAAGCTCAAGAACCCAAGTACACCAATATCCAAGAACTCTCCGAATACACATCAAGAGGGTAATGTAGAACACCTCCCTATGTTCACATCTTTCGTCACGATGAATGTGTATGAAGCTCAAGTATCCAAGTATACCAATACACAAGGAATGAATAATCGATAACATTGAAGAAGCGGGCCAAGTCATCGATTATCTCTGCGGGTGACAATCTGCGGATGTCAACACCGGAATAAGTGATTATATCTACGAATCATCGATTAAGCACTCAAGTGAAACAATGAGCATCCCCAATGTACACATTCTCTCTCCCCGATCATTGCGATACCATCGAAATCACCACATACTAGTGTACCTCTTTATCTTGAAACTTTCTAACATCACTTCCCACGTAGTTGGAATAATAACACAAAAAGCCTCGATGAGTAAAACCTTGAGATTCCCTGCGGTCATGACAAATGTCTTCCCGGGATATCTTCAATCACTTAGAAGAGTTAAGTTCATCAAGTTTACTCGCCATGAGTCAAACCTTGAGTTTCTCTGCGGTAATAACATTTGTCTTCCCGGGATATCTTCAATCACTTAGAAGAATTAAGTTCATCAAGTTTACTCGCTTTGTGTTTAGATGTGTGTCTCCTTCCCCGTTTCTGGTTTTGATGATTCAGAATCAGCAATACATAATAAGCCCGTATACTAGAAATTTTAGAAGAACTCTTGAACTCTTGTGAGAATCAACTCTGTGAAGACTCTCTCGACAATTTATATCAACCCTTCGTAGACAATTTGAAGTGACCCAAGAAGAAAACTCGCTATACCGTACTTGAAACTCAAGTCAACTTCCCACATTTGTATCTTTAGCTTGCACCTAATGATGGAAGAACGGTGTAGAGAATTATGCTTCAAGCAAATCTCTAAGTACTCACTACCCAAACAAAGTATGAGACATTAACACCTCTTGCGATTATCCACACCGTCATATCGTGTGACATCGAGTAAAACAAAGTAACTCCTAATAGTGATAGTTAACGGTCTTCAACCATCCACCTCATTGCTGGTAACTAGATAAGCCAAGTCTTCAACTCAAATTCATAAGCCCGAGCAAGTTATCAAATAAGAACACGCCATTGTGAAAGTCAACTTCAATCTCAAATAAGTGATAAATGATTAACTCAAGTAATCACCTTGTGTCAAATGTCCAACAATAGTCAATATCAACGTCTCGAGTAGTCATCGCTAAAGAATATGAGCACGTCTAATTGGGAATTGAATATGACTTATAACTTTCTCCCAATTAGTGCTCTCCCTAAACCGACAACTGTTTGATAAATGCCCAAATTAAGAAGAAGTCTTTAGATCGATAAATGCAACTCGTCTTTTAGTCTTCTAACATGTAGCGAAAATGTAGAAACAGATGTAGACTCGACCTTCTTCAAGATTGTGCGGTTGGGGAATAGATAGTTAACATCTTCAACTCACCAAAACAAGAACATCACCAAAAGCATCCCAATAAACTTACATCTTGCAAATCCCTTAACTAGAATCCTCCCAATCAAACAAGAACGAAAGATGTTCATCAAGGAAATCAACAATCGGGCCGAACGAACACACAAGATGGTAACACCAAACTACCAATCACATCAAACAAGAACGAGAGATTGTTCGGAATCATCATGTTGATGTATCGTGAAGCATTAATCGGAAGCACTTTGACGATAAACTCATCAATCCGAGTGAAGATGTCAACCAACGGCTCTTAGAAGAAAAACTCCATGTGAAGATGACCCGATAAGAAGAAGCTCGGTTCTTACATGAGTTTAGAGCCGTATGACCATTAATATTCTCAAATGTCAATCAACAATGCAAAAAATTCACACTTCTTCTCCCCCTCAAGAATTGCATACGGAGATGCCATTCTTGACTAAATAAGTGAAAATCATCCGAATGTTCTTATTCACACTTCTCTCCCGCAATATAAGCACATGATGTCGCCATCTTCATTATAATCGAGCACGTGGAATGAGAAAACAATCAGTGGTAGCCCGGTTCACTTTATTCTTCAAGCGCATGGAAAAAGCATGAAGCATGTTGATGAGAATGGTCATTAATTAGAAGATTTCTCTTCTTGGAAGATAAAGCGCACCGACACGTACACTTTTCTTTTCTTTGGAGAACGAGGCATGAACTGTTGTGTTCATACGTCATAAGAAGATTTCTCTTCTTTGTAAGATAAAGCGCATCAAACGTACACTTTTCTTTTCTTTAGAGTACGAGGCTGAACCGATGTGAGCAGACGTCATAATCTCTCTTTTCAACTCTCTTAGCAAAACATGTAATCAACCCCATTATCATTCAAGAGGCTATTTGTCGTGACGGTGATGGAGATAACCCAATATGATGAATTTGACCACGAGTAAACAATCCCGAACTCATGACTTATACTTGCACATATGTAACAAAGAGCGGTGCCGAGACTTCATGCCCATTTGAATCTCTAAGTACTCTATACTCCTCAACCAACCAACCATCAAGTAATAGACGTACAGTACCTCTTGAAAATCCACAATTGAATGTGACACTGAGCACTACAACGTAACTCCTTAAAGTGATAGTTATTTTGAGATGATAAGAGCCCAATTCCCCCAAGTGGTAAAAGAAAAGGTAAAAGTCACTCAACAATAACTAGATTTCCAAGTCTTCGTTTTTGATAATAAGCTCGAACAAGGATCATGAAGAATCTTCATCCATCCATCCCCGATACCTTCAGATACTAAGTACACTCGCCCGTGATAATTCACTTCAACCTCAAATAAATAATACTGAATTAACGCCGTTGTCACATCTTCTGAACTGCTCAAATCTAGCCTCCTTTGACTTTTTTTTTTTTTTTTTTTTTTTAAGTGAACTATGATAATGGTTTCATCCCGACCATGGTTTAATGAGCATAACCCCGTAAAACTTTGAAGTAACCAAACCGCCATGACGAATATCCAAACACACATCCAATTCATGAAGTACATCCTTTTATCCCTTCTTCAAGCGTAAACCGTGGCACCAAACATTAAAAGATCCGAATTACACTTTCTCTTCTCCAAGATGGTTCCATCATTACGGATTTTACAACTCTATGGTTTAAACCGAGAAATAGTTTCTTTCGGGATTTTACAAAACCAAGAATAAACCGTAAGATAGATCCGGAAATGCACTTTACTAATACCAGGATGTTTCCATTGTCACGGGATTTTACAAGTCTATGATTTAAACCGAGAAATAGGTTCTTTCGCGGGATTTTACAAAATCAAGACAAAACCGTAAACAATGTCAGCTTGAAGGTGTTACGACGACTTTGATTTCAGAGAATATCTGTTTTAGGGGAACATGCAATGGTTCATCAACGGTTCATTAACCAACATCATCAACATCATCAACCATCCAATCAACACTTTGGAAAACACATCATTCACGAATTCTGTCGGCTACTATGGTGACCATGTGGAGAAGTAAACCCGATATGCCAAACTTGATCATGAAGTGAAATTCCCCAGATTTGTTACTTAAACTTGTACTAATCCTTGTGAAAAAGAAACGGTGTACCCAATGTACAAAACCTCTTGACATTCTCAACTGAGTGAGACACCGAAGTGATAGCTACGTTGTGGGTTAATCGAGAAAGAATCACAACCGTAACTAAATAGCCAAGTCTTTATCACCCTCTATAAAAGCCCAAACAAGTTATCATAGGTAAACTCGTCCGAAAAACCTCACTTCAAACCCAAGTAAGAAATACCGAACAACAATCCAGTATTCAACCATTTTCAACTTTCGGTTCAAGCCGTGACATAATATTATTCATGAAAGTGAATAACCCAAAGTATCAAACCGGATACTACAACAACTCATATCATCATACCAAATCTCTTAATCACAATCTCATAACCAAACAAATCTCTTTGACCGATCTCTTTCATAAGTCTCATCATCACATCGCATCATCATCAAAATTCATCAAAAATCTCATTATGTCCAAGTCTAAAATATCCAATATTCCCAAGTCATAACATAACAATCTCAAGCCCATATCCGCTTAAGCCCATATAAAAGTTCATACCAAGTTCAGCCCACGACTTAAAATCCAATCCGAGAGTGAGAAGGCTCATTATCCAATATTCAAGATATATAACAACATCCAAGTCCAACAGTCAGAATACACAATCTGCCCAAATTAGCAAGTCCAACCAATCATAAGTGGGAATTACAAATACGAATTTGTAACATAATTACAAATACAGATTGTAATTTGTAGTTATGTTAGCTTATGAGATTCAAACCACTATGTAACCACTATTAAATCCAAATGTTCACGACGGATACATCAATAAGGGTCCAACACGCCAACAATTCCACCGGGTCAATAACATTCGTTCGCCCATTCATGTGAGCCAAGCAACAATAATTAACTTATCGGCCTATCCAAATCGATCCAATAAAATAATCAAGCAAGGCCCATCTAATAAATCAACTATTCGGCCCATGGTAGAAAGATTAGGATCCGTTCGGCCTATTGTGAAATTAACATCGGATGAATATTTAGTTTACCCTAATACACTGGAGTATATAACATCCAATTCATCCTAACTCACTTCATACCCTAATTTTTCTCTCACACAAAAATGCAGCCCCCATCTTGAATCTGCTATCAAACCCTAATCTCTCCTAAATAAATCCGCCTACCACCTCTTTCTCCCAAAGCTGCCTTAACACACCGAACATCACATATACAGCCATGGATAGACAAATGATTTGAAACCCTAATCATTCTCATAAACGAATCAGCCCCTTTCACTTCTTTCTAAACGAATCATATAATCCAGAAATCATATGCTCCTTTCACTCACCACAGGGATGGTTTGAGTATCTTGATTCGTCTTAGCCACGTGGATGGTTTTGAGATGATGATTAAGCTTCATCTTTACGATCTAATCACAAGGTAGGTTTCTAATATTTGTTTGTGTTTTGTAGATTTGACCTTGTGTGACGAAACAAAGAAAGGAGAATAACCTACATGTTATATCTCCGTTTCTATTAGCTTCGGATAACAATGAAGCTTAGCTTCAGAAACATAGATCGATGATGTTAAAACAAATTCGTGTGTAGGGACCTTACGAGTCTTGATATCTTGTATAATACACGAATCAAACTGAGATCAATTAGATTTTCAATTTAAAACGAGTCTTGATCTGTGATGTTTACGGTTCACACAAAGAAAATTAAAAGATTTGAAGTATAAGTGAACGAGACTGAGATAAGTTGTGTTTACTTAGTTTGTTGAGGATCGATGATGGATTTGTTGGTATTGATCTAACCAGATCATTGCATTCTCAAATGAGATTTGTTCTACCACAGAGCTGAGATCTAATGACTAGTTTTTCTTTATCATGGATCTGTGATGATGCTTAACTTGTGGTTTGACCTTTTGTGATTCGGATATACCTTGGGTATTACACGAATAAGCTGAGATCTAACTTAGTCTATACCAGTTAGTCATTGAGTAATGAGTTATGTGAATGGGTTTGAGTCATATTGATGTTGGATCCGTGATAGATACTTCTTTACATTCGTTGGTGAATCATGGACCAAGGATGAATTAATACTGAGGTTTTATGAGTTTTGGGTACTTGGTGTTTGGTTTTTGATGTCAAGTCTTCTCATTCTTCATCATTTCTGTCAAGAGTCAAGTCGCTAGTACTAAGTCGCTAGCACTAAGTCGCTAGCACTAAGTCGCTAGCACTAAGTCGCTAGCACTAAGTCGCTAGCACTTAGTCGCTAGCACTTAGTCGCTAGCACTAAGTCGCCACGACTGTTCAAGAACAAGTCGCTAATTTTGTCCTTAAGTCGCTAGCATAACTCGCTACTCAAGTGCATCGAATCTAGACGACCAGAAGACAAGTCGCCAGTCTCATTATTGGGTTCATCAAGTCGCTAGCAAGACATTACAGTTTTCCGATGAGTTTTCCGACTCAGTTTTCCGACCATATTCATAACGAACCCAGAAAAACTACATAAAAACGGCTAACTATTACAGTTTTGACCCAGTTTGACCGTGAAAACATGACCAGATTCATTGAACTAAGAAAAAGTGCATACAAAATGGTTTATTGACCCGTTTTGACCTCTGTTTGACCACCATATTTCACTAACTTTTGGTACAAAAAATGTCATAAGATACCACTGTTTGGACAAAAAGTTAGACACAAGATGATTTGAGAAAGCATCACAAGACATATTAGACCAACACGAAAAGATAAATGATAAGCAGTTAAAGACTAAAACATATCAAAGTAGCGACCAAGAAACAAAAACCAAACATATGAAACAAATTTCCGACCACATAAATCAACTAAACACAACAACCTTGGCTCTGATACCAATTGTAGGATCATTATTTATGTGTTAGATGATTCGGGTGGTCTTGGGAGATCAAAATACATGTTTTCCATTTTAGAGAGAGAGAGAGAGAGGTGTTCTTGCTAGAGGTTTACACAAATTGTAGAGTATTAGATTATGAAGCACCACCCCTTCCATGGATGGAAGGGGTATTTATAGTTACAAGAAATACGACCTCCTATCGGCCTGTGGATCAGGGATACAGTGGGTAAAGACCCGTCCTTCCTCCACGGTGTTGCACTACGCTAAACTAAACTAAACTAATAACTAACTAATAAACTGATAAATAACGTAACTAACGACAAGTCTACGAGCTAACTTAAGCTAGATAACATTTGGGGTGACCGACTCTTCAATATGGAATTTTCTAATTCCTAACACTTCCAAAATGTGCCATTTTAATACAACTTTCTTAATTTAGCGCACTGTACGTAGTCAAACTAGAAGAATTCTTTTCATATGAAAATAATTACTAGTAAAGAATCTTAATTAAAGAGTTGAAATCAATAAAAAAAAAAAAACATTTTCTTTTAAACTATAAGAGGGTGAATCATAACCATCTATTTTCAAAAAAAAAAAAAAAAAAAAAACTCAATTTTCACTTTCTTTTTTAAAAACAACGTATTTTACAAATGGTAAACTTTCAAGCTACAAAAAATATATCATCGCGACGAGAATATTTTTTATCGTCGAGTAGATGTGCACTGTAATATATTTTCGATTATTTTCTAGTATTTAAATTTTCGCTCAAAAAAATCACATGTGACTTATAAAATTACTTGCGATTTCTCATTTTAAAAATCATGTGTACATGATTTCATAAATCGCATATTTAAAAATCACATTTGATTTTAGCCGGCTGGCAATGTCGAGTCCGAAACCCAGGTTAAAAAAAAGCACATGTGATTTTTCGACTCAAATGTGTTTTTTCTGAGAGAAAATTTTGATAAAAAAGTTTGTCAAAAATATATAAAAGTGCATATCAATAAAAAGATAATTTAATTTTTATCGCGATAGTATAACTAATTTCACGTAACGATTAACAGTTTGCGAGATATTTTAATTAAAAAAATGATGAAGGTAATTTATTTATTTATTTATTTTTTTTATTATTATTTTTATTTTTTTTAATGAAAAAAATAGCTAATCATGATTCACCTATTTGTTGTTTAAAAAAAATTGTTTGTTTATAACTTTTCTCCTTAATTAAATGCCATGCAATTTCGTGTTAATCTCATAATATGGATTATATCCATTTCGGATACAAGTAGTTATGACAAAATACATTTCATATACTGATATATATAGACTAGCTCTTAATCTATGTACGAGATTACAAAACTTAAAAAGAATTACCAGAAGGAGTGCTTTGATAGCAAGTCTGTCGAGGTTCACTCCTATGCTATCATTTTTTTGGATCTTAAGCAATATATCAACGAAGTCTTCACTTGCTGATTGTTTCCTCAGCCGCTCCTCGATAATACCTTCTAAGAACTCATCGAGCTCGCTGGCAACCCTCTCGACTTTAGCATTAAATCCACTTAACCAATCCACCCATGCAAGCTGAGGTATCATATCCCCTAAGTAAAGACCACCTAAAACCTCAAAAAACTCACTCAACATCTTCCTAAACTTATTCCCACTTTCACCTTCACTATACTTCTTTCCAAACGTAACCCTACACACTACATCATTAGTAAACTTTACAAACAAGTCGCTCATATTAACCGAATTATTACAAGATTTCTTGACCGTGTCCACGACTATAGCAACCTCTTCTTCACGTACCTCAAGATGAGCTTCAATCTTTTTGTTACTCAATAGATGTAACACCATAATGCTCTTGACTTGCCTCCAATACTCACCATAAGGTGCCACGGATACTTCTTTTAGCTCACAAAGGAGTCTCCTCCACATTTTAACGTCGGGTCTATTAGCAAAGAGAAGATCTTTGGTTTTCATGATCTCACGAGCTGCTTCAGCTGATGAGATCACTAGGGTCCGGACGGACCCTAGGTGGATGAGCATGACTGGAACACCATGGGTTTGGGATAAGGAATGGAGGGAGTGATGGAGAAGTGGTCCGATCTGATGGAGGTTCCCGATAACCGGGAGTCTTGGTGGTGAAGGTGGTAGGTTTTTCTTGGTCGAAGATCGATTAAAGTAGTGTAATTTGATGAGAAATATGACTATGAGTAACAAAGAGAGAATATACACTAATGGAATCGGAACCATTATTAAATTCCTTGTTCTTTCTATGGTTAATGGTGCCTATATATACATTTGAACGAAAGTAAAACTTAGGATATGATACGTATCTTTAATCTAACGTATGGAATTGGTACAAGCTACTAAACAAATTCACATATGTTTTTTAGTCAAAAGGATTACAAATGTATCACTTTAGAAAATAATATGTACAAAATAACAAGTATTAAAAGCCAATAAATTATTAACTACTAAAATGCGAGAGATTTCAGGTTTAATTTTACTTGATGCAAACGATTTTAATATAGTCACGTGAACCTTCTGAAAAGATAAGACTTTACGTGATTTGAGTATATCTGACGATGAAGGCTTCGTGAAAATTCGATCAAAATGACAAAAACAATGATTAAAAAAAAGGTATGTTAACCAAAACTTTCGGTCTAACTTATGTTGGATGTATATGTATTAACAAAGAAATTATTGCAATCAACAAAAACTTTGTACAATAAATTAAGCGCAGAAACGACAATAGGATATTGGAGTGAGATCTTGACTACGAAACCATAGATTTGATTGCGTTTTTAATTGTAACTTTTTATATTTTAAAGGAAATTCACTGAATCATCGAGTTAACAAAATGCCACAGATATTGCTAATCAAATAAATTGTAATCCCTTAGAAAAAAAAAGGCAAATGATAAAAAAAAATATATTATATTTGACACCATTTGTTTTTGTGGGTAGTGAACAAATATTTTTGCTTTTGTGAGTACTATATTTTCAAATTCATCCTCTTTAAAGTATTTTGCGAAAATTTTGGACATTTTTGCCCCTCTTAGCTGATAGATTTTTTTTTCCCGAAGGATAAAATGTCACATAGTACCCTAAAAAGGATGAATTTGAAAGTATAGTACACACAAAAACAAAAAATTTTATTCGCTACCTACAAAAGCAAATGATGACAAATATAATAATTTTTTTTATCATTTGCCCTAGAAGAAACATTGAAATCAAAGTGGATTAGATTTATGATTGTTTATTTAAGCTTATGTATGGATTTATGAGTTTGTTTGATTTCGGCTTATATTTCAAAAGCTCAAATTTTTACGTTAATGTTAATACCAATGAGCTTATATATAAACTTATTTTGATTCAATAACTTGTATAAGCATATAAGTATCAGATAGCTGATAAATGTGGCTTATGATATATAAATTGAAATAAAATAAACTTATAAACTCACTAATAACCAACATCTTTTTAATTATAAGTGGATACATAAATCAATTTATTACGTAATGGTGGTGTCATGAAGTAGATAGGAGGTCTAGGGGTGTTAAAAAAACCGAGGAACCAAAAAAACCGAGGAACCATACCGGTAACGGGACCATATATTAGAATCATGGTACGGTTCTTGGTTCTTAAATTCTAAAATTTCGGTTCTCGGGACGGTTCGGGTCAGAACCTTCCGGTACTTTCCCAAAAGAACCGACTTTTATGAAGATATGTAATTTTATAGGGTTTGTTTAGAATATTGTGTACATGCAAGTATGCAGCCTTTTAAAAAAATAGAAAAAACACTACCTAAACTTAAAAACCCATATTATTGGTCTTATTAATGGTTTTTCTTACTTATTCATTTAGTTTTTGTATCATGGGATTTGATAATATCTACATAAAATGGGTTATTTTGAGCTCTCAGTTGACTAAGATAGTCAAAGGAAAAAATGGGTTAATTATACTCCTCTATTGTTGGAGTAATAAACTAATATGGATAGTTTTCTTATATTGTGGTGAGGTAAGGTCCAAAATGATTATACTCCTCTATTGTGGGTTGTTCAAATGGCCAGTACTTTGTGCATGAATTTGAGGACATTTATTTGTTTTTCTAGTGATGAGAGGGTCTGGGGATATCTTAGTTGGGATTATAAGCTCATGTCTTATTTTGTAATTCTTGTGTGTAAAGTCATCAGATTTGGCTGTATAATATTTGTTCTAAGTATTCAGCAACTGTTGTTATGATTGGGATTGTTTCAGTATATTGTTTATTATGAAAGATATTTCCTTCTTTGATTTCCATAACCAATATAACTGATATTCAATGACACTTTATAAACCAATAAAGCATCCAAAAATAAGCTATTTGACAATTGCAAGTCAGCATAACATCAATCAACTCACAAACAATAACATAAAGTAACTCACAAACAATAACATAAAAGCAACTAATAATGCATCCAAACTTACTAAATGTCTTTAAATCAAATCACAAACCATAACATAAAAATAATTGTTTGTCTCTGTCATTCATAAAGCCATTCAAACTGTAGCTTATTTGGCAGCTCTTCTGGTACTCTTTCTCATATGACTACGAACCTCTTGGTTTGAATGTAACTCCATTGGTTGATTTGGTCTTGCATCAACTTCAGTTGGTTCAGCATCTGCAATACCCTCAGTTCTTTCCTTCTCGTTTCCTTTCTCGTTGCCTTTCCCGTTTACCTTATTTTGTCTTGGACCTATACATACTATTTTGTTCTAACTTTTGGTACCACATTTACTACAAGTGACAGTCTTTCCCATTCTTGAAAGCTTCCTATCCTTGACCATTTCTTTCAATGCATTCTCAACCTTCTCATCTTTGGCCACCCTCCTCTTCTTCCTTGGTCTGCCAACGGGAACATGATGGTGTGGGAGCAATAAGATCCTAGGGATGCTGCACTTGGGCCAATATGTACTATTACTAACACCTTTAATCTTATATATGTACGTCTCCTTCCATGTTTTTAGCCAATATGCTTGATGGACTCAATCTCAGGTATATCTACCTCCCTCCCATCACTTGTCATGATATACATTTCTGCCACAACATGTTTACATAGAATACCGGTTAACTCCCATATCCTACATGTACATGTCCTTAACCTCATATTCACTACACATTGGTCATTCCATGGTCCCTAACACTAGTAACTATTAGCCCCATTCCAAATAACTGAATAGCCATTAGCTTTTTTCTTAATAACCTTAAAAATGGTTGTTGCAGTTGGGGTTAAGGGACCATCATATACTATCCTTTTTATCAAATACCCTCTAATGTATTCCAAACACCCTATTATTGGTTTATCTCTACATTTACCAACTTACTGTTGAATGTCTCACAAAGGTTTTTGACCAAAATTTTCACACCTAGCTCTGTCTGTTTTTTGATTAATGATTAAGGATAAGTTTATGTCCATTATATAAACACTTAACCCACAAAATATGAAAAACTTTATACCTAAAAAAAAGATCTTGACCATGAGTTTGCTGGTATCTCTTGTAACCACTCATGAGCTTTGGGGTCTAAGTCTTTGAGATCCTCCATGTACTTTTGAAACTGTACCACAGTGGTTGCTATTACACACTTCTACAGAAGATCCTTGTACCTTCCTTTGAAAATATGCTTCATGTAGTCATAGATGTGTCTAACACAATATCTATGTTCATCAGAAGGAAAAGTTGTTGGATAGTTGGTAGAATACCCTGTTACAAGTAAGATATAGTGGACTAAAACAAACACATAGTGGATTAAGACATTGCTTATGTGTAATGAATTTGATATAACCAGTGTTAATAAATTGATTCCACCTTTTGTCTATCTGAAATGAAAGTGTAGTTATAGTTTGGTTGTAAATCAAGGTTATCACCTAGATTTCGTAGGAACAATAACCAAGAACTCTTACACTCTGCCTCAACAATAGTATATGCAAGAGGGTAAATACCATTGTTACCATCAATACCAACAACCGTCAAAATGTTCCCTGTAAATGGTCCTTTTAAGAAAGAACTATCCAACCCCAATATCTCTTTTCTTGTAGCTCTCTACTCAGCTTTAAGTGCACCAATACACACATAAATTCTTTTGAATACCCTTGAAATAAGAGTAGGATATGTGTTAGTTTTCATCTGGATCTTGACTGTTGTGTCTGGGTTTCTTGCTTTGAGCTCCATAGGATAATCTCTAAGGAGGGCATACTATTGTTTATGATCACATGTCATCTTCTTCTCAACAATTTCCTTTTCCTTATAAGATTTATGGAATGATACGTCTATTTATAACTTCTGTTGCAATTCAATCTGTAATGCCTTAATTGGGACTCTAGGATTGGTAGAAACTATTTGGCTAACATAGTTGAAAGAAACCAAGATGTTGCAATATGAACATCTCTTGTGTGAAGACATTTAAGAGCATCAATCAATGTTTTAACCGACCAACACTGCTCATCCCCCCACTTTGAGATGATTTGGTCCTATTGACAAGGGGGTTTATGATTATTGAGTTTATAACCTTTAGTATTAACCCCCTTACATTTCATGTCCTTATGGTTTTCGCAAATTGGCCCTGAGTGTTTGAGGTGGATGGCATATCCTATTCTTTAGCAGGCGTTGGATTGAATTTTGTTGAACCAACCACAGTGCCGTAGCAATTATCTCTCACCTTTTGGTTATCACATTGGAGAATTAAAATAGCTCTCATTGACTGCAATGCATGTATCTTCACCTGACCAGTCGCTAGTTTTCTTGTAACAAACTCATCTCCCACCTTAAATGCACATTTTATGATTTTACACCTACCCTTATAATCCCTTCTCAATTCCTTCAACTTTCTCTTTCTTTTAGTTACAGGTTGTTCATCATCAGCCTCTTCACAACTTTCAAGCTCATCAAGGTCAATTACAGGTTCACCAGACTCATTCCGAACTCTGCTAGGTTCTCTCCTATTCTGTTAAATGTTTGCATCCAGCTCAAATGTGAAACCATGCATTGGCATCATGCTCAAAATCACTAAAACCCCTTCTTGTTCTTTCCTTTGTACACCTTCGTCTTCAATATCAGGTTCTTCTCTTCCTACAACTTCCTCATCAACCTTTTGGACAATAGTTTGAAAATTACACCCTCATTTTCTGGACATAACTCATCAATCATTTCTGCGATATATTCTGGCCTACTAGCAAGGCATGGATCCTCATCCCAATGCACTGCACTATCTTGTTAGAACAAGTCGTCTTTAAAAAATGTCTCAGCCTGTTTACCCTTCTTAGGCATAAAACAACCCATAGGGTCGCAGTCACTCTCTTCTAACAGATTTAAGTAACTGAATGCATTGGACGAGGATAGTGGTACCTCATTTTTCACAAATGCAGGAATCCTACATTATTAGAATTACCAGTACTTTCAACCAATGGAAAATCATTACTGGATGAAGCTTGATTTGGTGCCATTTCATGATTATACTCCTTCCTAGTTACATTGGTTGTACCATTTCATTCTAACAACAACTATTTTTTTTCTTTTTCTTAACAGGTTCAGTGACCACATTATCCTTAACAATCTCTTCAATGACTACACCCTTTGAGGATTGACAACCCCTAACCACCATCATATCTTTTTCTATCATATGTATTTTTACCAAAGATACATCAGACTCTACATAAACATCTATATCCTTATATCTTGGCACAAATTTTAACAATGCCAACACATCCTAGTCCGATATCAAAGGAACTAATCCATCCTATAAAGACAGTCCTGGGACCCTAAAATGGGTAAACAACAACTAATTATTATCATCCAAACCCGATTCAACTAACATTTGGACCAACTCGTGAATGGAGAACTTCTCAGAATCAATTAGGTCTAAATGATCAACCATAAAGAACTTGTATACTCCATGGGTACGAATCTAAGAAGATAAAACAAAGAATCAAAAAACTTAAAATAAAAAACCAACCATAACATTTTCATGAATCAAGGGAACCTGCTTTAGTTTCTAGATTTACAGTGCATGTTCATTCGAAACAAAAGTACAATGAAAAAGTCTTGCTGTATAGTGCACCAATATCCGGAATCGGTGAACTGCGAGCTCTAATTTTCCAGCCAACCATGTTGGATTTACTGTTAAATTAGGTGATTTGCAAAATATGGAAAAGTTGGAAACAAGCGGTTTGATAAAAAATGTGTGTATATGTTGAAAATGTGTATTTGTGTTAGGATTACCTGTAACTATTATTTCAAGTGTCGGTCATTAATATGTAATAGGTTGCTTAATAGACTTATATGTTTGTAAATAATGCTAGGCTTATGTAGTAAGCCCATGAGCCTATGCAAAGGCCCATAAGGCCAAGGGAAGGGACTAGAAGTGTTGCCCTAGCTCCCTTGCCTATAAATACATTGTAAACCCTCTTAGGAGGGTGTTGGTTCTTCATTTATGCTAAAACATTTCTCATTCGTGTGTGTGTGAAGATCCATCCGTCTCTCTTCATCTCTCTTTCTATATTATACATCTTATACTACTTGTGTGATCATATTATGGTGACCTATCTGTGGTATCAATCGCCATTTA
The DNA here is from genome assembly GCA_022545495.1 of Chrysanthemum lavandulifolium. Classification (NCBI taxonomy): domain Eukaryota; kingdom Viridiplantae; phylum Streptophyta; class Magnoliopsida; order Asterales; family Asteraceae; genus Chrysanthemum; species Chrysanthemum lavandulifolium. The sequence goes on from CM040244.1 coordinate 219,336,338, forward strand.
GTTGTGTGAAACGTTTTAGTGTTGAAGTTTTTTTCATTGCACATAAGTTTCTCTCGTTCACAATCTTTCTTTACGCGTAAACTTTGATTTTTGCAATCCAATCTTGAAGCTTGGAAAATTTTAAGGTTAATATAGTATTTAGAATCTTAGTTTTGGCAAAAAGTTCGAAACTTTACATGGTTTTGATCGTGTTTTCACTCATTTCTTATTGTTCTTCACGTTTTACGAATAAGCACAAATTCCACTTTAGGTGCTAAAGTTCAAAACTTTCTTGTTCTTTAAGTGTTATTGAAGCTGTTTCATTAAAAGAAATGAGTGTACAATGCGTTTTGGAGCTTAAAAATTTATTTTGGTCATTTTTTGTGTGTTTATGAATAAACTCAAGACCCTAATCTTACGAGTAACTAAAACCCTAATCTTACGAATAAGCAATACCCTAATCTTACGAGTAATTTTTACGAAAGAAAAGAGTTTACGAATAAGCAAGTTTACGAATAAGGAATCTTCTTCAGAATCTTCAAAGCTTTTTGTGACTCTGTGTTTTCCTTGCTTGGATAAGCTTGTAAAACACTTCGACTAGTAGATATCTTTCTCACTTGGACAAGTGTGAAAGATTTTGGTTTTTAAACTATTCTTACGAATAAGCTAAATACTTACGCGTTATACTTTACGAATAAGAGTCATCTTACGAGTAAGGTTCATTACGAATTAGTATTCAGTTTACGAATAAGATTACGTTTAACCACAAAGTTTACGAGTAAGATATTCTTACTAGTAAGAGTATGTTTACGACTAAGGAAGTTTACGAGTAAGCTACATCACTTTACGACTAAGGAATTCTTACGAACAAGCACACCTTCAACAACAAATCATGTTTCATTCATCTACAAAGATCCGTCATCAACATAAGGTTCAAGATGTCTCAACCATCATATTCTAACTACTTTCCTCATCAATATCATCAGCAGCAACAATAATATTATGCACAACAACCAGAACAACAAGTTTATCAACATCAACCACCAGTATTTCCACCTCCACAACAACAATTCCCTCAACACCTCCCTCCACAACAACCTCAATATGCTAAATATTTTCAATACACACCTCAATATGCTTTGCAAACTACTACTGTGACACAAAAGGAACCCTCTTGGTTCGCAAAGATATGTGAAGCTATTAGTAGCCAACAATCCATTCATGAAGCTGGATCTCTTGATACACCTCCAATGCTCACTCCTGGTAACTATGATCAATGGGTTATTCGTTCTTTAGGTTATGTGATCTTAAGAAACCTCATGGTAAATTTTTGAAGAAGGTCATCCTTGATGGTCCTTTTCAAATGCCAACTATGACAATACCCGGCGATCCAATGGCTACTCCAGCAAGGGATGACACTACTTCCACTCTCACTATGGATCAACTAACTAATGAACAACTACTTCACTTTGAAGCTGATGAACTCGCAATGGAATATATCCTTCTGGGATTACCCAATCTGATTCTTCGCAGTGTTGATGCCTAGAAAACTGCAAAAGATATGTAGGAACATATTCATCTCTTAATGGAAGGCACTGAACTCAATCAACATGACATGGAATCAAAACTTTACCTATCTTATGAAAAATTCATGATTGATCAGGGGGAATCATTAGAGTCATACTATCGTCGGTTCACTGATACCATTAATGATTTGGACAGACACAACATCATTTTACCAAAAATTGCAATCAACACAAAGTTCCTAAGTTGTCTCAGTCCTGATTGGGAGAAGTACGTTACGTTCATCCATCAAGCTAAAAATCCCCACAATGCAAAGTACGGGATGTTGTATGATTATCTGAAGCACCATTAAAAGGAAGTGGACAAAGATCGAGCTCTCTTTGGAATTTATGCACCTTTGCCTAATGTTAATTCACTTGTGTTGATTGCCCAGTCTTGTGTACCACAATTTCCTCAATTCCCACAGCAACAACAAATCTTTACTCAACTGCAACCATCCACCCTGATTACTCCATATGATCCATCAAAGCAAACAAATGATACTCAGCTGGTTCCTTACAACAACAACTCAGATTCAGCACTCTACAGTGATACATAGAATGATGATGAAGATGCATTCAATACGTTGAATCAAGGATTTTCACTAACTGCTCGTGCCTTCGAGAGATTTGCAAACATATCCAAAAACCGTATTCGTACCTCATCTAATACAAAGAATCAAGCAATTGTTTAGAATGGAAGGGTTGAAGTTCAGAACAAAAACAATGGTTGTCAGATGGGAAGTGATAGCTACATGGGTAGTGGATAAGGGTTTAATGCTTTTGGAAGAAATAACATGGTTGCTCCTCAGCAAAGGGTTCAGATTGTTGATCAGGGAAATGTTTAGAATGGAAATACTGTCTTCGATGCTATAACTGCAATGAAAAGGGCTATCTAGCTAATGCTTGTCCAAAATATAGAACCAGGTGCTTATCACAAGGAAGCTTTAGTCTTGGCTCTTAAGGATGAAGCTGGAGGAACACTTACTGAAAAAGAACAGAGTTTCTTGGCAAATGAAAAATCCAATGATGATATGGAGGACTTGCGAGCTATCGCAGTTGTGATGTTAATGGCTAACATGCAAGAACTTCATATGGGTGATACATGCCCAGTTTATGATACTGATGGCTTGTCTCAGGTACCGGATCCTAACTTATGTTTAATACATGATCTGATATCTCTGTATGCATCTGCATCCGACAAGGAACAAAGTGTTCAAAATGAGTCATCAACATCTCATCAAAGCGATGATCAAGTTGAACCTGTAGTTACATTTGAAGATCAAGTTGACCTCATGGTTAAATTTGATAATCAAGTTGACCCCGTGATTACCTTTGAAGATCCCACTAATGAATATGTTGATACTCACGTTGAACACGTTGAACCCTCTTCTAATCTAGATCCAGAGCTCATGACCTTACTTCTGACCACCCAATCTCAAGTGGAGAAATGCAATGAGATAAATGGAAATCTTCGTGAAAAAGTTGCACTATTGACTAAGGATCTTGAATGCTATAAGAAACAACTGGCAAATTTTGAAACAAAAGAAAAACGTGAAAAAAGTGTTGAAGTCGCTTTTTAAAAGTCATACCTAAATGAAAAAAATTCAGAAAAACATATACGAGATCTAGTCGTTTCCAAAAACAATTTGATTTCTCAAATGGAACAAGAAAAATTTAAACACAAACAAGAAGTTAACTCTCTTACTTTGGAAATTCAAAAAACCAAGCTTGAGTTGTCTTCTGGTCAAACTGATTTTTCTGAATTTAAAAAGGCCTCAAGGAAACAAGTTGATCTGTATCTTGATGAATTTGTCGATTTGCAAAACAAAAATAAAGAGTTTCAAAACATCATGTATAAACATGGTGAGTCTATCACAAAAATTCAAAAATTCACACTAAAGCCAAACCCGATGGATATGGGCCAGATCTTGCTGATGAAAAACTACGTTTTTACCATAGAGCATTCAAGGCAAATCCGAAGTTGTATAGTGTCAAATATTTTCTTGATGAATCAATTGTTCGTTTTGTTGAATATAATCGTGATGAAGAACTAGATGCAGAAGAAGAGAGTCGATTAAAAATGAGCAAAGTTAAATATAACCAACCATTTGATTACTCAAAATTGCCTTATATTTCGAACTCTTTTGTTCCTCAAAAGGATAAAACAGACACACCTTGGGTTATCACACCAATTAATGAGTTTTCTTCTGACGTTGGTTCCGTCAAACTCGTTGCACAAATAAATGGTCCTTTACCAAGTGAAATCTAGCCATTGCTAAAAAGATGTCAAGTTCTCAAATACTTTGATATTTTTATGTCTGACATTAAACTTTTGGAAAACGCAATTGAACAAAATTCTGAGATAAAAGCTACAACTTTTCAATCGGCTTATGCCAGAGAACAAAGGGACATTTTCCAAAAACAACTTTTACCTCATGTTAACAATTTGCGTCACTGTGCAACATATTGAGAACGGGATCTTTAGAAAGAAGTTCAACAAATGCTAACAACTTTCAATGCAACTAAAACATCAATTTCTAATACTAAAAAGAAAAATAAAATTCTTCAAAATCATGTTGATCGACTCTTGGAAGATGTTATCTGTGCTGATATTAAATCAATTGTGTTGTAATATACTGCTACATCTGTTTGTGAAAATATTGCTGTTGATACTGTTGATAATGTAAATGATAATGTGTCTCAAATCAAATCTTTGAAAGCTGAAAGTGAGCGTTTGTTAAATGAAATTTCTGAACTAAAAAGTCATATTCAATGGTGTTAAAATGATTGTATTGATCGAGAACTTGCTTTGCAAAACAAACTCGACCAGTCGAGTGAAAAAACTTTTGAACCAAAACTCGAATGATTGGATGATGAAAACGCGTCTTTGTAATGTCAACTTTTCAAATATTAACAAGAAATTGAAAAAGTCAAAAAGGAATATGGAACCATATTTGATTTGCTTAAAAAGACACGTACTAAAGCATCAAAAGATCTTAACCATCACCTTGCTTACACCCAAGATATAATGCATAGAAATGGTCATTTTGCGTTCAGAAAATCAGGAATTAGAGCACGCTATCATTGAGTTGAAACAGGAATTGGTGAAACTTAGGGAAGATAAATCTAGTAACACAAATATTCTTGCACCAGGAATGTTTAAAACTGATACTAGGAAACCCACTGACAACACTCAAGATACTAATGTGATTCCTTCCACTTATACAAGAGTAGTTGCCTCCAATCTTAGCGTTAGCACTTCACATCTTAAGAGCAATCACAAGAAGAATAGAAAGTTGCAACGTTAGAGTGGACCACTAAAAGCCCCTGAAGTAGAAGATCATGCTAGGACTTTGAATAGAACACATGTTGTACCTACTTTAGATATTGTGTTAGACAAAGGTAATAGCAAAAGTGATGTAACAAATGTTGAATCATTAAGTACTTTAAATGTTATGTTTGAAACCTCTTGTGTTTTTTGTCGTAAAAATATGTTTTCTGGTTGTCATGATAATTGTGTTGCTAAATCTATCTTGTCTCGTAATCGGAAACCTACAACTGGCATTACCTCTAGGCCCACTATTGCTTCTAAGTCTGTGCTAGGAAAACTGCCTATTGTAGTTTTCGAGAACATCATCGATGTACCCATAGCTCCATTCTCACCTCCTAGGAAGATCACATCACCTAGTGCATTCACTAAGACCAAAGCATGTACTAGTTGGACTTGGCAGAGATGGTTACAAAGTACACCTGGCTTTAAATGGTTACCCAAAATTATTAGCATGTGTGCTTCAATTGTGAATGTAACGAAACCGTATAACATTATGGGTTCCACCTCTACCTCTATTCCACCGGTCTCGTCTGTGTGTATTGCAGGTGATACAAATCATTCTCTGGATTGTTGATAACGGATGTTCCCGGCACATGACATGCAACCTCAAACTTTTATCAAACTTTGTTGCAAAGTTCGTTGGCACTGTCAGGTTCGGGAATGATCACTTCGCGGCTATTATGGGCTACGGAGTTTACATCAATGGGAACATTGAAATTAGCAGAGTTTATTAAGTTGAAGGTCTTGGACACAATCTTTTCTCAGTCGGTGAATTTTGTGATGGAGATTTAGAAGTTTCTTTCATATTTTTAAGAAAACTTGTTTCATTCGGGATCTACAAGGAAACGATCTTATGTCCGGAACTCGTTCATAAAGCCTTTACACAATCTCAATGAAAGACATGGTCGCTTCATCTCCTATTTTTTTACTCTCCGAAGCAACATCTACAAAATCATGGTTGTGGCATAAGAGACTTACACATTTAAAATTCAAAACCATAACTGATCTTGCACGACACAAACTCGTTGATGGTCTCCCAAGGTTTCGGTATTCAAAAGACCACTTATGCTTAGCTTGTGAACAAAGAAAAAGAACTCGTGCTCACTTCCCTTCTAAGGTTGAAAACAACACTCAACATGTTCTTCACCTTCTTCACATGGACTTTTGTGGCCCAATGCGTGTGCAGATGATAACATCAAATAGTCCTGAATATTAAGTGTCAATTTCCCCTGATTATGCTCGTATTTTATATCATTTATATGGATTTATGCTTGTTTTCCTCTATATTTCACTTTCACGTAAATTACGAGCATTGGAGCTAAAGAGACGCGGATTTGGAGAGATTATAGAAGATATATCATAGTATGCTCATTTTGAAAATGTTACGGCGTAACTCCTCTCTCACATTACGCCGTAACAGAAGCGTGGCTCAGAAAACCAACTCAACTGAAGATTACAGCGTAACTCTCCCAAAGATTACGATGTAACCAACTAGGTCAAATGAGGTTCCGCGCCGTTACAAGCTACGCCGTAACTATTGTCTCAATTACGACGTAACCAGGATTTATTGAAGATACGGCATAACCCCTTCCAGATGTTACGCCGTAACCAGCATTTTTAGTGCAAAATACGAAGAATTGGATGTTACGGCGTAACTCTTAACATTAGTTACGCCGTAACCAGATCTGGCCTATAAATACCCCTCAAATTCCAGCATTTCAAAGCATCCCATTTCATACACAACATCAGTAAACGTGAGTAGAAGTTGAAGGCATATCTAGAGGAGCATACGGAGCTATCTCCAAGGGAGAAGTCACTCCTCTACGATAAGCATTAGTATTTTATCTTTTCTTTACTTTCAATTCATGTATTTCGTAATGTTAAACATTGAATCGATTGTTTTAGTTAATATGAGCAGCTAAGCACCCCTGGTGCTGGCCTAGTTATGATTCCTTAATTGTTTTGTTTATATTTACATTGCTTCTGTATAATTATTTCTAAGTGTATGCATGCATAGTTTGGTAACTACCCTTGTTTCGGTAGTTTTGAATGGCTGTAGTGGCTAGTTACTTAGGAGATATGACCAACTGACCCTAAGTAGGTAGATTAAGTGGGAAGGGTAAGATATGACTAACTGACGACCCTTTCTGCTTGTGCGATTTGACCAACTGATCACCTACCGTTTGGATGAACTTAAGAAGTTGGGGAAGAGTGTTTAAGTTGCTAACGCCCGGGCACTCATTGTTACAAATCTTGCATGTAGCAGTACTTAATGAGTTGGCTTAGGGGACTAAGAACAACTGAACTTATGACGGGTCACCTGACTTCTCCAGTGGAACCCTTTGCTGATAGGTTTGGACGAACTGACCAAATGCTGTCCTAGTGGCTTTCACCCCACCTGAAGTAATTGGAAGTAATTAGACGTAAATATAACTAGATAGGATGAGTAACTAGGTTAGCACCCCTCTCCTCTATTGATCACAACCCTCGCCTCTATTTGCTTTCTTTTCTTGTTTTATCATTTCCACCTTAAATTCTATTAAAATCTGTGACACCTAGACTTAGTTTAAATCCGCACACATAGCTCTTGGGACGACCTCGGTTTTACCGAATACTACACTACATACGACCGGGTACACTGCCGGTTAGTGTATTAGGGTACACCATAGGTATAACGAGAACTTATAAATATTAAAACCTGGTCAGTAAAACCTGCATCAAGTTTTTGGCGCCGCTGTCGGGGATTTATATTTGGATTCTTATTAATTCTTTCATTTATGGTTTGTTTTAAAATTTTCTCAATTTCTCACGATCGCTTTTCAAGTTTCAGGTATCATGGAAGTTGTTAACATTGATGACCTCATTCTTGAGGAATATCTGACATTGACAAGAGAAGAAAAAGGACCAGGGCTCGTAAGACCGGCGATTGGAGCTAATGTCTGTTTCGAGATTAAAGATCAATTTATGAGGGAGCTTCGTACTAATCCTTTTACAGGAAACAGGGACGAAGATGCATATGAGCACGTTGGGAATGTCTTGTACATCGTAAGCCTTTTCAACATTCTGAGTGTGTCTCATGACATTGTTATGCTACGTGTGTTCCCCATGACTCTTACTGGGGCTGCAAGAAGATGGATCGAAAGATTGCCTGCCAAAGCAGTTGATACATGGGCTCTACTAAAAAAGCATTTTATCCAGAGATGTTGTCCTCCGTCGAAGATATCTAACCAGCTCTTGGAGATCCATAATTTCAAGGAAGATGACGATGAAACGTTGCATCAAGCCTGGGATAGATATCACGATCTCCTCTACTAGTGTCCTACACATGATCTAAACAACCAACAAAAGGTCAACATCTTTTATAAAGAAATCAACGTGACTACAAGACAGATGCTGGACTACCAAGGACCAATTCCGAGCATGACTCCTACTCTTGCAATTGAAGCCATCCAAAAAATGGCTGATCATTCCCAAAAATGGCATGATGGAGGAAAGAAAAGGGATCAAGGTGGAAATCTTGATGGAATTGCCGCCATCACTAGCAAAATTGAAAACCTTAGTCGAGATATGCTAAAAATCAGAGAAACTATTCATGCCATCCAGGTAGGTTGCGAAAGCTGTGAAGGAGGACATCTCACCAATAATTGTCCTCACATTAACGAAGAGAATGCAATCGAAGAAGCGAACTATGGAAAGAAGTGAACTATGGAGAGAATCGACCGTTTTATGGAGATAATTGGAATAGTAATGGCTATCATGGAGGACCTGCTGGAAACTATAACCGTGGGACTTATGGAGAAAAAGGCCCAATATTGAAGAGACCATTAATAAATTTCTGGAAACTTCAGCCCAAAGACAAAAGAAACAAGAGGAATGGCTAAAATAATTCCAGGAAAACACTGATAGAATCTCTCCCATCACGACACAACCATAAAGAAGCTTGAAACAATGGTGGAAAAGCTTAGAATGAAAGTAAGGAAGAATAATTCTAAACCAGAAAGGACAAAACCCATGATGGAATGCAAGGTCATCTTTTCTGATGAAGATTCAAAGTAACAAGCCAATTCTCCCATCGAAAATTCGGATTCGAGTGGAATTTCCTTCGGCAGTGTGCAGTTACGCCGTAACACTTCTTATGAGTTACGGTGTAACTATGTTTTTGTCATCGATCGTGGCATTATGAAAGAGAAGAATACCGATGATAATGACACAACCGAGTTACGCTGTAACCAAACATCACAGTTACGGCGTAACTGGGATACATGGGCAGACAGATTTCTTGAGGTAGACGAATCATGGACACACGTTATTAACGGATGGTCAAACGATATTAATTTATGCCCTTTGTTTCCATCTAAAAGAAAGTATCACTGGTGTAAGAAAATACCCGTGGCTAAGGGTGTATGGTATGATCTATGGGCTTCATGCGACCCTCGGAACGAAATTTGTGATGGAGGAATCGATAAGGATAGGGTCAAGGATAACAAATTCATGTGGCCTGCGTATACTGATGAAGAAAGATTATAAAATCTCTCATTTAAAGAAGAAGAGGAACCACCTATTAGGCACTGTTGCACTCCAATGATTATCACTGATGACGAGTCCACACGAGCATGGCCCACATGCAATCCTTTCCGCGAGTATTGCAACGGGGGTGATAATTTGAAAGATGAGGAATGGACATGCCCGCATGAGCTTGAAAGACATGACATTAAGTTTGGAGATTTATCCTTCGATGATTGGTATGCAATATAATTCGGGGATGCTAAAATTAACCCAACTCTGTTGTAGAAACTCAAGATTGATGATGAGGAGTATTGTCTACAAAAAAAGCCCATGAATGATGATATCTACTGCATAGAGGATCCCTCAAGCGACATCGATGGTGAGGTAACTAGATGTCATTGGTGTGAGAAAATAAGGACGACTGGTGAAGTTTTTTGGGCATCTTGCGACCCGTATGATGATAAATGCAACGGAGGAAGCAGTTTTAAGAGAGTTGTAGAGGATGAATTCTTTTGGACTTCAACAAATGATGCGGAAAGGACTGAATTACCTTGGTTAGACAATCTAGGATTTGACAATTGGGTGAAAATGAAATATAGGAAAGTCGATGCATTAACCAAGGAAAAGATATGAAAGGAATATATGAGTAAAGAGGAACCGAGCGAAGAAATTCTCAATGACATAAGTGAAGTGACGGATGAAGATATCAAGGATTCAACGAGAAATGAGAAAGAGGAATGCAAATGGGTAATAGTGTAAGATTTACTCGATGATGAATGGTTTAAAGGTACCGAGTCTGACGGTGATGATATAGAGGGGATTTTGGATTACCTTGAACTACAAGGTTAAGATGGATTCACTGACCCCGATGATGAAGCATATGAGCAGAAAAAGTGTAAACTTCTGGGCATTCCGTATAAGAGGCCGCTACCGTTTGTAGCCTAAAAGTATGAGTTCACTAGATACCATTTGGGGCCGGACAAAATTTTTTTGCAAAATTCGGAAGATCGAGACTAAAGAGTACCTCCGCACTGCTACTAATGTTGCTTGGGTCAGACATAACTTAATGAAGGATATGGAGGAAGTTGGCCAAGACCAAGGCCACCATAAAGCCCCTAGGCTTTGAGTCTAACTTAAAGACTCGTAAATAAAGAAAATTGCTCTTTCGAGAGACAACCCGAATTATCCCTCCATTTGTTTCATTTCCATTTCTGTTGGGTTTTGTGTTTTTAACCATTTTTGAAGGATTTCGAGAAAAGTTCTTCTGACATGCTAAGCGGGACTGATCATCCATAGTTACTGGCGTAATTCATTTTATGGTTACGCAGTAACATACCTGCCCTGCCAGATCCTTCTCAGAGCACCACCAATTATGGCGTAATCCCATTCCATGGTTACGCCGTAGCTACACTCCTGTAGTGTCTGCCAGGTTTTGCTTAATTACGGCGTAACTCCTTATAAGAGTTACGACTTAACTATCCTCTGTAACACTTATTTCTTTTTAAACACAATAACCTTATGATAGTTTTCTAATGAACTTTGTGGGTATGTTTTCTGTAAGCCCTCACGAGACTACACTCGTCCACTTGGGACACCAAGTGGTTTAAAAGGCTTGTTGCATACGCTAAATGCAACCGTGATTCCTACAAAAGTGAGTTAAGTTTCTTTTTCATTTTTTTTAGAATTATGCTTGTCGGTAGTGTGATTTCAGGGATTAAGGTTTGCTCGTGGATGCTTATGCGAAGGCACGACTCTTTTCGTGGGCCTTCTTCCATTTCGGAGCAAATTTCAGGGCAGTTCTCGCTCTAATTCTAATTTTCTCTTCACCTTTATTTAACTCTTAGTATAAAAGGGACTTTGTACATTTCAAGTGGGGGGACGGGAGTAGAATTGTCTCTTGAACTTTATTTTGCCCTCGTTTTTCTAGTTTATTTTGAAAATTTATGCCATTTTTAAAATTTGACATGTTTTTCTTAACCTAACTAGATTAGACCTTAGCCGAGCACATTATAACCCTAGATATTATATGGTGAGATTATCCTTATCTGTTTCCAAATTTTTACCCCAAATCCACCAAATTATGAGTGTGCCGGTAGCTTGTAAACTTTAGAACTTGGTCTTTACATCATTTCGAGACCATAGACGAGGTATGTTGAGTTAGCTCGATGTGTTTGGACTTTTCACTTTAAAAAGGCAATATTATAGGATTATCACCCAAATAGCCTACCATTGTGTGTCTATCGATTAGTCACCTCGACTTCTCGACCACATGTTAAACCCTTTGTTGCACTCACCTTTAGTGCAAGATACCCCTATATACACCCTTCTGAACCATTCCTTTCATTTTGTTCACCCAACATATTGTTTCGATACACCATTACACCTTAGCCTGCCCTGTAGTCTTTATTTGTAATTAGGAAGTCATTATTTGCCTAAGTTCAAGGTTTAAGTGGAAAGGTTCGGGAATCACGCTCTCGTCGACGACATATACTTAAAGATCATTGAAGGCCCCCCAAATTCTCATATTGTTCATCTCAAGTAGGGGGATGTTATGTTATCATGTTATGTACATAAAAAAAATTATGTTTCGAAAAAATAAATACAAAAATAGTTATTGTTATTTATTTGATTGTAAAGTGCGATGTTATAAGAACTATTGTTATGAGCTTACTATAGATTTAGTATCGAGGAGGCCACCTCGGTCACATTTAAAGAATGAAGTTGGAAGTGTGCCCATCATGACGTCCTCTAATGGCACATCTACCTGGTAATATCATGATCCGGTTTCTTAACTTCGAAACTTGAACTTTGGGCGAACAGTAAGTGGTGACGACTTGGTTATAGATTTAGACTATCTGCTTGATTTTATTTTACACCAATTTTATCCCATGTCTTATCCTACCCTTAGTCATGAAGCGTGTCTAGGTGATGCAGCGAGCAATCTTTGGTGTCTTGGCCATGGATTTGGTCATGTATCATTGATTTTGTCCACTTCGCCGTGACATGTTAGTAATGACAAATAACCCTTAACCTTTGTCGTGTCTACCCATATTGCCTTCGAGAATTGTTTTGTCTTTAACTCTAGTGGTGGAGATTTGTGTAACCGCCAAGCTTATGATAGAATACATGCTATGACTGTGCAATGAGTGATCACCCCGAAATTGACACTTAGAATGGTTAAGAGATTTGAGTGTTTTGTTCCCATTTCGTGAGGTGTTTGGCTTTGTTTTATTCAATCATAAGGGATTTGTAAACTTATATTTTCTAGGTAATGGGAGATATCTTTTTAAGAATCTATCTAATAAGGTCTACTTGAGGTCAAGTAGAGTTCAAGTGGGGGGATATTTGAGAACATCAAATAGTCCTGAATATTAAGTGTCAATTTCCCCCGATAATGCTCTTATTTTATATCATTTATATGGATTAACGTTTTTTTCCTCTATATTTCACTTTCAGGTAAATTACGAGCATTGGAGCTAAAGAGACGCGGATTTGGAGAGATTATTGAAGATATATCATAGTATGCTCATTTTGAAAATGTTACGGCGTAACTCCTCTCTCACATTACGCCGTAACAGAAGCGTGGTCAGAAAACCAACTCAACTGAAGATTACGGCGTAACTCTCCCAAAGATTATGACGTAACCAACTAGGTCAAATGAGGTTCCGCGCCGCTGCAAGCTACGCCGTAACTATTGTCTCATATACGGCGTAACCAGGATTTATTGAAGATACGGCGTAACTCCTTCCAGATGTTACGCCGTAACCAGCATTTTTAGTGCAAAATACGAAGAATTGGATGTTACGGCGTAACTCATAACATTAGTTACGCCGTAACTAGATCTGGCCTATAAATACCCCTCGAATTACAGTATTTCAAAGCATCCCATTTCACACAAAACATCAGTGAACATGAGTAGATGTCGAAGGCAGATCTAGAGGAGCATTAGGAGCTATCTCTAAGGGAGAAATTACTCCCCTATGATAAACATTAGTATTTTATCTTTTTCTTTACTTTCAATTCATGTATTTCGTAATGTTAAATATTGAATCGATTATTTTAGTTAATATAAACGGCTAAGCACCTCTGGTGCTGGCCTAGTTATGATTCCTTAATTGTTTTGTTTATGTTTACATTGCTTCCGTGTAATTATTTCTAAGTGTATGCATGCATATTTTTTTGGTAGCTACTCTTGTTTCGATAGTTTTGCTCCTCTGTTTAATGAAGATTTTGATCAACGTGCTCCAGATGTATCAACTGTTTCCGCTGCTCAACCTGATCAATTTCCAAAACCTGATACACCTAAGTCAACAACAATTGTTGCTGGTGCACCCCGGTCGAATCTCCAACAACAGCTGAACAAACCGCTTCAAATGACAATGACCCAGCTGATGACCCTCTAAAACACAATTAGGGGTGAGCATACGACCCGAATGGACCGGACCGACCGTCGAACCGACCGAGACCGGACTGGACCGGACCGGACCGACCACATTCAGTCCGGTCTGCGGTCTCGGCTTTTGGACTAATTCGGTCTTCGGTCCGGTCCGGTCCGGACCAAAACAGGCTAATTTGGCCTTGTTGGACCGGACCGACCGAAGGACCGACCCGGACCGAGACCGGACCGACCACATTCGGTCCGGTCTCGGTCTAAGCTTTTTACCAAAATCGGGTCTCAGTCCGGTTAGGTCTTGGCCGGTCCGGTCCGGTTTTTGGACCGTGCACACCCCTAACCACAATGTACATGTACCTGCGGATTATGATGGAAATGCGCTTTTCAACCCTTTCTCATCGGAAACGGCAAATCCAGATGTTGCTGAATCTTCTACCAGCCAAGTGAATCTACCTAATTTGCACAATGTATACCAGTACCAACCTTCAACACACCGATGGACAAAAGATCATCCTCTTGTTAATATTATTGGCAACCCAAACCAACTTGTCGTAACCAGACAACGCCTTCAGACGGACGGGGAACATTGCATTTATGCACTCACTGTTTGTTAAACCAAACCCAAAATAATTAAGGACGCAATAACTTATGACAACTGGATTGAATCCATGAAAGAAGAGCTGAACCATTTCAAACGATTAGAAGTATGGGAATTGGTTGAAAGACCAACAAGGGTCTACGTCATTGGTCCAAAATGGATTTGGAAGAATAAGTTAGATGCTGAAGGAACGGTCATTCGAAATAAGTCACGTCTGGTGGCTAAGGGTTACAAACAGGAAGAGGGTATCGACTTTGAAAAATCATTCACACCGGTTGCTAGACTTGAGGCTGTATAGATTTTTCTGGCATTCGCGGCTTACATGAACATCACCGTCTGCAAAATGGATGTGAAAACTGCATTTTTGAATGGTCAGCTTAAGGGGATAGTTTATGTTAGCCAGCCAGAAGGATTCGTTGATCCAGAGTTCCCTAATCATGTCTACAAACTAAACAAGGCTCTCTATAGTCTCAAACAAGCCCCTCGGGGGTGGTATGATAAGTTGTCATCCTTCTTGCTTGCTAATAATTTTATCAAAGGATCGGTCGACCCCACAGTGTTTATTCAATATCACGAGGCATACATTTTAATTGTTCAGATTTATGTGGATGATATCATCTTTGGTTCTACCCACAAAAAGTACTCAAAACGCTTTTTCAAAACTAATGAAAACAAATTTTGAAATGTCCATGATGGGTGAACTTACGTTAGTTTTAGGACTACAAGTTCATTAATCACCTCGTGGTATTTTCCTCAGTTAGTCCAAATATGCTTTTGAAATTTTGAAAAATGGTATGCAAACCAGTGACACCTATAATACACCAATGGCACATACCAATAAATTGAATGCTGATTTACATGGGAAACTGGTTGACCCTACCAAATACCATAGTATTATTGGGTCTCTCATGTATCTAACAACCAGTAGACCCGATATAGTATTTGTTGTATATCTATACTCCCGTTATCAGTCAAGACCCACTGAAAAACACCTCTCTGAGGCCAAAAGAATCATTCGATACATCATGGGAACCATTAACTTGGGGATCTGGTATTCGAAGGATTCTAGTTTTGAACTAATAGCATTTTCAGATGCTGACCATACAGGATGCTTAGATACACGAAAGAGTACATCTGGCGGTTTACAATTCCTTGGTGATAAACTGGTGTCATGGCAATCGAAGAAGCAAGATTGTACATCGTTGTCGTCAACTTAAGCAGAAAATGTAGCCATGTCTGGGTGTTGTGCATAAGTCATTTGGATGAGAACACAACTCATGGACTATGGTTATGTATTCGACAAGATACCGGTGTACTGCGACAACAAAATTGCTATTGCGATCTCGTGAAACACAATTCAAAACTCGAAGTCAAAGCACATTGCTCTTCGCTACCATTTCATTAAAGAGCATGTGGAAAAGGGAACGGTGAAATTATACTTTATAGGTACAGAACATCAATTGGCGGACTTTTTCACCAAATCCTTGCCTCCTGCAAGATTTGCTGACTTGGTTCACCGAATTGGCATGCGGTGTTTGACTCTAGAAAAGCTGGATGAATTTCTAAAACTACTTTAAACAGTCAAACAACAAAACCATTTTTTGTAAATATTTTTCAAAAACAAAATATAAAAAATATAAAATCTAATAAAATAAAAAAATATTTTTCATTTAAAATTTTTTATGAAAAACAAACATTACAAGTACAATTCTTCCATCAACACTAGGTTCTATCAAACATTTCACAATTTTTCCCGAACAAGTGTTGAGGGGGAGAATGTAAATATTATTTTCTGTTTCATAAAACTTTGTACTTGCATGTTACCAAAAATATATTGTTTCAAAATTGTGTTGTTTATGTATCATGGTTAAAATACCCTCCTCGGACTCAAAATGTTTATAAATTTCATCATTTCAAAAGTCGAGGGGGTGTATCGTCAAGTTTCTTGCTAATATGACCTTTGTCTAACCAAGTTGTGAGTTAATGGATCTTGGTTGAAACCTTTTTGAGGTTAGGGGACAAAAACTTGCATTTACTCTCCTACACCAACCAAGATCCACGGCCTTAAATCAATTCAACAATCCGTTAAAGTTTTCGTAAATCTGTAAGTTGGAATACGTTTTGATTATCATTTCAATTAATGGTTTTTAAAATCTCACTGATCCAACGGCTCAATCTTTCTAAAATGATTTTTTGAAAATTCGTTCATATTAACAAATTTGGGTGTTTTTGATTGAATGTGTTTGTGATGAAATGAGTTGTGTTAAAACGTTTAATATTGAGTAAAAAACATGTTTTCATCAACTAATCTCGCCCATAAACACTAATTGAACGTTTTTGAATTTCGGGTTCATACGAACCATTTTGGGGATTTTGATTTCTAATGTGTTTGATGTTAATGTGTGAACAAGTAAGTATTATAAGAGGATTATCAACATGTTGTTAACGATTAATTAGACCAGAATAATCTCAATCTTGAAAATCAAAAGATTAGGGTTTAAACACACGTTCAGTAAGAATCTTTTGATTCTGTGAACAAGAATTGTTAAAATTTGTTTAGAATCAATCCTAAGCACCTTAAGATCTCTCAGAAACAAACTTTTCTTGAATTTTATGGACAGATTCCTTGTTCGAAAAGTTAGGGTTTAGGGTTTTAGCAAATCTTACAAATAAGGTTTCTGTGCAAGTGTAATATGCCTTATGGCCATTATTGTGTTCTTAATTGTTGGAAAATTTAGTGCACTTGTGGGATTAGTTCACACCTTGCAATGGGTTAGGAGGTACGGAGTGTACACCCATAAGGTCCATGAACTCCCTGACTCTTATAGTGGTTTGTATTGGTAGTCTTGGTGAAAGTCTTGCTTGGTGAAAATCTTGCTTGTGGAAAGTAATCGCTTGTGGTTTCCATCGATAGCGATGTTTCCAGCGATAGGCGATGTTTCCATTGAAGTGGTGTATCCACCGATAGTGCTATGAAATCTCGATAAGCGGTGTTTCCATCGATGGGTTGTACTTCCACCGCAAGTGAAAGTCGCTAGTGGAAAATCGCTTATGGAAAATCTTGCTAAATGGCGATTACAACTTCTTTATGACCACATTTAATTGGTCATGTAACCACTAACGGCTATAATGGGGATAATTATGAGGCTATTAATGGGCGATTAATACTCATAATTCCATGGGAATAGCTCAAGAGTAACCTCCTATATATAGGAGATCCGAACATGCATGAGACACACACGTAAAACGTAAACACTTATTAGCGAAAGGGTTATAGAATTGTGCCTAATTCTCTAGCGCATTTGGTCTTATCCCAAGTAGATATTCGTGATACCCGGGCATTAGGGTCGAATAGTTTACTTTGGAAAGTGATCACACGATTCAAGTGATATCCGGTAACCACCAAGTGGTATCTGTTACTACTAACAGTTTGTTTGTTTCTGTCGAAGAGTTGCACATTTCTTGAATTGATTATCTTCACCCCGCTTTGGGACGAATAACCACCAACAATCAAAGTAAACTATCTTGTGATAATCAATGGCAAGCTCACGCAATGAAACACATGGCTTCAAACTTTGCTGTTGGACAAGTTTGAAGGGTGGACTTTAGGAGGTGGCAAAGAAGATGCACTTCTTGTCATCAAGCATGAGTGTGGTGTATGTGCTTACTACACCTATTCACGATGATGGGGATGATGCTCTTGTGAGCGGATCGGAAGGAGGAGCAAATGGGAGAATGATGACTACATATTGAGGTCTTATTCTCAACGGTATGTCCGATTCTCTGTTTGATATTTATCGAACTTTGAATCTTCCAAAGAACTATAGGATTCCTTGGATGCCAAATATATGGTGAGGATGCATCAAGTAAGAAGTTCCTTGTTAGTAATTTCACAAATTACAAAATAGTGATTCAAGACCGGTTATGGAACAATACAATGAACTTCTTGGAATACTTGGAAGGTTTACACAACACCAAATGAACATGGATGAGGCTATCAAAGTCTCTTGTGTCATTGACAAGCTCCTCCTTCATGGAAAGATTTCAAGCATACCTTGAAACATATGAAGGAGGAGTTAACTCTTGTTGAGTTGGGCGGTCATCGCACATTGAGGAATCTCTCAAGGTGCGGGATAATGACAAGCCAAAGAGTAGCAATGCTCTTGGACCATCTGTTGTCAATATGGTGGAGCATAACAACTCCACGGTACAATGATAACAAAGGCAAACGCAAATATCATGACAACACAAGGCGAGATCCTAACAAGAAGGCAACACCTACTTGTTGGAAATGTGCAAGACCGGTCACATTAAAGGGACTGCAAAGGTGTTAAAATTGGTGGTAAAGCCAATGGATCGGCACTAATGGTTCGGGGGTGGTGGTTCACCAACTCACCGAAAGGTCGAATATGTTTAATAAGTCTTTTCGATTTATTATGTTACATATGTATCTCGAATCTTTTATGTGCGGGATGATGATGTTGCGTGGTGGGTTGACTCGGTGCAACAGTTCATGTGTGTAAAGATAGAAGGCGGTTCAAGACTTATGAGTCATGAATGATGGTTCTATTCTTCACATGGGAAATGAGTCAACGACCTTGGTGCATGGTCGTGGTTGTGAAGATCTTAGGTTTAGTTACGGAAAGATTGTAACTTTGTTTAATGTTATTCATGTTCACGATATAAGGAAAACTTGGTTTCAAGTAGTGTTTTGAATAATCATGGATATAAACAAGTTATTGAGTCGATAAATTTGTGCTTTCTAAGCATGGTGTTTTTATTGGTTTTGGTTATTTATGTAATCAAATGTTCAGCTTAATATTACCACCGACAAGATTATTTGACTTTTGTGACCTCATATGACCGGATCGACTCTACCCTTTGGCATGCTAGACTTGGTCATGTACATTATAAGAGAATGCAAGATATGTCTAGGGATGGTTTAATCCTGCTTTTGACATGGACACCGAAAAGTGTAAAACTTGCATGTTGACCAAGATAACCAAGAAACCCTTTCGTGGTGTTAGTCGTGAGACTAAGATCTTGGAGCTTATTCACGATGACTGTGTGATTTGCATGCCACACCTTCTTTGGGGAATAAGAAGTACTTTGTGACATTTATTGATGATGCTTCTAGATTTTGTTATGTCTATCTTACATACCAAGGATGAAGCATTAGATAAATTCAAAGTGTTTAAAGCGAAGTTGAATTACAACTTGGGTCTTTAATCAAAAGATTAAGGGCGATAGGGAGGTGAGTACATGGATACTCGGTACTTTCATCTGTTGGAATAATCCATGAAACAAGCGCCCTTATACTCCTCAAGAAAATGGTATTTCGAAAGGAAAACAGTCTTGAAGGAGATGGTTAATTCCATGTTGTCCTATTCGGGATGAGTCAAGGTTACGGGGTGAAGCTATGTTAATGACTTGCTATTTATTAAATAGGGTTCCAAACAAAAGGAACAAGGTTACCCTTATGAACTCGGACTAAAAGGAAACCCAACTGAACTATCTCAAGGTTTGGGGTTGTAGGTGTTGTAAGACTCCACGATCCAAAGCAAAAGACTTTGGGTGAAAGAGGTATTGATTGCATCTTTGTTGGATATCTTGAGCATTCCAAGGCTTTTAGGTTCTATGTTATTGAACCTAATGAACATGTTTCGATTAACTCAATAATTGAATCAAGGGATGCGAGACTTTGATGAGAATAGATTCTCATCGGTCCCTAGACCAAGTTAGAGGATTCCTAATGGAACTCATGACTTTGGTGTATCGAGGTCACGATGATGAACCATCGGTGGTCCACGATGAGGTTGTGGTCAAAGAACTCGAACACGTGCTCGGGAAGAGCAAAGGGTCGGGACTCCAAAGTCATTTGGACCGAGTTTCAACTATACTTAGGCGAAGGTACTAGGGATGAGGTCTCGGACCAATACTCCTATTGCTTCATTGTTGAGGATGACCCCAAAACATTTGAAGAAGCAATGAAGTCCCGGACATTGCTTTACGGAAAGAAGCAATCAATGATGAGATGGATTCCATCATGGGCAACAACACTTGGGTGTTGGTTGATCTACCTCTGGTTGCATACCTACGGGTTGTAAATGGATTTTCAAAAGGAAAATGAAGGTAGATGGAACTATTGAAAAGTTCAAGGCTAGACTAGTCATTCGGGGCTTTAAACAAAAGTCGAATATACTATTTTGATACTTATGCCCCGTGGCTCGTATCGATACCATAAGGCTAGCGATTGCTATGGCATCTATTCACAATCGGTTATTCATCGGATGGATGTGAAAACAGACTTTCTTGAATTTGAATTGGAAGAAGAGGTTTATATGAACCAACCTAAGGGCTTCATCATGCCAGCAATGAAAACAAGGTGTGTAAACCGATTAAGTCTCTTTATGGACTTAAACAGGCACCTAAGCAATGGCATCAAAAGTTTGATGAAGTGGTTTTGTCTAGTGGTTATGTTCTTAACCAAGTCGACAAATGTGTATATAGCAAATTTGATGAATCGGTAAAGGAGTCATCATTTGTCTATATGTTGATGACATGTTGATCTTTGCACCGACCAAAATCATGTTGACGACAAAGGAATTTTTGTCATCAAGGTTCTACATGAAAGACATGGGGAGGCTGATGTTATCCTTGGTATAAGGATTAAACATGAAAGTAATAGAATTTCTATCTCTCGGTCTCATTATATTGAGAAGGTACCGAGGAAATTCAATTACTTTGATTGTACTCGATGAGTACACCTATGGATACTGTGAGAAGTCGATGCCTAATCATGGCAAGGTCAGTATCTCAACTTGAGTATTCTAGGGTAATTGGCTGCTGATGTATGCCATGACTTGTACAAGACACGATATTGGTTTTGCGGTGGGAAAATTGAGCGGTATACTAGTAATCCTAGTGCTCATCACCGCAAGCGAGTTCAAAGGGTCTTGAAGTATTTGAAGAGAACTATGGATTATAGTCTCTCATATGGTTACCCATCGATGTTGGAAGGTTACAACGATGCAAGTTGGATCGAGAACATCAAGACAATTAAATCTACCGGTGGTGGGTATTCCTACTTGGTGGAGGTGCAATTTCTTGGGCATCCAAGAAGCAAACTTGCATCACCAGTTCAACAATGGAATCAATTTGTGGCTCTAGCATTCTTTGGTAAAGAAGTGAATGGTTGAAAACTTTCTTCTTGAGATTTCATTGTGGCTAAACCTATAGCACCTATTTCTATCGATTGTGATACATTGGCTAAGGCTTATAGCCGGATGTACAATGGTAAGTCTAGACACTTAGGTGTCGGGCATAGCATGATTCGTGAGCTTATCATGAATGGGGTGGTATCTATAGAGTTTGTGAGATCTCAATGAACTTAGGCGATCACTTGACGAAGGGTGCGGCTAGAGACTTGGTTATAAAGTCGCTAAAGGGATGGGTTTAAGTCCAACTTAGTCATCGAATGCTAGGACACCCAACTCCTCCCGAGGAAACTTAGGAGTTGAGTTCAATGTGGAAAGTCGAACATTCGATTGGATGGAGCACATGTTTTATTTACATCCCAAGGTTGTGATCGAACTCTTTGAAAGGATGATGAAGTCTTTACTTCTTAATGGTTAATTTTCTTTGAAAAGTGCTTGGCGGGAGCATGACTAAAGAGGAACCACCTATGTAAATGTTGAAGTTTTGCCGCTTGTGAAGCTTTGGACTTTTAGCTTTTACAACATTTATGAATTTGGATATGGACACATGGCTTGTATAGTGTCGGGAGTCGCTAAGTGTTTGAAAACTTGTGTGTATTTTATCTTGGTATTCAAATGGGTTGAAGGGTTCAATTCTTAGAACACCACGATTCTCGAATATTTGAACGTGTAATTAACTAAGATGGAAATTCAATCCTCTGGACATTTTCATTTATGCACATGTTTTGATTGATGTTTATTTTTCATGCAAAGGAAGTGAACTAAATTTGGGGAGGATTGTTGGAAAATTTAGTGCACTTGTGGGATTATTTCACACCTTGCAATGGGTTAGGAGGTACGGAGTGTACACCCATAAGGTCCATGAACTCCCGACTCTTATAGTGGTTTGTATTGGTAGTCTTGAAAGTATCTTGCTTGGTGAAAATCCGCTTGTGGAAAGTACCGCTTGTGGTTTCCATCGATAAGCGATGTTTCCACCGATAGGCGATGTTTCCACCGAAGTGGTGTATCCACCGATAGTGCTATGAATTATCGATAAGCGGTGTTTCCATCGATAGGTTGTACTTCCACCGCAAGTGAAAGTACCGCTAGTGGAAAGTACCGCTTATGGAAAGTCTTGCTAAATGGTAGTTACAACTTCTTTATGACCACATTTAATTGGTCATGTAACCACTAACGGCTATAATGGGGATAATTATGAGGCTATTAATGGGCGATTAATACTCATAATTCCATGGAATAGCTCAAGAGTAACCTCCTATATAAAGGAGATCCGAACATGCATGAGACATACACAGAAAACATAAACACTTATTAGCGAAAGGGTTATAGAATTGTGCCTAATTCTCTAACTGCATTTGGTCTTATCCCAAGTAGATATTCGTGATACCCAGGCATTAGGGTCGAATAGTTTACTTTGGAAAGTGATCACACGATTCCAAGTGATATCCGGTAACCACCAAGTGGTATCTGTTACTACTAACAGTTTGTTTGTTTCTGCTGAAGAGTTGTACAATTCTGCTGAATTGATTATCTTCACCCTGATTTGGGACGAATAACCACCAACATTAATGATGATTGAAATGAATTGTAATTAGAAAATTCATGTTTCTATTAACAGGAGGATTAATTGTAAAGATTGCTAAGGTTTCAAAGTTTACGATTAAAGAAGAAATTAATAAGCCTTACGCATAAGACGTCTATAGTGGATTATGAATTTCTTGGAAAGAAATTCGTAAGCATGGAATTATTTACGAATAAGACTTTATTCTTACGAATAAAGTTTTTTCTTACACGTAACTTATTCTTACGAATAAGGAGTTGTGTTACGAATAAGCTTTATTCTTACGAATAATGCGTAAACATTAGCATATTCCTATGAATAAGCACAAAGCTTTCGAATATGTCTTACGTGTAAGATGTTCTTACGAATAAGCATAGTCTTACGCTTTAGACTTAATCTTACGAATAAGCTCCCATCTTTATAAATAAGGACCCAAGTTACTTATAAGACACTGTTCACCAGTATTGTTAAAATGTTTCGAATAATTTACTATTAAAAGTTACGAATAAGCTTACAAAAGTGCATATGTTGTGTTTTAAGTGATAAATGAGTTTGTAAACTTCAAAATTAACACGTTCACGTAACTTATCATCACAACTTCACATAATAAATCAAATGTGACTTAGGACAGGTAACAAACATGAATATGATATCACTAAACAAGGAATTAGAAAATGAATCAGACTTAAGCTAACATACTGTGTCTTTCCATGTCTATATCTTTGTCTATTTCCTTTAAGATCACAAAATGGCTGAACAACAAGCAAATGTCAATGCCCCAACAAAACTCACAATGGCCAACACATTCCCACCAAGCTATGAAAGAATGATTGGCAAGAACAACCTTCGTGTTGACTTCAACAACTTTACCTGCTCCGAATCATCTTGCAGAATTGCTGTGTACATCCTTTTGCAACACCCTTACCATTTCGTGCTCACAAAGTCATCCTCAGTCCCTGACTTCTATATTCATTAATTCTGGCATACCATGAAGAAGATTGATGGAGAAGATGTTGTGAATGTCACTCTAGATACTCATTAAGTCATGGTCTCGGTTGATGATCTTCGTGATGTTCTTCTACTTCCATCAAGAAACTCTTCAGCTGATAGGTTGTTGGGAAGAAAAGGGTTAGTTTGCACGTTTCCTCCAAAAATTCGGAGAAAAGAGGATTGTTCCCATGCCGCAGCAGGACTTAAGAGTTGCTATTGGTAAGTCGTGTCATATTGTGATTGTAGTCTTCGGTGTTTGTATGTATTATTAACATAAGTGTTTTGTTTGTGCAAGGAGTACGGCCTCAGAGGCCATCCCAGTCGTGGAGCTTCACGACGAGTCTGACTCTGGGACCAAGCATCCAGGGCCTGCGGTTTCTTCTTCCGAAGGTTCTCCCTTGCAACAACTGGATCCTGATACTGCTTCCAAGACCTCCACTAGTGTGCCTCCGGAGAATCTTGAGATCGATGTGCCCGGCCTGTCTCAACAACCACTTCAAGAGAGTGGTTTTGAGGCGGATTCGCCTCCCCCAGAATTTTCTGCTCATCGCCCTACCGCTTCTGATGAAGTTTTTTACCAGTCGATGTCTGTGGACACCGCGAAAGCGAAGAACATATATGTTCTGAGGTGGCTTCCTACTAACGAGTTTCGAATGGATGATGCCTGGATCTGCCCGAGTTTGATGGATAATCTTGCTACTCCCGGCTATCTGTCTGTGCTCCGGAACATGCCGCATACCGATTTCTGGATCAGTATAACATTATTATGGCACACCAGGCCTGCATGTCCTCGGAAGTTCGTTTGAGACTCGACTTCAAGCTGAACCATACTTCTAAGTTGAATAAGAGGTTGAAAAGGAGGGATAAGCGGATGGCCAGTTTGAAGGATATGGTATCGAAGCATGAGGTCGAAGCCACATAAGCAAAGGGCCTTCGCGAGCGTGTTGCGGCATTGGAGTCTGAGTCAGCAGAGGTGAATGATTACTCCTAAGGATCAACAGCTGGCCAATCTGACTGTTGAGAATGCGGAGCTCAAAGGTCAAGTCACTGGTTTATCCGCCGTGTGTGAAGAGCTGAAGGTGCAGGTCATGGAAACTGGATTTTTTGGTGATAAGTTGAAGGAATGTGAGGAGGAGGTCCAGAGAACGTATGAAGGACATTTAGCTAGGTTGGATAAGAGGCTGGCGGACTTAAACCGCGATTTTGATGAGGAGCTGTTCCCCATCTGCCTGCTTGTAGTGGAGGGGAAGAGGTGCGTTGTAGGTCACTGTTTCGCAAGGCTTGGATGGCTTTCAAGCAGTCTGAGGAATTGCAGACTAGCCTGGGTGATTGTATCAGTAAGGCTATCGCAGACGGGTTGAGGCAGGGTTTGGAGGTCGGGGTCGTGCATGGGGCCAAATGTACGAAATTAGAAAAAATCAAGGCATACGACCCCCAGGCCAAAGTGAATTATCATGCCTCCGTTGTGCGGCTAAGCGATGTGTCCTTTCCCTAACTCGATTCACTGGAGGCGTGCAAAGATGCTCCTCTTGAGTATCTGATGGCGAAACTAGTTTTGCAAGAGGAGCGGCCCAGTGGGTCGACGGAGTTCGTATTCAGTTTCCCTACTGCGGAAGAGGTTTTACTTCCCACCTCTCTGCTTCAGGCCATCACAAGGCGGCCGCGGGCCATTGCTGCATACAAGGAGAGGAAAAGTCACCGTCATGGCAAGGAGTTTGATTACGGAAACCCAGAATTAACAGTTTCTACTGTTGTGTATCAGATCAACCCTTTCGGGAAACCTTCCATGGTTATCGTTCCTCCTGTGCCGACTCTGTCTGCTCCTCTCACAGGCCCGACCGGGGAGGAAGAATCCCCCTTTGATGACATGTTTGACACCGGAGTGTTAGATGGGGCTAGGGATGCCTAGCTTGTTTGTTCGTAATGGGTGGCATTTAGACTATGCCACCCTTTCAACCTTTGTGAAGCTTTTATCAATGTTCTCTTTGCACGGGGGTGTGTCCTCGTCGCATGTCCGGGGCTATGATCCCGCTAGACTAGTGTTGCATTTTTGTAATCTGGGGGTGTGCCCCTGTGTACTTGTAAAAATCTTTTGACTTAATGATATTACATGTTTTATACTTGGATCGTATTCATATGTTTGGTTGGTTGTCGTGGTTGAATAGTTCGGGCTTTGTTTTATACCCTTGTATGTCCGTACTATGTATTCCGGGGGTAATATGTGTTGGTTGATAAGGATTTAAAGCGTACACTTTTAAGGGGTCATTTAAGCCATAAATTGCCCACATTTATATCCGTTATTGCTTAATTTCGTTCCTTTTCACTTTTTAGGTCTCTTGGAAGCAAAATGCTGGAATGATGCATTTTTGGACGAAAAGGAGTCAATATATGAAGAAAATGGCTAAGTCAAGATCAAGACACTCAAACTGCTAGAATAACACCTGACGGCGTCCCAAACAGAGGGCGAGGTCGTCCCTATTTTGTGACGACTCAGGAGCAAATTTGCTATTTTGCACCTGACGACGTCAGGCTTTGAAGAGTCGGGCGTCACGAAAACTTTTCTTCTCAGACGGCCTAGATCCAGATTCAGACGACGTCACAGCTAAAGACTGACAGAGTCACAACCACAACGTGACGCCGTCCCAAAACTTGGCCAAGACGAAACCCAAATGGAGGCGATCTGACGGCATCCCAACTATAAGATGACGCCTTCGCATAGGTAAAATTATATGTAGAAATCGAATTTTCAGACTTTTGAGAGGTAGACATGTGGAGTAAAAACCTAAAACGATTTTGGTCCGGTTTGGACAGTATTTTAGGGTTCTCATACCCTATTTTACATCAAGATAAGTTATTTACTTCATTGATTTCATTATGCCATCGATTGTATGTGTGTATGCTTTCATGTTTAACATGTCCGGCTAAATTTCTTGTGTGTTTGCTTAGATCTATGAAACCTAGTAATTAATTATTGATTGGTTGTCTCTTATCTTAATTGTAATTGGCTTAGGATTGCACTAGGCCATCGTTGTGTTTTTAATGCTTGAGTAATCTTTGTGATCCTTAGTTTATAACCACCTAGCGTAATTGTAGGCTAAATATCCAAAGATAACCGTAGTGTTAGTTTATGAATCCTAGAGATCTCGTAGGTAATAACCTTAAGGTATACTTAAAGAGTTAGGGATAAAAGCATACCTACGACTTTAGAAAACACAACGCATTAAGAATAAGGACGTGACAATTCAACCACCAATAAAAGATAACCAGGGAGTAATAGTATCTAGGTAGAGACATTTTTAATCATCATACGAGCACACATCAATAGACATAGACTACCCCTTAGTTTAGATAATTAGATAAGTAGAGTAATTGGTAGAAGTACCAACCCCCAAATCCAAACCCCGAGATTTTACCCTTAGCTTTATAAAAATATATAAAAAGATAAAAAATTATCTTCCTCAACCTCAAACCTTAGCGTAGTACATCTCTCACTAGCATTCCTATTCCCCTAGAGAATGATATCAATACCCGAGGCTTACCCAATAGTACACTACAACGATTAGGTTCACTGCCTAGGGTGTTGAAAAACTTGCTCGACGAAAAGGAAGTTCCTTTGTCCCCAAACGTGTTAAATGCGCATCAAGTTTTTGGCGCCGCTGCCGGGGAATAGAATAGCTAGTTAGATTTCCATCTCGTTTAGGTTTCCTTGCTTGATTCCTATCAAGTAAGCTTTTTCCTCATTTTTAGCTTCCTCGTAGTCTTACCCCCTTCTTCGTGACTTTGTTAGTAATCCCATCACTTTTCATCATGGAAGGTGATAACCCATCAAACAACAACCTACCACCAAATAAACCACTTCCACTCAAACCCCAACGCATTGACCAACACAATCGCCTCAACCGATATGTTAGTAGAAACAACGATCTTCAAGATTTACAAAGGGTATTTGACAGTACAATTAGGGATGCTGTTGAAAAAGCGGTTAGCGCCTCAGTTGTTGGATCCATAATTAGCAGTAGTTCGGGTAATGGTTTAGTGAATGAAAATGTTAATGAGGAGAATAATGCTTACTTCAATCTTTACCCCACTAAGGAAGAAGTTGCTTACCAGCAATACATAATCGACAATCCTCGATCACACATCATTAGGATATGCCCAAAGATTAAAAGAGGAAATCCATGGAACATCAAAATCCCTTGTATGATTGGATAAAGGAATGTCGAGTACGCCTACATAGATACAGAATCTCCCATTAATGTGATGCCATCAGATGTTTACAATGATATTATGAATGAGCGACTTAAGATTAGGAGAGACCCTAAGTATCCGGGTGAGGTTTGCAATTTTGTGGGAAGAGTCAAGGATGTACACGTCTTTATAGAAAACTTCACCTACTTAGTTGATTTTATGGTCCTAGAAGACATAGGATGTGTCATTGACTATTGCTTGTCCCAAGTTGTGCTAGGAAAACCGTTTGTTGAAAAGTCTAAAATGAGCTATAACAAATCTGAATGAACGGTTAGGTTTATGGAAGGAGACGATGAGATCACTTATAGGATGCCTTGGAAGATGAATGGATATGGCCCTTTATCCCTTTATAAAGGAGACAACATTAGAGCTTTTGAGGAAAAAAGTAAAGACGATGTTGAAAAAGGTTTGAATTTCATGTGGGAGAAAAGGAAACTTTACTATAAGGATTGTTTGACCCTCGGATCTAGGTATAGAGTAGATGAGAATTTTGTCAATATGATAGAGTTTTCATTGAGGATGAAAAACGAGACCACGTAGGAGCACGACTTCGAGTCTAGCTACAAGACTCATAAATAAAGAAAAGCGCTTCGTGGGAGGCAACCCATGCTTAATTGTTTGCTTGTTTGTGTGTAATATATCTTTTCATTATTGTATGTTCTCATGTTTAAACTTTTGAAAATGCTTTATTTTGTCTTTAACCTCGTCTTAATTACATAGAAAGGTATTTTACAAAAGGGATAAGTGTAGGGAGGATTACACAGGTTTTTAAAAGAACGTGAACATGAGAACTATGATTATTAAAAATGATATATATGTATGTTTGTTAGAGTCAAATGCTTGTATCAAGTCATAATGGATGTTTTACAAGAATTTTTCCAGAAAAACGCAGCAGACCAGTTTCTATCAGGATAACCTGACGGCTTCAGGATTGCAACCAGACGACATCAGGAGGAGTAGAAACAGCTTATCTAACTTTCTCTCGTTTTCTGTGCTACTTATAAATTTTAGGAAATTCTCGAGTCTTAATTTTCCTGAAAATCTGCAAACATCCATTCCACAAGCATTATATCCTAGTTTAGTAGAGTCATATATAATTTTACCGCCGATTTTACGAGAAGGTTTAGTCTATTTTCTTAAAGTGTGCAGGTTTTATTTATCAAGAAGAAGAAACATAATATTGGATGGAGCTTTTCACGCATACATTCTTCTTGGAAAGAATTTAACCACTACTTCACATGGATCCTACCGAGCTAATCAGGGGAGTATTAGTTTCTTTCTCTTTTAATTACCTTCTATTATCATAACTTTGATACTTTCGGGAAATATTGGGGACAATGTTCAGTTTAAGTGTAGGGAAGGAGAATAAAACGTGAACTTTGAAACTATGCTTATCCTTGATCATTTGTCTTGTCATAATTCATTTGTGTAAAAAACCTTGAGAAATACTCGTTAGGGCAATTTTAGCGCCAAATTTAAAAAATTTCATGACTTGTACGGGTGGGTCTTTAGTCTTAACAAAGCGTCTCATCGATAGGAGTTATATGACTAGCACAAAAACCCTTTACCACTCAAATTCCACCCAAAAAAAGTGAGGTTCGCCCCTAGATCTATAGGAATTAAAACATTCACCTTTAATGCTTCGAGAGTATACCGGTAGTATAATAGATTCTAGAACTTGTTTTGTGATGCATTCCGAGATCGCTAGAGAGACTACACTTGTGTAGTTAGGAATAACTAAATGATAAGAGGCATTAGGATAACCCTTGTTTGATACCCGTATTATAATTACTTCTTCCACATCGGTTTAGTAATTCCCCCACACCCTTCCGATGTACTCATCTTTATTACACGATACCCCTAGTCAACCCCTCAGAGCCTATCCTTTTTGCGGTTCTCATGATGTTTTGGTTTTCCGGAATAGCAATGAAGAGCATTGTTTAAAACACACCCCCAAATGTACACCCAAATCGCCTTAGCCTACCTTGTATGCACTCACTTTTAGTGCATTATTGTTATCATACTAAACCCTTAGTTCAATTATCTGGTTACTTGCATGGTTGCTAAGTCGAGTCATATATTTGTACACAGTTTTGGGACGATTGGGACTCATGAGTAAAGTTAAATTTTATGGAGTGACGGGAAACAACGTTAAATTCAAATTCCCTTTATTTACGTAATAATGTACTCCAAGTGTTTTGATCTTTTCAATTCAGGTCAAATTAGTGTTAGAGTAATAAAAACTCAAGTGTAGGGATGTGCCTATAAATCCCTTATATTTTGATGTTATCGTAGAGGATAGTAGAGTAAAAGTGCATGACAAAAAAAAAAAAAAAAATCGGGCTACCATCCTACATCTATCTTTATATTTATGTTTGTTTGTTTCAAAGTTATCTAGAGTTTAGAGAGTCGAGTCTTGGCTTAGCAACACCATTCTTTTCATGCTTGTAACATAAATATTTTTGACTCGCCACCACTAAATCGCCTATCCAACCAAACCCTTTGTTTCCCTAACCGTAAGCCTAACATTACAACCCTTTAAAATACCTCTTAGATAGTTGCTCCTAGGTGCTTACGCCAAAGGGTGGAGGTTTGATCTAGTCTCAAGCCTATAGTAATCTATGTACTATGACCGGTTAATGAGTATTTATCTTCCATTTCCATTTGATATATTTCATATACACCCAAGAGATGAGAGAATCCAAACACCCCTTGTGAGGTGCTAGTATATAATTTTCGTGCTTGTTATGCCTATTGCAGTGCTTTTACTTGTTGTGAATTATGTTAAACCAATGCTTTATGCCCCCTAACTTATAAATTGATTGGCCAAAAGCACATTTGCTTGAGGACAAGCAAATACCAAGTGTAGGGATATTTGATAAGGATTTAAAATATACACTTTTAAGGGGTCATTTAAGTCCTTAATCACCCACTTTTATATCCGTTACTGCTTAATTTCGTTCCTTTTCACTTATTAGGTCTCTTGGAAGCAAAATGCTGGAATGATGCATTTTTGGACCAAAAAGAGTGAATATATGAAGAAAATGGCTAAGTCAACATCAAGACATTCAAACTGCTGGAATAACACCTGACGGCGTCCAAATAGAGGGCGACGCCGTCCCTATTTTGTGACTACTCAGGAGCAAATTTACTATTTTGTACATGACGGTGTCAGACTTTGAAGAGTAAGGGCGTCACGAAGACTTTTCTTCTCAGACGGCCTAGATCCAGATTCAAATGACGTCACAGCTAAAGACTGACGGCGTCACAACCACAACGTGACGCCGTCCCAATGATTACTTGGCCAAGACGAAACCCTAATGGCGGCGATCTGGCGGCGTCCCAACTATAAGGTGACGCCGTCGCATATGTAAAATTATATATAGAAATCGAATTTTCAGACTTTTGAGAGGTAGACTTGTGGAGTAAAAACCTAAAACTATTTTGGTCCGGTTTGGATAGTATTTTAGTGTTCTCATACCCTATTTTACATCAATATAAGTTATTCATTGATTTCATTATGTCTTTGATTGTAGGTTCACTGCCTAGGGTGTTGAAAAACATGCTCGACGAAAAGGAAGTTCCTTTGACTCCGAACGGGTTAAACGCGCATCATTTGTCAACGGATTTGCAATACCTCTTACATGTCTGAGTCAATTATGAGGTTTCTCATCCTAGTGCTGGGTTTGCAACGCCTCTTACACACGTGTCGCGGATATGCAATGATAGTATAAAAACATATATAAACTAGAGTTTTGGAAAATTTGTGAAGCGGGCCAGGTTCCACGTTTCATTAATGATTAAGGGTAATACAAGAGAAATAAAAACAAGAATTTAAACTACTTTCCTCGTTGTCCGGATCTGATCCGCGATCAACTACAAAAGATGTGGATAATAGGCTTGAACTTACATATAACATTTTTTCAAGTTGAGAACATTCCACGTCCGTGGGATCATTTCTGCATTTGGTCCTCTGATCTTGTATGCTCTGTTCCCCAGTGCTTCCATTATTTTGTATGGTCCCTCCCACTTGGGACCCAATTTGCTTGTGTCTTCCACCTGACTGGCTTCGTTACCGTTGCGGTAGACGAACACTTCGGGTCTGAATGCCGTACACCGGACTTAGGCATTGTAATACTTCTCCATCCTGGCCTTGCTACGTGCCTCCTCAATTGCGGCGGCTTCTCTCCTTTCTTCCAAGAGGTCGAGGTTCAGGCGGAGGTCCTGGTTGTTGGAGACCTGATTTATGGCTGTGCACCGGATGCTTGGCATTCCAATTTCCACTGGGATGACCGCTTATGTGTTGTACGTGAGGGAAAATGGGATTTCCCCATTGCTAGTCTTGATCATCGTTCTGTGAGCCCATAGCACATGTGGCACTTCTTCTATCCAGTCTTTGCTGCCTCTCTCCAACCTTGCCTTTATGCCATCTCCCAAGCTCTTGTTCGCACTTTCTACCAATCCATTTTCCTGCGGATGTTTGACAGACGTGAAACGTTGTTTGATATTGAGTTTCTCACACCAGTCCTTAAACGGATTGTCACGAAACTATTTCCCATTTTTTGACACTATCTCGCCCGGCAGCCCAAATCGACACACGATGTTGTCCCAAACGA
Organism: Chrysanthemum lavandulifolium; assembly: GCA_022545495.1. Classification (NCBI taxonomy): domain Eukaryota; kingdom Viridiplantae; phylum Streptophyta; class Magnoliopsida; order Asterales; family Asteraceae; genus Chrysanthemum; species Chrysanthemum lavandulifolium. The sequence goes on from CM040244.1 coordinate 219,369,345, forward strand.
ACTTCTTAACTTGTCTGCCTATGATGGTAGCCAAAGGTTTGGCCTCAATCCACGTGGTAAAATAGTCAATTCCCACTATCATGTACTTGAGCTTGCTCGACGCTTCTAGGAAAGGGCCGCAGATGTCCAGGCCCCATTTGTAATAGGGCCAGGGAGAGGTGATCGGGGTAAAGTTTTGTTGCGGGTTCTTTCGCACCGGACGATGAACTTGGCAATCTTTGCATTTCCGTATAAGTTCCCGAGCGTCCTTGTGCATTTTTGGCCAATATTACCCGGATCAAATTGCTTTGACCACGACTGCTCGTGGTCCCGAGTGCATACTACACGAGCCCTCGTGAATTTCCCGCATCACATAGTTGGCTTGAACGGGACTCAGACAGCAGAGCCACGGTTCAAGGAATGATCTCCGGAACAGGACGCCGTCCCTTAGCGCATACTGCCGCCCTTGATCCGCAGCTTTCTAGCTTTCTTGGCATCCGCTGGCAATGTTTCGTCCTTTAGATAATCAACCAGAGGGGTCATCCATGTGTCCCCTTCCTCTTCGACCATAGCCAAGACTTCCCTTTCCTCGATTTACTTTTCCTTCAGGACTTCCATGAGCACTTGTTTTGTTAGGCGGGCAAAGCTGGTAGAATCTATTTTTCTTAATGCATCCGCCTGCTTGTTCTGGCTTCGCGGGATCTGTTTGATAGAGAATGTCAGGAAGCCTTCGATCAGAGCTTTGGCCTTAGCTAGGTAACGCATCATGATTTATTTCTTTGCCTCATACGAGCCGTTGATTTGGTTTGCCACCATTCTAGAGTCTACGTGTAACACCCCCAAATTCCTGATACGCAAGCGGAATTCAAACTGGGTGTTACTTCATGGCACAACAGTCATAACAATAGAAAACGATCTCTAAAGGAGTCGTTTTAAAAAGAATTTATCATTCAAATTATTCAAATATATCAGAGTTTACAAAATAGGTCCTAGTTGGTTCCATTGTTTACAAAATACATCAATATAAAGTCTTTGATGTTTTGTGAATGATAAAATATTTATAGCCTTCTTGATCTAGTCCTTGCTCTTCCGTGCCAGCTTCCGACATTATGGACTTGAAATACATGCTTAAAACTGTCAACACAAAGGTTGAGTGAAATTCATAGAGTTTGTTTGATGGTTGAACACATTATGTTGGTAGTGTGAGCTATAGACTCACACCAATAGTTTGAAAACAAAACAGATATTATTGCACTAAGCTCATGATACCGAAACATTAACAGCTGTCATATAATAGTAACCATTGCCCTAATAGGTAATTTGCCATTAAACCTATGGATCTTAAAATAGAGTGCGTTTGTTTGCCTACCCGGTCAACACAAACGGGATTTGTCATTCCCGATAGATCTATCCACATTATTCGCGTTCACTCACAAGTGATTAATGGTTCATGATAATAGGACTTTGGAAATAGTGTACTTAGTGCAACTAATACGTTCAAGTATAATTTGAAAGCAATGTGTTCGATTTAAAATAAAGCATGTATTTCCCCCAAGGGTTTGTAAAACAATTAAGTAGTAAAAAGTGGGCTATGAACTCACCTCAGAGTAAATGATATCAAATGTATAATGAGAATGATGGATATGCCATGAGAACTTCTACGAGCAACCTAAAATAGGATGTTGCGACTTAGGTTTGGAATAATGATTCTAAAGAAATAACAAGCCTATATACGTCTCTATGTTGATCATGATGTAGTACATGGTTTTTTTGTATGTCGTTTATATAAATGGTCTAGTTGTGAAAACGTGTTTAGTTTATATATATCGTACTGCCGTTCGGGCCATCACAATTCAGAGGTCATGTAGTAAATGTTCAAGGAGCTAGGACACTTTAAATCGTAAATCCAGCCAACTCGTCGATACGTTTACCCAAATGAAACCCTCACATGAAGCTCCCTACTATTGTAGCACTTAGTAGATACAACATATGTTTTGAGTGAAGATTGTTATATAAATAAGTTTATCATGTTTTTAGTAAATATCTAGTTTTTACAAGTTCTCATTGTTTACTAGTGATTACAACTTATTAACATGTTCAAGAATGAAGTTTTGGTAAAACTCGTCGGTAAAGGTAAAATGGTCATTTTTCTGTTACTTGTGAAAACACTATTTCAAAGATTAAATGAAGCTTTGTTAAGTTAATATGTAAATAGCTATGAAAATAACTTGGTTTTGCTTTTAGTTTTGACAAAAGTATAGTCGTGAAACTATATATAGGGCAGTTTCATTTTTTGAAAGAATATGGCCTATTTAAGCCTTTTCAAGGTCCGAGCTTCTTCGTAACTGAAGGAAAAAGTCGTTCCGGAAAACTTTTGTGTTTTAACTTTTTGATGATTTGGAACAGAAGCGCCACTTTCAAAATGAACAGCTGCTTAACAGCTTGTGTTAGGCAGTTTCGGCGTTTTGGTTTTGCTAACTTCTTTTGGCCGTAACTTTGACTCGTTTGTCCGTTTTGAGTGATTCAAGTTGCTATGTTTACCTTTTTTTATCTTGTCTACCATAGTATGTAAGTTATAAGTTCCATATATGACTAGTTTTAATGGTCTCAAATGTGTAGAATATGACTAGTTTACTAGTTTGTTACTTTTACGACAATATGTGAATTAAAACATGTGATTGAGTATATGTACATCATGAATCAAGATAGTAACTATATATATAGCATGAAATTGTTAAGATTATGAATAATAGAGATGAGATAATGGTGGTGATTAGTTGCTTACAACTTTTGCCTTTCAATTAAGAAATGAGTAACTAGTAAGGATCGAACTTTGATTGAACACTTAGGACCTTGAATTGAGCTAGCTTTCTACACCTTGGCACCCTTGTGATCTTGAAGATTTGGTGATTAAGTATTAAGTGACTTGAGTGGATCTAAACTCAAGAAGATCACTTAAACTTGCTAGAGATTTGATGTAGTAACTTACTACTTGAAACTTCTATGCATAAACTTGGAGTTTATAGATCAAATTATGGAAGATATGATGGTTTGATGATATGAATGACCCAAATCAGTTTATGAGGGTTCTTAGGATGCATTTCACTTGCTATTTATAGGAGGGTAAGTTTGGTTAACCATATATTGGGTTAAATGTTAACCATGGTTAAGTTTGGACACATGTAATGATCTAAATGAAGCATGGTTAGGATTATGCCACCAAAATGATGATTCCCCCCCCCTTAGGTCAGCCAAATGAAGATAAGATAACTTAGGTGGATAGTTTTGGTATTATCTTGGTTACGGAGTGAGTTTTAGTTCTGTTAATTGCTAACTGTAAGCAGTTAAGTCACGAAACGTAAAACCGGGTATCGTAAGAATATTAAACTTATAAGAATGATTAAACTAATCATTATACTCCATCTAAAAATATAAAATGAGAGATAAGTCTTATTGGGTGCAAAAACGCTGCCTAAAGCTGGAAGCACGGGTAAAAAACGCGTAAAATGCTATTTATCAGAAAAGAACGAGATTTCAGAGAAATGACCATGAATTTATTTAAAGTAGACTAAAATTAGTCTATAAGTGATATGAGATGTCAAAATATGGTTTTCGTCATACGTGGGATAACTTAACAGTTATATGTGAAGTTTAAAAGTTACACGATTTACGCAAAAATGTAGAACGTACAAGCTTAATTTCTTTATGGTCAAAGGAGGAGGGAAATATGTTTGACTTTTCCAAAAGTGTTAAAGTTTCTAAACATCTTAGAAAATACCGTGCAGGAATGGTTAAGTCTGGGTCTACGAAGATTTGTTTAAAACGTAAGTTTAGTCTCGTGCGGCTCACGGTTTATTTGGTAACATTTAAATGAAATCTTAAAAATTCTCAATTGATTATGAGTGTTCTAAAAATTAATCTGATGTGTGGAAAATTGACAGAGTTGACTTTCGTTATGCGAGTGATGTTTAAATGGTGTTCCGACCAAAACGAAACTTTAAAACGATGTTTTCTTAATAACTTTTGCGAAGATGATCTAACGATTGTCAAACTCTCAGGATATTACTAAAATAATTTAACTTACGCGAATGTGAAATAAAAATTTTACAGGATGAATAGTGAAAGTAAATAGTAAAAGTGAATAGTAATTTCTCGAGATGAATAGTAAAAATTTGAGAATGGATAGAAATATTGAAAATGCGAATTGTTACACTACGTTTGCTGAAAGGTCTTTTAACTTCATTTGCTCTCAATTTGCAAGCCTGCTATCAGCGCCTCATACTCAGCCTCGTTATTAGATGCCTCAAATTCAAAGCGAAGTGTGTATGTGAATTCTTTCCCTTCTGGACTAGTCAGGATTAAGCCAGCTCCGGACCCTTCCTGGCATGCAGATTCGTCCGTGAATAGATTCCATGGTTCTGAGTATGGCTGCTTGTCTATTGGGTTATCGGGGAATCCTTCTTCTGGAACTTAAGCGATGAAATCTGACAACTTGTCCTTTGATAGACATCTTGGGTCTGAAGCTAATGTCATGCTCATCCAGTTCTATCGCCCATCCGGCCATTCTTCCACTCTTCTGCTTCAGGGGTTGATCTGTGACAACTGCCACCGGATGTGCTTGGAAATCACCGCACTCTGCGGGATGCGTACACCAATGCAAGTACTAGCTTCTCGATTGGGCTGTAATTCATCTCCGACCCGTTCAAGGCGCTGTTGACAAAATAGACTGGCTCTTGTTGCGACCCCCTTTGTGCTAGCAAGACTACGCTTACTGTTTCATGTGCCACAGCTAGGTTCATAAATAGTTCCTCCTTTAGGTGTGGTGCAGTTACCATTGGTAAGTTGGCTATGTGTTGCTTCATCTCCTTGAATGCTTGCTCCGCCTCTGTCGTCCAATGGAAGTCGCTCTTCTTGATGCATTTCTGTAGTGTTTTAAAGAATGGTAGAGACTTCTCTGCAGATTTGGACATGAAATGGGTGAGGCTTGCTAGTTTTCCGTTCAGACTTTGCACTTCCTTCTTGGTTGTTGGGGATGGGAGTGCGGTCACGGCCTCGGACTTCTCCTGGCAAGCTCTAATGCCTTCTTTACTTATGACATTGCCCAGGAATATTCCATGCTCTGCCCCAAATATGCACTTCTTAGGATTTAGTTTCATGTTCATCCTTCGCAAGGTTCCGAAGGTTTCTTTTATATCCCTGAGTACTTCTTCCTCTGAGTGGCTTTTGATGACCAACTCATCAACATAGACTTTCACGTTTCTTCCAATCTTCTTTTCAAAAGCTTTATCTACTAGCCTTTGGTACGTGGCTCCGGCATTTTTTAATCCAAATGGCATCTTTGTATAGCAGAAGATACCTTGGTTTGTGTGAAATGCCGTCTTCTCGTCATCCCCGGCCACCATCTGTATTTAGTGGTATCCTATGTAGGCAACCAGAAAGCATTTAAAGGAATAACCGCAGAAGGACTCAATCTTCCAATCGATCTCCGGCAAGGGATAACAGTCATTTGGACAAGCTTTATTCAAATCCTTGAAGTCCATACACATTCTCCAGCTCCCATCACTCTTCTTAACTAGGACCGGATTAGATAACCAATCATGGTAATGAACTTCCTTCATGATTCCTGCTTCAACTAGTTTGGTGACATCATCGTTGATAACCTTGTTCCGTTCCGAGGCTTGCCCTCTCTTCTTTTGCCGCACTGGGTTGTAGCCTTCTCTGATGTTCAGCTTATGTTCGGCTATTGTCCTTGGGACCCCGGTCATGTTAGAGGGCTGCCAAGCGAATATGTCCAAGTTTCTTTTGAGTAAATCACAGAGATTCCTCTTACCATCGTCGCACAAACTTCCTCCAATTGTGATCGTTTAATCTGGAAATTTAGGGTGGATTTCTACCTTGACTCCTTCTTTTGCCGTATTCTCTTCCGCGTTCTGGCGCGGCTGAGGCTCAACAATCATTCTGCATTTGACCGAGACTACTTTATCACTATGCAAGGTTACTATTCCACCATGGGTGGGGAACTTTAGCATTCCGTGTGCAGTGGACGGGACTATCTTTAACGGCCTTATGCCCAGCCTCCCGATTATCCCATTATATTGAGACGGGTACCGTACTACCATAAAGTTCATCCAGGCGTTGGCCGTCCTTTTGCCGTCTCCCAATGTCACTTCCAGAAGGATTTGCCCTAACGGCCATGAAAGTTCTCCATTGAATCCTAAGAGCGGGGATGAGGCAGGGACCATTCTTTTTTGGATATCGGGGCTTAGCTTGTTAAAGCAGTGCTCGTACAAGATTTCTGAGGTGTTAGGTCACTAGTTTTACAACACAAGCTTAATAGAAAGAGATAAAGGCGATTGAACAATATATCAAACACACACACACGATATGAGTAGCCGGTTATGCGTAGAGATGTATGTGAAAGAAATAAATTGAACAACCAACCCTCAGTGAGGGTTATACAAAATATTTATAGGAGGAAGCTAGGGCAACACTCACGGTTCCCTTCCTTTCTCCTATGGGCTTGGGCCTAAGCTCATGGGCCTTCTACATAAGCTTAAGGCTAATAACAAACATAAAGGCCATAATTAAGCTAACTATTACATATGAATCACTAACACTTGATTTTAGTTTAGGAGTGATTCCAACAATCTCCCCCTAAGTGTTGGTGATGAATGAATATAAACGGTTAAGGTGCGAATGTAATAGTAGCTTTGACGCCTTCTGACATTCTTCTTTCTTGTGAGAAGAATTGCCTTGAATCGAACAATCTCCCGGTGTAGAAATTGTTTTCTTTAAGCAGTTTTGCTTTGGCGTCATCTTTAACTTTGTTCTTTGATCATTGCTCTTTGTGATGGTAGTGATAGTATGTTGTTGTTATGCGCATCAAGTCTCGCCTCAGTCAGTGCCTTCACGCTCTAGTGTCTCCACGTCATTCTTCAACATGCTCACACGCTCTTTGACGTTGGATTTCAATCTCGATGAAGTTCTTTAAGTCTTTAACTTTGTAGATTCTTTGGTTTGACGAAGAATCATTCGACTTTGTGTTGCTTTTAGATAGAACTTCCATTAGTGATGATGTTGGTATGAGCATGTGAAGATTACGCACGATCATTCCGCTCGAGCTTCCATAAGAAGAAAACATGAAAGCGGTTAGTAATAAGCGGATTAAGCACTTACAAGTTTGAACTTGAGAGTGTTAATGACATAGTGTGAAAGCACAACTCTAATTCTCACAAAGGCCGTTCTGAACTAGAGTCCCACAAGTGAGATAACACGATGTATCAAGTACATCTGATTCGAGATGAGTCATTGTGGTACATCAAGCATCACCTCACGATTGTAGACCGTTTGAGATACACTAAGCGTAATCCACTACGAAGTGACTGCTGTCGGTGTTTGATGTTGACCACGGCGGGAGTTTCCATTCAATCACTAAGGATCACAGTTGTGAGCCTCTCATAAATGTTCTCGACAGATTGCTAAGATCTGTGAAGGACTCGATAATGTACCACTGATGTTCTTATTGTTGAACATCAAGTGATGAAATGTCAAGTGTACCTAAGAGATCTTTTGATGAATCTCGTGTCTCTAGACACAATAGTGCATTTTGGTTTTCCTGAGCAAAGACAAGGGAGAGGGTCTCCTTCTTCAATATCAGCAATCTCTAAGAGAAGCCAATAGATTATGTAGGGTTCCCTGTGAGAATGAAACAAGCTTCTGTTGAGAGAAACTTGAGTGGCTAAGAAGGTTTAGTGCATGCGTCACTGGGTCCATGACGACTTTTAATCTTCGATACCGGCGTCACTAAGTGACAACCAGTAGCATATGAATTGAACCCGGTGTCTTCCCTAAGTTGAATAATTTGGAGGGCTATTTCTTTTCACCCTTTTCTTTGCATTTATTTTTAATTCTTCAACTCCTTCTTTCTCCGATTCTCATTTTCTCTTTTTTTTTATAATCGTACCTAAGGACTTCTAAGTACTAACTATTTGTGATTTCCTTGGGTAGATCCCTCCGGCTCTGGCGGATCATAGGACGGTTATTCCTAACCTTAGTCACCTTATAACTCCAATACTCCATGACTAACCTATGTTGCCATAAGACCAATTTTCAAGAAAATCTCTCACAACGGTTATGATTGTAAAACATTTTGTACCATTGTAAGAGTTTGAGATTTTCGAAATACTCCCCCACATGTGCTTAAGAGTTTTTACGGAAATCGCAAAGTGAGGAAAGAGCGCGCATTTTTGAATTGATCAACTCAAGATAGACAATCCCCATGAGACACGGTTCGTTGCATAGTTAAAGAGTTACATTGTCATCTTTTAGGTGACAACTAGCTCTAATAACTACCTTGAAGGTGTAGACAAACCTCGAAAGGTTGTCAAACCCGTCGAGTTCATATCTACCAAGAGTTTCTCGAATGGTACTTTCTACTCGGACAAGTCCTTTGCGAGACACGTTTACATTACTAGCGAGCTAGTTTGAAATTATTACCCGTCTGGACAAGTCTTTTCGAGTTACTAACGATTATACCGTCAATTCATTGGTTAAGTCTATAGCACAAAGATTCATTTGCATTTACACAACATATTTCTTATCACATAATTTTCTCCCCCCAAAATGGCATATAAAATGTTATTTTTGAAAAGTTGAGAATAAATATGACCATTTTGAGTGTTGCGGGAAGATGACCACCGTGAACAATTTGTGAACAAAGTTTTAATTCAAATACTCCCCCTCAACAAGTGATATAAACGGTTAAGGTTTTGAAAATCATACGGGGAAGTACTTGTTCTTTTGAGCAAAACCTTGAAAGATGAAAGGTTTGATAGGTTTTACTCAAAAGTAAGAAGCTTTTGCTCCTTTTATAAGGATTGTGGCACTGAAGCGTACCACATGGTCCTTTCTTGACAAGAACGGGTTGTACACTGATATGTGTGCACAAGCCATTGTGATAATAAATCATACATCCAAAATATATTGAAATAGAAGCGGTTCAAGGGTACGGGAAGTCCGGTGATGTTGCGGGAGTGCGAGCAGGCGTTGATAGCGGTGATGTTAATCTGGGTCGACCACCAACAAAGCTTTCCAATGTTACAGGCGATCCTTCTATACAACCTTTCATCAATCATTTTGATGATCCTCCTCACATCCCTTCGATCTTGAGAATTCCATCGCTTAGGAGACCCAATCTTTTGGCGTATATCCTTCAACCTATAAGCCAATCCGTCCCTAACCATCTTCAAAGTGTGATCCCCAAACTTGTGAAGATCACTACACGCCATTAAGAAATTTCGTTGAAGTTCACTGCGTAAGCGGCGCCGAATGGTTTCTTGATGAGTGTATATTGTGAGAGTTGGTTGATGTCGGGAAGATCAGGCGTGGTGGAGTGAAGTTGACACGGTGCGATATGATTCAAGCGCAAGTTGGAGATCTTCTACACGTTCTTTGATGACTATGCGTCGATGAAGATGAGCAATGACTTGATGAATTCACGTTGTACTTGATTGAAAATTGTCTCATGCGACCACACTTTGGCAAAGTACATGTCTTCAATGTTGTTGATAGACAAATTCTCAAAGTCGACTTCAGAGAATGCATAATCCCTTTCGTCTTACCTTTTGACCACAATATTCTTGAGAAAGGTGTAGTCCCATTTGGACGAAAGATCAACTTGTTTGATGGCAGCGATACTCTTAATCTTGAACACGCAAGTTGAGACTTGAACTGGCGACTTTTGTAGTAGATTCTTGGCGTTCGGCCAATGGTGAATCCCATACATTGCATCACGGTCATACTTTACCACATTGTTGGAAAACATGTGGTTAGCTCTTTCCTCAATGGCTATGCAATTAGAGTATATGGCTGCTGGGAATGGAAGTGTCAAGGATGTAGCGTATTTCCTTGAACCATCGCCACCGTGTAGAAGAAATTCCAATTCTTTGTTGAAGAAATATCAGAATGGAATCCTTGGCTCATTTGGTTGGCCAATTGTTGGTAGAGGTTTAGACCAGTCGGTGTAATATGGAGGGTTGTCCCGTTTGGTGAAGTCGATGTTTGCTTCTAGGTTGAGCCAATCCATGATGTTAGACATAGCTCGAGCAATATTTTCAAGGTGATATTCGACCTCGATGGCACTTTCCGAGCTATCTTTTAACAGTTGAAAAGCTTCATTCTTGATTCGCCTCAACTCAGATTTCGTCATCTTCTTTACTCGGAATTTTTCTTGCAGTATCTTAGCATGCTCCAATGTATTACCGTCTACGGATCATGACCTTGACGGGATATGGGGTGGAATTAACAAGTGTGAAAACCATTCAAATTCCTCATGTCATCTTCATCTAGCCATGATCGACGTCGATCGTAGGCGCCTTCTTCTTCTTTTTCTTAGGCCTAGATGAGGATTACGGTTTCTTAACTTGTTTGGGAGAGGTGGGTTGTTGTAGGGGCTCACGGACTTCCTCATCGTCACCACCCATATACTCAAAGTGATCACCGTTTTACGAGTCTCGGGTGGTAATTGGAAGAATCACGAGGTTTATCGGTAGAAGAGCGAGGAGGAGACCTTTGTTGTCTTGTAGTCCGTTGGGGTGGAGGCTGCATAGAAGATGATTCACGGACTTCTTGACGTTTATGCTCGTCATTCTTATCCGATCCTTATCTTCATCGTCGCGTGGACGATTTGGCCTTCGACTTCTTCTCGGCATCTTGATTTGAGTTGATATTCCAGCAATGCTTCAAGCAATTTACCTTCGTGAGAGGCAAGTGTTGCAGATCGTTTGGATAGTTGAGCTACCAGCCGGTCAACTAACTCAGCATCTAAGAATATTATGGGATCAACTGGATTAATGTGCACGTGCATCGGTGTTGATTTCATAGTCTGCTTGGCCAGATGAAGTAGATTCGGATAGAGTTGTTTGGTATACATCTCCTTTGTCAGTTTAGGAACAACGTCAAGAAGTGTATCCTTTGATCATCTCGTCCATTTTCCCTTGGAGATCATCTTTCATGAGCTTCTAGACATACTGCCTTTCAACTTTCATCTCGTCATTCTCGTCATGAAGATAATGTATTTGATCGTGAAGAAATTCATCTTCTGTAGAGCATGTCTTTCTTTCGACTTGTTTGTGACTTTCACAATTCTTTTATAAGTATGAAATCCAAGATCGAGTTGGCTTCTTCACCGATTTAGATGTTGATTTGGTTGATCTTTTGATGGTGGTGGTGAGGTGAGAAGATGAATCCGATGATGATGAGATGTGAGGAGACTCGGGTCCTTTGGTGGTTACGAAGTTTTCTCCGTAGATCGTGCGGGGCTGTCAAGAAGAAACTTTTCATAATCAATGTCTTCATCATTTCGGACTTAGCTTCTTCATCGACTTTATCTTTCTCGGACTTCTCCTTTTACGGTTCCTCAATGTTAAAATCGGTAGAGTCCTCCACAAGCTTTTCTTTGTTGCACAAGAGTGGTGGCACGGTTCCTTATCGGGTCGATTAACGCATCGGGATGCGGTGAAGAGTGGACACCACCACTCGACCCTCAGGGGCCACGCATTTGATCTTGTTCAAATTCTTTAGCTTTTGAAGGTGTCTAACGATTTTAAACTTCTTCTGTATGATAAATCCGGTTGCTCTTCATCACTTTGAGCTTTCTTCATATGGCACAAGTACATGAGTCTTCCCTTTGCCATGTTCACTATTGGACTAGGAGATTTTGCTCTTGAGGGAGGTGGTTCGGTTGCAGATTGAGTAGTGGACCTCCTCATCGATTGTGTATCTTGAGCTTTCGTCCGGTAGCTTTCTTGGTGGTTCGGTGTAGGAATAGGAGCGACTTCACGAGAGGAACTTTCTTCTTTGGAGTAGGTTTCCTCTTTGGGACCTTCCTTTGACTCTCTGTGCTTCTTGCACTTCGGCACTTCCTCTTACGGTTCTCCGAGTAGGTGTTCGAAGGCTTTTCATCGAGATGACAAACTTTGGCTTCTCTTATCGCTACCAATACCTTTTATGCGTTTCAAGCTTCTTGATTTCGTCGATCGATGGGTGATCGGGTAACACAACACCTGTTTCTTTGTTGGCGATTCCTTGATTACGGCGGATAGGATAGGCTCGATCAACATGTCGTGATTGTCGGGGTCATTGAGCCTCTTGGGGATATCGGGATGAAGTCCAAGTGCTCTGGATCAACAGTTTTGTGTATCGACATAGGGAATCTTTGAGCCAAGCTTTTGAGAAACGTCATCATGTCATCCCATATCGAGCTTCAATTTCGATGTCCTTCTTGTTGATTAATGACCGGAAGATTTGCGGTTCCATGAGCTTGGGATGCTCATAGCCATTATCACGACCGAGACCGATTTGGTGATGATGATGTAGAGGGTTCTCCACGGTTGAGGAATGTTCTTAAGCTCCACATGAGAATGGTTAGAGATAGTTCTGAAGCTTCATCATAGCCAATATCAATCAAGAATTGTAGAACTGTCTCCTCGATGGGTGTGGCATAGAAGTCGGTTGGCACGATTTACGGAATGAGAAGAACGACCCGTAAGTCCGCATGAGTGATGGTGACTTGTTTGTGATTGAGAGTCACAATCAACGCACTTTGACCCTTGATCCTTTGCATTGAATTCGAATTGTTGAATGTAGATCTCGTCTTGTAGCGAGTGTTAGAGCATGTTACGGTAGGGATGATTCTTTAGAATATCCACAACAATGAGACAAGAAGATTTTGAGCATGTGAGGGTTTCAAAGTCAACCTTAAGGTTGTTCTTTCCAATCTTTCTCGGATAGCCATTAGGGAAGATGTTAGCAATTGTGAGAACTTCGGTGCATCCACATTCATTTGAGCGACCATGTCGTGATCGAAATAACATTAGCGGAAGAACCAACATATCGAAAGACATAATGTTAGTCAACGAAGGTTTTATTGTCTAATTATTGAATGTCGGTGTCAATGATTATTCTGAGTCCAAAGTCACTTGTTTGTCCAATAGTCCAATGATGTCGTGAGAAATTTAGTGAGTTAGTTAACTTTAGATTTTAAAGTGTATTTTATCACATATTTTCACAACACATTATACTTTTAAGCTTATTGGTGACGGTATTGGATTCGTGACGTTATGATTCATTTATTTACAAGTTTGCAGCGTAACAATTCATAACAAAGGTTTGATCAAGGCTTATGCGTAGGAATAGTAGCTTATGCGTAAGCAGGAGAAGTATCTGGCGTGAGCGCAAGCTTATGCGTGGGATCCTTACTTACGTGTAAGAAATATTACAGCGTGGGAAAAAGGGAACCTTATGCGTGGAGCTTACGGCGTGGCGTATAAAAACTTTACGCGTAAGGCTTACTCGTGAGTAGACCTTATGCGTGAGAGTCCTTTGTTTACGCATATCCTTCATAGGATACGCGTAGTCCCATTGTAAAACCTTACGGCGTAATAGTTACGCGTAAGATTACTCTTACGCATAACTTTCACGCGTAAGGTGATCCTTATGCGTAGAGTTACAAAGACCTTGATTACGAGTTTTATGCATAGCAAGCACGAAATAAAATCATCATATCATCGATCTTAACACATATATTCATTTTAAGACGGATCATGGCATGAAACTCATTTTCTGAGTTCTGGCGTAGAAAGTCATACACGTAGGACAAAAACCCTAAAGTTTATGAATTACGCATATGATTTCTAGCCATAGGAATTGCACCAAACATTTTACGGTAAGTCTTAGATGTTTGTGAGAGTGTAATAACCAAGTTTTAACATCCAAATCTCGATGAATCAAAAATACCCAAAAGCTAAGAACATTAAACCCTAATTTCCAATTTTCAATCAATTAGTGTTTATGGGTTGTTATAAGGCACGGATATCATCAATTCAACATGATATTAATATCACACTGACAATCTTTTGACCAAAAACATTCACATTTGAAAACACCCAAAACTACGCATAAACCCTAATTTTGAAAACCAATCAATTCGTGTTTTCGGGTGGATTTTGAGGATAAAACTAGTATCATTGATGTTATAGACATGTTTTGACACAATCTTTTAACCACAAACACACACCAATGATTGTGTGTTCATACGCTTATCGTAGAACACATAATCACACATATCTAACGTTTTAGCCGTTGGATTTGCATAAAATTCAAAACCTTTGCTTGTAATAACGTTAAGATTATGAAAACACTTACACTTTGATGATCAAAACACATATTTCTTGAGCGATTTTTGTGCGTAGGATTATTTAGGTTAAGAGTAATAAATGTGGGGTGAAATGTTAGGTGGAAGAGTTTTTATTAAAATGACTTTAATCTTTTGACGAGTTTGGTCCCTCCACTTTTCCATTTTCATCCAATGGCCATTTAACTTCCATTTTGGTTACCAAACAAAGATTTTAAGAAAGAAACTTGACGACACTCCCCCTTGACTTAAAAAAATAATTAAAGGTTATAAATTTTAGTCCGAAGAGTGTCAATGAACCAGAAAATTTACCACCATTAATAAAAGAAACAACCGGGATAGGATAACATGCAAGTACACATATATTTTGAAACAGTTAAGAATTTATTTTCTCCCCCTCAACACTTGATCGTAAAAATACTGAATTTTGAAAGTTTTGAGTGTTGACGGAAGAAATGTACTTGCCATGTTTGAAGAAATATAGATAGAAGAATATTTTTGTTGTTTTATCTGATTTTCTATTTTGTATTTTATTTTGAAAAAAATATTTACAAAAGAGATTTTGGTGTTTGTGGGTTTTAAGGCTGTTTTAAGAGGTCATCTAGTTCCTCTTGAGTCAAACACCGCATACCAATCCGGTGGACCAACTCATTAAACCTAGCGGGAGGCAAGGCTTTGGTGAGTAGATATGCCAATTGGTATTCTGCACCTGCAGTATAATTCAAGCTGCACTGTTCCACATGATCCTTGATGAAATGATAGCGAAGATCGATGTGCTTTGATTTCAGTCTTGAGCGGGTTGCACGAGATCGCAATGGCACTCCGATTGTCGCATTACATCGGATTACATCAAACACGTAACCATAGTCTTTGAGTTGTGTTCTCATCCGGATGACTTGAGCAAAACACGCGGACATGGCTACATATTTCGCTTCGGTTGATGACAACGATGTACAATCCGCTTCTTTGATTGCGGGACACGGTTTATCACCAAGAAATTGTAGTGCTCTAAAGTACTTTTCCGTGAATCTAAGCATCCTGCGTGGTCGGCGTCGAAAAAGCGATTAGTTCAAAACCGAATCCTTCGGATACGGATCCCCAGTTAATGGTTCCTTGATGTATCGGAGGATTCTTTTAGCCTCGAGAGGTGGGTTTCGGTTGGTCGCGACGATAGCGGGAGCGAGATATACAACAAAGACAATATCGGGTTTGCTAGTTGTTAGATACATGCGAGACCCAATAATACTTTGGTATTTGGTAGGGTCCACTAATTTCCCATGTAAATCGACATCTAGCTTCTTGGTATGAGTCATGGGTGTGGCATAAGTGTCACGGTTTTCATTCAAATTTGTTTAACAATTCAAGGGCATATTTGGGTGACTCAAGAAAATACCACGGGGTGATTGATGAACTTGTAGTCCTAGAAAGAGCGTAAGTTCACCATCATGGACATTTCAAAATTTTCTTCATTAGTTTTGCAAAAGCGATTGAGTACTTTTATGTGTAGACCCAAAATGATGCCATCTACGTAAATTTGAACAATTAAGATATGTGCCCGTGATATTGTATAAAAGAGTAGGGTCGACCGAACCTTTGGTGAAATTATTAGCAATGAGGAAAGATGATAGCTTATCGTACCATGCAGGAGCTTGTTTGAGACCATAAAGAGCTTTGTTCGGTTTATAGACATGGTTCGGGAACTCGGGATCAATGAATCCTTACGGTTGGGTGACATAAACCGTTTCTTTCAATTGTCCTTTGAGAAGCGCCGTTTGACATCCATCGAAAGACCGTCATATTCATATGACCCATGACGCGAGAAATATCGAATAGCCTCAAGGCGAGCAACCGGAGCAAAAGATTCTTCAAAGTATATTCCTCTTCCCGACGATAACCCTTAGCAAATAGGCGTGACTTGTTTTGGATTCGTTCCCTTGACATCAATTTATCTTTCCAAATCCATTTGAGACCAATAGCGTAGACCCTGTTGGTCTTTCAACCAGTTCCATAGTTCAAGATGTTTGAATTGGTTGAGTTCTTCTTGCATGGATTCAATCCGGTTGTCTTTTGTCATTGCGTCTTTAATGTTTTAGGCTCAGTTAGCGAGCGGTGAGTGCATAAATGCAATGTTCACCATCGTGTGAAGACGTTGTCTCGTAACGGTCGGTTGATTCGGGTTGCCAATAATATTTGCGGAGGATGGTCTTTTGTCCATCGATGTGTAGAGGTTGATGTTGGTATACATTATGCGATTCGAGGATTCAAATGGTTTGTTGATGATTCCGCGACATCGGTGCGGCGATGTCATTAGCAAGCGGGTTAAGGAAGGCATTTGGATCAAAATCTGCGGTGGGGTACTTCATTAAGAACATCATCGCCGGTTCATCATTGTTAGAAGCGGTTTGTTCAAGCTGTTGTGGTGGATTCAAGCTGGTGGTGCTTCTTGAACATTAGTTGTTGTAGCATGTGTATCGGTATAAGAGTATTATCGGGTTGTGCGGTGAAACAACGGATACACCGAGCACGTTCTTCAATATCATCACTTTGACGGAGGAGCAAATAACCTTTCCATTTGTTGACGAGTGAGTGGGGCTTTGTTCGGTGATGATGGGGTTGAGGAAGTTTAAGCGGTTGTGGCCGGGTTCCAAGTATTATACTCGAAGCCATTTCCGTAAGTTCATCAAAATAAGCATGAATCGTTTCCATAACTTTGTTTTGTCTGACGATTCCATATCCGGTAACCTTTAGAATTCTCACAATATCCAATAAAGACTCAATGTCGACTTTGGCTTTGAGCTTTCCAAAATCATCACGATCATTATTCGGATAGCAAAGGGATCCAAATACATGAAAGTGTTTGAGATTCGGTTTATGGTTGTGGACAAGCTCGAAAGGTGTTTTGTTGTGGCGTTTTGTGATCATAGAGCGGTTTTGATTATAGCATGAAGTAGATCGACACGCCCACAAGTAATCTGGAAGTTTAGCATTGATTAACATTGTTCTTGCGGCTTCCACTAACGTTCGGTTTCGTCTTTCAACAACTCCGTTTTGTTACGGTGTCGTGCAATAGATGTTTGATGTTGAATTCCCACTTTCTCATAAAATTCACGAAGGGTTTGGTTAACAAATTCGGCTCCTTTATGCATTACGATTAGTCGGCGGTGTTGCGGGTGAACACGTATTTTGTGAGAAAGGTGATGATCATCTTTGGAGCTTGGTCTTTGCTTGAAGAAAGTAGACCCAAGTCTAGCGTGAGTAGTCATCAACTATTACCAAGATATAGCATTTGCCATTAATCGTTTGCACGCGCATCGGGCCACATAAATCCATGTGAAGAAGATGAAGCACATCTTTGAGGCGTGTTCCACCTTTGAAGGAAAATGAGCACGAGTGCTTTTCCCTTGTTCACGCCCGAGCAAAGGTAATCTTTAGAATACCGGAATCGTGGGAGACCTTCAACTAACTTGTGTCGAGCAAGATTGGTTATAGTTTGAAAGTTTAAATGTGAGAGACAGCGGTGCCATAGCCAAGATTTTGTTGATGTTGCCTTTGAAAGTAGCGGATGGGAGATGAAGCAACCATGTCTTGCATAGATATAGTATAGAGACTAGAATTACGCGAGCGGACATAAGGTCGTTTCCTTGTAGATCACGAATGAAACAAGATTTCTCCTGAAAGCAACCTCCAAATCTCCATCGAGAACCGACCTCTCGAAAACATATAGTGACCGAGGCCTTCCACATAATAAACCCCGCTAATTTCGATGTTCCCATTGATATAGTCTCCGTAGCCCATGATAGGCTGAAGTGATCATTCCGAATCGGCGGTGCCAATGAACTTTGCAATAAAGTTTGATAACAGTTTAAGGTTGCTGTCATGTGTCGGGAACATCCGCTATCAACAATCCAGAGAATGATCTGTATCACTGCATTACACATAGGCGACACGGATGGAATAGAAGTAGATGTGGAACCCGAAATGTTAGAGGTTCGGAGCGATGATAGTAGACATACACACATCAATAACTTTAGGCATCCATTTAAATCCTAGTGTGTTATATATCCATTTCGCCATCTCCAACTAGTATTTGCTTTAGTCATAGTGAATGCACTAGGTGGTACTACATTCTTAGGAGGTGGCTGGAGCTCTTGGGACAACAATGCTTGCCTTAGAATCTAAAGAAGGCGGTCTACCAAGCTGGACTTAGAATGATTAGTGGGCCTTGAGGTATTCGATTCTTAGGATTCCGTAAGCGAGAGATTATAGCTTTAGCAACACATTTGTCATGACAATCGAATTCATACTTTTACGACAAATAACACAAGGTGCATCGATGAATATCAAAAGTACTTAAAGGTTTATCATTCGTTACATCACTATTTCTATTACATTTTCCAGACGCAATGTCTATAGTGGAAGCAACGTGAGTCGTATTCATAGTCCTAGGGTGTTCTTCTACTTTAGCATTCCTTATTGATCTTTTCTTAGGTCGCAACTTCCTATTCTTCGATTGAGTGCTCCTAGGTTGTGAAGTGCGGACGTTTGGAAAAACGCAACTATTCTGTTTCGATGAGAAGGAAGCACGTTAGCAACTTGTGATTTGGCATTAGGGATTCTAGGTTCATGATTTCTAAGTTTTACTGGTGCTATTCTCTTAATCACGGTAGGCGGAAGTAGTTCATACTTTCCTAACATTTCTCGTAACTTAAAGATAGTGTGAATCAAATCTTGATTTTCAGAATGAATATGACCAGCAAAATGCATGACTTCTCTAGTGTGTGCAAGATAGTGTTCAAGTTCGTTTGATGCTTCATGACGAGTTTTATTGAGTAAATCAAATATGACACCATATTCCTGTTTAACTTTTACAAGTTCTTGTTCATATTTTGAGATTTGACTTTTCAAAGACACGTTTTGATCATCCAGTTGCTCAATTTTAGGATCAGAAGAGTTTGCATGCAACTGAGCGATTTTGTTTTGAAAAACAAGTTGTTGATTGTGAATATCTTTTGACACCAATTAAGTCGACGTTTTGCATTGGAAAGTTCGTTAAGCAATCATTCAATTTCGACTTTTAAAGACTCGATTTGAAGCACATTAATAGTATTCTCAACGATTACCACGAGTCGACGATGTCGCGAGAGATATAATCGATGTATATGACACGTAATTCAATAACACAACATTATGGATATCGTACAGATAACATCATTCAAAAGTCGATCAACATCTTTTCTCAACATTTTCTTTTACGTTTAGTATTAGAAATAGATGTTTTGTTTTCTCGGCGACCTTCATCAATCAAGTTCCTTATGAAAGTCCGTTCCCAAGATAATGCACAATTTTCAAATTTTTAACATTTGGTAAAAGATTTTTCGAAAAATGTCTCTTTGTTCTCGCGCCGAAGTGATTGAAAGTGTTGAACTTTGATTTCGAATGATATTCTATCTCATGTTCTAAAGTTTTGAGGTCGCCATGAAAATGTCAAAATATCTAAGAATTTTGCGATTTTCGGGTTTTGAGTTTACTTCACCGATGGAAGGTAAAGGACCATAAATTTGTGCATAATCGGTTGGGGATTAACATTAGAAGACTCGACGCGTTTTATGATAACCCTTGGTGTGTTAGAAGAATCCATTGGTGTGTGAAAGTGACCGGTTTGAATAATTAAAAGGTTTGTTGTAAACAACAATTTTTAATTTTGATCGACTCTCGTCTTACGCATCTAATTCCTCTTGACGATGATATTCAACAACACTCATAATGAATTATCAATTTTATTTTCTTGATTTGGAAACTTGAGATTTGGTTTGAATACTTTGGTAGAAAGCTTAGGTTTGTAATCGCAAGATTCGGTCCATATCCATTTGGATTGGGTTTTAAAGTAAACTTTTCAATAGCGATTCTTGACTCACCATGTTTGTAAACAATGTTTTAAACTCTTTAAGTTTTTTTTGCAAGTCGATGATTTCTTCAAGATGATCATCTATTCGTTTTGTTGAATGCTTTTGTATGTAGAGAAGCTGTTTTGACAAATTAACAACTCACCTTAGCTTTTGATTTTCCAAGGTGAGGCGTTAATTTGATTTTTTGTTCATGTTTGATTGTTCTATCTCGGACAACAAAGCATTCTTGAGCGGCTAGATCACGATCTGTCTCTCTAAATATTTTTGTTTTGATGAGATTTAGCAAAAGCGGCTTCAAAACCTTTTTCACGGTTTTCTTGAGTTTTGAAAAAGTTGAGTTGCATTTGTAAGCATTCAAAATCCTTGGTTAAAAGTGCATTTTTACTTTTTAAGTCCTGATTTAATGCACAACATTCTTCAACTTGGGATTGTTGGTCTTTAAGTAAAAGAGCAAGATCTGGATGAGGCAAAAGTTCGGCGTGTTCAACATGAGTCACAACGTGATCATTACTTAGATCCTCAAGTATAACCACGGAGTCAATTTGATTATCAATGGAAACCATAAGGTCATCTTGATCGTCAAATGTAACTACGGGTCTAATTAATCGTCGAATGAGATGTGGATGACTTATTTTGAACATTCGAGCCTTGCCGGATTCGAGATGTTGGCGGAGATATTAGATCGAGATAAATATGGTTTGTTCGGTGCACGAGACAAGCCATCGGTGTCATACACTTGGGCTGTGTCACTCATGTGTAACTCATGCATATTAGCCATCAACATAACAATTTGCATTGGCTGCAAGTCCTCCATATCATCATCCAGTGCGCATCCGCCATAAAACTACGTTCTTTGTTTGTGAGAGTTCCACCGACTTCATCCTTAAGAGCCAAAGAAGAGCCTCTTTGAAATAAGAGCGCCTTAGTCCTCGGCTTTGGGCATGCATTAGCCAGTGTCCTTCTCATTGCGGTTGTAGCATCGATGACCATTCAACCCATTTCGAGCATTTCTGTTCCACCACTTGAGCTCTGTTGTTGTTCCTACCCATAGCATTAAACCCTTGACCACCGCCCATCCGACGACCATAACCACGATTCGAACTTCAACTCGTCCATTGTTCACAAACTTTGATTTCGTGTATTAGACGAGGAACGAATACGATTGTTGGATTTGTTGGTATAACGGCTAAAAGCATTAGCAATCATAACAAATCTTTGTTGCAATGCTTCGAATGGATTGGATTCCTCATTAGTTTGACTATGAAGTGCTTGATCATTGTTGTTGTTGTAAGGAACCAATTGATTTTGTTGAGGTTGCTGTGTATGATCGTTTGGTGTGACTGAGGCAGTTGGTTGAGGTGCTTGTTGAGGAGGATAACTGTTTTGAGCATACAAGGCAAGTTGTTGATTTTCCGGATGTGTAGCTGAAGCAATTTGAGCACGGAGAATCCTTTCCTTATCAACTTCCTTTTGATGAGGCTTCAAGTAATCGTACAACAATTCAGTACCAAGACTACTCAGGAACTTAGTATTAACTGCAATTCTTGGCATGATGATGTTGTGTTTATCCAAATCATTTATGATGTCTGAGAATCGATGATGATAAGACTCTAGTGTCTCTCCAGGTTCAATCATGAAGTGTTCATAAGCTAAGTAAATTTTGGATTCCATGTCCTCTTGATTGATTGCAGATCCTTCCATAAGAAGATGAATGTGTTCCTACATTGCCTTTGCAGTCTTTTGAGCATCAACACTTCGAAGAATTGGGTTTGGTAATCCTAAAAGGATATATTGCATTGCAAGCTCATCAACTTCATAGTGTAGAAGTTCTGTAGGATTGAGGTCCTGCTTGAGTAGCAATGTTTGATTGTTCATCTCTTGGTGGATTAGCATTAGGATCTCCGGTACAATGACAAGAGGCATTTGAAATGGACCTTCAAGATAACCTTCTTTAAGAACTTTCCATGTGGCTTCTTGGATCACAAAACCTAAAGAACCAAATTACCCATTGATCGTAGTTTCTGGAGTGAGCATTGGAGGTCTATCAAGTGATCCGACCTCATGAATTGATTGTTGGTCGCTTAAAGCTTCACACATCTTTGCAAACCAAGTGGGTTCCTTCATAGTATTCCTTGATGGATGTTGATTGAAATCGTTTGTGTAGGGTTGAACTTGAAGACTTGGTGGTGTTTGAACCATTTGTGGTGGAGGAATTGCTCCAAGTTGTGGAGTATGTTGTTGATTAAATTGTTGTTGATAAATTGCTTGTTGTTGATTCCATTGTTGATGTTGTGGACTTAGTTGTTGTTGTCGTTGAGAATAAGTGTAAGGGAAATAGTTAGAGTATGGTGGTTGTGACATGTTGAAAAACTTGTGTTGGTAAAAATGGATCTTTGTAGTTGAATGAACCTTTGTTGATGAAGTATCCTTAGGCGTATAAATCACAATAGCCAAGTAGCACTTATGCGTAAAAACACCAAAGTTACGCGTAACAATCAAGAGTTACGCGTAGGTTTAGCTTACGCGTAAGTAGGGAAAAGACACTAAAGTTATGCGTAGACACAAGGTTAGGCGTAGAAACTTAGGCGTAGGATTACCTTATGTGTAAGACTGGGCTTAGGTGTAGGATTTCTACGCGTAAGCTTTATGCTTATGCGTAAGTTTAGGGTTTTATCCCAAGTGATCTTTTACACTATCACAGTGCAAAAGATATCCAAAGTCGACGTATTTGCAGGTTTATCCAAGCAAGAAAACACGGAGTAAACCACGGCGAAGATCAAACCCGGATAAAGTTACGCGTAGAACTAGGGTTTTGATACGCGTAGTTCTACTCGTAAGATGACTTTTGCCCAAAGTTGTTTCTAAACCAGATTTTTGTTATGGAATAGCTTCAATATCACCAAAATAACACAAAAGTATGAAACTTGATGAACCAAAAGCGGCTAAGCAGTTACGCGTAGAACGACACCCACGAACAAAACAACCTTAAAACTATGATCCACGATAAAGTTTGAAACTTTTGCCAAAAGCGATTATTTTAACACCTTAAAACATTGAAAGTACAAGAATCTTGGATTAAAAAGTGTAAAAAACCGTGTTTTTAAGCGATCCAAAGTGTTAACCACGTTTACGCATAAGACCGAAAATAAAACTTCAAAAACGAAAGTGTTGACCCAACTATTTGGCGATTGATACCACTGTTAGGTCACTAGTTTTACAACACAAGCTTAATAGAAAGAGATAAAGGTGATTGAACAATATATCAAACACACACACACGATATGAGTAGCCGGTTATGCGTAGAGATGTATGTGAAAGAAATAAATTGAACAACCAACCCTCAAGTGAGGGTTATACAAGAGTATTTATAGGAGGGAAGCTAGGGCAACACTCCTAGTTCCCTTCCTTTCTCCTATGGGCTTGGGCCTAAGCTCATGGGCCTTCTACATAAGCTTAAGGCTAATAATAAACATAAAGGCCATAATTAAGCTAACTATTACATATGAATCACTAGCACTTAATTTAGGTTTAGGAGTGATTCCAACATGAGGCACTCCCGTTGTCCACGTACATCCTGTAGACCTTGCATCCCTCAACGTCTGCCTTTATCACCAACGAATGATCGTCCCAATCATCCTCGGATATGGGAGGAAATGAGATTTCCATGTTAGGAGTTGTGTCCTTAGATATTCTGGGTCTGACTATCCGCTACCAAGTTTGGACCATGAATATGGTATGGGCTTTGTCTTTGGAGGGGGCATCCTTTTTCCCTCCTTTGGGGCCTCCATTCTTTTGGGTGTCGCTCTTAATTTCCTTGACCAGGTGTGCTAGCTGTCCAGATTTAACTGCTTCCTCGATTTACTTCTTCATCTGGTAGGATTCGTACGTATTGTGTCCCTTTTCCCTATGGAAATCACAGTACTTATCTTTGTTCAAGGACTCAGCTGGGCTGCACATAGGTGGGGGTGCTGTAAACTTGACAGAATCCATGGCCAGGATTTCCTTCGGGGTTTTTGTGAGGGGAGTGAATCTGTCACCCCGCTTGTAATATATTGGTTTTCATAAACACACAAACACACAAATCAATGGGGCGTACAAGATGAGTTTTAGAGAGAGAAAGTGAAGAGAGTTGGGAACTTTAGTGAGACAAAGAAGAATGATATTAAGAAAGCTCCAACCCTTTGCCTTGCTAGGCAAAGGGTATTTATAGGTTCTTACAAGACACGCCTCCTACGGGCTGTGGATCAGGTATACAGTGGGTAAAGACATGTCCGTCCTCCACGGTGTTACTTAACGAACTACTTACTAACACTAAATGACTACGACTACGAGCTTTCTAATGAATACATATACTTGAGGTGACCGACTCTTTAACTACAGGATTTTCTAAATCCTAACAATCTCCCCCTAAGGAAGGACACCTCAATTACATCAATTACTAACAGATATTACATTTTGGTGTTCTTCGATTCTTGGTTAAGTTCTGATAACATCAAATAGTCCTGAATATTAAGTGTCAATTTCCCCCGTTAATGCTCGTTATTTATATCATTTATATGGATTTATGCTTGTTTTCCATTGTTTTGCACTTTCAGGTAAATTACGAGCACTGGAGCTAAAGAGACGCGGAAATGGAAACGTTACTAAAGATTTATCACAGTATGCTTATTTTGAAGAATTTACGGCGTAACTCATCTCCCACATTACGCCGTAACTATCGCGTGACCCAGAAGTCCAACTTATCAAGAGGTTACGGCGCAACTCCATTAGGTCAAAAGAGGTTCAGGCCGCTGATACTTACGCCGTAACTACTGCATCACTTACGACGTAACCGAGTTTATTGAAGACTATGGCGTAACCACTTATAAGGTTACGCCATAACCAGCGATCTAGTGCATTTACGGAGAAATAGAAGGTTCTGGCGTAACTCATTTATTGGTTCGCCGTAACCCGGCACCGCCTATAAATACCCTACAATTCTAGCATTTCAAATCATCCCATTCCACACACAACACTCGAGAACGTGGGAAAAAGCTCAAGGAGGTCTAGGGAAGCATACGGAGCTGTTTCCAAGGGAGAAGTCACACCATTACGATAAGCTTTAGCGTTTATTATTTCTTTTACTTTCAATTCATGTATTTCGTACCTTTGAATATTGAATTGATGTGCATGATTAATATGAGCGGCTAAGCACCCTTTGGTGCTAGCCTAGTTATGATTCCTTAATTATTTTGTTTGCGTTTACCTTTACTTCCGTACAATTATTTCTAAGTGTATGCATGCATAGTTCTTTGGTAGTCACCCCTGGTTCGGTAGTTTTGAATGGCGATAGAGGCTAATTGCATAGGAGATATGACCAACTGACCCTAGGTGAGCGGAATGAGACGGGAAGGGTAAGATATGACCAGCTGACGACCCTTTCTACTTGTGCGATTTGACCAACTGATCACCTATCATTTGGATGAACTTAAGAATTGGGGGGTGTAGTGTCTAAGTTCCTAACGGTCGGGCACTCACTATTTAGAATCTAGCATGTAGCGGTACTTAATGACTCGGCTTAGGGGACCAGGAACAACATGACTTATGATGCACGCTTGATTTCTCTGTGGTGGCATCTTTGCTAATAGGTTAGGCGAATTGACCAAATGATGTCCTCTCGAATTTGACCCCACAAGTAATTAGAAGTAGGTAGACGTAGACATAACTAGTTAGGAGGATTAACTAGGTTAGCACCACTATTCCTCTATTGATTTCCCTTCTACCATTTATTTGCTTTTATATTCTGCATTAGTAGTTTAATTAATTAAAACCCTATCAAACCATTAATATTTTGTGACAATTAGACTTAGTAATTATCCGACACACATAGCTCTTGGGACGACCTCGGCTTTACCATTTACTACACTACACACGATCGGGTACACCGCACGTTAGTGCATTAGGGTGAACCATAGGTATAGCGAGACACTATAAATATTAAGACACAGTCAATAAAACTCGCATCAAGTTTTTGGCACATTGCCGGGAGCTATATTAGGATTGATATTAAGTCTTTCATTTCATTTTTAAACTTTTCTCACGATTATATTTCAAGTTTTTAGGTACCATGGAAGTTGTTAACATCGATGACCTCACTTTTGAGGAATACTTGGTGTTGACTAGAGCAGATCAAGGGCTGGGTCTCGTAAGATCGGCAATCGGAGCGGATGTTCGTTTCTTGATTAAAGACCAATTTATGAGGGAGCTTCGCCCCAACCCTTTTTCAGGAAACAAGGACGAAGACGCATATGAGCACGTTGAAAATGTCCTATACATCGCTAGCCTTTTCAACATTCCAGGCGTGTCTCATGATCTTTGTTATGCTCGTGGTCTTCCTATGACCCTCATTGGAGCGGCTAGAAGATGGATCGAAGATTGCCACGGGCGGTTAATACTTGGGCGCTACTAAAGAAATACTTTATCCAAAGATATTGCCCACCATCAAAGATTTCTAATCAACTCATGGAGATCCACAATTTCAAACAAGAAGACGACAAAACTCTGTATCAAGCTTGGGACAGATAAAACGATCTTCTTTATAAGTGTCCTACCAATGATCTTAACAACTAGCAGAAGGTCAATATTTTCTACAAAGGAATAAATGTAACTATAAGACAGATGATGGACTATCAAGGACCTATTCCAAACATGACTCCTACTACTGCAATTGAAGCCATTCAAAAAATGACGGACCATTCTCAAAAATGGCACGACGGTGGAAGTAAAAGAAACCAGGGTGGAAGTTTCGACGGAATTGCAGCTATCGCTAGTAAAATTGAAAGCCTCAGTCGAGATATGTTGAAGGTCAGAGAAACCGTTCATGCCATCCAAGTAGGTTGTGAAAGGTGTGGAGGAGGATATCTTACGAAAAATTGTCCTCATATGGACGAAGAGGATATTGAAGAAGCTAAGTATGGAGAAAATTGACCATTTTACGGTGACAATCGAAATAGTAATGGTTATCAAGGAAATTACAACCGTGGGCCTTATAGAGAAAGAAAGCCCAGTCTTGAAGAAACAATTAACAAATTCCTGGAGACTTCGGCCCAGAAACAAAAAGAACAAGATATTTGGTTAAAGGGTTTCCAGGAAAACACTAACAAGAATCTTTCAAGGCATGACAAAACCCTAACAAATCTTGGAGCGATGATCGAAAAACTCAGTGCTGAGATTGATGGAATGGAACTTAATGAAGCCAAGCGCAAGGAGGAATGCAATGCTGTTTTTACCAATGATTCTCAAAAAGTGATTGAGGAATGTGTATTGAATGTCGCGAAAACCGACCAACAGGAAGAGTTACGCCGTAACTACTTCCCTGAGTTCCGGCGTAACCATGCTCCGGAAGGGACATCAAGGTTAGGATCCAGTTAATTCTCGGTTAAAGATGTTAGCACAAGCGGGGTAATCGTTCCAAGTTCTGCTGGTGAAATTGATATTTTGGGGATAGTAGACTTTGGGTCCGATGTAAACATCATGCCTCTATCCATTTTCTTTAAACTGAAGATAATCCACCTTTGGTAAACGGATATCGTGATTGATTCAGGTACTGAATCTAAGATTATCCCTTTAGGTATTATAGGTGGTATGTGCGTAAAGGTCGATAAATTTACCTCCGCCCTCGAATTTGTGGTAGTCGATTATTTGAACAACAAAAAGGAGCATTTGATTCTTGGTAAACCATTCCTTGACACATTGGCACAATACGGTGGAATCTATGGAGATATTGTTGAGTTTAAATTGGATAAAACCTTGAGCCTTAAGCCAGACATAATCGTTACAAAGGAACCACCAAATATTGAATTAGATGACTCCGATAGTGTTGGGAATTCTGCTAAGTATGAATTATGCTGAATTTACTGCTGATGGATTCTGCTGAAGTTCAAGGATTCTGCTGAAGACTTAATTCTACTAAAGTAATAAACCGTGTAGATGGTTTCTGCGGATATAGATATTCCGCGTATTCTATAGTTAGTTAGGATATGCATGAGCTTTATTAGGAAGTTATAATGTATATCTTATTTAGTTTTATGTTTATACGTTTCTTGGGAAACGGATTAGGGTTCCTTGTCTATAAAAGGAACACAATAGTATGAGTTATGTACGAGTTGAAAAACAAAGTTTTAGTATTATTAAAAGATCCATAGAGGATCAAAGAGTTCTTAGTTATTTGTGTTATTACTTGTGTTTGATTTCTGCTAAGGAATACAAGTTATCGAGACTGTCTTTTAGTGTGTTTGTGATTACATAAGCATAACTAACGATCTACGAGTGCTCAGAGATCTATCAAGGTCTAGGTTCAACAAGTGGTATCAGAGCCTCGGGAGAGTCTCTAAGATACTAAGAACAGTCTTTTCTTTACACCCATACAACCAAAACAACCTTCACCATGCCTGGAACAGATGATGAAATTGAAGTCACCAACAATCATAACAACACATCTCTGCAACAACTCAGTCTCTCAAACAGCAATGCAAAGTTTCCATACCTCAAGAAGTAGGAGTACGATTTGTGGGCTATGAAGATGCAGAACTGGATCTCCAACATTGATTGGAATCTCTGAGAAATTGTGTTGAAGGGGAACAGTTTGAAAAGGACTATCACAGATCCTGATGGTAATGTTACCATTTTTCCTCCCAAATCTGCTGAAGAGATACTGGCTGTTCAAAGAGAGAACAAAGTTAGAACTATTCTCCTTCAGGCCATACATGAAGATCACTTGGGTGACTTTCACTACATGCGGGATGCTAAGGACATATGGATGGCAATCAAGGCTAGGTTTGGTGGAAATGAGGAGTCTAGGAGAATGAGGAAATCAATGCTGAAACAACAGTTTCAAGAATTCCAAATCTCAGAAGAAGAAGGTATTCACAAGGGATATTACAGGTTTCATAAGATATTGAGTCAGTTGAATCAGCTGAAGCCAAAGCCAGATAATGATGATTGCAACTCAAAGTTCTTGCGATATTTACCTCCATCTTGGTTGCAAGTAAGCATTGCCCTCAAAGCTAAAGGTGGGCTGGATATGCTCACTTTTGATGAACTATACAACAGACTTAAATCTCTTGAGCTTGATGTTAGAAGTCCCTTTCGTGCATACACTCCTAGTCACACAACATTTGTTGGGGCCTCCTCCAGTAAAATGAACCATGCTCCAAGTCCAACTTACTCATCATCATCTTCTTACACTACCACTCCATCAAGTTCTCAACCAAAAGCTAGTGGTGTGTTGGAAGATGTACTTCACTCTTTTGTTGCTGATTATGATACTCAGCAGCAATTTGTCTTTGAGGATTTTGAACAGTTGGATCCACTAGATATGGAGGAGAAGAACTTGAAATGGCAGGTGGCCATGCTTTTAGTGGACATCAAAAGGTTTGAGCGTAAGTCTGGGAGAAAGTTTGGTTTCCAGGGAAGAGTAGATTTGAAAGAAGAAAAGTCAAGTGCTTTACTTGTAACCAGATGGGTCACTTCTCAAGAGAATGCAAGGATAGGAAGGCTGGTGATGAGGTTAGGTATTCTTCCTATCAACAAGAAGCTGGAAACTCCAAAGCCGGATCCTCAGCTGCTCTGGTTACCATGGATGACCATATCGACTAAAAGATGCATGAGCATGAGAATGATGAAGGTTCTGGTGCTGAGAATATTGGATTGCTGGCAAGCTGTACTTCAGAGGATAGGCATTATCAAGTTGCCTTGATGGGCATCTCTCAGGTACATAATTATGTTTTTGGTTGTAGTGAAAGATATAATGAACTTAAGGAAACCTATGATGTTTTGAAACCTAAATATAATTAATGTTTTGTTGAAGTTGAGGCTTATAAACAGGCTTTAAAAACATTAGAAAGACAAAAAGTTTGGTTTCAAAAGAATCAACTGGCTTATGATGAAAAGATAAGGGTGTTAGAAAGTGATCTAGAATGTACTAAAATTGATTTAAAACGCACTGAGAAAGAAAAAGCTAATATAGTTTCTGAAAACAAAGTGCTAAAAGAGAAACTAGATGCGGAGATAGCTAGGCATAAAGAATGGTTATTGAATGGTAACAAGTTAGCTAGTCACATCTATGCTAGTCAAAATCCTAATACTACAATAGGTTTAGGTTTTAAGAAGTATGTAGGGATATAGGCTAGGGATGCTACACGTAAATCTACACCAGCAGGATTAGCTAATTTTGTAAAAGAGGGTAATTACATGCTGTACGTGGACCTATTAGAGGTGAACATATGCCCATTGACCTGTCCATTACAGTTGACTTTGATGGATCACACCATCTTTATGGCGAAAAGTCAAAAGACTTGCCAGACCTTGATTCTTCATACTTTGTCTCTTGTTTTGATAGTGACAAGTCCTCTGACCAAGGGTCTACTTCATATACCAGCTGTGATTCAAGTGATACGTCAGACCTTCCCAAGACCTCACCCAAGCCTACACCCAAGACTACATACAAGCCCGTTAGAGTTGCTGCTGAGGAATTAACTTCCAAGACAGTTTCCTCTGAAGACTTGTTTTTTAATTCTTTGCATAATAATTCTGTTAAAAACAATTCTGTTCATGTTTGTGGTTTGAATGCTTTTGCATGTCATAGAACATCTTTTACTTTGAATAAATCTTCTAAAAAGAAGACATGTTTTGTGTGTGGAAGTAAATTTCATTTGATTAAGGATTGTGATTTTCATGAGCAAAGAATGGGTGTATGTGCTAGTCAGAAGAAATCTAGACCAATGTGGAAAATGTTAATGATATCCCACCTTTTGTTCCACAAGCAACTCATAAACCTTCTCCATGTGCTTGGAGAAGATCTGTTGCTAGACCATATGTGAGACCCACTAGTTCATATTTTCAAAATGGTTATTGGCCTGGATGTGTTGACTCTATGTATGATGGGAAGGGATATAGGGATACTGCTGTGAAGCCCTCAGCAGGTTGTTCTTAGACTAAAAAGGGACCTAATTTTCAATGGAGGACCAAGAACAATGGTGGATCTTCTTCATCTACATGGCCTAAATCTTATGATCCACAAGGCAAGCTCAATTCAGTGATGACTTGAGCCTCCATAGTGTACTAATATTTTGTATATATTTTTGTTGTTATTGTAGGATCATCCTCTTATGCATAAGGAAGTTGGCATTGTTGATAGTGGTTGTTCCAGGAGCATGTCAGGAAACAGAGATATGATGCATAATTTCGTACCCATAGAAGGAGGAGGCAATGTGACTTTTGGTGGAAGTGATGGTAGAATCAGTGGGAAAGGAACCATCAAAACACCGTTACTGGATTTTGAGAATGTGTACTATGTTAAGGAACTGCAACACTTCAACTTGTTCTCAGTCTCACAAATTTGTGACACCAAGAACAAAGTATTCTTCTCTGAGGATGAATGTCTTGTGCTATCTAAAGACTTCAAACTTCCAGAACATTCATCAATTCTGCTGAGAGTTCCTAGAAATCACAATCTATGCACATTCAACTTAAATGATGTTCAACCAGAAGGTGATCTAACTTGTTTGGTGGCTAAAGCATCCCTGGATGAGTCTACAAAATGGCGTAGAAGGATGGCTCATGTGAACTTCAAGACCATCAACAAACTTTCTATACTTGGTCTGGTTGAAGGACTTCCTTCCAAAGTTTTCACCAATGAACATAACTGTGTTGCCTGCAACAAAGGAAAGCAACACAGAGCCTCATACAAAGCCATTACAGTTGTGAGCATTATTTGAACCCCTTGATTGTTTGCATATGGATCTCTTTGGTCCAACCCAAGTCAGAAGTATTGATCAAAAGTATTTTTGTCTTGTAATCACTGATCACTATAGCAGGTTTTGTTGGGTATTATTTCTGAGGACTAAAGATGAAACATCTCAAGTGTTGAAAGAGTTCATTACCCTTGTTGAAAACCAGTTGAACAAAAAGGTTAAAGGAATTCGGTGTGATAATCGGACATAATTCAAGAATGTTGTATTAATAGAACTCTATAAGTCTAAAGGGATAAAAAGGGACTATAGCACTCCAAGAACCCCACAACAAAATGGGGTAGCTGAAAGAAAGAATAGGACCTTAATAGAGGCTGCAAGATTAATGCTTGCAGACTCTAAATTACCCACTATGTTTTGGACTGAAGCAGTTAGTACAACTTGTTATGTACTGAACAGGGTATCCATTACTAGACCTCATTTCAAGACACCTTATAAACTTCTCAATGGGAAAGTTCCTGCTATTCACTACCTCAAACCTTTTGGGTGTCAAGTGACCATATTGAATACAAGTGATCCACTAGGTAAATTTGATGAGAAAGCTGATGAGGGGTATATTGTGGGTTATTCAGCTCATAGTAAGGCTTATAGGGTATACAATTTATCTACTAAGAAGATTGAGGAGACTCTGAACCTGAGATTTCTAGAAGATAAGCATAATGTTCAAGGACAGGGTCATGTTTGGTCGTTTGACCTTGATTACTTAACTGATTACTTGGGTTATTCTAGACATGTGGCTAACCAAAATGCAGGTACACAAGAGTCTCCCACTGACAATGCAGGTGCCATAGATGCTGACTCTGAGAGTGAGTTTGAGGATGATGAACATCCTATTCTTGTACCTTCCTTCTCCCCTAACCATTTTGCAGGTGATACTTATAAAGTTACTTCTGATGAGAGTGAAGATGAGTCACACTATACAGAGGACCTTGCTAGGCTTAAGAAACAAGAGTATGCAGCTAATCTTGAAGCTGAGAAGTTTGATGGGAAGATTGCACGAGAAGCGGTCAGTGGAAACCATGATTCTTCTGACAGTGATCCTGTTTCTCCCACCATCACCAAATCTGCTGAAAGCCCTGCTGTTTCTACTCCCATTTCTACTAAAGTGTCCACATACTTTAGAGAACCATATACATGATTTCCAAGTCCTTCATATCTTGGTAATTATCAACCCAAAGCTGGCATCTTCACCTCACCTTCCTATGACAGTGATTTTGAGCCAACTGTGACTAATCTTGATCTATTGAAGTCAACCCCACTGCTACAAAAAGGATCAACATTGCTCATCCTCAATCTAATGTTATTGGTGATCCTTTAGCACCTGTTAGAACTAGAAGGACTGTGACAAGTTCTAAATATGGACAGGTTGCTTTTCTTTCCTATGTCTCAAACCAAAGAAAGGGACAATCACACGGACTTTAAGCATTGTCATTTGCTTGTTTACTTTCTCGAGTGGAACCAACCAGTGTTACTCAAGCTCTTGAAGACTCAAGTTGGCTTGAAGCAATGCAAGAAGAGATGCAACAATTCAAAAATCAGCAGTTTTGGATCTTGGTACCACTACCTGATGGTAAGTATGCAATTGGGACAAAATGGATTTTAAAGAATAAAAGAGATGCAAGGGGTGTTATGATTAAAAATAAAGCAAGATTAGTGGCTCGGGGGTTCAGGCAAGAGGAAGGAATTGATTATGATGAAGTGTTTGCACCTGTTGCTCGAGTTCAGGCCATTCAAATTTTCTTGGCCTATGTATCTTACATGGGTTTCATGGTATATCAAATGGATGTCAAAGGTGCTTTTCTGTATGGTGAAATAGAAGAGGAGGTTTATGTCACTCAACCCAAAGGATTTGAAGACCCAGATCAACCAACGCATGTTTACAAGGTTGTAAAAGCTCTCTATAGACTACATCAGGCACCCAGAGCATGGTATGCTATGCTTTCAGCATTTCTGCTGAAGCATGGTTATAGAAGAGGTGCCGTTGACAAAACACTTTTCCTAAAGAAGAATTCCACAGACATCATACTTGTGTAAGTTTATGTGGATGACATTATTTTTGGCTCCACAAAAGAAGCTTGGTGCGGGAGTTTGAGGAGGCGATGAAGGAGAGTTTCGGATGAGTGCTATGGGAGCTTACTTTCTTTTGGGTCTCCAAGTTCGCAGAAACACGATGGTATTTTTATCGGTCGGGATAAATATGTGAGGACATTTTGAAGAAGTTTGGTATGGAGAATGTCGAAGCGCCACTACACCTTATGAAGCTCCAAAACCAAAGAACAACATTGAACCGGATCCATTTGTGAATGTTCACTTATATAGATCTATGATTGGTTCATTGATGTACTTGATGACTTCTAGGCCCCGACATTACCTTTCTTTGTGAGTGTTTGTTCTAGACATCAAGTCACTCTACTTGCTTCCCATCCGAATGCGATCAAAAGATCTTTAAGTACCTAAAAGGCCAACACCATTTAGGTCTTTTGTACCCCAAAGAGTCTCCTTTTAAGTTGGAAGCATATAGTGATAGTGATTATCTTTGGTGCAAATCGGATAGGAGATCCACAACTGGAGGTTGCCAATTCCTTGGAAAAAGATTGATTTGTTGGCAGTGCAAGAAACAAACTATTGTGGCTACCTCATCTACTGAGGCGGAGTATGTTGCTGCTGCAAATTGTTGTGGTCAGGTACTATGGATACAAAATCAATTGTTGGATTATGGGTTTAACTTCATGAACACAACATTTTTTATTGATAATCAAAGTACCATATGCATAGTTAAAAATCTAGTTTTTCACAATAGAACTAAGCATATTGAAATCAGGCACCACTTTATAAGATATGCATATGAAAAACATTTGATAAAAGTGGTTAAGATTCACACTGATGATAATGTAGCAGATTTATTGACTAAGGCTTTTGATGGACCAAGGTTTCAACACCTAGTGGTCAATATTAGGATGCTTAACCCTTAACTGCAAATTTTAAGGGGAGGCATAGGCCTCAGGGGAGGCATATGCCTCAGGGGAGGATTCATGTTGTAAACTTTGTAAATTATTGTTTATATTTTTGTTTGCTAACACTAACCAACTAATGTTCTTTTAGTTTTGTTTGTTTTGGTTTGGTTTGTGTGTTCCTCTGTGTCTGTTTTGCAGAATGCATATATAAGTTGAAGTTCACCTAGCATGGTTAATTGGAAAATGGTCAAGTAAGTTTAAAGCTTGTTTCTACTGAAGATAAGTACTGAAATGATCTAATTATTCCTACTGAAGAGAAGTACTGTAGTTAAATTGTTTATTCATTCATTCAAGAAACAGCTTACAGCTTACAGCTTACAATCAACTTCAAATGAAAATACAAGACCATTTCTATACAAGATCTACTAAACATATACTAGCTCCTATCATCTATTCCAAATGCTGGATATGCATGACCAGCACGACGAAAAAACTGAAGATAAAAATGGGAAGGATGGATTGATGAAAACGAAGATGAAGCTGGTAGATATGGTAGATGGATTTGTGATATGAAAATATTCAGTTGTTCCATCTACTCGTTCCACCATAAAGCAATCACTCCATCTTCCTTTTTCTCTTTCCCTTAACGATATAAGATGAAGCACCAAAACATGGCGCAGGAAGAGCTAACACCACCTCACTTCTGGCACGTGGCCTTGGTTGAGGTTGAGGTGTTGAAGGTTGGGGGTGTGATGTCCTCTCCTTGTTGAAGAGTGGCTCTAGACGCTCTGTGGAGTCATCAGAACCTATAGATGAATCACTTGGATTCACCACACTATCATCTTCAGAAAAAGGAAGAAAAGGGGATTTTGATGGTTGAGGTTCATCTTGATGGGGGTAGCGAAATAATGGGCTTGAATCTTCACTGGATGATGATGATGAGGATGAGGAAGTGAGATTTATTACTTCTGGTTTCATGGACATTGGTTATTATTGATGATTGAGGAGTTTTTGGAGAAATTTGGGTTTGTGAAGATAATTGGGGTTAATTGATGTGTGTTAAGTGTGCATTGGGATTATCTTATAGGCGGATTCAAGGCTTTATGACAATTAATGCGAGTTGGGTGTCACAGTAAAAAGATATTTACTGAAGAATACTTAGCTACTTGAGTTGTTTCTGCTGATTGATCTTCTTCAGCAGTTTGACCATTGTTTCTACTGAAGTGTTAAGTTTGAATTTGGTTGAAGTTATTTTACACGTAAGATATGGTCAACTTTTAGTTTCGAAATTTTTGACCATAAATTGGGTAACTTCTACTAATACCTTCTTTGCATATCTTCGCCTAAAGTTAACTGATTCCCTCTTCACTCGATTTAAACACACTTCCAGTTGCGTGAATCATAACCCATTATCACAATTTCTCATGGCGCTTAAATTTAAGAAAGATCATAACAAAGTTCCTTTTCTGGGAAAAGCTAAGGGTCATGAACTATATGATCCAATGGTGGAGTTCTTGAAGCAATCTAAGATTCATTATGATTTAACGCACTCTCCTAATGTGATATATGAATCGTTGGTTACACAATTTTGGGCATCTGCTACGAAACGGAGTGATACAGAGATTGCTGCTATAGTTTATGGAACAGAGTATGTTGTGACGGAGGAGTTGATAAGAAGACAGATTCGTTTGGATGATGAAAATGGGGTTTATCACTCTAATTTCGTGGAGATACTTGCTGGGCTAAGAGCTTTTGGATACCAGAGTACAAGGACAAATATATGGTTCAAGAATTAGCTTTGCCCTATGTGGAGGTTTTTGGTACACACGTTGCTTCAGTGCATAAGCATTAAATCAGGAGGATGGGATCAATTTTCTACTCAACTGGGATGTGGTATTGTATGTCTTTCTCAGGGGTTGACTTATAACTTTTCAAGGTTTATTTTTGATAATATGGTTGAAAATATACAAAGGAAAAAGCATAAGTTTTTAATGTACCCTAGGTTTTTGCAAATGATTTTAGACATAACAACCGAAGCCCAAGCCTTTTGTCCCATAGGAGCTCTAACTGCTAAATTATTTGCTTCAATGAAAACTCATTATGAGGGGGAACATCATCCTTTGCTAGCAGCTATGTTGCCTCAAGGCAATGAGGCTGCTGATGAGGGTAATGTTGTTGGTGATCCACCTTCTACCAATGTTGTTGTTGATGGTAACCCATCAGTTGCCATTGATGAGGGTCCTTCCACAACTGCTGAAGCATCTCATGTTTCTCCTGACCAGCCTCTATCTACATCTGTACCCACACCTAGTCCAATTTCACCACCTTCTCATGTTACTCCTGATGAGTTTGAGCATGAGTTTAATAGACTGACCACACCTAGTCTAGTTAGGGAGCCATTTGATGAAGGTTCTCCTATCATTGAGCATGTCCATATTTCTCCTGAAAGGTCTAATGAAGCTCCCATTACCACTGAGCAATCTGCTGGTGGAGCTGAGGACCCTATTACACTTACATCTATATATGCTCTAGTGAACATGTATGTGGCAGAGGTTGCTAATCTCAAAAAGGAGCTTGCTGAGACAAAATCTACACTTGGTGATGAGATTGTGGGGTTGAAGAGCAAGGTTAAGGATTTAGAGGACCAACTTGGGAAAAGTAGCAAAAGGAGGTTTCTGGTTTCTTTTGATGAGGAGCAAGAGGATACTCAATTTGAGTCACTTGAAATTTTGGCTGATGTGGCTCAAAAGACTAATGTTCTTTCATCAGTTGTTGCTGAATCTTCTAAGAACAAGGAACCTATTCAGTTTTCTAGAAGAAGGAGAAGAAAGTATTTGAACAAGGATTCCACTGAAGCTTCAAAGGAACCAAGTGTTGAAAAAGTTACAACTGATGAAGACAATATTGATGATGCACATATGGTGGATATTGGTTGTGCACATGGTCAAGGTACATCTGTACAAGAACCACTGTTAGCCTTGATTATTTTTATTAGAAGTGATGGTCATTCACGATTAGGAACTTTGTAATGTGTGTTAGATATCGTGATAGAATAGTCAACGGGCTCGTGGATTGGGCTAAGCTAATTGGTTAGAAGTTATGCTAAGCTAGCCTTATATCAATTCAAGTCCAATCCAATCCCACGAAGCCCATATACGGCCGATGGCCAAGCCTTAGGGCATCCTTTGTCTTGTACTATAAATATCCCTCAAGTATTTCATTTGAGGGGTGTGCTTGAAAGTGTGTGTGTGTGTTTTTCCTTTGAAGCAATATAACATCTTATTGTTTTCATCTTCTTTCCTTGTCTCTCTAAACATACGCATATAGATCAAGTCACCAAGTTCTTCATCTTAATCTTTCTTTTATACGCATAACTATTTGTTATACGTGTTTGTGTTGGGTTTGCTTAACATTGTGATAAGGTATAAGTGATAAAGGGGTATAACAATTGGTATCAATCGCCTAACAATGGTTTAGGAGTGTTTGTGTTTGTTTTGAAGCTTGGTATTGTACGCGTAAAGGCTCACGTTTTCATAGTTGTCAAGCTTAAAGCTTTAATTTTGCACTTAAAATTCAAGATTCTTGTGGTTTAAGGTTTATTTGGTGCTAAAGTTTCGTTTTTGCAAAAGTTAGAAGCTTTACGTGTTTTTCTTCACTTTTGAACTCGTTTTGGTTCATTGGTCATTTCTACTCGTAACTTTTCTAGCAACTTTGGGTGAAATAGGTCAACATTTTGGGTTATTCGAGTGTTTTAAGGATATCCTGCAAGCGAGATCATTTGAATCGTTGGAAATTTCTTACGAGTAGAAGTCAAAAGTCAAAACCTAGTTTTCTACTCGTAACTTTTCCAAGCACTTTGGGTGAAAAGGTTAACATTTTGTGTTATTTGAGTGTTTTTAAGGATATCGTGCAAGCGAAATTGTTTGAATCGTTGGAAATTTTTACGAGTAGGTCAAAACCCTAGTTCTACTCGTAAGAAAGTCAACTACTCATAAGGTTCTACTCGTAACTTTTGGTGAAGTTTCTTGAGCTATAACGGTGACTCGGTGCTTCCTCACTTGGATAAGTGTGTGGAACACTTCGACTTGTGGATATCCCTTACTGTTGTGGCGGTGTAAAGGATTTTTGGTTCTTAACCATAGTTTACGCATAAGCTAAAAGCTTACGAGTAACTCTACGCATAACTTCACAATTACGCGTAAGGTTTACGAGTAACTTTTTGTCTACGCATAAGCCTATGGTTACGCGTAAGATACTTTCTACGCATAAGATCCTACGCCTAAGGAATCCTACGCCTATGCTTCCTACGCATAAGATCCTACTCGTAACCACATCCTACTCGTAACTACATCCTACTCGTAACCATATCCTACTCGTAACCATATCCTACTCGTAACTTCTTTGGTCTACGCCTAAGCTCTTTCTACGCCTAAGGTTTAAAAAAAAAAAAAAAAAAAAAAAAAAAATTTAAGTAAAATTTAATTTTTCGAGGAGACTAAACGTTCAATTTTACGAGATTCAAATTTTGGTATAACTTGAAATTTTGGTCAAAATTCAAATTTTGGGCCTAAATTCAAATTTTTCAGTAAAATTTGGCGTCAAAATTGTCATAACTCAAATTTTCATACACCCTTAGAATTGATTTTATAGTGAATTTCAAATTTTTGGCGAAAATTTTTAAGAACCAAGTTTCTGTACGACCTTCGGATAAACCTCAACCGACCATAACTTATCAAACACAACTCCTTTATCATTGAATCGATCCTACATTAACTTTATCGATCATACCTTCATCAATGGCAACTCAACAAGACATTCATGCGGTAGGTGTCGAAAACCGACCTCCTATGTTGGCAAAAGGTGGTTATCTTCAATGGACAAGTCGAATGCTCCGCTACATCAAGACCAAACCTAATGGGAAACTCATGATTAAATCCATTCAAGATGGACCCTTCCACCTCGACAAGTTCATGTCCACGAAATGCCGATGCAACACCTCCCATCCCACCATCCTCTCATCTTCAAACCGAATCGAATACATCAAGAGGATCGAAACAAGTCGATGCGAGATGACATGGCAATTCATATTGTCCAACCGGGTTTACCAATAGACATCTTTCTTTGCGGTGAGCAGTTGTGAAACCGCTTCGATATGTGGGAGCGTGTTAGGCGACTTTGTCATGGAGCGTAAATTGGTCATCAAGACATGGAGAACAAGTTGCTAATCGAATGGGAAAAGTTCACATCTACACCAGAGAATCCATTGAATCCTACTATGGAAGGTTTGCACTTTGATGAATGAGCTAATCGAAACAAGTCGACACCCGTAACTATCGTTCAAAACATCAAGTTCTGAATAATCTACCGAGAAGAATGGGGACGATATGTCACTATTGTCAACCAAACAAAAGACTTACATCGGTGAACTTTGATCAATCGAATGATTTTCTCGAAACAAAACCAAGTCAAGCGAATGAAGTCGAGCAAGAAAGATTGGCAAAGAATCATGATCCATTGGCACTTATTGCAAAGACTCAACCTTGATTAATACACAACAACAAGCTTCATCATCTTCCACCAACAACAACTTGCAAGAATACATTCCACAACCTCAACAACAATTCTATCCACAAGAACAACAAGTCATTCAACAACCGTATCCACAATACCAGAACAAGTAATCACCGACCACGAAGTGAAGTAGAAGCGACCTTGCAATGTATTTTCTTTATTGGATAAAGCATTTAGCGATCGCATGGGTAATCAGCGGTTCCGTATCGTGGGTGTCAGTTGGGTCGAATGTTGGAAATCGATGGGATGAGAATGTTGGGAATAGAGCAGGGTAATCGAATGGCAATGTTGCGACTCCGATCGTTGGGAATTATGGAGATGGACATCAAGGGGTCGATTGTGAATCGAATATGGGATATCAAAATGGGAATAACTGCATTTTATGACACATTCGTAATGCTACCTCCGAACCTCAAAGACAAGATTCAGGATCTAGTGTCATACCAATGACAAAGCTTGAAAAGATCCGATTACATGCCGATGTTGGCGAAAAAGAAGAGTTGGGAATTGAGTTGACCGAGGAAATCAAATTCGGTACCCAAAATGGGAAGATAAAGCAAACGATAATGCAACCTCCGGTCACACAATCAATCATCGTGCCACAACATCAAAGCGGTACTTATGACACAACTCCTGCTCTCGACAGATTCACTCAATGAGGTACCACATTCGTTTACTCATGAGAAGCCACATTCTGTGTCTCCCGAACCTTATAATGACACATATGTGGGAGAGCAAGTTAATAGCAATGTTAACTCTGAAACTTCATATATGGATCCTAATGGAGGCCAAGTGATACAGAATGGTGCTAATGATGAGGAAACTCGTGCTTATTTTGAATCATTAATTAATCAATGTGGCATTGAAGTTGAGAAAGTTAGAACGGTCAATCGCGAAGTTAAGGCCGCGAATGCTAAATTGACCGCTGAGCTTGAGAGTTACAAGGAGCATGCCAAAGCCTATGAATTTCATACAAACAAAATGTCCGAATTAGAAATTGGTTATCGAGATTACATTTTAAGAGAAAACAATTGCAACTCAAATACGATACACTTGATGTGAATCAATTTGAAAATCAAATCTTTAAACAAGGAAATTTCGATCTAAATGACCAACTTTCTAAACAAAAAGCATTTTTTTCGATCTTGAAAAGAAAAAAGCAGTTGATTGTCGATTTTCAAAGCGAGAAGATTCTCTTCTTGATGAAATTCTTGATAAAGCGGAAAAATCAAAACATTGGACAATTTGCTTCTTACAACGGGTTATTATTAAATCAAACAAGATGCTTTCTAACCAAGTAAATCCACGTTTTCATAATTCACATAAGATGGCACTTGGTAATGACCCTTCTTCGTTTCTCAAGAAAGCTCGAAATCTCGAGAATGTGTTGCACAATGGAAAACCTTTGCATGAACCTATAATTGTGCATGATTCTCATGAAACGTTGGAACTATCTCGAGGAGAGTAGATCAAAATGAAACAAAAACATCCGGAAATAAAACCAATTGATTATAACAAATGGAACAAAATTAATGGTATTTCGTTTGTTTCTCAATCAACGTTTTCCACCAAACCAAGTGTTTCAAACAAAGTGTCAACACCAGTTTCAAAACCAGTTTCAAAACCAGTTGTTGTCTCCAAATCTCTTTCGAACATTGAACAAATGTCTTCAAACAATCCTTTTAACACAAGTGATGCGAGAAGTATTTTGGAAAATGTGAAAACTAGAATGCGGATCTTCAAGAGATATTAAAACTAAAACCAATATTACAATGAACATCCGGTTTATGACTTTGATATTGAGCAGTAAAAGTTTTTGAAACTTAAATTGCCCTCATTTGAATAACATCAACTCAAGGGTAATTCATTTTGAACAAGCCTTTTGAAAGAAACAAGTGACTTTGTCAAGGACCATAAATCCTGGTAAAGCAAGCTAATGAAAGTGTTGAACACATCAACGTTTTGGAAAAGCTAAATGATTCACTCTTCAAGATGTTATGACTACCGATATCATGTCCATCATTTTGCAAACATATTCTCGTTGAAGATCATGAAAAACTCGAGGATGAGACCTCCAAATTGTTTCAAAATATGAAAAGCTCTTATGAAACTTGAAAAGAAAACGTGTCCTATTTTAAGCGACGATCGAAAACCGAGGAATGCAAGTATGACAAGCTGTCGTATGAGCGTGCCTACAAGGACATGCAAGAGAAAAATGATCTTTTGAGAGCTCGGTGGAAAGTCTAAAAGGAAAGACGTGGATACTAAGTTTGCAAAACCATTGGTGAGGAGAAAACAAATGTTCCCAAACCGGTTTTCAAACCAAAATGTCTATTTCTCGGTTTGCTCCAAAAGTCAATGAGAAAAATGATTTGTCAAAACATCACCCACGGTCCCCGCCTATTAAAAAGAGAATTGTCAAAGCTTTTGAAAACCGGTTTTGATAAAGAAAAGTGATTACACATGGCACTTCTAGGAATAGTACACGGAATGTGACCGCAAATCCAGCTTAAAGAATCATTGGTTCTAACAACATGGTCAACAATCACTATCTAGAAGAAGCTAGGAAAAAGGCAGACTCGAAAAGACGGAATTTTAGGTGTAACATCTAGGGTGATGAATTCTACAAGATTTCAAGGCACCGCTAGTAGTAGTAAACCATTACCTAGGAACACTCTACAAAAGACTAGGGATTGGCTTGCATCTAAGAGTAGTTGCGCAAACGAAAATGCTAAGCCGTAGAAAACAACACTAGGAATTCTAAGTCTTTTCGAACAAGAATCAATTTCCAAAAGAATGTAGTGACAAAGTTAGAGTCTTTGTTTTAAACAAGAATATTGAATTTATGCATACTACATGTAAAAATGTGTCTTTTCACTAATCATGAGGCATGTGCCTTACAATATCTCAAGAAAGATAATTCTCGTGCCAAGGCACAATCCACTAAGACACCAAATAGAAACAAGCCCGTTGATAAAAGACAAACAAAAGACACCCAATAGGACGATCTCTTCAGACGTAGTTTTTCTAAAATGAGTCTTCCACGCATCGATAAGAAAACAACTCCTAGATCTTACCTTAGGTGGATTCCCACGGCAAAGTTTTCAACCAAATAGGTCTTAGATGGATTCCACAGAAAGATTTTTGATACTTGCTCCAACACGGATAATAGTGAAACTCATCATGTTAAGGAAGTCGAAACCACTACAACCGTTGATAGTGATCACCCTCACCGTGAGGAATCTTGTACTTCTAACAACGTTATTTGTGAAAACTCTTCTTCTTTGGTTGCGGTGAATCAAATATCTCGAACCCGACTCATCGAGAGGTTCCAATTCAGTAAAATCTTCTCCTTCATTTTCTCTA
Source organism: Chrysanthemum lavandulifolium (assembly GCA_022545495.1). NCBI lineage: Eukaryota > Viridiplantae > Streptophyta > Magnoliopsida > Asterales > Asteraceae > Chrysanthemum > Chrysanthemum lavandulifolium. Next base: position 219,413,101 of record CM040244.1, read on the forward strand.
TCTTCTATCTTTGATTTTCCATTTCTTTTATAAAATCAAAAACAAAATACAAAATATAAAAATATAAAACTTTCAAAAATACAAAAACAATAGAGAATCAAAAATACAAAAATATTCTTCTACGACATGTCTCTTGTATAATCGATATTCTGTACGTATCTAGAAATGTCATTCAACAATGATACGGGCATGTACAGATGCTTGAGCGAGAGTTCTTTAATTTGTTTTCTAAAACATGTCGTTTCTCAAAATTTCTTAATAAGATGGCTTTCGTATACATCAGTACGAAACCCGGACCGAAATGATGACTTTTAATTATTTTCAAATCAAAACTCGTGCTTTGATCGAAAAATGAGGTGTACGCTTCAGTGCACTACATTTAAAAATGGTGAGAAATCATCATCATCTTGAGCACCTTTTCAAGATTGTTCAAAAGATTTTCAAAATCTTTCAAAATATTTTGTGCTCAAGATAACTCCTCTAAAACCCTTTAATTGATTATGCTTTCATTAAGGGGAGTATAAAACCGTAATTGTTCCAAAATCATGCTAAATCGGTTTCTCTCAAATGCTTTTGAAAACATATCTTTTAATCACTTTGTTTCAAAAACATCATAGATATGCTATTTTTGAGGGGAGAAAGCGTGATTAAAATGTGATCAAAAGTTTAATGATCGTTGTTTGAATCTCAAAAGAGCTCGACTCAGTTGAAACCATTGAATTGACGAGGAATAATATACCATCTCGAGAAACTTTCTATGGACTTGACCAGACGGGTAATAATTTCAAGCTAGTTCTCTAGTGATGTAAGCGTGTCTCGAATCGATCTTGTTCATTTAAAGTCGATCAATTCAAAAGTGCGAACTCTACTCTCCTTTGCTGATTTACATCAAAACTTATAAGCACATGTGAAGGGGAGTGTTTCGAAAAACAAAACTCTCAAGGTGTTAACAAAATGTTATGATAATCATAAAACTTTGAGATATTTTCAAGAAAATGGTTTTATGGCAACAATAGGACGATCATGGAGTTATAAGGTGACTAAGGATAGAAATCCGTCCTATGATCCGCTTGAGAGGAGGGATCTACCCAAGGACATCACAAATATTTAGTATTAGAAGTCCTTAGGAATGATTGAAAAAGGAGTAATGTGAGAAAGGAGAAAGAAGGGTTAAAGAATTAAAAGAAATGTGAAGAAAGGGTGAAAAGAAATAGCCCTCCATATTCAACCATTAGGCGTAAACCGGGTTCAATACATATGCTACTAGTTGTCACTTAGATGACGCCGGTATTGAAGACAAAGACGTCATGGACCCGTGACGACCGCACTAAACCTTCTAGCCACTCAATTCCTCTCAAAAGGTTTGTTTCATTCTCATTGGGAACCCTACAAAATCTATCGACTTTCTCTTAGAGATCGTTGGTATTGAAGAAGGAGACCCTCTCCCTAGTCTCCACTCAGGAAAACCAAAATGCACTATTGAGTCTAGAGCCACGAGATTCATCAAAAGATCTCATAGGAACACTTGACATGACATCGCTTGTTGTTCATCATTGAGGGCACAAGTGATATATTCTATAGTTCTACGCAGGTCTTAGCAATCTGCCAAAACATTTATGAGGGGAGTTACAACTGTAATCCTCAGTGATTGAATGGAAATTCCTGCCAGGGTCAACATCAAACGACGACAAAGCAGTCACTTCGGTAATTCTCCGTGGATTACGCTTAGTGTGTCTCAAGCGGTCTGATCGTGAGGTGATGCTTGGTGTACCTCGGTGACTCATCCGAGCGTAGATGTACTTTGGTATATCGTGTTATCTCACTTGTGGGACTCAGTTCGAGAACGGCCTATGTGAGAATTAGAGACGTGTTTTCACACTATGTGTTAACACCCTCGAAATTCAAACTTGTAAGTGCGTAATCCGCTTATTACTAACCTGTTTTATGTTTTCTTCTTATGGAAGCTCGGAGCGGATGGATCGTGAGACTCACCACATGCTCATACCAACAACACATGAAAGTTCTCATCAAAATCAAAGGCAACTCAAAGTTAAAGATGATTCTTCGTCAATGTCAAAGAATCTACAAAGTGTAAAGACTAGAGAACTTCTTCATTGGTAACCAAAAGACAAACAGAAGTGTGAGCATGGTGGAGAAAGGCATGGAGACACCTAACCAACGAAGTTGACAACGGCAGACAACCACATTAACTTATCACAAAGCATGAAGGAACAAAGAATTAAGACTATTCTATATCAACTCACAAAGTTCAAGCTCAAAAAGATTAAAGACCTATTCAAGTGGAGCATCTTTTGAATGACCACCCCTTAGGGGGAGATTGTTAGCCTTGATTATTTTTATTAGAAGTGATGGTCATTCACAATTAGGAACTTTGTAATGTGTGTTAGATATCGTGATAGAATAGTCAACGGGCTCGTGGATTGGGCTAAGCTAATTGGTTAGAAGTTATGCTAAGCTAGCCTTATATCAATTCAAGTCCAATCCAATCCCACGAAGCCCATATACGGCCCATGGCCAAGCCTTAGGGCATCCTTTGTCTTGTACTATAAATACCCCTCAAGTATATCATTTGAGGGGTGTGCTTGAAAGTGTGTGTGTGTGTTTTTCCTTTGAAGCAATATAACATCTTATTGTTTTCATCTTCTTTCCTTGTCTCTCTAAACATACGCATATACATCAAGTCACCAAGTTCTTCATCTTAATCTTTCTTTTATACGCATAACTGTTTGTTATACGTGTTTGTGTTGGGTTTGCTTAACGTTGTGATAAGGTATAAGTGATAAAGGGGTATAACAACCACCATGTCCTACCCCTTCAGCAGATGGTCATGAAGTATTTCTTGCTGGAAGAAGTTTTAACCTGGATCCTATTGCTAATGTCTTTTCTACACCTGTTGAAGATCTGTCTCAACATGTTTCGTCTAATGCTACTTTGGGTGTTTCTTCTGAAGTTCCTCTTGTTGATACTCTTCATGATGATTCTGCTAAGGAGTCGGCTGATAAAGAGAAAGGAGTAATGATTGATGAAGAGATTGGTTCAGATCTGGTAAGTGAACATGAAAGGCAAGAACAAGCAAGACTGCTAGCTGAGTGTGCAGATATAAAGAAGAGTCATGCATTGGCTCAAAATCTTGCAGCTCACTTTACTACCAATTTGCCTCCTGAGAGACAAAGAGAAATAGATGAACTATCTACTCAGATCACTGATGAGCAATGGGATGCTTATACTCATCAAGCTGCATCCAATCCTTCTCTTGCACAAAGTATTTTAGGAGCAGACTTTAATAGTGAGAATTTTGTTGCACAAATGATGGCTCCTGGACAACAAAGGAAGCAAGCTGCTGTTGCAAAGAAGAAAGCCATTGCTGCACAAAAGGCTCAAGCTAAGAGACAGAGACCACAAACTGCAGCTCAGAAGAGAGCCTATTTGAGGAATGTGGTGTATAACCAAAGCATTGCTCTTTATCAGTCTGGTTTAACAAAGAAGCAAGTTTGGGCTTTAGATGATTTTGATTTGAAAAGCAAGTATCAGAAGATTATGAAACAGATTACACCACCTTCTACCTTGAAGAGGATTGCTGGTAGTGCAGATGCTCCAAAGGCAAAGAGAACCAAGAAAGTTGAGATTGTGGATTCATTTGATGATCTTACACATAAGATGAGTTCTCCTGTTGTTACTTCTGAAGCATCTACTGAAGCTATACATTCAGCTGAAAGGGTTCACTCTGCTGAACCTCATATTGTTTCTTCTGAAGCATTACCTAGTGTTATACCTGTTGATAAAGTAGGAGAAGAGTTGGGTATGAAAGCTGAACAAGCAGCTGCTAATGCTAAGAATTCCAGAGAGGTGCTTGAGAAAATGTATGCCTTGCGTGGTGTTGTACCAAATACTTCTACTTCTACTTCTTCCATTCCTGCTAAAGATGTTCCTGATGAATCTGAGAAGGTACCATCTTCTGTATCTATGGGGATTTATATACCTGGTAGGAGGAAGAAAACGATGTATAAAAGCAAACATATTTCTCTAAGGAGATATGTGCGATCAGTTGGGACACACACCTTTAGGGTTAAGAAATCTCACAGGGGTAGTTCTTTGGATCTAGAGGCTGCTGATTCAACTTTCATTAAAGAAGGATCTGCTGATACTTTTCTTGAAGGGTCTCATGATGTGTTGACTGCTTGGACTTTGACTGATGGACAGCTTAACACCATTTTAGGCTGGATAATTCTTCTATGCAGTTTAACTTTTTGAAGGAAATATTTCATAGGGTGGATAGGCAAGATTTGAATACTCTGTATGGCCTTGTCACTAAGCATTATGATAATCATCCACCACAGGGTTCTGGTTTATACTTGTTGGGTGATCTTCAAGTTCTGTTTGACTCTCAATCTCCAGATGGTAAAGGGTATTCTATTTGGAAGAATTCACATAAATAGAAGATTGAGTCTTGGAGATTTTATCCTATGCCATGTGTGCATGTGGTGGAGACAAAGTGTGGGATGACTGTGTGTATGTTCTCTGATAAGCTTTATCCTTTGTCTGTGTCATTGATGGAAAGCATGCTTAGAAAGAAATTGGAAGTTTCTCCAGATCCAGTTGGGAATGATATGCTTCATGTTGAGCAATTGATTGGATTGATTAAGACTCAGCTTCTGCAACATCGCGCATCATCTTGATTTTGGTATCCTGTATTCTTTGTATTATTTGTGATATTTGTTTTATTTGATTCTTTGTTTTATTTTTAGTTAAAAAAAATAAAAAAATAAATAAAAAATGAAACTCTATGTATATTCTTGAGTTTGTCTAACTTTGTTTGCAGGTTTGTTGTATATCTTTGTAGATGGTTATCAACTCACCAGATGTACCTTGTTTATGTCAAAGAGCTGGCTAGTCCAAAGGGTACAGCTTTGGTAAATACACATCAAATCTGTTGATAGCTGTAATGGTTTGCTCAAAATCATAGGGTCTGCAACTCACCCATGCTTAATTGCTGAGGGTTGTATGGTTATCAATTCACCATGGTTTATTCCTTTTTGGAATCCAAGAATTGGCTAGCCCACATGTATATGGCTTGTGGTAAAGGCAGTGGAATACCATATTGGGTTCTCAATTCACCAAAGGTGATTCTTTCTCCTAAGAATTGACTAGTCCTGAGCAAACGGCTACAGGTAAAGACATTTCAAATCCGTTTATGGTTGCTGATTGCTAATAAATCAGATGGTTATCAGTATGAAACTAATATGTTTTGGTGTACATTTTGTCATTTGTTGCTGCAAAGATCTGGAGTTTCAAAGTTTTGCCATCATATAGATGTGATTGATTGGTTCTTTGCTGTTGATGTTCGACTACAATCCTCATGTTCTGACGGGTTAAAGATCTATCAAGAAACTGGAACTTAACCTAGTCAATTTCCAGTTTAGGGGCAGATTGTTGGGAATTCTGCTAAGTATGAATTATCTTGAATTTCTGGCGATGGATTCGATGAAGTTCAAGGATTCTCATGAAGACTTAATTCTCATCAAGTAATGAAACCGTGTAGATGGTTTCTGCGGATATAGATATTCCGCGTATTCTATAGTTAGTTAGGATATGCATGAGCTTTATTAGGAAGTTATAATGTATATCTTATTTAGTTTTATGTTTATACGTTTCTTGGGAAACGGATTAGGGTTCCTTGTCTATAAAAGGAACACAATAGTATGAGTTATGTACGAGTTGAAAAACAAAGTTTTAGTATTATTAAAATATCCATAGAGGATCAAAGAGTTCTTAGTTATTTGTGTTATTACTTGTGTTTGATTTCCGCTAAAGAATACAAGTTATAGAGACTGTCTTTTAGTGTGTTTGTGATTACATAAGCATAACTAACGATCTACGAGTGCTCAGGGATCTATCAAGGTCAAGGTTCAACAGATAGGTTTCCACCTTCATCTTTTAGCCATTTGCAGCAGTCCGAATCCAACGACAATGAAGATGATGAGGAAGAGATTCTGTTTTCTGTTCCTAGTTACGTTGTAAAAGGACGAGTTTACTGTTGTGTTCCTTTACCTAAAGGGACCAGAGTAATATTCCCCACATGTTCCCCTTTCCAAAAAGGATGTAATGGAGGATGGGAGTATCTCATTCGGACGATTAATGAAGCTGCAAAAGTTTGGTGGTGCTGGGAAAAGGAAGATGATATCAGACAGTAGTGGTTACAAGAGCATAGTGCTTTTTGCGAATGGTTCTCTGACATTAACTGGACCATTCATTTCTGCGAACCAGTTATGATGCACGATGAATACACCTTGGCATGGCCTACATGTAACCCCAATCGCAAGATTTGCGATGGAGGAAAATACCCTGAACCTAAATGGCTCAAACGCAAAGAATGGGCATGTTTTGACGAAGATAAGAGAAGAAATGTAGGATACAGGGGAATCTCATTTGAAAATTGGTTACTCGTAAAGTTTGGGTATGCTCAAATTGATGAGGAAGAAAAGGCTAGGTTTCGTTTCGAATGGGCACAAGCTAATTTTCTACGAAAAAGATACTCCATGACTCGTTATATTTCGCCACATGTTTGGGACCAGCCTTATTCAATTAAAGACGTGGAAGAAGTCGGGCAAGCTCAAAGGCCCCCCTAGGAGCCCCGCGGCTCTGAGTCTAACTTAAAGACTCATTAATAAAAGAAAAGTGCTCTTTCGGGAGACAACCCGAATTATCCCTTTATTTTGTTTTTATTTCCTTTCTATTGGGTTTTATGTTTCTAACCATTTTTGCAGGAAACAATGAAGTAATTACTGATGTAGTTGCTGATCTAAACAGAGTTACGGCGTAACTCATCTTGGTGACTACGCCGTAACCAACATTTTAGCAGCAGAATTCTTGTCGCATTACCAATTACGGCGTAATACCATCTCAGTGGTTACGCCGTAACTATTCGCTTCACAGCTCATACCAAACTTTTTCCGATTCTGGGTAACTCTCTCATCTGATTCGACGTAACTCTCCTCTGCTTTAATTCTTTCATTTTAAAACACGGTAACCTTGTATTAGTTTTAAATGAACTTTGTGGGTGTGTTCCTGTAAACCCTCACGAGACTTCACTCGTCCACTTGGGACACCAAGTGGTTTAAAAGGCTTGTTGTATTCACTAAATGCAACCATGATTCCTCTGAAAGTGAGTTAGATTTGTTTTCATTTTATTTTTCTTTTCTAATTATGCTTGCGGTATTGTGATTTCGTGGATTGAAGTTTGTTCATGACGCTTAAACGAAGGCACGATCCTTTCTCGTGGGCCTTCTTCTTTATGGAGCAAATTTCGGGGAAGTTCTCATTGTAATTCTACCTTTCTCTTTACCTTTATTTTAATGCCTAGTACAAAGGGACTTTGTACAATTCAAGTGGTAGACGGAGTAGAATTATCTCTTGAACTTTATTTAGCCCTCATTTTCTAGTTTATTTTGAAAAATTATGCCATTTTAAAATTTTGACATGTTTTCCGAACCTAACTAGATTAGACCTTAGCGAGCACATACAACCCTTGATATTACATGGTGAGATTAGCCTTATCCGTTTCCAATATTTTACCCCAAATCCACCAAATTATGAGTGTGGGTAGCTTGTAAACTTTAGAACTTTGCCTTTGCATCATTTCGAGACCATAGACGAGGTATGTTGAGTTAGCTCGATGTATTTGGACTTTTCGGTTTTAGAAGGCGTTATTATAGGATTATCACCCAAACGACCTACCATTGTGAGTCTATCGATTAGTCACCTCGACTTTTCGACCCCCATGTGAAACCATTTTGTTGCACTCCCCTTTAGTGCAAGATACCCCTAGATACACCCTTCTGAGCCATTCCTTTCATTTTGTCACCCCAATATATTTTTTTGTTACACCCTTACACCTTAGCCTACACTGTAGTCTTTATTTGTAATTGGGAAGTCATCATTTGCCTAAGTTCAAGGTTCGAGTGGAAAGGTTTGGAAATCACGCTTTCATCGACAAAAATTATGAAGATCATTCAAGACCCCCCGAATTCCCATTGTTCATCTCAAGTGGGGGGATGTTATGTTATCATGTTATGCTCAAAAAAAATTCGAAAAAAAAATATAGTTGATTGAGTTATGATTTTGTAAAGTGCGATGTTATAAGCACTGTATAATGAGCTTTATTGTTTAGTACCGAGGAGGCTACCTCGGTCACATTGGAAGATTGGAGTTGGAGTTATACCAACTGAAGAAGAAAAGGTAGTGTGCCCATCACGACGTCCTCTAATGACACATCTACCTTGCATTTCATGATCCGGTCTCTAGACTTCTAAGCTTGAACTTTGGGCGGACGGTAAGTGGTGATGACTTAGTTGTAGATATAGACTACCTGCTTGTTTTTCATTTTACACCAATTATATATCCCATGTCTTATCCTACCCTTTTAGTCATGAAGCGTGTCTAGGTGATGCAATGAGCAATCTTTGGTGTCTTGGTCATGGATTTGGTCATGTATCATTGATTTTGTCCACTTCGCCGTGACATGTTAGTAATGACGAGTCACCCCTTAACCTTGGTCGTGTCTACCCATATTGCCTTCGAGAATTGTTTAGCCCTTAACTCTAGTGGTGGAGATTTGTGTAACCGCCAAGCTTATGATAGAATACATTCTATGAGTGTGCAATTGAGTGATCACCCTGAAATTGACACTTAGAATAGTTGAGAGATTTGAGTGTTTGTTCCCCTTTCATGAGGTGTTCGGCTTTGTTTTATTCTAGCATAAGGGATTTGTAAACTCATATTTTCCAGGTTTTGGGAGATATCTTTTTAGGAATCTATCTAATAAGGTCTACTTGAGGGCAAGTAGAGTTCAAGTGGGGGGATATTATATAACATCAAATAGTCCTGAATATTAAGTGTCAATTTCCCCCGTTAATGCTCGTTATTTATATCATTTATATGGATTTATGCTTGTTTTCCATTGTTTTGCACTTTCAGGTAAATTACGAGCATTGGAGCTAAAGAGACGCGGAAATGGAAACGTTACTAAAGATTTATCACAGTATGCTTATTTTGAAGAAGTTACGGCGTAACTCATCTCTCACATTACGCCGTAACTATTGCGTGACCCAGAAGTCCAACTTATCAAGAGGTTACGGTAACTCCTCCCGAAGGTTACGACGTAACTCCATTAGGTCAAAAGAGGTTCCACACGCCGATACTTACGCCGTAACTCATCGCATCACTTACGGCGTAACCGAAGTTTTGAAGACTACGGCGTAACCACTTATAAGGTTACGCCTTAACTAGCGATCTAGTGCATTTACAGAGAAATAGAAGGTTACTGGCGTAACTCATTTATTGGTTACGCCGAACCTGCACTGCCTATAAATACCCCACTAATTTCGTAGTTCAAATCATCCCATTCCACACACAACACTCGAGAACGTGGGAAAAAGCTCAAGGAGGTCTAGGGAAGCATACTGGAGTCGTTTCCAAGGGAGAAGTCACACCATTACGATAAGCTTTAGCGTTTATTATTTCTTTTACTTTCAATTCATGTATTTCGTACCTTTGAATATTGAATTGATGTGCATGATTAATATGAGCTGCTAAGCACCCTTTGGTGCTAGCCTAGTTATGATTCCTTAATTGTTTTGTTTGCGTTTACCTTTACTTCCGCATAATTATTTCTAAGTGTATGCATGCATAGTTCTTTGGTAGTCACCCTGGTTCGGTAGTTTTGAATGGCGATAGAGGCCAATTGCCTAGGAGATATGACCAACTAACCCTAGGTGAGCGGATCGAGACGGAAGGGTAAGATATGACCAACCGACGACCCTTTCTACTTGTGCGATTTGACCAACCGATCACCTATCGTTTGGATGAACTTAAGAATTGGGGTGTAGTCTCTAAGTTCCTAACGGCGGGCACTCACTATTTAGAATCTAGCATGTAGCGGTACTTAATGACTCGGCAGGGACCGGGAACAACGGGACTTATGATGATGCACTGATTTCTCTTGTGGTGGCATCTTTCTTTGATAGGTTAGGCGAATTGACCAAATGTTGTCATCTCGAATTTGACCCCACCAAGTAATTGGAAGTAGGTAGCGTAGACATAACTAGTTAGGAGGATTAACTAGGTTAGCACCACTATTCCTCTATTGATTTCCCTTCTACCATTTATTTGCTTTTATATTCTGCATTAGTAGTTTAATTAATTAAAACCCTATCAAACCATTAATATTCTGTGACAATTAAACTTAGTAATTATCCGACACACATAGCTCTTGGGATGACCTCGGCTTTACCATTTACTACACTACACATGACCGGGTACATTGCCCGGTTAGTGCATTAGGGTAGACCATAGGTATAGTGAGACACTATAAATATTAAGACCTAGTCAGTAAAACCTGCATCAAGTTATTTGCTCTGTAGCCCGTAGTCTTTGATTCTTCATTTCTGCATGTTGTGATCATAATGTGGAGATCTTTAACTAATCCACGTGATGATGAGATTGAGCAAGCATTGAGATCATCAGCCATAGTAAATCTCTGACTCATCCTTTGTAATATCGCCATTATGTGAAGTTGTGACTTTTGGACCGACATGCTCACATTTTGAATCATGATATCTTCTCATCAGAGTTGCGGAAGCTTTTGTTGATTCATGAGATTTGCAGCAGCGTAGCAGAAGCATGGAGTGAAAATATTAGAGTCACTTGATGAAGATATGCACTTATCATGATTTCTTTGAAATGAACGTGTTGTGTGAGCATGCGGTTATAGATTGACTCCTTAATTCTGATCAGCTGCAACCGTCGGGTGTCCCTGCAAACAACAGTAAGCAATAAAGCGCACGAAAAGTGTCTTTGATCACCTTCGTTGAATAGGTTCCAAGAATCACGGTTTCCCGTTGATCAATACAAGTACTGCCTGTGATCAGGTATAATTCCGAAGAATTTCCTTGACAGGGTTTCGCAGCTGCTCTAGCCGTTCTCAAACCGGAACGTCTCAAGGAAGACAACACGGAGTGAGTAAACCAGCAGATTGAGATTCCCTGATTGAAGAAAATGATTTGAAAAACAATCGTGTATTGCTTAATAGAAAGAATTTTTGCAATACAACGAAGGTTTTATAAGAAAAATCAATTTTCAATCATAAATACCCTTTTAATTTGGAAACTTAATACACAATCGATTTGCTAGAGAAACGATTTTGAGCACAATGACTGGTTTTTCAAAGGTATTCGTCAATCCATTCCTAAACCAGGATTGATTCAATAGTGAATCGCCCCATCATTTCTGTCCAGTTGTCACATGATTGATCTATTGGATAGATCTCATATACCACCCACCAAGAGCTTGTTTGATGTTGGCTCTAGAAGGCTTTCCATCTTCATTGTGAATATTTATATATATCACTCGGATGTTCTGGCAATACCACAATGATAATGCGTAGGACTCTTAATATATTCTTACTTTCCACATTGTGTGAAACAGCAAGTCTTCATTAATTGTGTGGCCTAATGAGATTTATTTATTATCTCTTGGCTCTAGACTCAATAGTGCACATTTGGTTCCTATGCCGGAGACTAGGGAGAGGATCTCATTCTTCAATATCAACAATCTCTAAGAGAAAGTTGATAGATTATGTAGGTTCCCCGTGAGAATGAAACAAGTCCTTTTAAGAGGAACTTGAGTAGCTTGGGAAGTTTAGTGTAGTGCGTCACTGGGTCCATGACGTCATGTCTTCAATACCACTTCTACCTTAGTAGACACCAGTAGCATATGTATTGAACTCGGGTTCTGCCCTAAGGTTGAATTATTGGAGGGCTATTTCTTTTCACCCTTTTCTCATTTCATTTTTTTTTCATTCTTTAACCCCTTCAGTGCTTACTGAGATTTCATTACTAGAACCTTGTTGGGTTTATTCCAGTTCTAGCTCTATCTCAGTCCGCACTCCTCACATATTCTCATTTTTCTCCTTTTTTCAATATACCTAAGGACTTCTACACTATCTAGTAGATTGTCCCTGGGTAGATCCCTCCAGTTCTGACGGGATCGTGGGAACGAATACCTAACCTAACCATCCTTATACCTCCATGCACAAAATAAATTGGTCAGTCTTTTGGTATTGTTCATTCCGGCTCGAAACCAATTGAAAATCATTTGAAAATCAATCAAGGTACTTGTGATATAAAATCAAAGCGTTTTGTACCTTAATTGTTTTTGATATTTTAGAAATTCTCTCCCTCAACATGTGCTTCAAGTATTGAAATCATTTTAGCACATGGAGGCAAGAGTACTTTTGAAATATTAGATTGAGAATGAAAGTCCCAATCTTTGATTAACATTTTCCAAAATAATCATCATCACTTCCCGATTAAATCTAGTATTTTAAGTACTTTGGATAAAATATTTTGGGAAGGATGAGGTTTTCAATCGATTGCTCCCCCTTAATATGTGCATCATGATTCGAAAGAGTTTTGCACATAATAGAGGGAACCTGCACTTTGAGACAACTCAAACACGTTTCAATCATTTTTGATTTAACATAGATGCTCCCCCTTAACATGTGCATGGAAAATTTGAAATCGTTTGGCACATGTAGGGAGGAGTGCTTGTTATTATATTTCTAAAACCACTTATTGAATTATCAGTTTATATTCAATTTAAATCACAAATTCTCCCCCGAACACAATTTTCAAACCCTTTGAGATTTGTGATCTTAATGGATTTAAATTATTGAAGGCTTTTAGAGGAGAAGATGTGGCTTATTTTTAAAACATTTAACTGATAAGGATCAGATTTTAAGACTTTAAACTCCAATAATCAAACATGCTTAGGTATCTTATTAAAACACAGCATCATTAGCCTTGGTCTGGTTCCAATTGTACAAAAATTGTTCTTTTAATTTTCCGAAAGAATACCTTGCTCATTTTTGTGCCAATTGTTTGAAAAATAACCTTTTTGTTTTGATTGAAATCGTTCACCCCCTCAATCAATGGCCGAGGTTTTTGATTGAGTGATAGAGATTTTGACAAATGATAAGTCCGGATGATTTACAAAATTAAGTCCGAGCTATTTTTCAAAGCAATTTAGTTTTCATTAGATGACAAGTATTTTTCAGAAGAATATTTAGAAGGAAAAATACTGGTGAGGAAACCTTTGTCTTTTTGGTGACAAACTTTCCTTATAAACATTTGTTTTTAGAAACAGAGCACGAGGTTTCAAAATTAGATAAAGCATGGCTCTGTTCTTTCTTTAAAAAAAATAAAATAAAATAAAATAAAAAAGATAAAAAAATAAACGGGTTACTGCCTGAAATGACAATAAACCTTCATTTTTCTCCATCTCATTTTTTTTAAAAAGAAATAAAATATATTACAGCTGGTCGAACTGCATCTAAAGACCTGTGCAATTCTTTGAATGACAAATCTAAGTCCGTAGATGTTATCGAAACCGGATAACATGAAATAAGACAAACAATATTTTTGGACTTTTTCAAAATTTTCTGATTTTTTTATGGGTTTTGAAATTTTATATTTTTCTATTTTCTTTTAGTTGGTTTTATAATTTTGTATTTTGCTTTTTGATAAAAATATTTACAGAAAATAGATGAAGAGATACCGTTACTCCTCTTCTTCCTCTTGAAGACGTTTGAGTGTCTCAGGTTGTAGACTCTTTAGACCGAGTCGTGGAAGAACAAACTCAAAACATTCTCTAGGAAGAGCTTTAGTGAAGATGTCTGCCAGTTGATATTCAGTCTTTACAAAGTATAGTTCAACCACACCTTTCTCTACTTGTTCCCTGATGAAGTGATGCCGAATGTCAATGTGCTTTGCTCTTGAATGTTGAACATTGTTGCAGCAGAGAGCAATGGCACTTCTGTTATCACAATATAGAGAAATTTTGTTGAATACAAAGCCATAATCAGATAATTGAGATCTCTTCCATAAGATTTAAGCAAAACATGATGACATGGCTATGTATTCAGCCTCTGTATAGGATATAGAAGTGCTCATTTGTTTCTTTGAAGACCAGCTTACTAACTTATCTCCCAAAAACTGAGCACCTCCTGACGTACTACGACGTGTATCTTGACACCATGCATGGTCTCGCATCGCATATCTTTGTTAGTGACATATCGGTGTCCTTGGTACCAAAGTCCCATGTTAATGGTTCCTTGGAGATACCGAAGACCCGCTTAACCGCTTCAAGGTGCTTTTGGTAGGCTTAGCACGGTATCTAGCACACATGCATACAATGAACATAATATCAGTTCATCAATGTGAGGTACATCGAGGATCCAATCATACTTCGGTATTTTGTTTGATCAACCATGATCCCTGAGTGGTCCTCATCCAGTTTTGTGCGCTCCACCATGGGAGTGTCAACAGTGTGGAAAACTAGAAGGGGGGGGGGGGGTTGAATAGTTTTACCAATTTAAAACTTCCTTTTAAATATTTAGATCGACTTATGTCAATCTATTTGGTTGTTTATGTTGGACGTTGATAGATAGATATATAAACGTGTAAATGAAAGATAAAGAGTAAGAAGCACATCACCACGACACAATTATTTATAGTGGTTCGGCTACAAGGACACCTTCCTTGCCCTACTCCACTCCCGAGTCACCTACTCGAGAGTTCGTAAACACTACACCAACTCCTTATGGCGGAGAAGCCTTCACAACGTCGCTTAACCTTTTCGGTACAAAGCTAAATACCGAGTTCTTTCACACCAAGGCGAACCACACCTAACACAACGTCGCCTACCCTTTATACGGTGCTAGGCTAACCACCGAGTTCTTTCACACCTTAGGAGAACTAATCCTATAACAACGTCGCCTACCCTTTATTAGGTACTAGGCTAAGTACCTAGTTCTTTCACACCTTAGGTGAACTACACCTTCACGACACAACACCTAATCTCAAGGAGATCTACTCCTTGTTACAACACCATCAAGGATATCACCATCCTTGTAAATAAACAAATACTTATATGTATAACGATGCACCTCATCGATTATACGACCTAAGCATTCTTCCCAAATGCTACTTGATTTGATTCATCGGCATCCTTCACTAATGCCTTTGACACAACGTTTGGCACCCTTCACTAATGCCTTCATCTTGACACCTTTAGCATTCTTCACTAATGCTTTGACACGGATGATGAGCACCTTTCACTAATGCTTTCATCTTGACACTTTCGGCATTCTTCACTAATGCCTTCAACCCAACATTTATGGAGAAAGGTAGATCTATCAACAAGAGAACCTTCGTTGTCTTGATGATGACGGCATGGCAACTCATGGACTTGAGCTTGCACGTCTTCAAGAAGTGGTGATCTTTCCTTTAAGAGGAACCTAGAAGATCACACAAAACAAAAGACAAAGACTACATAGATCTCTTGGATCCGAGGTTAGAGGTTAGAATACTTGGAGGAAGTATGTGTGTAAAGGGATGATTAGAAAGGAAGAAATGGCTCTCTATTTATAGAGGAAATTCACTCTTGCTTCCCGGATCCCACGGATCCTTCCATGGGATCCGGCTAGCACAAAGCTAGGGATCCGTGGTCCGCCTCCTCTTTGCCCATGGGTATTTTGGGTTATGGGTCATGGGTCATGGGTTATGGGTTGATCCATGGTTTTCAATCTAGATACAATGTACCTTAAGGATACATTGAACTTGTGTAAGTGGTATATATAAAACCATGGGTTATGGGTCGAAAACCATTTGCTAGTTTTTATCTATTTAGTATATATACTTGCTTTTACCCATTTTGGTATATACTTGTTTTTACCCATTTTAGTGTACTTAATATAAGTATGTATTAACCCAATATGTAAACACTAGTTGTTGTACATATGTATCTAACTCATAGAGTTACTTAAACATGTTAACCCAATATGTAAACACTAGTTGTTGTACATGTGTATCTAAGATATAAAATCACTTAATCTTGTTATAGTGTTTTATATGAAAACGTAAGTGTGTTAGAAAACTATTAGTTCAAACCATTACGTATTTTATTTGTTTCGTTAATATGATTTTACTTTTGTTATCGACAAAACATTAGAAGATCATAAAATATAATTAAACGTTTTCTGACTTATTTGTATTAACAATCTCCCCTTTTGTTGATGACAAAACATAAAATTATTTTAAGGAAAAGCTAAAATTAAGTAAATGTTTGAATTTGTAGTTTTACTTTCTTCTCCCCTTTTGTCGAAACAAAAGTGTTTGAAGAAACTAACACAATTTTTATAAGAAAAATTATAAAAGATGTAATGAGAGCAAGTGGCGGAATGATACTCGTCTTAACTCCCCTTGACGAGTCCATCCCTTTGAAAAAGGCGTCAAGAACATAATGTAAAATAAGCTACTCGTGTTTGCAATTAAGTTTGCAAATGGTTCGTCTAAGTGATAAAACGTGCTCCCCTCGAATATTGCAAAGTTGCAATGGGGTAACATGAAGTGTAATCCAAAATTGGATTAAGTTGCAAATGATTTTGCAATATTGTTTGACACAAAGCTCCCCTAGCTTTTATGGTGTCAAAATCTTCATGTGTTATTTTGAAAATCTACAAAGTAAAGGTTAGAAAACAAGAGTATAGTGCATAATTTCACGCAAAGAGACTCAAGTTAGTAGAAATTTGTGCTTACCCACGGATCCCACGGTTCCCTTCAAGGAGGGATCCGTCTAGTTATCGTGAAGGATCCGGCTATCTGTTCCAGTTTCTTCTTGATGAAGAAATGTCAAAGAGTGCAACTTGAGGGAATGAGATAACAGTACAATATAACAAGCACAACACACATAATAGTCATGACATAAAAGTATTCATTCAATAAAACAAAGAGATACACAACCAAATCTCTAAAAAATAAGAGAATGAACTAGCCAAATAGATGCTATTAATGCTAATAAGTTACTCCAAACTTAAGATTTGACTAAAAGCTTATTGGAGATCAAGGATGAGAAAGGTTTCCTAAGCATTCTCAGTTTGAGCTTGAAGCTCATGTATTAATACATCTAATTCATGTTTCATTCTCTCAACATGTTTGCAATGGTCGCACTCATAGTCATGGTCTTGAAGTGGAGGTTCAAGTGAAGTGGGTTGAAGATCTTCAAATGACTTTTTGGTGGCTCTAGGTACTAGTGAGGTAGGTTGAGTTGTGGAGGGTTTAGTAGATTTAAGTGATGAAGTCCTAGTGGAAGCACTCTTCTTGTGAACAAGTTTGATTGGTTTTCTTAGTGTGGAAGAGATCCTAGTTTTGGTGGATTTACAGAAGGTGATTTGGTTGAGGAAACTTCATGCATGATTCTAGCAAGTTTCTTGGGTGGTTCTTGAGTGGGTGAGTTAGCACTAGGAGCCTTAGTCATAGTGATGATGCTAGTAAGAACTCTTTTAGTTGTTGATTATGAGATGTGATTTGAGAGTGGTACCTTAACTCTAAGGTTGTTTGGTTTATAAAGGATGATATGAATTAGAAAATTAAATTCTTGGCCATTTGAAAGGTTAAGCATGCTTTTAAGGTTTTGATAAGTTCTATGAGGATAATCAATGAATGCTAAAGGTGGTTGGAGACTTAAAGGTGATTTGAATTCAAACATGGAGTGGTTCATGCTCTCTGCTGACTACGGATCCCGGATCCTCTCGATGAGGGATCCGCTTTGGTTAAAGACCGAGGATCCGCTATCGATGAGTTTAGGTGAGATCATTATTATTAATGGGTTTCGAGGTTATGACTCAATTTTAAAGTCTCTAGCTGTTGGAAATCTCAACCATAAGCAATGATGTTTAGTGTTTGATGACTAAGATGTTCTATGGCTTATAAGGGAAGAGCTTGGTAGTTGCCTTTAAGACTTAATCCACTAATGTTCTTGGAAATGTGATGATTGACATGCACAAGGTTGAAATTTAGAGTTTCACTGATCTAGGAACTCATTTAAGATGAGATGGAGTGTTTGGGTTAGCAATGTTAGACATATACTTTCACCCGGATCCCACGGTTCCCTCCTTGGAGGGATCCGTCTAGGCTATTCCTAGGGATCCGGCTCTCGTGATTATGAATGATTTGAAATGGGGTTTCTAGAGGCTAAAGCCTATCTTGTTTTGGGTGTTTCAGCTCTCCTAAGTGTTTTAGGAATAGAGGGTACTTGAATGATCATGAGTAATAAGTGTTTGTGCACATGATTGCTTTTTATGGAAGAAGGAAGGGACAAGAAGACTACCAATGGATGTCCAAGGATAACACTACGAGTTATGAGGGTGACAAGTCATAATAAATGATCCTAGTGATCAGGTTTTAGCTTGAGGTGATATTAAGAAAAATTCACACAAAATTTCAAGAATTGAAAAACTAATTTTTGTCTTACCTTGAGATATAAAAGACTAAAAACAATTTCCTAAAATTGTTTAGCTTGCTTTCCTAAGTGTTTTGAGAGATGAAACTTATTTTGTGAGTTAGTTGAAGTGGAAGTATGGTGAGTATTAGATGTGATGATAGAATCAGACTAAGATCGTAAGTAAGCCTTTAGTGAGTCTAGCCTTTCTCATCCTTGACGTGGATTTAGTTGGGTTCTAAAATCATATGCCAAGCTAATGTGATGTTATCTAGAAAGCAGTTTTGATGTACTGAATGCTGCATTGTTGATCTGATATCACGGATCCCACGGTTCCTTCAAGAGAAGGATCCGGCCAGGCTAATCCTAGGGATCCGGCATCTGCAGATCAGAAGCAACACAGAACCAAAAATGATGTGCAGATTTTCTACACTATTAAATTTATAAAACAAGCAATTAGGAACAAGCAAGCCATCATATAGCACCAGAAATAATATCCAAAATACCATAAACCAACAATCCTAAAAAGAAATCATTCAAACATAAGATGAATAAAAATAAACACATTCCTATTGTCTCTTTCGTCAATTCTTCCTCTTTCTTTTTGACGGCTTAGTGAGATTGTAAGCGAGGTTTTGAATCATGCCTCTTATTTGTTTGTATTCCGCGGTCTCGTTTGAAATGGTTGGAAGTTGTTCGTGGTATTCAAGAATGTCCAATTTAATGTTGGATACGGGGTCGATGTCCTCCTTATCTTTTTCTTCTTCTTCTTCTCCGGCCGAGGAGTCCAAGAGGGCTTCGGGTTTCTCTCCATTGACTATGAACCGTTTAGATGGTTGTTTAGTAAGGGGTACCATGACGTGATCGGAAAGGTAATGGTCATCGTTGATAGGGGATGGTTGCAATGCACTAACGTACTTACAAAGTCGTGTTAGGAGCATACCATATGGGAGTACCATGTTGGAAGCTTTGAATACCCCAGCCATTCTCCTTACCATATAATAGGCAAGATTAAATGACCTTTGGTGGATAAGACAATAGATCATTTGCACAAGGCATGCGTTTGGATGATCTTTGTTTCCAACTAGGCTAATGATGTTTTCTAAGGATTTCTTCCCATTTTCTAAACATGGGATGCATTTCAAAAGTTCCATTTTAAAGGGATTACGGTGAATTAGCTTTTGTTACGATCGAACGGGATTGGTCGGTCCTAATCTTAAAGATAGTATCGCGAATGGTTTGGGATTGTCGAGAGGAGTGTTGTAAAGAGGCTTAGGATCAAGTACAAGGTTTTGAGCGTTAATTGCCCAATCTTGAGAGTACATACAAATTCCTTCACAAGGAATGCGAAGAATTTGAGCAAAAGTGTTGAGAGGAAGAGTAAAGTTTTTGTGTTGATGATAAAGGCGATTGAGATGCTATTATCGGTGTTTCTAATGATCCTAAAGCTTTTGTAAAACTCAAAATGAAAACCGGACAAATTTGTTCATCAATGTCAAGAAGACAATCAAAGTTGATTGTCGAGAAAACTTGACGAGTGTCGGTATTCTCAAGGAAACATTCCTTGACTACACGACCTTCGTGAATAAGTCGTTTTGTGAGGCTTTTGAAAATTTTACGGTTAGTTTTGGTCAGACCCCTTTTACGATAGTAGTGAGTAAGATAGTGGACGGTGTCATGATGATCTTGTTGAGTAGCTTTGGGCATGGTTGGTCCTAGAAATACAAATTTTCCAGTTAGGTAAAATTAGTTGGAAATGGGTTTATGGTTTATGATTTGTATTAACAATGTTGCGAACACAATGTGATTTAGTTAAAAGCCCTTTTCACGATTAATTAGAAACCCTAATTAAATTAATTTGATTAAAACTTAAGGAACCATAAACCCTAGAATGAAGATGATGAAAATTAGAACAAGTTAATGTAATTACTTACAATGGTGTTCTAGGAGAAATACTTTGAGGTTATGAAAGCCAATGAGGATGGATGCGTAGCTTGTTCATTTTGTGTTATGAGAATAGAGGAAAAAGATCGGTGGTGATTTTGAAAGCGTATGGTGAGTTCATTCCACGGTTCCCGGATCCTTTGTATTTGGGATCCGGCTAGTACAACTAGAGGATCCGCTATTAAGAACATAAAAAGGTTGATTGACAATCTTTTGTAGTATGCTTACGAATAGCTTACAAAAAATAGTTCGGAGGTTTTAGATGACGATTGTTTTGAATGACGGCTTTTGATGAATCTCATATCGAGGATGTGATGGCGAAGAAAAAATTATTCCCTATGACGAGAAAGGTGGAAGAGTGACGAAAGAGACTTCTAACGCTCTTAGTGTTTATAATAATCAAAGTAGTACTTGTGAAAATAAGTAGAACTCAAGTATCCTATCTAATGAAAAGTAGAACATACCTTTATGCTTCTTGATTTGGTATAAAACCAAAGATACTTCATGAGCTTTTAAAGTAATCCTTTGTACTAGATGTACTTAAGTTGTGATTACTTTAAGAATCCTTCCTTGAATGTTGACTTCATCTTTGAGTGAAGATTTTGGAAAATTCTAGCATGAAAATTACTCGAGAACGGAATATTGTTAGAATCATCTATCAATGTCCAACAAAATGATTTAATGAAAATATGATCCCAAAAATCCTTCTTTGTAGTTTTTCAAACATACACGGATCGTATCAAGTCTTTAAAGTACAATATACTTTAAGAAACTTGGTTACGAAGCTCTGGTACCAATTGTGGAAAACTAGAAAGGGGGGGGGGGTTGAATAGTTTTACCAATTTAAAACTTCCTTTTAAATATTTAGATCGACTTATGTCAATCTATTTGGTTGTTTATGTTGGACGTTGATAGATAGATATATAAACGTGTAAATGAAAGATAAAGAGTAAGAAGGACATCACCACGACACAAGTATTTATAGTGGTTCGGCTACAAGGACACCTTCCTTGCCTACTCCACCCCCGAGTCACCTACTCGAGAGTTCGTAAACACTACACCAACTCCTTATGGCGGAGAAGCCTTCACAACGTCGCTTAACCTTTTTCCGGTACAAAGCTAAATACCGAGTTCTTTCACACCAAGGCGAACCACACCTAACACAACGTCGCCTACCCTTTATACGGTGCTAGGCTAACCACCGAGTTCTTTCACACCTTAGGAGAACTAATCCTATCACAACGTTGCCTACCCTTTATTAGGTACTAGGCTAAGTACCTAGTTCTTTCACACACCTTCATGACACAACACCTAATCTCAAGGAGATCTACTCCTTGTTACAACACCATCAAGGATATCACCATCCTTGTAAATAAACAAATACTTATATGTATAACGATGCACCTCATCGATTATACGACCTAAGCATTCTTCCCAAATGCTACTTGATTTGATTCATCGGCATCCTTCACTAATGCCTTTGACACAACGTTTGGCACCCTTCACTAATGCCTTCGTCTTGACACCTTTAGCATTCTTCACTAATGCTTTGACACGGATGATGAGCACCTTTCACTAATGCTTTCATCTTGACACTTTCGGCATTCTTCACTAATGCCTTCAACCCAAAATTTATGGAGAAAGGTAGATCTATCAACAAGAGAACCTTCGTTGTCTTGATGATGACGGCATGGCAACTCATGGACTTGAGCTTGCACGTCTTCAAGAAGTGGTGATCTTTCCTTTAAGAGGAACCTAGAAGATCACACAAAACAAAAGACAAAGACTACATAGATCTCTTGGATCCGAGGTTAGAGGTTAGAATACTTGGGGAAGTATGTGTGTAAAGGGATGATTAGAAAGGAAGAAATGGCTCTCTATTTATAGAGGAAATTCACTCTTGTTTCCCGGATCCCACGGATCCTTCCACTTGGGATCCGGCTAGCACAAAGCTAGGGATCCGTGGTCCTCCTCTTTGCCCATGGGTATTTTGGGTTATGGGTCATGGGTCATAGGTTATGGGTTGATCCATGGTTTTCAATCTAGATACAATGTACCTTAAGGATACATTGAACTTGTGTAAGTGGTATATATAAAACCATGGGTTATGGGTCAAAACCATTTGCTAGTTTTATCTATTTAGTATATACTTGCTTTTACCCATTTTGGTATATACTTGTTTTTACCCATTTTAGTGTACTTAATATAAGTATGTATTAACCCAATATGTAAACACTAGTTGTTGTACATATGTATCTAACTCATAGAGTTACTTAAACTTGTTAACCCAATATGTAAACACTAGTTGTTGTACATGTGTATCTAAGATATAAAATCACTTAATCTTGTTATAGTGTTTTATATGAAAACGTAAGTGTGTTAGAAAACTATTAGTTCAAACCATTTACGTATTTTATTTGTTTCGTTAATATGGTTTTACTTTTGTTATCGACAAAACATTAGAAGATCGTAAAATATAAATAAACGTTTTTACAGCTTATTTGTATTAACAAACAGGGTCACAAGAATAAAATCCAAATTTCTTTAAAATTTCATTAGCATATTTAGATTGATTAGTGAAAATGCCTCCAGGACTTTGTGAAATTTGTAATCCCAAGAAAAATGACATTTGTCCCATCATAGACATTTGAAATTTGGAGCCCAACTCCTTTGAAAAACGGTCACATTTATTAGGGTCGGTCAAGGCAAAAATAATATCATCAACATAAATTTGAACATGAATTAAGTGTTTGCCTGACTTTCTGGTGAACAATGTGGGATCAACTGCTCTTTTACTGAATCCATTTGTCAATAGGAACTTTGACAGCGTATCATGCCATGCCCTTGGAGCTTGCTTCAAACCGTAAAGAGCCTTCTTCAAGAAATAGACATGGGTAGGATGCTCTGGATTCACAAAACCTTTGGGTTGACTGACGTAAACTACTTCTTTGAGGTCTCCATTAAGAAAAATAGTCTTTACATCCATCTGATAAACCACCATGTTCTTGCTAGCAGCATTAGCAAGGAAGATTTTGATAGCCTCAATTCGTGCAACCGGAGCAAATGATTCCTCAAAGTAAATACCCTCCTCTTGTCGGTATCCTTCAGCCACAAGTCTTGCCTTTTTCTTCAGAACATCACCGTGTTTATCAAGCTTTACTTTAAAGATCCACTTGAGAGCAATGATCATAGCACAGTCTGGAGCAGGTAATAATTCCCATATATCAAGACGATAAAACTCATGGTTTCTTCTTGCATAGCACTAAACCAGTTGTCCTTAGACATTGTTGTTTTAATATCTTTAGGTTCGATCTTTGATAATACATAATTGAAGAAGCACCATAAGGCATCTGTGGCAAGTTGTTTACGAGTGGATACCGGGCGAGAGGGGTTCCCAATAATGTTGTCCAATGGATGATCATGTGTCCATTTTTTGAGGTGTTCATGTGGTTGGTGATGAGGAACTGATGTAGCAGAATTTGGATCCCCTGATGAAGATGATTCAGGTGTTGGTTCAGGGGCGAATATATTTTCAAACGGTGCATCTTTTGTAGTGGCAAAGGGATTATCTCCATCAAAGTTGGCAGTAAAATTTCCTCGATGTAAACTCGAGGATTGAGGATTTGAGGATGATGATGAGTGATCTGCAGCAGGCGCTTCTTGAGTTAGAGACAAAGAAACAGTTGGGTTATCTGTGTTGATTGGATTAGGAGCCGCCACTGTTGATGGTGTAGAATGAGCATTATCAAGAGGTTCATAGCATTCATCAAACATTGGATCAAACAATTTCTTCAAATCTTCTCCCGATGGAGGTACATATGGAACTGTAGGTGAGGGATTCTGTACAAGAGAAGAACTAATGGGACTACTTAATGAATGTTGAAATGCGAGTCCAGAACTAGATTGTCCAGGAGCCATTTGCTCAGACAGCTCATCGAATGTGACGTGAATAGTTTCCATGATATCTCGGGTTGTTTTATTGTAGATTCTGTAACCCTTCCGGTTTGGTGCATAACCAACAAAAACACCAATGTCCGCCTTAGCTCTTAACTTTCCTAAATCTTGACCATCATTTGTTGGATAGCATAAAGCACCGAATACACGAAGGAAAGAGAGATCTGGTTTTCGGTTGTGGATAAGTTCGTAAGGAGTTTTTCCATGCGTGGTGTGAATAAGGGAACGGTTTTGGGTGTAACATGCAGTGGCAATGGCTTCTTCCCAGAGAAACATTGGAACCTTTGAGTATATCAGCATCGTCCTTGCAGCTTCGACAAGAGTTCGATTTCGTCTTTCAACTACACCGTTCTGTTGAGGAGTACGTGGGACACTTCTTTGATGACTGATTCCAATGCTTTCGTAGAACTGGCTTAGTTCTTTGTTTACAAACTCAGTTCCATTGTCTGTTCGGATAATCCTGACCGTTTTATTAAAACGAACCTGCAGTTGTTTAATAAGTTTGATGATGACATCTGGAGTTTCATACTTTGACCTCAAAAACTTTACCCAAGTAAACCAAGAATAGTCATCAACCGTGACAAGTACATGTTTCTTCCCGTTTTTGGGTTGCACTCTCATGGGTCCGCACAAATCCATATGAAGAGTATGAAGAACTTCCAAAATTGAGTTTGCAGGCTTAGGTTTACGGGCATATTTCTTGCTTTTTCCCAATTGGCATGCTGAACAAAGGTGATCTTTCTCATTTTTTTAATCTGGGCAAACCTCTTACCAGGTCCTTTCTAGAAAGATCATTTATGGTTCTGAAGTTCAAATGATTGAGACGAAGATGCCATAACCATGACTTTGTTTTCGAAGCCTTTGACAACAAGCAGATTGGAGAAGACTTCATCATGTCTTCGATGGAGATGGTGTAAAGATTAGTTCCACGTGTTCCCTTTAAAATTTCAACACCATCTAGTTCTCTAACGAAGCAAGTATGTTTTCTAAAGGCCACTTCTAGATCAGAGTCACAGAATTGACCAATAGAGAACAAATTATGACCAAGACCTTCAACATAATAGACCCTGGAAATTACACTGTCACCAACAACATAATCTCCGCAACCCATAATTGCCCCAAAGTGGTCGTTCTCGAATCTAACAGTCCCGATGAATTTACTCACGAAGTTCATGAGCATGAGCGATCTCGGTCATATGCTTGGAGCGACTGAGTCCAAATACCACGAGCGATTTATCGACCTGCAGTTGAACACAAACAAGTATGGATGACTGGAAAATTTTGATCCCCATGCAAGAATGGGTTCCATTTGGTTAGTAAACAAGATTGGAACACCCACATCAGAAGCAGAATCAATGATATCATTAGAGCTAGATGCAGGACTAGTAGTGACAGTAGATCTATTCAAAGTATGTTCACTTTTTAAAGGTATGATTCTACCAGTGGGCATCCATTTCCTAACGGGCATTGATCTAGATAATTTAGGGCACAATTCATTTAGATTGAATTTACGACCAGTATGTATCCATTGATAACCTACATTACTAAATTTTTTTCCTGTTGGTCTCCAATGTTTTTTAATCTTTTTCCACCATGGTTTTCTGACATCCTTAACCTGTTTAGCAATTCTGACAGTTTTGACTGGAGATTTAGCAACATAATTTAATTCATTCACAGCACATTCATGATAAGTACCAGAAACCAAACATTCATTACATGTTCTACAAATCGTAGTAGAATTCTAATTAATTACAGTACGCTTATAGCTAATGCTAGAATCAACACAATTCATCTTATTAAACTCAAACTTATTGTTCCTAGGGTGGTCTTCTACTTTCTTCCCTTGATCACTCTTAGCTTGCGAGGTCCTATCTTGCTTTGTATTGCGTGGAGGCTTTGACCTGCTTGCTATAGTGTCACTGATTACTCCTGTAGAGGAAACGATGGGAACATTAGTTGGTTTCACTACTTTCTGCATTCCTGGTCTAGAAGTGTTGGGATCTGAAGTACTAGGAGGCACATCAAAGGTCACTTGCTTGAATTTCGACATGAAACAAGGCACATCAAGGGTCACATGCTTGACTTTGGGCATAGACCAAGGCATAATGACTCTATCTTTCTCAGTACCAGATTTAGGACATACAGTTATTAGGCATTCTAAAAGTTTCTGAGATCGTTTGGCATATAAGCATGCATCCCTAATCGCACTATCAAGTGGTTTCTCTATCTTATCCTCTTTAACAATCTCACTGAGACATTCTAGACTATCCTTAAGGTACAAAAAATATGTTTGACATGCGAGTTCATAGTTTCTAAGATGAGGGGGAATATACTTCACAGTCATAGGATACTTAGCACAAGCAAGAACCTTTGGTGCAGTAATCTCACAACTGGTGATTGGCATTTTCCCTTTTACCTGACTCTTCAGATTCTCAATTTCATTTTGCAAAAAAGTTACCTTTTCATTGTTCTTGTCACGAGTGACTTTAATTGATTCGTAAAACTATTTGAAATGCAGTTTAACATTTTCATTTTCTGCTAGAAAGCACTCATTTTCATGTTGTAATGCATTAATGATGTTTTGAAGATGAAAATTCTGAGAATTTATAGAATCTAAAGGAGGAGGTATATGGGAGCCAGTCATTTCATTCTTATCTCCTTTTAATCTGGAAATTTGAGCTTTCAACCTTTTGATCGTGTTGCACTGAGCTCGAATCTGTTCATCTCGCTTTTTTAATTCAAAAACTGTATCAAATTCAGGAGCATCCGAAGATGTCTTGGAATTCGAGGTTTTAACATTTTCTTTGAGATGTTGATATTTTAATTGCAAAGCAAGATATTCAACTTCCAATTTAGAATATTGTCTGACCATGTTATCATGATCATCCCTTTCAATTTTATCATGCAATTTTGAATTCGTTGTTTCAAGCTCAATGACATGATCATGGGAGACTTTCAAGGCAACAGATAATTCATGAAATTGAGAAGCAGTAATAGAATAATTTGTAGCAGTGTAGAACACATCTTGAGCAATACATCTAGATATCAAATTATCGTTAAAATGTGAAGATTCTTCCTCTCAATCTCATTGGTCTTAAGCTCACATTCATTTCTTTAATCTCTGTATCTATGCCCTTTTGAAGACTCTCAAATTGTTCTTTTAGTTGTTTAAAGAAAGGCATAACCTCAGTTAAATAACACTCTTTAGTTTCTCAAAACCCCTTTCCCATTCAGTAATCCATGTGGGCGTGATTCTCTTCTTACACGTTTTCTCAAAATCAACAAATAATTGGTAAACTACATATAGGCTGATTAAGGTCTTGCTTTGAGTAGGAAGAGTTATGGGCACTAAGTGCATAGGTATATTTGGAGGATACACAGTGGTTGGAGGAAATTTCCTACAAGGGGAATTCTTCTCAATAAGATTATCAACTTTTTGCTTATCCAAATCTTTCTTCCAGAACACTTGCTCAGGGGTCAATTGAGTTTGAGGTTTAAACTTATTCAAGGCAATCCAATTTTCCTTAATGTAATCATGGGATTCAAGCGTTATATTATTCTTTATACACCAAGGATCTTTTAGTTTCTTTGCCATTTTTTCTTTCGAGGCATCTTCTAATTTTCTATCCTCTTCAGTGCCCTCTATACATGATGGTGTTTGTCTAGGCTTAAGGATCTCATGGCCATCATAGATTACCTTTTGAGCAGCTTATGCTTTCTTACCAACCTCAGGATTGGGTTCCTATACTAGATTAGTACTGTGCTCATCGCTTAACACTCTATGCTTATTGATCAAGTGAGCAATATAAATGGTGTTCCCTTGTACGTATAGCTTGTTTTCAAGTTTGTTTTTCAAAGTTTTTAGGTTGGAAAAATCATTTAAAAGTTTTGATTCCTTAGCATTAAATTCCTGTTTAAGCCCTTTTACATTTTCTTGAAGTTATCGCTTTTGCTTAACAGTTTTATTAAGCTTTTCTTGTAAGGAGTTTAACTCTTGTTTTAACATTTCTTCCAAAAAATTACTTTTTCTAATAATTGTACGTATTTGGTTATCCATCTCCTGCTCACGGGTAGTTAGTTCAAATTTAGCACGCTGTTCATATATGGCAACTTGTTCCTTATAGGCATTTAGTTCAGAGGTTATGGAATCATCAGGAGCACATGCAGTGTATTCATCAAAAATATAGTCATCATTGACTGCAGAAGATGCATCACTTGGTACAATTTCACTTTCATCTTGTTTCACATATTGATCATATGGGAAAACATTGCTATTACCCATATTTTCAATATTTGATTCAATAATTTCAGTTGATTGTACTTTGTCATGAATCTTTTGCCCATCAATCTCATCATATAATTTTAATGCCTCTGATATGATCGATTCCTTGGAGGGACTAGCCTGTTGTGGTGAAGGAACCTTTGGAGAAACCATTGGTGAGATACTAGCCATAAAGATGGTCTGTGCAGTTGGTTCATCATCAACATCCGAGTCAAATGCATCACAATCTTTAACTTGAAATGCATTGGTATTGTTCTGACCCATACCCTGCACCGGCTGTTCATCGACATCAGCATCATAAGTTTTGGCATTTCCCTCAGCTAGGAATAGCAATTCTTCCTCATTCAACACAGCTCCACTATCTTGAGCTTGTACCAGTAGCATTTTGTCTCTGAAGTACTCTGCATTTTGTGGACATTTTGGAATAGTGCAGTTCCTTGCTATGTGTCCTTCTCCACCACAGTTGTAACACTTGATTGGCTTTCCTTGACCCTGGGCCATGTTCCTTCCATGATTTTGATTACCCGCGTATCCTCCACCAATACCAGCATTCCCATAACCAACGCCAACCCCAACATTTCCTTGCTCATTATGTGGAAGATAAGCATTTTGCCTTCCCTGCACGTTTTGCACAACTACCCTTTCATCTTTAACCGTAGCATTATTCTTAATGTTAGAAGCAGTTTTGAGATGATTGTTGGTATGTGAGGTAAAGTTCAGGTTTTGCTTAACCATTAGAGCCAGTTGATTGACAAGTTGTTCCATGAATGAGTCTGAAGGCTTATAACTTGGATCTGGAATGAGTTTGTGATTACCATCCCCAGTAGGTATGACTTGTGATGCCTTGGTGGTTATTCCCACATTAGTGTAGAATGCAGTTGAATCATTTGAAGAACTTGCATCACCAGTATTGGTATTAAACTTTTCCGTGACTATTCGTTCAAATGCAGCATGCTTCTCATTTTGGAGCAAATAAGCATACAATTGCTCATAATTGGTGTTCCTCAATCCTTTGTTCAGTTTGACAGCAATGAAATTTTTTTGCCATTCGGGATTCATGTTGTTCACAAACTTTGAATTGAGCTGGATATTTGGCATTGTCATTTTGATATTCCTCATATCATTTACAAGCTTGTGGAATCCCACATAATATTCAGTAACACTTTCCCCTTATTTCATTTTAAAGTTCTTAAAGTCATCATAAAGCTAAGACTCCCTGTCTTCTTTAGTCAGTTCTGAACCAGAGAGAAGCATCTTAACATTATCCCATACTGCCTTAGCTTCAGTGTTGTGATTGATCAGCTTGTAAATGTCCTTAGGTAAACTTTGAAGTATAATGTTTGAAGCTCTGATGTATGCATCATATCTCTTTTTCTCCTTATCATCAAGCTCATCATACATCTTTGGTCTATCCAATCCCAATACGACTGAACCATCAGCAGTGGTTTCAAGGATATCTCTAGTAGTTTCAATTTGATATGGTCCTTCATCAATTGACTTAAGTATGTTAACCCTATTTTCCTTTCCTAAGAAATACAGTCTGATTCTTTAAGCCCAAGAGTCATAATCAGTTCTATCCAGCATGGGAGGACGAGTATCGGATCCTGCAGCTTGAACTTAATCAGCAATGGAAGAAGTGATCATAGACATGATTACAGATTCGACGGGATTTTACTACTCTTTGATTAAACCGGAAAATAGATTCTTTCACGGGATTTTACTAAATCAAGAGAAAATCGTAAAACGTAACACGAAGAAACGACAAGTCTCAATAGACAACTCGCACCCTTGATAAACCACTTCAGTCAAATCGAACCCTTGACAAACCGCTTCAGTCAAATCGCACCCATGACAAACTGCTTATGTCAAATCGCTTCCTACTCAAATCGCATAAGTGTCAAAACGCTTAAGTGTCAAATCACTTGATTAAAAAGTCTCTTAAGAGACAAATCACTTAAGTTGACAAAACGCTTAACAGACAAAACGCATAACACTCAAACCGCATAAATTGACAAATCGCTTAGTACACAAGTACGCCCACTACTTCCACTACTTTGTCCTTTCTTGTCGTTTTGTCTCAATAGACAAACCGCTTCTTTGACAAACCGTTTCACGAAAATAGGACAAACTGCATAAAATAGTGACAAACCGCTTCAGAAAGCGTTCACCCGAGAGACAAATCGCATGATTTTCAAGACAAACCGCTTCAATGAAATCCTATTCGAGGGTCAAACCGCTTCAATGAAACTTTCAAATACAACACTTTTCAATCCAAAAACAATCCAACCACGATGATTCAAGCCTTCCAAACCAAAACCTAGACACTTATAATGATTCTAAACACAAAAGTACAATCAAAATTCAAACTTTAACACTAGAAATGATCCAAATGATGAAAACTACTCTAAACTCATTCAAACCCAAAAACCTTATGAAAACCACTAGAAATCCAAGAACATGAAATATGAATGATCAAACCATCGCTCTGATACCATTTGTAATATATTGGTTTTCATAAACACACAAATATACAAATCAATGGGGCGTACAAGATGAGTTTCAGAGAGAGAAAGTGAAGAGAGTTGGGAACTTTAGTGAGACAAAGAAAAAAGATATTATGAAAGCTCCAACCCTTTGCCTTGCTAGGCAAAGGGTATTTATAGGTTCTTACAAGACACGCCTCCTACGGGTTGTGGATCAGGTATACAGTGGTTAAAGACCCGTCCGTCCTCCACAGTGTTACTTAACGAACTACTTAATAACACTAAATGACTACGACTACGAGCTTTCTAACGAATACATATACTTGAGGTGACCGACTCTTTAACTGCAGGATTTTCTAAATCCTAACACCGCTTTCTTTCCGGCCTCAGACGCCCTTTGAATTCTGTTTTTTGTACAAACACCCGGATGTTTTTATGTCCACTTTCGTGGTTCTTCTATTGTGGGTGCTTCTTATTTATTTGGTTTGTTGCGGCTAACTCTCCCAGGAGAAATGCCTTGGTTACCTTTCACATTTCATCCACTGTCTGGGGTATATTGTCATTAAGTCATTTGATCAGCTCAGGATTTGTTATCCCGTGCATGAAACCCGACACCCGCATGCATTCCGGGGCACCCTTCACGTGCATACTCTCTACCTTGAATCGCTCCAAAAATGCCTCAGTAGACTCTCCTTCCTGCTGCTTTATGTGGTGCAGCTCTACAGGGTCCTTTGTGTATTTCTTTTGTTAAAGGAAGTATGAGAGAAAGCTTGTTCTTAGCTATTCGAAACTGTCAATGCTTTCTGGACGGAGTTCATCAAACCAGACGCGGGCGTGCCTCATTAGGGTGGAATTGAACATGTGGCACCACGTTGGCATGGGTCAGTGCTCCACTTTGGCCGCTGTCTAGAATTTTTTGAGGTGATCCTCCGGGTCCCCTGTCCCGTCATACGTCCTTGTTCTCTTTGGGATTTCGAAGTTCTGTATCCACTGGGTGAAAGGATCTACATCAGCTATGTCGTAGGGAGAGTACAATTCGTCAGCTTCATTTCCTGACTTGTTCTTTGGAGTGGACTTCCAGTGTCCTCTTATGGTTTCCTCACTTTCCAGGGGAGACATCTCCTTAGGCCTACTGGGGTATGAGAAGCACCTACGAGGGCCGAGCTTTTTCTTTTTTGATGTCTTTCGGCCGAATGCCTTGCTGCCGCCTTTTCTTTCTTAAGCTTTTCAGCTTCTTTTCTCCGCTGCCGGCGGGAGGACGCTTTTGACCTGAGTCTGGAGAACACACCCGTCTTTTTGTCTCCTAGTCTTGTGGTCATGTGTGGATGTTCTCTTTTCGGCCTGGAGAATATGTCTGGACTTGACCTCCGACCCTCCGTCGGGCTTTTCTCTCTAGAGCGCTCAGTTTCTTGACTGCTAAGTCTCGAGAAGACACTTTGTGACCTGGAATACTCCGTAGGGTCGGATCAGTGATAATGCTACACGCGTCGTTCAGGGTCAAAGGAACTTCCTTTTCTTCGAGCAAGTTTTATAACACCCTAGGCAGTGAACCTAATCATTGTAGTGTAGTATTAGGATAAGCCACGAGTATTGATATCGTTCTCTAGGGGAATAAGAATGCTAGTGAGAAGTTACTACGCTAAGGTTGGGGTTGAGGAAGATTATTTTTTATCTTTTTATGGTTTTTAGGAATTAGAAAGGTATGAATCTCGGGGTTTGGATTTGCGGGTTGGTATTTCTACCGATTACTCTACTTATCTAATTATCTAATCTAAGGTGTATATAGTCTATGTCTAATTATTGTGTGCTCGTATGATAGTTTAAAGATGTGTTTACTTAGATTTTATTACTCCTTAATTATCTCCTGTTGATGGTTGAATTGTCACGTCCTTATTCTTAATTGCGTTGTGTGTCTAAAGTCGTAGGGTATGCGTTTGTCCCTAACTCTTTGAAACTACCAAAGGGTCTCGTCTACAAAATCTCTAGGAATTATAAACTCTAACTCTAAGGTACTTTTTGGATGATTTAGCCTACAACTACTCTAGGTGTTATAGTCTAAGGTTCACAAAGATTAATCAAGCATTAACTACACAACGAATGACCTATCGCATTACTAGATCATTAACAATTAAGATAAGAGACAACCAATCAATATTCAATAATTAAGTTTCATATTCCCTAAGCAAACACACAAGTAAATTAGCCGAACATGGAGAACATGCAAGCATACACACAAATAATTGAAGACATAATTGAATTAATGAAGTAAAACACTTATCTTGTGGTAAGATAGGGTTTGGAACCTAAAATACTATACAAGAAAGCCTTGGTTCGGTTTAGGTTTTACTCCAAAAGACTACACTAAAACTAAAAATTTGGATTCTATATATAAGATTACAATCGTGACGGCGTCACCTTTGAATTGTGGCGTCGTCGAGTCGCCGTCATTAGGGTTTCGTCTTGGCACGTTAGTCATGCGACGGCATCACCTTATGCTTGTGGCGCCGTCCCTTGATCTCGGACGCCGTCTGGATCAAATCTAGGCCGTGCGAGTTGCGACGGCCTACTCTTTTAAAGCGACACCGTCACTTGAAAATAAGCAATTTGGCTCTCGAGCCATCACGAAGTGCTTCGACGGCGTCGCAATTAACACGACACCGCCCCTTGTATTTTTGACTTGAGTGTCTTGATTCTTGACTTTGGCCATTTTCTTCGTATATTCACGCCTTTTCGTCCAAATAAGTGCCATTCCACTAATTTGCCTTCAAGAGACCTAAAAAGTGAAAAGGAACGATATTAAGTAATAACGGATACAAAAGTGATCAAATAAGGGCTTAAACGACCCCTCAAAAAGGTACATTTTAAAACCTTATCAAATATCCCTACACTTGGTGTTTGCTTTTCCTCAAGCAAATGTGCTTTTTAGCCAATTAATTTATAAGTTAGGGGTCATGAAGCATTGGTTTAGAACAATCCACAACACATATAAGCCCCGAAAAAGTCATAACAAGCACGGAAATTACATACTAGCACCTCACATGGGGTGTTTGGTTACTCACATCTCTCGGGTGTATATGAAATATAACAAGTTGCAAAATGGAAGATAAACACTCATTAACCGGTCCTAGTACATAGATTACCATAGGCTTGAGAATATATCAAACCTCCATCGCTTTGGCGTAAGCACCTAGAAAAGACTATCAAAGAGGTCTTTAAGGGGTTGTAATGTTAGGCTTACGGTAGGGAAACAAAGGATTTGGTGGGATAGGCTATTTAGTGGTGGCAAGTCAAAAATCTTTATGTTACAAGCATATGAAGAATGGCGTTGCTAAGCCAAGACTCGACACTCTAAACTCTAAATAACTGAAATAAACAAACATAAATTTAAAGATAGATGTAGGATAGTAGCCGTTTTTTTTTTTTTTTTTTGAACACTCTATTTTTTCTTTTCTCTTTTTCTATTTTTTTTCGATTTTTTTTTTCATACACTTTTACTCTACCATCCTCTACGGTAACATCAAAATGATAGGGATTTATAGGCACATCCCTACACTTGAGTTTTTATTACTCTAACACTAATTTGACACGAATTGAAAAGATCAAAACACTTGGGGTACGTTGTTACGAAAATAAGGGAATTTAACGTTCCCTTCCAGTCATTTCATAAATTTTAACTTTTCCCATGAGTCCCAATCGTCCCAAAACTGTGTACAAAGGATATGACTCGACTTAGCAACTCGTGCAAGCAACTAGATAATTTAACTAAGGGTTTGGGGTGACAACAATAATGCACTAAAAGTGAGTGCATACAAGGTAGGCTAAGGCGATTTTGGTGTACATTTGGGGGTGGGGTGTAAACAATGCTCTTCATTGATATTCCGGAAAAAATGAAACATCACGAGAACCGCGAAAAGGATAGGCTCTGAGGGGTTAATTAGGGGTATCGTGTACTAAAGATGAGTACAACGCAAAGGTGTGGGGGAATTACTCAACCGATGTGGAAGAAGTAATTATATTATGGGTATCAAACAAGGGTTATCCTAATGCCTCTTATCATTTAGTTATTCCTAACTACACAAGTGTAGTCTTACTAGCGATCTCGGGATGCATCACAAAACAAGTTCTAGAATCTAATATACTACCGGTTCACACTCTAAGCATTAAAGATGAATGCTTTAATTCCTACTAATCTAAGGGTGATCCTCGCATTTTGGGTGGAATTTAGGTGGTAAAGAGTTTTGTGCTAGTCATGTAACTTCCTATCCGTGAGGCGCTTTTGTTAAGACTAATGGCCCACTCCTATATGTCATGAAAAATTTTAAATTTAGTGCCAAAATTACCCTAACCGACATTTTCTCATGGTTTATTACACAAATACAATTGGACAAAGCAAATAATCAAGGATAAGCATAGTTTCAAAGTTCCCTTTTGTTTTCCTCCTACACTTAAAGCGAACATTGTCCCCAATGTTCCCGAAATATCAAAGTTATGATAATAGAAGGTAATGAAAAAGCGAAGAAACTAATACTCCCCGATTAGCTCGGTAGGATCCGTGTAAAGTGGTGGTTAAATCCTTTTCAAGAAGAATGTATGCGTGAAAGCTCCTTCCAATCTTTGTATATTCTTCTTAATAAATTGAACACACACTTGAAGAAAACAAACGAAACCTTCACGTAAAATCGGCGATAATAATATATATAAGACTCTATTAAACTAGGATATAATGCTTGTGTAATGGATGTTTTAAAATTTCAGAAAATTAAGACTGGAAAATTCTAAAATTTATAAGTAGCTCGAAAATGAGAAAAAAGTAATATGTTGTTTTACTCCTTCACGGCCGTCAGTTGCGATCTGACGCCGTCGGTTATCTGACAAAAAGCGGTGCGATTTTACGGAAAAATTACGGAAAATTTACATCTTTAGAATCTGGAAAAATTTACGCAAAACATCCATTATGACTCGATAAAAGCATTTGACTCGAACAAACACACATATATATCTTTTAATTAATTGCAATTTTCATGTTTACGTTTCTTTTGGCGTGTGTAATCCTCCCTACACTTATCCTTTATGTAAAATACCTTTATATGCAATTAAGACGAGGTTAAAAACAAAATAAAGCATTTTCCAAATTTAAACATGAGAATAAGCAATCAATAAAAGATATATGACACTAACAAGCAAACAATTAAGCATGGGTTGCCTCCACGAAGCGCTTTTTTTATTTATGAGTCTTGTAGCTAGACTCGTAGTCGTACCCTACGTACCGATATAAGTAAGCCTATCCTTAACAATGTCATAAGGATCAAACTTATCATTTAAGTTCCTAGTAGTACGTTCGGTTCGATATGCCTTTTCAAACTTCTCTCCATCGGGATCATAGATTGTTATCCTAATGTGCCATTCTCCATTACCATCACTAGGCAGTCTATCCCAATCCCACTTATGTTTAGGCTTCTTAATTTTCCACTTATTCATAACAAGGTTGACGGGAAAACTTCCTAGGAGCTCGGTCATCTTCCTAAATACTAAGGCGTCCTCGAACGGATTCACTTCCATGTCCCTAGCCATTTCTTTTTCATGGAAAGTTGCTTTACTAGCAAAGGCTTCGTCTAAGTAGAAAGGTCGTTGGGGACCTATGAGGTTCTTATCTATCCAAGGTCCATACCTAGAAGGCGTTCTATCCAACCTAATCTCATGTGGGATTTCCTCTTCTTTGTAGTACGTATGCTTTTTGACATAGTAAATTGACATAGCACTCCCCTCTCCTACCACTATCTTGGACATCTTACAATCGATGATGGCACTAGCGGTAGCTAAGAATCCTCTTCCTACTAGTAATGGGCATGTCGGGTCCTTATTCATGTCTAGCATATGAAAGTCTGCCAAAAGAGTCAACTCTCCTACGTGTACTACCATGTCTTTTATTATCCCTACCGGATATGCAACACTACCATCCGCTAGACCTAAGATGGTTTTCCGTTAATTCTATCTTACCAAATTAAGGCTTCTATGGAGGGACAACGGAACAAGATTGATGCATGATCCTAAGTCGGCTAGAGCATCGAGAGGTTTGGAAGTTCCAAGCCTACACGGAAGAGTAAATAGCCCGGGATCGTCTAACTTCTTAGGTAGATTATTTCGCACAAAGGCGGACCCATGTTTTCCATGTTTAAGTTCTAACTCATATTTTTCTTTTAAAGCATTATAATAAGGTGCATGAGCTAATACTTCAAGGACCGGTTTTTCTTGATGGAGTTCCTTGTACTCCTCCTCTAGATTAGGTTTGGGTTCTTGGTTGACAGGTTTCTCAAGAGTAGGTTCTACCAATGGTGCAGGGCGTTGGTACCTCATTTTGGATTGCTTGGAACCCTTGTTGATAGCATTTACCGAGTGAACCGTTGGGTGTGAGGGACATGGATGTGCACTCTCCCATGGTGAACAAGAACATGAAGTTGACGAAATCAAATTCACTTTTGGGTTCTTTATAGTATCAATTGGGAGTGCTCCAATTTCCCGTTCATTAAAGGCTTTTAAGAGAGCATCAAGCTTATTTGTCATCTCGCTTTGTCTTTGCTTAAAATCGGCTTCAAGCTTATTCAATCGAGTCTCTTGAGATGACATGAATCTAGATGCAATTTCCTCAAGATTAGTGGGGTTCCCGGTGTTTAGAGAATTGAACCTATTAGGTGGACTAGATGAGCTTTGGGGTGTGCTTGAGTTTTGGTTCCACTTAAGGTTAGGGTGATTTCTCCATGAGGGGTAGTAAGAGTTTCCTAAGTTGTTTTGTTAGGGCTTGAAAGTGTACCACTTCTCTCCCGCTCCGTCGGTATGCATGGAGGCATAGTCCGCAAAAGCTTGTTCGGGGAGTCTTGTGCAATCACGAGTGTCATGGGGACCACTACATAACTCACAAGGAAGAGTGATTTTATTCACTTGATGTGAAGACTTAGGATTTTCATAGGAACTCATTAGGAATTTAACTTGATCTTCAAGCTCGATCATCCTACGGTCGGAAGATTGTGAGTCAATTGGAGGCAAGGAGATTGCCTTAACGGTTTTGGGCAACTCACGGGGATCATTCCAACTTTCGTTGTCATAGAGAGCAAGGTCCTCTATTATACCCCATGATTCTTCCGCAGTGAGATCACTAAGTTTTCCACCGGCCGCTTGGTCAATGGATAGCTTAGTGGGGACGTTGACATGATCATAGAAAATTTGGACTTGGAGCCAAAGAACAATGCCGTGATGAGGGACTTTATGAAGTAAGTCCTTGAATCGAGTCCATGGTTCGTAGAGAGATTCACCTTGACGTTGTTGGAACATCAAGATGTCATTCCTAAGTTTAGTGGTTCTCCCCGGTGGGAAAAATTGAGCAAGGAAGCGAGATGTGAGATCATCCCAACTTGAGATGGAGCCGGCGGGAAGTCGCTCAAGCCAATTACTAGCTTGGTCCCGTAGAGAGAATTGGAAGAGACGCAGACGCATGGTCTCCCGAGTAGTAGCATCAACGTCGATGGAATCAACAATTTTAAAGAATTCCCTAAGATGCTGATTAGGATCTTCGGAACGAAGTCCATGGACTGCACATCCGTTTTGCACCAACTGGATGGTGTCGGATCGCAGGGCCGTAGTTTGGGCTTGATCGAGAAGCTCAATGGTGTTCCTATAGCCTAGGTGGCTTGGTCTCGAGTATTCACCAAGAGTACGGGATCTTGGCGGGTCATTTGGTGGTAGGTTGATGAATGGTGGTTGGTTATCACCTTCCATGATGAAAAGTGATGGGATTACGAACAAAGGTCACGAAGAAGGGGGATAGACTACGAGGAAGCTAAAAATGAGAAAAAAATTTACTTGATAGGAATAAAGCAAAGAAACCTAAACGAGGTGGACTACTAACTAGCTATTCTATTCCCCGGAAGCGGCGCCAAAAACTTGATAACGCTACACGCGTCGTTCGGGGTCAAAGGAACTTCCTTTTCTTCGAGCAAGTTTTATAACACCCTAGGCAGTGAACATAATCGTTGTAGTGTAGTATTAGGGTAAGCCACGGGTATTTATATCGTTCTCTAGGGAATAGGAATGCTAGTGAGAAGTTACTACGCTAAGGTTGGGGTTGAGGAAGATTATTTTTATCTTTTATGTTTTTAGGAATTAGAAAGGTACGAATCTCGGGGTTTGGATTTGGGGGTTGTTATTTCTACCGATTACTCTACTTATCTAATTATCTAATCGAAGGTGTATGTAGTCTATGTCTAATTATTGTGTGCTCGTATGATAGTTTAAAGATGCGTTTACTTAGGTTTTATTACTCCTTAATTATCTCCTATTGATGGTTGAATTGTCACGTCCTTATTCTTAATTGCGTTGTGTGTCTAAGGTCGTAGGGTATGCGTTTGTCCCTAACTCTTTGAAACTACCAAAGGGTCTCGTCTACAAAACCTCTAGGAATTATAAACTCTAACTCTAAGGTACTCTTTGGATGGTTTAGCCTACAACTACTCTAGGTGTTATAGTCTAAGGTTCACAAAGATTAATCAAGCATTAACTACACAAAGAATGACCTATCGCATTACTAGATCATTAACAATTAATATAAGAGACAACCAATCAATATTCAATAATTAAGTTTCATATTCCCTAAGCAAACACACAAGTAAATTAGCCGGACATGGAGAACATGCAAGCATACACACAAATAATGGAAGACATAATTGAATTAATGAAGTAAAACACTTATCTTGTGGTAAGATAGGGTTTGGAACCTAAAATCTTGTACAAGACAGCCTTGGTTCGATTTAGGTTTTACTCCAAAGACTACACACTAAAAGCGAAAAATTTGGATTCTATATATAAGATTACAATCGCGATGGCGTCACCCTTTGAATTGTGGCCGTCGGGTCGCCGTCATTAGGGTTTCGTCTTGGCCACGTTAGTCTTGCGACGGCGTCACCTTATGCTTGTGACGCCGTCCCTTGATCTCGGCGCCGTCGGATCAAATCTAGGCCGTGCGAGTTGCGACGACCTACTCTTTTAAAGCGACATCGTCACTTGAAAATAAGCAATTTGGCTACTAAGCCGTCACGAAGTGCTCCGACGGCGTCGCAGATTAACACTGACGTCGTCCCTTGTATTTCAAGACTTGAGTGTCTTGATTCTTGACTTTGGCCATTTTCTTCGTATATTCACGCCTTCTCGTCCAAATAAGTGCCATTCCAGCAATTTGCCTTCAAGAGACCTAAAAAGTGAAAAGGAACGATATTAAGTAATAACGGATACAAAAGTGATCAAATAAGGGCTTAAACGACCCCTCAAAAAGGTATATTTTAAAACCTTATCAATCGGGCACTGGGGCTGGCACTCTGCCTTTTCCTGGACTTCCTTTTCCTTTCGGACTCCGACCAGGTGTTCCAGGTGTGTTCCCGAGATCTCTCATTCCTGGTTTCAGCATCAAAGTCCAAATGGGTTTTGACCCAGTCTAGCTTTTCCCGATGAACCGTCTGGCACAGCACTGGGGGAGTAACGTTCTGTGTCATGCTCCTTTTCCTTTCCGCCTGTGTTTCTGACCGTAGAAGGCCCAATGTAAGGGGAAGGGTTATCTGCTTGATTACTCATGAAAGAACTTTTTTTTGGAAACGCATTTGTGTTAGCATCCCACGGATGGTGCCAACTTGTTAATACAAATCTGGGGTCTTCCGCACAAAGGCTAGTTTAAGCTATCTGTTGGATCGATATACTTTAATCAAACTAACTTTAACTAGCTTGTAAGGTTTAATAACCTCAGATAAATCCTAAGTTATTAACAAAGAAACACTGAGCAATCTTTATCAACTACGCGGAATTTACTTAACAAAGCTAAGAAGAATAACTTTTATTATAAACTCTAAATCTGCTTATTATGCAGATACTCTAAACAACTCTAAGATTATCGAACTTCTCTCTAAAACACTAAATAACTTGTGAATTCGTAAACTCTAAAACTCATAAACTTCGTTCTCTAAATCGTATCTCTAATGCCAATCTAGGAGTCCTTTTATAGGCTCAAGGATATCCTAGTCGGTTTACAATTTGTATTCTTGCACGACAAGTAATCTAAACATGGAATACAATACTTTCCATAAACGAATATAACAATTCTTATGTTCTTGCAGTACTTTGACTTCATAGTGCAGTACTTTGACTTTGTCTTTAGCAGTACTTTGACTCTTTGACTTCTTCCGGTACTTTGCGGTTCTGATACTTTCATGTCTTGATGCTTTCATATCTTGACACTTTCATATCCTAACAATCCCCCTAACTTGAATTCTACTTGCTTGACTTCAAGTTCCCTTTATGAATATATCTTTAACAACTTCATCTTTAAGAATGATTGTTTCTTAGTCTTTGGATTGTATCTCAGTAGCGTCTGTGCTTGTCAAAGTATCTTTAAATTATTCTTTCGGTGACATCCAACAAACTCCATCTTTTCAAACAACACATGACAATTTGTACATTAATTGAGTTTAAAATTGCATACTATTCTCATCACTTCCGGTGTGTTAACTCGTGAGAGGTGAATCATTGAAAACTTAATGGTTTAGATCTCTTTACCAAAGCCATTATCTCGGAGTAGCCAAATGTTTTGGTGTGTAAGACCATGGTACATCGATAACCATATGATTTTTAGCAAATCATCGACTATCAATGATTTGTTTTGTCTTTACCAAAAGTTGTACCATACGGACTAGTTAGTTCTTCTATCTAATGGTGAACTAATTACCAATAATGGTTTTTCCGACCTTTACCACAAGCCATTTTCTTGTGGGCTAGTCAACTCTTCACATTACTAATATGGTGAGTTGATTACCATCCAACTTATTAGCAAGTTGTCAACTAAAAGCAGTTTGATATATCTTTACGAGCCGTTTGCTCATGGATTAGTCAATCCTTTTGTAACCATGGTGGATTGATAACCTATTGATTTTATCATCACAAAACCATTTATTCAACCTTTATTTCAAAATATTATTACTTAGCAAAGGTTTCTTCTAAAATTCATTTAAGCGGTTTATTTACGCAATCGGTACTTTGATGAAAATCTTGTCGATCAGCGATACTTTGAATAAAAATCTTGATATATCAAAAAGTATTTATTCAAATAAAATTCATACCGTTAGTGATCATCTTGACAATAGTAGTCCAGTTGATAAATAAATTGATAACCATGCAAGCGGTTTCATTATCCTCTTCTACTTCCATTCCATGCTCTAGCATTCTTCTCATGAGCTCGATTGTGAGAGGTATCTTCTTCTGCAAACATGTGTATCATTGTTCCATTTTCGACTCTAAAACATGAACTCGGACTCTTCAAAGAATCTCCGACAAACAATTTCCCGGCTTTCTTGATTCTTCCAAATATCATCAGTGCTCTCTTCTTCAGTTTCCCATATAGTTATGAGATCACCATGTAAAACTAAACCAATCCCTTCTAATGGATTATGCTCAAAATAAGCTTTCACCACATTATATAAATAGAATAGGTCTACTCTATCTATAATGTGCAGTAAGTCCCATAGACTTTTGAAAACTTTGAAGCTTTCATCTTCTTTATGAAAAATCATATAATCTCCATCTTTGGATTTCACAACTTCAAAAGCACTAATCTGTGATTTGTTCATCTTCATGTCATCATCTTCTTTAGAGTAATCAAAATCTACCACTCTGAGATAATTCTTTAATTCATCACTAGTCTCAGATCTTAATTCAACTTTTCTTTCTTTGAGAAGCGAACATACATTTGGTTTTCCTTTTCTTTTCAAACTCTTCTTTCTTTCGACTTGGTCAAAGTAGTTTCTTCTAAAATCTTTGATGTCGCAACATTCTTCTTATAATCCTCCTAGCGACATCATATAATCTTTTCATCTCAAAATAATTAAACTTACGTAACCCTTTATACCCTTGACTTTTCAAATAAGCCATCATAGCATTTACGTCTTTAGCTTTATTAATTCTTCTTGGCATATATCTAACGAGAGCAGTGGTTGTAATGGTTCAGCGACTTGACATCTAATTCATCTTGTACCTTTTGAGTCGCTTCTCTATTACGAGCTTCTTGAGCTTCACGAGCTTCTCTATCTTTAGCATTTAACTCTTCTTGAACTTTTCTATGTGACTTCATTCCTAGCAACTTCAATTGCTCTAAGTTACGCTAAAGTTAACTTTTCTTCTTAGTTTCAACGAACACCCTTTCCTTTATCCTTAGGATCAATTGCGAGTTGAGAAGTTCTTTGTTGTTCTTCTTCTTGTACATCTCGAATAGTAACTCCTCCTCTTGGTTGTGATAAATCTCCTAAAATTGTAGCAATGAACTCATCATCACTTGCGGAATGAATAGGTTTGAGAATAGCTTCCTCCTCTTGGAAAGCAGTTGAGGACCAACAACTTCTTCATGTACAGTTGTTGAAGGACCGACTTCCTCATC
Source organism: Chrysanthemum lavandulifolium (assembly GCA_022545495.1). Classification (NCBI taxonomy): domain Eukaryota; kingdom Viridiplantae; phylum Streptophyta; class Magnoliopsida; order Asterales; family Asteraceae; genus Chrysanthemum; species Chrysanthemum lavandulifolium. The sequence continues at coordinate 219,456,578 of CM040244.1, forward strand.
AAAATCTAACACTCTTGGAGTTATTACCTCTTGTCCGAAAGTATCATGAAAACCAAGACTTTGTTGTTCGGCACCTTGATTATCGGTACCTACTTTGAACTTGTTCATCGGTATCTGAATGATCTTTTCTTGGACTTTTAGAACTTTCGGGTTCATTCTCTTTAACCATATCTTCTTTCAATTTATGTTCTTCTAAATTCCTCCCAAGTTGATAGAAGATGGTTTATGAACCTTTGGTGTTGACTTGCCTTGGGCGACCTTTGTGATTTCTTCTTTGATTTGACCCGGATACGAAATTCTTTAATCAAAGTCCGGACAAAAGTTTTAGCCTTCTAAATTTTATCTTCAATTTCTTTATCGCTTAGCTTGAACACGAGTAGTCTTTTGCAACAACTATCTCCTTGTCAAAGCATAATTATCCAAAGATAAACCTTCACGAGGTATAGTATGTGGATCTTCACCTTGAATATGTGAATGTTCCTCGATTGAGAAGCATGAGCAGTTGTGATGGAGATGGAGAAGGTGATCTTACAACTTCTTCTTGAACCTCGGGGCTTGGAGAAGCGATTACCACAGCAGAGATGCGGTACCTTACGAGAAGTAGTACTTGCGGATCACGGTACCGGATCACGGTACTGCGGTGCGAGTACCTTCACTTGCTACATCGACTTCATCATCAGCTCTAACAGCCTGAACAACTTCCATCATGGAAGTAGTTAATGGTGTATCTGGACCTCTAAATAGATCACTTCTTCTAGCCATAAAAGTAAAAATCTTCGATTGTTGAACAATAACAGTCAATAAGTCTGTAGGCTTAGGAACATCATCAAGTTGTTTGTTCAGAAAAACTCGTACAAATCTGGGATACATTAACCATTTTGATCCAGTATGGATATGAGAAAGCATGCCATCAAGAATTAGCCTTGAAAAATTAAAAATACGATCTGTAGCTAATCCCACCATAGCAGATGCAATATTCGACCGAAATTGCTCCCAAGAAGTACTTTTAGCACTAATACAATGTAACAATACATGTATTAAAAACTTCCATTGAGGACAAAACAACTGCTTTCTGAATGTTTGTTCTGTTAAAGAACCTTCATAACCAATATGCCCAAAAGTTTCCCAAATCAATTCCTTTGCAAAACGAATAGCACCATCATTATCATTAAACAACAAATCTTCTCTAATAGATGCTTCAGTAATCTTCACAGTTCTTCCAACAACTATAGCCCTAATATAAAATTCTTCATTCTCCATGTTTTCTCTTACAGTAGCCCAAAATGCTTGAATCCATGGCTCAATAATATTCGGCTCCACTAAAAGAGCATAACTGATGGGCGACCCAGTCAGATAATCGATAATATCATGAAACGCCTCATTATCTTCAGTCTTGTCTAAATTTGCTACCATATTGTGCTTTGAAACAGTAGGTCGATTCGCCATTGGTGATTATGTAAGCACAATAAGAATTGAAATCGAATAAGAATGAGAGAAATATGAATATAAGAGGGACAATCGGAAAGTAGTTATTTATAGGTGAGATTTGAAAAATCACTACCCAAAATAAAACAACCGTTAGCATTAATTACCCTCAATATAACCGTTGGAGCAGTGCTTTAATCGACAAAGCGATTACTTTCCACGTATGCGATTCTTTCCCAAGCGGTACTTTCCAAGCGGTGCTTTCGGAAAAAACGAGTACTTTGCCAAATTCCTCCGTAGAAACTAAGTATACACAAAAATCCTCCCTCGAACAATGCGGGACTATACTAACACCTTATAGTCCTCCCTCAAATAGCTTAGTAGTTAATCATACCAATACTCACCACCAAGTGATTGAATCTTGAAACATCAAAGCCTTTGGTAAGTAAATCACTACATTGTCATCTGTGTGAACCTTAACAACATTAATGAGCACGTGCTCATAGCAATCTCGATAAAGTGATGCCTAATCTGAATGTGCTTGGTCTTGGAATGATAAATAAGATTCTTCACAATACAAATGGTACTCTCATTATCAATCTTGATAGAAGTATTTTGAAATTGAACCCATAGTCCAAGAGTTGATTACGCATCCACAAAACTTGTCCACAACAACTTGCGGTGACTACATATTCGACTTGATGAGATGGCGTTCTTTGCAATAGTCTGCTTCTTGCATTGCCGGAGACTAACCTTCTTCCAAGATATTGGCATCCACGGTTGTTGATCTTATATCATAATTATCACTGCATAATCACTATCGAAAAAGCTTCTAAGTGAAAAGGTGACTCTTCGGATACCACAACCCCAACTTAGGTTGTTGTTTTAAATAACGAAGATTCTCTTTATTGCATTCATGTGAGAAATCTTTGGTGAGACTTGATATCTTGCACATAAACAAGCGCAAACATGATATCGGGCCTTGATGCGATAAGATACATAAGAGAGCCAATCATTGATCGTATAACTTGACTTCAATAGTGTCCATCTTTATCTTTGCCCAATGAATTGATAGATTTAATAGGTGTAGTATGTGACCTTCATATCATCAAAATTAAACTTAAGTAAGTATGTCGTTAACATACTTGTCTTGGTGATAAAATTCCTTCCTTTGTTGCTTAACACGAAGTCCCAAAAGAAAGTTAACTCTCCCATTGAACTCATTTGAAATTCATACGCATCGACTACTCAAACTCCTTAACCATGGATTGTTTGGTAGCCCCAAAGATGATATCATCAACATAGACTTGAACTAACATGATATCCTTCTTGTCTCTCTTGATAAACAAAGTCTTGTCTATAGCTCCCCTCCTGTATCCATGTTGCAATAAGAATGTAGAGAGCCTCTCATACCAGGCTCTAGGTGCCTGATGAAGGCCATAAAGAGCCTTAACCACCTTGTAGACTTTGTTTGGGTGTTTTGGATCTTCAAAACCAGGAGGTTGCTTCACCCACACCTCTTCTGTAATAGTACCATAGAGAAAGGCACTCTTGACATCCATTTGGTAAACCTTGCCTTATTCTTGATAACATTTCCTCTTTCATCTCTTTTGACTCTGAAAACCCATCTGGTTCCAATAACTTTCTTCCCATCTGGAAGATCACATAAAACCCAAACCTCTTGAAGTTTAAATTGAAGAAGTTCTTCCTGCATAGCTTCAACCCAGCTTTCTTTAGTCAAAGCTTGAGCAATATTCTTGGGTTCCTCTTGAGAGATGAAACAAGTAAATAAGCGGGTTTGATGGTCCGTATGATTCGACTGTTTTGTTTATACACAAAGCTAAGTAAAGCATTGTGAGGTTTTGTGAAACCCTTAGCTTTGTGTCTTGTCATAACTCAGTAGATGGACCAATGATTTGATCGATGGGATGATTCTTATGAATCCGTAAGATTGGAGCTGTGGAACTCCATATGCATCAACCAAGTTAGTATAATCGGCACCTTCATTGGAATCGAGAAAATACCTTCATCTTCAAGCTCATCATCGGTTTCTTCTAATCCGGGCATGGTAGGATCATCCAAATCATCTAAAATCATCAGCAGTGCAGCGGATACTTTGGTTCAAAATCTTGTCGGAAATCTTGTGAGAGTACTCTGCGATCTTGTTCTTCTTCTTTGCCTCTTCATAAGCTCTCCTTTGTTCATCGGTGTAAGAATGTGCTAATACATCTTGAAGAAGCATCGATTAAGTTCCTCTTGAATAGATTGATCCTCGGCGAGATAATGAGGATTGTGCAACATGATACTGTTTTGGAGAATCGATTACTTTGCTTGGGAACATATATACTTTGTTTTGGACTTACAGGATCTTCATCGAAACAACATCGGATCTAATATGAACTCCATGAACAACATATTGTAAATCTTCTCCATTGTGCATAGGTTGATTTTCTTCTCTAACGGTACATAATTCATTGAAGGGTTAAAACCTCAAGATCAAACATCCAATCGGGACCTTTACCTTTCTCATTGTCTTGATCTTCTAAAACTCAACATGAAGACAATCTTGAATCTTCTTAGTAACTCATTGTATACTCGAAAGCCTTTCTTGTTAGTGCAATAACCCAATAAGTATCCTTCTTGGACTTGCCATCAAACTTCCCAGTTATCAATGGTGTTTAAAATAGTATGAGTGCATCCAAAGGCTTCATAAATCGAATGTTGGGTTTATTGCCCATTAGCAATTCATAGGGTGTCTTCATCGTGGTTTGGTGGCGAGAGACTACTGTTAAGTACATAGCATGCGATGCTTACGACACGCCCAAAATTGAATAGGGAGATGGGAATCGCTAGCATTGTCCTTTTGCTTCAATCAAAGTCCTATTCTTCCTCTCTGCAACACCATTTTCTTTGTGGTGTTCTAGCAATACTAAACTCCCTCTTTATGCCTTTATTTGCACAAAAGTCATCCATAAGCTTGTTCTTGAACTCGGTCCCATTATCACATCTAATACCTCTAACCTTGAGTCTTAATTGGTTTCAAGTGCTATAATCGGTGTCGAATAGCATCAAAGGTATCATCTTTAAAACCCAAAAGAAAACCCAATGAATCTCTGCGGTCATACTGTAACAACCAAACAGTACTTTTTCTTATTTAAACTTGCCACAGAGACATGTCCAAATAAATCCATATGTAACAGCTCCAATGGTTCTCTAATAGTTCTTTCCTCAAGCCTCTTGCAAGAAGCTTTGTGTTGTTTACCCTTCTTGCATGCCAAGCATGAGTGATCATTCTTGTAAGTCTTTGAAGGTAAACCTCTAACTAGATTGCCTTTGACCAGTTTGTTGATATTCTTGAAATTAACATGGCCCAATCTTCTATGCCATTGATGTGCTTCTTCAGATGTTGCTTTAGCCACCAAACATGTGGCTCTTCCATAAGAATGTAGACTCTTCATGTCTAAACTATACACATCATTTGTGCTTGGTACTCTAAGTACTACCATGTCATCATCAACGGGTTTAAAATCGAGGAAAGGATGAGGCATTACGTGTCGATGAATAACACAAGATGCTTTTATCACAAATTTGAGAGGCGAGAGCAAGTTGAATTTAAGCTCCTTCACATATCTAACATTCTCAAAGTCAATAAGTCCTGCTTTGATAGTTCCTTTGCCGATAATCTTTCCTCCATTGGGATCATTCCCAAATGCAACTCTTCCTCCACTAATATTTCTAAAATCGACAGAATCTCTTTGTCTCTGTCATACTTCGAGCAACCACTATCCACAATTAGATGATCTTTAAGCTCCTCTTACGGGTTGCCACGCACACAAAGAAAAGAGTTAGTGATTTTTAGGAACCCAAGCCATTACTGACTTGTGTTCCCCTTGTGGAGTTACAAACTCAAATTCTTTGAGTATGTAATTCCCACTATCTTTCAAATGATGATCCAAAATTATCTTATGATCTTCAACATGTGGATTTTCAAAACTTTCTGGTTTTTCAACATAAATCTCTTTGATAAGGTTTTAAAAGGTACCATTTTGAGGGGTCATTTAAGTCCTTATTTGATCACTTTTGTATCCGTTATTGCTTAATATCGTTCCTTTTCACTTTTTAGGTCTCGTGAAGGCAAAATCTTTGGAATGGCACTTATTTGGACGAAAAGCGCGAATATATGAAGAAAATGGTCAAAGTCGAAATCGAGACACTCACGATTCTTTGAATGTAGAAGGCGATGGCGTCGGTGCTATTTGCGATGCCGTCCACGAATTATTGTGACGGGACGAGAACCCAAAACTCGTATTTTCAAGAGGCGGCGTCTAGTGGTGAAAGAGTAGGCCGTCGCTACTCATACGGCCTAGATGCAATCCGACGGCGTCGAAGGTGAAGAGGGCGGCGTCACGGACATAAGGTGGCGCCGTCGCAAAGTTAACGTGGCCAAGGCGAAACCCTAATGGCGGCGACACGGCGGCGTCACTAAACATAAGGTGGCGCCGTCGCAATTGTAATCTTATATATAGAATCCGAATTTTTAGTCTTGTGTGGAGAGTCTTTGGGTAAAACCTAAAACCGAACCTAAGGTGTCTTGTACAGTATTTTAGGGTTTTAACCTATCTTACACCAAGATAAGTCTTTACTTCATTAATTCAATTATGTCTTTGATTATTTGTGTGTATGCTTGCATGTTCTCCATGTCCGGCTAATTTATTTGTGTGTTTGCTTAGGAAGTATGAAACTTAATTATTAAATATTGATTGGTTGTTTCTTATCTTAGTTGATTAATGATCTAGTAGTGCGATAGATCATTCGTTGTGCACTTAATGCTTGATTCATCTTTGTGAACCCTAGAGTATAATTACGAGTAATTGTAGTCTAAACCATCCAAGAGCGCCTTAGAGTAGGAGTCTATAATCTCTAGTGGGTTTGTAGACAAGACCCTTTGGTAAGTTCGAAGAGTTAGGGAGAAAGCATACCCTAAAACTTTAGAAACACAACGCAACTAGAACTAAGGCGTGACACTCAACCATCAATAGGAGATAATTAAGGAGTAATACAAACTAAGTAAACACATCTTTAAACTATCATACGAGCACACATTAATTAGACATAGACTCCCACAACCTTAGTTTAGATAATTAGATAATAGTAGAGTAAGCGGTGAAATACCAACCCCCAAATCCAATACCGAGATTCGTACCTTTCCATTTTCATAAAATATAAAAGATAAAAAAATAATCTTCCTCAACCTTAACCTTAGCGTAGTAACTCCTACTAGCATTCCTATTCCCCAGAGAGCGATATCAATACCGTGGCTTACCCTAATTACTACACTACAGCGATTAGGTTCCTTGCCTGGGGTGTTATAAAACTTGCTCGAAGAAAGGAAGTTCCTTTGACCCCGAGCGGCGTGTGGCGTTATCAAGTTTTGGCGCGGCTGCGGGAATAGAATAGCTAGTTAGTAGTCCACCTCGTTTAGGTTTCTTTGCTTGATTCCTATCAAGTAAATTTTTCTCATTTTAGCTTCCTCGTAGTCTATCCCCTTCTTCGTGACCTTTGTTCGTAACCATTTTCATTGACTATTCCGTTAGCGTTATGGAGAGCGAATATGCCAAAACTTTCACCCAATCAACGAAATCTACTACATAATCTACCCTTTCCACTCCAAAATGAGATCTTGAGGTTCCGGCAACATCATGATGAATCCTTTCACGAGGCGTGGACTCGAATTAAATATTTATTACAAAAGTCCTTTATCATGGTATTGATTCTTGTTTCCACTACAATTCTTTTACACTCGTATCGCCCACGAAACCCAAAGGAGACTTGACTATGTAGCGGATGGGGATATTTGGGGCGTGGTGTTGAAATGCATGGGAAACCTTTGAGATTCACGCCCAATTTAGAAGTGGAACATGGGACCCAAAAAGCGAATCTTTAGACCTATTTTCAATTTGGAAACTTGATTCCGGAAGGTTGTTTAGGAAGGAGATGATTAGAGTTGAGGTACCAAGGTGCATGTCATGGTTAGGCGCTACCACAGTACAAAATGAATACATAGGTGATCTTGATAAGATGGAGGATAGAGTAGAAAATCCAATCCCATCGGATAACCCACAAGTCCTACCATCACTTGAGGAACACACATCGCCTATAACTTACCGGAAGAAGTAGAAGAGACTATAGGAACCCGATTGTAGAACCTTTGGACCAAACGCCACTAGGAATATAGGTTTAGATGCTTGTTGTCATGACCTCTCTCTTAGTCCTAGGAAAGTTCCTAATTTTGATGAGCAGAGCCTCAACCAAAACCTTACCCAATGTTCCGTCTTTAGATGTGAATCTTGGAATTAAATTAGGCTCCAATCCACCCATCAAAATAGATAGTCCGGGTAGTTGCTTGATAAAAGTGGTAGACTCTAGGCCATGTAGAGTGGAAGCTAATATAGGAGTAACCCATGACCTTACACACTTATATCACCCATTCATTGTTGATAACAAGAAACACTATGGGTTTAAACCGGGTTTATTAGGTCAAGATGGATCCTTAACTAAGAATCTTTTGAAGTTGATAGAAGATGATCCATTTTTAGGAGAGAGATTTGATTCACCCGCTACACCAATAGACTTAGGTAAGGTTATAATGAATAGAGCACACTCCTTTGAGCATATAAATCACCCATCACCCTCTTCTCACGTAGCAAATTTCCACCCTAAGGGTGTGTATTGCTACTATCACCCGCACTTAAACTCAAGTGTAGGGAAAACTTCCCCTTTATCTGTTAAATAAGGGTAGAGTCAGGCTCGTGACTCGAACAAAAACAAGCGCTTCTTGGGAGGCAACCCATGTGTATTTGTTTTTCATTTTCATTTGTGTGTCGTATATCTTTTATTAATTGTTAATTCTCATGTTTAAATTTGTAAAAATGCTTTATTTTGTCTTTAACCTCGTCTTAATTGCATATAAAGGTATTTTACATAAGGGATAAGTGTAGGGAGGATTACACGTTTTCAAAAAAGCGTAAACATGAGAATAACAATTAACCAAAAGATATATATGTTTGTTTGTTCGAGTCAAATGCTTGTATCGAGTTATAATGGATGTTTTGCGAAATTTTCTAGATTCTAAAGATGTAAATTTTCGAATTTTTCTAGAAAATTGCAGACCGATTTTGTCGGGATAACTGGCGTCGAGATTGCAACTGACGGCGTCGGGAAGGAGCGAAACAATCGATTACTTTTCTCGTTTTCGTGCTACTTATAAATTTTTGGAATTTTCGGTCTTAATTTTCTATAAAATCTGCAAACATCCATTCCACAAGCATTATATCTTATTTAAGTGTGGAATTACATCTTGTTGTGATTTTTCTTTGTTCGGTTTGATGCGTTGGGTTGTTTGTTTTCTTCAAGTGTGCAGGTTTAATTTATCAGGAAGAAGATACATTAGATTGGAATGAGCTTTTCACGCAAACGTTCTTCTTGAAGAAAGATGTAACCACCACTTTACACGAATCCTACCTAGCTAATAAGGGGAGTACTAGTTTCTTTCGTTTTTAATTACCTTCCATTATCATAACTTTGATACTTTCGGGGAACATTGGGGACAATGTTCAGTTTAAGTGTAGGGAGGGAAAATAAAACGGGAACTTTGAAACTATGTTTATCCTTGATTATTTGCTTTGTCCAATTGTACTTGTGTAATAAACCATGAGAAAATGTCGGTTAAGGTAATTTTGGCACCAAATTTAAAATTTTTCATGACATATAGGAGTGGGCCATTAGTCTTAACAAAAGTGTCTCACGGATAGGAAGTTATATGACTAGCACAAAAAACCCTTTACCACCTAAATTCCACCCAAAATGTGAGGATCGCCCTTAGATTAGTAGGAATAAAAGCATTCATCTTTAATGCTTAGAGTGTGAACCGGTAGTATATTAGATTCTAGAACTTGTTTTGTGATGCATTCCGAGATCGCAAGTGAGGCTACACTTGTGTAGTTAGGAATAACTAAATGATAAGAGGCATTAGGATAACCCTTGTTTAATACCCGTAATATAATTACTTCTTCCACATCGGTTGAGTAATTCCCCACACCACTGCGTTGTACTCATTTTAGTACACGATACCCTTAGTTAACCCTCGAGCCTATCCTTTTCGCGGTTCTCGTGATATTTCGGTTTTTGAATATCAATGAAGAGAATTGTTTACACCCCACCCCAAATATACACCCAAATCGCCTTAGCCTACCCCTTATGCACTCACTTTTAGTGCAAATATTTGTTATCACCCTAAACCCTTAGTTCAATTATCGGTTGCTTGCATGAGTTGCTAAGTCGAGTCATATCCTTTGTATCTGATTTTGGGATGATTGGGATTCATGGGAAAAGTTAAAGTTTATGAAATAACGGAAGGGCGTTAAATTCAAATTCCCTTTGTTTGCGTAATATTGTACCCCAAGTGTTTTGATCTTTTCAATTCGGGTCAAATTAGTGTTAGAGTAATAAAAACTCAAGTTTAGGGATGTGCCTATAAATCCCTAGTATTTTGATGTTATCGTAGAGGATGGTAGAGTAAAAGTGTATGAAAAAAAAAAAAAAAAAAAATCGAAAAAATCGAAAAAAAATAGAAAAAAAAAAAAAAAAAAAGAAAAAAAAAAAAAAAAAAAAAAAAAAAAAAAAAAAAAAAACATACGGGCTACCATCCTACATCTATCCTTTAAATTTATGTTTATTTATTTGGTTATCTAGAGTTTAGAGTGTCGAGTCTTGGCTTATAGCGCCATTCTTCATATGCATTTAACATAAAGATTTTGACTTACCACTACTTAATAGCCTATCCCACCAAACCCTTTGTTTCCCTACAGTAAGCCTAACATTACAACCCTTTAAAGACCTCTTTGATAGTCTTTCCTAGGTGCTTACGTAAGCGATGGAGGTTTGATCTATTCTCAAGCCTATGGTAATCTATGTACTAGGACCGGTTAATGAGTGTTTATCTTCCATTTCCTATATTGTTATATTTCATTTATACACGAGAGAGATGTGAGTATCCAAACACCCCATGTGAGGTGCTAGTATGTAATTCCGTGCTTGTTATGACTTTCTTGGGCTTATATGTGTTGTGGACCTTTTGAATTAATCTTTGAATGACCACTAACTTATAAATTAATTGGCTAAAAGCACATTTGCTTGAGGACAAGCAAATAACAAGTGTAGGGATATTTGATAAGGTTTTAAAGGTACCATTTTGAGGGTCATTTAAGTCCTTATTTGATCACTTTGTATCCGTTATTGCTTAATATCGTTCCTTTTCACTTTTAGGTCTCGTGAAGGCAAAATCTTGGAATGGCACTTATTTGGACGAAAAGCGCGAATATATGAAGAAAATGGTCAAAGTCGAAATCGAGACACTCACGATTCTTTGAATGTAGAAGGCGGCGGCGTCGGTGCTATTTTGACGCCGTCCGAGTGTGTGACGGGACGGAACCCAAAACTCGTATTTTCAAGAGGCGGCGTCTAGTGGTGAAAGAGTAGCCGTCGCTACTCGGGCGGCCTAGATGCAATCCAGACGGCGTCGAAGTGAAGAGGACGGCGTCACGGACATAAGGTGGCGCCGTCGCAAAGTTAACGTGGCCAAGGCGAAACCCTAATGGCGGCGACACGACGGTGTCACTAAACATAAGGTGGCGCCGTCGCAATTGTAATCTTATATATAGAATCCGAATTTTTCGGTCTTGTGTGGAGAGTCTTTGGAGTAAAACCTAAAACCGAACCTAAGGTGTCTTGTACGATATTTTAGGGTTTTAACCCTATCTTACACCAAGATAAGTCTTTACTTCATTAATTCAATTATGTCTTTGATTATTTGTGTGTATGCTTGCATGTTCTCCATGTCAAGCTAATTTATTTGTGTGTTTGCTTAGGAAGTATGAAACTTAATTATTAAATATTGATTGGTTGTTTCTTATCTTAGTTGATTAATGATCCGGTAGTGCGATAGATCATTCGTTGTGCATAATGCTTGATTCATCTTTGTGAACCCTAGAGTATAATTACGAGTAATTGTAGTCTAAACCATCCGAAGAGCGCCTTAGAGTAGGAGTCTATAATCTCTAGTGGGTTTGTAGACAAGACCCTTTGGTAAGTTCGAAGAGTTAGGGAGAAAGCATACCTACAACTTTAGAAACACAACGCAAGTAGGACTAAGGCGTGACACTCAACCATCAATAGGAGATAATTAAGGAGTAATACAAACTAAGTAAACACATCTTTAAACTATCATACGAGCACACATTAATTAGACATAGACTCCCACAACCTTAGTTTAGATAATTAGATAATAGTAGAGTAATCGGTGAAATACCAACCCCCAAATCCAATACCGAGATTCGTACCTTTCCATTTTCATAAAATATAAAAGATAAAAAAATAATCTTCCTCAACCTTAACCTTAGCGTAGTAACTCCTACTAGCATTCCTATTCCCAGAGAACGATATCAATACCGTGGCTTACCCTAATTACTACACTACAGCGATTAGGTTCTTTGCCTAGGGTGTTATAAAACTTGCTCGAAGAAAAGGAAGTTCCTTTTACCCGAGCAGCGCGTGTAGCGTTATCACTCTTTCATCGATTATTAGCATTTTCTTGTATCACAAAAACATCGATTCACTTTTGTTGAAAGTAATGTGTGTCCCTCGTGATACCTTCCTCTTAACCCATTACGGTTTAACGCGTGGTTCTGTGATCTAGATCCCCTATGTGTATTGTAATACCTTCTAGGTTGATAGTGAGATCTCCTAGGATTCCTATTCCAAATAGTGTGATCGATTACCTTGTTTTGGTGGCGGTGCTTTGGAAAATCTTGTGTGATCTTGAAGGTTTTGAAAAGGTCTTCTCGATGTGGGTATCTATGATCCGGTGTGAAGTTTACGTGATTAACCCTATTTGAATTATTCCAAGCAGGTTTGTGCTCTCTAGGTGTGTGGTTGTGGATCATTCTTTGGAAATTTGCTAAGGTATTACGAGTGTCGATCACAATCTTTGATTAAGTGATTAGGACTATAACACACAAAACATAGTTTTTGACCCATATGTCCAAAGTGATTTCTTCTATGTCTATGCCCAAAATTATTTTGCCTTCTTGGAGAATGATGAAAACTGTTTTGACCAAAGTTATCCCAAAAGGTTTAGCGATATTGTTTTGAAAAGATTTTGCGTAAGTCTTGCTTGTGGAGCGATACTTTGATTTAAAGTCTTGCTTGATTTTGAACATTATTTTCAATGACTTCTTTGGGTTTTCGGACCTAGATTTAGCTATAAGCTTCTTCCTAAACTCTAGACTATTTACTCCAAAGCGAGAAACATCAGGCCTAGAGGGTTGATGACTAATGGGATGTGGGACAGCATTATATCCCTTGTCTTTCTTATACTCAGGAGGTGGTTCACTTATTGAGCCCTCATTACTAGATGTATCTACATAGTTAATGAGTTCATCATCACTAGTGGTTATGTCCTCAAAATCACCATCATCCTGATCACTAGGTTGGTTTTCATCTATGTTACTAAAGTTCATACCAAAACCTAATCCAGTTCTAATGTATGCTCTTCTTTGTTTTTCAACATAAGTAACATGGGACAGACCAGATTCTTTCCATGCATCAAACTCAGCTAACAAATCATCTCTCTCCTTAGTTAATTTCTCAATTTCAGCAATTTTACAGTTTAGTTTCCATTCACTAAGTTTTAACTGGTAATCATGTTGTTCATATTTTTTGGCCCAAGCCATTTCATTATTTTCATGGGTTAATATTTTGGCTTCCATGGACTCTAAAGTGATTTGATAACCTGCTACCTCAGACCTAGCCTTAACACAATTATCTCTTTCAATTACATAACTGTTAAGTAGTTTTAGATAAAAAGCATAACAGTTTAAGCAAACCTCAGAGATAGGAGACTGAGTTGGTGAAGTAGCCACCATTGCAAGAAGAATAGGATCATCTTCACTTTCTTTGCTCCAATCAAATCCTCCAAAGCCATCATCAGATTCCAAAGCGGCATGTTCGATTCTTCATCAAAAGCGATGCTCCGGTCCAATGCTTCCTTGTGTCTTCAATCGCATCTTCCATTGCTACCATACGATGAAGTCACGGTTCATCATCAAACTCTTCACTCCGGTCAACTTCGATAACTTCTCTTGAGCAACCAAGGCCTTTGTTTGATGGTGGAATTTCTTTGAGCTCAAGTTTTGGCTTTTCGGATATTCTGTTTGCTTGATACTTAGCAAACTGCACTCCCTTGCAAAGTGACGGTCTTTTGACAATTGAAGCATTCAATTTGTGATTTGTCAAAGGTTATTCCTTGTTTTGGTTTGAAATCAATGCTTTTGCTGTCTTCTTCATATATTTTTGATCCTTGCGTTGATCATAGCAACTTGCCACACGATATCAATTTCTTCAGTGCATCTTCTTGATCATGCTAGATCCTCTTCATAAGTGGCGGGTAAAGCGGCTTGTTGTGCAAAGAAGGAGCACACAACTTCATCCGAGTGCAAAGTGGTAGATGGTGGGGTCTGTGAGCATATGAAGGGGTTGTAAAATGATGGTTTGAGAAAGCAGTACTTTGAGGAGAAGCGATGCTTTTGGAATCACCGCTCTTCTTTCGAGATGATAGAAAAGCAATAATGTGAGATTTGGAATTTGTTTGACCACTCATCTCATGCTCATGATCGGTGCTAAGCAGTCAAGTCTAAAAGACTAAAAGCGCTCAAACACTAATGCAATTAAGATCGAGGAGGTATAGAGTCTCCCGGTCGTTATGTCCCGTGAGCTATGCAATGGATCAATCAGCGTCTAGTGATCGAGAAATTTGAATGATAAAGGAATTTGAATGATTATTATAACTACGAAAAATCCAACAAATTAAAAAGCCTTAAATGCAAATTAAAGAAAATTAAAAGATAAAACCTATTAAATAAACGCTATCACTATATTTAAAGTGATGAGCGTTTAAAACCTAAAACGTCGTTTAAATTAAAATCTACGCGACGTACAAAATAAAAAGTGAAACTAAATCAATATTAACCCTAAAAATATGAAAATGATGTTTTTACAAACCTAATGATATAAGAAAATATTTAGAAAAATAAAATTATTTTTAAAACTAATTATCTAATTAAAAACTATTTTTAACTAATAATTAATTACCTAAAATACAAGAAAATAGGAAATTAAGCTAGAAAAATAAGATTAAGACTTGGAAAAGTCTAAAATATCAAAATAGACTTTTCAAAACTATTTTGTATTTTTGTGACTATTTTCTATTTTCTAGGATTTTAAACTATTAAAAACTAATTAAATCACTAAAATTACCAAATGAACTATGAAAAATATGGAAAATTACTTTTTTACTTTTTATATTTATCTAAGCCTAAGAAAAATGAAAACTTATTTTTTGAACCTTTTCTAATTTTTGTATTAAATGCTATTTAAAAGTATTAAAACTAATTAAAAATAGGAAAAATAGCAAAACGACTTATAAAAATCTGAAAATTTCAGGAAACTCTAAAATAATATTAAGAAGCTATGAAAATTAGAAAAACAGGTACTTGTGTACAAGATTATGGGCGATGTCAAGTGCTTATTGAAATAAGCACTAAAATAAGCCAAATGAGCAAAACAAGCTACCAACTGATCACGAAGTTATAATAAGCTAAATTAACTAAAATCCAACTAAAATCAACAAGCTATAAACACTGAATAGCAAAATGCAAGATTTGATGATTTTGATATTAAGCTTAAAAGCAGTTTTGGTGTCACTTGCGGACCCAAAATAAGCAACCAAATAAGCTACAAAGCAAAAACCAATTATTGATACCTCAACTAGACCTAAGTGGCTATTTGTAACCAAAAGACCAGACCTTCTAACAAGCTATTATGAGCTCTGTGCAAGCTTGTGCAAAAGGCGAGAAATACTCATTATCTTTGAGTTTGGTGCGAGGCGGATGGGGCCTACTTTGAGCTTATACCCAAGCTTATCCAAAAGCTTAAAGCAAAAGCAGATATTAGGTCTTGAAACCACCTAGAGGACTACTTGTATCCCAAAAATCAGAACTTAAAACCCTTTAATGAAACACATGCAGAACTGCAATATCTGCATAAATCCAACTTTTGACATTTTGACTTTTTGAAAGCAGAAACAAAGTTTGACTTTGGTGAAGTTTTAATCCAATTTAATGATTGATTATGAAGTGTTATGATGTAATGAAGCTATAACAACCTTTGTTTATGACTTTTAAACACAAAATGAATGATTTGCTCTTTTAAAAATCCAACGATTGAACTGTTGAGATTCAATTTAAATGTGATTTTGACTTTTATGGTTGGCAAGACAAAACTAAGACAGATATGAGTCTAATATGACTAAACAAACATGAACCAACAAAAGTTATACCTTGAACACACCTTAATCACCGGTTTAAACTACAAATCCAAACACCCTTTATAATTATTGTTTGTGACTAAAAATGAGATAAACACTAAACCAACCTATAATAATGATCAAACTAAGTTTATATTAACCTAAATACACTATAAAAACAAGTTTAGAACCGATTTTAACTACAAATGAAGATTATGCAAAGAAACTTGAAAATTCACTTACAAAGGTCCACAACCACAATGGTTTGCACAAACTTGAAACAAATGAACCTCTAACCTATCAAACCCCAACCTAGCTCAATATCAACCCACATCCATATTTGCTTCACCCATTGACCATTTCCTTTGCCATTTTGACCTGTTTGACTTTCTTTGACCGGTTCCAAATGTGCTTTAAAGCTTGAATTTAAGCTTATAAAAGCTTTTATAAGCTTGTATAAGCTATTTAGAGCTTGAGAAATGAGATGTTTGAAGCTTGTAAACAAGACTTATACTTGGAAATTTTCAACGATGGACATAAATGAGATGATTATAAACATAAACTTGAATTGGATACTTGAAAATAATTTCAATACACTTAAAAACTTAAGTTTGATACAATTTAACAAAATGATTACAAGTTTAACACTGAATTAACACTTTTACATAAAAAGCGACATAAGAAAAAAAATTAAAACTAGAAGACTCCTTTTCTTGCTTCCTTTTGCTTCTTTTTATAATCCAAAACTCTTTTCTCTCTCTACGATGATTTCCCAACAATTTCTAGCCATTGGATGGCTTGAAATGATCTTGACCATTTTAATATGATTTTGGCGCCAAAATCCTTAGCGCCGATTGGGGAGGTTTGAGTGAAATGGGGAGAGGCATTTAAATGCTTTGGAGTTTGGTGGAGGTGGGGGGACATGGAAGAGTGAGAAGGAGGTGAGGCTAGGTGGTTGAGTTGGTGGTGGGATGGTGGGCGAGACAAGGGAGGGAAAGCAGGGGAAGAAGGATGTTTGTTGGTTGGTTTGGTGACGAGATATTATAAAGGGGTTCAAATTGCATTTTGTGGGGTCCAAAGGTGTGAAAGGGTCATAATGGGTTTAAAGGTTTTAAATACCAAGGACCTTTCATGTAATTTCGAAAATTTGAGGACCTAAGCGCCAATCTGCAAAGTTGCTTCAAGGGACCATAATTGACAATCTCAATAAGTATAAGGACCAATGTTGCCAATTTGCAATTTTCAGGGGCCATTTACGCCAATTTTGAAAGTTGAAGGACTAAACTTGTAATTTCTCAAACTTTTGATATTTTTCACCAAAGGACTAAATTTGACAACTTTTGATTTTAAAAGGACCTTTGGTGACTTTTACTTTTGAAATTATGGCTCGGGGACTATTTTGACAATTCTTGAAACTTGGGGTAAAGCGCAATTTTGCAAATTTGATATGTTTTCATCGATTTTGATATTTTGAATTTGAAACACATAAAACAACGATTTGTGATATTTTGATCATTTAGATGTGTTTACGAGTATTTTCGGATGATTTTGCGGTTTATTTTGTATAAAAATGATGAGTATTTACACACTCATCAATCCCCCCTTGAGATATTGCTAGTCCTAGCAATGATTTGAGAAAACATAATGGATTTTAAACTCTTTACCAAAAGCCATTACTTACGGAGTAGCCAAATGTTTGAGTTCAAGTAAGAACCATGGTACACCGATAACCATGTGATTTTGAGCAAACCACCGACTTTCAACGGTTTGATTTTGTCTTTACGAAGCCGTACCCATACGGACTAGCCAACTCTTAGATAAATTATCAACATTATCTTTGGTGAGTGAATACCAATTATGGTTTTCCACTTGCCTTTACCACAAGCCATAATCTTGCGGGCTGTGACTCATTATCTTTTGAGGATGATGGGGAGGTGAAGAACCATACAATTTTGGGCAAATTGCAAGCCATATAAGCGGTTTGAGAAATCTTTACCAAGAGCCGTTTGCTCTGGATTAGCCAATCCTTTTGTCTTCTGAGACATGGCGGATGATAACGGATGAGAAAGTGTAGAACACTTACTCCAAAAAAAAAATTTTGGCCAAAAGCAGGGGATTAGGCGGTATAATTACATGATAAAATTCGTGAGAATCCCCCCCACTTAGAAATGAATATTGCCCTCAATATTCAAAGTACAGCGGTTATGCGAAACAAAAACGTAAAAGGAAATACTACGGCCATTATTTAGAAAGAAGATTTTTTTTTTTTTTTTTTTTTTTTTTTTTTTTTTGAAACATGTGGGCAACCCCCACACTAGGGTGGTAGAAAGAGGTGAGAAAGCGAAATATGGGTGAAAACCCATATGGCATCTCTTGTTTTTGATTACCGAGTCGCTAGCTTGACTCGATCCCGCATTCATTGGTTCATGGGGAAAGTTTGTAAGTCGGGACAACCATGGATGGAATGTCCTCTCCAAAATAATGCTTCACTCGATGACCATTCACTTTGAAATTAGGACCATCGGGTTGAGATAACTCAATGGTACCATAAGGATAAACCTTAGCGATGGTAAATGGACCGGACCAGCGGGACTTGAGCTTTCAGAAAATCTTCAATCTTGAATTGAAAAGAAGGACTCGATCACCAACGTTGAAAGCGGTTCTTGATTTTGAGTCATGAATCTTCTTTGTCTTTTGTTTATAGATCAAAGAGTTCTCGTAAGCTTGATCACGGAGTTCATTTAATTCATTCATTTGAACTTTCCGATGATCACCTTGTTGTCTGAATATCAAAGTTAGCATGCTTCAAGGCCCGGTATGCCTTGTGCTCGAGCTCAACCGGAAGATGACATGCCTTCCGTACACCGGCTTGTATGGAGTGCACCCGATGGGTGTTTTGTAAGGTGTCACGGAAGGCCAGTCGTCATCTAGCTTATCCGACCAAGAGCACGGTTTTCACCAACCGTCCTCTCAAATTCTTTTATCCCGGTTAGAAACTTCCACTTGCCCACTTGTTTGTGGGTGGTGCAGCGATGAAGTGCGGTGAGTTACACCATACTTTTGCATGACTCTTGCAAATTGGTCATTGCAATCGTACCACGATCGCGATGATGGCTCGTGGGTTCCAAACCTAGCAAATAAGATTTCAAGAATTTCACAACAACTCGGGCATCGTTGGTGGGTAAAGCTTTAGCTTCAACCCATTTTGACAAGTAGTCAGCGACCGCGAGTATGTACTTATTTCCGTGAGAAGAAGGAAATGGCCCGTAAAGTCAATGCCCGGATGTCAAAATCTCACACACTTGAATGGCGTTTTGCGGCATTTCATTCCTTTGTGAGATATTCCGTGGCGTTGACAAGCGTCGCGGGTTTTAACAATTCATGGGCATCCTTATAGATCGTGGGCCAATAGAATCCCGAATCAAACACCTTCTTGGCGGTGTAGTTGGGGCTATGATGTCCCCAGTGGGTCGAATGGCAAGCCTTGAGAATGTCAGCGGCTTCGACCATACACACATCGCGGATGACTTGATCCGCATGATTTTAAACAAGTAGGGTCGTCCCGAAATAATGTTTCACATCTTTAAAGAATTTATTTTTTGTTGGGACGACATCCCTTTCACCACAAAGTTACCCGCATGGTAATTTGCAAAGTCGGCAAACCATGGGGTGAAGAATCTCCACGAAAAGAAACCACATTGAGTGTTTCGAGAGGAAATGTTTCATTGATTTCCTTTTCTCGAACACATTTTGGTGAGGGTTCTCTAATCGGGAGAGATGATCGTGACGGGTTCTCGGCTCCTTTTTATCACGAATGATGATATCAAATTCTTGTAGGAGGAGAACCCAGCGGACAATCTCGGCTTTGCATCTTGTTTTGCAAAGAGATATTTGAGTCTTAGAGTGATCCGTATACACCACGCATTTGGTCAAGATAAGATATGGCGAAACTTCTCAAGCGCATACACCACCGACTAATAATTCTTTTCCGTAGTGGTGTAATGGGTCGAGCTTGATCATAGTTTTGCTCGCGTAGTGGATTGGTGGAAATGCTTGGTTTTGCGTTGCCCCAAGCGCACCGATTGCAAAATCACTTGCATCGCACATGAGCTCGAAGGGTAAGTCGATCGGGGCAACTAGAATGGGTGCTTCCGTAAGCTTTTCTTAAGTGTTTCAAAAGCTTGATGCACTCGGAGAGAAGATGAAAGGAGCATCTTTTCGAGAAGATGGGTCATAGGTAGGCGATTTTAGAAATCTTGAATAAATCTACGATAAAACCGGCATGACCTAGAAAACTCTAACACCTTTGCGGTAGTGGGATGAGGTAGTTTAGCAATGACATCAACTTTTGCTCTATCAACCTCGATCCCATTCTTAGAAATCTTATGGCGAGGACAATGCCCTCTTTGACCATAAAGTGGCTCTTCTCCCGGTTTAGACATAGATTGGTGTCTTCACACCTTTTAAGCATTTTGTCTAAGTGGGAGAGACAAGTCTGAAATGAGTCCCCAATGACCGAGAAGTCATCCATAAACACCTCCATAGTTTCCCGATCATGTCGTGGAAAATGGCCATCATACAACGTTGGAGCGTGCGGGAGCATTGCATAAGCCAAAAGGCATCGTCGTAGGCAAGCGTCCGTATGGGCGGTGAATGTGGTTTTCTCTTGATCCGGCGGATCAATGGGGATCTGAAAGTAACGAGAAACCATCAAGGAAACAATAGTACTCGTTCCTGCTAATCTCTCAAGCATCGGTCCATGAAGGGTGAGGAAAATGGTCTTTTCTGGTGGCTTCGTTTAACTTTCGATAGTCAATACACACGCCATCCGTAACCAATCGAGTTGGAATCAACTCGTTTTCTTCATTCGTGACAACGATAATGCCACCCTTTTTGGAGCGCAATGAATTGGGCTAACCCAAGGACTATCGGAGATCGGGTAAATCGGACCGGCATCAAAGTTTGAGAACCTCTTGTTTGATAACCTCGTGAATCTTAGGATTCACCCTTCTCGACTTTGAATTCTTGGCTTGAAGTCATCCTCCATTAAGATTTTGTGAGTACAAAACTCGGGGTTGATACCTTAATATCGGAGAGTTTCAAGCAATTGCTTGCTTGTGTGACTTCAAGACCTTTATGAGGCGGTTTTCTCCTCCTCGGTCAAGTCTTTAGCAATTATGACGGGTAATTTATCATCACCCTCCAAGAATGCATACTCGAGATGAGGAGGTAGGTCCTTAAGTTCAACCTCGGGAAATTCTTGATGGATGATTGCGATTTGATTTCCTCAATTGTGATTTCTTTCGGAGGGGTGAAGGTAATGGATCTTCATTAAGCAATTGCTCAAGATAAAGAATATCCCCTCGAATCATAAACACCATCAATTCGGTGAATTGATTCATCGATAACCAAGAAATTCATCGATCTCTTCGGAAGAAGTCACCTCCCTCAAGCGGGTGAGAGAGGGGAAGAGTCGGCAATGATAGGTTGAGAAGATGTGGTGGAATTGGAATTCCCACTCACGAATTATGAAGATAACCAAGAAACTCTTGAGAGTACTCCTCGAAGCAATGTCAATTAAATCGACTCGATTAATTGATTCGATATCATAATTTGAGGAGTACCTCGAAGTCGATCGAGGTTAAAGGTATGACTTCGTTACCACACGAGAGTGATCTCTTGCTCAAATACATCGATAAAAGCACGGCCCGTCCTCGAGAATCCCGCCCAACAATGAGGGAACTCGAGGATCGACATCGAAATCAACGACCACAAAGTCGGTGGGAAATGGAACTTTCCTACTTTCACGAATACATCCTCGGCAATGCCAAGAGGGCCTTGAGATAGAGCGATCGCAAGCTCAAGAGTCATGCGGTAGGAATAAGTTCGGAAGAGCAGTTGCTTCCATCTTGAATCTGACATCAGTTGATGCTTGCACCAAGATCGGCAAGGGCAAAGCATTCAATCATCCGGGAAAAACACAAGGAAGAAGAAATTTTCCGGGATCTCCTAGCTTCTCGGGAAGCTTCTTTAACAAGGCTTCTTGAGCAATTCTCATTCAAAGGAGTCTTAGCCATTTCAAATAGCTTTTCTTTGTTGCTCGGCATATGTTTGAGTAGATGCAAACTTTGGCATTAACATGATGGCATCCATGAAGCTTATGTCAAAGTGAAGTTCTTGGAAAATCTGAAAGAATTTTTCCATCGATGACTAGCTTTCTCATGAGCTTTGCTCATGTAACCGTGAGGATAAGGAAAGAAGTTTTGGATTTCGATTCTCAGCAGGGAGCTACAGGAGGTTCAAAACAACTCCTTGATTTGACTTGGGTTCTTTGGACCACTTGAGGTTGGACTACAGAAGGTTGGACGTGTCTTGATGCCGTGGGCTTGAATAATGCACCTTGTCCGTTGTTTCCTTGGTAACTTGACTAAATGCCACGGGAGGAGGGGCATTGGAGTCGTGGGTCCATTGTGTTTTGGAGGTTCGCTTTCCACTACCTTTGGGGAGAAGAAGAAGAAGAGGTAGTAGGAGCAGCGGGTCCGACATATGAAGCACCACGGGTTGTGATCGCCTTTGCATCGCCCCTCGGATTAGCGATCGTGTTGCTAGGTAAAGTACACAGGCAGGGTCGATCATTTAAAGACTTCTTGATGTCGAAATTTGGGTGACCAACAACCGATTCATTTCCTCTTGGGATTTCATGAATTGTTTCAACAACTCATCGGATGATGGTCAGTTGGAACAATGGCTTGAGTTTGCAGGGAAATTCGGCCTCTATTGTTAGGATTAGGGCCTTGATTACGAAAATTCCTTGATTGTTGCCATGAAAATACCCAGGTTGAAATTTCCACGACACAGGTTTCTATTGTAATTTCCTTGATGTTGGAAATTTTGATTACGATTTTGAAAACCGTTGTTTTGATTGAAATGACCTTGGTTTTGAAAACCTTGGTTTGGTCTATTCGATTACGATTACGGTTTTGGTTTTGATTGAAACGGGAGGTCGAGTAGTGGTTAGGGCGGTGGTTCGGGTCTCTGAGAGCACGATATTGATTGCCTCCTTGATTAGACATCCCCCCGGCATTAGCTTCAAAGGGTTACCATCGGTGGCCATACGATTATAATAAGCATGGGGCCACCACGGGTAACACAGACTTCCACTTTCTTAACCCGGAGGAGGTGAAGTTTGTGGAAAAAGACTTTCTTTTGATTGGAAGAACCAAAGCTTGGATAGCTTCCGTGAGTTTATCAATCTTAGCATCGGTGCTAGGCCGACTCACAGGCGATGAAGAAGAAGGACCAACAACGACTTGGGAAACAACCGGCTTGCCGTGCGGTCACGGACTTTAGACTTGTTTTCGATTATCGCTAAAGCTTCTTTGTGAGTTTTGCTTAGGAAATTTCCTCCGCGGAGGAATTGAGAGAATCTTGATCAGTTGACTCACTCCATTGTAGAAAGTATCGAGTTGCATCAACTCGGAGAAACCGTGGTGAGGACATTTGCGAAGCAATTCCTTGAAAGCGATCCACGATTCCTTTGAAGGATTCATCAAACTTACGAGTGAACTTGATGATTTCATTTTAAGACTCGTGGTCTTGGAAGGTGGATAGAATTCATTCACAAATTTCTTCACGGATCTTCCCATGTCTCTATTGATTTAGGGGTTGTTTTCAAGCCAAATCCGGGCTTGCCCTCGAGAAAGCAGGAGCAGAAGAAGCACTTGACATCGGAAGGGACATTCTTATACTTGATGGTAGATGCAATCTTGTTAAACCATCTTATATGAGCATGAGGATCATCCGCTCAAAACCGTAGAAGCGATTTGAAGTTACAAGATTGATAACCGGTCTTGAGTTCAAAATTTTCGACCACGATGGTGGTACAGCGATAACATCTCCATACCCGTCGATGGGTGCTGGAGAAGCTCACGCATAGGAATCTCATCCGCCATGATAGCGGAAGTAGTGTGAGCAGTCCGGATCTCGGATCCGGTGATGGAAGCGAAAGTCTGAACACGCCTTCTTGGAATCTTGACAAGCTCACGAAATGGGCTTACGGATCTAGAAGAGCGAGTGCGCATACACTAGAAGTTAACTCTAAGGAAACTCGAGTTAAGGAGAGAAATGGAATTATGAAAATCTTTCACATGAGAATGAGAATTATGAAGGCGTTTTGTAAAAATCGGGGTGAGAAGAATCTTTATGGGTTTTACGGTTACGAAGCGTCGATATCACAACAAAATCAATTAACACAAAATCGAGGCAAAACAACGATGAACTTAACCAATAATCCAAGATGAATGGCTTCTTTGAAAAAGGTACACCAATCACAATGGACACAAAGGCAAGTTTTATATCTTTAGTTCGGGAACTTATTATGGTCGCACCCCAGTTAGGTAGTGCCTTTGCCTTGGTTTTCGGTGGTAATCTTTTAAGTTGTTAATTATTAGAAAGCAGCGATTCTTTTGTATTTTTATTTTTGATACATATATAGAAACAAAAGAAAAATATTTTTGTGTTTTATCGTTTTGCTTGTTTTGGGTTTTGGATTTTTAGAAGAAAATATGGATATATATATATATGAGAGATGGATGATATAAACAATGAGTGAGGATTCAAACAACTAATCTGCTAAAGCGGAGATAAATCAACCTGACTCCCGGCGCCAAAATTTGATCGGTGCTAAGCAGTCAAGTCTAAAGACTAAAAGCTGCTCAAACACTAATGCAATTAAGATCGGAGGAGTATAGAGTCTCCCGGTCGTTATGTCCCGGTGAGCTATGCAATGGATCAATCAGCGTCTAGTGATCGAGAAATTTGAATGAAAAGGAATTTGTGATTATTATAACTACGAAAAATCCAACAAATTAAAAGCCTTAAATGCAAATTAAAGAAAATTAAAAGATAAAACCTATTAAATAAACGCTATCACTATATTTAAAGTGATGAGCGTTTAAAACCTAAAACGTCGTTTAAATTAAAATCTACGTGACGTACAAAATAAAAAGTGAAACTAAATCAATATTAACCCTAAAAATATGAAAATGATGTTTTACAAACCTAATGATATAAGAAAATATTTAGAAAAATAAAATTATTTTTAAAACTAATTATCTAATTAAAAACTATTTTAACTAATAATTAATTACCTAAAATACAAGAAAATAGGAAATTAAGCTAGAAAAATAAGATTAAGACTTGGAAAAGTCTAAAATATCAAAATAGACTTTTCAAAACTATTTTGTATTTTGTGACTATTTTCTATTTTCTAGGATTTTAAACTATTAAAAACTAATTAAATCACTAAAATTACCAAATGAACTATGAAAAATATGGAAAATTACTTTTTTACTTTTTATATTTATCTAAGCCTAAGAAAAATGAAAACTTATTTTTTGAACCTTTTCTAATTTTTGTATTAAATGCTATTTAAAAGTATTAAAACTAATTAAAAATAGGAAAAATAGCAAAGCGACTTATAAAAATCTGAAAATTTCAGGAAACTCTAAAATAATATTAAGAAGCTATGAAAATTAGAAAAACAGGTACTTGTGTACAAGATTATGGGCGATGTGAAGTGCTTATTGAAATAAGCACTAAAATAAGCCAAATGATCAAAACAAGCTACCAAGCGATCAAGAAGTTATAATAAGCTAAATTAACTAAAATCCAACTAAAATCAACAAGCTATAACTACTGATATAGCAAAATAACACAGATTTGATGATTTTGATATTAAGCTAAAAGCAGTTTTGGTGTCACTTGCGGACCAAAATAAGCAACCAAATAAGCTACAAACAAAAACCAATTATTGATACCTCAACTAGACCTAAGTGACTACTTGTAACCAAAAGACCAGACCTCTAACAAGCTATAATGAGCTCTGTGCAAGCTTGCTAAAGCGAGAAAATACTCGGTTATCTTGAGTTTGGTGCGAGGCGAATGGGCCTACTTTGAGCTTATACCCAAGCTTATCCAAAAGCTTAAAGCAAAAGCAGATATTAGGTCTTGAAACAACCTAGAGGACTACTTGTATCCCAAAAATCAGAACTTAAAACCCTTTAATGAAACACATGCACAAGCTGCAATATCTGCATAAAACCACTTTTTTTGACATTTTGACTTTTGAAAGCAGAAACAGGTTTGACTTTGGTGAAGTTTTGATCCAATTTAATGATTGATTATGAAGTGTTATGATGTAATGAAGCTATAACAACCTTTGTTTATGACTTTTAAACACAAAATGAATGATTTGCTCTTTTAAAAAATCCAACGATGAACTGTTGATTCAATTTGATATGGATTTTGACTTTTATGGTGTTGCGAGACACAAAACTAAGGCAGATATGAGACTCAAATATGACTAAACAAACATGAACAACAAAGTTAATCACTTG
Source organism: Chrysanthemum lavandulifolium (assembly GCA_022545495.1). Lineage (NCBI taxonomy): Eukaryota > Viridiplantae > Streptophyta > Magnoliopsida > Asterales > Asteraceae > Chrysanthemum > Chrysanthemum lavandulifolium. The sequence goes on from CM040244.1 coordinate 219,482,819, forward strand.
AACACACCTTAAACACGGTTTAAACTACAAATCCAAACACCCTTATATATCTGTTGTTTGTGACTAAAAATTGATCAAACACTAAACCAACTTGATATTATGATCAAACTAAGTTTAATTAACCTAAATACACTATTAATAAACGACTTAGAAACAGATTTTAACTACAAATTCAAGATTATGCAAAGAAACTTGAAATTTCACTTACAAAGGTCCACAACCACAATGGTTTGAATCAATGAAACAATGGACCTCTAACCTATCGAACCCAACCTAGCTTCAATATCAACCCGCATCCATATTTGCTTCACCCATTGACCATTTCCTTTGCCATTTTTGACCTGTTTGACTTTCTTTGACCGGTTCCAAATGTGCTTAAAAGCGGAATTTAAGCTTATAAAAGCTTTTATAAGCTTGTATAAGCTATTTAGAGCTTGAGAAATGAGATGTTTGAAGCTTGTAAACAAGATTTATACTTGGAAATTTTCAACGATGGACATAAAATGATGAAATTATAAACATTAAAGCGAAATTGATACTTAAATTGAGTTTCAATACACTTAAATACTTTAAGTTTGATACAATTTAACAAAATGATTACAAGTTTTACACTGAATTAACACTTTTACATAAAAAGCGACATAAGAAAGAAAATTAAAACTAGAAGACTCCTTTATTTGCTTCCTTTTGCTTCTTTTTATAATCCATGCTCTTTTCTCTCTCTACGATGATTTCCCGTCTCAATTTCATAGCCATTGGATGGCTTGAAATGATCTTGACCGTTTAAACATGATTTTGGCGCCAAAATCCTTTTAACAATTGGGAGGTTTGAGTGAAATGGGGAGAGGCATTTAATGCTTTTGGAGTTTGGTTGAGGTGGGGGGGACATGGTGAGGTGAATGGAGGAGGGGGTGGTTGAGTTGGTGGGTGGGTATGGTGGGCGAGACAAGGGAGGAAAGCAGGGAAGAGGGGGATGGTTTGTTTTTGTTTGGTTGTCTTTTGACGAGATATTATAAAGGGGTTCAAATTGCATTTTGTGAGGGGTCCAAAGGTGTGAAAGGGTCATAATGGGTTTAAAGGGTTTTAAATACGAGGACCTTTCATGTAATTTCGAAAATTGAGGACCATAGCGCCAATCTTGCAAAGTTGCTTCAAGGGACCATAATTGACAATCTCAATAAGTATAAGGACCAATGTTGCCAATTTGCAATTTTCAGGGGCCATTACGCCAATTTTGAAAGTTGAAGGACTAAACTTGTAATTTCTCAAACTTTTGATATTTTTCACCAAAGGACTAAATTTGACAACTTTTGATTTTAAAAGGACCTTTGGTGACTTTTACTTTTGAAATTATGGCTCGGGGACTATTTTGACAATTCTTGAAACTTGGGGACTAAAGCGCAATTTTGCAAATTTGATATGTTTTCATCGATTTTGATATTTTGAATTTGAAACACATAAAACAACGATTTGTGATATTTTGATCATTTAGATGTGTTTACGAGTATTTTCGAGATGATTTTGCGGTTTATTTTGTATAAAAATGATGAGTATTTACACACTCATCAAATCGCTTATTATGCGATACTCTAAACAACTCTAAGATTATCGAACTTCTCTCTAAAACACTAAATAACTTGTGAATTAAGTAAACTCTAAAACTCATAAACTTAGTTCTCTAAATCGTATCTCTAATGCCAATCTAGGAGTCCTTTTATAGGCTCAAGGATATCCTAGTCGGTTTACAATTTTATTCTTGCGACAAGTAATCTAAACATGGAATACAATACTTTCCATAAGCGAATATAACAGTTCTTATGTTCTCGATGCTTTGACTTCATAGTGCAAGACTTTGACTTTGTCTTTAGCGATAATTTGACTCTTTGACTTCTTTAGGTACTGCGGTTCTGAAGCTTTCATGTCTTGATGCTTTCATATCTTTAGCACTTTCATATCCCAACACTATCTTTGAGAGAATAGATCTTGGATAAAGTGAGGGAATCTTGACTTGTAGCTGCTAAGAAAATGAAACACCGTTAGCCTCACCGCGGAAGACCAACCTCCGGCGTGAGAGTGAGTATTGGTTTAGAGAGATAAAGTATTCTAGAGAGAGTGAGTCTGAGTTACCCTTTGAATAGTGACGAGGGCCCCTATTTATATGTTGGACCTTCTTGTCGTGTTCTCATTGTCACGGGTCATGAGAGCGACAATTTGTGAGTGTGGAATGACGTAAGTCAACCCAGGGGGTTGTCTTGTTGCTATGACAGCGATGGTTTTGGGCGGGAATCAACCGCGCTTTCCCTTTTTGGGGACTATGGGTGACAGTACCTCATCCCCATGTAAGATTCCTTACCCTTTGGTCGGGCCGCAGTGAGGCTTCCCCCGGACGTATTGTTCATCCGCGGTTTGACATCCCCTGTTTGGGTGATGTGTTGTGGGGATGGACAACGTCCGGGTGAGACTGGACCGATGGGTCGTATTCCGGGGTTGGACCGGTTCTTCTGCGCGTGTCTGGGGGTTCCATACATGATCACGTGATGCGGTGACAGGTATCATGTGATTAAATTTTCTAATAATGTGATGTTATTCGATTATATTTTTATTAACAATTAATTTATGAATAACAAAAACTTTTAGTTAAAATAGTAGTATAATTGTAAGTAGTTAAATTGGTTGTTACACGTTTATAGATGGTTTAAATGAAATGTATTAATTTAAAGTGCTGTTACAAGTTTACGAACTTAATACACTTAATTTTCAAGATGCAACATTTATTTGTATGTATGCAACAAGCTAATAAAATTTCTATAATTGCCAAGTTTGTAAGCTGAATTTTTAAGTCTTTTTATTTCGAGAATGGCCTAAATGCTTAATATAATAGTATAGATTATACACAAAGTATGTTTCAGAAGATACAAAAATACAAAGTTTACATATTATTATATTTCCAGCTCATACACTATATGGGTAAACGAATGAGGTTTTTCATGTTCAAATTATTCGAGGAAGACGAACTTTTTTAACTCAAATATACGCAGACTCATCATGTTAATTAAAAGACCATTTTCAAAACTTCTCTGTCCATCCTCAAATTTACATATTTAGCGTATTTTTAATCATTAATCTCTTGTGAGCAAACCAAACACCACTAAGCCATTTGGTGGTAGTTTAACATTATTTTAGCCAAAGGAAGATACTTAAAAATGCAACAAACAGTCAAAATAAAGAATAAAAAGAAATCGATAACATCGTCCGGCTGAATCCTGGTCAATCATTTACTAATAAAAGAATCCTATTCAATAAGACAAATAATTTTCCTAAGAAAATATAAGATTCAGTTGAACTGGTCAATACATGTCCAGAAGACCAGAATTACATGTTTAAGGCCCTTATTTTGGGCATAGGACTTGGAAGTTGGAACCCAAATTTGTCATTGGGTGCTTGTATTTACATCCTACTTTGTATGTACTTATATACAAGTTCTACCTCATTTTAAATCGTGTTTAATTGTTTGATATGCTAAAATAAACATAGTGTATATTTTGCAAAAGTAGTTATTTCTTGAGTAATTAACATTAACATATAATCAAACATATTTTGTTGCTAACTCACATAGTAATCCTTTTCTTTTTCCAAGTTAACCGATCGATTGAGATGAAATTATGGTTTTGGATTTTGAATGAGCTACATAAAACATCCGAAATCAAAGAAAAATCACAAATTACTAATAAAGTATGATTTATCTTAGTTCTGATTACACCATTAGTTACTGTTTTTGTTTTTACTCCGTTCTTTATTGTTTATGAAAAATCTGTCGCCACAACACGCAATCCAAATTAATCTTGTTTATATCAAGTACGTGTACTTAGCGATGTCAAACTCTTTCCTTATAGTCAGACCACAGACAAAAGAAAATTTCTTTAAAATTAGATTGAGTGGATTTGTAACCCTGCAACACTGTCTTTAAACCTTTGTAGTTCTTTTCTAACATCTTGGTAGCTTTATAATATATTATTCTAGTTTCCTTGAGAACATGTAAAAAGATGTATAGTATTTATCATCCAAAAAAATAATTATTAGATATACAGTGAAAAAACTGGTCCGACTGAAACCATGTGATATAAGACAATAGGTGTATGTTTTTAACCGGCGATATTTCTCTCAAAAATTATCAAGACGCTAAAAAAAGATTACAACACATTAGTACAAGTTTGGGATCCGAGATCAAATCGGTCTAAACAGGCTATGTTGTCTAATCTTATGTATACTCCAAGTGTGAGATAGAAGCATAACTTTTTCTCCAAGTATATATAGTATATTTTTTTCTACGTTTGGTAGAAAGAATTTTAAAAAAACTAAAATGAGGTAGAGAATAGAAATTTAGAGAACAGAAATTAGTAGAGAATTTTGTTCAATTATAACTTTTGGTAACAAGGAGACTTGTAGAAATTAAAAAAAAAAAAAAAAAAAAACATTTTGTCATATGAGACTCACATGTATTTGTTTGTTGATTTAAAAAAAAATCTAAATAACAATTTTAAAAAATATATTTAAAAAAACAATATTTTTTTTAAATATATTTTTTAAAGTTTTTATATTTTTTAAAAAAAACTTATTTTAAAAAAAATTATTTTAAAAAAAATTATTTTTTTCTAAATTTTATTTTTCTAAAATTTTTTATAAAAATTATTTAAAAAAAATATTTTTTTAAAATGTATTTTTTCTAAAAAAAATTAACATATATTTTTTTAAATAATCTATATGATATTAAAATGCACATGTAAGTTTAAAAAGGAAAAATACGTGTGGTAAAAAAAATATTACAAAAACTAACTATTTCCATTTTTTCAATTTTCCTACTAAAAGTGATAGAAATGAAAATATAAAAATTACACTATCAAATTCTATCAGTTCTTTTCAAATCTCTACCTTTTTATTTCTCTCATCTACCGAATAATGAAATTCAATTCATTTCCATTTTTCTTGTCTCATTTCTTTCTACCAAACACACTCTAAGTACCTATAAAAGTGATTCAAGAAGAACTTTTAACTTGGTGCAACATCCATGTATTTGATGTTACTATATATTCATGTCAAAAAGAACTTTTAACTCTTATCTTTGTACATATATATACAAATAATTATAGTTCACTTATATATAATTTGACATTTGAACTATATCTATACTAGTGGTTTAAACTTGCTACGGTGCAATTCAACTAATAAGCATGTAGGTATCTATGTATAACTTGGCACACGTCCCTGCTAATTTCAAGCATGCCCGTCGACACCAATTTAGCTTTATCGAACGGGCAAGTTTTGTCTTTCTATACAATAAACGGCAATTTGACTCATATAAAACTTACAAACGTTGAAATTCTAGATTTTATCGTAATATTTTTTAACCACATACATTTTCTTGGGACCAAATGGCATGGGCCGTACGTTGGCGGTGTTTTTTTATCATGCAGTACTGACAAAATGAAATATATTGTTTATAGGGGTAATTCTCAAAAGAGGACAAAAAGATCCATAGTGATCACTATGAGATACAAAACTAAAGTCTCTTTTCAAATTAGTCATGTGCGAATGTGCGAATGTGCGACTCTATCCAACGTGCGACACGTGTCCACTTATTTAATATTAACGTACATTGATAGTTGGGAGTTTTCCAATATATTCTTTATTTTTGTCTTATTACAAGAGTGATAAAAAGACCAAAATACCATCTCTCTTTTTTTACCATCATCATCAACAACTCTTCTTACCATATATTCCGGCGACACCCATTTATTCCGGCCAACTTTTTCTTTTCTTTATTCCTGCGACACCCAACTGTAATCAACTAGGCAAATTTTGTAATCAACTAATGAATTTGGTTTCATTTACAAATTTTGTTCTCATTCGTCTTCTTCTTTCATATCTTCCACTCATAAAAACATAAAAAAAAAAACATCTTCAGATCTTCTTTCTTTCATTTTTCTATAATCACTATCAAAATGGGCTGGTCCCATTAGTTGATTTAAACTATCAAACAATGTTTTAAACATAAAAAAAAACATCTTCAGATCTTCTTTCTTTCATTTTTCTATAATCACTATCAAAAAACATCTTCGGATCCATTACAAAAAGCACAATAACTACAAATTACGGATCCGGTATCATACACAAAATATCTAATTATTATCTTGTTTAAAATCGTAATTGAAAGTGTTAGTGAGTTGTCGGAACCGAGCTCCGTGGCGGTGAGTTGCTAGGGATGACTCAGATGGGATCCGGGTTCTGACTTGGTTGCCGTGGGTGATGATAAATTTGGTGGTGGTGTTGGAAGTATCAGGTGGTGGTGATGATGACGGATTTGGAGGCGGTGGTGGCGGTGGTGGCGAGTGGTGAATTAGGAAGAAGGAGAAAATGGAAGAGATAATGATAAAGTGTGAATAATTGGTATTTATTTGTATTTAAAAGAAGGGTATATTTGTCATTTACCCAAAAAATCAAAGTCAAAGTTCCACCTACCCGCTGTACTTTAATATTAAATAAGTGGACACGTGTCGCACGTTGGATGGAGTCGCACATTCGCACATGACCAATTTGGGAAGAGACTTTATTTTTGTACCTCAAAGTGATCACTATGGACCTTTTTGTCCTCTTTTGGGAATTACCCCTTGTTTATGTAAGTCGTATGCATGTTTGGCTTTTTGTTTAAGCATGGAAAATATGTATCCCAACTTTCTTTTATTTAACAGCTTTCTTTTATTTAGCAATTATGTAACTGTCTGAAAGTCACTACCGCTGCTTTTTCCGTGCCATGAATGAAAATGAAACCTGTAAATCTTTTTTTCTTGGATGTGATGTGTCCTCTACGTTCAATTCGCTTCGTCCTTCTCTTTTTACTTCCATACGTTCATTACAACGTCTAGAGTCTAATGTAATCAGACATTTGCAACATTTTGTTCATCATACCTAGTACTTGTTCATAAGTTTTTACTATAATAGTTGATTGTTCGTCCAATTGAGAGCTAAATTGTTGGTGGTAATTCCCAGAACCGGGTAAGATAATCAACAGCAGTAACAATGCAAGACCAAATCAGGTGGTTACCGGATATCACTTGGAATCATCTGATCACTTTCCAAAATAAACTATCCGGCCTTATGCCTGGGTTATACGAATATATACTTGGGATAAGACCAAATGTTTGTTATTGAATTAGGCACAAATCAATAACCCTTGCGCATATAAGTGTTTAAGCTTTTTGTTTGTTTCTCCTAGTTTTGTATCTTTTTCTGTGTCTGCATGCTGATGAAGTCCATCTATATTTATAGTTGAGAATATTCAACACTAATCAATGGACATTATGTATGATTAACGGCCAATTAATAACCCATAATAAACCTCCATTATCATAGAAATAGTGGTTATATGACCAATTAAACGTGGTCATAAAGCGACCATAATGACCAATTGAATGAGTCAAAGTCGTTACAAATTAATCAACGCAACACTATCGGTAGGAACCATTACACTAGCAGCAGGAACCAAACACTACCAGCAGTAACCATAACAATAGCAGCAGTAACCATAACACTACCAGCAGGAACCATCAGTTACTACACTAACAGTAGTAACCAATACTACCAGCATTTACCACTATTGAGTCAGGGTGTTTAGAGACCTCATGGGTGTACACTCTGTACCTACTAACCCATTACCAGGTGTGAACTAATCCCACAAGTGCACTAAATTTTTCAACAATCCTCCCCAAATTTAGTTCACTTCCTTTGCAAGAAAAACAAACATCAAACAAAACATGTGCATAAACGAAAATATCCTGAGGATTGAATTTCCATCTTAGTACGTTACACGTTCAAATATTCGAGAATCAATGTGTTCTAAGAATTGAACTCCTCAACCAATTTGTATACCTGAAGATAAAATACACACAAGTTTTAAAACACTTAAACGCTCCTGACACTTTACAAGCCATGTGTCCATATCCAAATTCATAAATGTTGTAAGAGCCAAAAGTTCAAAGCTCCCTGAAGCGGAAAAAATTCAACATTCACATAGGTGGTTCCTCTTTATTCATGCTTCTGCTTAGCACTTTTTCAAAGAAATTATCCATTAAAAAGTAAAGACTTTATCCTCCTTTTCAGCAGGTTCTGAGCACAACCTTGGGATGTAAATAAAACATGTGCTCCGGTCCATCGAATCTTGACTTTCCACATTGAACTCAGCTCCCAAGTTTCCTTAGGAGGGAGTTGGGTGTCTTAGCATTCAGTACTAAGTTGGACTTAAACCCATCCCTTTAGCAGACTTTATAACCAAGTCTCTAGCTAATCCCTTCGTCAAGTGATCAGCTAAATTTTGTTGAGATCTAACAAACTCTATAGATACCACCTCATTCATGATAAGCTCACGAATCATGCTATGCCTGACACCTAAGTGTCTAGACTTCCCATTGTACATCTAGCTATAAGCCTTTGCCAATGTAGCGGCACTATCACAACGGATAGAAATAGGTGCTATAGGTTTAGGCCACAATGGAATCTCAAGAAGCAAGTTTTTTAACCATCCAGCTTCTTTACCAGCAGATGCTAAGGCTACAAATTGATTCCATTGTTGAAGCGGTGATGCAATTTTGCTTCTTGGATGCCCAAGAAATTGCACCTCCACCAAGTAGGAAACCCATCCTTTGGTAGACAATTGTCTTGACGTTATTGATCCAACTTGCATCGGTATATCCTTCCAACACGAAGGATAGCCAATATATGAGAGACTATAATCCATAGTTCTCTACAAATACTTGATATCCTCTCGAGCGACTTGCCGATGATGAGCACTAGGATTACTAGTATACCTGCTCAATTTTCCCACTACAAAACCAATATCAGGTCTTGTACAAGTCATGGCATACATCAGGCAGCCAATTACCCTAGAATACTCAAGTTGAGATAATACTTTGCCATTATTAGGCATCAGCTTCTCACAAGTATCCATAGGTGTACTCATTGGAGTACAATCAAAGTAGTTGAATTTCCTCATTACCTTCTCAAGTACCCATAGGTGTACTCATTGGAGATAGAAATTTTTTTAATTTCATATTTAATCCTTATACCAAGGATAACATCAGCCTCCCCCATGTCCTTCATGGAGAACCTTGATGACAAAAAATTCTTTGTCAGGTCAACCTGATTTTGGTCAGTGCCAAAGATCAACATGTCATCAAAATATAGACAAATGATAACTCCTTTACCAGATTCAACAAATTTTCTATATACACATTTGTCAGCTTGGTTAAGAACATAAACACTAGACAAAACCACTTCATCAAATTTTTGATGCCATTGCTTAGGTACCTGTTTCAGTCCATAAAGAGACTTAATCAGTTTGCACACCTTGTTTTCATTACCAAGCATGATGAAGCCCTTAGGTTGGTTCATATAAACCTCCTCATCCAATTCACCATTCAAAAAAGTTGTCTTCACATCCATCTGAATAATTAGATTGTGAATTGATGCTAAAGCAATCAGCAATCTAATGGTACTGATACGAGCCACTGGGGCATAAGTATCAAAATAGTCAATTCCTGACTTTTGTTTAAAGCCTTGAATGACTAGTCTAGCCTTGAACTTTTCAATAGTTCCATCTACCTTCATTTTCTTTTTGAAAATCCATTTGCAACCCAGGGGTTTGCAACCTGGTGAACCTGGTAGTAGGTCAACCAACACCCAAGTGTTTTTGCCCATGATGGAATCCATCTCATCATTGATTGCTTCTTTCCAGAAAGCAATATCCTGGGACTTTATTGCTTCTTCAAATGTCTTGGGATCATCCTCAACAATGAAGCAATAGGATTATTGGTCAGAGACCTCATCCCTTGTTCCTTCAATTAAGTATAATTGAAACTCAGGTCCAAATGACTTTGGATTCCTTACCCTTTTGCTCTTTTCGAGTATAGGTTCAGTTGTTGAACCACAACCTCATCGGGACCTCGATGGTTCTTCATCGAGGATCTCGATACACCGATGTCATGAGTTCTATTAGGAATCCTGTGACTTGGTCTAGGGACTGATTAGAATCTATTTTCATCAAAGTTTGCATCCCTTGATTCAATTATGAAGTTAATTGAAACATATTCATTAGGTTCAATAACATAGATGTTGGGTTCAGTAAATACCCAAACCCCTTAATCTAGGATTTGAATAGAAAATATCCCAAGTGTTTAGTCCATTAAACACTAACAGGTCACTGAGTGCATAGTCTCTCAATGAGCCATCTTGGGACACTCAAGAAGAGGCAAAGAAGAAGTCTCTACTCGGTGAGGCGGAACTTAAAGGGTGAAGGCGGAGTCAAGAAGAAGATGGTGAATTCGGTGAGTGATGACAATAACTCACTGAATCCCTAAGACTCTCTCCAACTACTTACATCAAGACAAATGAAGTAGAAGGCGAAGGATATGAAGATTGAAGAATGAGCAGGATAAGGCGGGATAAGTTTGAATCGAGATAAGGCGAAGTCCTTATAACCCAAAGTCAACTATCCCTTAATGGACAATGATCGGGCTCGGTGTCATCACCGATCTTTGGAAAGCGATCTTGTCTCTTACCTAAAATAGTCTTTGTAAGCAGAGAGAAAATACATCGGTATTTTGTCTTACGTAAGTTGTCGGTTGTCACTTAGGAAAGAGTTAAAACTCATACTTGTATAAATAGCATAAGAGATGGAGTGAAAGATTAAGCTTGTGAATTGTAAAAACACACACACACGCTAGCCATCTTTCACTCCTCCAAATACAACTTAATCCCTGAGATAGCTCAATGGGTACTTGTAGTTGTGCTCAGACTTAGCCTGAGCTTCGAGAGGAGTCACCAACCTTTGTCATTTTAATCCCAAGTACTATTCCGCAAGTACTTGGGTAATATATTTGTGTTTGATTCATTACTAATAAAGAATATTATGTTGAAAATTAATCAGTGTATTTTATTTATATCTTTTCAGTCATAGATTCACTATTAACTTGTTTTAAATACTTTAACTGTTTTTAAGATAGTGAATAGGGAACAACAAGTGGTATCAGAGCGAGGCTGATTATAAAACTTTTTTAAGCCGCTTTAAACGTTTTTAAATCAGGATCCTTTTGGCTGAAATTGATGTACCCTAACTAGTCGATAAAAAGGGTGGAGCTTATTCAGTTGTTGCCCCTAGACTTGAAGTTGGCAAATTCAACAAATGGAAAAAGCGTATGCTTTGCTATTTGATAGGGATGGAACCTTATTATATCAAATGTATAAATAAAGGTCCATTTATCCCAAAGACTACTGAAGGTTTGCCTAAACCTGAAGCTCAGTGGACTCAGGATGAGAGGAGTGTGGTCAACCAGGACCAAAAGACTCAAAAGTATCACCATATCATGTCTTCCTGATGATATTATGGAGTCGGTTATAAGTCGTAGTACGACCAAAAAACACAGGATGACCTAGTTCATAGCCATGAAGGCCCATCGATACCAAGGAAAGCAGGATAATGGACACGAAACTTGAGTATAACACCTTGAGGCTAAGGACTCGAAACTCGTCTCAAACTTACACCCGGTACAAAACTCTTTTAAATGAGCTGTCAAATGATGGTGTTAAGTTGTTCAAACATGAAATCAATGTTGGTTTTGTCAATAGTCTCCACGAGAAGTGGTTGAATTTCTCTCGGGGACTTAGGAATGCTAATCATATCCGTAATCTTGAACTTCACGAAATTTATGGAAATTTTTCTATGAGGAAAACCTCATTAACAGATGATACCGACTTAAAGAAGTCTCGTGAAGTCAAGAAGTCCCGACCACCACTTCAACACCTATATCAACGCTTTCTTTTCTAACAATGTGGTTCAAGATTTCCAAGAAAATTCGGATGATGAGCCCGATGAGAGATCAAGTGAGGAGTACCTAAATGACACGAACGTTGAATTTCGTGAAAGGGCACTCCTTGCTAACTCTCGAAGGTTTAAAAAAAAGCGAAGGTTTTCAAATGCTAAAGCAAATGAGGACTTGAATGCTTTAAGTGTCACAAAAGAGGTCATTTTGCAAAAGACTTTTCAAAAACAATTTGAACCTCTTATAAACCATCGTGGTCAAATCGGTCTTGAGCTTTAGCAAACTTCAACCAAAATCTATCGGTCTCATCAAAACTTTAAAACAAATGATCAAAACAAAACCGTTGATTTTGAAGCTAAGTATAGGAAAGTCAAAGCTAAGCTTGCATTGCTTGAGGCCATCCCTCAGAAACAACAAAAAGTGTTCAATCTATGCATGGTAAAAACAAAGGTCTTGTAGCTGAAACCTTCGACTGGGATGAAGAGCCAGTATCATCTGATGATGAAATGGTGCATGTCAGTGCACTGATGATGAAATGGCCCTTTCAGAGGAAGACAAGCTAGCTATTGGAAAACATCATGCCAGGAATGAAGAATGGGTCAACATCACAATGAAGAAAGTAAATATTCTACTTTCTATGGATGATGACTCTGATTGTCAGTCTTATATGAACTATATCAATGTTGACCTTAAGTTTGTTGAAGAGAAACGATTGAACCTTTTTTCAAAGTACAACAAGCTAAGTTTTGAATTAAATAAGTGTAGAGATGAATTACTTTTGTTAAAACAAGCTAAGCTTGAGGCTGTCACTTTACAAATTCAAAACACTGAACTAGTCAAAAGAAATCAGGCTCTTCAAGATGAACTAAAAAGGGAAAAAGATATCATTGAAGGTTGGACTGCTAAGAATCCAATGGTATTTGATCTTGTGGGAGCCCCAGTAGCAAAAGAGAGTCATAGGTGAAACTCATCTCACGACTCTCACAACAAAGACCGAGTCCCAAACCATTTGTGTGCGGTGGCATGATTACCGTATGTTGACTAGTCCCAAGCCCGGTGATTGGATTGAGCGGGTTAATCCCGAGAGTAAGCTTCCAAACATTGATTACGGAAGAATTCTAGAGCCTAAGAGTCAAGCACTAAAGAGCATGCTTGGACTCCCGATGTGCCTAGTAGTCTTGAACACATCTCTAAGTGCGAAGTTGAATCTCGAGCACCACTTCCACCCTGGAACCTCTTGAGGTCTTGCTCCTAGCTCGAGCTTACTTCATTACAATACAATCCACATTCACCAAAAGAAAGGTCCGGACTTGGTAGAACTATCACGAAAAGACCATCAAAACCAATTCAACAAGAATCTACCCCACCGAGACTTCCACAACGTCTGTCCCCATCGAAGTGACCAAATTCAAGGTGACTAAATTCAAGGTGGCCCGAACTTGTGAGGAAGCTAAGCGAAAAGATGGAATCCATAGAAAAGTTCTGAATCAATCAAGGAGACAAAGTCGACTTCCTCTAGTTCCTCAAAGTCAAAAGCCACCACCAAAACCAAGCAGTGTGATCTACGCCACTATACGGTCATACCACCGACAACTGTTATAGAATCATTTTTGTATGATATGCAAAAGGATGATCACAGAACTTCGATCACTTACAATATGTAAGTTCTCTCGATAAAGCAAACTATACCAAAGTTGGTCATCAGTATGCTTCAACATCCAAGTTTGCCCAAAAGTTTAGAGCAAAGCCTTTTCCTCCTTGCCCACACGTGGCTTTAATGATCATCATCACGATGATTGCCTCATGAACAAATCTTTGTGATATTTACGAAATCCGACTCATAAGACATCCCAAAGATGCGGTGTCATTCAAGCAAGGAGAAGCTCCAAGCAACCCAAAATCACTAAGTCATCCTCAGTCTCCAAATGCAAAACATGTGGTAGCACAATGCACTCAACCACTGACCATGAGTCAATTGCCAAATTCAAAGAGACCTTTAAGCCCAAGCCCACTAGTATATGGGTCAGCAAGAGAAACTAATCCAATTTACTATTTGTGCAGAGACATGCCAGGGATCCTATTTGGCATCTAGATAGTGGATGTTCAAGAAGCATGACTGGTGTTAAGGAGTATATGCACAAATATGTAAAGCAACCAGGACCCAAAGTAGTATTTGGTGACAACTCATCATGCCCCACTGAAGGTTATGGTTTAGTTTACTGCAATGGAATAGTTTTCTCTAGAATAGCTTATGTCAATGGTTTCAAATACAATCTCATCAGTGCACTCAACTATGTGATGCTAAGTACATTGTGCAATTCAATGAAAAACAAGGCACCATTTTTAATGCTAACAAAGAAGTTGTGTTGATAGCTCCTAGAAGAGATGATGTTTATGTCTTAGACATGTCAACACTCTCTCAAAATGGAACTTGTCTCTTTGCCAAAGCCACTGAAACTATCAATTGGCTGTGGCACAAGAGACTCTCACACTTAAATTTCAAAAACATCAACAACATGGCAAAACAAAACAAGGTCCTTGGCTTACCATCACTGGTTTTTTCTAAAGATAAACCATGCTCAGGCTGTGAGAAACACAATAGAGCATCTTTCAAAACAAAACAAAATTTCTCAATCAAAAGCTGCCTTCATCTCCTGCATATGGATCTCTTTGGACCAGTCAGTCCTAGATCAATCCAACATGAGAAGTATACACTTGTCATTGTTGATGAGTTTTCAAGATACACTTGGGTATACTTTCTTTCCAAAAAAAGTCAGGCAGCTGATTCTATAATGTCATTCATCAGGAACATTGAAAACCAGAATGAGATTACGAGAAACAAATCGTAAGCAGACAATGGTACCGAGTTTATAAATGATGAGCTTGAGAATTTACGTGATGAAAAGGAATCTCCCAAAAATTTCATCTCCTTACACCCCCGAACAAAATGGGGTGGTGAAAGGAAAACAGAACTCTCATTGAGGTGCAAGAACCATGTTAAATGGCTCACCCTCTCAATGCATTTCGGATGAAGCGATCAAAACAACTGTTACACTCAAAACAGGTCAATCATTGTCAAAAGACATAACAAAACCCCATATGAAATATTCAAAGGTAGACTTCACGATATCACTACTTTCATGTGTTTGGATGTCCTGTGTTTATCCATAACCACAAGGATCATCTAGCCAAGTTTGATGCTAAAGGCGATGATGGATACTTTCTAGGTTACTCACCGATCTCCAAAGCCTTGAGGTATTTAACACAAGGAGACAACAAGTTGAGGAAACCTTTCATGTCACCTTTGATGAGAGTTCAAAAGCATCGGGTTCACCAACACCTCGGTGGAGGTAATAGGAATTGATAACTCTTCAAGATATCCTCGATGAGTATAACACGAAATCAATTCCTCATACCAAGTCGATCTCGACATCTCATATTATGTCTTGCCTCACAACCGCCACAACCAACTATCGGTGAATTCATTGATAATCAATCGGTCCCGCTGGGATAGGTAACATCGAACCAAATGTTCAGAACCCGTGATTCATGAACCCCAACTGAACAAGACATCTCAACAGATGTTCTTAATAATTTCGTGGCTCATGCACCTAAACTCACTCACGAGTCTCCGGTGACCTCTTCAAGCTCATATCCTAGACCACAAAGTAAGTGGACAAAATCTCAAGATATTGAGCTTGCAAACATCATTGGTGAACCCACCGAGGGCATGCTCACAAGAAGCATGGTCGCTAAGTTAACTGCAGACTTGACTAATGAATGTCTATATCTCGATTACCTATAAGATATAGAACCCAAAAGTGTCACCGAGGCTCTAAAACACCTAAGCCGGGTTCAAGGCCATGCAAGAAGAACTTCAACAGTTTGATAAAACAAGGTCATGACCTTGATCAAATGTCCCAGGATGTCATTGTCATAGGAATGAAGTGGGTTTCGAAACAAAAGCGAGGAAAATGGTACTATCATTAAAAACAAAGCGGACTTGTAGCTAAAGGTTATAGTCAACAAAAGGCATTGACTATGATGAGACATTTGCTCTGTTGCAAAATGGAAGCCATCGGGATCTTCCTTGCATATGCTACCTACATGAACTTCAAAGTTTACCAAATGGATGTAAAAAGTGCATTCCTAAATGGTGAACTCAAAGAAGATGTGTATGTTCAGCAACCTCCTGGCTTTGAGAGTAGTGAATTCCCTGACTATGTCTGCAAGCTTGATAAAGCCCTTTATGGACTAAAGAAAGCTCCCAGGGCATGGTATGCAACTCTCTCAGCCTTCTTGATTCAAAACAAGTTTGTTAGAGGAAAGATAGACAACACATTGTTTATCTACAGGACAAAACAAGATGTGATACTGGTCCAAGTATATGTTGATGACATCATCTTTGGCTCAACAAACTACACTTTTGCAAACAGTTTGAAAAACTAATGACAAAGAAGTTTGAAATGAGCATGATGGGTGAACTCACATACTTCCTTGGACTACAAATCGTGCAAGCGATAAAGGAATCTCCATCGGTCAAGAGAAATACACAAGAAATCTCTTGAAGAAATATGAGATATCGATTGTGCCTCGGTGAAAACACCAATGGTCCCTCCTAACAACCTTGGACCCGATCTCACCGGCAAATCATCAATCAAACCCATTTCAAAGGATTGTTGGCTCACCGATGTATCTTCGCTTCGGACCGGACATACAATTCTCGGTCTATCTAATTTCAAGATATCGGTCAATCCCAAAGAATCCCACCTCACTGCAGCCAAAAGAATACTCATGTACTGAAGGGAACCCCAAACCTTGGACTCTATTATCCAAAGTGCTCGGGGTTTGATCTCAAAGGATACTCGATTACGATTATCTTTGGTCGCAACATGGATGAAAAAGTACCTCGGGGTCTGTCAATTTCTTGGAGGAAAGCGGTTTGTTGGAGTGCTAAAAGCAACAATCGGTGGCTATGTCTTCTTGAAGGCGAGTATGTGGTCTGCTGCAGGATCTTTGTGCCAATGTTTTATGGAAGAAAAGTCAACTCGGTGACTATGACATCCATTACAAAATGGTACCCATCTTACGTGACAACACCCGGTGCCATTGCAATCTCCAACAACCCGTCCTTCATCAAAGAACCAAACACATTGATATCAGATATCACTTCATCAGGGACCACATAATGAAAGGAGACATAGAACTTCACTTCATCCCTACTGAATATCAACTTGCTGATATCTTCACCAAACCCTTGGATGAACCTACCTTCAAGAGACTGAAATCTGAATTGGGAATGCTTGACATTGAAAGTCAACCATCTAAAAACCAATCTCAGTAAGTTTTCTCTGAAATGGTTCCTCCTCCCTGAACGAAACCCATAAACAATCCTCTCACTGAATGAGTAAGACTCATTCAGGGACCCTGACTCTAGATATTGAGCATTGAATAAGTAACTAAAGGCATCAAGTATTAGTTACTTAAATGTCCTAGGTTGGAAATCACACCAATTAAATATAGGAATATATGTCTTTGAATCTTACTGTCAGCGGTCCCTCATACTCACCTCATCCCACTTGGCATTAAATGCCTCCTCTCACTTAAAATATCATGTGGATATTTTATTACGCAAAAGTGCATTTTCTTGTACATCGCTGTTGTTTCCTTGAAAACGGATTTTATGCGGGTAGTGGAGTGGTGGCATTAAATGTGAAAATTCAAAACGTTTTCAAAAACCGACTTTACAAATCCACATTTGTGCACAAACTACCCCTCTCATCACTCTATAAATACCCCTCACAAAATCCTTAAAACATACACAAAGAATTTCTGCTAACAAAGCTGACGTGCTATTTCATCCTGCTTTTAATATTTATAAAACTTGAATAACTTAGGATAGACACATACTAACGGGCACAGTACCCGATCAGATGTAGTAAAGCCTTAGGTAAATCCGAGTATCATCCCAAGAGAGTTGTTACCTTGAAAGAACTAAGATGATTAGATAAAACATAGGTAATATACGGTAGACAAGGTTGTTATAATTCATAGATATACTAATATTCTGCTCACACAGGCACCAGAAAATTAGGTAAAAGAGATAGATAAACAAAGCTTAACAAAGCATGCGAATATGAATAGATTCTCGATAAGAATATTCAATATAATGGTTAATTATCACCAAAATCCTTTGGTCGATTCGTCATGGCCTATGGTTCTTAGATTCCTCACCAAGATGAGTAGGTCACCCGGGATCATTCGGCAACCTAATAGCAGTCATTAAGCACCAAATCTACTAGATCTAGACGGTGGGAACCCGGCCGTTAAGATCTTAGATTCCCCCTAACCTCTTAAATACCTCCACTTGATAAGTGATCATTTGGTTAATTCGCACACGAAGAGTGGTCGTACTATGGCCAATTCCTCCCATACTTCGCTATCTATCAGACTGGGGTCAGTTGGTCATGTCTCCCAGTCCTTTAGATACTACCAAGCTTATAATACTACCAAGGCTAGCGATCTATGAAAAGACTAGAAAATGTCTATAAAGAATTATAGAGAATAAAAATAACATAAATGCAAACTTTAATTAATGAATTCATAATATAAGATCTAGAAAAATATAAAAAGAATCCAAACTCGAATACAAAGGAAATCATAAACGAGAGCTTCGTTATTCATGCTCCTAAACCATGCTTCTTCTTCTGTGTTTTGATCTCCCCAAACCATAGAAGGTTTGGGAAAGGAGAGATATCCAATACTGATGAAATCATCAACTATATATAGGCTTGAAAATAGTTACGGCGTAACCTTATTAGATAGTTACGCCGTAACTTCCTTTAATCTTCAGTGCTTATCCATTGGCTACGGCGTAACTTAATTTGGTGTTATGCCGTAGCTGCTATAATCCAATGTAAATATTTGTTACGGCGTAGCCTAAGCTGATAGCTACGTCGTAGTATTTGTAAACAGTAGTTACAACGTAACCTACTCTGAGGGTTACGCCGGAGTCTTCGAAATCTCTAGTAGCGTCGTAACTTCATCACTTGGTTACGCCGTAATTACGAGAAAGTTGAATCAATAGTTCTTGAAAACGTCCGGTTGCAGTTTCCTTACTTCAAATGCGTCCTGAAATGAAATAACAAGGAATAAGGATGTTTTTACTAATAATATAATCAAAATGTGATGATAAAGGGGGAAATTAATGCTTAGAAACTCAGTACTATTTGATGTTATCAAATATCCCCCCACTTAAACTCTACTTGCCCTCAAGTAGACTAATTTAGACTGCAAAAGATACATCCATGACGAATGCGCAGTTATGAATTCCATGCTAGAGTATTAATAAGAACCGAACACCTCTTGAAATGGGAACGAAAACACTCTCACTAATCCTATTCTAAGTGTTAATTCCGGGGTGATCACTCAATTGCACGAACATAGTAAGTATTCTATCATAAGCTTGGCAATTACACACAACTCCACCACTAGAGCTAAGGTTAAGACAAATTTTAGAAAGCAATGTTGGGTTGAGTTTCAAAGGCTTAAGGGGTGGTGTCATTACTAACGTGTCACGACGAAGTGGACAAAATCAATGATACATGACCAAATCCATAGCCAAGACATCAAGGATTGCTCGCTGCATCACCTAGACATGCTTCACGACAAAAAGGGTAAGGATAGGCATGGGATATTTAATGGGTGAAAAGAAAACAAATAGTTTAGCTTAAAACCGAGTTGCCATCATCCAACCAATAATTCAAGGTTCGTCTTCATATGGTCAGTACATGCCTCCGGAATCCTCCAAAATTATTCTTAAACTTATTCTTCCAACATTTGATCGTGATCGAGAAGATTATTCTCAATGCCAATTCATGTAGTGCTTATACTTTGTCGCACTATAAACAAGCATGCTTCAATATTTTTTATTTTTTTTTATTATTTTTTTTTTGCATATAATACGATATGCTTGAGATACAATGATATATTTCCCCCCACTTGAACTGAGAATAAGGTGATTACTTGGGGTCTTCATAGATCTTTAGCGAGATGTAGATGATGATATACACTTCTTTATTTAAACCTCAAAGTAGGGTGAACAATAGCTTATAGGAAAAAAGGTAAAACTACACGGTAGGTTAAGGTGTAAGGTTGTAACGAAAATAAGGGTTATGAAATGAAAGGATAGGCTCAAAAGGGTGTAACTAGGGGTATCTTGCACTAAAGATGAGTGCAACAAATAAGGTTAACACGGGGGTCGAAAAGCCAATGTGACTAATCGATAAACGCACACAAGTGAACACATATAGGCTATTTGGGTGAAATCCTAAAACATTTACTTTTTTCAAATAGCCTTTTCCAAATGCACCAAGCTAACTTGATACACTACTCGTCTATGGTCTCGAAGTGATGTAAAAGCCAAGTTCTAAAGTTTACAATACTATCGGCACACTCAATTTATGGTAGATTTGGGTAAAATGGGGGAAACGGAAAGGCTAAATCTCACCAATGGCAATAAGGGTTAAAGTGTGCTCGGTTTTTATGTGATTCTAGTTTGGTTTAAAACATGACAAAAATTTTCAAATAAGCTTAAAATTTTTAAAACCAGCTAGAAAATTAGGGTAAGTAAGCTAAGTAATCATACACTTCATTTCTATTCCTATCCCCCCACTTGAAGTGTACAAAGTCCCATTTGTATGAAGAAAAAGAAAAAATAAGATAGAAATGAAAATAATCAAGAAAGAAATAAACTCCCCTCTCGAATGGTTGCTCAAGATGTCTCACTAAAGGTTGAAGGATGGTCATGGGGTGGCTAATGTGGGTTGAATCTGGAATTGGCCTTAACTAATTGTGTTACTTCCAAAATTTCCTACTACAGCAGGGATTACGGCGTAACTAAATAATAACGTTACGCCCTACCTGTGTCACAGAATCAAAACCTGCACAGCATACCAGGAAAATTTTGTACCCGACGGGTACAATTAACGATAGAACAAGCAAATATCCACATAGTTAAGTTATTACAGACTTGAGTTTCAAATAGTTTTAAAATTGTTTCAAATTGTTTCATCAAATGGGGAAATCACTCATCCCCGTGGAGATCATGATCAATGGAGTGGAACTGGGAGGGCTCGTATGGAGTGCTCGTGGTGCTTCCAGGAGTGGCGCCAGGATGCATGTAGGCTACTCCTCCTTGGACGCCAAGATTGGGGACATTGGGTTGGTATACGTACTCTGGACCTTCCCACCTAGGGTGACTCAAGTGCATATGTTGCAGCATCTGGCTTGTCCGATCCTCATTCCAACGGAAGAAATCCTGCTGGGCTTGGTTCACCTAATAAAGTACCTGAAAAGCCTTCAAACTGGTTACTAAGAGCATAAAGACCCACTTCGAGGGTTTCGATCTCCCCGCTAAAATGGGTCGACATTCCCTCGAGCCTCTCATCAATAATCTGCAACCTCTCCCCAATATTCACATGTGCCCTTCTACGTCCCCTGGGCACCTGCTCCTCGGCTTCTCCCTCAGCATCACCACCTGCACCACTGGCCTCCCCTTCTTCTCTTCTGGGGGCAGTCCCAGCTAGCTGAATCGCACCATAAACATCCTGGATGCAAATCCCAAACTCCACTATCTTAGGAAGGCCAATCAAATAAGTATCCCTACCAATGGTCAATCGGGCCAAATCTTCATCGGTCATGAGATCAAAACTCCTATCCAATCTCCCGATGAAATGTGCCCCCTGCAAAGGACTCCTACCAGAAAACCCCTTAGCACCCACAACCATAAACTTAGCCAAATAGTAAGGAGCATCAATGGTGTTCCCTCCTTCTATTCCCTGCACCAGATAGAGATCATCCATGGTCATCTTTTCCTTGGCTGAATGCCTTGCTCGAATCGAGCAAGCAAGAAGGTGGTGCACAAGTCACCGAATGGGGCTCCTCACCATAACATACGATGGAGGGCTCCTCGGATTATACCCCCCTGAGACAGCTATCTGATCAAAATAAGCAGCAAGGTCCTGATTCTCGTCCCTTCTTCTCCAACATGTGTTATAAAACTGCTTAAAAGCCTCAGTCTCCATCTCCTCCTCCGTGTACAAACCCATACGCATGTGATAAGGTTTTAAAAGGTACCATTTTGAGGGGTCGTTTAAGCCCTTATTTGATCACTTTTGTATCCGTTATTGCTTAATATCGTTCTTTTTCACTTTTTAGGTCTCTTGAAGGCAAAATGCTGGAATGGCACTTATTTGGACGAAAAGGCGCGAATATACGAAGAAAATGGCCAAAGTCGAATCGAGACACTCAAAGCTCTTTGAAAATAGAAGGCGGCGGCGTCGGTGTTAGTGCGGCGCCGTCGGAGGATTTTGTGACGATCTGAAGCCAAAACCCTATTTTCAAGTGACGACGTTGGGCTTTAAAAGAGTAGGCCGTTGCTACTCGGGCGACCTAGATGCGA
The DNA here is from genome assembly GCA_022545495.1 of Chrysanthemum lavandulifolium. Taxonomy (NCBI): domain Eukaryota; kingdom Viridiplantae; phylum Streptophyta; class Magnoliopsida; order Asterales; family Asteraceae; genus Chrysanthemum; species Chrysanthemum lavandulifolium. The sequence goes on from CM040244.1 coordinate 219,505,148, forward strand.
CCAGACGACGTCGAAGTCGAAGAGGACGGCGTCCACAGACATAAGGTGACGCCGTCGCAAGGTTAACGTGGCCAAGACGAAACCCTAATAGCGGCGACACGGCGTCACAATACATAAGATGACGCCGTCGCATATGTAATATTATATATAGAATCCGAATTTTTCGGTTTTAGGAGAGTCTTTTGGGTGAAAACCTAAAACCGAACCAAGGGTGTCTTGTACAGTATTTTAGGGTTCCAAACCCTATCTTACATCAAGATAAGTATTTACTTCATCAATTCAATTATGTCTTTGATTATTTGTGTGTATGCTTGCATGTTCTCCATGTCCGCTAATTTATTTGTGTGTTTGCTTAGGAATATGAAACTTAATTATTAAATATTGATTGGTTGTTTCTTATCTTAGTTGATTAATGATCTAGTAATGCGATAGGTCATTCGTTGTGTACTTAATGCTTGATTCATCTTTGTGAACCTTAGAATATAATAACACGAGTAGTTGTAAGCTAAACCATCCAAAGAGTGCCTTAGAGTAAGAGTTTATTATCCCTAGTGGGTTTTGTAGGCGAGACCCTTTGGTAAGTTCAAAGAGTTAGGGAGAAACGCATACCCTACAACTTTAGACACACAACGAAACTAAGAATAAGGCGTGACAACTCAACCATCAATAGGAGATAATTAAGGAGTAGTAAAACCTAAGTAAACACATCTTTAAACTATCATACGAGCACACATTAATTAGACATAGACTACCACCACCTTAGTTTAGATAATTAGATAATAGTAGAGTAATCGGTGAAATACCAATCCCCAAATCCAATACCGAGATTCGTACCTTTCAATTTCCTAAAAACATAAAAAGATAAAAATAATCTTCCTCAACCTTAACCTTAGCGTAGTAACTTCTCACTAGCATTCCTATTCCCTAGAAAAGCGATATCAATACCGTGGCTTACCCTAATACTACACTACAACGATTAGGTTCCTTGCCTAGGGTGTTGAAAAACTTGCTCGACGAAAAGGAAGTTCCTTTGACCCCGAACGCGCTGCGTAAGCGTATCAAGTTGTTTGGCGCCGCTGTCGGGGAATAGAATAGCTAGTTAGTAGTCCACCTCGTTTAGGTTCTTTGCTTGATTCCTATCAAGTAAATTTTTTCTCATTTTTAGCTTCCTGTTAGTCTATCCCCCTTCTTCGTGACCTTTGTTCGTACACCCATCACTTTTTATCATGGAAGGTGATAACCAACCACCACTTGATAACCCAACACCAAATAAGTCAATGTCACTCAAAACCCAAACCAATAACCAACACAACCGTCGAAGCCGCTATGTGAGTAGAAACACCGACCTTCGAGTTTGCGAAAATATTCGATAGTACAATTAGGAAGATGTTGAGAAAGTAGTCGGTAGCCTCAGTAGTTGGCTCTATGATCGTGATGGTCGGAAAATGGCATGATAAACAACAACGTGGATGTGGAAAATAGTGCTTACTTCAATCTTTACCCCACTAAGGAAGAGGTTGCGTACCATCAATATATAATCGATAATCCACGATCACCTATCATTAGGATATGCCCAAAGATTAGGAGAGGAAACCCCTGGAACCTAAAAATCCCTTGTATGATCGGATATAGGAGTGTCGACCACGCTTACATAGATACGGAATCTCCCATTAATGTAATGTCATCTGCTGTCTACAATGACATTATGAATGAGCGACTTAATATTAGGAGAGACCCTAAGTATCCAGGAGGAGTTTGCAACTTTGTGGGAAGAGTCAAGGACATGCATGGCTTTATAGGAAATTTCACCTACCTAGTTGATTTTATGGTCCTAGAAGATGTAGGATGCGTCATTGACTATAGTTTATCCCAAGTAGTGCTAGGGAAACCGTTTGTTGAAACATCTAGAATGAGCCATAACAAGCATGATGGAAAAGTTAGGTTTAAGGAAGGAACCGATGAGATCACCTATAGGATGCCTTGGAAAACAAATGAGTATGGCCACTTGTCCATTTATGATCGAGACAACATTAAATCTCTTGAGGACAAGAGCAAGGAAGATGTTGAAAAAGGTTATAAATTCATGTGGGAAAGAAGGAGGCATTATTATAAGGATTACTTGACCCTAGGGCCTAGGTATAGAGTCGATGAAAATTTTGTCAACATGATAGAATTCTCGTTGAGGATGCAAAACGAGGCAACGTAGGAGCACGACTACGAGTCTAGCTATAAGACTCTTAAATAAAGAAAAGCGCTTCGTGGGAGGCAACCCATGCTTAATTGTTTGCTTGTTAGTTTCATATATCTTTTATTAATTGTTTATCCTCATGTTTAAATTTGTAAAAATGCTTTACTTTGTTTTTAACCTCGTCTTAATTGCATATAAAGGTATTTTACATAAGGGATAAGTGTAGGGAGGACTACACACGTTTTCAAAAGAAACGTAAACATGAGAATAACAATTAACCAAAAGATATATATGTTTGTTTGTTCGAGTCAAAAGCTTGTATCGAGTCATAATGGATGTTTTGCGAAATTTTTGATTCTAAAGATGTAAATTTTCGAATTTTTTGTAAAATCGCATAATGAGTTTTTGTCGGGATAACTTTGACAATGTCGAGATTGCAACTGACGGCGTCGGGAAGGAGTAAAACATCGATCACTTTTCTCGTTTTATAATTTTTGGAATTTTCCAGGTCTTAATTTTCTTAGAAATTCTGTAAACATCCATTCCACAAGCATTATATCCTAGTTTAAATCGAGTCTTATATATTTTATTACCGCCGATTTTACGTGAAGGTTTCGTTTGTTTTGTTCAAGTGTGCAGGTTTAGTTTGTCAAGAAGAAGTTAAACAAGATTGGAAGGAGCTTTTAACGCAATAATTCTTCTTGGAAAGGATTTAACCACCACTTTACACGGATCCTACCGAGCTAATCAGGGGAGTATTAGTTTCTTTCGTTTTTGATTACCTTCTTTTATCATAACTTTGATACTTTCGGGAACATTGGGGACAATGTTCGGTTTAAGTGTAGGGAGGGAAAATAAAGCGGGAACTTTGAAACTATGCTTATCCTTGATTATTTGCTTTGTCCAATTGTGATTGTGTAATAAACCATGAGAAAATGTCGGTTAGGGTAATTTTGGCACCAAATTTAAATTTTTTCATGACATATAGGAGTGGGACATTAGTCTTAACAAAAGCGTTTCACGGATAGGAAGTTATATGACTAGCACAAAAATCCTTTACCACCCAAATTCCACCCAAAATGTGAGGATCGCCCTTAGATTAGTAGGAATTAAAAGCATTCATCTTCAATGCTTAGAGTGTGAGCCGGTAGTATATTAGATTCTAGAACTTGTTTTGTGATGCATTCCGAGATCGCAAGTGAGATTACACTTGTGTAGTTAGGAATAACTAAATGATAAGAGGCATTAGGATAACCCTTGTTTGATACCCGTAATATAATTATTTCTTCCACATCGGTTGAGTAATTCCCCCACACCCTTTGCGTTGTACTCATCTTTAGTACATGATACCCCTAGTTAACCCCTCAGAACCTATTCTTTTCGCGGTTCTCGTGATGTTTCGGTTTTCGAATATCAATGAAAACATTGTTTACACCCCACCCCAAATATACACCCAAATCGCCTTAGCCTACCCCTTATGCATCGACTTTTAGTGCAAATGTTTGTTATCACCCTAAACCCTTAGTTCCATTATCCGGTTGCTTGCATGAGTTGCTAAGTCGAGTCATATCCTTTGTATCTGATTTTGGGACGATTGGGATTCATGGGAAAAGTTAAAGTTTATGAAATGACCGGAAGGAACGTTAAATTCAAATTCCCTTTGTTTGCGTAATAATGTACCCCAAGTGTTTTGATCTTTTCAATTCGGGTCAAATTAGTGTTAGAGTAATAAAAACTCAAGTGTAGGGATGTGCCTATAAATCCCTATCATTTTGATGTTACCGTAGAGGATGGTAGAGTAAAAGTGTATGAAAAAAAAAAAAAAAATCGAAAAAAATAGAAAAGAGAAAGAAAAAAAATAGAGTGTTAAAAAAAAAAAAAAAAAAAAAAAAAAAAAACATACGGGCTACCATCCTACATCTATCCTTTAAATTTATTTTTGTTTATTTCCGTTACCTAGAGTTTTAGAGTGTCGAGTCTTGGCTTAGCAACGCCATTCTTCGTATGCATTTAACATAGAGATTTTTGACTTGCCACCACTAAATAGCCTATCCCACCGAGCCCTTGTTTCCCTACCGTAAGCCTAACATTACAACCCTTTAAAAGACCTCTTTGATAGTCTTTCCTAGGTGCTTACGCCAAAGCGATGGAGGTTTGATCTATTCTCAAGCTTATGGTAATCTATGTACTAGGACCGGTTAATGAGTGTTTATCTTCAATTTCCTATTTGTTATATTTCATATATACACCCGAGAGAGATGTGAGTATCCAAACACCCCACGTGAGGTGCTAGTATGTAATTTCCGTGCTTGTTATGACTTTTTCCGGGCTTATATGTGTTGTGGACCGTTTTAAATCAATGCTTCATGACCCCTAACTTATAAAATAATTGGCTAAAAGCACATTTGCTTGAGGACAAGCAAATAACAAGTGTAGGGATATTTGATAAGGTTTTAAAAGGTACCATTTTGAGGGGTCGTTTAAGCCCTTATTTGATCACTTTTGGATCCGTTATTGCTTAATATCGTTCCTTTTCACTTTTTAGGTCTCTTGAAGGCAAAATGCTGGAATGGCACTTATTTGGACGGAAAGGCGCGAATATCTGAAGAAAATGGCCAAAGTCGAATCGAGACACTCAAAGTCGCTAAAAGCAGGCGGCGGCGTCGGTGTTAATTGCGGCGCCGTCGGAGGATTTTAATGACGATACATAAGCAAAAACCCTATTTTCAAGTGACGACGTCGGGCTTTAAAAGAGTAGGCCGTTGCTACTCGGGCGGCCTAGATGCGACCAGACGACGTCGAAGTCAAGAGGACGGCGTCACGGACATAAGGTGACGCCGCAGCAAGGTTAACGTGGCCAAGACGAAACCCTAATGGCGGCGACACGGCGGCGTCACAATACATAAGGTGGCGCCGTCGCATATGTAATATTATATATAGAATCCGAGTTTTCGGTTTTAGGAGAGTCTTTTGGGTGAAAACCTAAAACCGAACCAAGGGTGTCTTGTACAGATTTTAGGGTTCCAAACCCTATCTTACATCAAGATAAGTATTTACTTCATCAATTCAATTATGTCTTTGATTATTTGTGTGTATGCTTGGATGTTCTCCATGTCCAGCTAATTTATTTGTGTGTTTGCTTAGGGAATATGAAACTTAATTATTAAATATTGATTGGTTGTTTCTTATCTTAGTTGATTAATGATCTAGTAATGCGATAGGTCATTCGTTGTGTACTTAATACTTGATTCATCTTTGTGAACCTTAGAATATAATTACCTGAGTAGTTGTAAGCTAAACCATCCAAAGAGTGCCTTAGAGTAAGAGTTTATTATCCCTAGTGGGTTTTGTAGACGAGACCCTTTGGTAAGTTCAAAGAGTTAGGGAGAAATGCATACCCTACAAATTTAGACACACAACGCAACTAAGAATAAGACGTGACAACTCAACCATCAATAGGTGATAATTAAGGAGTAGTAAAACCTAAGTAAACACATCTTTAAACTATCATACGAGCACACATTAATTAGACATAGACTACCACCACTTTAGTTTAGATAATTAGATAATAGTAGAGTAATCGGTGAAATACCAACCCCCAAATCCAATACCGAGATTCGTACCTTTCAATTTCCTAAAAACATAAAAAGATAAAAATAATCTTCCTCAACCTTAACCTTAGCGTAGTAACTTCTCACTAGCATTCCTATTCCCCTATAGAACGATATCAATACCCGTGGCTTACCCTAATACTACACTACAACGATTAGGTTCACTGCCTAGGGTGTTGAAAAACTTGCTCGACGAAAAGGAAGTTCCTTTGACCCCGAACTCGCTGCATAAGCGTATCAGCATGGTAAATTCCCTAAAAGTCAATCTCCTCCAAACACCCCAAGCTGGAAAAACAAAGAATTATCGTCATCATTAACAACCTCAGTATCAAACTCCACACTAGCAAGGAATTCACGAACGTATTCTGGAATAACCGGCTCCGTGATCCTAAACAACCTCAACCAAGCAGTACATGTGAAATCCCCATCAGTACATGAGAACTTGATCTTACAAAACTTTCTCAATCTCCGACTAGCTTTTCCATTTTCCAAAGTACCGAATGCCTCAAATTTAAGAGCCTCGGGCTGACTGATATCCTTTGCCATCAATTTCTCATATTCCTCCATGCACAGTTGCCTAATACCAGCATTGGGGTCTGCTAAAAACCTAGGCCAGTTCGCGGGGTTGTTTGCACCTGAAAAACATGACAAGAAACAGTAAGTGCAGACCATACTGATGTTAAGTTACGGCGTAACCATCATAAGAGTTACGCCATAATAAGAAAATTTCAATGGTTACGGCGTAGCTATGACATACTGCTACGCCGTAATAACAGTAATATAGGTTATGGCGTAACTTAATCCCCAGTTACGTCGTAACTTCCCCAGAAAATCAGCACCACAAATCATTTGATCACGCTATAGATTACACCGGAACCATCAATTTTTATCAAGTGGTGAAAAGTTTCGATATATTTTTAACCTATAAGTGCTGAGGGACCGCGCCTAACCTACTAAGTTTGTGTTTGACCTAAAACCCTATTTTAATAAAGCCAAAACACCCAAATCAACCCGTAGTAATAGGACACGAATCAAACTAACATGGGGAAATTATCAAAACTATCAATTAATCATTCCAACCTCAAAAATTAATTCGAGTGGGCAAGATCCCTAAAATATTAAAATAAAACCCTAATTGAAATAATCAAAAGAAATAAATAAAAAAGAGTAAAAATAGGTCTTACCAGCCATGAAGATAGATTAGATGAAGTGATATCGATGAAAAATTTTCAGAGAGAAAATTTTACTGTTTGTGTGGGCGGTGAAAGTGTGTGTAAAACCTAGTTTTTATTCAGAAAGGTTTTTATACCGCTACAATAGTTACGGCGTAATTAGATAACTTAGTTACGCCGTAACTAATATTATTAGAGATGTAACATATTGGATTTCATAAACACACTAAACCATAAGATCAAATAGGCGTACAAAGAGTTCTAGAGAGAGAAAGTTAGAGGTTTAGGGAACTTTAGTGAGAGAAAGAAAAGTCTTATTATGAGCTCCAACTCTACCTTGGGAGGTAGAGTATTCTGATCATTACATAAATCGCCCCACTCGGTGTGGATCGAGCATCTTGTTAGGAATTAGAAAATTCGATCGTTTAAGAGTCGGTCACCTCAAGTATAAGCATTCAATAGAAAGCTCGTAGTCGTAGTTATGATATGTTAGTTAGTAGTTTGTTAAGTAACACCGTGGAGGACAGACGGGTCTTTACCCACCTGTATGCACGATCCACGACCCGTAGGTGGCGTTTATTTGTAAGACACTATAAATACCCTCTACCTCCCAAGGTAGAGGGTTGGAGCTTCAATACTATTTTTCTTTGTTTCACATAGTTCCCAACTCTCTTCCTTTCTCTTACTAGAACTTTCTCTCTCTAAACTCTAGTTAACGCCCCATATGTTTATGGTCTAAAGTGTTTGTGAAATCTTATGTCTAACAATTGGTATCAGAGCCATGGTTTGATCACTCATCTTTCATGCTTCTTGTTTTGGTGGATTTCATAAGGTTTTTGGGATATTAAAGGTTTAGGAGAGTTTGATTCATTTGGACAAATTCTAGTGTTAAAGTTTGAATTTTGCTTGTACTTTTGTGTTTAGGATCATCATATGTGTTTATGTTTTGAATTGGAAGGCTTAAATCTTTGTGGTTTGGTTGTTTTGATTGATAAAGTGGTTATTTTTGAAGTTTGTCTGGCGAGTTGTGTCTCGGATAGCTTTTTCTTGAAAGCGAGTTGCTTTGTTATTGGATGCGAGTTGGTACATGCGACTTAGCTGTTTAGCGAGTTGATATTTATGCGACTTGGGTTCTAAGCGAGTTGTTTCTTTAAGCGACTTGAGATCTAAATCGACTTAGCTATTAAGCGAGTTGTAAAGCTAGCGAGTTAATTTAAGCGACTTGGTATTCAAGCGAGTTGATTGTGTTGCGTGTTGATACTAAAGCGAGTTGGCTATTTAGAAACTTGATTCATTAAGCGTGTTGACAGTGTTGCGAGTTGATGCTAAAGCGACTTGGCTATTTAGCGAGTTGATCCCTTAAGCGAGTTCTCTCCTTGAGCGAGTTGGGTGTTTAGCGAGTTGATAACGAAGCGAGTTGTGTGTTTTACTACTTGTCTAATTTTAGACTTGTCACTCCTTCGTGATACATTCTTACGGTTGTTCTTTTGGTTTAGTAAAATCCCGTGAAAGAATCAATTTTCCGGTTTAATCAAAGAATTGTAAAATCCCGTAGAACTTGTAATCATGGCAAACATTGTTCCTACTATTGTTTCTTCCGTTCTTGAGGGCGTTCAAGCGGCGGTCGATACTAAATCCACCTATGCTTGATGCCAGGCGATTACGACTCTTGGGCTCAAAGAATCAGTTATCTTGTCTTGGAAAGGAAAATGGAGTCAATATTCTCAAATCGATTGATGAAGGACCGTGTCGGGTTGAGACTTGATAAGGTTTTAAAGGTACCATTTTGAGGGTCGTTTAAGTCCTTATTTGATCACTTTTGTATCCGTTATTGCTTAATATCGTTCCTTTTCACTTTTAGGTCTCGTGAAGGCAAAATCTTTGGAATGGCACTTATTTGGACGAAAAGGCGCGAATATATGAAGAAAATGGCCAAAGTCAAAATCGAGACACTCACGATTCTTTGAAAGTATAAAGCGGCGGCGTCGGTGCTATTGGCGACGCCGTCCCAAAATTATTGAGGCGATCCGAACCCAAAACTCGTATTTTCAAGTGGCGGCGTCCGGTTATGGAAGAGTAGGCCATCGCTACTCGGACGGCCTAGATGCAATCCAGACGACGTCGAAATTTGAAGAGGACGGCGCCACGGACATAAGGTGACGCCGTCGCAAGGTTAACGTGGCCAAGACGAAACCACAATGGCGGCGACACGGCGTCACTAAACATAAGGTGCGCCGTCGCAATTGTAATCTTATATATTGAATCGAATTTTTCGGTCTTTGTGTGGAGAGTCTTTGGAGTAAAACCTAAAACCGAACCTAAGGTGTCTTGTACGATATTTTAGGGTTTTAAACCCTATCTTACATCAAGATAAGTCTTTACTTCATTAATTCAATTATGTCTTTGATTGATTGTGTGTATGCTTGCATGTTTACCATGTCCGCTAAATTACTTGTGTGTTTGCTTAGATGTATGAAACCTAGTTGTTAATTATTGTTAGGTTGTCTCTTATCTTAATTGTAATTGGCTTAGGAGTGCGACTAGGCTATCGTTGTGTTTAATACTTGATAAATATTTGATAGTTTATGAATGACTTAGTGGATTTCGTTTACTAAACCCAAAGATAACCTCAAAGTTAGTTTATGAATGACTTAGTGGATTTTGTTTACTACACTTAAAGGTGACTTCAAAGAGTTAGGGAATGCACACCTTACGACCTTAGAAAACACAACGCGTTAAGAATAAGGACGTGACAATTCAACCATCAATAGGAGATAACTAGGGAGTAGTAGCATCTAGGTAAACACATCTTTAAACTATCATACGAGCACACATTAATTAGACATAGACTCCCACAACCCTAGCTTAGATAATTAGATAATAGTAGAGTAATCGGTAGAAGTGGAACATGGGACCCAAAAAACGAATCTTTAGACCAATTTTCAATTTGGAAACTTCGGTCGGAAAGGTTGTTTAGGAAGGAGATTATTAGAGTTGAGGTACCAAGGTGCATGTCATGGTTAGGCGCTACCACAGTACAAAATGAATACATATGTGATCTTGATAAGATGGAGGATAGAGTAGAAAATCCAATCCCATCGGATAACCCACAAGTCCTACCATCGCTTGAGGAACACACATCACCTATAACTTACCCGGAAGAAATAGAAGAGACTATAGGAGCCCCGATTGATAGAGAACCTTTGGACCAAACGCCACTAGAGAATGTAGGTTTAGATGCTTGTTGTCGTGACCTCTCTCTTAGTCAAGGAAGTTCTTAATTTTGATGAGCTGGAGCCTCAACCAAAACCTTACCCAATGTTCCGTCTTTAGATGTGAATCTTGGAATTGAATTAGGCCCCAATCCACCCATCAAAATAGATAGTCTGGGTAGTTGCTTGATAAAGGTGGTAGATTCTAGGCCATGTAGAGTGGAAGCTAATATAGGAGTAACCCATGACCTTACACACTTATATCACCCATTCATGGTTGATAACAAGAAACATTATGGGTTTAAACCGGGTTTATTAGGTCAAGATGGATCCTTAACTAAGAATATTTTGAAGTTGATAGAAGATGATCCATTTTTAGGAGAGAGATTTGATCCACCCGCTACACCAATTGAATTAGGTAAGGTTACAATGAATGGAGCACACTCCTTTGAGCACATAAATCACCCATCATCCTCTCCTCACGTAGCAAATTTCCACCCTAAGGGTGTGTATCGCTACTATCACCCGCACTTAAACTTAAGTGTAGGAAAACTTCCCTTTATCTCGTTAAATAAGGGTAGAGTCGGGGCTCGTGACTCGAACAAAAACAAGCGCTTCTTGGGAGGCAACCCATGTGTATTTGCTTTTCATTTTCATTTATGTGTCGTATATCTTTTATTAATTGTTTATTCTCATGTTTGAATTTGTAAAAATGCCTTATTTTGTCTTTAACCTCGTCTTAATTACATATAAAGGTATTTTACATAAGGGATAAGTGTAGGGAGGATTACACACGTTTTCAAAAGAAACGTGAACATGAGAATTACAATTATTTAAAAGATATATATGTGTGTTTGTTAGAGTCAAATGCTTGTATCGAGTCATAATGGATGTTTTGCAAGATATTTTTCCGATTCTAAAGATGTAAATTTTCCGAATTTTTCCGGAAAATCGAGACCGCTTTTTGTCGGGATAACCGACGGCGTCGAGATTGCAACTGACGGCGTCGGAAGGAGTAAAACATCGATTACTTTTTCTCGTTTTCGAGCTACTTATAAATTTTTGGAATTTTCCGGTCTTAATTTTCTTAGAAATTTCAGTAAACATTGATCGCTCCAAACATTCAAGTCAAAAGACTTAAAGCTGTTCGGACACAAATGCAATGAAGTCCAGAGAATCTGAGGAATTCCGGGTCGTTAAGTCCCGAGGAGACTCAATGGTGTGTAAAAGCGATTCAGATGATGGGATGATCACTAAGGATAGCGATCGTAAAGGTTATGATTAGAAATTACACTCTTGATTGATTTGGAAAGGAATTGGACACGAATTGGAAAGCACAACAACCGGATCAAAGAAAGCGTAAGCGTAAGTTTGAAACTACGTATCGCACAAAATAAAAAGTGAAAGCTAAGAAATAAAGACCTAAAAATATAAAATGACATTCTAGGAATCCTAAAATAAAAGAAAATTATTAGAAAAAGAAAATTATTTTAACACTATTTAATTAATTATTATTAATTAAAAACTATTTTAACTATTTAATAAATAATCTAAAATGAAAGAAAATACAAAATAAGGCTAGAAAATAAAACTTATGATTCTGAAAAATCTAAAATACTATAAAACTAATTTTAAAACTAAAAATATATTTTTCACACTTTTTATCTAATTATTATTAATTAATAACTATTTAAAATACACTTAAATACTAGAAAATAGAAAATAAACTTGGAAAAATAAAATTTTAACTTTGAAAAATCTAAAATATGATAAAACTAATTTTAAAACAGAAAATATTTTTTAGACTTTTAATTATTTATTACTAATTAATTACTATTTTAACTAATTAAAATTATAAAAATACTAAAAGAAAGAAAAATCTGAAACTTTTTCTAAAATCCTATGAGATGACGAAACCTAAGAAAAAGAAAAACAGGTTTTGCTTATTAATAAGTTGAAAAGAAAAATCAAAAAGCTAAAAATCTTAAATAAACGCTATCACTATTTTTATATTGATGTTTTGTGATTTTATTTTGAAAACTACTTATATACTAATATTATGAAACTTTAATAAAGACAAAAATTTATAAAACACAAATAAGCTAATTTGAAGACTAAAAGCTCAACAGTTGGTTTATGAGCTTATTTAATGGAAATAAGCTCTAAAAGCTTAACAGATGAAACAAAGGCTAGAACAAGATGGAATAAGGTACAAGCTATTGAAATGAAACTAAAAGATACCAAGAAGTACACTGATAAGCTAATAAATAAGCAATAAGCACTTTGCTTTTATAGTGAAAAACAGAAAATGGGACAAGCTTCAAGCCCTTAGCAGCCCTAGCTAATAAGCTCAAAAGTGAAAAATAAAACTTGATATTACAAGAAGACCATGTTGGCTTTCCAAGGAACCAAAGAACACTAGATTTGGACAAGTAATGAGCTTGTTGCAAGCTTCTCAAGTTGGAACCAGTTTCTGTGCACAGGGCACTTGTGCAGAACAAGTGCTCTCAATAAGCAGTGAAATAAGCACTAAACCAGCTGATAATCAAAGAACTAATATTTTTATATTTTTCTTAACCAGCTAGACTACAATACCCCAAAAGCTTATAAACTGAAACTCACTAATAAGCCCACAGTGAAATTCCAAGTTTTATTCAAAAATGACTTATTGAGATTTTGACTTTTTTAGAAAAACCAAAAATTGACCAAAATGAGATTTAATCTGATCTAAAGCACTTAATATGATATGTTAATGTGTAATGAGACTAGTTTGAGCAAGAGTAACAACTTTTGAACACAAAATCAAGATTTGATATTCTAAAATCCCAACAGTGGCTGCACAGTTTTGATCCAAAAGTATTTTTGACTTTTTGCTAATAAAGGCTTGATTTTATGACTGAGCTTAGTGACTTAGACTTATTTAGACAGTTTTCCAACAAAGCTAAGGACTAAAGGACCTTCAATCTCAAAGAACCAAACACACCTTAATGATGACTGTCATGAAGATTTACAAACTAAATCACAGTTGTAAACTATAAACTTGACTTCAGACTTTGTATTATGATAAATTAGGACTAAATAAGCTAGAATCCACAGTAATATCAACTTAAAACTAAGAAATGAGATAAGAGCTATTATGACTGCCTAATTAAGATTTTTTCAAAACACAAATTTAAATGAACAAGCTACTGTTTTTAAAACCTAGAAACACTTAACTACTACTAATGAACACAAAGAACAAGAAAATACAACAACTAATTAACCAAAACAGTGAAATGCTAAATTACTTAAAAATGCTTACAATAGCTTCCAAGCTTAATATTTAGAACCAGGACCTGAAACCAATTCCTATAGCTTCCCAAGAAGCACTATACCAAGGCCATCCAAGATACACCCTGCTCCAGCTTCTTGATGTTCTTTACCATGGATTTTTGATTTTTCAAGTATTTAATTGGATTTTTGATGATTTTTGACTTTTTTAAGCTAAACTGATTTTTAAGATAACTAAAAGCTTCAATAAGCTTTCTAGGAGCTTAAGTGTTCTATTCTAGTCCAGATAAACAACTGAAATCAACATTTGATACAACATGAAATTTTGCTTAAACATAAAAATTTGCATAAACTGAATTTTAACTTGGCACTTGAATTTAAGGTTCACAAAAGCTTTATCATAACATAATTACTTGAAATACAAAGTTTTAAGCTTAAAATATAAACTGAAAATGGAAATTACACTAAAACGACATGAAAAGTAAAAATTACACTAGATAACTTTGATACATTGCATTTCCCTCTCTTTATAATGACTTTTCAGACTCCCCACGTGCTTCTGATTGAATCCCACCAAGTTTTAGCCATTGGATGCTTGAGACTAATCATATCCGTCCACTTGTGAATTTGGCGCCAAAAACTTCTATGAGCAGGTTTAAGTAATTAATGGATTTGGTTTGGCCAATTAAGAGATTTTGTTGTTTATAAGAGGTGGAGGGGACATGGTATGGGGGAGAGTTGAAATTATGGCTAAAACCATCTCTGGTTTTGAGGTTTTCTGTTGGGGAAGAGAGGTCACTCTGATGAATGGTATATGGGCGTTTTCTTGGTTTTGACTTACATTGGTGAAGATAATAACAAAGGGGGTCCAAGGTCAAGGTTCAAGTGGGTCAAAATGTAATTTGACCTGGCTCAAGGGTCAAGAGATTGGGTTAGCAGCTTGTGTTGGATTGGATTGGGCTTAAGATTGGGCTTTGGATATTATAAGTTGATCCGTTTGGTTTGATAATTAAACAAGGACCAAAAATGTAAATTGACCAAACTCCAAGGACTGAAATTGAACATTTCCAAACTTCTCACAAGGACCAATTTTGACAAACATTGATAAAACAAGAACCCTTTTTGCATTAAATCCATTTTTTAAGGTCCAAGGACTATTTTTGTAATTTTCCAAAGTTTGAGGACCTTTCTTGCCAATTGACCAAAGAATCATTCAAGGATCATTTTAAACAACTTAGAATACTTCAGGGACCTTGAATGATAAATTTCCACATTTTGAATTCGAGGACTAGATTTGACAACTTTTAAAACTTGGGGACTAAAGCGCCAATTTTGCAAACTCGATACATTTTCATCGATTTTGATATTTTGCAATTAAAACACATAAAACACTGATTTGTGATAATTTGATCATTTTGATGTGTTTTGAGCGTTTCGAGATAATTTGCGGTTTAGATTATGCAAAAATGATGAGTATTTGGACACTCATCAATCCCCACATCGAGATATTGCTAGTCCCTAGCAATGATTTGAGAAAACTTTGATGGATTTGAAAACTCTTTACCAAAAGCCATCACTACGGAGTAGCCGATTGTTTTGATTCAAGTAAGAATCTTGGTACAACGATAACCGGATGATTTATTGGCAAATCATAAACCATATAACGGATTTGATGTGTCTTTACCGAAGCCGTACCCTTACGGACTAGCCAACTCTTAGATAAATTATCGAATTATCTTTGGTGAGTGAATACCAATTATGGATTTTCCTTCGCCTTTACCACAAGCCATAACCTTGCGGGCTAGCCACTCATTATCTTTTGAGGATGATGGGGAGTGAAGAACCATACAATTTTGGGCAAATTGCAAGCCATATAAGCGGATTTGAGAAATCTTTACCAAGAGCCGTTTGCTCTGGATTAGCCAATCCTTTTGTCTAACCGACATGGCGGATGATAACCAAGCGAGAAAGTGTAGAACACTTACTCCAAAAAAATTTTGGCCAAAAGCGGGAATTGGGTAGATAATACATAAAATTCGTGAGAATTCCCCCACACTTAGAAATGAATATTGCCCTCAATATTCAAAATACCGCGGTTATGCCGAAACAAAAACGTAAAAGGAAATACTACGGCCATTATTTAGAAAAGATTTTTTTTTTTTTTTTTTTTTTTTTTTAGAAAGATTGAGAATATACAACGATGTGGGAAAACTCCCCACACTTGGGTGGTAGAAAGGGATAAGAAGGCGAATTATGGGTGAAAACCCATATGGTGCGTGCTAATGTTTTTGATTACCGAGTCACTAGCTTGACTCGATCCCGCATTCATTGGTTCATGGGAAAGTAACGTGGAAAACCAATCTCGATCGGACTTTCATTCACAATGTTAATAAACACATGAACATCAGAAAGTTCCACTCCGACGAGATATAACCGGTATTTTAATAGTAGAAACTATAAAGCATAATACCGGGGTCAAAAATGGTGTCCTCATTCCCGGAAGAGAAAAGGGAAAGAGCAACCACACCATTCGTGAAGAATGGAATAAATATGTGCATTACAATGCATGTCCATTCTTCATTAGAAAGAAGTAAATCACCATTTTAACGTTTTAAGCTTAAACTTTAAGCTTGTATGGTGATTATCAAAGGAGTTTCGGAAGGGAGGATTGGGGACGATTCTTCGTTTAATAAGCTGTTAAGAAAAGGATGTCCCCTACGAATCAAGTAAGAATCATCAACCCTGTTGGGATTGATTCATCACTTAGAAAAGCATCGACTTCATTCCAAAATTATCATCTTCCTCATCCGAATTGAGGGAAGGAATGGAAAAGTCGGAAACAATAGGATCGAGGATATGAAATGGATGATTTATCTCCATAAAGCAACTTCTCAATGAGAAGTATGTCCCTTCGATATCAATTGGGCGTGATCAATCTCGAGGCAGAATCACTAGCCAAGTATGCATCAATCTCTTCCAAGATTGAGTCACTTCCTCAAAAGGAGTGATAGAAGGAGTAGAATTGGCTATGATAGGTTGATTTTCAAATATGATTGGATCCTTTGAAGAGAATTGACTTCATCCACGAGTTAACAAGCTCAATACGACAAAGCGATTACGGAGGTGGGACAAGTGGTGTGCTCTTAGAGCTAGCGTTTCCACCACTCCGATGAAGTCTCGAATCAAGATCATCATCATCAAGAATACTCATGACTCCTTAGTACAACTTTCAAACCATTTGTTTGAACCGGGGTTGATTTTCATAGCTTTTAGCTCAAGACGTTCGGTGAACACTCTTAACCGTGAAATTTGAGAGTGTTGCATCGATTCTTTTGGATTTTGATCAATTGTGGCAACACTATGTTTGTTCGAGAGGTTTGGAGTTCGGTTGATATTCAACGTGAGTGCTTCGTTATCAACCCGTAAAGTCAACTCTTCAGCGAATACATCGATTAGAGCACGGCTCGTTCTCAAGAAAGCTCTCCCTAAGATGAGGGGAACTCTTGGATCCGCATCAAAGTTTACTACAACAAAGTCAGTGGGAAAATGAAACTTCCCTACTTTAACCACGACATCCTCGGCTATTCCAAGTGGACGAGTTATGGTACAGTCCGCTAGCTCGAGAGTCATACAAGTAGGAGTAAGTTCAGGGAGAGAAAGTTTCTTCCACACTGAGAGTGGCATGAGGTTAATACTAGCGCCAAGATCGGCCAAGGCGGAGCATTGAACCATCCCCAAGAAATCACATGGGATTAAAAACTTGCCAGGGTCTTCAAGCTTTTCGGGAAGCTTTTTAAGAAGGACCGTGAGCATTGCTCATTGAGAGGGTTTAGCCATTTCGGATAACTTATCTTTGTTGCTTAGTAACCCTTTGAGAGTAGATGCAAATTTGGGCATGAGAACAAGAGCATCAACGAAGCTTATATCAAAGTGCAATTCATTGAAAATTTGGAAAAATTTTCCATTTGCTCTTTGTTTTGTCTTGAAGCTTCTCATCATGCATTCTAGATGGGTAAGGAAGAGAAGATTTGGATTTCTCAACAGAGCTACGGAGGTTCAAACACAACTCCTTGATTGGGTTTCGGACAACGAGGTTGGACTACAGAAGGTAGGGCGTGTCTTGATACCGTGGGCTTGAATAATGCACTTTGTCCATTGTTTCCTTGGTAACTTGACTCATTGGCACAGGAGGAGGTGGCATAGGAGTCGTGAGGTCCATTATGTTTTGGAGGTTCACTGTCCACTACCTTAGGAAGAGAAGAAGAAGAGGTAGTAGGAATAGCAGGTCCGGTATGAAACACCACTTGGTTGTGATCGCTTTGGCATCGCCCCTCGGGTTAGCGATCGTGTTGCTCGATAAAGTACACGAGCCCAGGGTCGATCATTTAAAGACTTCTTGGATCGACAATCGTGACCAACAACGGTTCATTTCATCTTGGGATTTCATGAGCGCTTGATAACTCATCGGATGATGGTCTGGAGGAGTAATGACGGAGGAGCTGGAGGAATAATTTGAGGTCGTATGTTTTGATTATGACCAAAATTCCTTGATTAGGATTCATATTCCCATGAAATTGATTCCTCGATTAAAATTGTTTTGATGAGGGTTCCCCGATGTTGGAAACCTTGATTGGGTCCGGATAGAAATTACCTTGGTTTTGATAACCTTGGTTCATTCTTGGTTGGTTCGATTCGGTTGTAATTTTGATTGAAACCGGGTGGTGCTGATTAGTGTTAGCACGGTAGTGTGGTTCATTTTGAGGACGGTATTGATTACCTCCTTGTTGTGAACTACCGGCTAAAGCATTGGCCTCAAAGGACTACCATCGGTGGCGATACAATTGTAGTAAGCATGAGGACCACCACAAGTGACACAAACTTCAACTTTCTTCACTTGACATGTGTTGGTGGTGAGTGAAGGAAACTTTCTTCGGTTAGCAAGAACCAAAGCTCGAACAATGTCGTGAGCTTATCAATCTTAGCATCGGTGCTAGATGTACTCACGGGGATGAAGAAGAAGAAGGTCTGACATTAGGCGATATGTCTTAGCTCGAAAGGACGGACACGAGATTTGTTCTCAATGATCGCAAGGCCTCTTTGGTGGTCTTGCTCAGAAATTACCTCCGCGGAGGCATTCAAAGAATCTTGATTAGCCTGATTGAGACCATTGTAGAAAGTATCCATTTGCATTAACTCGGTAAAACCGTGATGCGGACACTTGCATGAAGCAACTCTTTGTAACGATCCCATGCCTCCCGAATGATTCATCAAATCTACGAGAAAATTTCATTATCTCATTCTTAAGACTTGTGGTTCGGGATGGAGGATAGAACTAGATTAACTAATTTGGTGACAAGATCTTCCCATGTCTCTATAGAGCGAGGGGTTGTTTCTCAAGCCAATTCCGGGCTTGTCCTCTAGAGAAAATGGGAGCAGAAGAAGCTTGATAGCCGGATGGGACATTCTTGTACTTGATGGTAGATGCAATCTTGTTAAACCATCGAATGTGTGCATGAGGATCATCCGCTCAAAACCATAGAATTGGCTTTGGGTTACTAGATTAAGCAACCCGGTCTTGAGCTCGAAGGTATCGACCACAATGGTTGGGACAACAATGGCATCTCCGTAACCCTCGATGGGTGCTTGGAGAAGCTCATTCATCGGTTTGTCTTCGCCATTTCGACGGAGGTGGTGGTGGTAGGCGTTCCTCGATCACGGTGAAGGAGCTGAACGTCCTCTCGCTCACGAGGAATGTTTCCAAGTTCGGAAAGTGGACTTGTAGAAGCTGGAAGAGCAGAAAAGCATGCACTATGTATAAAACCAATTTTCAAAACAAATGAGGCAAAACACAAGTGAACTTAACCAATAATCACAAATGAAATGGCTTTGAAAAAGGTACACCAAATCACAAGTGACACAAAGGCAAGTTTTAAATCGATGTTCGGGAACTTATTAATGGTCGCACCCCAGTTAGGTAGTGCTTGCCTTGATTTGCGGTGGTTGATTTTATGTATTCAATTAAGTACCACCGAAAAGGCGTAGGTTAGATCTGTCTTGATGGGTTTAAAAACTTTTGGACAATATTTTTGTTATCGTCCGTTTAACCAAATCGTATCTCTTTAAGAATCACCTTAAAAGAGAATACAAAATAGAAAACGTTCGATTGTTTTGTTGTTTTATATTTTTGGTGTTTTAACACTTTAGGAAAAGTGTTAATGACTTTTTGATTTTCTATAACTTTACAAAACTTTTACAAATGGTGGGTATGTGCAACAATGGATGCGAAAATGGCTAGACACACGCTAAAGCCTCCCGGCGTGGCGCTAAAATTTGATCTGCTCCAAGCAGTCAAGTCAAAAGACTTAAAGCATTGGACACAAATGCAATGAAGTCCAGAGAATACGAGGAATTCCGGGTCGTTAAGTCCCAAGGAGACTCAATGGTGTGTAAAACTGATTCAGATGATGGGATGATCACTAAGGATAGCGATCTGTAAAGGTTATGATTAGAAATTACACTACTGATTGATTTGGAAAGGAATTGGACACAGAATTGGAAAGCACAACAACCAGATCAAAGAAACGTAAACGTAAGTTTCAGAAACTACGTATACGCACAAAATAAAAAGTGAAAGCTAAGAAATAAAAGACCTAAAAATATAAAAATGACATTCTAGGAATCCTAAAAATAAAAGAAAATTATTAGAAAAAGAAAATTATTTTTAACACTATTTAATTAATTATTATTAATTAAAAACTATTTTAACTATTTAATAAATAATCTAAAATGAAAGAAAATACAAAATAAGGCTAGAAAAATAAACTTATGATTCTGAAAAATCTAAAATACTATAAAACTAATTTTAAAACTAAAATATATTTTTCACACTTTTATCTAATTATTATTAATTAATAACTATTTAAAATACACTTAAATACTAGAAAATAGAAAATAAACTTGGAAAAATAAAATTTTAACTTTGAAAAATCTAAAATATGATAAAACTAATTTTAAAACAGAAAATATATTTTTTAGACTTTTTAATTATTTATTACTAATTAATTACTATTTTTAACTAATTAAAATTATAAAAAATACTAAAAAGAAAGAGAAAAATCTGAAACTTTTTCTAAAAATCCTATGAGATGACAGAAACCTAAGAAAAAGAGAAAAACAGGTTTTGCTTATTAATAAGTTGAAAAGAAAAATCAAAAAGCTAAAAAATCTTAAATAAACGCTATCACTATTTTTATATTGATGTTTTTGTGATTTTTATTTTTGAAAACTACTTATATACTAATATTATGAAACTTTAATAAAGACAAAAAATTTATAAAACACAAATAAGCTAATTTGAAGACTAAAAAGCTCAACAGTTGGTTTATGAGCTTATTTAATGGAAATAAGCTCTAAGAAGCTTAACAGATGAAACAAAGGCTAGAACAAGATGGAATAAGGTACAAGCTATTGAAATGAAACTAAAAGATACCAAGAAGTACACTGATAAGCTAATAAATAAGCAATAAGCACTTTGCTTTTATAGTGAAAAACAGAAAATGGGACAAGCTTCAAGCCCTTAGCAGCCCTAGCTAATAAGCTCAAAAGTGAAAAATAAAACTTGATATTACAAGAAGACCATGTTGGCTTTCCAAGGAACCAAAGAACACTAGATTTGGACAAGTAATGAGCTTGTTGCAAGCTTCCAAGTTGGAACCGGTTTACGTACTTGCAGGCACTTGTGAGAACAAGTGCTCTCAATAAGCGATGAAATAAGCACTAAACCGGTGATAATCAAAGAACTAATATTTTTATATTTTCTTAACCAGCTAGACTACAATACCCCAAAAGCTTATAAACTGAAACTCACTAATAAGCCACAAGTGAAATTCCAAGTTTTATTCAAAATGACTTATTGAGATTTTGACTTTTTTAGAAAAACCAAAAATTGACCAAAATGAGATTTAATCTGATCTAAAGCACTTAATATGATATGTTAATGTGTAATGAGACTAGTTTGAGCAAGAGTAACAACTTTTGAACACAAAATCAAGATTTGATATTCTAAAATCCCAACAGTGGCTGCACAGTTTTGATCCAAAAGTATTTTTGACTTTTTGCTAATAAAGGCTTGATTTTATGACTGAGCTTAGTGACTTAGACTTATTTAGACAGTTTTCCAACAAAGCTAAGGACTAAAGGACCTTCAATCTCAAAGAACCAAACACACCTTAATGATGACTGTCATGAAGATTTACAAACTAAATCACAGTTGTAAACTATAAACTTGACTTCAGACTTTGTATTATGATAAATTAGGACTAAATAAGCTAGAATCCACAGTAATATCAACTTAAAACTAAGAAATGAGATAAGAGCTATTATGACTGCCTAATTAAGATTTTTTCAAAACACAAATTTAAATGAACAAGCTACTGTTTTTAAAACCTAGAAACACTTAACTACTACTAATGAACACAAAGAACAAGAAAATACAACAACTAATTAACCAAAAACGTTGAAATGCTAAATTACTTAAAATGCTTACAATAGCTTCCAAGCTTAATATTTAGAACCGGGACACGAAACCAATTCCTATAGCTTCCCAAGAAGCACTATACCAAGGCCATCCAAGATACACCCTCGCTCCAAACTTCTTGATGTTCTTTACCATGGATTTTTGATTTTCAAGTATTTAATTGGATTTTGATGATTTTGACTTTTTAAGCTAAAGCGATTTTTAAGATAACTAAAAGCTTCAATAAGCTTTCTAGGAGCTTAAGTGTTCTATTCTAGTCCAGATAAACAACTGAAATCAACATTTGATACAACATGAAATTTTGCTTAAACATAAAAATTTGCATAAACTGAATTTTAACTTGGCACTTGAATTTAAGGTTCACAAAAGCTTTATCATAACATAATTACTTGAAATACAAAGTTTTAAGCTTAAAATATAAGCGAAAATGGAAATTACACTAAAGCGACATGAAAAGTAAAATTACACTAGATAACTTTGATACATTGCATTTCCTCTCTTTATAATGACTTTTCGGACTCCCAGCGTGCTTCGATTGAATCCCACCAAGTTTTAGCCATTGGATGCTTGAGACTAATCATATCCGTCCACTTGTGAATTTGGCGCCAAAAACTTCTATGAAAGGTGTTTAAGTAATTAATGGATTTGGTTTGGCCAATTAAGAGATTTTGTTGTTTATAAGAGGTGGAGGGGACATGGTATGGGGGAGAGTTGAAATTATGGCTAAAACCATCTCTGGTTTTGAGGTTTTCTGTTGGGGAAGAGAGGCTGCTACAGTAACAGGTATATGGGCGCGTTTTCTTGGTTTTTGACTTCTGTTGACTGAAGATAATAACAAAGGGGGTCCAAGGTCAAGGTTCAAGTGGGTCAAAATGTAATTTGACCTGGCTCAAGGGTCAAGAGATTGGGTTAGCAGCTTGTGTTGGATTGGATTGGGCTTAAGATTGGGCTTTGGATATTATAAGTTGATCCGTTTGGTTTGATAATTAAACAAGGACCAAAAATGTAAATTGACCAAACTCCAAGGACTGAAATTGAACATTTCCAAACTTCTCACAAGGACCAATTTTGACAAACATTGATAAAACAAGAACCCTTTTGCATTAAATCCATTTTTAAGGTCGAGGACTATTTTGTAATTTTCCAAAGTTTGAGGACCTTTCTTGCCAATTGACCAAAGAATCATTCAAGGATCATTTTAAACAACTTAGAATACTTCAGGGACCTTGAATGATAAATTTCCACATTTTGAATTCGAGGACTAGATTTGACAACTTTTAAAACTTGGGGACTAAAGCGCCAATTTTGCAAACTCGATACATTTTCATCGATTTTGATATTTTGCAATTAAAACACATAAAACACTGATTTGTGATAATTTGATCATTTTGATGTGTTTTTGAGCGTTTTCAGATGAATTTGCAGTTTAGATTATGCAAAAATGATGAGTATTTGGACACTCATCAAACATCCATTCCACAAGCATTATATCCTAGTTTAAATCGAGTCTTATATATATTATTACCGCCGATTTTACGCGAAGGTTTCGTTTGTTTTCTTCAAGTGTGCAGGTTTAGTTTGTCAAGAAGAAATTACATAAGATTGGAGGAGCTTTTCACGCAATAATTCTTCTTGAAAAGGATTTAACCACCACTTTACACGGATCCTACCGAGCTAATCAGGGGAGTATTAGTTTCTTTCATTTTTAATTACCTTCTTTTATCATAACTTTGATACTTTTGGGGAACATTGGGGACAATGTTCAGTTTAAGTGTAGGGAGGAAAATAAAGCGGAACTTTGAAACTATGCTTATCCTTGATTATTTGCTTTGTCCAAATGTGATTGTGTAATAAACCATGAGAAAATATCGGTTAGGGTAATTTTGGCACCAAATTTAAAATTTTTCATGACATATAGGAGTGGGCCATTAGTCTTAACAAAAGCGTCTCATGGATAGGAAATTATATGACTAGCACAAAACCCTTTACCACCCAAATTCCACCAAAATGTGAGGATCGCCCTTAGATTAGTAGGAATAAAAGCATTCATCTTCAATGCTTAGAGTGTGAACCGGTAGTATATTATATTCTAGAACTTGTTTTGTGATGCATTCCGAGATCCCAAGTGAGACTACACTTGTGTAGTTAGGAATAACTAAATGATAAGAGGCATTAGGATAACCCTTGTTTGATACCCGTAATATAGTTACTTCTTCCACTTCGGTTGAGTAATTCCCCCACACCCTTTGCGTTGTACTCATCTTTAGTACACGATACCCCTAGTTAACCCCTCAGAGCCTATCCTTTTTGCGGTTCTCGTGATGTTTTGGTTTTTCCGGAATATCAATGAAGAGCATTGTTTACATCCCACCCCCAAATATACACCCAAATCGCCTTAGCCTACCCCTTATGCACTCACTTTTAGTGCAAATGTTTGTTATCACCCTAAACCCTTAGTTCAGTTATCTAGTTGCTTGCATAAGTTGCTAAGTCGAGTCATATCCTTTGTATACAGTTTTGGGATGATTGGGATTCATTGGAAAAGTTAAAATTTATGAAATGACGGGAAGGGAATGTTAATTCAAATTCCCTTTGTATGCATAATAATGTACCCCAAGTGTTTTGATCTTTTCAAATCGGGTCAAATTAGTGTTAGAGTAATAAAAACTCAAGTGTAGGGATATGCCTATAAATCCCTATTATTTTGATGTTACCATAGAGGATGGTAGAGTAAAAGTGTATGAAAAAAAAAAAAAAAAATCGAAAAAAATAGAAAAAGAAAAAGAAAAAAAATAGAGTGTGAAAAAAAAAAAAAAAAAAAAAAAAAACATACGGGCTACCATCCTACGTCTATCCTTTAAATTTTTGTTTGTTTATTCCAGTTATCTAGAGTTTAGAGTGTCGAGTCTTGGCTTAGCAACGCCATTCTTCATATGCAGTTAACATAAAGATTTTTGACTTGCCACCACTAAATAGCCCATCCCACCAAACCCTTATTTCCCTACCGTATGCCTAACATTACAACCCTTTAAAAGACCTCTTTGATAGTCTTTCCTAGGTGCTTACGCCAAAGCGATGGAGGTTTGATCTATTCTCAAGCTTATGGTAATCTATGTACTAGGACCGGTTAATGAGTGTTTATCTTCCATGTCCTATTTTGTAATATTTCATATATACACCCGAGAGAGATGTGAGTATCCAAACACCCCATGTGAGGTGCTAGTATGTAATTTCCGTTCTTGTTATGACTTTTGCGGGGCTTATATGTGTTGTGGACCATTTTGAATTAATGCTTCATGACCCCTAACTTATAAATTAATTGGCTAAAAGCACATTTGCTTGAGGACAAGCAAATAACAAGTGTAGGGATATTTGATAAGGTTTTAAAAGGTACCATTTTGAGGGGTCGTTTAAGTCCTTATTTGATCACTTCTTGTATCCGTTATTGCTTAATATCGTTCTTTTCACTTTTAGGTCTCGTGAAGGCAAAATCTTTGGAATGGCACTTACTTGGACGAAAAGGCGCGAATATATGAAGAAAATGGCCAAAGTCAAAATCGAGACACTCACGATTCTTTGAAAGTATAAAGCGACGGCGTCGGTGCTATTAGCGACGCCGTCCCAAAATTATTGAGACGATCCGAACCCAAAACTCGTATTTTCAAGTGACGACGTCCGGTTATGGAAGAGTAGGCCGTCGCTACTCAAACGGCCTAGATGCAATCAAACGACGTCGAAGTGAAGAGGACGGCGTCACGGACATAAGGTGACGCCGTCGCAAGGTTAACGTGGCCAAGGCGAAACCCAATGGCGGCGACACGACGGCGTCACTAAACATAAGGTGACGCCGTCGCAATTGTAATCTTATATATAGAATCCGAATTTTCGGTCTTTGTGTGGAGAGTCTTTGGAGTAAAACCTAAAACCGAACCTAAGGTGTCTTGTACAGTATTTTAGGGTTTTAAACCCTATCTTACATCAAGATAAGTCTTTACTTCATTAATTCAATTATGTCTTTGATTGATGTGTGTATGCTTGCATGTTTACCATGTCCAGCTAAATTACTTGTGTGTTTGCTTAGATGTATGAAACCTAGTTGTTAATTATTGTTAGGTTGTCTCTTATCTTAATTGTAATTGGCTTAGGAGTGCGACTAGGCTATCGTTGTGTTTAATACTTGATAAATATTTGATAGTTTATGAATGACTTAGTGGATTTCGTTTACTAAACCCAAAGATAACCTCAAAGTTAGTTTATGAATGACTTAGTGGATTTTGTTTACTACACTTAAAGGTGACTTCAAAGAGTTAGGAATGCACACCTTACGACCTTAGAAAACACAACGCGTTAAGAATAAGGACGTGACAATTCAACCATCAATAGGAGATAACTAGGAGTAGTAGCATCTAGGTAAACACATCTTTAAACTATCATACGAGCACACATTAATTAGACATAGACTCCCACAACCCTAGTTTAGATAATTAGATAATAGTAGAGTAATCGGTAGAAATACCAACCCCCAAATCCAATACCCGAGATTCGTACCTTTCCATTTTCATAAAATATAAAAGATAAAAATAATCTTCCTCAACCTTAACCTTAGCGTAGTAGCTCCCTACTAGCATTCCTATTCCCTAGAGAACGATATCAATACCCGTGGCTTACCCTAATTACTACACTACAACGATTAGGTTCATTTGCCTAGGGTGTTATAAAACTTGCTCGAAGAAAGGAAGTTCCTTTGACCCCGAACAACGCGTGTAGCGTTATCAAGTTTTGGCGCGCGCGGGAATAGAATAGCTAGTTAGTAGTCCACCTCGTTTAGGTTCTTTGCTTGATTCCTATCAAGTAAATTTTTCTCATTTTAGCTTTCTATTAGTCTATCCCCCTTCTTCGTGACCTTTGTTCGTAACCATTTTCATTAACTATTCCGTTAGCCGTTATGGAGAACGCGAATATGCCAAAACTGTCACCCAAAGGATTGAAGAACACAAACTATGAACAACTCTATGCCTTCCTCCTTCAGAATGAGAGACATGCTATGTTTGAAAAAAGGATTCTTAATCAGTTCAAAACCAACCAGGGAGAGACAAGCTCATCGAATGATTCAACTGCTTTCTACTCAAACATCGGAATCACAACCAAAGCCTCACAAGTCATACCTATGGGTAATGGTCATCACAAACTCATTCCTGATCCTATGTTCAAACAAGGCGATCTTGATGCACACGTGGAAACTTCATTAATCAGCGGCTCTTCGATTAGTCAAAACATGAACTCTCTTCCACACACCAACAACAATCTCATAGCGCATCCAATCCACACAATCAAGCCACATCCGAGATGGAAGGTTATGCTACGACCAGTTCAAGAAAGGCGAGACGAACAAGCAAGAGGTGGGCGGTAGAGGTTATCCGCAAATCGAGAATAGGGAAGGAATGGAAACCGGTGTCAAGCAAAGCCAATCAAATGCTACAAGCTGTGGTGGTGAAGGACACATTGCTAGGTGTCACACCCCAATTTACTGCTTTTGCGTGGAATGGAATTCACGGGGCAATGACCGTCATAGCACCACATCACAGTTATATTGAGCGACCTAAAGTGTCGTTTTAAAACACATCGTTGGATATTTCATAAGAACATAATCGAGTACACATCGGTCCCAAAAGGTTTTACAAGTTTGCCAAAATACAAATATGTTACAAATCCAAACGATGTTTTGAAATAACGAGCCATAATGTACATAATGTAAGTCGGCCATGACTCAAAATATAGGTCCCTAAACCATGTCATGATGCGAATGCCTCGGTTACACGAAAATACATTGCTAAAACGTCAACAATAATGTTGGTGAGAAATCATAGGTTTATGTAAATGTTTTATACGACTACACAAGTATAGAATATGCATGACAATCCGATCACGTAAAAATAATGTTACAATTGCTCTAAGCCCATGACCCGAAACTAGACTGTTCAATAATGTATGCCCTGCAGAGTGTTTGCGGACAACTCCGTAATACCATCAAATGAAATGCATCCGTTCACTTGGTTGGGATTCACCAACCCGGATGGAGGCGCCACCTCGATAGATCTATCCACTCATCCTCGCTTCAAAGATTAACGGTTCATGTTCATGTCTTGGGGACTTTCAAATTGGCAAATGTGGTAACTTAAGCAATGTAATGAATTTAACATACTTGGCATCGTACAAAAAAAAATGTAGTGCAATGTATTCTCCCGTGGGTTTGAAAATAATTAAAAGCATGCGACGGGCTATGAAAACTCACTTGGATAAACCGGAAATAACGGCAATAGTGAGTACACGAGGTTTATAATGATCGTCAACGGGACCTATTACGAATGATATGGTATGTCATGAGTTGCAATGTAATGTTATGCATGCACTACGTATGTTATTTATACCATTTACGGGTTTTGAAAATATTACTCGTCGTCGAAAAATACCCTTTTGACGTGTTAACCCTTCAAAATGACTTTGCATGTTTTTACGTCAAAATGTCATCCTACAATGGTTTTATAATGACTTTTGGTGAAATTACCATTTTTCGTCGCAAAACAATGTCGTCGGAATAATCATTAAATCAACAAAAACGGCTCCGGAAAAGTAGACGTAAAACGGTGTACGTCGATCGTTAGAGAACGAACTCGACGGTTTTGGAAAGTTTGTATCAATATCTAAAAGTTTTAGTTCAGGAGTTTTCGTCCAAAAGGTCTCGATCATAAAGATATTAAAGGCTAAAGATGGTGGTTTTTGTGATTTGTGTGCAGAAAATGAGTTTCGGCCAATGTTTGAACATCCGTAAATAAATAACCATAACTCCGCTTGACGAACGGCTTTTTGTTTTGAAAAATATGGCCGATGAACTTGATTTTACTAGAAGACACTTTGTTATGAAAAGTTTTGCATCACGGTTAAAAACTGCCGCAAACATGGACGATATAGTTAATGAAATACTTGTTACGTCAAAAATAATATAATTTTTCAGAAATTAATACTTACGGCAACTTTGTGAAAACGGCCATATATTTGTCGTTTTAACTCCGTTTTCTACGTAAAATATGTCCTTAGCTTCGTATCGAAGTAAACTAATATATTTTTGACTAGTCGAAATAATTTGTGAAGCTTAAGGCTCGTTTTTGACCCGAAATGTATAAAAACTGTTTGCTGTTAATTTCAGAAAATAATACTTTTCGTCGCCAAACTTTAAAAATTCACCACGGCTTCGTTATAACTCCGTTTTTGTCCGTTCAAAAGGCCACGGATTCGTTTTAAAGTATATTTTCTAAATGTGAAGGCCAAAATGTCGTATCAACTGTTGGTTTTTCCAGAATTACGTTTTAAGGACAGAATACAAAATATAGTTTACGAAAATAGTTTTTCACGGACAAAATCTATTCTAATCCTTCAAATCAACTCCAAAGCTAATCTAATCCTACCATACACCTTCTTAGGGTGTCATGGGTTCCTAATCACCATCAAGACCAAAGATTAACTTGGGAATAATTATAGGATGACTATTAAGTATATAAAACCTTAAAAATCAAGAAATAAATGGTATAAACTACAATACATGCATATGAGCTTCAAAATGATAAGAATCATATAAAAATGATAAGGAAACATAAGGATGATAAAACATGCTTACTAGTGATATGAAGAGGTGTAGGTAACAAGGATAACCTAAATACTCTAGATTTTTATTTCAAAATCTTAGAAGAGTATAACTAGATTGTAAATAACACTAATGCTTGAAGAAAATTTTTGATCCCTTGCTCTTGATGAGTGTGGCCGGTTTTGAGAACCCCAAAAGAAGAGAGAAAAGTTATTTTTACTACTTGATAACTATGTGAAAATGAAATAATGAAGTAACTTTTATGTATGAGATGATTGAAAGAGTAAGTAAGACTTTTAGTAAGAGTGTAAAATTAAACAATCACAAGCCATACTACATTTAAGACACACCCTCTAGGTGGCCGGTTTTTGGGGGACTATTGTCTCCCAATTATATATTTTTTTTTTTTTTTTTTTTTTTAAAACTTGTTACTTGTATATTTTGTAAGACTTTGAATAAATGTGTAAGTTAAAGTAAATGGTAATTTGTGGTACAAGTGAGTTTTTTGTTAGATCAAAATACAATGTAATGAGTTGATAAAAATTGTAAAAATACTTTCCTCGTGAAAATCGGGTGATAAAATAATTATCGTAAGATTTTAAGAAAAACGACGTAATAATTAAACGTTTACGATTAAAATACCAAATAAATGTGAAACACTAGGGAAACTAAAAATATAGTTTTTATAGACCAAATGTGAGTTTAAAAATATACCTCGGGATCATTTTTGAAAGTAACGGTTTAAATAATCAAATAAAAACTCACGCGATAAAATTATTAAACATAAAAATTACGCGTTGAAGGGTGAAATGAAATGTCGTGCATGAACTAATGAAATGCACATGATGTCAATGAAATGTAGACTACTCATAGTCCATATGAAATGTACGTGAATGTCATGATCATGAATTCGCCGCTAAACCTCCCAGGTTACGCGAATTTGAAACAAGTAAACCAAGTTTACTAAAATGTTGAAATAATGAGACATGAGCGGTGTCAGAAATGACACGAAAGTACGGGTTGTCACATTCGCCCATCAAAAGGAATTCAGTCCACGAATTCAAACGTTGTTAGGTGTAACGGTGTCGGCGAAAAGATGTGGATACTTGCGTCGCATCCGGTCTTCCCGTTCCCAAGTAAACTCGGGACCTCGTCGAGAATTCCAACGAACTTTCACAATAGGAATACGACTGTTTCAACCGCTTGACCTCGCGGTCCATGATTTCTCTGAGTTCCTCCACAAAGTTGAGTTTGTCGTCAATATGAACTTCGTCCAATGGAATAACGAGCGATTAAATCGAAAGACACTTCTTCAAGTTTGAAACATGAAACGTGTTGTGCACATGACTAAGTTCGACGGAAGATCAAGGCGATAAGCTACCGGACCAACTCGGCTCAAAATCTTGAATGGTCCAATGTATCTCGGTTTAACTCCCACGCTTTCCAAAGCGCACCACGCCCTTCCAAGGCGATACTTTCAACATGACTTTGTCACCCACTTGAAATTCCAAATCCTTGCGTCTAACATCCGCATAACTTTTACGTCGACTCTGGCGGTTCTAAGTCGATCACGAATCGAACAATCTTTTCGGTGGTTTCCGTACCATTTACGGGCGATCGGTTGTCGTCTCCTACCTCGGCCCAACAAGCAGTGAACGGCACTTACGACCATACGATTGCCTCGAATGGTGCCATCTTGATCTTGGTGTGGTAACTATTGTTGTACGAGAATTCAATCAATGGCAAATGGTTAGCCCAACCATTTCCAAAATCAATTACACATGCTCTCAGCATGTCTTCTAATGTTTGAATGGTCCTTTCACTTTGACCATCGGTTTGTGGGTGATATGCTGTGCTCATCTCTAATCTGGTTCCGAATGAATCTTGCAATGACTTCCAAAAGTTTGAAGTGAATCGACTATCTCTGTCAGAAATGATAGATATCGGTGCTCCGTGCCTCGAGACTATTTCTTTGACATAAAGTCTAGTGAGTTGCTCCATGGAATAAGTCTCTCTAATCGGTATGAAATGGGCTGACTTGGTAAGGCGATCAACAATTACCCAAATAGCGTCGTAACCTCCCGTTGTCTTAGGAAGTTTCGTAACAAAGTCCATAGTAATGCGTTCCCATTTCCATTGAGGAATTTCTGGTTGTTGGAGCAATCCTGACGGCTTCTGGTACTCGACTTTTACCTTAGCACAGGTAAGACATTTGCTAACGTACGTGGCAATTTCCGCTTTCATGTTCGGCCACCAATAAAGCTTCTTAAGATCTTGGTACATCTTATCCGATCCTGGATGAATAGAATACTTTGACTTATGCGACTCATGCATAATCAATTCTCGTATTCCGCCATACAATGGAACCCACATTCTATCTTTGAAACATAGTACTCCATCTGCTCTCTTTACAAAACCATTTGCGCTTTCGGGCATACCATAAAGCTTTTCACTTGGTCGGTTCTCCTCCTTAAGTGCTTCGACTTGTGCTTCGTGGATTTTCGATGGTAAAGGAGAAATAATTGTCATTCCCAATGATCGAACTCTTAAAGGTTTAGGCCTCTCTTTCCGACTAAGAGCATCAGCCACAACATTGGCTTTTCCTGGGTGGTACTTGATTTCACAATCATAGTCGCTGAGTAACTCCAACCAACGACGTTGCCTCATGTTAAGTTCCTTTTGATCAAGAATATATTGCAAACTCTTGTGGTCGGTAAACACTGTGCACTTTGTACCGTAGAGGTAGTGTCTCCAAATCTTGAGCGCAAAAACAACGGCTCCTAACTCGAGATCATGTGTGGTGTAATTCTTCTCATGAGTCTTAAGTTGTCGAGAAGCATACGCAATCACCTTCTCATTTTGCATTAAAACAGCCCCAAGTCCTTTATGCGAAGCGTCGCAATATACAACAAAGTTCTCAATGCCTTCGGGTAGTGCTAAAATCGGCGCACTGCAAAGCTTTAGCTTCAACAACTGAAAAGCAACTTCTTGTTTCTTTCCCCACTCGTATTTCTTGTTTTTCTGTGTCAACTTGGTCAAAGGCCTTGCTATCTTCGAAAAACCTTCGATGAACCTTCGGTAATACCCGGCTAGTCCTAGAAATTGACGAATTTCCGTAGGATTCGTTGGAGTAGCCCAATCTTTCACGGCTTCAATCTTTGCGGGATCAACTTGTAGTCCTTGACTATCAATGATGTGACCAAGAAATTGCACTTTGTGGTTCCAAAAATCACACTTCGAAAACTTAGCATACAACTTCTCATTCTTAAGTAGCCTTAAAATCGTCCTTAAGTGCTCTTCATGCTCTTCTTTGCTCTTGGAGTAGATCAAGATGTCGTCGATGAACACAATAACAAACTTGTCCAAGTACGGCTTACAAACTCTATTCATAAGATCCATGAAAACCGCCGGTGCATTAGTCAATCCAAACGGCATCACTTGAAACTCGTAATGACCGTAACGTGTTCTAAAAGTCGTCTTGAATATCCTCTTCTCGAACTCGTCGATGATAACCCGAACGAAGATCAATCTTGGAATAAATACTAGAACCTTGCAATTGATCGAACAAATCGTCAATTCTGGGGAGTGGATAACGATTCTTCACCGTTAACTTGTTCAATTCTCGATAATCTATGCACATTCGGAAGGATCCATCCTTCTTCTTCACAAACAAAACCGGTGCTCCCCAAGGCGATGAACTCGGCCTAATGAATCCTTTGTCTAGAATTTCTTGCAATTGATTAGACAACTCTTGCATTTCGGATGGCGCTAAACGATACGGTGCTCGTGCAATCGGTGCAGCTCCGGGCACTAAGTCAATTTGAAACTCTACTTGACGTGCCGGTGGAAGTCCGTAAATCCTCGGAAATACTTGAAAATTCACGGACAATAGGAACATCTTCAAGTCGCTTCTCCTCCGACTTTTCTCGGTTACATGAGCTAAGAAAGCAATACAACCTTTCTTAATGTACTTCTCCGCTTTGATACTCGATATGATACTAATTCGAGTTCCACTTCGTTCCCCACGAATAATCAATGTTTCGCCATTGTAGGGAAGATGTACAACTTTCTCATCACAAATGATCTTCGCGCGGTGCTTAGATAACCAGTCCATGCCTATGACAACGTCAAAACTACCAAGCTCTACGGGCATGAGATCTATGTTGAAGGGATGATTAAGAAAATTGAATGTGCAACCGCGAACAATGGTGTTGGTGCAAACTACGCTACCATTAGCTAATTCGACGTTGTATGATATGTCTAGTGTAGTTGGCTTAATGTTGAGCAAAGGTGCAAATGCAGTAGACACAAAACTTTTATCGGCACCCGAATCAAATAAGACTGAAGCATAACGATTATTAAGAAGGAACGTACCCGTTATGACATTCGGGTCTTCCTTATCTTCTCCGCCTCCAATAACATAAACCCTTCCTTGAGCCATACCTCCTTGATTCTGATTTGCTTGATTCTTTCCCTTCTTGCAATCCCTCTTGTAGTGTCCAGGTTCCCCGCAACCAAAACATGTAACCTTCGGTGCCGTGCAATCCCTAGTACGGTGGCCAACTTTCTTGCAATTCTCACACGGATCAGGACATCGACCCGGATTGTGGTGACTCAAACACTTATTACACTTCGGCAAAACCCCCGAATATCCTTTTCCTTCTTTTTGACCCGCGGCATAAACCTTAGCAACTTCTTGCCTTTTGGGCGGTTGTTGAGTAGCATTCCTACCCCTTATGTTATCCCACTTGCGCTTGTTATTGTTGTTGTTATAGTTGGCTCGGTTGTTGTTGAAACGGTTGTTGGGGTTGTTGTTTCGGTTAGTGGTGGTGTACTTACCTCGCTTCACCACTTGTGCCATCAACTTCTGAGTAACTCGAATAGCTTCTTCGATTGATTGCGGATCGAACGATGTCACATCTCCTTGAATGACTTCGGGAAGTCCTCCAATAAATGCCTCTAGCAACTTTTCATTATCCGATACCATCGACGGGCATAATGCGGCTAATTCCTGGAATCTCCGAATGTATGTATCAATGTCATACCCAATCGTGACCAATTCGTAGAACTCCGTCTCTAACTTCTTGATTTACTCGAGGACAAAACTTCTTAGTCACCAAGCCTTTAAATTCCTCCCACGAAAGCTTAAAAGCATTCTCCATACCAATCGGTTCGCGTATGAATTCCACCATGATAACGCTCCATCGAGCAAAGTGCTCGTAGCATACTTAACCTTCTTGTCATCCGGACGGTTACAAAGCAAAAATACCGACTCCAACTTTTCAAACCATCTAACCATTCTTTGTTGCTCCCTCGGTACCTCGGAACTTAGTGGGTTCAAGACTTTTGAAATCTTTGTACGAGCATTTCTTAACCCCGGATCCTCCGGCGTTACCGGTTCGTGACTAATCTTGCGCTTCAAGAATGTCGCGGCTTCAGCAGCAGCAGCACTGTTTCTCTTTCAACTCTAAGTGCATTAGCAATACTATCATTCACTAACTCGAATTGTCGCTTGACTCATCTCAACTGTAGCTTTCTTGATGCCATAACTCTTCAAAATCACAAGATGAAACAATCATGAGAACTCGTAAGTAGAAACAACCATCATACAAATATATCCACAACCACAACATGCATAAAGATAAATGGAATCACAACGGACAATAATGAAATATCACAAATATAATCACAACACACGTGGATAATATACATGAAAATTTCGCCTACATGGACCGATATCATAGATAATAATAACCATTCCTACATAGTAGAGTCAATACTTGATAATTTGTTTGTACAACAACCAAAATACAACAAGTTCCTTAAACTACGTCACACACCTTGTGACTAGGATAATAATGGTCAAAACTATACATAATACAAGTCTACGTAAGGCACCTCATGGTGCTCCGCCTGCCCTATCCTGGAGATCACGAACCTGAAGAACCAAACTATCCACCAAACTCCTCATCTCATCCATCTGACCCTGCATAGAAACAATACGCTCACGGGCTAAAGCTAACTCCTGTGACTGTCGCTGAAACTCATCCTGAGTCATCTCGGCTCGATCAAACAGCTCGGGCATCTCCTGCCTCAACTCTGTGATGTGCCCTCTATCCTCAATCTGTCGGTGCTGAAGACCCTGAAACTCTAAGTCAATACTAACCCTGCCTAATATCAAACCCTCGACCTCCTCGGCGATGGGCTCAATCACATCAACCGATAGCTCCCTAACTGCCGAGTCAAACTATCAATCAGAATCGCTGTGCATCGACACGGGCACCTAATGCCTCTGTGGAAGGTCGTCGTGCAAGAGCGCCTAGAACTCTCGCCTAACTCAAATTTAACGGGCGGCTCGGGCTCAGTCGATGGTGGTGTAGGGATATCGAAACGTGCACGCTTTTTGGGCGGCAAGTCCGGTGCGGGTATAGGATCTCT
Source organism: Chrysanthemum lavandulifolium (assembly GCA_022545495.1). NCBI lineage: Eukaryota > Viridiplantae > Streptophyta > Magnoliopsida > Asterales > Asteraceae > Chrysanthemum > Chrysanthemum lavandulifolium. The sequence goes on from CM040244.1 coordinate 219,541,214, forward strand.
AAGAAAATATGACGATGATGGTGATGATGGTGGTAGTGATGGTGCTGGTAGTGGTGCTGGTGGTGGTGATGGTGCGAGCAACGGGTTATGAACTGGGCTATCGTGAGGTGTAGGTGCGACTTCACCCTCCTCGAAGGGTTCGGTCTCAGTGTCGGTCATAATCAGTGGAAAGGCTGCAGTGGATCCGATAGAAGATACAATCTCGGTGGAATGTGATGAATCATCATCCGATGATATGGTAATGGGGTGAGAATCTGAAGACATGTCTGTGACAACCGATATGAAATAAATGTAAATAATCTCGAACAAAGTGTAAGTGAATCCGCATGAAAATAATGAACATGTACAATGATGAAATGATGAGATGCTATGATAATGTAGCTATAGTCTAGGGTCAATGATGCAATCCTAGTTCTCTATAATCGTAGCTCGGTACCAATCATCACACCCCAATTTACTTTTGCGTGGAATGGAATTCACGGGGCAATGACTGTCATAGCACCACATCACAGTTATATTGAACGACCTAAAGTGTCGTTTTAAAAACACATCGTTGGATATTTCATAAGAACATAATCAGAGTACACATCGGTCCCAAAAGGTTTTACAAGTTTGCCAAAATACAAATATGTTACAAATCCAAACGATGTTTTGAAATAACGAGCCATAATGTACATAATGTAAGTCGACGCCGCGACTCAAAATATAGGTCCCTAAACCATGTCATGATGCGAATGCCTCAGTTACCTGAAAATACATTGCTAAAAACGTCAACAATAATGTTGGTGAGAAATCATAGGTTTATGTAAATGTTTTATACGACTACACAAGTATAGAATATGCATGACAATCCATCACGTAAAAATAATGTTACAATTGCTCTAAGCCCATGACCCCGAAACTAGACATTCAATAATGTATGCCCCTGCAGAGTGTTTGCCAGACAACTCCGTAATACCATCAAATGAAATGCATCCGTTCACTTGGTTGGGATTCACCAACCCGGATGGAGGCGTCACCCTCGATAGATCTATCCACTCATCCTCGCTTCAAAGATTAACGGTTCATGTTCATGTACTGGGGACTTTCAAATTGGCAAATGTGGTAACTTAAGCAATGTAATGAATTTAACATACTTGGCATCGTACAAAAAAAAAATGTAGTGCAATGTATTCTCCCCCGTGGGTTTGAAAATAATTAAAAGCATGCGACGGGGCTATGAAAACTCACTTGGATAAACTGGAAATAACGGCAATAGTGAGTACACCGAGGTTTATAATGATGCGTCAACCGGGACCTATTACGAATGATATGGTATGTCATGAGTTGCAATGTAATGTTATGCATGCACTACGTATGTTATTTATATCATTTACGGGTTTTGAAAATATTACTCGTCGTCGAAAAATACCCTTTTGACGTGTTAACCCTTCAAAATGACTTTGCATGTTTTTACGTCAAAATGTCATCCTACAATGGTTTTATAATGACTTTTGGTGAAATTACCATTTTTCGTCGCAAAACAATGTCGTCGGAATAATCATTAAATCAACAAAAACGGCTCCGGAAAAGTAGACGTAAAGCGGTGTCGTCGATCGTTAGAGAACGAACTCGACGGTTTTGGAAAGTTTGTATCAATATCTAAAAGTTTTAGTTCAGGAGTTTTCGTCAAAAGGTCTCGATCATAAAGATATTAAAGGCTAAAGATGGTGGTTTTGTGATTTGTGTGCGAGAAAATGAGTTTCGCCAATGTTTGAACATCCGTAAATAAATAACCATAACTCCGCTTGACGAACGGCTTTTGTTTTGAAAAATATGGCCGATGAACTTGATTTTACTAGAAGACACTTTGTTATGAAAAGTTTTGCATCACGGTTAAAAGCGCGCAAACATGGACGATATAGTTAATGAAATACTTGTTACGTCAAAAATAATATAATTTTTCGTAAATTAATACTTACGGCAACTTTGTGAAAACGGCCATATATTTGTCGTTTTAACTCCGTTTTCTACGTAAAATATGTCCTTAGCTTCGTATCGAAGTAAACTAATATATTTTTGACTAGTCGAAATAATTTGTGAAGCTTAAGGCTCGTTTTTGACCCGAAATGTATAAAAACTGTTTGCTGTTAATTTCAGAAAATAATACTTTTCGTCGCCAAACTTTAAAAATTCACCACGGCTTCGTTATAACTCCGTTTTTGTCCGTTCAAAAGGCCACGGATTCGTTTTAAAGTATATTTTCTAAATGTGAAGGCCAAAATGTCGTATCAACTGTTGGTTTTTCCAGAATTACGTTTTAAGGACAGAATACAAAATATAGTTTACGAAAATAGTTTTTCACGGACAAAATCTATTCTAATCCCTTCAAATCAACTCCAAAGCTAATCTAATCCTACCATACACCTTCTTAGGGTGTCATGGGTTCCTAATCACCATCAAGACCAAAGATTAACTTGGGAATAATTATAGGATGACTATTAAGTATATAAAACCTTAAAAATCAAGAAATAAATGGTATAAACTACAATACATGCATATGAGCTTCAAAAATGATAAGAATCATATAAAAATGATAAGGAAACATAAGGATGATAAAAACATGCTTACTAGTGATATGAAGAGGTGTAGGTAACAAGGATAACCTAAATACTCTAGATTTTTATTTCAAAATCTTAGAAGAGTATAACTAGATTGTAAATAACACTAATGCTTGAAGAAAATTTTTGATCCCTTGCTCTTGATGAGTGTGGCCGGTTTTGAGAACCCCCAAAAGAAGAGAGAAAAGTTATTTTTACTACTTGATAACTATGTGAAAATGAAATAATGAAGTAACTTTTATGTATGAGATGATTGAAAGAGTAAGTAAGACTTTTAGTAAGAGTGTAAAATTAAACAATCACAAGCCATACTACATTTAAGACACACCTCTAGGTGGCGGTTTTGGGGACTATTGTCTCCCAATTATATTTTTTTTTTTTTTTTTTTTTAAAACTTGTTACTTGTATATTTTGTAAGACTTTGAATAAATGTGTAAGTTAAAGTAAATGGTAATTTGTGGTACAAGTGAGTTTTTTGTTAGATCAAAATACAATGTAATGAGTTGATAAAAATTGTAAAAATACTTTCCTCGTGAAAATCGGGTGATAAAATAATTATCGTAAGATTTTAAGAAAAACGACGTAATAATTAAACGTTTACGATTAAAATACCAAATAAATGTGAAACACTAGGGAAACTAAAAATATAGTTTTTATAGACCAAATGTGAGTTTAAAAATATACCTCGGGATCATTTTTGAAAGTAACGGTTTAAATAATCAAATAAAAACTCACGCGATAAAATTATTAAACATAAAAATTACGCGTTGAAGGGTGAAATGAAATGTCGTGCATGAACTAATGAAATGCACATGATGTCAATGAAATGTAGACTACTCATAGTCCATATGAAATGTACGTGAATGTCATGATCATGAATTCGCCGCTAAACCTCCCAGGTTACGCGAATTTGAAACAAGTAAACCAAGTTTACTAAAATGTTGAAATAATGAGACATGAACGGTGTCGAGAAATGACCTGAAAGTACGGGTTGTCACACTAGGAACTGCACATCTCTAAAACGTCCACAGAATGCAGAATACTTCAGGGATAAGATGTTGCTTGTGCAAGCTCAGGATAATGGTGCAGCTTTGGATGAAGAAGAGTTGTTGTTTCTCTCAGAGGGCAATGCCAAGACCTATGATGCGAGATGTGGATGAGCGACCAATCTGTGAGATAGGTCACAATCATTAGAATGCCTTTCAAGTCACCGATTGTGATGCATACGACTACGATGTGGATGATGGACCATCGCACACACAATTTTATGGCTAGCATTTCTCCAATGGTTTCTCCTAAGGTCTCATCTTCACCAAAAGTGGCCCATCCAAAGACAAACTCATCTCGGAGGTACTAAAACTATACGATGATCTTGATGTGCAAAAGATGCATGACAAAGTACAAACAATCGAAACTATTGAATCAAATATTGAAAATATGGGAATATCAATGTTGTCCCATATGATCAATATGTGCTACAAAGTGAAAGTGAAGTTTTACCAAGTGATGCATCTTCGCGATCAACAATGACTATGATTTTGATGAATACACCGCATGTGCCTCGATGATTTGTTATCTCGAGCTAAATGCTTATAAAGAACGTGTTGCTATTTATGAACAACGTGCTAAGTTTGAGTTGACCACCCGTGAGCGCGGAGATGGATGACCAAATGGGTACAACTATTAGAAAAGTAGGTTTAGAAGAAGTATTAAAACAAGAGTTAAATTCCTTACAAGAAAAGCTTTCTAAAGCGCTAAGCAAAAACAAGAACTTCAAGAAAATGTTAAAATGCTTAAGCAAGAATTCGGTGCTAAGGAATCAAAACTTTTGAATGATTTTGCTAATCTAAAAACCTTGAAAAAAGGCTTGAAAATAAGTTATGCGTACAAGGAAATACCATTCAGATCGCTCACTTAATCACTAAGCATAGAGTCTTAAGCGATAAGCATAGCATTCCCTTGTTGAGGAACCAAATCCAGAGGTCATTAAAAGGCTAGAAATGCTCATAAGGTTCTTTATGATGGCAATGAAATCCTTAAACCTAGCGAAACCTAGTTGCATTGTGTGCACCGAGGAAGATAAGAAATCGATGAAGTTACTAGGAAAAGATGAACAAGAAATTAGATGATCCTAAGCGTAAGAGAGGAAAATAAATATCACACCCCATGATTACAAGAAAGAGAATTGGATTTCCTTGAACATGTTTAAGCCTCAGACGTGTTAACACCCGAACAAGTGTTCGGAAAAGGATTTAGATAAGCAAAAGCGAGAGAATCTTGTTGTAACAAACCCTCCCTTTAGGAGAATGCTGCAAAGAATCGTGTATCCTCCCAATACACCAATGCATTTAGTCCCTAGAACCATTGCCACTAAGAGCAAGACCTTAATCGGTCAATATGTGATCTTTCAATTATTTGTTGATTTTGAGAAAACTTGTAAGAAAAGAATCACACCCATGGGATAATCAAGGGAAAGGGTTTTGAACAAACAAAAGAATGTTATTTAATCAAGTCATGCCTTTCTTTAAACAATTAAAAGATCACTTTGAGAGTCTTAAAAGGGGATGGATACAGATATTAAAGGGATGGAAAAGAATTTGATGCAATGATAATTGAAGTTAGTGACTATGAGCGGGCATTAAAATATAATGAAATTGAGAGGAAGAACTTGCATACCTTAAATGAGAATCGATTTATGAATGTATCTCTCAAGATGTGTTTTATATCGCTACTAATTGCTCTATTATCGCTTCTCAATTTCATGAGTTATCTATTGCGTTGAAAGTCTCCCATGATCGTGTCATTGAACTTGAAATCAAAACTCTAAACTAAGTGATAAAATTGAACAGATGATCACGATAATTTGGTAAAACATTTTCTAAGCTAGAAGTTGAACATTTTGACTTGCAACTAAAATATCAACATCTTAAAGAAAATGTTAAAACCTCAAACATCAAGATATCCTCGGATGTTCCGAGTTTGATGCGCTTTTGAACTAAACAAACGTGACGAACATATTCAAGCTCAACGTAACACGATCGAAAGTTGAAAGCCCAAATCTCTCAATTAAATGGTGAAAAGAACAATATGGTGGCTCCCAAATGCCTCCTCCTTTAGATTCTCGAATTCTCAAAATTTTCATCTTCAAAACTTGGTTAATGCCTTACAAAAGGAAAATGAGAGTTTTCTAGAAGAAAATGAAAAGGTTAAACGTCATTTCAATGAGTTATTTGAGTTAATTAAAGTCACTCGTAACAAAAATAACGAAAAAATAATCTCGTTGCAAAAGGAAATTGAGAATCTGAAGAGTCAGGTAAAAGGGAAAATGCCAATGACTAATAAGGAGAATGGTGCTTCAAAGGTGCATGTCTGTAATAAATATGCTTTGACTGTAAAATATGTTCCTCCTCATCTTAGGAATAACAAACTTGCTATTCAAACATATTTCTCATAACTTAAGGATAGCCTAGAATGTCTCCGTGAGATTGTAGAAGAGGATAAGTTAGAGAAACCACTTGATAATGCAATCGGTCATGCATGCTTATATGCTAAACGGTCTCAAGAACTTCTAGAATGCTTAATTACAATATGCCCTAAAACCTTAGGTGAGCAATTCAATCCCTTGATACCTTGTTCAATGCCTAATGCCAAGCATGAAAGTCATTCAATGCCAAATGTTATGAACATGAACCTTAGTGTGCCTTCAAGTAGTTCAGATTCCAAATTTGTTAGTGCTAAGAATGTGAACTCGAATGTGCCTTCTAGAAGTTCAACTCCCAGCACTTCTACTGTTAAGAGAATGAACTTTAATGTCCCATCAAATAGTTCAGATTCCAGCACATCTAAACAGGAAATGCATAAATTAGCAAAACCAACTAATGTTCCCATTCCCTCTACAGGAGTAAACAGTGACATTAAAGCGAGCAGGTCAAAGTCTCAAGACAATACAAGGAATGATAGGATCTCGCAAGCTAAGAATGTGCATTGGAAGAAAGTAGAAGATCACCCTAGGAACACTAAGTTTGAGTTAAATAAAACGAATCGTGTTGATTCTAGTATTAGCCATAGGCGTCTTTAATTCAATTCGATACTATTTGCAAACCTTGTAATGATGTCTATTTGGATTCTATTGCTAATCATGCATGTGGTGTGAATGCTTTGTCTAATTTGTCAAATGCCCGATTAAAATTGTTAATGCTAATAATCGTGCAAAGAAGACCAAAAGGCAAAGACGAAGATTGTTAGAAAACGTTGGAAACCCACGGGAAGAACATTTATAAAGATAGGTTATTATTGGATACCTTTTGGTCATAAGAATAATCGCTTTGTCCTCAAACCGCAAAGACTATGCCTACTAGAAAATGGATGCCTCTTGGTAGAACTATTCCTTAAGAAGTGAACATACTTTGAATAGGTCAAATCTGAGACACCAAGATCGCATCTATTCCCAATGATTCCATTGCTTCTACTTCCGATATGGATGTTTCTATTTCGATGTGGGTGTTCCAATTCATCGTTACTAACCAAATGGAACCCATTCTTGCATAGGGATCCCAAATATCCGATTATCCATTCTTGTCGTGTTCAACCGCAGATCGCTCAAATCGCTCTGTGGTACCGGACTCAGTCGTTCCAAGCATATATTTGGACACGTCGCCGCTCATGAACTTCGTGAGCAAATTCATCGGACGATTAGATTCGGAATGATCATTTCGGTGCTATTAAGGGCTATGGAGATTATGTTGTTGGAAAAGTGTTATCTCCGTAGTATATTATGTGGAAGGTCTTGGTCATAATCTGCATTCTCTGTTGGTCAATTCGCGATTTCGATCTAGAAGTAGCCTTGAGAAAACATACTTGTTTCGTTAGAGAACTTGATGGTAAGGAACTTTTAAGAGGTTCACGTGGCTCAAATCTATACACCATCTCTATCGAAGATATGATGAAGTCCTCTCCAATTTGCTTATTGTCAAAGGATTCTAAAACAAAGTCATGGTTATGGCATCGTCGTCTCAATCACTTGAACTTCGGCACTATCAATGATCTCTCCAGAAAGGACTTAGTTGTAGGTCTACCTAGACATTAAGTATCAAAAGGATCATCTTTGTTCAGCATGCCAGTTGGGAAAAAGCAAGAAATATGCCCATAAATCCAAACCTACAAACTCAGTCACAGAAGTTCTTCATACAATTCACATGGACTTATGTGGACCCATGAGAGTGTAGAATATCTTTGGAAAGAAATATGTATTAGTTGTGGTTGATGATTTCTCTAGGTTCACCTGGGTAAAGTTATTAAAGACAAAGGATGAAACTCCAGATATCATCATCAAACTCATCAAACAGCTGCAGGTTCGTCTTAACAAAACGGTCAGAATCATCCGAACAGACAATGGAACCGAGTTTGTTAACAAACAACTTAGTGAGTTTTATGAAAGTATTGGAATCGGTCATCAAAGAAGTGTTCCTCGAACTCCTCAACAGAACGGTGTAGTTGAAAGACGAAATCGAACTCTTGTGGAAGCCGCAAGGACTATGCTGATTTACTCAAAAGTTCCAATGTTTCTCTGGGGTGAAGCTATTGCCACTGCATGCTACACCCAAAATCGATCCCTGATTCACACTGCTCATGGAAAAACTCCATATGAAGATGACCCGATAAGAAGAAGCTCGGTTCTTACATGAGTTTAGAGCCGTATGACCATTTATATTCTCAAATATCAATCCACAAGAGAAAACCTGATCTTTCATTCCTTCGTGTGTTCGGTGCTTTATGTTATCCAACTAATGATGGTCAAGATTTAGGAAACCTGAGAGCTAAAGCGGACATTGGAGTTTTTGTAGGCTATGCACCTAACTCAAAAGGTTACCGAATCTACAACAAGAGAACCCGAAATATTATGGAAACCATTCACGTCACGTTTGATGAGTTGACGGTCAAATGGCTCTGGACAATCCATTCAGACCCGACTTGAAAACAATCCCATTGGTTCATCCCTTGTACCAAATTCTTCTCCAAAGAACTCCATATGTACCTCCATCTAAATATGATTTAAAGAAACTGTTTGATCCAATGTTTGATGAACAATTTGAGCCAAGTAACAATGATATGACAATTCAATCACTAGAGGTCGCTTCTATCCTCGTCAATGAAATTAACCCTTTAACATCTATGTCATTAAGCCAAGAAGCACCGTCACGACCAACTGTTTCATCAACAAATCTTCAATCATCAAGTGTACATCATGGAAATGCTTCGATTCACGGGATGAAGTCAATCCCCTGCGACTCCCAAGATGCTCCATTTGAAAATATATTTGCTCTCGAATCATCATCGAACCATCTTCATCGGAGACATCGACTCTGCTACTTGGTTCCACAACCACAACCACATGAACATCTTAGAAAATGGACACATGATCACCCATTGGATAACATCATTGGAAACCCTTCTCGTTCGGTATCCACTGTAAGCGACTTGCTATCGATGCCTTATGGTGCTTCTTTAACTTAGTACTCTCAAAGATCGAACCTAAAGATGTTAAAGCGCTATGAATGAAGACAGCTGGTTCAATGCCATGCAAGATGAAATTCATGAGTTTGATCGATTAGATGTATGGGAATTAGTACCAGCTCCAGATTGTGCAATGATCATTGCACTTAAGTGGATCTTCAAAGTGAAGGTTGATGAGCATGGTGATGTTTTGAAAAATAAGGCTAGGTTAGTGGCTAAAGGGTATCGTCAAGAAGAAGGAATAGACTTTGAGGAATCTTTTGCTCCAGTTGCACGTATCGAGGCGATCAAAATCTTCTTGGCTAATGCTGCTAGCAAGAACATGGTTGTTTATCAGATGGACGTTAAAACCTCATTTCTTAACGGAGATCTTAAAGAGGTCGTCTCGTCGACCAACTGAAGGTTTTGTGAATCGAGCATCCTACTCATGTTTATCGCTTGAAAAAGGCCCTATATGGTTTGAAGCAAGCTCCTAGAGCATGGTATGATCTGTTGTCAAAGTTTCTTCTATCTACCGGATTGACAAAGGAGCGATTGATCCTACTTTGTTCACCGTAAAGTCGTGCAAACATTCAATTCACGTTCAAATTAATGTTGATGATATCATCTTTGCCTCGATCGACCCCAATGAGTGTGACCGTTTTCTAATGAAATGAGTTCAAAATTTCAAATGTCAATGATGGGACAAATGTCCTTTTCTTGGGATTACAAATTTCACAAAGTCCCGGAGGAATTTTTATAAATCAATCTAAATATGCAAATGAGATTTTAAAGAAATTTGGATTTGATTCTAGTGACCTGTTGACACTCCCATGATTGAACAAACCAAGTGGATGAGGACCACTCGAGGATCGGGGTAGACCAAACGAAATATCGTAGTATGATTGGATCCCGATGTACCTCACAACTAGTAGACCGACATCTTGTTCGTTGTATGCATGTGTGCTAGATACCGTGCTAAGCCTACTAAAAGCACCTTGAAGCGATTAACGGGTCTTCGGTATCTCCAAGGAACCATCAATACGGGACTATGGTACCGAAGGACACCGGTATGTCACTAACGGCCTATGCGAGATCTTGATCAAGCGAGTTGTCAAGATACACGTCAAGCACGTTTGGAGGTGCTCGGTTTTGGGTGATAAGCTTGTGAGTGGTCATCAAAGAAGCAAATGAGTACTTCCATTTCTCTCTGAGGTTGAATACATAGCCATGTCATCTTGTTGTGCTCAAATCTTATGGATGAGATCCCAATTATCGACTATGGCTTTGAATTCAACAAAATCCTCGGTACTATGATAATAAAAGTGCTATTGCTCTCTCATGCAACAACGTTCAACACTCATGAGCAAAGCATATCGACATTCGACATCATTTCATCGGGGAACAAGTGGAAAAGGTGTGGTGGAACTCTATTTTGTGAGGATCGAATACCCACTAGCGTACATCTTCACCAAAGCTCTTCCAAGAGAACGTTTTGAGTTTATTCTTCCACGACTTGGCTTGAAAAGCCTTCAACCAGAAACACTCAAACGTCTTCAGGAGGAAGACGAGGAGTAAAGGTCTTTATTCATCTATCTCTTGTATATAATTATTCTAAAACCAAAATACAAAACTTGAAAAACCCTCAAAAAAAAAAAATTAGAAAATCTTGAAAAATTCCAAAAATATTGTTATTATGTCATGTTTTTTTTCTTCTTATTCGATATCATCTACGGACTTTGTGCTGACATTCAAAGAATGTCACGGGTAATGAGGCGGAGAAAAATAGTGGTTTATTGTCATTTCAGGCAGTAACCCGTTATAAAAGAAAGAACAGAGCCATGCTTTATCTTGTTCTTTAAATCTCATGCTCTGATTCTAAAAACAATTACTTGCTATCTAATGAAAACTAATTGCTTTGAAAAATTACTCGGACTTAATTTTTGAAAATCATCTGTACTTATCGGTGGTCAAAAATATCTATCTCTCAATCAACAACTTATGTCATTGATTGAGGGGAGAATTATTTTCAATTAAATAAAAGTGTGTTTTTCAAACAATGGTGCCGCACCGTGGTTATTATTAAGTTTTCAAAAGATATTCAAGCATGTTTAATGTAAATCGTTGGAGTCTAAAGTCTCAAAATTCGATCCTTATCGGTTAAAACTTTTCATAATCAAGTCACAATTCTCCTTAAAAGCTTTCAAAATCAATTTAAATCTACAGAGATCACAAATCTCAAATGATGTGAAAATTGTGATCGGGGGAGAATTTGTGATTTAAATTGGATTTAAACTGATAATTTGATAAATGGTTTTATAAGGATGTACAAGCTCTCCTCTCCGCATGTGACAAACGATTTCAAATTTTTCCATGCTCATGTTGAGGGGGAGCATCTATTTTAAACCTCAAATTATTGAAACGTGACTGAATTCTCTCTAAGTGGAGGTTCCCTTTAATACGTGCAAACTCTTTCATGTTTCGAGGCACATATTGAGGGGGAGCAAAATTGTGAAAACCTCATCCTTCCTTAAAATGTTTTATCTACTCAAATTGATTAGGAAGTGATGATGATCATTTTAGAAAACGATAATCAAAATATTGGACCTTTCGTTCTTAATCTAACGATTTCAAAGATCTCTTGCCTCCATGTGCTAAACAAATTTCAAATTTTTATGCATATGTTGAGAGGGAGCATTTCTAAAATATCAAAACAATTAAGATACAAAATACTTTGATTCTGTACCACAAGTATCTTGATTAATTTTTCAAATGGTTTTCAATTGGTTCCAATGGCAGATGAACTATACCAAAAAGACCGACCAACTTTACTTTATGTATGGTGATATAAGGATGATAAGGTTAGGTTGAGATCCCATGATCCGCCGAACCGGAGGGATCTACCGAGGACAATCCACTAGTTAGTGTAGATGTCCTTAGGTATGATGATAAAGGAGAAATATGAGATATGGGAAGAGTGCGGATCGAGATCGAGCTAGTCTTGGAATAAACCCAACAAGGTTCTAGTTATGAAGTTTCGTAAGCATGAAGGGTTGAAGAATGAAAAGATTTGAATAAGAAAAGGGTGCAAATAAATAGCCCTCCAACAATTCAACCTTAGGGCGAAACGGGTTCAATTCATATGCTCTCGATGGTAACATCGGTATTGAAGACAAGACGTCATGGACCCGGTGGCGACTTCACTAAAACTTCCCAAACTACTCAAGTTCCTCTTAAAAGGGCTTGCTTCATTCTCACGGGGAACCGACATAATCTATCGACTTTCTCTTAGAGATTGTTGATATTGAAGAAGGAGACCCTCTCCCTAGTCTCCGACACAGGAACCAAATATGCACAAATTGAGTCTAGAGCCTCGAGATCATCAATAAATCTCATTAGGACACATTCAATGAAGACTCTCTATTTCACACAATGTGGAAAGAGAGATTATATCTTGAGTCCTACGCAATATCCTTGTGGTATTGCCAGAACATCTGAGTGATATGCAAAATATTCACAATGAAGGAAAGCCTTCGAGCCAACATCTAACAAGCTCTGGTAGGTGGCATGTGAGATCTATTCAAATAGATCAATCATGTGACAACCGAGCAGAAACAATGGGCGATTCAATCTTTGAATCAATCACGGTTCAGTTATGGATTGTCGGATACCTTTTAAAAACCAGTCATTATGCTCAAAAACTATTTTCTTTAGCACATCGACCGTGTACGGATATTTCAAATCAAAAGGTGTTTTATGATTGAAAATTGATGTTCATTAAAACCTTCGTTGTATTGCAAAAACAATTTCTATTGAGCAATACACGATTGTTTTTTCAAATCTCTTTTTCATCAATCAGTGAATCTCGTTTCGATGGTTCACTCACTCCGTGTTGTCTTCTTTGAGATGTTCGGTTTGAGAACATTAGAGCATTGCGAAACCATTAATGAAATTCTTGAATTACCTAATCACAGCGAGCTTGTCTCGATCAGCGGGAACCGTGGGCGTGTACCTCAATTCATCGAGCGTGATCAAAGACACTTTCGTGTACTTTATTGCTAAGCTGTTTTATGCGGTACATCCCGACGTTTGTACTGTTCGAATGAAGTGGTCAATCCATACCAGCGTGCTCACACAACACATTCATTTCCAAAGAAATCATGATTAGTGAATCAATGTCTCGATATTTTCACTCCATGCTTCGCTTCGCTTGCCGCCAATATCATGAATCAACGAAAGCTTCCGCTACTCTGATTAGAAGAAATCATGATCCAGAATGTGAGCATGTCGGTCCAAAAGTCACAACATCACATAATACCAACATCACAAAGGAAGAGTCAGAGATTTAATATGACTGATGATCTCAAAGCAGGCTCAACAATCATTCTCACGTGGATCAGTAAAAGACCTCCACTTGATTTCCCAAACATGCAATAATGATGAATCAAAGACTACGAGCTTCTGAGCAAAGGACTTAATCAAGAATCCTAGAACAATTTAATGTAATATCTGTTTGTATTCATTGTAAATTGAGGTGACCTCCCTTAGGGGGAGATTTTTAGGAATTAGAAAATTCAGTCGTTAAAGAGTCGACCACCTCAAGTATAAGCATTCAATAGAAAGCTCGTAGTCGTAGTTATGATATGTTAGTTAGTAGTTTGTTAAGTAACACCGTGGAGGACGGACGGGTCTTTACCCACTGTATGCCTGATCCACAGCCCGTAGGTGGTGTTTATTTGTAAGCCACTATAGATACCCTCTACCTCCCAAGGTAGAGGGTTGGAGCTTCAATACTATTTTTCTTTGTTTCACATAGTTCCCAACTCTCTTCCTTTCTCTCACTAGAACTTTCTCTCTCTAAACTCTAGTTAACGCCCCATATGTTTATGGTCTAAAGTGTTTGTAAAATCTTATGTCTAACACATACAGTGGGTAAAGACCCGTCCGTCCTCCACGGTGTTACTTAAACTAAATACTACTTAACTTATAATAATCTACGACTACGAGCTTTCTAACGATTACATATACTTGAGGTGACCGACTCTTTAATACATGGATTTACTAAATCCTAACAATCTCCCCCTAAGGGAGGTCACCACAAGATCACCTCAAACATACATTGAATACAAACAAATTTTACATAAAGATTGTTCTTGCATTCTTGTTACTGTTCTTTGCTCTGAAGCCCGTAATCATTGATTCTTCATTGATGCACGTTTGGATAGCCCAAGTTGAGGTCTTTATCTGATCCACGTGATGATGAGTTTTGAGCTAGCTTTAAGATCATCAGCAATAATACATCTCTAACTCTTCCATTGTGGTCTTGTGACTTATGGACCGACATGCTCACATTCGGATCATGATATATTCTCATCGAGTAGCGGAAGTTTTCGTTGATTCATGATATTGGCGCAGCAGTAGCGAAGCATGGAGTGAAAATATCGAGTCATTGATGCACTAATCTTGATTTCTTCGAGATGAATGTGTTGAGTGAGCATGCGGCTATGGATTGACCGCTTCATTCGATCTGCGCAAACGTGGGGCGACTGCATAAAACATTTAGAAATAAAGCGCACGAAAGTGTCTTTGATCACTTTCGTTGAATTGAGGTACACGCCCACGGTTCTCCGTTGATCGATACAAGTCTCGCTGTGATCGGTATAATTCGAAGAATTTCCTTGATGAGGTTTCGCAATGCTCTAGCTATTCTCAAACCGAACATCTCAAAGAAGACAACACGGAGTGAGTGAACCAAATGAATAGAGATTCACCGATTTATGAAAAGAGATTTGAAAAACAATCGTATCGCACAATAGAAATTGTTTTGCAATACAACGAAGGTTTTAATGAAAATCAATTATCAATCATAAACACCTTTTGATTTGAAATATTCAGTATACGGTCGAGGTGCTAAAGAAAAGAGTTTTAAGCACAAAGACCGGTTTTCAAAGGTATCCGTCAATCCATAACTCGAACCGAGATTGATTCAAAAGATTGAATCGCCCCATTGTTTTTGTTCAGTTGTCACATGGTTGATCTATTGAATAGATCTCACATGCCACCTACCAGGAGCTTGTTTGATGTTGGCTCCAGAAGGCTTTCCATCTTTATTGTGAATATGTTTGCATATCACTCAGATGTTGTGGCAATACCACAAGGATAATGCGTAGGACTCAAGATATAATCTCTCTTTCCACATTGTGTGAAACAGAGAGTCTTCATTGAAAGTGTCCTAATGAGATTTATTGATGATCTCATGGTTCTAGACTCAATTTGTGCATATTTGGATCCTATATCGGAGACTAGGGAGAGGGTCACCTTTTTCAATATCAACAATCTCTAATAGAAAGTCGATAGATAATGTCGGTTCCTCGTGAGAATGAAACAAGCCCTTTTAAGAGGAACTTGAGTGGTTTGGGAAGTTGAAGTGCGATCGTCCTTTGGGTCCATGACGTCTTGTCTTCAATACCGATGTTACCTTGGTAACCACCAAGAGTATATGAATTGAACCCGGTATCCGCCCCTAAGGTTGAATAATTGGAGGGCTATTTGTTTTCACCCTTTATCATTCAATTCTTTTCATTCTTCAACCCTTCGGTGCTTACAGAGACTTCATAGCTAGAACCTTGTTGGGTTTATTCAAGACTAGCTCGGTCTCGACCGCACTGCACTCTTCCCATATCTCATTTTCTCCTTTTTTCAATATACCTAAGGACTTCTACACTATCTAGTGGATTGTCCACGGTAGATCCCTCCAGTTCTAGCGGATCATGGGAACAAATACCTAACCTTATCATCCTTATATCACCGTACATAAAGTAAAGTTGGTCGTCTATTTGGTATTGTTCATCTGCCATTGGAACCAATTGAAAACCATTTGAAAATCAATCCAGATACTTGTGATATTTTATCAAAGAATTTTGTACCTGAATTGTTTTTGATATTTTTAGAACAAGAGCTCCCCCTCAACATGTGCTTCATATATTTGAAATTGTTTTAGCACACGGAGGCAAGAGGAATAATTAACTTCTTTGATTTCCATTTTCTAAAAGATATCAACAACACTTCCTTGATCAAAACAGGTAGATAAATCATATAAGGGAAGGATGAGGTTTTCATAAACTTGCTCGCCCTCAATATGTGCCTTGAGGTTTGAAAGAGTTTTGTACATATAAGAGGGAACCTGCACATTGAAATAAATTGATCATGTTTCAGATCTTTGTGGTTTAAGATAGATGCTCCCCCTCAACATGTGCATGGAAAATTTGAAATCGTTTGGCACATGTGGGAAGGAGAGCTTGTACATCCTTATAAAACCATTTACCGAATTATCAGATTAAATCCAATTTAAATCACAAATTCTCCTCCGATCACAATTATCAAATCATTTGATATTTGTGATCTCTGTAGATTTAAATTGATTTTGAAAGATTTTAAGGAGAATTGTGACTTGATTATGAAAGCGTTTTATCTGATAAGGATCGGATTTTAAGACTTTAAACTCCATGGAATAAACATGCATGATTATCTTTTGAAACAATTGTATGACAAATAACTTTTTGATTTAATTGAAATTATTCTCCCCCTCAATCAATGACATAAGTTGTTGATTGAGAGATAGATATTTTAACAAACTTTTAAGTCCAGATGATTATCAAAAATAGAGTCCGAGTTATTTTTCAAAACAACTAGTTTTCATTAGATAGTAAGGACTAGTTTAAAGAATCAGAGCAAGAGATTTGAAAACCAAGATAATGTATGGCTCTGTTCTATCTTTGAAAAGCGGGTTACTGCCTGAAATGACAATAAACCATTGTTTCACTTTCTCCCAAAAATATTTTTTGATTGTTTTGAATTTTTTTTTTTTTTTTTTTTTGGAACATTCGAACAACATCTAAAGTCCCGTGTCATTCTTTGAATGACACCACAAAGACCGTAGATATTATCGAATCGAGAAAAGACAATATTTTTTGAAATTTTTCAAGATTTTTCAATTTTTATGGATTTTTAAAAGTTTTATATTTTTCTATTTGCTTTTTGAAGGTTTTGAAATTTTGTTTTTTGTTTTTCGAATAACTATTTACAAGAGATAAATTAGTTTAAGAGGATGATGAAATGAGTACCGAGATAAAGATATCGTTCAGCACGTTGTAGAAGAAAGGAATCAACATCTCTTAAACTTTTGCCACCAAAGCATTCGAGGCTATTAAGAAAATCGTTTGAACATGAGCCTTCTCAATTTGAATCTTTGGAAGCTTCCCCCCAAACCGACAAACATTGAATAAAGACCATTTCCCTAAGAAGTAGAGTTGAATACAAAGCGGTCTCATTGAATAAAGCTCGGCACCTCAAGAACACGAGAACACCAAGTAACAAGTTGAAACATTGATCGCCTCATTGATTATCAAACCGAATAACTAATTAAGTCCGATCACATGAACTGTTATGCGTCCCGATGTACACAATACTCTTCGAGATTGACCGATTGTCTATTCAGGGAACAAGATATCAACTTCTTCATTTTACCCAAAGTGCATTCCGCTTATCTTCCATATAACCAATCAGCCCATAATGTACACAAGTACCCAACCGGAGTAGAGACAACGACATCACAATAAGCGGTTGAATCACCGATCTTCTGCGGATGTCAACTCGAATAAGCGATTAAGCTCGATCATGTGAATATGTTGTGCGACCCTGATGTACACATATCTCTCCCCTGATGGTTGCGATCTCATCGGAATCATCATTACATTTTGTACATGAAGCACTAACCGGAATCACTTTATCATAAATCATATAGAAGAAGTCGATCAGCAATATCATCTCACGTTCCAAATATTCTTCTCATATTTCTTCCTACTGAAGACTAATTTACCACATACCAAAAGTATCCAGAGACCACTTCCCCCTAAATGGTTGGAATAATACATCCTTCCCCCAAATAGTTAGAATAATATATCCTTCCCCCAAATAGTTGGAATAATACATCCTTTCCCCAAATAGTTGGAATAGCACACCAAAGGCTACGAGTTAAACACTGAGTTTCTCTATGGTTATGACATTCGTCTTTCCCGGGATTACTTCAATAGAGAAGAACTATTAAGTTCATCACGTGTACTCGTTGTGTGTTTAGATGTATGTCTCCTTCCCCCTTGCTGGTTTTGATACCTCAGAATCAGCAACAAATCATTCATACCAAATATTTTTGAAATAGAGAAGAACAAAAATTAGCTCAAATGAATCTTGTGAGAATCAATTGCTATAGAAACTCTCTCTGACTATCTTTATCAACCCATTCGTAGACAATTTGAAGTAACCACTGATGAAGAAAACCCGATATACCAAACTTGAAACTGAAGTCGAATTCCCCGCATTTGTATCTTAAGCTTGCACTTAATGATGGAAGAACGGTGTCGAGAATCTATGCTTCAAGAAAATCTCTAAGTACTCACTACTCAAGCAAAGTATGAGACATTAACACCTCTTGAGATTATCCACATCGTCATCTGCATGTGACACTGAGTAAAACAACATAACTCCTAATAGTGATAGTTAACCAGGTCTTCAACCAACCACCCCGACTGCTGGTAACTAGATAAACCAAGTCTTCAACTCAAAATCTTAAGCCTGAGAAAGTTATCAAATAAGAACACGCCTTTATTGAAAGTCAACTTCAATCTCAAATAAGTGATAAATGATTAACTCCGAAGTCAATGCCCAACATGTGAAAACAACATACAAACGGATGTACATTGACCCACTGAATGAAGCGGAACAAATGATTCCTCACCATCAATGCATTCTTCCTAAAGGTATACATGTAGAGACTGATATGGAAGATTCACCAATAATTTCTTCGAGCGGATGAGGTAGTCATTTTCCTTAATGTTCATGTGGTTGATATATAGCATGCACAATGAAAGGAACAATAATCCGTGAAGATTTGGCAAAGGAATACCAAAGAGCGGATCATTATTCATGAGTGCAACAACAATGATAGTCATTAACAACGCCTTAAGGAATAACTGGAGATTAGGCTTCTTGAATAGTCTGAGTTGTACTTCTTAGATGCTCAACATTTGCTAGCGGTTGGAAATACTCATCAAACATATCTTGAAACAATGAATCCCAGTTATCCTTAGTGAGTGAAGACATTAGGCGTTGGAGAGTCTTATGACCATAACTCAAGCATCCATCAATATGTAGTATATTCCCTCTTCTCCCCCTCAAAAATTGCAAATGAAGTTTGCCATTTTTGATTAATCAAGTGAATAAGAATGTATACCAATGAACAGAGATCCACTTGAAGATTGAATGAGCATGGAAAAACATGAAGCTCGAAGATGGAGAATTTAGATGAGTATGGCCATTCACGAGAGAATTTCTCTTTAGCTGAAGATAAAGCACACGTAAGAGCGTACACTTTTCTTTTCTTTGAGGCAGGGCTGAAGTGTTATCTGAAACGCCATAATGATGAAGTACGAGGCTGAATCGATGTGAGCAGACGTCATTGTTAAGAGCCCAATCATATGTTTAGAGCCCGAATCCAAATACCAAGGGATGATTTATACGACCGCTTTGGACAATGACTAAGACAGAGAATTGGAAACATTGGATCCCCACGTCTTGATGGGTTCCTTTTGGTTAGCACAAACAGTCTTGAATTAGCGAAACCCTAGATGCAATGGCATTATCTCTAGGAGTCGAACTAGTAGAAGCATCGGACTTAGTCCAATGACATTTTGTGCTTAATGGGATTATTCTACCGTTGGCTTCCAAACCTTAACAGCACTATTTTAGGCATAGTGGATCTAGCTAAGGGTAAGGTTTGCCATTCGTTAATATTCGACTTGTGGGCTTCCACCGAAATCCTACATTTGTAAACACATTCCTGTAGGTTTCAAGATTGCTTAACTGTTTCGCTCTCCAAACTTTCTTAATCGGGTTATGAATCTTAGACCTCGAAATAACACATCACATTTATCATGATTACGGAAAATAAACATTTTTACATGTTTTGAGACAACATGAGGCCTCAAATTAATTTCGATAGCTTAGAGCTAATACTAGAACTAACACGATTCTTTTGTTCAAATCAAACTTCTTGTCCCTATGGTGTTCTTTCACTTCCTTATCATGAAAACTTTTAGTTTGCGTAATCCTATCCTTCTTTGCATTGCTTCTAGGTTTTGACCCGCTAACTTTAGTGTCAATCTTAACATCTATAGAAGTAACGATGGGAACATTACATGGCTTCACTACTTTCTGCATTTCTGGTCTAGAAGTGCTGGGATCTGAAATTCTAGGAAGCACATCAAAAGTTGCTTGCTTGAACTTCGACATGGAACAAGGCATATCAATGGTCACATGCTTGGCTTTAGGCATAGAACAAGGCACAACTATTCTATCTCGCCTATTGCTAGATTTCGGACTTGTGACAATTACATACTCTAAGAGTTCCTGAGATCGTTTGGCATCCATGCAGGCATAGGCTATAGTACTATCAAAAGGTTTTTCTAGTCTTTCATCTTCAACAATCTCACGGAGACCCTTCAAACTTTCCTTAAGGTATGAGAGATATGTTTTATGTGCAAGTTCATTATTCCTAATGGGCGGGGGAATATATAACATATCGATAGCATACTTATCAAGCGAAACCTTAGGAGCAGAATATTTGCAATTGGGGATTGGCAACTTTCCTTTCACCTCACGCTTGATTCTCAACCTCGTTAAGTAAAGAAGTTATCTTTTCAATTTGTTTATCATGATTAACTTTAAATGAATCACATAACTCTTTGTGTTGATCAAGAACCTTTGAAATTTCGACTTTAAAACAATCATTTTCCTTTTGTAAGTTATTAATAATGTTTTGAAGTTGGAAATTTTGAGAATCTAAAGGTGGAGGCATATGGGAACTGTGACATCCTTCTTTTCACCTTTCGGTTGTGAAATTTGGGCTTTCAATCTTTTGATCGTGTGGCAATGAGCTCGAATCATTCATCACGTTTGTTGATTTCAAAAGCGCATCAAACTCGGGAGCATCCGAAGATGTCTTGATATTTGAAGTTTTAACATTTTCCTTTAGATGTTGATATTTTAATTGCAAAGCAAGATGCTCAACTTCCAATTTAGAAAAATGTTTCACCAGGTTATCATGATCATCCTGTTCAACTTTCTCATGCAATTTAGAGTTAGTTTTCTCAAGCTCAATGACACGATCATGGGAGACTTTCAGAGCAACAGATAATTCATGAAATTGAGATGCATTAATTGAACAATTCGTGGCAGTGTAAAACACATCTTGAGTGATACATTCAAAAATCAGATTCTCATTTAAGGTATGCAAGTTCTTCCTCTCAATCTCATTATATTTTAATTCACGCTCATAGTCATTGACCTCAACTATCATTGCATCAAATTCCTTCTCCATTTCTTTAATATCTGAGTTTATTCCTTTTTTAAGACTCTCAAATTGATCTTTTAGTTGTTTAAAGAAAGGCATGACCTCAGTTAAATAACATTCTTTAGTTTGCTCAAAACCCTTTCCCCTCGTTATCCCAATGGGTGTGATCCTTTTTACAAGTTTTCTCAAAATCAACAAATAATTGAAAGATAACATATTGGTGATTAAGGTCTTGCTTTTAGTGGCAATAGTTCTAGGAACTAAATGCATTGGTGTATTTGGAGTATACACGATCGTGAAGGCATTTTCCTAAGGGGAGGGTTTGTTACAACAAGATTCTCTACTTTTTGCTTATCCATATCTTTCTTCCAGAACACTTGTTCGGGTGTTAACAATGTTTGAGGCTTAAACATGTTCAAGGAAATCCAATTTTCCTTTTTGTAGTCATGGGGTCTGATAATTATGTTCTTCTCTTTACGTATTGGATTTTCTAGCTTCTTATTCAATTTCTCCCTAGTGACTTCATCTGATTTGTTATCTTCCTCAGTGCACTCAGCGCAACTAGGTTTCTTTCTAGGCTTAAGAATCTCATTGCCATCATAAATTACCTTATGGGCATCTCTAGCCTTTTTAACAACCTCTGGATTTGGTTCCTCAACAAGGGGAGTACTATGCTTATCACTCAAAACTCTGTGCTTAGTGATTAAGTGAGCAATCTGAATGGTATTTCCTTGTACGTACAACTTATTTTCAAGCTTGTTTTTCAAGGTTTTCGATTAGAAAAATCATTCAAAAGTTTTGATTCCTTAGCTTTGAATTCTTGCTTAAGCATTTTAACATTTTCTTGAAGTTCTTGTTTTTCTTAGCGCTTTAGAAAGCTTTTCTTGTAAGGAGTTTAACTCTTGTTTTAATACTTCTTCTCTAAACCTACTTTTTCTAATTGTTGTACGCATTTGGTCATCCATTTCCACTCACGGTGGATAATTCAAACTTAGCACGTTGTTCATAAATAGCAACACGTTCTTTATAAGCATTAAGTTCGAAATAATGAATCATCGAGGCGCGTGCGGTGTATTCATCAAAAGCATAGTCATCATTGTTCGCATAAGATACGTCACTTGGTACAATCTCACTTTCACTTTGTTTCACATATTGATCATATGGGACAACATTGCTATTACCCATATTTTCAATATCGACTCAATAATTACGATTGATTGTACTGTTATGTATCTTTGCTCATCAACTTCATCGTATAATTTTAATACCTCATAAATGATTTTGTCTTTGGATGGACCAGCTTGTGGTGATGAAGAGACTTTAGGAGAGACCATTGGAGAAATGCTAGCCATGAAAATGGTTTGTGCGAGGTTCTTCATCAACATCAGTCGTATGCATCACAATCGGCTACTTGAAAGGCATTCGATGATTATGGCCTATCTCCGAATTGGTTGCTCATCCACATCTCGCATCATATGTCTTAGCATTTCCTCACCAAAACAACAACTCCTCTTCATCCAAAGTGCACCATTATCCCGAGCTTGCACAAGCAACATCTTATCCTCAAGTACTCAAGATTCGAGGGCATTTTGGAGATGTGCGTTCCTAGCAATATGTCCTCACCACCACAGTTGTAGCACTTAATTTGCTTTGCTTGACCTTGATTTCCAATCCTTCTCCGATTCTGATTTGCAACATAACCTCTACCAACTCCACCTCTTCCCTGTTCATACTGCCTTTCTTGAACTGGTTGTACCATAACATTCCCATATCTGACAACCGCATGATTTTGAAGGTTGGATGCAATTCTGATCTCATTCTCACGGTCGTTTTGATGGGTAGAACGCTGAAAACGGAGTTACGGTTCAAAAGTTATGGTCGTTTGAAATTTTGTCGGGAAAAGTCAACAAAACGCTATGAAGACAAGTCGCTAGAGTCACCAAGTCGCTATAAACCTTGAACCAAGTCGCTAAGCACCAATTCGCTAAGTAGCAACTCACCAAATCACCAAATCGCTAAGCACCAAGTCACTACACAGTCAAGTCGCTAAAGAGCAACTCGCTAAATCACCAAATCGCTAAGCACCAAGTCGCTACACAGTCAAGTCGCTAAAGAGCAACTCGCTAAGGTCCAAGTCGCTAAGAATACTAAGTCGCTAACAATTTTCACTGCAACTCGCTAACACTTTCTGAAGCAAGTCGCTAACCTCACTAAGTCGCTAGCCGTAGTGGAAAATCCACTAATTTGTACTATTTTTCGGCTTGTCTCAAAAGACAAGTCGCTAGGACCAAGTCGCTACCACTTAAACTGCAACTCGCTACCAACTTACAAAGCAAGTCGCTACCAAGAATAACAATCCGTGGCTCAAGTCGCTAGCAAGAAAATCTCAAAAACACCACTTTTCAATCCAAAAACAACCCAACCACGATGATTTAAGCTTACCAAATCAAAACCCAAGCACATACAATGATTCTAAACACAAAAATACACCCAATATTCAAGCTTTAACACTAGAAATGGACCGAATGATGCAAAAACCACTAAACTTTTTCAAACTCTAAAACAACCTAAAAACCACTAGAAATCCAAGGATATGTAAGAGATGATCAAACCATGGCTCTGATACCATTTGTAACATATTGGATTTCATAAACACACTAAACCATAAGATCAAATAGGCGTACAAAGAGTTCTAGAGAGAGAAAGTTAGAGGTTTAGGGAACTTTAGTGAGAGAAAGAAAAGTCTTATTATGAGCTCCAACTCTCTACCTTGGGAGGTAGAGAGTATTTATAGTCATTACATAAATCGCCACCTATCGGGTGTGGATCGGGCATACGGTGGGTAAAGACCCGTCAGTCCTCCACGGTGTTACTTAAACTAAATACTACTTAACTTATAATAATCTACGACTACGAGCTTTCTAACGATTACGTATACTTGAGTTGACCGACTCTTTAATACATGGATTTACTAAATCCTAACAAGAGATTCAACAGGTTGTGAAAAGGTTACGTCGTAATCCAATTAAGGGTTACGCCGTAATTAATTTTAGTCAAAGGTCAGATTTTTATATATAAATCTGATTATATAGTGGTTACGTCGTAACTCTTAATAAAGAGGTTACGTCGTAACTAAATAGTCAAAAAGATTTTATTAAAATTTTTAATAAATTACAATATTGTTACGTCGTAACTAGATGAAATAGTTACGCCGTAACTAATAGCGTCAGAATTCTAATTATTTAATATTGTAATAGGAGAGATTAAAAACGTACCTTGTGGGAGCGCTCAAATCTCTTAATGAGGTGAATATGAAATACCTTAGATCTTTTCATTAACTGCTCTCCGGCAGCGGCGCCAAAAAGCTGATGTGCTATTTCATCCTGCTTTTAATATTTATAAAACTTGAATAACTTAGGATAGACACATACTAACGGGCAGAGTACCCGATCAGATGTAGTAAAGCCTTAGGTAAATCCGAGTATCGTCCCAAGAGAGCTGTGACCTTGAAAGAACTAAGATGATTAGATAAAACATAGGTAATATACGGTAGACAAGGTTGTTATAATTCATAGATATACTAATATTCTGCTCACACAGACACCAGAAATTTAGGTAAAAGAGATAGATAAACAAAGCTTAACAAAGAATGCGAATATGAATAGATTCTCGATAAGAATATTCAATATAGTGGTTAATTATCACCAGACTCCTTTGGTCTATTCGTCATGGCCTATGGTTCTTAGATTCCTCACCAAGATGAGCAGGTCACCCGGGATCATTCGGCAACCTAATAGCAGTCATTAAGCACCAAATCTACTAGATCTAGACGGTGGGAACACGGCCGTTAGGATCTTAGATTCCCCCTAACCTCTTAAATACCTCCACTTGATAAGTGATCCTTTGGTCAATTCGAACACGAAGAGTGGTCGTACTATGGCCAATTCCTCCCATACTTCGCTATCTATCAGACTGGGGTCAGTTGGTCATATATCCTAGTCCTTTAGATACTACCAAGCTTATAATACTACCAAGGCTAGCGATCTATGAAAAGACTAGCAAATGTCTATAAAGAATTATAGAGAATAACAATAACATAAATGCAAACTTTAATTAATGAATTCATAATATAAGATCTAGAAAAATATAAAAAGAATCCAAACTCAAATACAAAGGAAATCATAGATGAGAGCTTCGTTATTCATGCTCCTAAACCATGCTTCTTTTTCTGTGTTTTGATCTCCCCAAACCCTAGAAGGTTTGGGAAAGGAGAGATATCCAATACTGATGAAATCATCGACTATATATAGGATTCAAAAAAGTTACGGCGTAACCTTATTAGATAGTTACGCCATAACTTCCTTTAATCTTCAGTGCTTATCCATTGGCTACGGCGTAACTTAATTTGGTGTTACGCCGTAGCTACTATAATCCAGTGTAAATATTCGTTACGGCGTAGCCTAAGTTGATAGCTACGCCGTAGTCTTTGTAAACAGTAGTTACGACGTAACCTACTCTGAGGGTTACGCCGGAGTCTTCGAAATCTCTAATAGCGTCGTAACTTCATCACTTGGTTACGCCGTAATTATGAGAAAGTTGAATCAATAGTTCTTGAAAACGTCCGATTGCAGTTTCCTTACTTCGAATGCGTCCTGAAATGAAATAACAAGGAATAAGGATGTTTTTACTAATAATATAATCAAAATGTGATGATAAAGGGGGAAATTAATGCTTAGAAACTCAGGACTATTTGATGTTATCAAAAACTCTGTCAAAATCTCTTTCAAACCCAGAAATCTTTGTGTTCTTCAAATCTTTTTCTGAAAAGTCTTCTCTGCAAACCTTTACAAAAGTTTTTCATCACAACTTGAGAGATTCAAAACCCTTTGATTGTTCTTGTCAAGATATTTTTTTCTCAAAACCCTAAAACTTTTTAATGGAAATGGCAAGAACACAATCTCTTCAGTTTGCATCACAGTGGGTCGGTGATCTCAGTAACGTTGAATTTAAATCCAATAATGTCATAGGCAATTTTGAATACCCTCAAACTGTCCCAGCCTATAAGGACATTATGAAAAAAAAATTTAACTGCCCACTGAAAAAGTCCTTTGTTCAGTGTCCTACAATTGTATACCAAAATCTCCTCAGGGAGTTTCAGGCTACTGCAGTGGTCTATGACCCGACACCCTCAACTAATGAGACAGACCTAAGACCACTCAGGGAGTATCTCATTAAGTTCAGTTTGTTTAATGGGGAAAGATTAGTCACCTTGGATTACAAATTTTTTTGCACCTCAACAGGGTTAGACTACAATAAGGGAGTTTATGTCGCCCATCCTGAACCTTCCACAGTGAAGGATGGGTTAAAAAAATTAGTTTTGGATCCAAAATTTTTGGACAAGACCCCAGTCACCAAGAATTCATTTCTCGTGGCTTGGAGGATCCTATTCACTTTTGTGATTCAGGTCCTCAGCGGGAACCACTCATCCACTGAACAAGTTAATTCTATTCAGTTGATGATGGCATCGCTTGATGAATGGGGTCATTGTCGACATAAGGAGATCATTCTGATGATCTCGTAACAAGCTACTGAGCAAAACTAGGACGAAATACATTTCGTATCCTAGGTTTGTCTCATGTGCTTTGCAAGTGTTACTGGGTTGCAATTATACTCAGGAAGAAAAATATTGTGCTTTACCTGGCATCCCGAGTCAATCTAATTTTCAAAAGGACCCATCCATTGTCACCAATATTGAATTGACGGCCCATATGGTTACTGTAAACAACCAGAGGGACTCAGTGTCTCCTAACCCTGCTCCTAAAAAGAGAAAGGGGAAGTCTCAGACTTAGACTAAGACCAAACCCAAGTCTCAGGGCCCTGCGGCTTCAGGAACACAGCCCAAAAGGCAAAGAAAGCCCAAGACTAATTTGCCACCCACTGGAGACCAAGCATCATCCACCCTGGTGACAACGAAGGACACTGATAAATCACAATCAGTGCCCTTGGTCCCAACTACTACTCCCAAGATCCGAGAGGAAACATACAACCAGCTGGTAGGGGCGCCTTCCACAACGCCCAAGGATGACATTAGCAAATCACGGCCTTTTTCGAGGGCAAACCGATTGATCCCAAAGACTCGAGAGGACCTAAACAACCCGATAGGGATATAAGCATCCGACTCCGCCAAAGGCACTGGGAAAACCCATCGATGTCTTAGGCGTCTCTGGGGACAAAGACTCGGAGGAAGGAAACAACCCACGATCGGAACCCATCACCAATCGACTCCGGAGAAGACACTAGGAAACACCCATCGTTGTCTCGAGGGGTCAAAGGGACAAAGACTCGGAGGATTAATACCACCACGATACGGAACCCATCACCCCCACCTTGTTAACTATGGCTGATGTTGCTGAGATACTATTTTCTGATGAAGAGGATGTTGAAAGTGAAAATGAAATTCTATCAGCAGGGGAAGAAGTGGACACTGATGTTCAACCTGAACAAGAGCATTAGCCTGATCCACAAGTGCCTAAAGAGTCACCTTTCCAGCCTGAAGCCAATGACTCTGACTCCTCTTCATCTAGCTCTGATGAATTCAGCCAGTTTGATAATATTCTTCCAATCAACGAAGGCGACTAGTTATGTGGATCACCAAAGCTTCAAGAAAGGTATATTCGGGGTCACCGACACCTTGTGGGATCAACATCTTGAAGGCTGCGCAAGTTATGTTGATCTAAAATCCGATGTGCTCACCTTCAATGCTAACACCGATGAGCACGGAGATATTATGTCGAGCGACTTCATAGATTGGATGATAAACGGCTAAGTTTCTCAAAAATCTTGAGGTTGTGGAACAAAAATTGATGAAATTAGGGACTCGGTCAAAGAAGACCCAAAGACTCAACTCAAAAGTCTTTGGAGGCTACCGAGGCTTACTTGAAGAATTCCTCATACCTCACCGAATCGATCACTATGCTAAAGTCGCCAATGTTCGGGGTCTTCAATCTTGATTCGGTCTCTTGAGCAACACTGGGCTCTTTGGATGCTCAGTGACCAATTTAGCTAAGGCTTCCTCATCAATGGCTTAGAATCTTGGGCCACGCATGACCGCCTTGGAACTTTCTCAAGCTAATCTGAAACAAAGGTCTTTGGTCTTCAAAGGCTATGGTCATCGATCTACCAATCCTTCAAAGGTCAAGCCACCCAAACTCCCCAATGTCGAGCCAACTCTTGCTCTCCTTGAAGTTGCTTAGCAGTTGAGGGAGAAGACCATGAAGAGACTTCCTCTCACACCGAGGGGATCCAACACCACCAGGTCCCGGATGCACCAATTTCATCAATCCCACCCTTATCATCAACAACAACAACAATGGCTATGATGATTACACCCATCACAACAACAACACCACCACTAGTAGCATCATCATCTTCCTCGGGCGGGACAAAGGAAAAGGCATAAAGCAAACTCCCGAGCCCGAGAAGATTCCCTAAAAGATCGGCGACTTGAATACTGCTCACACCACAATGACTAAGTGCCTATCTTGCAAAGAAGAAAGGAAGCGAAACTAGCCGAGGAGGAAAGGAAGAGCAAAGAAGAATCGATAAAAGTTGTCATTGAAGAAGCGAGAACTTAGGAATTGATCCAAAGAAGCTTCAGAAGGGTCAGGCGGGACAAAAGTTTATGGATGCTCAGGCTGCTAAGATGGTGAAATGAGAAAATAGTTGGAAGAAAAGAACAAGAAATCAGAGCCATCGGAAAAGCAAGAATTGACCACTACAATCGGTCAATGACAAGCGTAAGGCTGCCGAGAAGATCATCGATGTCGAATCATCCCAAGTCTAAACCACGGAAATGAGCGTCTGGGGATGATAAAAGACACTTCGAATTTCATGATCCCCTGAAATTCACTGACTTTGGGATCACTGAACTCGATGAGATTGGTCCTATAATTGAAAAGAAGCAAAATACGGTGGTTAAGGAGCTGATGAAAATGCTCAGCAAGAGATATGAAAGACTGAGGGATGCACCAGCCCAACTGGGAATTCAACCAGCCTTAACTGCACCACAAGGATCTCAACCTCAGTCATCCAAAGGCAAAAGAAAGAGGGTTGAGTTCCAGCCTGAGATCAAAGTGCCTGGACTCGAATGCAACAGGGAGCTGCCTGAAGGTGTAAAGTTCGTGAACTGTCTGGTGATTGAAAAGCCTGAAAGAGGGCTATTTTTCATTGATGTCTATGGAAACCTAGCATTCCAAAGGTGGAGTGACATTGATCTTGCAGGAGTGCCTACAATGGCAAGTTATCTTCCAGTGGCCTCTCAAATCCAAACTCCAGCAAATGTCAGGTTCTGCAAAGACCTGAATGCCAAGATAAGAGAGCACCCTGACAAAGAAGCACTCCTCAAGAAGAAGCCTAAACTTGAAGCACTGGGAGTCCACCTTGATTGACATCATTTTTATTTATCATTTTGTACTAGTAATAGGAACCATGTAATGTGATCAATAAAAGATGTATGTTTTGTTAAAATACTCTGTGTTCCTTATTGTATTCATTAGTACATTCAGTGTAAGAAGAAGTCATTTGCTCACTTACATTGATCAAACACTTAGGCTATTTGTATATCTAAATAGGGGGAGACTGTTGGGTTCAATAAATACCCAAACCCCTTAATCTAGGATTTAAATAGAAAATATCTCAAGTGTTTAGTCCGTTAAACACTAACAGGTCACTGAATGCATAGTCTCTCAGTGAGCCATCTTCAGGACACTCAGTAAGAGGCAAAGAAGAAGTCTCTCCACTCAGTAAAGCGGAACTTAAAGGGTGAAGATTGAGTCAAGAAAAGATGGTGGATTCGGTGGTGATGACAATAACTCTTTGAATCCCTAAGACTCTTCTCCAACTACTTACATCAAGACAAACCAAGTAGAAGACCAAGGATATGAAGGCGAAGAATGAGCGGGATAAGGCGGGATAAGTTTGAATCGGATAAGGCGAAGTCCTTATCAACCAAAGTCAACTTTCCTTAATGGCAAGCGATCGGGCTCGGTGTCATCACCGACCTTTGGAAAGCGTCTTGTCTCTTACCTAAAATAGTCTTTAGAATGAGACAAAATACATCGATATTTTGTCTTCGTAAGTTGTCAATTTGTCACTTAGGAAAGAGTTAAAACTCATACTTGTATAAATAGCATAAGAGATGGAGTGAAAGATTAAGCTTGTGAATTGTAAAAACACACACACACACGCAAGCCATCTTTCACTCCTCCAAATACAACTTAATCCCTGAGATAGCTCAGTGAGTACTTGTAGTTGTGCTCAGACTTAGCCTGAGCTTCGAGAGCAGTCACCAACCTTTGTCATTTCAATCCCAAGTACTACTCCGCAAGTACTTAGGTAATGTATTCTTGTTTGATTCATTTCTAATAAAAAATATTATGTTGAAAATTAATCAGTGTATTTTATTTATATCTTTTCAGTCATAGATTCACTATTAACTTATTTTAAATACTTTAAATGTTTTTAAGATAGTGAATAGGGAACAACAATAGAACCTAAAAGCCTTGGAATGCTCAGCATATCCAACAAAGATACAATCAATGCCTCTTTCACCCAAAGTTTTCAACTTTGGATCTGGGAGTCTTACAACAGCCCTACAACCACCAACCTTAAGATAGTTCAGGTTGGGTTTCCTTTTTGTCCAGAGTTCATAAAGGGTAACCTTGTTCCTTTTGTTGGGAACCCTATTTAATAAATAGCAAGTCGTTAACATAGCTTCACCCGAACCCTTGACTCGATCTGAATAGGACAACATGGAATTAACCATCTCCTTCATCACCCTATTTTTCCTTTCGGATATAACACTTTCTTTGAGGAGTATAGGGAGCGGTCATTTCATGGATTATACCAATGATGAAAGTACAAAGTATCCATGTACTCACATCCCTATCGTCCTTAATCTTTTGATCGGGGATCCAAGTTGTAATTCAACTTCGTTTAAATACTTTAAATTTATCTAATGCTTCATCCTTGGTATGTAACAGATAGACATAACAAAACCTAGAAGCATCATCAATAAATGTCACAAAGTATTTCTTATTCCCCAAAGAGGGAGTGACATGCAAATCACACAGGTCACTTTGTATTAGCTCCAAGACCTTAGATTCACGTTTAACACCCTGAAAGGGTTTCTTAGTTATCTTGGTCAACATGCAAGTTTTACACTTTTCAATGTTCATGTCAAATGCTAGGATTAAACCATCATTAGACATATCTTGCATTCTTTTATAGTGTACATGGCCAAGTCTAGCATGCCAAAGGGTAGAGTCAGTCAGGTCATTGGTGGTCACAAAGGCTGAATTAACACTATCAGTGACAATATTAAGCTTGAACATTTGATTACATAAATAGCCAAAACCAATAAACACACCATTTTTAGACAAGAAAATTTTATCAGATTCAATAACTTGTTTATGTCCATGATTATTCAAAACACTACTTGAAACAAAGTTTTTCCTTATATCAGGAACATGAATAAAATTAAACAAAGTTACAATCTTTCCAGAACTAAATCAAAGATCCACACAACCATGACCATGCACCAAGGCTGTTGACTCATTTCCTATGTGAAGAATAGAACCATCATTCAGTGACTCAAAAGTATTGAACTAGCTTCTATCTTTGCACACATAAACTGTTGCACCAGAGTCAACCCACCATGCAACATCATCATCCTGCACATAATAAGATTCAGATACATATGTTACATAATAAATCTGAAAAGACTTATTAAACATATTCTGACCTTTCAGTGGGTTGGTAGAACCACCACTCCCTGAACCATTAGTGCCTGATCCATTGGCTTTACCACCAACCTTAACACCTTTGCAATCCCTTTTAATGTGACCAGATTTGCCACATTTCCAACGAGTAGGTGTTGCCTTCTTGTTAGGATTTGCCCTTGTGTTGTCATGATATTTGCGTTTGCCTTTGTTGTCATTTTACCTGGTGGAGTTGTTATGCTCCATCATATTGACAACAGATGCACCAGTAGTATTGCTACTCTTTGGCTTGTCATTATCCTGCACCCTGAGAGATTCCTCAATGCGCAGATGACTGCCCAACTCAACTAGAGTTAACTCCTCTTTCTTATGTTTCAAGGTATGCTTGAAATCTTTCCAATAAGGAGGAAGTTTATCAATAACACAAGAGACTGAAATAGCCACATCCATGTGCATTTTCTGTTGTGTAAACCTTCCAAGTATTCCAAGAATTTCATTGTATTGTTCCATGACTAGTCTTGAATCTGTCATTTTGTAATTTGTGAAATTACTTACAAGAAACTTCTTACTTGATGCATCCTCAGCCATATATTTGGCATCCAAGGAATCCCACAGTTCTTTGGAAGATTCAATGTTCCGATAAATATCAAATAGAGAATCAGACATACCATTGAGAATTAGACCTCTACAAATGTAGTCATCATTCTCCCATTTGCTCCTTCTCCTGATCTTCTCCACTGTAGAATCATCCCCATCATCAGGAATAGGAGTGGTTAGCACATACACCACGCTCATGCTGGAAAGCAAGAAGTGCATCTTCTTTTGCCATCTCCTAAAGTCAACCCCTTCAAACTTGTCGAGCTTAGCAAAGTTTGAAGCCATGTGTTTCATTGCAGCAGTAGCCATTGATTATCACAAAATAGTTTACTTTAATTGTTGGGGGTAATTCCCAGAACTAGGTAAGATAATCAGCAGCAGTAACAATGCAAGACCAAATCAGGTGGTTACCGGATATCACTTGGAATCATGTGATCACTTTCCAAAGTAAACTATTCGACCCTATGCCTGGGTTACACGAATATCTACTTGGGATAAGACCAAATGTTTGTTATTGAATTAGGCACAAATCAATAACCCTTGCGCATATAAGTGTTTAAGCTTTTTGTTTGTTTCTCCTGGTTTTGTATCTTTTTCTGTATCTTCATGCTGATGAAGTCCATCTCTATTTATAGTAGAGAATATTCAACACTAATCAATGGACATTATGTATGATTAATGGCCAATTAATCACCCATAATAAACCTCCATTATCATAGAAATAGTGGTTACATAACCAATTAAGCGTGGTCATAAGCGATCATAATGACCAATTGAATGAGTCAAAGTCATTACAAATTAATCAACGCAACACTACCGGTAGGAACCATTACACTAGCAGCAGGAACCATCAGCAGGAACCATTACACTAGCAGCAGGAACCATAACACTACCAGCAGGAACCATCAGTTACTACACTAACAGTAGTAACCAATACTACCAGCATTTACAACTATTGAGTCAGGGTGTTCAGGGACCTCGTAGGTGTACACTCCGTACCTACTAAACCATTACCAGGTGTGAACTAATCCCACAAGTACACTAAATTTTTCAACATAAATGGCTTCTGACTAGAATTTGAAGATAAAATATTTAAGTGTAAATTAAGTCCTTGAATGAATAAATATTTAAGAAGTCATCTTCAGAGTTTTAAAGAAAAAGAAAATCTCATCACTTCCTGAGGCGGATCTCATTAAGTGCAGTCCTTAAATCAGGAAGAAGATGATCTAGTAAGTAAGTAATTCTAAACAATTGAGAGCATTTTGAACTTAGCTTTTAGGAAAAACATATAAGTAACTAATATTATAGGTGCAACCTTTCTTGAGAAGATAAGTAGAAAAACACTTATAAAAAAAAGTACAAGAGTTGGTGTATATAAAGGTATAAACATTTGTCAACATTATTTCTTAAAGTGGAATTGGACACATTCTAATAATAAAAAACATTTAATGCAATAAGGTAGCAGTGTACTTATAGTTAGATGCTCGACACATCCTCATTACCTCATGGGTAATCGCCTTGTATTCTTCCTATAAAAGAGAATGTCTTTAAGGAGTACATGACATCTTTTGCAATTAATGTGATACACATTCAAGAGAGCATTTTGCTTCTCCATAAGAGTTGGGTCCCTGAATCTATTCAAAGTGTTTAGCATAGTTCTTTCTTAAACAGTAACTTTGATTTGTGATTAAGTTAAGTGAGGAGATCACCAAATATTGTCATTTAACTAAGATTGTTATTCCACAAACAATCTCAGTAAAGCCTTTGATAGATTTTTCATAAGAATAACATTGGAAATACTTGTGTAAATCTTTCTTTGTTGTTTACCTTTGTTAAACATTTTAAACATACTTTACTAAGCATGGGAATTTGTAGATAACTTAAGTTATTCTTTGTAACCATTTAAAAGGGAACAACCAGTGGTATCAAAGTGGTCTAATTTCTAAATCTTCTTTCTTAAACTGTTTTAAAGTTTTTTCAAATCAAGATCCTACCATGTCTAGTGAAGTAACGCAA
Source organism: Chrysanthemum lavandulifolium (assembly GCA_022545495.1). NCBI lineage: Eukaryota > Viridiplantae > Streptophyta > Magnoliopsida > Asterales > Asteraceae > Chrysanthemum > Chrysanthemum lavandulifolium. The sequence goes on from CM040244.1 coordinate 219,576,103, forward strand.
CTTGTAGATCCAAAGGGCGGTGGTTATGTCTCCATCGCTCCCAAACTAGAAGTTGTAGGATTTGCCAAATGAAAAAAAAAAAAAAAGGAATGTTGTGTTATCAAGCTGGAATGGAGCCCTATCTCATTAAGTGTCTTAAGGAAGGTCCATTTGTTTCAAAGACAACTAAAAAACTCCCAAAACCCGAAGGCCATTGGTCAAATGATGAGAGGATGGTGGTCAATCAGGACGAACAACTTAAAAGTATGATTATATGATATTTACCAGATGATGTTATGGAATCAATCATCGGATGTCTAACTGCTAAGCAAGTGTGGACTGACTTGATTATAAACTTTGAGGGTCCCTGATGAGTGTCTAAATACTCATCATTTTTATACCATTTAGACTGCAAAATCATCTGAAAACACTCAGAAACACATCAAAATGATGAAAATATCACAAATCAGTGTTTTATGTGTTTTAAATGCAAAATATCAAAATCGGATGAAAAACATATCAAATTTGCAAAATTGCGTTTGATCCCCAAGTTTCTAAAATTGTCAAAAATAGTCCCTGAGTAAAAATTTCAAAAGAAAAGTCACCAAAGGTCCTTTTTAAATCATAACTTGTCAATTTTAGTCCTTTGGTGAAAAATATAAAAAGTTTGAGAAAATTACAAGTTTAGTCCTTCAGCTTTGAAACTTGGCAGAAATGGCCCCTGGAAAATTGCAAAATGGCAAGTTTGACCCTTATACTTTTGAAGATTGTCAATTATGGTCCTTGGAGAAACTTTGTTTAATTGGCAGAAAAGGTCCTTGCATTTTCAGAATTGGCAACTTAGGTCCCTATATTATTTAAAGCCTTAAACCATTTTTGGACCCTTACAGACCTTGAACCCCATCACTTACCCTTTTGAACCCCCCCTTTTTAATATATTACCTGGTCAAACTCTGGTCAAAACTCTCATACGCGCCATTTCCACCTTCCTCCCCACTTGAGCCCTGCAACACCTCTGCTACACTCAAGCCCTCCTCACCTTATCACAAACCTTGTCCCCCCTCCTCATCATCCTACCTATCTCCACCCCCCACCTAGTTGCTAGTTTCCAAACCCACAGCTGTTATAAGCTTTTCCTGCCAAAATCCAATCAAAGGCCAAAATTAGCTCTGCTCATCCAAGGGTCTAGATTTCAAGTGGGATTTGTTCAGACATGAGAGAGAAACAAGCTGGGTATAAAAGGGAGCAAAGAGAAAGAAGAAAAGAGCAGTTAGTTAGTTTTATTATTTCCTTTAATGTCATTTTTTACCTAAATGTCTTAGTTTAGTAGAAAAATGTTGTAATTTCATTTCTTTGTATCACATTCAAGCTAAATTCTCATTTTGAAGTGTTGTTAAGTATCAATCAAAGTTTTCATTCAAAATCCAAGTTTAGTGTTTACTGTGGTATTATTCAGTTTCAAACTCTCACTTACAAGCTTATAAAGGCTCAATTTCTATCTCACACAAGCTTATGCTAGCTTATTAAAGCTTTCTATAAGCTCTTATTACAGTTTCAAGCAATGTAGTAAAAAGTCAACGAAAGTCAACTATCTAAGCTCATTGGGATTTGAGCATGGTTTGGGAGATTGCAGACTTGGACTTGGGTTGGAATTGTAGCAATTAGTGTAGTTATAGTTTTGGTTTTAGCTGCATACAGTTGAACTCATGTAAGTGAATTTCTTATTTCCAAATTTCAAGTCAAATTGCAATCTTTTGTTGTGCATGTATCTGTGATCACATTTGGTTTTAATATGTTTAAATAATTGTATTTAGCTCATGCAAGTTCAGTTTGATCTATATCTCATGCCTGTTCACTAGTTAACTTTATTAAAATTGCAAAACAGTCAATAGAGTAGTGTTTGGATTTTACATGTAAACTGTGCTAAAGGTCTATACAGTGGTTGGTTCCTGTTTGTTCATGCTTGTGTAGCTCAGTCAAACTCATTTGAGTCATATACTTGTGCCTGCAAAGCTCATTAGTCAAAATTCCATTCCAATTGATCTAGCAGCAAATCTGTTGAGATTTTAGATAGTCAAAAGCTAGTTTTGTTTTTAGAATTCTTAAACTAAGTTTGCAATAGCTTCATTTTATCTTATAACATCATTATCTGTCCATCATTTTGAATCAAAACTCAAATAAGTCAAAATTTCAGATTTTTATAAAAAAGTCAAATTGCAAATCTCAGTTTGGAGTCCAAATGGAGGATTTTTCATGCACTCATTTCTGGATCAATGCAAATGAAACTTGATGTTTTGAAATCTCATGCTGGTCTAGTTTCTTGTTGTTATTTTTGCTTAATTTTTGAAATTTTTATAAGCCCCAGATAAGCTATTCAAATTGGTACCAAATCCCCTGTGCAGGGCATCAATTCTGCACAGGGGTTACACAGATTTTGCAGACCTTGCAATTGGCTCATTAGAGCTCCTCAAGGTCTGTCCTTGGGTTTATTGATAGCCACCCAGGTCTTGTACAAGTTCCAAGCTATTGTTTCTAGTTTCTAGCTTATTTGTTTGCTTATTCTTGAGCTCAAAGTAGACTATCTGTTAACTGTTTTTTAGCTTATTCTCAAATCATCTAATCATTGCAACTTGATAACCAGAGGTTACTGCTTGTTGAAACTTGTTCCATTTAGGTTCCTTTAGTATATTAGAGCTTCTCTTTTGGTTTGGTAGCTTTTGGTACTCAATTGGCTTATTCAAGTGCTTATTTATAAGCACTTGATTCATCAGATCCTTATTCCTCCAAGCAACCCCATGTTTTTCCAATTTTCCTAGCTTCCTAATAATGTTTTAGACTTTTCCTGAAATTTTCAGATTTTTCCAAGTTGGTTTTCTATTTTTCTTGATTTAAAGTAGTTTTTAAGCACTTTTAAATAGCATTTAATACAAATAATTAAGAAAAACTTCAAAAAAATAATTTTTCATTTTTATTAAGTTAAGATAAATATAAAAAGCCAAAAAAATATTTTTCTAGATTTTTCTTAGTTAAATTTGTATTTTTAAATAATTTAATTAGTTTTAATAGTTTTAATTCATAAAAATAGAAAATAATCGAAAAATACAAAAATAGTTTTGAAAATTCTATTTTGATTCCATTTCATAATTTTATTTTTCTAGCTTTATTTCCTAATTTCTTGTATTTTAGGTAATTATTAAATAGTTAAAAATAGTTTTTAATTAATAATAATTAATTAATTAGTTATAAAAATAATTTTCTTTTTCTATAAATTTTCTTTTATCATTAGGATTGTAAAAATGTATTTTTCATATTTTTAGGATTTATATTGTATAAGTTTCACTTTTTATTTTGTACGTTTGCGTAATTTTAATTTAAACGTAAGTTTTTAGTTTTAAGTTTTAAACGTTCATCATTTTAAAAATAGTGATAGCGTTTATTTAATATTTTTAATCTTTTTAATTTTATTTAATTTTCATTTTAGCCCTTGTAGTTTATGTCCTTTTTCCGTAGTTATAATAATTCTCAATCTCCTTTTCCGTTCAAATCTCGCGATCACTATATCGTCGATAATCCATTGCATAGCTCATTGGGACATAACGACCGGGAGACTCTATACTCCTCGGATCTTCATTGAGTTCGTGCTTGAGCGGTTTTAAGTGGTTACGGTCCGCCATTCACAAGTGGCGGGCTTGTGTGATTTAGCTTGATTGTTTGCACGCATCAAATTTTAGGCGCCACGGGAGTCAGTCTTGATAATCTTACGTCTAGCAGATTAGTGATTTGGATATTCACTCTTTGTTCATACCATCATCTGTATATGTTTATATTTTCTTATCCACAAAATCCAAAAATATTCTTCTCATTCCTCTTATTCGTTGATTCTATTTCTCTTACCCTCTTTTGCCGTTTGATTCTATTCTTCGTATCCTCTCAACCATTTGATTCTCTTCTTAATCCTCTATATGTTTAATTCTTATGTCGACAATCGTCAACTTCATCGTCAGAAATGTGTGTGAGCGGTGTGGAGGGCCTAGTTCAAGCGAATTTTGCAATTCGTGCGAATTATCCATCATAAATTCTTTTCAAAGTTATTTGACCACCCGCCACAACCCGAAATACATTCTAATCTTGACAAACCGGTTCAAGCGTCGGAGCTTCCCAAGCACCCACCGAGGATTACGAGGACACTTTCTTTGAAGATAGAGCCCGTAATCTAATCGAACAAATTCAAGCCGATGAAAGCAGTCGAGAATTAGAATTGATTACGATGAACCCGTTCAAACACCGGTGACTAGCAAGAATGACTTGCCTAATCTTCACGTTTCTCAAGAACCAGAACCGGAGACCATAACGAAAGTGGTGGAAATTGCTAGCTCTCAGAGCACACCACTTGTCCCACCTCTTGATTTTTCTGAATGTTCTTCGAGACTTGATAGTCATTCGGATCACCATGTTGGTTTTGATGATTCTTTGAATAAACTGATTCCTCTTCATAACTATCAAATGCAATCGTTTATTCCTTGTGTCGGTTGTGGTGAGCCTCTTTATGGTTCACCCTGTCGTTGGTGTACACGTGTACAATGTGGTAATGATATTCATAATGAGAGTTGTTTGTTTTGTGGTTCGAGGAATTCATTTGATTATGATCCTAATCTGAACTCATTTAACGAACCTCAAATTTCTCCAATTACCCACCCCAGCCCGACTTATCTTCATATAACCAACAGTTTTACTGTTGTGAATTTTGTGGAGGTCCTCACCAAGGATTTGAGTGTCAATCCGGAAACACGATTGTCTATGAACAGTTTTCCGGTGATGCTCGAGTTTTGGTTATAACCAAAATCCATATGATTCACTGTCCGGACTCAGCAGTTTCTTGTTGTAGTCTGTGGAGGTCCCCATTTCACTCGATTGTCAAATAGGGAACCCGGTTCCTTGTAACAATCATGACTCTTACATGTTTGAAAATTTCCAACCTCCACAGCATTATACGGTTCAAACTCCACCGAGCCGTCGTCTCATGAAATCTCCCAGGATCTTGAAACCGCAATGAAATCACTTGAGGATATGATGAGTAATTTTAAGAATCAAGTGAGTGGTGAAAAGACCATAGGAGAATTGCTTGTCAAGAGCGAGAGGCCCGCAAATCTAGGGAAGAATTATTAGCCCTAGAGCATGCGGCTCTAAAGGCGTTCCCAATTTCTTAAGGCGCTCTATATGATGATGACGAGGAGGGTTTTATCCTTTTAAAGGTAATATTTCTCAACCCCTCGGTCGGTTGATATTCCAATAGATTGAGATTTCATCTCAAACAAGCGCTATCACACCCGAGATTCACACTCACTCTCTTATTATGGGGGACAAGCATCTCGACACTGTTCCTGAAAAGGAATCGGACGAATTCATAAAGTCTAGTGTTGAGAACCTTGTCCCAATCCCAAGAGAGTCACAGGGAACTTCTGACCATATGTGTGATTCTCTTTCCCCTCTTGAGTGTTCAAATGATCATTTTGAAACTTTCTCCAATTTTAGCGAAGATTGTGCTTCCTATGGAAACATCGAGTACGTTGAGGCATCACTTCCACAATCTGATGCTGATCACCTTCTTGAGGAGTTCTCCGGTGAACTCACTCACATCAATCCACTCTTTGATTTCGAAGCCGATCTGGGAGGCGAAAGTCTCATTGATAATGATCGTTCACTCACTTCTTATCCTAACGGTCAATCGAGAATGTTGATCACTTTGTTCCCGAAACATTCAAAGCTACTTTCACCAATCCTTTATTTGAATTCGACTCGAATTCACTTCAATTCGAGAATCCACTCTTTGATACTCAGTTGAGGATAGTGATGAGCCCACAATGGAACAAGAGTTCACAAATTCACCTCATGTGAATAATTCTCTTCATAAAGAGTTCTCCGGTGAACTCTCTCATGACATATCTCCTCCGGAACACGATCATTTCTATTTTGATCTTGAGGATGATATTGGCTCGGAGGAAGGTGTACTCTGTCATACGAGTTTGCCTATTAATGACACTACCCTCACCCTTCCTCCCGATGTATCTGCATTTGAGGATGAAGAATGGATCTTGATTGTTATCAAGACCTTTCTTCCTTTCCTCAAATATCTTGTGATTTTCCTTCATCTTCACTCCTTCGGGAATGAAGACACTATCTTTGACCCCGGCATTTTCATTTATCATTTGTGAGCCGGTTCTATGTATATCTCATCGGTGTGGAACTTTCACGTGTTTGTCCAAACATCTTGAATGAAAGTCCGATGGAGATTGTCTCTTCCACTTTGCTTCCCCATGAACAAATTAATTCGGGGTCGAGTCAAGCTAGCGACTCGGTAATCAAAAATAGTAGCTGAACATGGGTTTTCACCCGTGTGTACCACCCTAGTGTGGGGGAGTTACCCCACACATGTTATATATATATATATCTTAAAAAAAAAAAAAAAAAAAAAAAAAAAAATCTTCTTTCTAAATAATGGCCGTAGTATTTCCCTTTTCGTTCTTTGTTTCGGCATAACCGCGGTACTTTGAATATTGAGGGCAATATTCATTTCTAAGTGTGGGGAATTCTCACGAATTTTATCATATAATTATACCAATTCCCGTTTTGGCCAAAATTTTTTTGGAGTAAGTGTTTTACACTTACTCATTTGGTTATCGATCCGCCATATACGTAAGACTAAAGGATTAGCTAATCCAGAGCAAGCGGCTCTTGGTAAAGATATCTCAAATCCGTTTATATGGCTTGCAATTTGCCCAAAATTGTATGGTTCTCAACTCACCATATCCTAAAAAGTGAAGAGTTGGCTAGCCCGCAAGTTTATGGCTTGTGGTAAAGGCGATGGAAAATCCATAATTGGTAATCACTCACCAAAGATAATATTGATAATTTATCTAAGAGTTGGCTAGTCGAGCAAGCGGCTTCGGTAAAGACAAATCAAATCCGTTCTGACTTATGATTTGCTCAAAATCATTTGGTTATCGGTGTACCATGGTTCTTACTTGAACTGAAACATTTGGCTACTCCGAGTAATGGCTTTTGGTAAAGAGATTAAAATCCATTATGTTTTCTCAAATCATTGCTAGGGACTAGCAATATCTTAGTGTGGGGATTGATGAGTGTCTAAATACTCATCATTTTATACCATTTAGATCGCAAAATCATCGAAAACACTCGAAACACATCAAAATGATGAAAATATCACAAATCGGTGTTTTATGTGTTTTAAATGCAAAATATCAAAATCGGATGAAAACATATCAAATTTGCAAAATTGCGGTTTCAGTCCCCAAGTTTCTAAAATTGTCAAAATAGTCCACGAGTAAAATTTCAAAAGAAAAGTCACCAAAGGTCCTTTTAAATCATAACTTGTCAATTTTAGTCCTTTGGTGAAAAATATAAAAAGTTTGAGAAAATTACAAGTTTAGTCCTTCAGCTTTGAAACTTGGCAGTGGCCCCTGGAAAATTGCAAAATGGCAAGTTTGACCCTTATACTTTTGAAGATTGTCAATTATGGTCCTTGGAGAAACTTTGTTTAATTGGCAGAAAAGGTCCTTGCATTTTCAGAATTGGCAACTTAGGTCCCTATATTATTTAAAGCCTTAAACCATTTTTGGACCCTTACCTAGACCTTGAACCCCTGTCACTTACCCTTTTTGAACCCCCCCTTTTTAATATATTACCTGGTCAAACTCTGGTCAAAACTCTCATACGCGCCATTTCCACCTTCCTCCCCACTTGAGCCCTGCAACACCTCTGCTACACTCAAGCCCTCCTCACCTTATCACAAACCTTGTCCCCCCTCCTCATCATCCTACCTACCTCCACCCCCCACCTAGTTGCTAGTTTCCAAACCCACAGCTGTTATAAGCTTTTCCCGCCAAAATCCAATCAAAGGCCAAAATTAGCTCTGCTCATCCAAGGGTCTAGATTTCAAGTGGGATTTGTTCAGACATGAGAGAGAAACAAGCTGGGTATAAAAGGGAGCAAAGAGAAAGAAGAAAAGAGTAGTTAGTTAGTTTTATTATTTCCTTTAATGTCGTTTTTTACCTAAATGTCTTAGTTTAGTAGAAAATGTTGTAATTTCATTTCTTTGTATCACATTCAAGCTAAATTCTCATTTTGAAGTGTTGTTAAGTATCAATCAAAGTTTTCATTCAAAATCCAAGTTTAGTGTTTACTGTGGTATTATTCAGTTTCAAACTCTCACTTACAAGCTTGTAAAAGCTCAATTTCTATCTCACACAAGCTTATGCTAGCTTATTAAAGCTTTCTATAAGCTCTTATTACAGTTTCAAGCAATGTAGTAAAAAGTCAACGAAAGTCAACTGTCTAAGCTCATTGGGATTTGAGCATGGTTTGGGAGATTGCAGACTTGGACTTGGGTTGGAATTGTAGCAATTAGTGTAGTTATAGTTTTGGTTTTTAGCCTGCATACCAGTTGAACTCATGTAAGTGAATTTCTCATTTCCAAATTTCAAGTCAAATTGCAATCTTTTGTTGTGCATGTATCTGTGATCACATTTGGTTTTAATATGTTTAAATAATTGTATTTAGCTCATGCAAGTTCAGTTTGATCTATATCTCATGCCTGTTCACTAGTTAACTTTATTAAAATTGCAAAACAGTCAATAGAGTAGTGTTTGGATTTTACATGTAAACTGTGCTAAAGGTCTATCTGATGGTTGGTTCCTGTTTGTTCATGCTTGTGTAGCTCATCAAACTCATTTGAGTCATATACTTGTGCGCAAAGCTCATTAGTCAAAATTCCATTCCAATTGATCTAGCAGCAAATCTGTTGAGATTTTAGATAGTCAAAAGCTAGTTTTGTTTTAGAATTCTTAAACTAAGTTTGCAATAGCTTCATTTTATCTTATAACATCATTATCATCCATCATTTTGAATCAAAACTCAAATAAGTCAAAATTTGATTTTATAAAAAGTCAAATTGCAAATCTCGGTTTGGAGTCCAAATGGAGGATTTTCATGCACTCATTTACGGATCAATGCAAATGAAACTTGATGTTTTGAAATCTCATGCTGGTCTAGTTTCTTGTTGTTATTTTTGCTTAATTTTGTGAAATATTTATAAGCCCCAGATAAGCTATTCAAATTGGTACCAAATCCCCTGTGCAGGGCATCAATTCTGCACAGGGGTTACACAGATTTTGCAGACCTTGCAATTGGCTCATTAGAGCTCCTCAAGGTCTGTCCTTGGGTTTATTGATAGCCACCCAGGTCTTGTACAAGTTCCAAGTTATTGTTTCTAGTTTCTAGCTTATTTGTTTGCTTATTCTTGAGCTCAAAGTAGACTATCTGTTAACTGTTTTTTAGCTTATTCTCAAATCATCTAATCATTGCAACTTGATAACCAGAGGTTACTGCTTGTTGAAACTTGTTCCATTTAGGTTCCTTTAGTATATTAGAGCTTCTCTTTTGGTTTGGTAGCTTTTGGTACTCAATTGGCTTATTCAAGTGCTTATTTATAAGCACTTGATTCATCGAATCCTTATTCCTCCAAGCAACCCCATGTTTTCCAATTTTCCTAGCTTCCTAATAATGTTTTAGACTTTTCCTGAAATTTTCAGATTTTTCCAAGTTGGTTTTCTATTTTTCTTGATTTAAAGTAGTTTTTAAGCACTTTTAAATAGCATTTAATACAAATAATTAAGAAAAACTTCAAAAAAATAATTTTTCATTTTTATTAAGTTAAGATAAATATAAAAAGCCAAAAAAATATTTTTCTAGATTTTTCTTAGTTAAATTTGTATTTTTAAATAATTTAATTAGTTTTTAATAGTTTTTAATTCATAAAAAATAGAAAAATAATCAGAAAAATACAAAAATAGTTTTGAAAATTCTATTTTGATTCCATTTCATAATTTTATTTTTCTAGCTTTATTTCCTAATTTCTTGTATTTTAGGTAATTATTAAATAGTTAAAAATAGTTTTTAATTAATAATAATTAATTAATTAGTTATAAAAATAATTTTCTTTTTCTATAAATTTTCTTTTATCATTAGGATTGTAAAAATGTATTTTTCATATTTTTAGGATTTATATTGTATAAGTTTCACTTTTTATTTTGTACGTTTGCGTAATTTTAATTTAAACGTAAGTTTTTAGTTTTAAGTTTTAAATGTTCATCATTTTAAAAATAGTGATAGCGTTTATTTAATATTTTTAATCTTTTTAATTTCCTTTAATTTTCATTTTAGCCCTTGTAGTTTATGTCCTTTTTCCGTAGTTATAATAATTCTCAATCTCCTTTTCCGTTCAAATCTCGCGATCACTATACGTCTGATAATCCATTGCATAGCTCGCTGGGACATAACGACCCGGGGAGACTCTATACTCCTCAGATCTTCATTGAGTTCGTGCTTGTGCAGTTTTAAGCTGGTTACGGTCCGCCATTCACAAGTGGCGGGCTTGTGTGATTTAGCTTGACTGTTTGGCACGCATCAGTCCCTCTAAGGTATAAGAAAAATAGAGTCATGGACCTTAAACTTGCCTATAATACTTTTAAGTCATCTGATGATGAAAGTCTCTCTCAAGCCTTTACCATATACAAAGTTCTCATGAAAAAAATAGTAAATGATGGTATTAAACTATCAAATCATGAACTAAATGTTGGCTCTATCAATAATCTTCCAAAGAAGTGGCTAAATTTAAATCAAAGTATCTGAAACTCCAATCATGTAAAGGATCTTGACCTAGCTATTCTTTATGGAAAAAACAACTATGAAGAAAATATGATAGCCAAAATTTATGCCACTGAAAACAAGAAAGCCCTAACCATCTCACCATATTAGCTCTATTTTGCTCTAACTCTATTGTTCAGGACTTTTAGGATGTAACTACTGATGAAGAAGATGTGAGAAGCAGTCAGAAGCGCATGCATGACCTTAATGAATATTTTCAAGAAAGTGCCTTACTAGCTAATTCAGAGAGATTCTTCAAGAATAATTCGTCTAGGTTCAGTGGAACAAGGCCTACTAAAGATAAATGCTTCAAGTATGGTAAACGTTGTCACTTCATGAAAGACTGTTTCTCAAAAATATCCTTACCCTCATACCCATCCTCAAACACCTCCAGATTCCAACCCAAACTAACCTCAACACCAACCTTTTGAAAATAATCAATCAGAACCTAGTTGAGAAGGATTATAAAGTTGAATACAAGAAGGCCAAAGCCGGACTAATTCTCTTGACTGCTAGTAGCTCCACCTATCAACCCTTACAATCATCCAACTCCATAAACAAAGGACTTCTTGTTGGATCCTATGATTAGGATAAAGAGGATATCTCATCTGATGAGGAGGAAATGGTAATTGTCAAAGAACTCATGCCTTGGCTGAATATGAAAAGGTTACTGTTGGAAAAGAACAAGCCAAAAATGGAAAATGGGTTGACATCACTATTAAAAAGTTGCACACTGTGCTAAAAATGGATGCTCATAAAGATATAAAAACTTTTCTTTACTATGCATGTGTAGATCTTAAGTTTGTAGAAGAGCAAAGAATGAACCTATTTTTAAAAAATGGAATCTTGCCTTAGAACTAAACACTTGTAAGAATGAGTAATTAGAACTAACTCAAGCTAAGATCAATTTCTCAACCTTTCAGCCTGAAAATACTGAGATTCTAAAAGAGAATCAGGCCCTTAGGAAGGAACTTAAAGAATTAAGTTTATCACTAAATCTTGGTTCAACAACTCAAATAAGGTAAGACAGTAAATTAGTGAGCAAATTCCTAAGCAGAAATTGAAAATGTTACGAGTTGACCAGCTCACTAAAGGTTCATTCAATAATGGACCTAAGGAATTAGTCTTTGTAAAATCATCCACCAGGTATGACCATGAAATACGAACTCCTATTTCAAGATTTTAGGTTAATGGGAGATATCTTCCCCAAAAAAAATGCTAAACTTGAACACAGGATGGATCATAACCCCTAAGCATGACTTAACCAAACCTAAAATCATTGAAAGTCTAAAACTGTCAGTGAATGACATGTATTTTGAATCAGTTGATGAATCAAATCAGACCTTAAGACTCCCTTACCCCCTACTGAAAAAGCTTCATGGAGCTAAACAAAGCTCAGGAATCAAAAGAAAACCTCACTTGCAAGCTGTTTCCACAAGGAAACCCTCTAAGTCAAAAGGAATCATCGTTGATGAATCGAATAAAATCGCATTTAAACCCTAAGTTCCTACTGATAAAGAAAAAAGTGTATCAACTGAACCTAAACCTAAAATTCCATTATCAGTATTGATAAAGGAAATTCAGCTTCTGAACAGGAATGTTGATTTAATCACACCTCCTCCTTATAATTTCTAGTCCACTCTCTCCAAAAGTTCTAAACCTTAAACTGAATCATCTAAATCAGTTAAATCAAACCCTAAATTCCTCAAACACTGTGACCTATGTAAATATAGCAATCGTCTATCTGATGATTGTTATAGAGTTTTATTTTGAAAAAAGTGCAAACATGGTGACCATATGACTGCAAAACACACACTTCACCTAGCTACAATGAGGAGTGTAAACAAACACAAATCACAATTCCATGTTGGGAGTTCCTCAAGAAAACCTCCCATGAAAGCAAACCTTTTCTACCATGAGTCCACTTTGGTTTCAATGATTATCATTGTGATGACGTATCCAGGGTGTGACATTTTTGGAAGTAATGGTCACTATACCTCTAATCATGAACAAATCATTCAGATCAAAAGAGGTCAAAAGACTGAGTCTGCTTAGTCTAAAGACCCCACCAAAAGTGGGTTCACAAGAGAAACTTACATGGTTTCTATTTGTGGATAGTGAAATCATGCAACCAATTTGGTACCTAAATAGTGGATACTTAAGGCATACAGATGGTGTCAAAAGCTACTTCCACAAATATGTGGAACTTGTTACACCCCGAACCCGCAAAGGTACTTTTATATTATAATCTTATTTTATAAGTTTGACTATTATAATATGTGTTAGAATGTTTATTATGATTGGCTGGTTAGGAATTATAAGTTAGAAGTCAAACTAAAAATAAATTAAGAGTATGTTTGGTTTAGTAAGTTATAAGTGGCTTTCATTAAGAGATTAAGACTTGCTGGGCCAAAGTTATCATATAACCAAAGTTGTATCAGATTTTTAGTTAAACCACTCCCCTTTTGACTTTCCATAAAATTGTAGAAGTGTGTAGTGTGTGTTTGGTATGGGGTTTATCAAGAGAGGGAAAGATCAAACAGTGTGCAAGTGATTAATTGATCAAGAAAAGTGTGTCTCTTTCAAGAGTTAATTCCTAACTATTATCCCCATAAGTAAGTAAGCCTAATCCTCGAATTAATTGCATAATTATGTTAGGGTTCATGCAAGATGAACTTGGGGATTTTGGGGTAAAAAGAGGTTTATGAGTTTATTGATGTAGTAGAGTGTTGCGGGAGTAAGCCCCTTTAAATGTTCTTTGTTAAGATTTGGAAATGGGGGTCTTTATATCATGTTAAAATGATCATAAGCATGTTAGGGTTTGTTTAACATGTAGTTTTAGAATACCTTTTAGTTATGTAATGATGAAATGATAAGTTATTTTAGTGATTCTTGTATAGGAATCAAGTGACTGGCATTGGCTCATTGAAGTAGTTCAGCCGCGTTTCGAGGTAAGTAAATTATTTATAACATATTGTGTATAACTATATCATAATGCTTTATGCTAATGGAATGTGTATAGGGTATAAAAAGCAAGGTTAACTATCTTGGATCCAATGCTAGGTAAGTTAGTTAGCCTTATGACTAGCTATGGTTTAGGTCCACCCTTTAAGGGGTGGATCTGATTAGATCAACATTAGGTTGGTGAGATGTAAGTCCTTCATATACTAGTTTAGCTTAGTTAGTTGTTTAACTAACTATGGATTTTGGTATGATCTTTTGATTATACGATGTTAGCTTGTTATGCAATTTACTTACTAGGTGTCATTGCTTATATATGTAGTTGTTATGTTTTGTAGGTTCAAGAGGAATTGACAAGGGTAAGGATAAGGCTTAAGGTTAGAAGCTCATGAAGTAGAAATTACTTGTCATTTTGTATTTAGTAGGCAAGTAAATATCTCAACCTTGCTTAAACAAGATTAGAACCCCCAAGCTTTTGTAATAGTGTAGTAAATGGTATTTTCAAATGTTTCATTTCCAGGTTTTAGTAAAGAAGTGCACATGAATGTATTAAGTTTAAGGGTTTGCAAAATGGGTAGAATCAGGTGTTTGGCACAACAACCATATTTGGGTATATTTTGATTTAGTAGTCTTCCACGCGTTTTAAACGTCAATAATATGCATAAATATGAAATATATGATGATTGAAATGATTTTCCAAGGTTCCATGTGTTTTCGATAAGTAGAAGTATCATTTCCAAAATGAAAAATATTATGTGAAGAATTGGCTAGAAAACCCGCCGCTTTTGGTTTTAAAACAGCCAGTTTTGACCTAAACCATCGGACCTGGTTTTTAGAATCTCCTGTTTTTACAGTCCAAATATATATAAAAAATTGAAGCGTTTCAACTTGGTATCATAGCATTGGTTTAAGAGATTTAGGTTTCCACTATATGATTGCCTAAACTTAGACCACTAATAGAAGTGTATGCCTTGAAAGCAAGTTTTGACAATAGAAGTTAAGTTCCTTAGTTTGAAGGTAGATTATGTTTTATGTGATTTGAGATGTAAGGTTAAGAAGTTTGTTGTGAATGTAGGGTTTGATAATAATGAGAAAACACATGTTAAGTATGTTCACTACTACGCTTGGCCAATGTAGTAATGAAGATATGGTCCATATGTGGACTTAGAATTGTCAAAATTGTACAATGATGACAAATCTAGGGTGGGAAAGGAATAGGAAGAATATGAAATGTCTTGCATGCATCGATTTTGTTATAGAAATGTGCTTGATAGTTTGAATTTTTTAAACTTTCAGTAAGGAAGATGAGATTGCGAATATTTATAACAAGGAAGTTCTAAGAGCAACAACTTCTAACCGTGATAGTGACACGACTAGTGGCTCCGATGATGGCAGTGATAGATCGCTATCGATTCCCGAGAACATCAACCCAAGAGGCTTCACTAGGGAAGATTTAAGGACTTGTACATTATAATCACGAGAAAGGTGGTAAAGGCCATTGAGAAGGAAATTCCTTATTTCATTAGAAAGACCCATGAAAACATGCAAGAATTGATGCAAAGTAAGTTTGAGAAGCTTAAAAGAGATGGGGAAATAGTGGTTGATACTAATGTTGACCGTGGGGCGAGATAGGATAAGGCTACTTACTGTGATTTCTCGATGTGTGTGCTCTGCCACAATTTACGGGTTCCCTTAGCCAATTCGTTAGTATAAGGTGGGTTACCAACATCGAGGGTGCTTTCCGTACAAGTCGATGTGAAGAAGAAGACAAAGTTAATTATACCACAAACTCTCTTCTTGAGCGTGCTATTGTATGGTAGGATGGAAAGGTCAAAGAAAAGGGTGTTGGATGGTTAGAGATGTGTTATTGGAAAGAGTTCAAAGATTTGTTCGAAATGGAGTAAGCTCCGGCTGAAGAAATCGACAAAATCAATGAAGAGTCCCATAGCCTCATTCAAACAAATGAAATGGTGAACGAATTTTGGGGAAAATTTAATGACATGGTGCAATATTGTCCGGAATATCTTAGTGACGAAAAGCGAAGAGTTGACAAGTTCCAAAGGATGCTTAAGGAGGAGATTCGAGAAATTGTGTCGCCATTCAAATGCAAGACCATGGAAGATCTTTTGGGAAATGCTCGTACTAGAGAAGCGGATTTAGAGAAGAATAAGAACAAAGAGAAAAGGGAGTTAAGAGAAAACAAGATCAAGGGGTGCCTTCGGGAAAGAGAGCTAGGTATGAACAAGGGAAGAAAGACAGTGTGGGGAAAATATTTCCTCAATGCAACAAGTGTCGTAAGAAGTATGACGGTGAGTGTAGAGCGGGGAATGATGGGATGTTACAAGTGTGGTAATCCAAACCACATAAGCAGTAATTGTAATAAGCCAATGACCGTTTGCTATGGATGTAATGAAGAGGGGCACAAATTGGGCGAGTGTCCAAAGACGAAGGTGATATGCAAAACCATTAAAAGCAGTGAATCGAAAATGGGAGTTCCGAAGGTAAAATGTCGAGTGTATCAAATGACCGCGGAAGATGCGAGGGTGACACCTGATGTTGTCACAGGTATATTTCTTGTAAATTCTACGCTCGCTCGTATTTTACTTGATTCGGGTGCAAGTATGTCCTTCGTATCATATAGTTTTAGTAAAAAGCTATCCACTTCACTAAATAAACTCCCAAAACCTTTAGAATTTGAAATAGCTGATAGCAAAATTGTTGTCGTGTCTAATGTGTACCCCGATAAGAATTTAGAGATTGATGATAGTTTTTTCAAGATTGATATGATTCTCGTGATGTTATGAGAATTTGATGTGGTAATAGGCATGGATCGACTTTGTAGGTATAATGGCATCATTTTGCGCAATCAAAAGATTGTTAGCGGGATGTATTCATTTGATCTTGATACAATGATATTTTGAACTCAGTTTAGTTGTCATGTACATGTTGGTACGAGACATTATCATTGTTTCAACAATATGGCAAATATTATATCACCCACACTTTCGGTCCAGCTTATGTTGCATGGATGTACATGCACTAAGAAAGAAAATGTTGCAATCAAACAAAATTTGTACTCGACATATAAGAATAAATTAATCGTAGAAACGACAATCAGATATTGAGTGAGAGCTCATGAGCAACAACCCGTTGATTTGATTGCTTTTTTAATTGTATCTTTTGATCTGTATATCAACTTGAAACTTACTATTTTAATGTAAATTTACTGAACCTTTAAAGTTCTACGTCCTATGTCACGTAGAATGCTTTAATGTACGACGCAGGAGAACAAAGGCTCTTTCTAAATTCTACAATAACAGATTATATAATCCAAATGGATAAGTTTATAAAAATGGATACGAGATTACCCATTCAGTCGATCGTCTAGCCGTCTACTACACCGAAATATAAACACGTGTCCTTCGAAACATTTATTATTTCCGTGTCAAATTTAAGTTTTCTAAACTAAACAACCAAATGTGAGATGAATTACGTAAGTTCATCATATTTAAGTTGCTACACGTCACGAAAAATTTGTAAAATATACGCAGTTTAGTCTTGTTTACAAACACAAGATTTTTATCATATTTTCAACTCATGCACTATTTGGAATAATCGCAAGTATTTTGACTATCTTAAAGAGAATTACAATTCATAACTTTTATCTGAATTATTCAGCCAAGACAAGATACATAAAAATGCAAGGAAATGGTCAATATGAAAAGTAAAAAGATATACGGAGTAGATAACATTGTCCGATTGAATCTAGTTAATAAAACACGAAGGTTTCTCCCACGAAAAGATAAGTTTCATTTGACCCGGTCATTCAACTATCAAGAATAAGGTGCATTCAAGTTATAGGGATTGTTAGCGTCATGATTTTTTACCTTATAACATTCTTATAACACAGAACTAAAAGAACATTTTTTTCCATAACATTTTTTTCCATAACATTTTTATAATGCACAACTAAAAAACCCACCTACTTTACTTTTACATTCTAAAGAAAAAAATGCACACATAACTTGTGTTATGGAGGCCTGTAACGTCTAACCGGTGTAGTTGGGGACGTTATAAACCCTCAATTTGCACCTACAGTCCAGAGCCGTCTCGTAGATTTCAGTGGCCCCGTGCCATTACCATAAAGAGGCCCTCAAACACACACATAATATACATATGTATAAGTAGTGCATGAATTAATTGAGCTCGATTCTCATATTGTGTACATATATATAGTAGAAGTGCATGAAATTTGATGGCCTTTGTCAAGCGGTGGCCCTGTACAATCGCACCTCTTGCACTCCCCTAAAGCCGGCCCAGCTACAGCCCATGCACTGCACCACACACTCCAATGCCTGTAACTTTGGGCATAGAACTAGCTTGGAACCCAATTTTATCACGTCGTGCTAATTGTTTAATTACATCCTACTATAATTAAACAATTAGTAATTCATATAGTTAAGAAAAGAAGCATAATGTTACTATAATTAGTAATTTATATAATTAAGAAAAGAAGCATAATGTATTTAAAACTTCCTATAAAAGGAAGTCTTAAAAATATAAGCCAACACATGTTACTATAATTAGTAATTCATATAATTAAGAAAAGAAGCATAATGTACATCACTTTAATGCACATAATTTTCAGACGTACAAGATAAGAAGCATAGCGTACACCACTTTAATGAACATATTAAAAAACACAAACACCACATTAATGCTATTTAATATAATCGATTAATTAACTGATCAATAAATACAATTAATACAGTTACTAAAACACCCCTAACATAATAAATACAAATTATCAAGCATATTGTACAACCAAATTAAACATAATTCCTACATTAAATGTCACTAATACAAATAATATCCAAGCCCGAACGGGTAACAGGCCAAATGGGATTGAGCCCGAACATGCGCAAGCCAAGCGGGCTCGAGCCCGAACGGGCACGGGCTAAACGAAATTCTTGAAATCCGTAAATTTATTGTCAAAAAGAACATAATAAACTAAAATACATGATTCACTTGAAAGTTTTATTTCAGGGTACCTGCCGCCGCAACGCGCAGGTACCCCACATTAAATGTCACTAATACAAATAATAAAGCACATTATACAAATATTAAAGCCCGAACGGGCAATGGGCATGTTAGGTCACTAACTTTACAACACAAACATCAATAGAAAGAGTAGAGAGGAGAAGAGATCGGATGAACAACACACACACAAACACTACGCGTAAGACTATAGAGAAAGGTTAGGCGTGAGTAGTGAAAGAGAATGAATTGAACAACCAACCCTCAAGTGAGGGTTAATACAAGGTATTTATAGGAAGGGGAGCTAGGGCAACACTCCTACTCCCTTCCTTTCCTTAGTGGACATGGGCCTAAGCTCATGGGCCTTCTACATAAGCTTAAACTAATAACAAACATAAAGGCCATAATTAAGCTAACTATTACATATGAATCACTAACACTTGATTTAGGTTTAGGAGTGATTCCAACAATCTCCCCCTAAGTGTTGGTGATGAATGAATGTAAACGGTGAAAGGTCTTGATGTAATAGTAGCTTTGACGTCTTCGACATTCTTCTTTCTTGTGAGAAGAATTGCCTTGATTCGAACAATCTCCCAGGTGTAGAAATTGTCTTCTTTGAGCAGTTACGCTTTGACGTCATAATTATCTTTGTTCTTTGTTCATTGTTCTTTGTGATGGTAGTGATAGTATGTTGTTGTAGTTTGCATCAAGTCGCCTCAGTGTCTTGCTTTGCTTGATGTCTCCACTTCATTCTTCAACATGCTCACACGCTCTTTGACGTTGGATTTCGATCTTGATGAAGTTCTTTAAGTCTTTAAGCGTGTAGATTCTTTGGCTTGAAGAAGAATCATTCGACTTTTGTGTTGCTTTTAGATAGAACTTCCATTAGTGATGATGTTGGCATGAGCATGTGAAGAATATGCACGATCATTCCGCTCCGAGCTTCCATAAGAAGAAAACATGAAAGCGGTTAGTAATAAGCGGATTCCGGCACTTGCAAGTTTGAACTTGAGTGTTAACAACATAGTGTGAAAACACAACTCTAATTCTCACAAAGGCCGTTCTGAACGGAGTCCCACAAGTGAGATAACGCGATGTACCAAGTACACCTACGATTCGGATGAGTCGTTGAGGTACACCAAAGCATCACCTCACGATCGTAGACCGTTTGAGACACGATAAGCATAATCCGCGGGGAGTTACCAAGTGACCGCCGTCGGTCATTTGATGTTGACCTCGGCAGAGTTTCCATTCAATCACCGAGGATCACTATTGTGAACCTCTCATAAATGTTCTCGACAGATTGCTAAGATCCGTGAAGGACTCGATTACGTACCACCGATGTTCTTATTGTTGAACACCAAGTGATGAAATGTCAAGTGTACCTAAGAGATCTTTTGATGAATCTCGTGGCTCTAGACTCAATAGTGCGTTTTGGTTTTCTGAGCGAGACTAGGAGAGGGTCTCCTTCTTCAATATCGGCAATCTCTAAGAGAAAGCGGTAGATTATGTAGGGTTCCCTGTGAGAATGAAACAAGCTTCGTTGAGAGAAACTTGAGTGGCTAAGAAGGTTTAGTGCATGCGTCCTTTGGGTCCATGCCGACTTTTAATCTTCAATACCGGTGTCATCAAGTGACAACCAAGTAGCATATGAATTGAACCGATTGTGCGCCCTAAGTTGAATAACTGGAGGCTATTTCTTTTCACCCTTTTCTTTGCATTTCTTTTTGATTCTTCAACTCCTTCTTTCTCCGATTCTCATTTTCTCCTTATTCCAATCATACCTAAGGACTTCTAATTCTAACTATTAGTAGTGTCCATGGGTAGATCCCTCCGGCTCTGGCGGATCATAGGACGGTTATTCCTAACCTTAGTCACCTTATAACTCCATGACTAACCTAAGTTGCCATAAAACCATTTTCATGAAAATCTCTCAAAGTGTTTGTGAATGAAAAACATTTTAGTACCACTGTTGAGAGATAAGTAATTTGCATAAATACTCCCCCTCCACATGTGCTTAAGAGTTTTTACAGAAATCTGCACAGTGAGGAAAGAGCGCGCACCTTTGAATTGATCAACTCAAGATAGACAATCCCCGCGAGACACGGTTCGTTGCATAGTTAAAGAGTTACATTGTCGACTTTTAGGTGACAACTAGCTCTAATAACTACCTTGAAGGTGTAGACAAATCTCGAAGGTTGTCAAACCCGTCGAGTTCATGTCTACCAAGAGTTTCTCGAATGGTACATTCTATTCGGACAAGTCCTTTGCGAGACACGTTTACATCACTAGCGAACTAGCTTGAAATTATTACCGTCCGGACAAGTCTTTTCGAGTTACTAACGATTAAGTATCGTCAATTCGTTGGTTAAGTCTATAGCACAAAGATTCATTTGCATTTACACAACATATTTCTTATCACATAATTTTCTCCCCCTTAAAAATGGCATATAAAATGTTATTTTTGAAAAGTTGAGAATAAATATGACCATTTCGAGTATTGCGGGAAGAGTGACACAAAGAACATTTTGGTGAACAAAGTTTTAACTCAAATACTCCCCCTCAACAAGTGATATGAACGATTGAGGTTTTGAAAATCATACGGGGAAGTACTTGTTCTTTTGAGTAAAACCTTTGAAAAGTGAAAGGTTTGATAAGGTTTACTCAAAAGTAAGAAGCTTTCGCTCCTTATGTAAGGATTGTGGCAATCAAGCGTACCACGTGGTCCTTTCTTGACAAGAACGGGTTGTACAACGATATGTGTGCACAAGCCATCGTCATAATTAAATCACACATCCAAAATATTATGAAATAGAAGCGGTTCAAGGGTACCGAAGTCCATCAATCTTGCCGGAATGCGAGCAGGCGTTGATAGCCGGTGAGAGCAATCGGGACGACCACCTACAAAGCTCTCTAATGTTCTGAACTAGTCCCTTCGATACAACCTTTCATCAATCATAGTGATGATCCTCTTCACATCCCTTCGATCCTGAGAATCCCATCGCTTCGGAGACCCAATGCCTTCATGTATCGCCTTCAACCGATAAGCCAAGCCATCCCTAACCTTATTCAATGTGTGATCCCCAAATTTGTGAAGATCTCTACACGCCATCAAGCAATTTCGTTGAAGTTCACTGCGATAAACGACGCCGAATGGTTTACTAACGAGGGTGTATTGTGAAAGCAGGTTGATGTCGGGAAGATCTAGCTGAGCTGGAGTGAAGTTGACACGGGTCTGATATGATTCAACTGCAAGCTGGAGATCTTCTACACGTTCTTTGATTACTATTCTTCCGATGAAGATAAGCAAGGACTTGATGTATTCACGTTGCACTTGATCGAGAATTGTCTCATGCGACCACATGCTTTGGCAAGGTACATGTCTTCAATGTCGTTGATAGACAAATTCTCAAAGTCCACTTGAGAATGCATAATCCCTTTCGTCTTGTCGTTTGACCACGATATTCTTGAGAAAAGTGTAGTCCCATTTAGGCGAAAGATCAACATGTTTAATAGCCACGATTGCTTTAGTCTTGAACACTTCATGTTGAGACTTTTGAACCGGCGACACGTAGTAGATTCGTCGGCGTTCGGCTAATGGTTAATCTCATACAATGCATCACGGTCATATCTTGCCACATTGTTGGAGAACATGTGGTTAGCCCTTTCCTCGATGGCTATGCGGTTAGAGTATATGGTGCCGGAAATGGAAGTGTCGAGATGTAGCGTATTTCCTTGAACCATCGCCACCGTGTAGAAGAAATTCCAAGTCTTTGTTGAAGAAATATCGGAATGGAATCCTAGGTCGATCTGGTTGGCCAATTGTTGGTAGAGGTTTAGACCGATCGGTGCAATATGGAGGGTTGTCCCGTTTGGTGAAGTCGATGTTTGCTTGAGGTTGAGCCAATCCATGTTGTTAGACATAGCTCGTGCTATATTATCAAGGTGATACTCCACTTCAATAGCACTTTCCGAAATTTGTCTTTGAGCGGTTGAAATGCTTCATTCTTGATGCACTTCAACTCGATTTCGTCATCTTTTCACACGGAATTTCCTTGCAAGAACTTAGCATGCTCCAATGTACTACGATCTTCCGGATCTTGACCTTGGTGGGTAGGGAGTAGAATTAACAAGTGTAGAAAACCATCGTATTCATCGGTGTCATCTTTATCTAGCCATGAAACGACGTCACCTTAGGCGCCTTCTTCTTCTTTTTCTTAGGTCCGGATGAGGATTACGGTTTCTTAACTTTGTCGGGAGGCGGGTTGTTTTGGGGCTCATGGAATTCCTCATCGTCACCACCGTATACTCAAAGTGATCACGGTTTTCGAGTCTCGGGTAGTAACTCGAAGAATCCCGAGGTTTTCAAGAGAAGAGCGAGGAGGAGACCTTTGTTGAGTGGAGTCCGTTGGGTTGGAGGTTGCATAGAAGATGATTCACCGGACTTCTTGAGCGTTTATGCTCGTCATTCTTATCCCGATCCTTATCTTCATCGTCGCGTGGATGCTTAGGCCTTTCGACTTCTTCTCGCATCTTGATTTAAGTTGGTATTCCAAAGAATGCTTCAAACAATTTACCTTCGTAGGAGGCAAATGTTGCGATTGTTTCGACATTTGAGCTACCGGCCGGTTAACCAATTCAAGATCGAGAAGATTATGGGATCAACTGGATTGATGTTCACATGCATTGGAGTTGATTTCATAGTCTGTTTGGCGGTGTAAGAGATTCGGATAGAGTTGTTTGGTGAACATCTCCTTTGTAATTCCGAGAACGATGTCAAGAAGGAACTTGTGAGTGTATCCTTTGATCATCTCGTCCATTTTCCTTGAAGATCATCTTTCATGAACTTGGACATATTCCTTTCAACTTGCATCTTGTCGTTCTCATCATGAAGATATCGATGTCGATCGTGAAGAAATTCATTTTCTTGTAGAGCACGTCCTTCTTTTTGATCTGTTTGACAGCTTTAACGATTCGTGTCTTAGCTTGAGAGATCCAAGATGCAGTTTGCTTCTTCACTGATTTGGATGTTGATTTGGTTGGTCTTTTTTATGGTGGTGGTGAGGAGTGAGAAGATGAATCCGATGATGATGATGAGATGTGAGGAGACTCCGGGTCCTTTGGTGGTTCAGAAGTTTCCTTCTTTGAGCGTGTAGGACTATCTAGAAGAAACATATCATAATCAACATCTTTATCTTTCTCGGACTTTTCAGTTTTTGGTTCTTCAATGTCATACTCAATAGAATCTTCCACGCGCTTTTGTTGTTGCTCCAAAGTGGTGGCACCGGTTCCTTATCGAGTCGATTAACCGCATCGAGGATCGGTGTAGGTTGAACTTCACCACTTGACCTCGGGGCCATCCATTTGATCTTTAGCAAATTCTTCGCAAGCGTGTTGAGTCTAACAATTTGAACTTCCTCCTGTAATCGGTTTCCAGTGGCTCTTCTTCCGAGCTTTCCTCTTCGTGCTCAATCACGGAGTCTTCCTTTGCTTATATCTGTTGGTGGACCGGGAGGTTTTGCTCTTCAAGGAGGTGCTTGGTTGCTGATTTGAGTAGAAGACCTCTTCGTCGATTGTGTATCTTGAGCTTTCGTCCACTAGCTTTCTTGGCGGTTCGGGCTTTGGCACGGGAATGTGAACAGCTTCCTTAGAAGGAAAAATCCTTTTCGTAGAGGATTCCTCTTGGGAACTTCCTCGACTCTCGGTCTTGCAAGACTCCTATACTCCTCTTCGGTTCTCCTTGTAGGTGTACCGGAAGATTTTCATCGAGAAAACCAACTTTGTTCTCTTCACGACTACCAAATATCTTTTATAAGAATAGAGTTGTTTGAGTTCATCCGAGAGAAGGAGATCCAAGAACACAAACACCTTGTTTCTTGGTAGTTGACTCCTTAAATCGATGTTAGAGTGGGTTCGAGACAACACGTCAAGATTGTCGGGGTCATTGATTCTCTTGGGGATATCGAATTGAGTCCACGAGCTCTTTGGATCAACAGTTTTATGTATCCGATATAAGGAATCTTTGAGCCAAGCTTTTGAGGAAGGTCATCATGTCATCCCATATCGAGCTTCAATTTCGATGTGTTTCATGTTGATCGAGCCCAAAAGATTTGTAGTTCCACGAGCTTGGGATGCTCATAGCCACCGTCACGACCGTAAGCAGATTTTGTGATGATGATATAAAGGGTTCTCCAAGGTGAAGAATGTTCGAAGATCCACGTGAGAATGCTTATTAATAACCCTGAAGCTTCGTCATACCCAATATCAATCAAGAATTGCGAACCGTCTCTTGGTGAGGTGCGCAGAGTATTGATTGGTATGATGTCGGGAATGAGAAGAACACCCGTAAGTCTGCAGGAGTGATGGTGATTTGCTTGTGATTGAGCGTCACCGTCACAGCATTTTAGCCTTTGATCATCTCCATTGTATTCTAGAATTGCGGTATGTAGATCTCCGGAACAGTGGCAGAGTTGGTGAGCATGTTCTGATAGGGATGATTCTTCAGAATATCCACTACAACGAGACAAGAAGATTCCGAGCAGGTGAGAGTTTCAAAGTCAACTCTGAGATTGTTCTTTCAAATCTTCATTGGATAGCCATGTAGGAAAATATCAGCAATGGTGAGAATGTTCGGTGCATCCACATTCATTTGAGCTTCCATGTCGTGATCTGAAACACATTTAGCCAAAAGAACCAACATATCGAAAGACATAATGTTAGTCAACAGAGGGTTTTATTGTCTAATTATTGAATGTGATGAGCCAATGATTGTTACGAGTCCAAAGTCACTTGTTTGTCCAATAGTCTAATGAAGTCGTGATAAGTTTCGTGAGTTAGTTAACTTTAAGTTTTAAAGTTTATGTTATCACTTATTTTTCACAATATATCAAACGTTTAAGTTTATTAGTGACATTATTGGTATCATGACGTCATGATTTATTTATTTACAAGTTTGCACGCGTAACAATTCATAATGAAGGTTTAATCAAGGCTTAGGCATAGAAATGGTAGCTTATGCGTGGCAGAGTAATATCTGGCGAAGCGCAAGCTTAAGCGTGGGATCCCGACTTACGATAAGAAATATTACGCGAGGAACAGGGGACCTTATGCGAGAGCTTACGCGTGGCGCATATAAAACCCCACGCGTAAGGCTTACTCGTAAGAATAGACCTTATGCGTAGAGGTCATCACACGCATATCCTTCACGGGATACGCGTGGTCCCTTTGTAGAACCTTATGCGAACGCTACGCGTAAGATTTCTCTTACGATAACATGCTACGCGTAAGGTGATCCTTATCGTAGATGGTTAACAACCTTGATTCGATTTTTACGAGTAGCAAACCCGAAATAAATTCATCACAACATCAATATTAACACCCACATTCATTGTATAACATATTTACTCACAAATACTCAATCAAACGATTCTGGCGTAAAAACCTTATCGTAAACTAAAACCCTAAAGTTTATGAGTTACGCGTAAGAAATCTAGCCATGGAATTTGCACCAAAGTTTTTCTGGTAGTTCTAAGAAGTCATGTGAGTGATATAATCAAGTATTAACATCCAATTTGCAGTGAATCAAAAATACCCAAATCTCAAGAACATTAAACCCTAATCTCTAATTCTCAATCAATTAGAGTTTCTGGGTTATTTTAAAGCCTACATATCATCAATTCACCATGATAACAACATCACACAACTATCTTTTTGACCAAAAACATTCACATTTGAAAATACCCAAACCCACGCATAAACCCTAGTTTTTCAAATTCAATCAATACGTGATTCTGGGTGCGTTTTGAGTAGAAAAATAGTATTAGTGATGTTAAAGAAACGTTTTGACACTATCCTTTTAACCTCAAACTCACAAACATGATCATGTGTTCTTACGCATATGCGTAGAGCATAAAATCAACCATATCGTAAATTTAACCGTTGGATTCGTTTGAAAATCAAAACCAATGTTTAAAAACGTGTTACAAGCACAAAATCACTTACAGATCGATGATCAAAACTTCGGATTTGTTGAACGATTTATAGGCGTAGGATTAGTTTGGTGTTTGTAATAAATGTGAAGTGGTGAAGTTAGGTGGAGAAGTTTTATTAAAATAACTTTAAGCTTTTGGGAGTTTTAGTCCCTCCACCTTTTCCATTTTCATCCAAAGCCTTTTAACTTCCATTTTGGTTACCAAACGAAGAATACTTGGAAATAACTTTGTGACACTCCCCTCGACTTAAGAAATATTGAAAGGTTATAAATTTTAGTCCGAGGGTGTCGAAACCGAAATGTGACCACCAATATTAAAGAAACAACCGGGATAAGGTAACATGCAAGTACACGGTTATTTTGAAGCAGTTAAAATTTATTTTCTCCCCTCAACACTTGATCGAAAAATACTTAATTTTGAAAGATTTGAGTATTATTGGAAGAAATGTACTTGCCATGTTTGAAGAAATATAGATAGAAGAATATTTTTGTTGTTTTATCGATTTTCTATTTTGTATTTTGTTTTGAAAAATTATTTACAAAAGAGATTTTGGTGTTTGATTGGTTTTAAGATTGTTTTAAGAGTTCATCCAATTCCTCTTGAGTCAAACACCGCATACCAATCCGGTGGATCAACTCATTAAACCTAGCGGGAGGCAAGGCTTTGGTGAGTAGATCCGCCAATTGGTATTCTGTTCCCCAGTATAATTCAACTGCACTGCTCCACATGGTCCTTGATGAAATGATAGCGAAGATCGATGTGCTTAGATTTCGAGTCTTTGAATCGAGTTGCGAGATCGCAATGGCACTCCGATTGTCACAAAGACATCGGGATTCATCAAACACGTAACCATAGTCTTTGAGTTGTGTTCTCATCCGGATGACTTGAGCACAACACGCCGACATGGCTACATATTCTACTTGGTTGATGACAACGATGTACAATCCTCGCTTCTTTGATTGCCAAGACACCGGTTTATCACCAAGAAATTGTAGTGCTCTCAAGTACTTTTTCGTGAATCTAAACATCTGCGTGATCGACATCGAAAAAGCGATTAGTTCAAAACCGAATCCTTCGGATACGGATCCCAAGTTAATGGTTCCCTTGATGTATCGGAGGATTCTTTTAGCCTCGAGAGGTGGGTTTCGATTGGTCTTGACCGATAACGGGAGCGAGATAAGCGGCAAAGACAATATCGTGCGCTAGTGTTAGATACATGAGAGACCCAATAATACTTCGGTATTTTGTCGGGTCAACTAATTTCCCATGTAAATCAGCGTCTAGCTTCTTGGTATGAGTCATTGGTGTGGCATAAGTGTCACAGGTTTTCATTCCAAATTTGTTTAACAATTCAAGGACATATTTGGACTAACTCAAGAAAATACCACGGGGTGATTGATGAACTTGCAGTCCTAGAAAGAACGTAAGTTCACCCATCATGGACATTTCAAAAATTTTCTTCATTAGTTTTGCAAAAGCGATTGAGTACTTTTTATGTGTTGACCCAAAAATGATTTCATCCACGTAAATTTGAACAATTAAGATATGTACCCCGTGATATTGTATGAAAAGAGTAGGGTCAACCGAACCTTTGGTGAAATTATTGGCAATGAGGAAAGATGATAGCTTATCGTACCATGCCCGAGGAGCTTGTTTGAGACCATACAGAGCTTTGTTCAGTTTGTAGACATGGTTCGGGAACTGGGATCAACGAATCCTTCCGGTTGGTCGACATAAACCGTTTCTTCGGTTGTCCATTTAGAAACGCAGTTTTGACATCCATCCGAACGATCGTCATATTCATATGAGCCATGACGTGAGAAATATCCGAACGACCTCAAGACGAGCAACCGGAGCAAATGATTCTTCAAAATCAATACCTTCCTCCTGTCTATAACCCTTAGCTACCGGACATGACTTGTTTCGATTACGTTCCTTCATCATCCAATTTGTTCTTCCAAATCCATTTAAGACCAATGACGTAGACCCCGTTGGTCTTTCAACCGATTCCATACTTCAAGACGTTTGAATTGGTTGAGTTCTTCCCGCATGGATTCAATCCGGTTGTCTTTTGTCATTGCGTCTTTAATGTTTTAGGCTCGTTGGCGAGCGGTGAGAGCATAAATGCAATGTTCACCATCTGTGTGAAGACGTTGTCTCGTAACGATTGGTTGATTCGGGTTGCCAATAATATTTTCTAGATGATGGTCTTTTGTCCATCGATGTGTAGAGGTTGATGTTGGTATACATTGTGCGATTCTAAGGATTCAAATGGTTTGTTGATGATTCGCGACATCGGATGCAGCAATCTCATTAGCAAACGGGTTAAAGAACGCATTTGGATCAAAATCTGCAGTGGGGTACTTCATTAAGAACATCATCACCGGTTCATCATTGTTGGAAGCGGTTTGTCCAAGCTGTTGTGGTGGAGTCAATCGGTGGTGCTTCTTCAATGATGAGTTGTTGTAGCAGGTGTATCAGGTATAAGAGAAGTATCAGGTTGAGCAGCACTGTTAGGTCACTAAGTTTACAACATAAGCATCAATAGAAAGAGTAGAGAGGAGAAGAGATCGGATGAACAACACACACACAAACACTACGCGTAAGACTATAGAGAAAGGTTAGGCGTGAGTAGTGAAAGAGAATGAATTGAACAACCAACCCTCAAGTAAGGGTTAATACAAGGTATTTATAGGAAGGGGAGCTAGGGCAACACTCCTACTCCCTTCCTTTCCTTAGTGGACATGGGCCTAAGCTCATGGGCCTTCTACATAAGCTTAAGCTAATAACAAACATAAAGGCCATAATTAAGCTAACTATTACATATGAATCACTAACACTTGATTTAGGTTTAGGAGTGATTCCAACAGGGCAAAATGGGCTTGAGCCCGAACGGGAAATGGGCAAAATGGGCTTGAGCCCGAACAAGCACGGGCCAAACGGGCTCGAGCCCGAACGGGGTTGGGCCAAACGGGCTCGAACCCAAACGGCGCGGGCCAATGGGCTCGAGCCCGAATGGGCACGGGCTAAATGAAATTCTTGATATCCGTAAATTTATTGTCAAAAAAAATATAATAAACTAAAATACATGATTTACCGAAAAATTTTATTTCAAGGTACCCGCCGCCGCAACGCGCGGGTACCCTATTTAATTTAATGTCTACAACCTAAAGCATGCTGTAAACTTTTTAATGAGTTATTTCTTTTTCAAGTTATATATCATTATGTGTAAACAAGGATAATAGCCCGCTGCGTTGCAGCGGGTATTGTTATTTTTTATTCTGAATTTGTGGCTGCATAAAAAATTAAGTATTACATTTTCGGTTCATAAGGTCTTGAACAAATAGATGCAGTAACATCTAAAAACTCTTATGGCAATACAAATTGTACACGCTAATTGTTGAAAGTGGTGTAAGACATAACCACTGATTAAAGAAACTATGAAATGGGAACAACTTGGAATGAAATGTCATTGATACTGAAACAGGCGCGCAAAGTGAACTGACGTTATTATTGTAACTCTAAAACAAATGCCACCGTCTTTCTTGCCATGTGTTCCGTCTTTTTTGGAGGATGAAGCAGCTACTGCTACAGCTGCAATAGTAAATTGGTCGAATCATCACCTCAAGAAAATCAAAAGTAAAATCTTATATTAAGACAAAAGCTACAGCTATATTTCTTACCATTGGAACAACAATATATTGCTTATGAGTTTCCAATGTGTATGATATCATCAACACTTATTCCTTGCATTTTAACAAACCTTCTGGTAAGCACTTTCAAAGTTGGTTTTCGCTTCATTAGTCACATTAAGTTGGTAAATATTCTCAAGCATCTAAATCATATGATACAGAAACACGCATATCCAAACACCCCCATTAAAGTTATCATTTAGCGCCGCTTATCATGTACTTTCACTCAAAATTGCTCAAGTAACAATTATTTTCAGTGACCAACAATTTTTGTGGTAAATACCGAAAAAAAAATGGTTCATGCATTGGCAAGGTGTAAAACTAATAGTATAAGTTCCAACGTTTTATTAATAATTAGCAAATCCATAATAATCATTTATAATTTGTGCACGTAAAAAAAACCGTAAACAGACCTTAAGTCCCTAAAACTCTTTTGACCCGTTAGTGATAAACCATAACCCAAGCCTTATGAAACTTAGCTTCACTCACACAATTAATTGGCTACCACATAACTTCAGCAATACCATTTATTTAAGAGTTGTTTATATTGATTTGTAACATCAGTTAATCTGTTTTGGGGGACGTACTATAAAAACTAAAAAAAGAATGATTGTAATTATAATCATACCTCTGCCTTGTCTATGTGAAACATCAATTGAAAGGGTCCTATGAACTTTCAACGCTTTGGTTCCTTGTAAGTGAAACGTTGATTTCTGCAGGACACTGTCCTTACTTCATCGTCACGGACAATCATACCACATGTTCTTGATTTGATATCGCAAACTTGAATATGTTCGGCTCAGAAAAAAGGAACAATTTTACTATTAAAAATGCATTAACTTAACGGGAAGTTTAAGTATGTCGCCACTTGCCTGTGATCGGGGATTCTATAGAGTTATTATGAGCATATGAATATCCGCATACATTTTGCGTCCGCCTATTTATATTGGCTGAAGAGAAACGTTGATAAATAGCTGCAGTGCTCCTGTTACTGTAAGAAACAATGGAAAAAAGTTGACTGTTATGTTGTGTCTGAGTATTATGTTATTAGAAAGTATGGGTACCTGATTTTTTTGACCGAATATGAGCCAACAACAATAATAACAGGCTTTGGGAGCCAAATATTTTTTTGCATTTCAATATCCATCGCTAGTTCATTCCATAGGGCTAGTGTAAGAGTGTTTTGGCTATAAAAAGTAAGCATTTTTAAATATAGCGATCACGTAATTGATATCGTATAATAGTGGTGAAAAAGGGTATGCTAATGACAGCACGGTTGGTGAGAGGCACAATATTACCTCAGTAACAACGGTCATTGTTGCAGGCCTGGTTCGTAATATGTTAGCATGCTCGTATGAACAGTCCAGTATCGGGATCAGGCTCCCAATATTCTCCGCGCTTGTGAGTCATTTCTTCAACTTGGTTGACTTCTAGGTTGACCTTGTCCTCTACTCCCTTCTCGTAAATTAAAACTCACCCAAATCCACAGGATGAGACGGCTCAAGCTTACCCTCCACATCAAACTTATTCACCCTGGTAGCTCCAAACATCGCCCACAAATAAAAAAGTTTTAATAAGGTAAACAAAAGGCTACAACTTACACAATTGATTCTTTTACTTCTTTAATCCACCGAGTCATAATGAAAGTCTTGAAAATCAAGATATTATTGAGACTCATAATCAAATTCAACCCATGCAACAAAATTATTAGAAAATGTATGGTTTAAAACCAAAAAAAATAAGCGATACCTAGTAAATTCAGAATCGACATTAATTTCTTCATCTTCTGTTGCACCAGCCTGAACAGCAACAAAAGAGTAATAAAAAATTTAAATATCGGTCATAAACAATTCAAAGTGGTTCTCGTGTGTAGACGAATAAACCAATACTCATGATAAAGTGTATAGGACATGAAAATACCTATAAAATGTAAAAAAAATAATGTTGTACCCTGCTACCATCGCTCACATACTTTCAGCTCACATACTTTCAGCTATAAGCATAAAGTAAGCACACATTTAATAACATAAACAATAATGACTGTTACATCTCTAATATCATATACTCGTGCAAGCTTACTCACCATTGATACAAAGGTCTCATCGATAGCACAACGGCTTTTGCTCTATCCTCGTACATCCGCCTGTGGAGCAATAACGCCTGGAAAACCTGTGTACACAAATCACACGCCATAAGTAACACAAAAAAGTTCATATTAAAATCCTAAAAAAAGAACCTTTACACCATTGAAACAACAATAACACAACCAAAGTATGTTTATTCTAAAAATTAATGAATGCCCACGTCATAAAATCATCTCACTTGTATAAGTCGATATCACCCAACATCTTTAACAAAAAAAATACCTTTAACAAAGGTGGATTTGAAACTCGATTTCAATTTAGATAAAAAAATTGAACCTGCGACAAACCAAATTACGAACGTTATAATACATATAAATTATTAATAATGAAAGAGACCAAAAACCAATTTGCCCACCTTTTTGATTATGCAGTTGCACGATTCTTTGTGACCACCTTCTTTCGCAACCTATTCAAAATTAAAGCATAAGAATCAATCATCAAGAAACCGAATGGGCACACAAAATTATAGAAATCCGACATTTGTATTCAAATAGTACCAACCAAAATTTTCTGTTATCAGGGGGTGCTTCCTTGAATTCCTTGCTGTAAGATTAATACTACTTACCTCACAAAATTTTGAGAATCCTTATTGGTTGTTATAATCTGATACTAACGTTAGACATTTTAGAGATTATTTATATTTCAGACATTAATACACTTGTTTAACTTGAAGCTTGTTTATATTTTAGCTAAAGTTCTAAACATTAGACATTTTAGATATCGAATGACACTTCAATATTATGCAAATCTTACAAAAAGTAGACTCCAAAAACAGAGGAAAAAAAGTGTAATTACCTGGTCATAATTGAGTGCCTTGAAGAAATTATCACGGGCAACAATAGTCACATCAGGTTCACCGAAAAAACTGATGAAGGACTCGTCTCAACGACCACCAACCAATCATAACCTGCAAATAAATAATAATCACAATAGGCTTCCATATTTAAAAGATTAATTTTCTCTTTATTACCGCCTGTTGTATAAAGGTTCATAAATAAGCTTTGTGAAGTGAATTTTAGATTCATGATTTGCCAGCTTGATATCATACATATTTTTTTTTAACTCCGAAATTTGAGAATATTTATACCCATTCATTTGTAAAAGAGTATCAAAATTAGACACAATTAAACCCTTGATTGGTACATAATTAAAACATATGAACATACCAGTAGTATAATTAGCATGTATCTTTCATCTAAAATTTTGTCGTGTGTGTCTGCTACCATTTGTCCGTGCTCTGACACCCAACTCCATGTATAGGTATGGTGGATTAACTCTTTCGATCATATAAGCTACCCTTGAAACCCCAACCTTTTGCTTCTGAAATCACACGAACCCAAATAATGATTATTGTTAGTCGGTGTAGATAGGAACCACAAGAGGCGGTGAAGGTTATCCCGAAATTTCTATAAACCCAAAGTAAAAGTAGTATAAACCGGACTCGCTGGTGGGCCTAAAATCGGGCTAACACATCCAAGCCCAAAAGTTTAGAGAATATTCGGAGGAATCATGCAAGATACCGTAGCGTTATGTATGATAGATATAATTGCAAAAATAATCTATTTTTAGAAAAACTCGGTGTGAGATCAACGTCCAAGTATATCTTTTTTGAAGACACGGTTCATGTTCCTCGAAGGTTTCAAGTTTCTTTCTTGAAGACTGGTTCAAAGTTCATTTCAAATGTCTTCTTTTAAGGTTACGTGAGGCTCCAAGCTAGTTCAAGTTCAGTGTCATTTTTGATGTCTTAATTCTTATCTATAATAGTGGTTTAAACTGGAGCTACAATTCAACTAATACCTATGTGGCTATCTATGTATAACTTGTCATAGATCTTAATCATATTGACAACTATAAGTATAGACAAGCCCTCAAGTAGCGTGCACACCAAAGCCTTATCGACAGCGCCAGTTTTGTGTTTCTATACCAAAAAGGTCCATCTGACTCATTTAAAACCAATACAAACGTTGACAACATATATTCCAAATTTTACCGTAATATTTGCAAGCAAGTTAATCAACATTCAACAGGTTAATTGTTAATTTAGATTACATGCATTTCTTTATGACCAGATGGGCAGTTGGCGGTATTTCTATATCAAGCATGGACAAAATCTGATGTTTATATAAGTCGTATGCATGTTTGGCTTTTTGCTTAAAACATAGAAAATCGTAATTGAATATGCGTCACGCGCAACGTACTTTCTTTTATTTAACGATTATGTAACTGTCATTATGGCTGCTTTTCAATGAGAATGAGTCATGTAAATCTTTTTTCCTCAGATATGACGTGTGTTCTCTTGACTACCTTACTTTTGGTATACGTGGTGATCAGATATTCGCAACGTTTTGTTCACCGGCCGTGCCGGGTGTCCAAAAGTTTTTACTCTAACAGAGTAACCAGATTGTATATTGAAATTTGCTTGAACCGTATAATATTTATATGATATACTAAAACAGCTGCAAAGTAGGTCATTTGATTCACGGGCGGAGGAGATGAGGTGACTAGCGGGTGCTAGGTTTCCCCCAACTTGCCCAACAAGCATACTACAATATAACCCGAAAGCTTAAAGTATTAAGAATATCAATAATAAGCCCCTCCCAATACAGGGTCGAATACAACTTCCTATTTTTAAAAAACGTACAGAAAAATTTGGAATGATACAACTATTGTACTTCGAAGTAGTACTTTAAATATTAAATGGGTGAATACTCTTACCTAGTTTTGCCATTTGGCTTTTCTTGATATTTATGTGTTATATTTTTTCCTTTTGTTTCATAAATCCATAGTGCATTATAAACTTTATTTATCTCAAAATATAGAAAAGTATTATATTAATGGTTTGGAAGATTAGAATTATAAAAGTATATAAAGGAAGGAAATGTTGAACCACAATAGCGAAGAAGTGATGGTAATCTTTGTAACAAAAAGGGGCTTTGTCATATTGGTTTGAACTACATCACTATTATTTTAAACGAAAATTTCGGCCCTCTTAACATGAAATCCTGGCTCCGCCCCTGTTTTGATTGGTCCATTCTTAACATCCATTATTATATTGCTAAAATGATTAGGGCTTCCTTTTAGCCCCGTTTAGACCACTGGCTGGCCTGTTTTCTATCTCATGGATTTTATTGAAAGGTTTTATGGATATTTAAATAATAGTATGTCCGGATTCGAACTCGAGACTTGGGATTGCACACATTACGTATGAGAATTGATGTAAATAATTAATATAAATAAAGCGTTATTATTATTAATTATTAGTCATGAAATAAAACATAACGATAGTTAAATAATTAACGAGGTTTGGTTAACGGTCGTTAAATATTAACTAGAAGGACTAGAGATGAAATTACAAAGTCGGAAAGTTCTAGAATCCCCTTGGGGGCTTTGGCCGATCGGTTGGGTTCCCAAACCCAATACCCACTCAAACTTGGTCACCAAGTTAAGTTAACTATAAATACAAATCCCTTGTATTCATTCACAACTTAATCTTGGATCACCAATAACCTAATTTCTCTTCTCCTCTCCTCCTCTTTGCTTGGCGATCGTACACCCCCCACCCCAAGGGTTTCGATTTTCCAAGTGAAAGAAACAAGTGTTTGGTTTTATTTGTGATTCAAGGAACTAGCTTTTCCACATCAAATCGCTATTAGTGCGTGTGTACAAGAGCGAAGAACAAGCACGCTTGAGCTTGTAATCCTTGGTGGTCGATTTCTTGTTTGGGTCGATTTGTATAAACCCTAAATTAGGGTTTTGGGTTTTGTTCTTGTTCAATCAACGTTTGATTCTTGAATTGCTAAAAGGTGCGTTTTCTTGTTCGGTTAATTACTTACATATATTATTCCTATTTCTTCCATTGCATGCTTTGATGATGTTATTTGTTTTATATATAATTGTTATGAGTATAAAATTCCAACGGTGGCATCACGAGCCGTTAATATGATGTAATTAATTACGAAACACATAAAATTGGATCTTTATGATTATATGCATGCTTTTTATGGTTTCTAGGGTTTTGAATTGAAACCCTAATTTTTTTATATATGGGTCGATTACCCTTTATTTATTTAATTAGGTTTTAATTTTGTAAAACTTGTAGAAACCCTAGGATTGCATGCTAATTTTATGTGGTTAATTAATGAATAATTGTTATGTGACATGTAATATGCGTATCTTGGGTGATAATTGTTATCACGGAATCCATGGTGGAACATGCATGTTTTGCCATGGAGTATTGTTTTTGTTTATTGATTAATTGTTAAGTGATACACACATGTTTTATTTATTTAATAATTATTGAATTGGGAAGACCTCAATTATAACTAATAAAAATTAGTTACGTGCTAATTGGTATACTATTAACTTTGGCTTACATAATCGACTTGTCGATGTATGTGGCTCATCTTCTTGCGAGATGAAAGTCCTAGTTAATGTATGCATTTATTTACGCCTAGAATTGTTTATTAGAGTTTATTGAAATAATTATGCATGTGGCTAATTGTTTTACATATGTTAAATTGTTTAGTTATATGTTTATATTATTTGAGTGTGTTTAATTTTTATTAAAGTGCTTTTTGTTTATAAATTGTTTGACATGTTAGTAAGCAAAAGGGTTTTTGGAATAGAAAATTAAATGGACTAAATAATGGCGAAATTGATTTGTTATCTAAGAATTATTCTTGAACTTTTAATCGATTGATGCTGTTGTACTAAATGGTTAGAACGGCTCACCCACTAGAACAAACTATAAAGGGTTATTTAAGAAGTGAGCACAGTCTCACCGAATGGATGTCTAAGGTTATGCTTTTGCTTACGGTCCTCGCCCCTGTGAGTTCGATTGGAGCTACCTAGTATAACCATTCTATGTACGAAGCATCTTAGTGCAAAGTTGTAAGTTTCTCAACGCATCGATTAAAACTTTGTAGAATTCAATCTTAGCAATTAAAATCTATTGTAAGTTTTTGAAAATTTTATGTTATAAAGTTGTATGCATGCTTCTTTATACATAAGTTTTGATTACACGTCAAAAATTGTACCCTTTAAATTTAAGTTTATGCCATCTAATGATATGAAACACTTGAAGTTGTAATTTAGTTATGTGAGACCTTGATCTAGATTACAATAACGAGGTGAATTATTTTGTTGTGTGAGACCTCGACTTTATGATTTGCGGTTTCTAAATTAGACAACTTAATTAAGTTAGTTAGTGAGACCTATGACTTAAGGCATAAGATGGGATAAAACATGCTTACGTTTTGCATTAATTGTTTTGGCAAAATTGTAAATCCCATAATTTTGGAATTGAAAACTTGTTTGTCAATTATCGTTTTCAACGATTACCTATTCTATACTTTCACCACTAGCGGATCAAGCGATGTGGTGGAACTATGATAATGAGGATCCAATATTCAAGGAAAATACTATGGTTAATATGAATATTGACCAAAGGGTATTTTATTTTCTTGAATGTTTACTTATCGAAAGTACTAACTTTTGAACTTTTATTTACGTAGAAATGGCTCAAGTGAATCTCTGCACTAGCCTCGTCGTTCAAATCTATGTTTGATCGAGAGAAATTATTTGTAGCGCAATTTCAATGATTGGTATCGGCAACTCGAATTGTCTTGAGGTTGCCAAAAGACTCAATTATTTGACTCGCCTTGTCCTCCCGAACTGCGGTGATGCTCTTCTTTGAACACAGTGCATGGCAATCTGAGTATGACAAGTATAATGAGGTCTTTGCATTATGCTCGGGAGTATGAACTCAAGCTTGCAAAAGCAATTTGAGAATTACTTCCCTAATCTCATCTTGGAAGAATTGCAAAGGTTGTTTGAAAAGCCTGTGTTGTAGAGTTGTATGACTTGATTGATGCTCTTCATAGTTGCAAGCAAGGAGAAGGGAAACACATGGCGCCCTTGCACGGAAATGATGAGTTACATGGACCGGTTGGGCGTCTTAACTATGTCTACCCTAATGACATACAAATTGGCACGATCAACGGATCCCTTAACAAGGAATTTGATGGTTTCGTCATGCAATTATAATATGCATTGCGGGGAAGGCGATCGATGAGGTACATGCAATGCTCATTGATTACGAGAAAGGTTTGCCCAAGAAGGCCTCTACACTGCGGTTTTGACCATCCGGAAGGGTAGAATTTCTAAGCCTAATAAGCCGCTAGCGAACAAGAAAGGGAAAGGTAAGGGTAAAGTTGATAAGGAAAACAAGTTATGACTTATCGGCAAGAACCCAAGTACCCTCCCAAAAGCGTGAGAATCGAAGAGGATATGGCTTGTCATCTTTGCACCGAGGTTGGACCTTTGGAAGAGGAATTGTCCATTGTACCTTGATGAGTTGCGCAATAAGAGGTATAAAAAATCGCTGTGGCGATGCTTGAGTACTCTTTTGATGATAGAATTATTTGCTTTTCCTCATAAAATAAATTCACGGGTATATGATCTTGGATGTGGTATTCACATATGTAATACTACTGCGGGGACTTAGAGGAGCAAGGAAGCTTGCCTATGGACGACACAATACTGCGTGGGTAATGGAGCACATGCGATCGTTGAAGCTATAGGCACGTTTGATTTAGTTTTACCTTCGGGTTTAATCTTGTCATTAAACGATTGTCATTCGCACCTTCCATTGTTAGGGGTGTCGTTTACATTTCCTTGTTAAAAGATATTGGTTTCGTTCATACATTTCTTGATTATGGAATTTTGTTTCTTTAAATGATGTTTTTACTTTAATGTTATTCCGATAAATGGTGTGTTTGAAATTGATTTGCATGATAATGTGATTGATAAAAATAATTACATCTTTAGCATCAATAATAAAAGAATCAAAGGTGATTTGGATTCTTCATTTCTTTGGCATTGTAGACTTGCTCATATAGGCAAGAAGCGCATGCAACAATTTGCAACACGATGGGCTTTTGCAAGACATCAATGATGAATCATTTGATAAATGCGAATCTTGCATATCGGGAAGATGACCAAGAAACCTTTACAAATAGTTTAGAAAGGGCTTCGATCTTCTTGGTGTGATACATCTTGGCGTATGTGGACCACTAAGACATGTGTCAAGAAAGGGTGCTAGCTACTTCTTAACCTTCTTGATGATTTCGATCGTTATGGTTATGTTTATTTACTTAAACATAAACATGAAGTCTTTGAAACATTTAAGGTTTTAAGAGTGAAGTAGAAGCGCAACTAGGAAAGAAGATTAAAGCTCTTCGATCCGATAGAGGTGGTGAATATTTAAGCCAAGAGTTTAAAGATTATCTAGGCGAGTGTGGTATTGTCCGAGAACTCACATCTCCATATACTCCACAACAAAATGGTGTATCGAGAGAAGGAATCGTACATTGCTAGACATGGTGCGATCGATGTTTAATCTTACAACTCTTCCCTTATCCTTTTGGGATTATGCTTTGAAGAAGCTTTGTTCGCATATTGAATATGGTTCCAACTAAGAAGGTTGATAAGACTCCTTATGAAGTGTGGTATGGAAACCTCCCAACTTGTCTTACTTAAAGGTGCGGGGTTGTGAGGCGTTTGTTAAGCGTGACTCTGCGATAAGTCGCAACAAAGATCATTAAGTGTGTCTTCGTAGGATACCCAAAGGAAACTATGGGTTACTACTTCTACTTTCCACACGAAAACAAAGTAATTGTTGCTAGGTATGGAGACTTTCTTGAAAAGGATCTCATATCTCATGAATTCGATGGGAGAGTTTATGATCCGGAAGATGATCAAGAAGATACAACACCTTACGAAAACACTAGCCAACCTCAAGTAGAACACGAAAGTGCAGGCGTTCCACACGAGATTGAAGTGGTTCCCATTCGTAGATCCGCAAGGGCTACGCGTGCACTGGCGTCTATGTCTCAACGTAGAAGGCGAGGAAAATTTGTTAGGGGATCTTGGTGAACACTGCTAACTATAAAGCGCCATGATGAGTCACGAAAAGGAAAAATGGCGAGTTGCAATGAATGGGAAATGCAATCCATGAAAGATAACGAAGTGCGGATAGAGGTTGACTTACCTCCAAATGCTAAGGTAGTTGGAAGTAAGTGGCTCTTTAAGATAAAGCCGACATGGATGGCAATGCACACACCTATAAAGCTCGTCTTGTAGCTCAAGGTTATACTCAAACCTATGGGGTAGACTACGAGGAGACATTTTCTCTGTAGCGGACATTAGAGCTATTAGGATTCTTATAGCCATAGCTGCGTACTATGACTATGAGATATGGCAAATGGATGTCAAAGCGCCTTCTTAAGCGGTCGCCTAGATGAGGACATCTATATGGCGCGACTGAAGGGTTTGTGAATCCAAAGTTTCGAGCGTGTATGCAAACTTCAAAGATCCATTTATGGATTGAAGCAAGCATCAAGGCAATGGAACAAGAAGTTTGATGAAGAAATCAAGAAATTTGGTTTCACTCAAAATCTTGATGAGCCATGTGTGTATCACAAAGCTAGTGGGAGTAATGTTATTTTCCTTGTCTTATATGTCGATGACATATTGATCATGGGAAAAGACATTCCAAGTATGCAAGATGTAAAGTCTTATCTTGGAGTGCTTTTCTATGAAGGACTTAGGGAAGCGACATTTATTCGGGAATCAAGATCTACCGAGATAGATCAAGGCGGTTAATTGGACTAAGCCAAAGTGCTTACATTGATAAAATATTGAAGAGATTCGGTATGCAAAATTCCAAGAAGGGATATTTGCCGATGCAAGTTGAACATGGCTTAAGTAATAAACTATGCGCGTCAACACACGAAGAGGTGGCTTACATGAAGAAAGTTCCTTATGCTTGGTGTAGGATCT
This sequence comes from Chrysanthemum lavandulifolium, assembly GCA_022545495.1. Taxonomy (NCBI): domain Eukaryota; kingdom Viridiplantae; phylum Streptophyta; class Magnoliopsida; order Asterales; family Asteraceae; genus Chrysanthemum; species Chrysanthemum lavandulifolium. The sequence continues at coordinate 219,617,470 of CM040244.1, forward strand.
ATCATGTATGTTGTGAGATGTACAAGGCACGATGTGGCGTTTGCACAGAATATCACCGATCGGTATCAACAGAACCGGTGTGAAACAACGGCAGTGTATTAAGAACATTCTTAAGTATCTAAGGGCTACTAAAGAAATGTTTCTAGTGTATGGAGGAAATCGGATGCGAACTTGATGTTCTGAGGTTTTGCGATCGTCATTCAAAGCGATAAAGATGATCTGAAGTCTCAGACGGGTTATGTCTTTGTCATTAATGGAGGAGCGATTGTTGGAAGAGCAAGAAGCAAACAACAGTTGCGATGTCTATTCTGAAGTTGAGTACATATTGCTTGAAGCTGCGATGGAAGCTGTTTGGATTAGGAAATTCATTTCGGGACTCGGAGTAATGCCCTCAATCGAATTACCTTTAAATGTGTATTGTGACAACTCTGCTGCAATAACATTTGCCAATGAGCTGGAGTCATGAAGGCGCGGACATTTTCCTCGTCGATATCACTATGTTCGAGAACAAGTCGACATAGGTGAAATCAATCTACTCAAAGTTCATACAGATGATAATCTAGTGATCCTTTACGAAGCCTTTGCCAAAAGAAAAACTTCTTGACCATCTTGATGGGATAGGACTTCGTTTAGCTAGTAGTTTCATGCGGATCTGTGATTAGTATTTGGATAAAGGATGTTATGAACAAATATTACTTTAATGAAATAAAATAGTTGTTTATGTTTATTTTCATTTTCTTAATATTATATCCTATATTTGCATGTTTAATCCATGAATAACTTATGTTATTCTAAATAGTCCGTTGTCGATCAATGATGTGGGAATGTCATTGAATTAAGACAAATCGAGTTTTGGTAGAATATACTTTTAAAGTATATTGATGCGTGGGACATACAGATTCACATGATATTCAATGAATTGAATATAGGACTCATCCCAACTTTACATGATGATACTTTATGGATCTTTGTCATTAAGTATATCATGAAGTGTTTATCCTCGGACTTGAGATACCGGATAAGCGATATGAATGTAGTGCATTTGTGTAAGATAGTCTAACGCTATCCGTGGCGGTAGTTATAAGGGCTATTTTCGGAAGTGTTGCAAAATTCATGAGTTATGTTTGTAGTCAAGAGAATTTGTTCCTTTGAATTTGTTTCAAAGCATAATACTATATTTGGGCCCTCGTAGGGTTGACAAGATGTTTGTATGGCCATACCCAAGATCTATCCGGAATACGTTCGGATGATTTGGTAATCTTGTTCAATCATATACAACGAGAAAGCAGAATGTTAACTTATGAAATGACTTGATCCATATTCATAGTTAATGTAGTATTAGTAACAAAAGGATAAGTAAAATGATGAATCATTAAATGGTTTTCAGGAGACCATACTCGATTCGATCCGGGGCGTTGGCGTGTGAAAGCTAGACTAACCAATGTCATTACTATATTTAGTAATATCCAGTGGGGCTGAAAGGTTTTATGGATATTTAAATAATAGTATGTCCGGATTCGAACTCGAGACTTGGGATTGCACACATTACGTATGAGAATTGATGTAAATAATTAATATAAATAAAGCGTTATTATTATTAATTATTAGTCATGAAATAAAACATAACGATAGTTAAATAATTAACGAGGTTTGGTTAGCGGTCGTTAAATATTAACTAGAAGGACTAGAGATGAAATTACAAAGTCGGAAAGTTCTAGAATCCCTTTGGGGGCTTTGGCCGATCGGTTTGGGTTCCCAAACCCATACCCACAAACTTGGTCACCAAGTTAAGTTAACTATAAATACAATCCCTTGTATTCATTCACAACTTAATCTTGGATCACCAATAACCTAATTTCTCTCTCCTCTCTCTCTCTTTTGCTTGGCGATCGTACACCCCTCCCATAGGGTTTCGATTTTTCCAAGTGAAAGAAACAAGTGTTTGGTTTTATTTGTGATTCAAGGAACTAGCTTTTCCACATCAAATCGCTATTAATGCGTGTGTACAAGAGCGAAGAACAAGCACGCTTGAGCTTGTAATCCTTGGTGGTCGATTTCTTGTTTGGGTCGATTTGTATAAACCCTAAATTAGGGTTTTGGGTTTTAGTTCTTGTTAAATCAACGTTTGATTCTTGAATTGCTAAAAGTACGCACTTTCTTGTTTGGTTAATTATTTACATATATTATTCCTATTTACTTCATTGCATGCTTTGATGATGTTATTTGATTTATATATAATTGTTATGAGTATTAAATTCCAACATTCATGGTTCTGTAGGGGAAGCTCAACATTCCCAGGGGTTACGTAAATTTCCATGTTGGGATCAATGCCTTTTTTGTGTGCAGATAGCTTACGAGCTTATCTAATGTGGCGGCAGAGGTGGCTTCGTACAAACTTAGAAAATACTGTTTGAGGTAATGTGTCACGTATTTACATTACTGTCACGATCAAGGGAAGACAGAGAAAAGTCAAAAATTATGAGCATACTTCATTCAGAACAAATTGTAGCTACTAAACTTGAACGACATAGTAATTGCACACATACCCAATTTCGACGCTAGCATTTAACCTGATTTTATTATTCAGTCACAGAATATAGTCCAACAGTTGAATCTATTCCACTCATGGAAGCTGCTGCAAAGATCAGAACTATTGCTAAGCAGGAATATACTTGGGCTGACATATATCAAGCCAGATGAGGTAGGTTAAATTCGCACACCGCGAATATTACTGCCACGTGATGCTGTACACAGAAGGAATTAACAGCTTCTTCGACTCTTTTGTTGCTACTTTTTATATTAACGAATACTCTTCAGAACGTCTTTTTAATATCGAACAACAGTACAATTACATTTGGGTCGTTAAAAAATGTCTCGAGTCAGTAAGATTTATATCTCAACAACCTTATTTAGCATTCGTTACATCAAATGGTATTGATTTAGTAAAGAAGCGTACTATACAAGCATTAACGCTTTAATGAGTATGTAAATTATTGACACAAGGTTTGTATTGTTGTGTCTGTGTAAAGCAATGATCGTTGCAAGAAAAAAGTTACGAAGCTCCAAAGATGATCGAAAAAACCCGCCGTAACACGGCGGGCGCCTTTCACCTTGTTATTACTATACAACACCAAACCATAAAAAAATGTATAAATTAAAGTACAATTACAACTTTGAGTGAGTTCTTTCTAACTAAGTGTTTATAACTCAAAAACTAAGTTGAATCACTTGCGATGCAAACAGATGTGATGTTTAAAACATTTTAAAGTAAGAATATGTAAAGCAGTTTAAACAAAATAACACAACAAAGTATTCAACGTTTAAACTTATTAAATGAATGAATCAAAGAATTTGACAAATATTGTGTGCGGAATAACAAGGAATGACAATTGAGTTGATCTCATCTCTAACTTAAATACAAACCTAAGTTATGCTTTAAGAACTTATTCTTACTTGTTGAATGTTCAACAACATAGGTTCTATTCGAGAAGTAAATGCTCTTTAATGTGTATCACATTAATTGCAAAAGATGCATTTACTCATTTACACATATTCTTCTTTATAGCGTAGAATTAGGGTTATAAAAGTTTTCTACTTTACATGTCTTGAGTATTTAATAGGTGGGTGAAATTGCATTAAATGTTGTCATACTAGGTAATGGGATAATATCTTTTTTAAAGAACAATGATTGACATTGTTGTTTTTTTTACTAACTCCGAAATGTGTTTTTTCCCTAGAAGACTTACTTTATTCTTTTTTACAAAAGTAGATTTTTCCAATCTTTAAGGTTGGACACAGTCGTGACCCAGCATGACCCTGTCACATCAGCTTTCTCTCTCCGATTACCAGACACGACCAAATTACCACAGTCGGTGACCGAGTTTTTTTTAATCAAATATTTTAAACAACAAAATTAAAATTCATTAAAAACAAAAATATTACATAAATTATTCAAATAAACATTAAAAACATTACGTAAATTATTTAAATAAACATTAAAAACATTACATAAGGTATTCAAATAACATTAAAAACATTACAAAAATTCTTCATCGTCATCGTCACTACCGTCTTCGTCTTCATTCTCTTGATTGACTTGATTTCTACGATTTCTCCAAATGTGTTCGATCAAATCAGATTTTAAGTGTAGATGAGTTGATGAGTCCATTATCTCCTGTGTAACTACTAGCGATTCTTCATGCGATCTTAAGCAATCATGATCATGGTGGCCCTCATTTTTGAACCATGTGGGACATATCGCCCGCTTCTTGTGTTGAATGATCATATTATGTAATATGATACATGTGTGCATAATATCTTCGAGATCCTGTTTATACAACCCTTGAGCCGGCACTTTAAGCATTTTTCACTTCTTCTTTAACACACCAAAAACTCGTTCCACATCTTTCCTTGCTGCTTCGTGCTTCTTCTTGTACCATATTCTTTTATCATTACCCGTAAGAGGATTTGAAATGGACTTAATAAAAACGGCCCATTGTGGATATATCCCGTCAGTACGATAATATCCCCTTTTATAAGGTATATCGTTAACCTCGAATTCAAGGTCTGATGCTCTCCCAGATTTGATATCATTGAAAACTGGGGAACGATGTAAAATGTTTACATCGTTAATTATCCCGGAGACACCAAAGAAAGCATGCCAAATCAATAAATCCTGGGAGGCGATCGCTTTCAATAAAATGAATGGATGTGGCATGTGATCACCCCGATCATATTAATCTCTCAAACCATTTGGGCAATTCTCCCACTCCCAACTTGTACAGTCAATGCTTACAATCATCCCAGGAAACCTATGCTTATGCTCGTGACGAGCATATAATATTTCAAGGTCATAATACGTAGGCTTTCGCAAAAACTCAGAACCATATAACTCCATGATAGCCTTGCAAAACTTACGGAGACATTCACGGGATGTTGTTGCAGCCACTTGCAGATTCTCGTCAAGAGAATCAGGAACGGCCGCGTATCCCAATTGACGGATTACCACAGTACACTTGACCAAAGGGTTGATACCAAATATGCCCCTAGCATCAAAAGTAATAAGGAGAATAATCGGTTACCTCTCGAACAATTTTTGTGAATAGTTCTCGGCTCATTTGGACCGCCGACGGAATGTTCTTTCGTCAAACTGCGGGTTTTCGGAGAAGTATGCCGCCACTAAACGATTATGAGCACCCTCATGATCCCTACGTATGTACCTTCGTCGAACTTTTGGCTGTGATGCTTGGTACGCGTTTCAAGCAAACTCCGTAAACTCACTCATAACTTCATCATCGTCGGAAGACGAAGAATCAAATAATAGCTCGTAAGACATAATTAACAGAATGTGTTTGAATGTATTGATAGAAATATTGTTTGAAATTGTGTGTTTAGAAGTGTGTTTGAGGTTGGTATTTATAAAGTTGTAAGTGGTAAAGTTTTTTAAAAAAAGTTTTATTAATTTATTTTTTTTTAAATCAAACGGATAGGTTTTTTTTTTTTTTTTTTTTTTTTTTTTTTTTGAAATTCTTGTGTATAAACAGTCGGTCGTTATAAAGACCGATTTCTCCTAAACCATGGCCCTCGACCGATTGTGTCACTTAGCCCACAATGGGGATGACTGATTATTAAATCGGTCGACCTATGTCTTGACCTCACGACTGTGGTAAGCCTAACCTTTCAGATACTTGAGATTCTTTGCTTAGTATCTTAGTTAAACAAGGAGATCAAACATCATTCAAGGCACTAGGATCTTGTGCTTCAATGGCTTAACCGCATCAATGCTGAAATGAATATCTCTTTGTCTGCATTGGTTGAACTATTTTCAAGAACTAAGTTATACTTAGGGGCGTTTGGTTGGGGCAATTTGGAGGATATTGGAGGCATTTGCATTTTAATTCCCTTCAAATGCCCTGTTTGGTAACTCAAATGTGGGCATTTGAAGTAATTTAAAATTCCCGAATTGCCAAAATGGGAGAATCAAATCCTCTAAAAAGTGAGAAATTTTAATTTGCTTGAAAAAAAATTATAAACTTTTTCTTATTGTTTTTATAGACTTATAAATAAAATATTTATTAATTTTTTTATAAACTTTTTTTATAAACTTTTTTTTTTTATAAATTTTTATAAACTTTTTTTATAAATTTTTATATATTTTTTATAAACTTTTGTTATAAATTTTTTATAAATTTTTAAAACTTTTTTATAATTTTTTTTATAAATTTCTTATAAATTTTTATAAACTTTTTATAAATTTTTATAAACTTTTTCATAAATTATTTATAAACTTTTTTATAAATTTTTATAAACTTTTTATAAATTTTTATAAACTTTTTTATAAACTTGTAAGTAGAATATTTATGAAATTTATATTAAAAAAATAAAAAATATTTATAAATTTCTGTCAACCAAACATGCAAAAGTATTTTAAATTCCGGAATTTTAAATTCTCAAGAATTTAAATTTTCTAGAATTTAAAATTCCGGAATTTCAAAATACCACAACCAAACGCCCCCTTAGGGTATTTTCTATTCAAATCTATCCATAGGCGGCTGAACGCTGAAATGGCCCAACAAGTGTTTCGTATCATTTTTTGTTATACAACTAGTTTTATCAAACACACAACCGCAAAAACAGATAAAATAACACACATGCGATTCAAAAGCGCCGCCACCGCAGGCTCGGAATCAGCATATATTGGCGGCTTAAAAAAAACCCAACGCCAGCAACGCCATCTCCTCGAAATCGGACACCACTATAACCAGTCGGATCTTTTAAAAATTTAAGTAAAAGTTTAAAACCATAAAGAAAACATAAAAAAAAAAAATGGTAGTTGGCGGGACCATCTCATGCCCGTGTACCTTTTGGTACCTGCTATCCTACCCAACAAAGGACGTATGCACCGGTAAATTACCTGTTACGGACACCAGTCCCATGCTGGGGGTCGAACCCCCGACCTCTCGGTCGAACATGGTATGTGCCGTACTTTTACGGTAGTTGATGGCCAACTGCACTAGGCAGCTGGTTAGCCATAAAGAAAACATAGCAACACCAACCGCATGGATTTAGCCCTTTGGCCAATCTATCCAATCCAACTTCACTTTTCGTAACCATGAATTTGGATGTTAGCTAGTGAATAAATATGGAATCGAGGTCCATTCTGACTAAAAACTAGGATACTCTTATCCTGAACTCTTCTTTTAACATGTCGTATGGCATGATTTAGCTTTAGAACAAAGATCAAGATAATGATCCAATCGCATCGTCACAAGCCAGACATGAAACGAAATATTAATCTTTACCCAATTGTCAAGAACTGCATAAACCAGAATTTTCCCATGAAAAAGTGAAAACAAGATCACTTAATTAAAATAGTTTAAACAGCATTCAACAAGATGTTTAGTATAAACATACTAAACGTATATATTGCTGGACGGAGTGAGATATATGGTTGGGAAAACATATTTGTTTCCAAAGTTAAATTGCTAGTGACCAAATTTGTTTAATGGTTTAAGTAGCCAATATAAATGTGAAACTTAAGTAACTAGAAACACAGAGCGACCAGATTTGTTTAGAGACGACCTATAGCAATGACATGTGGTCGCTATAGGTGACCTGCATATTTTCTATGTTTTCCAACCCATTTCAGTAAACAAAATTTCCAAAACTTTTCAGTTTTTTTAGATTTTCCAAATGAACACAAACGATAACTAAAACATACATTCAAATTTAATAAATGTCCAAATTTGTTATTCATCACACAAAAAAGTTAAACAAAAACTTAAATAGTTCAACGACGTAGTTTAAAAACATAAAGTCCCTATAGCGACTGCACAGTCATCATACCGTCAGGCGGGAAATATTCTTAGGATGGAAACTTTTATTTGACCAAGACCAAAATAGCATCCCGTCGTCATACCTATAGCAGCTACAGATAAAAGTCAAGATCAAAGTTTAGTCATCATACCGTCAGGCGGGAAATATTCTTAGGTAGGACGGAGTGGATGAAACTTTCACCATCGGGTTCAAGTACCCTAACGGCTACACCGTTCCCACCCCTTAGGGTACTTGAAAACTTGGGATAAATCGAGTTCAGAACCCGAACAAATGCAGCTTTGTTTCTTCTTCTTTTTTTGTCTTTTTATGAAATTTTGGGTTAGGGTAGGATCGGGTACCACTCCGTCTAGTTAGGGTAGTGTTAGGGTAGTATTGGGGTAGTTTTGAGGTGGAAGGTTTTATTGGATAGAGGACGCGTGACTCGTAGAGTATTAGGGTAAGAAACTACCACTCCCTCCCCCCTTAGGATGGAAACTTTTATTTGACCAAGACCAAAATAGCATCCCGTCGTCATACCTATAGCAGCTACAGATAAAAGTCAAGATCAAAGTTTAGTTTGAATATATTATCTTTTTGTCTTTTAACGAAGTATTAGCGACGATATGCCGTCCCTAAAATTTTTACTCAAAGTCATCGCTATAAAAGACGACATGCGTCTTTGCTAAAAACCGGCCGTCAAACCTTCATTAATGGAAATGAAAATTTGGCACGAGAAGTCAGAATTTTTAGTAGATGACTATCATTAGCAAAACTCTTAAATATACGAGTAATATCTAAAAAGTTATTAATTTTAGATGAGTCTATCATAGTGTTGTAAAGTTTTCTGTTAAGCACATAATATATATAAATCATACAATCATCATCATATCGTACTGCTATACTCTATGTGACATCAATTATATAAGAGCACCAAAACTCATAAACGTACACCACTAACATATTAAAATCCAATTATTCGATCATGAAAAGGAGGTGATTTGCACATTTCTATAAATTATTGGGACACTCAAATTTGGAGTGTTTAGACATTTATACCCTCACATTATTTTTAATTATGTTTATCCTGTAAGGGTATAAATGTCCAAGCACTCAAAATTTGAGTGTCCCAATCATTTATGGGAGTGTGCAAATCACCTCCCATCATAAAATGTTTCGGCCACTAAAAAAAAAAGAAAAAACCCACGATTTCTCTCTAGTGAAAAAAGCGATTTATCCCTAACTTTTCTCCAATCGATCTTCAGCAAATCTACCCTAATCATTCTGGTTCCTGCATCGACTTGTTTAGTTTAGTGATTATACATTCGTGTTTATCATTATACTAATCAGATCTTTGTGTGCTTCATTGTGTTAGGGTTTTTTGGTAATTCGTTTTTTAGGGTTTCAATCGCTTTCTTGGGTTTGAAACCGTCCTAGGTTTCACTGATCACACCTCCTATTGTGCTTAATTAGGTCGGTTTCTAATCCCTTTTTAGGTTCTGTTGGAATCGACTTACTATAATATCATTGTTGTGTTGGTTCTGGGTTATTGAGATATGAATAGATTCAATAGATTTCTAATCATTAGGTTAGATTTGTGATTCAATAGATTCAAAGCGCTAACTCTTTAGTTAGGATTTACTGTTTAGTTGGTTGTTTAAGTGGTCGTTATCATTGTTGTGTTGGTTCTGGGTTATTGAGAGATGAACAAAGGTTTTCTTAACAACGAAAGTGCGTCAGCTATATCTGTTGGTTATGGTTCTGGGAATGTGCAGGTTGACTTGGATGCTTTGAATGCTCGTATGCAACGACTTAAGGTTCTCGATACTGAGAACAATGGTGTATCTTAGAATGTTGGTCTATCTCAGCCTAGGTATGATGGGAATTATGGTGTATCTGTTGTTAAACCTAATGCTAAACCAAGGCAAGCTGATGGAAAAATGCATGCTGATGTTAGTGATATTGCTAAATCTAATTCGCATATCACTAATGCTCCTGGTAAATCTGATTCGTACCCTCCTAGTACTTTGGGTAATAATTCTGATGTGGAAGAGACGCTTAATGGTCCGAATACTAGTCTTGGGGAGTTGAAATCTGATTTAATGATGAACCCTAGTAGTTTTAGCCACCCAAATGGTATTGATAAGGTTGTCGTGGATGCTTGTAAGGATTTTGATAATGAAATGCACAAGGTCCAACTGAAGAATGCCAAAATTCTTTGAAATAGCCTTCTACATCATATGCAGGTGCTACTTCAAATGAAACTAAGAAATACACGTCTAACTTTCGTAGGTTGGAGTGTAGCAAGATAACGAATGGTGTGAATCTTACTGTCCCTATGAAGTGGTTGAAGTGGTGAACGCTAGGTATGAGAATACTCTTTATGGTTATTTCCTTGGTAAACGCATTGCTAGTCCTGTTGTTGATTATTATGTACGCAATGTGTGGGCTAAGTATGGTCTACAGAAGGTTATGATGAATGCCAAGGGGTTCTTTTTCTTTAAGTTTAATTTAAAGAAAGGTGTTGATGATGTCCTTGAAAATGGTCCGTGGTTGATTAGAAATGCCCCTATTATTCTTAAACCATGGACCTTGAACACCAACTTACTTAAAGAGGATTTGACCAACATTCTGATGTGGGTTAAGTTTTATGATGTTCCTCTTGCTATGTTTTCTGATGACGGTCTTAGTCTTCTTGCTACATTGATTGGTACGCCAAAAATGCCAGATGCTTATACTAGCCAAATGTGCAAGGAATCATGGGTCCGCAGTAGTTTTGCTAGGTGATTGATTGAAGTTAAGGCAGATGTGGTATTTAGGGATAACCTAACTGTTGAAATACCCCTACTTGATGGGTCGGGTTCGACTATTGAGAAGATATGGGTTGAATACGAGTGGAAACCTCCTCGATGTGATACGTGTTAGATCTTTGGTCATACTCTTGTTGATTGTCCAAAATCTGTTTTACCCCCTATTCAGCCTACTAAGAGTGTTAATGATGGTTTTCAAACTGTCAACAACAAGAAGAAGGGTAAGCAAGGTGGTCCAACTGCTTTGGGTCAAAGAGGGTTTACGAAACCTAATGTGGGTAAAAAGTTCCAATATCAACCCAAAAAGCCTCTTGCTGAACCTAAGCAAGTCGATGTCACTAAGAAAAAGGTTGTTGATGTACCTAGTATGAGTGAAACGAAAGTTGCTACATCAAATAAATTTGATGCCCTTAGTATGGATGATACTGATGACTTTGGTATTTCTACTAAGGAAATGAATAAGGATGTGGATGCTGGTAGTACAATGGAAGAAAAGAAGAATGAGTCTCCAAAGACTAATGATACATTGCATGAACCGCTTGTGAGTGATTCAATGGAAGCTAACGAGGTTGGTCCTACCCCTATTGTTGAAAAAATTGGGGAGTTTGAAAAGATTCTTATTAATGGGAAAGCTACTCTTGTAGATGATGATGGTAATCCTATTAAAAAGGTTATTTATCCCGGTAATAAAAAGGATTTACGTCTACTTCTTCTACTAAGAGGGTTAACCCATTCTCTAAGGTGGGAGAGATCGTTGATTCTGACAATAATGAAGAGGAGGTTGTGAATACTTTTGATGAATCAATGAACCTATTTGGTGGTGGTCATGATCGTGAAGATGATTATGATGACTATGCGGATCAGGTTTACGATCTTTCAGGGAATTTGGATGCTTTTTATAACACGTATGGTATCAAGCTCCAAAGCCTTTGTAGGAAGTAATTTTGTTTTCATAGGAGTCTGATGTTATCTTTTGAGCAGTGGTTTATTTTCTTGTTTAGAGAATAGGAAGTATCTTGTTATGTAAGTTTTTCCGCTTATATAACAGGCTGCGATATGGGATTCACTCATATTCTTTGTACTTAAAACGTTTTTTGGAGTAATATATTTATCGGGTCTTTGACCTTTTACCCAAAAAAAAAGTTCCTGCCACTAAACAATTAAAACAATGTTTTAAAAAAATGTCTTGGGATGTATTATAGTTACATAGAGAAAGGTTTCGCAATAGCCAATAGAGGAAGCTTTTTACGAATTGTTAGTCTAGGTTGTTCATTCATATCTAGATCCTCTTCTGTCCCTCCATTCGGCAACTCCCAATCAAACTTATGCAAAAGATTAGCCAGCACATTCTCATTGGTCGCCATTGCAAAAGAAATCCCAGGACAACCTCTTCTTCCAGAACCAAATGGGATCAAATCAAAATCGAGCCCTTTGAAATCTATAGAACAATCCAAGAACCTCTCAGGTCGAAACTCGTTTGGTTCATCCCACACTTTAGGGTCTCTAGCAATGGCCCATGCATTAATAATAACCCTAGTTCCTTTTATAACGTCATAACCCATGATTTGGACATCTTGGCTTGCGACTCGAGGAACCAAGGTAGGGATTGGAGGATGAAGACGTAGAGTTTCTTTTATAACAGCCTTCAAGTACTTCATGTTGTCAACATCGTCTTGGTTTATCTTTTCCTTATCTTTCACAACAGTTCTTATTTCATCCTGAACTTTCTTCAAAACCTTAGGATGTTTCATAAGTTCTGCAAATGCCCATTCTAATATTGTCGCGGTTGTATCTGTTCCAGCCGTATATGCATCCTATAACACAAATAAAATGTTAAAAATGGTAAAGAAAATTTCTAGCTATTCCTATTTTTACATTAATCTTGATGAACTGTTAATTGTATATACGTTTGTTTTAAATATTCATACAATGCTAATCACGCTGGATCAACATTATATTGATTAAAAATACGCCAAATAAATTATTAGGCGCATTGATAAGAATAAAATCCACGAGATGAGATCTACAATTCCTACCAAACCAATTCTAGGAATTAAGAATTCAGGTAAATGTTGATGTTTTGAATATATAATAGAGAGTAGATGTATAGATAACATAAGATACAACAAAATTAATAGATTAGTTAACTGATATGTAACACCAAACAAACAAAATTGTGTTTCACGTTTTACCTGTTCATAACATCATAAATAATTAACTCATAGCAAAACTTGACCTTTTTTGTGACTCAAGTAATCTTGTTTAGAATATAAGTCTATAGATCAATCAGTTACTAATTATTTTCAGCTAGTACCACGATACTTATATAACGGATTCAATATACAAAATAAACAATTATAACAAAATCAAGTATCACATAAACTGTTTATAAATCATTATGGAGTATATAGTTTGTTCTTAAAGGACTTTTTTACAAATCATAATCAATGGTGTATGAATTAATTAAGGAGGGCGATCGAACTTCTGGCAAGTGTTTGGTTAATTAACGAGATAATCACTTAGTGAACATTATTAAGTTTGAGAAATTGTGTTAGATCCTACACTTTGTCGTCAACAAGTGAATGTCGGGTTTTAATTAGATTGAACTAAGGACGAACCCACTTCAGTCGTATAGAGTGAATCACATAAATTACAATACAAATTTCATGATAAAAAAGATCAAGTAAAGATAGAGTTAAGAGAGTTACCAAGAGGAGTGCTTTGAGAGCAACTCTATCTAGAGTCACTCCTATGCTATCATCCTTTTGGATCTTAAGTAATATATCAATGTAGTCTTCTCGCCTACGACCGCCAGTTGAGTGTTTTGTTAGCCGCTCCTCTACCACACCCTCCAAGAACTCGTCCACCTCTCTCGCCACCCTCAAAACTTTAGCATTAAACCCTCTCAATCGATCCATCCACGCGAGCCAGGGAACCATATCCTCCAAGTTAAGACCACCCAATATTTCAAAAAACTCTCTCAACATCTTCTTAAACTTCCTCCCAATTTCCCCTTCATTGTAAGTCCTTCCAAACGTCACCCTGCACACCACATTATTTGTGATAGTAACAAACAAATCACTTAAATCAACCACAGTATTACAAGAATTTTTTAATTTCTCAACCACAATAGCTATCTCCTCATCCCTCACTTCACTACTAGCTTCGACATTCTTATTGCTTAACATATGGACAACCATTATGCTCTTTATTTGCCTCCAATACTCGCCATAAGGCGCTACCGAGACTTCTTTAAGATCATAGAGGAGATGCTTCCACATTTTAACGTCGGGTCTATTTGCAAATAGAAGATCTTTAGTTTTCATGATCTCTCGTGCTGCTTCAGCTGATGAGACCACTAGGGTTGGGACGGAGCCTAGGTGGATCAGCATGAGCGGACCACCGTGGGTTTTGGATAGTGAATGGAGCGAATGGTGGAGGAGTCACTACTACAAAAATGAGCTTGGTTCTATGGACTTTTTAGACCGGTTTCGCCACCTGTTTAAAAGGGGGTGGTCTAAAAGACTTAAACTCATTTAGACCGGTTTGAGCACCGGTCTAAAAGACTATTTATTTGGACCGGTTGGTTTCATTTCCACCGGTCTAAAAGGTATTTTTTAATATAAAAAAAATTTCTTCAAGAATCAGCAGTTTGGTTATGATGATAAGCTGTTGTAGTTCACGAGCTGTAAAAACACCTTTGTAAAATTGTTTGAGGAAAATGCCTAAATAACTGAAAACACTTTTTGTAAAACGCCTACAACAACTTAACCAACTTCAATGAACAACCACAGCCACCACCAACAACAAATAACAAAAATAAACAAAAAGATCTCAGTTCTTCTCTTTCGAATGTACAATAACAGATCTTACAAATACTCAAAGAGAACTTCATCATAGATCTATATTTTTTAGTTGAAAACCAAAACCAAAAAGATTTTGGGTTGTATTAATTTCAAGAAAAGAATCTTTAAAGATACACACAAACCCATCATTGATCTTTAACAACAAACAAAGAAATAATTTCGAGCAAAAAAAAAAGACTTACCCAAGACATGGTTTTCAAGATCTTGGTATCTTCGAAAAAGAAACAAGGATAGAAAGGGTTGTTTGAGATTCGTGAATAAAAAAGAAACACAAAGGCAGATTTGATTATTATTATTTTGTGTGGTTTGTGTGATTCATAGAAAGATTAAAAGGAGTAATTTGGGTTTTGTGTTGTTCAATGATTTCAAAATAAATAAAAGAGGTATTTCAGTTTGTAATACTCATAACGGATGTGGTGATTCTTAAATGATTCTTAAATGAAAGAAACTTATGGTGTGCTTCATTGATGTGTTGAAAATAGAAAAGAAAGTGTGGAAACAAGTGTAAAAGTAAGTAGAGAAAGAAGATTAAAGAAGAGAGAAACAAAAACAGGTTTGAAATTTTGGAATGTGCGGACAAATTTTGATGAAAATTTTAAATCCCGCCAAGACTTTTAGACAGGTTCATATGATATCCACCGGTCCAACAGTGAAAATACATTTAGACCTGTGGCACTTAAACGCACACGTCTAAAAGAGTAGTCTTTTGAACCGGTTAGTTTGATATTCACCGGTCTAAATGTAAAATTCACATTTAGACCCGTTGAAATCATATACACCGGTCTAAAAGACGTCCGGGGATCTTTTGGACCTGTGATTTTGGTAGAAGGTCTTTATGTGGAGGTCCAAATGATCCTTTTTGTAGTAGTGAGTGGTTCAATCTGGTGGAGGTTGCCGATAATTGGGAATCTTGGTGGTGAAGGTGGTAGGTTTTTGGAAAAAAGCTATAAATTCATAACGTACTTTACAAAAAAACTCATTATGCTCTATCTACTTCATTTATTGTCATAATACATAACCGTTTTCATTTTATTAGGTTATTTTCGTCGTTTTATCCGTTTTAGTAAATCGTCCATTTTATCCGTTTTCATTTTAATATGTCCGGATAAAACATATAAAACGGATAAAACCGTTTTGACATGGATAATAAAAGCGGTTTTATCTGCTTTTATCCGTTAAAATGGGCGATTTACTAAAACGATAAAAAAGATGTAAAATAACCGAATAAATGAAACGGTTATATATTATGACAATAAGTGAGTAGATAGATAAGATAATGATTTTTTCAGAAAGACGTTATAATTTATGCTTTATCTAGGTTTTCTTGGTGGAAGATCTATTAAAGAAGTGTAACTTAATGAGGAAAAAGATTAAGAGTAACAATGCTGGAGCATACACTAAAGATTCCATTGTTTCTTCTTGAATGAAGCTGGACTTATTTTGTGAACATGGCCTAGTTATTGGTGATACTTTATAGATGAACAATGAATTAAAAAAAAAAAAAAAAAAAAAAAAAAAGAAAAAAAAAAGAGCAAAATAATTATTAAGAATTGTTTCCGCGTTTCAACATATGGAACTTAATATCTTTTAATTTGTTTGATCATTTTTTTAATGGATCTTATTGCCAATTGGACTACTAATATATATGGCGCTTCAGAAATAGACGGATTCCTTACTTGAAACCTCCAAAGAAAGACACCTTCAAAGCAGAAATCAAAACTCTTTCTTTCTCGTGGATTACGTCACTACAAGAAAATGAAGCTATTGCAGCATTTTAGAAGCGACACTTTTGGAAATTGTTGCCTTTTAGACTTCAATAATAATAAAGCAACATTTTACTATGTAAGTGTTGCATTTAAGGATCTAACGCAACATTGTTTTATGAGTGTTGCATTCATTAGAAATAAAATACAACACTTTATAAAAGTGTTGCACTTTTTAAAAGAAAATTACAACACTTTGGTTCAAAATGTTGCAAATCTTATTCAATCACGCAACATTTCTAGAAGTGTTGCACAACATTTAGAAAAGTGTTGCGTTCACATACATTTTAAATTAAGGGCACTTAGGTTTTTTGCCAACATTTAAGAGTTTCTAATGAACGTTTTGGAGAACCTCCCTACATGTAGGCTACTGCACTTGTCGTATTTTGGGTTTCTAATACACAAAAGCTATGTCTATCATATTGATCATTGTAATTATTATTTAGTAACGCACGCTTTTTAAGTGCATACAATTATAAGATAAAAAAAGGTTATAATTTCTATTTGACACTTTAAGGCTAGTCATAAGATTGCAAATATTTATGAAAAAAGTGAAACTTTCACTACAACAGACATGGATTCATATGACGCCAATAATCTTCATGCACCATCAACTGCATTAGGTGTAACATACATGTCATTTCCATAACAAAACTTGATAAGTTAACATCATTTAAAAAAAAAAGTCTTTTAAATTTTGTTACATGGAAAATGCATCAACAGGAAATAAAAGTAGAACTGGTCTAAAGACATAATGCATCATCATCATGCTCCATCAACTGCATTTGCAGTTTCGACAATTTTTGCAATCATGTGTAGTTTGAGAAGCAAGCACGAAACAAATCCTTTCTAGTTAGCTCACTCCCTGTTAAAGATTTCTGTTTGAACAAAATATATAATCTCAATACATATGCATATTTTACATCATGAGCTACACAATAAGATATAATTACCTTTAGTTCTTCACGCACCGTGGCATAACTTTTGTTACCCGTAACTTGACCATATTCTTTTTTGCGCGATTGTCCTTAGTTTTTTCAGCTACTCTCTAAAGTAGGAAATGAATAATCATGAATAAGCAGCCTAAACATTGCATAGAAAAAAGTCCACCTATATATGCAGACAACAAAAGTATATATATGCAAAAAAAACATGCTCAAATGTATAGCTGTGAAGACTTTTTAAGTTCTAAACAACGCCATGTTTCATTTTTAACAAATGTGGAATAAACAATGGATTGTATGATCGAGTATGAACTTTAAAGAAGTGTTTATACAAGTTACATTTTGTAAAATAAATAAATAAATAAATAAATAAAGACTTACATTTTGTAAACAGATACTAAGATACAACAAGGCTGATAAATCACTACTACAAATTAGGCAATAGAGACCTCCTCATGGAGACCCCTTTCAAATAAAAAGGACTCCAAAAGTTCCATTCATCCGCTCAAATTTTCTGAGACCCGCTCTAAGCATAATACCCGGTTTAGATATAAAAATAAAATAAAGTCCGGTTATTTTGGAAAAAATCGGCCTCTCTTTAAAATAATCAAGACCGGTATAATTTTGGGGAACCGGCCTGTATCAACCAAAAGATTATGGACCGGGTTTCATCAACCAACCGGCTTATATCTCACGAAAATTTTGAACCCAGTACATTTCCCTCTTATACCAAATCAAATATTTTCAGCCCTATACTTTTCCCTCTTTATGTTCCCCCTCACAAAACCCTAACACACTTACCCACAGCCGCTGCTCCTTCTCCAAGTACTCACCACCACCCCGGTGATCCTATATTTTGAGTATGTAATGTTAAATGATGTTTGGTACATTTTTTTTTTGGTTTTGCTTTTGAGGTTTATTAATCTGAATAATGTACAGTAGCTGTTTATGGTTACGGGTATAAAAATTGTAACATTTAGTTCTTAACTTGTTTCTAGATGTTAAATTCTTAATAATAACTATATTAGTATGTGATGAATAGTTGTGAATCGTGGTTTTCAAGTAATAAAGAGTAAGAAAGAATGGAAATTGTGGTAATGTTGTTATCATATCATTATACTGTGTGTTGCTAAGCTGGGGTTACTTACGTACTTACAGGGAATCCACAGAGGGTATGTGATAATACTTTGCTATGGATGTTTGAGATGCTACTTACATAAAAGGTTGAAACTGGTTTGATCATGGAGCTGGTCGATAAGGAATTAAAGATTTTGTAATACCGTGCGTTTTTCTCATGGAGCTGGTCGGTAAGGAATTAAAGATTCTGTACCACCATGCATTTTTCTCTTGAAGCTAACTGATAAAGATCAATAATTGATAAGATAGCCGAATGATCTTTATACGCATATACCACTAATCAAGAGGCATAGGCTTTAACTCAGCTCATGTCTTAGCAAAAAAGTGTTTCCAAGTATCGTTTGTGCAACAAATTGTTTACAACTTTCGGTAGGGTTTCAGTAGTTTTAGCTAAGAGCTTACACATCTATATGATACATTTAATGCAGAGGTGACGAATTCGACATGTACACTTGTGATGTTTTTTAGTTGGCTAGAACTTAATATTACTCGTAGACTTATTACTCATGATTTGTGGGGCTGTTTGGGTTTGCTTATTGATTACACTTTTAAGGGCTGTTTGGGTTTGCTTATTAAAAGTGCTACTATTAGTTTCAATAAGCAATCCTAAGCGGCTCCATTTTTATATTAAAAAAAAAAAAGCATAGAGACAGGTTTTTTATCTTAACATACCATCAATTTGCATACCTTAGAGTTTTTTTTGTTCCATGTCCTAACAAGCTTTTTCCAGTCACGGAGGCGCACTTGTTTTGGCTTGGAATTTACTTGTTCATCAAATGACAAAGATGGATCATAATAGCCTTCCTTGACTCTAGCCCTCCAACTCTTCACATTCTTCCCAAAGGAATTTAGAATCCAATTATCAGAACCTCGGGGAAGATCAAACCTATCCTTAAAAATAAAAGAAAAAAAAATGTAATTACATGTGGAAACTTACACTAGTTAGTTAAGTATGAATGTTTTCTAACATACGTTTAAGATGTCTAGCAAAGCTTGTTTCTTGGCAATGCCAACTTTAGGCCATGGTTTGTGAAGCGGACAATACTTTCCACTCTTTACAAGGGATCGTATGAAATGGCTCAACTTGTTGCTTGTTTTCTTATCAACGGGTTGTCCATTTCCGTTGAATGAAACACTAACACGATCACCATCAGGTTATGCCCAGATTTTTTGCATAGATGTTTGTCCTCTAACTTTTCTGCGTCCAATCACTTGTACTATAAAGAAATGATTGGAATCAATAAATCTTGTGAACGAGTAAAGGATTATATTGAACCATATAAACACACAACATGCATAAATACAATATACCTTCGCCGTCATCAGATTGATTTAAGCCCAACTCAAGTACATCCTCAGCTTGTTGGATATTATTGCAGATTCTAATGCTAATTCTATTATCCATCCTCGACGACATTACCAAAAGATAGCTGAAAATAAAGAGACTATTAAAATTGCATATAAAATGTTACCTTTCACATTAAACGAGCCTTTTTCATACTATATCACATTTACCATTTACTCATTGCAAGTTCTACCTTAGTGACAAAGACACTACTCCATCAATTAAAACATTGTTAGTACATATTAAATGAACAACGGTTGGTGTTGTTTAGTAATGAGTCATAGCAACCGTAATAATACTCTATCTTTCTGGAAGGATTGCTACAAGTTTTGACCTCAATGTCATTGCAACTATTTTCTCTATGCACGCTTTGATCTTGTGAAGGGATTGTTTTAAGGATAATCTTTGCATCTTTTAATAGTTGTAGCACTTTGGGTTTCACATGTTGTAGCACTTTGGGTTGAGGGACACTTGCAAATAGCACTTTGTTGTAGCACTTTGTAGCACTTTGTCTCAGATTACCAGAAAGCTCATTGTAGGTAATCACAATGCGACCATCCTTGCAAACAAAAATTGGTCATTTCAGAGTATAGCTTTATAGCACCACAATGACGACAATTTGTACTTGAGGGGGGAGTGCGTTAGCTGTTTGCGGGATAGAATGCAAAGTGTCTCTCCCTGGCTTAGTAGCATAGGCAACTACTCAAGATAGCCATTATTTCCTGGTTTAGTTAATTCTAATATCAATAGCAGAATGATTGTTTTGTGTTTGTTTGCAGTGCTTCAAACTGTTTGGATATGGGCATGTTGTATAAGTAAAGGGTCACGAGATGGAACCGATGTGTGAATGTTTTTCCTAACACAAGGATGTTGAATTTTTAACCTTTTTTCTTTTCAGTTTCCATCTTTTTTTATTGAAGCAATTAGAGAAGTAACAGGTCTAACCAACATAGAAATAAGAGCATATACCCATTTTTACTGTTAAAAATGAGAGCAGAACCAATTAGCAGATAAGTTAGATAACACAAAGGGAACCAACAAACAGAGGCTACTATCATCGTTTATTTTGTTACATGAATTAAGACGAAATAATTCCCCAATATTCATTGAATATACGTATAAAAACGCAGACATAAACTCATATAACAGAATTTATTGCTAAAATTCCATTTAGACATTTTAACAAACACTTGGCACTCACAATTTGCAAATGTGTAAGTAGCAAACAAAGACAACCAAGAAATGAAATTTACTATGCAACAAACAGTGAATGGAGAGATATATATACCCTGTTTTGTTCGTAGGTGACTTGCTTGTTGCCGGTTTGTCCACTCAAAATATGACTAGGTGTATATTGAGAAGAAGTCTAGTAAACCACCCAAAATCATCAAACTGTAAGTGATGGTAAGTGGTGACGCTGTCAGAATGGTGGTGTTTGTGGGTTATCATGGTTTGGACCCTTGTATGTGGCTGAGAATGGAGCTGAACAAACGTGGTGTCTAACTGCCAACTATGGGTGTGAATAATTTGGCGGGCATTTACTTTGGCGGGGAAATTAGCGGGCTATGAAATGACCATCAAATTACATTTTGGCGGGCTTTTTACATGGACTCTTTAAGTCTTATACCAATTACAATAAGTTGAATAATTTGTTAGAAAAATTTATGACACTCCCACTTTGTGTAGTTTACAATATTAGAAGAAAATAAATATATATATTAGCTACAATTTTTGTCTAGTCAATTGGCTATAATTTATGTTATAAATTGTGGGCCTTGAGTCCTTTTGTAAGTTCCGAGTCTTTTTTGAGGTCCATGAATCATTTCTTGTGTATATTATAACCAATTGGCTACAAAAATTATAGCCAAACTATCCTTTTAGAAAAAATAGAGTCATGAGTTGTAACAATGGGAACAATCACACGCAAATGACATTGCTTAATTATGGTTATGGATGATTGTTTTGTCCACGCTTCACTAGAGTCATCTATGTGTATTAATGTTATGGTCATATATTATATAAAGTTGTTTTTCTCGATTAATGAAAAGTTCATTATCTAGTCCAAAGACACAATTTTTTAAGAAATATAAGAACTATAACATAAACATGGATATGCCAAATATTATTAATGTCTAAACAATTCACATTATGTTTTAAGGTAATTATGTAAATTTATTATAAGTTTATCTCTTTGTTAAGATTGCAAGTATCTAATCATAATTTATGTCAAAACATTTTCGATTAAATTCTAAGTATTTTCTGTTTGATATGTATACATATGTGCCGGTTTTACATTCTAAAATGTGATATAGATGCTTGTAAGCAAACTTATGCCGAAGTCCACATTAAGTTTGTTTGATTGAATAATTGGTCCCTATAATGTGGTTCCCTATAATTGAGAACTTCCTCTCAATTCTCATATTGCTTGCACTTAGCTCGAGTGGAGTTTGGTATTTGCACACGAAAAAACAATGATAAATTTTCCACATCGTATGGCAGGCAAACAATATCCTAGTAGGATATTAATCTCTATCACATGACATCCTGAGAATGTAAGAATATGTTCACTCATATGTTGTTAAGATGTGGTGTATATTGAAAATTTAGGAGACTCTTTCATGGTTCAGTGAGATTGTGCATATGAAAAACATTTGTACTATAAAAGCGTTAACTTTTAATTCGTTTGAAATTAAAGGGTCCCTTTGTATAGATGGAAAGCCGACATTGAGCCCAATGTCGTGACAACCAACCATAGGGGTACCCAACAAATTCTAATATGCTAGACGTTTGGACCCTTAATATTGAATTTACACGTATTTTTGTTATTTTCCATTTTAGTTGTGATTTTTAATGTTTTTTTTTAAAGGAAATATATGCTAAACTACATGGGCCCGAGCATAACAAACCAATGAACCGACCCTAGGACACATGGATATCCCAAGGTGATTGAATGTCCAACATACTAAGATATGACACAGATTAGAAAACAATCACAACACACGACCTAACACATGAAACATAACCAGTTGGAACACTATCTAACCAGGTAGTGGCGCGGTGCCACTACGAATAATTAGTACGACAAGATTGACGAAAACACTCCCAACTTGTATGATTACCACCGGTGAAAACCCATAATAAAATCGCTAATGCCTCGACACTTGCTTCACTGACCCTTGATCATGTGATTTTTAGGATTTACCGAGGTCACAAAAATATTTAGCCGAAGTCCATCAATATTTTCTTGTTGGTTATTAATTATGATATTTTTCCACCTACTAGAAACCAGTATAGGCGGGTGATGGTGTTTATAGGATGTAGTCGGTTATGTCTGGGTTTATTCAGGTCGGGTCTATTGGGGTAAGTAAAAAAACACATTTGAACCAGACATATTAAGATTAAATGTATTAATGAACCAATACTTTTAACATACGTAAAACGACTAATATTGACTCAATTAGGTGTTTTTTGCTTATGTCATGGTCTTGACTTAATAGGTTGTAATTGTAGTGGCTTAACACACATGGGTCTCACGCGAGTTATACTCCCATTACAAACCGCCTAATGCTTTTATATTTTATGTATCTTTTTTACCGATTAATTAGTTTGTTTTAGCTCACTCCATAAAACCACCATGATCGAAAACGACAAGCCATCAATCATTATGGATTTTAAGGCTATGGTGAGTGGCGTCGGTGAATTTGCAACTAGAAGTATTTGGATTTGGGATGTCACATAAGTATCCAAGACCCTTATTAGTTAGCCAACATCATAAGTATTCTAGACAGCCAACATTTGTTGGATATGGGCCGAACTTAATAATTACCCATTCTCGATATTTAGTGGTAAACAAACATAGTTGAATGACTTAAACCATTTTGAATTGGATTTAGTAATTTGGGTTATTAATGAACATGTTGCTTAACTTTTTTAAAAGAAAATGTACATATGAAATTTGTGGTTTAACCGGCTTGTGTTGGATTTAAGTACCTTTTAAGACAAATGCATGCGATAGTTGTATTTATATATTTTTAGATTTTCAGTTTTCTCTTAAAAAAATTAGCAAGTTTTATTGTTTGGCTAATTTGTCACGACTATATATATTTGTGAGGTTCGGTTATCTTGTTGTTCTGTTTATTCGGTTTTCACTTTGCCAAAAGCATAACCCAACCAAAAATCGAATATTTAATTCGGTTAGATTCGGTTTTGACCAATTCGATTCGGTTACAAATGCGGTGCAGTTTTTTTGATTTGATTCGATTTTGGTTTTCAATTTTTGTGAGTCAAGCCCCGAATCTTTTATAGTTATAGTAATTTGATTTTAATTGTTAATTAATGTAAACAAATAATAAACAAAATTTTTGAAATCCGTAAATTTATTGTCAAAATGAACATAATAAACGAAAATACATGATTCACTTGAAAATTTTATTTCAGGGTACTTGTCGCCGCAACGCGCGGGTACCCTGCATTAAATGTCACTAATACAAATAATAAAGCACATTATACAAATATTAAAGCCCGAACGGGCATCGAGCAAAATGGGCTTGTGCCCGAACAAGCAACGGCCAAACGGGCTCGAGCCTGAACGGGCACGGGCTAAAAGGCTCGAGCCCGAACGGGCACGGGCTAAAAGGCTCGAGCCAGAACGGGCACGGGCTAAATGAAATTCTTGATATCCGTAAATTTATTGTCAAAAAAAAAAATAATAAACTAAAATACACGATTTACCGGAAAAATTTATTTCAGGGTACCCACCGCCACAATGCGCGGGTACCCACATAAACTTAAACTTAACCAAACACCCCCTAACATAGATACATATAAATAGTTAAATACTCACTAATAATTCTTGTTTGATAACAGTTAACAAACTGCTCCGATAAATCCCCAATCTTCCTAATCGCAAATCTATACCACCCTCACTCATTGAATAGTGAACAAATACCAATTGAGCATATACCCCATCACCCCTATCTGTTTCTAATTAGCAATTCACCTTGTGGGGCCTCATTTTTGTCGCTATCAAAGGTAAACAACTGAAATGTCTATTATGTGTGTTAATGTTATGATAATTGTTCGATTTTGAGTAAATGGGTAAAATTTTGATTTGTTTGGTGTTCTAGTTGAAGCGGACTGTGCTAGTCTAATAAGATTTTGACTATTAGTTGCTAATCTATAATCAATTTTTATTCCTAATTTGAATTTAGCAATGTGCTTTTTTGTGTTTTATGAGATACTGTCATAACTTGGGATACAATCACGTTATTTTATCTTTTACCTTTATAAAGAAATAAATGTTTTTCGAATTAATAGAACTGTTATGAGATTTTGCATGTTAGTTACCTTTTGTATAGGCATAATTTGTACTAACCATCTTGGTAGACCATACACCCTTGAAGTAGCTTGTAGAGAACCACTAAGTGATTCAGACTCTAGTAGTCAATGATATAGGTACTTTGTGGTGTAAAAAAGCATATGTTTTGTTCAGGAAGAAATGTGCTAACTTAGCATAGTTTTAACATCAAGCAATAAAACTACTGAACAAATAAAATTACATGACTTTCAGTAACTTTCCCCCCGCCCCCCTCTGATTAGGATTAGGATTAGGATGTAAAAGGTTGGCCTGTTTATTAGAATGTTGTATCATCAAATTATAGAACTTTCATTTGGTGTAGGCCGTAGCGCGCTGTTGAACTATTGTCACTATTTTGGTCCTTTGCACTTGGTGTAAGGTTATGTAGATCCAAATTAGGAACAAGTGTTATCCGGCCCAAAATGTAGTTCAACTAATTAGTGTAAATAGGAGTGCTGAATAGGACAAGTAATACAACTCTATCATGTGACAATCGGTTTTATCGCAACTAGGTTTGAACCGATTATCCGAAGGCATAAGCAGTAGTATATTCAAACACTAGAAACTGTTTCAAAAACATATCCAAACACCTGTCTTCATTTTATCTATTTTTGAAGTAACATAGTTATCTGAAGCATACATTTCGGATGATATGATCTCTCTTTTGGTGATTTGAGAAAAACACAATCAGACAATATTACCATAAAGTTTGTGCATTTTTAATTGAGATGTCACTTTTGGATGAAGGAACACTCGATCAATGACAACTTATGTTCCAACATTCACCATTCAGTTTTGTTGGATGTAAATCATCGAAAGTGGTAGATACACATCCGGATGACATGCACTTTTTTTGGAACCAGTGGATATTGATATAGCAGCTGGGCACCATTCATTTTCATTTTCATTCAGGAAAGAGTTTTCCTTATGGCATTTCAAGCACCAATCTCTGTTTGAAAATGGAAAACGATTTTGCGAGAATTGTTCAATTTGTGGAACTGGGCAGTCCTAGACATATTAGGCGCTGAGCTTTACACTATATTGATATTACACTATATTGATTTTTTTTACTTATATTATTGCTATGTAGTTTAGTGATCTATTTTTCGGCTAATAGTTTTATCTTAAATTATTTTGGAATGTACTTTATTGTAGAGATTTGGTCGTCTTCTATTTGGATATTTGTATGACGGTGTAAACTAACAATATTTTCTATCGTTTTCGTTTGGACCAGGCAACATCGTTTCATAGTACTTCAAGCCGGAGATTTGCAAAGATGAACTCAAGATGTCTAGGGTTACATGTTGCTTTTTTCTTTTGTTCACTAGTAGTTTTATGTTGTTTATCTTACGTTAAACAATTTTGTCAAATTACACAACGATGTTATCTACGGTATTTTGTTATGTATGTGGTTGAACAAATGTTAATTATCAATGTATTATCAGACCTTTTCCAAGAATGCGTTTGACACAAATATAACATGTTTAGCATTGTATTGTGTGAAACAAAAGTGTTACTAATCATTTATAAAAGTGTCACTCGAAAAGAACTAGCAGTGTTGCGTTTCAAAGAATAAAGAGTTGCAAATTTAGTTTTAATAATGAGAAAATGTTGCACTTGAATCTAAAAGTGTTGTGGTTGTGTGAAAGAATGTTGCATTTCATTTTGAAAAGTGTTGCACTTAAGCTTAAAATTGTTGCATTATAATGTAAAAAGTGTTGCACTTTGTTATAGAGAGTGTTGCTTTTTATTGTAATAAGTGTTGCAATTGAGTGTGAAAGTGTTACAATTAAGTATAAAAAGTGTTGTGATTGAGTATAAAAAGTGTTGCACTTTAAAGTATCACATTTGGTAAATATAGGCAACACATTCAAAAAATGTTGCACATTCCAATTGAAAGTGTCGCTTATACCTAAGGCAACGTTGCATAACGTAGCACTTGATAAAGTGTCACATTATGCATAATGCAACATTTTAAACACATAATACAACACTTCATCAATGTCGCTTTAACTTCATTTTGTAGTAGTGCGTATAGAAACAAATATGGATCTATGAATCTGTGATCCTATATTTGCATGTAACAAAATCTTGTAAATTACCCCATCTCAAGCTTCTTACTTGGGTTATAAATAAAATCTTGCCATTAAAAAAAATTATACATGTATATGCATAATAATAAGCACATGCATAGCACAAATACGGTCACCATTGACCATTGCTCTTACTTGTTTTGGTTTTAGATTACAAAAGACAACAAGCGAGCCCAAAACAACATAAAGGGATTTAATCGGAAAACTTCGTTACTATCCGTACGTGTTTGGTTCACGGAATTTTTAGGATTCTGATAAAATTGGAAAATGATTCCATTTTATAACGTGTTTAGTTGTCAGATTTAAGGAATTCAGAATCTAAATTACATTCCATAATGTGTTTAGTTGTCAAATAAAATGGAATGTAAATTCTTCAAAATATCATTTCTGTGAAATTCAACCTTCCATAGCTAAATGGGAGGAATGTTTACAATTCCATAGAATTCGTTTTCTTTATCTTCAAAAATCAATTATTATTATTATTATTATTATTATTATTATTATTATTTTAATATTTTTATTACTATTCCACAAATATTATTATTACTATTATTATTATTAATTATTATTATTATTATTATTATTATTATTAATTTTATTATTATTTTTTAGGTTATAATTTAATTTAAATAAAAGTAAAAATATTTAATATAATTTGTTTTTTCTCATTTCATTTTTTTCCAACCAAACAAGTCTTCGTTTTGCAAATTCGAATGCCTTCAGATTTCAAATCCTCAACATTATATTTTACCAAGGTGGAAGTTCCCTTTTACCCAAAAAAAAAATCCTCAACAGTCTTGTTCATTAACATTTCAATCCTTCACATTCCAATTCTATAGATAGATTCCAATTCCATCATTTATGTCATAGGATCCAAAAGGTGGATTGCACAATGGCATCGAATATGGTGGTGAGTGTCGGAGAAAAGGTTAAGCAACTTGAGAGTGACAACATATGATTGATAGCATAACTGTTAAGAACTCAATCTAGCTCTTGAGATTTGATGTTTCTTGTGAAATAATAGGTTATTAAGAGGTTGATCGAAT
The DNA here is from genome assembly GCA_022545495.1 of Chrysanthemum lavandulifolium. Taxonomy (NCBI): domain Eukaryota; kingdom Viridiplantae; phylum Streptophyta; class Magnoliopsida; order Asterales; family Asteraceae; genus Chrysanthemum; species Chrysanthemum lavandulifolium. The sequence continues at coordinate 219,645,642 of CM040244.1, forward strand.
GAGTGAATTTTGATAGATCTTTAACTTGTTTAATCTCTAATTTAGTTTTTAAGTGTACATTGTTTACCCCTTTGATAGACTATAAAAAATAAAAATAAAAATCCGTCTTTAAGTAAAATGGAAAATATATACGCGACTTCCATAATTTATATATGAACAAGGTGAAGAAACCCGCCGCGTTGTGGCGCACCACTGCTAGTAGTTTATTAGTACTAAAAAATGAACAACATATAAGTTGAACAGCAGAATATTATAAATCCACTATCGTAAAGCTAACTTACATAAGTGCTAACTTGATGACTTAAAAAGAACACCTATTATCACCTACACTTGTAATTCTAGTAACACCAATTATCATATGTATATAATATCATACAAACATGAAAGTGGAAGGACCAAGAACATGTCTGTTAAGTTTAAGGTAAGTTGTGGCCATGTCTGCATTAACTACTGCGGTCAACGACAGTGCAAAGTTCGTAGAATAGCAGCCAGGTGGTTCTTTATATATTCTCTTCTTGAAAAACTCAGTGTGTTGTGATATGCTCCTGCTGCAAAGATTCCCTTTACTGATAGAAGGGCATTCATTTGTTGCTACAGTTTCAAACCTTCTTCTATTTTTTCCTAAGCGATGACAAAATGATACAGATGCAAAAAATTCAATTAGACCTAAATATCAAGAATGGGAGATGGACCATACCTTCGGATAAATGACAAAAAGAGTACAATAGCAGCATAGAGCATCGTCACGATTCCCGTTATACTTTATTTGGACACCGCCACCTTCCACTCAAATCGAACACTATTATAATACATGGACCAACCCGTATTCAAACTCAGTATTCAAAATAAGGGACGACAGAATGATATAGAAAATTCAAACTCAAATTGAACACTATTATAATAGATTAACCAACCCTTATAGTTGATGAACCAACCCCAATAAGATTAAAATTTATAAGCAAAGATGAACAAATGAATCAAAGATTCGAAGCACGATACGAATGTGATAAAAGCATGTTGATGTCTAGGCAAACAAATAGCAGGACTACTATGAACAGTTACCTACCAGCATTCTGCAGCACCAAAGGAGTGTTTGGGAATGCTTTTTAGAAATTGAAAGTGCTTATGCTATTGAAATGCATAGAAGCTTACCAATCAATCAAGTCTAATAAGTAATAAGCACCACCAAACCGCGTATTTTTACCCCTCAAATAAGTAGATAACCATATGGAATGTGCATATATCCAACCACATCCGCAACTGTTACAAATGACCATACTAATGAATATAGTTTCATCTCAATCAACACCCAAAACATCAAATAAATTGAAGTTTTTTGCCCCAATTTTCTGTATGCCATTCACTTTCTTGACTTTACAAAACTTCACATCTTCTAATCATGTTACTACTAATGGAGTGTTTGGGAATGCTTTTTAGGTAATCACATAATTATCGAACTATGTAAATGCAAAGTAGACGTCATTGTAAATAGTGTCAGCGTATCACCTTGCAATGGTTGTTTCCCCTTGTCAGAGCTTTGTCGGCGCACGTAATGTGAGTGGCTGGGAAAGTTTTCGGATTCCCCAGCAATCTGTCTTAAACAGCTGTTACTCATTCGGCCAACCGTTGCAGTAGCTATATTAATGGGCTTCTGCTGAACGGTTCCCGAGAGAGAATCCAATGTCAGCGGGCCAGATGCTGCAGGTATATGAATTATTATAAGAGGATACTGTAACTTTGTAGATAACTATGGCCGGGAGAAACTGTTACCGTAAAAATTTGATGGTCACCTTGGGACAACCGAGTTATATTGGTGTGACATTGTGGAAGGTCTTTGCAAAAGACATTTTCAACTATGGTACCGTCCTGGTATGATGCCTGTTGACTACCTACAGTTGACATAAACCGCACATAAAAACCATTATCGAATCACACGTTAGCTAAAAAAGAAGGTAAGTAAATGACTTACCCTTACCCCAACGTTCCTTCTACAATTGTTGGCAAATTTTCAACATGTTTCCATACGCTAGTGTAGCTATATCATCATGGGCATCGACTTTCCTTTTCAAAGCACCATTAGGACAGTTATTCAACGTTATCCTCTCGTTAGCGATAGATGCAGCTTCTGCAGTCGAAGCAGCAACAACCTCAGACGAAGAATAGATGTTATCTGGGCATCTAATGCAGCCTTGCTTTTGGATTTCATGGTTGAAAACAGGCGAACATGTGGAAAACTAGAAGGGGGTTAAATAGTTTTGCCGATTTTAAGTTAGTCTCTAAAAATTTTAGATTCGATGTTATGTGAAATCGTATGGATGAAGATAAAGTATAGATCTAAGAGTAATGAAAGTAAATAAAGTAAAGCAAGAGAAAGAAATGACACAACCGATTTATAGTGGTTCGGCTACAAGCACACCTTCCTTGCCCTACTCCACTCCCCGAGTCACCTACTCGAGATTTCAAGCACTATGTCAACAAACTCCTTCAACTTAGCGGAGAATCCTACACAACGTTGCTTACACCTTTTTTCGGTACAAAGCTAAATACCGAGTCCGTAACACGGAGGACCAAACCAACACGACTATTACACAACAACTATGTGAAATATCAAGTACAAGATCTTTGCTACAGAAATCTTGTGGAGGAACAAATCAATCAAGGACCCCTTGCTTGGATGACTTGTAGTAAGCTCGTGATCTCGCCTTAGAAGGACCTATATGAGAATCACAATAGAAGAAGAAGAACAACTCTCTAGATCAAGTGATATTTTGTTAGAAGAGTAAGAGTATATGAGAGATTTAGAAAGAAGAGGGTGAAGAGAAATGAAGAAATGGATATCTATTTATAGGCAAAACTTGCCTTTGTTCCACGGATCCCATGGATCCTCCCTTAAGGATCCGTCTAGTGTAAAGCTAGGGATCCGTGGGACGCCTCTTTGCCCATGGGTTTTTTGGTTATGGGTCATGGGTCATGGGTTATGGGTTGGTCCATGGGTATTTCTTTAGATACAATGTATCTAATAGATGCAATGCATCTAGCCAAATGAGTATGGGTCAATACCATGGGTTATTGATATGCTCCATGGGTTGTGATTTTTACCCATCCTAATAAACTATTACAGCAAATGATTTACAACAATTTGTATTAAATGAATATATGTAAATGCTTTACAAAAATAACATGTATCCTTATAATTTTACTTATGATAACATTATATTTGTTATCAACAAAACACAAAGAGATCGCAAAATATTAATAAACGTTTTTACGGTTTATTTGTATTAACAATCTCCCCCTTTTTGTTGATGACAAAACATAATGTTATGATGAGTAAAACTTAAGATTAGATGTATGTTTTGTAAGCCTAAGTTTTACTTCTTCTCCCTCTTTTTGTCGAAACAAAAAGTTAACCCAACAAAGAAATAAGATGTGGAAAAATAGTCCACGTATCGCTTACTCCCCCTTGACGGTAGCTCCCTCTAGTTTGGGGCGTCAAGTGAGAAAAAAAATATCCTACAAAGAAACGGTTAGTAGTAACATGCATAAATAATCTTGTGATTGACGAGAATCAAGATTGGGATCCAAGGTATGTAAACAAGGCCTTGTAATAAAACAACAAAATGTAGTGGTATTTATGCCACATACAAGCATGTAAAAGTAAGAACAAGACTTGTTCTTTAAAAATGACTCAAAGAAAATGTTAGGAATTGGAAATTTCATGAGAAAGTGTCGGTCACCCCAATTATAGGCTAGCATATGTTAGCTCGTAGACATGTTGTTATTTACGTTATCTAGTAGTTAATTAGTTAGTTATTAGCTTAGTGCAACACCGTGGAGGAAGGACGGGTCTTTACCCACTGTATGCCTGATCCACAGTCCGTCAGGAGGACGTTTAGTTTGTAACTATAAATACCCCTTCCATCCTTGGAAGGGGTGGCACTCTCAATCTAATCTTTCCTTTTTGTTGAACTTTCTCTCTCTAGTTTCATCCTCTCATCTCTTCATCTCTCTAAAACCATGGCTTTCTTGTATCATCACCATCCAAGGCCACCCGAATCATCATAACACAATATATGTAAGATCCTACAAATGGTATCAGAGCCAAGGTTTTGTGTTTTGATGATTTATTGGGTTTTTATACTTGTTTTAGGCTGTTTTTGTACAAATATTTTGGGTCGGAAATTTTTATGGTTAACAGCGTATAACAGTTTTTTTTAACAAGTTTGTATCTTTTGGTCAAAACAACAAAGTCATCAGGTCTATCAATGTTTTCTATCTGTTTTGTGTCACTTTTATGTCCAAACAGTACCTTTTTATGATTTTGTTTGTACCAGATCTGAAAAATAAAAACTTGTGGTCTTTTCGGTCAGATTTGTTTAGTCAAACAGAGCACAAAAGTCTTTCTTATGCTGGTCTATGATTAAAATGGGTCAAAAGGAAGCTTTTCTTTATGATGTTTTTCTGGGTTTTTATGAAGATGAACGGAAAAAGTGGTCGGAAAACTCATTGGAAAAAGTCAACGAGGGTCAAAACCCTAGTTTTTCTACGCATAAGGAGCATCTTCAGTGATATTTACGCATAACTGTGAAGTTATGCGTAAGGAATGGTTACGCGTAAAAGTCAATGGGTCAAAACCCTAAACTTACACGTAAGGACTTTTACGCGTATGGAATACGCGTAAAAACTAGGTTACGCTTAAGCTTCTTCAGAAATATTACGCATAACTGTGAAGTTATGCGTAGGAAATGCTACGCGTAAGATTTTTACACATAAGCCTTACGCATAAGCCTTACGCATAAGGCTTACGCGTAAGAACCAGGTTACGCCTAAGTCTTTACGCATAAGCTTATGACCAGTTTTACGCTTAAGAAAGAAGTTATGCGTAAAACAGTAATAGACACAAGTTACGCGTAAACTGACACAACCACAAACGCAATATCAAATACCATATACCAACATAGACTCGACCTCAGTTATTCTTATCATCATCAGTCAAGCCAAGAGTCCAACTCTGAAAATAAACACGAAACACACAAGAAGCCGCCACTATGGAAACCCACGTGCAATAACCAACATCAAATCCAACATCACATATTCTCGACCTCATGACTCAAATCAAAATTGAAAAACAAAAACGAAACTAAATACTTGAGATCTCAGATCCGGTTCACGTTTTGTCTTAACAAGATCTTTTTGTGGAACCATGAATCATCATTGATCTATGCCTTATGATACTATCCGAACATAAAGAAAGATAATTAACTAGCAAGTTAATTTCTTTCTTTGGCTCGTACAAACAAACACAATTCATAAAATTACATCAATACCTACCCGAAACCATTTTGAAAATGATCTTGAAGTCCTTTTCGCTGAGTCGTTGGTTAGGATTATGGAGCACACGAAGACAAGGTTCGGATTAGGATGTATTTCGTGATTCGTGTAAAAGTTCGGATTAGGATGGTTTGAGATATGAGATATTCTTTGATGAGGGTAATGAGACACATTGAGATTTATTTGATGCGTGAAGTGAAGTTGAGTGAGATGATTATTGTTTCAGATCTGTGTTGGGAGAAAGTAGATAAAAAGAGGCGGAGTATTTCGTATGGTGTATTTTTAGGGTTAGGGCAACAATAGAAAATCTCTGTTTTATAACCGGATACTTTCACATACATGGGCAGTTGTGCTGAACACATAGATTTGGACGTGGGCTTTGATTTCATGTTGGACGATTGGGCCTTGTTTATGGCCTGCTAGATCTCGTTGAGTGGGCTGATGGATTGAGTACATTAGAAGGTTTAAATTTGTGATGGGCTGAAGCAATCTAACAAAAATGATATCCGAATATGTTTGAAATATATTTGGATGCATCTTTTTGGAAAAAGTGGTATTTTGGTATGACAAGTTTCACGGAAGGATACAAAATTCACGGCTTGAGCGAAAAAGTGAAAAATGACTACGGGGTTTTTGTACGGTGTTATTGAAGCGCAATGATCTCCCATATGTGGTCATTACTATTAGCCGATGAACCACTACATTTTCCCCTAAAACAGATATTCACCGAAACCAAATTTGTCTTTACACATTCAAGCTGACATTGTTTACGGTTTTGTCTTGATTTTGTAAAATCCCGCGAAAGAAACTATTTCTCGGTTTAAATCATAGATTTGTAAAATCCCGTGACAATGGAAACATCCTGGTATTTGTAGAGTGCATTTCCGGATCTATCTTGCGGTTTATTCTTGGTTTTGTAAAATCCCGCGAAAGAAACTATTTCTCGGTTTAAACCATAGAACTGTAAAATCCCGTATTGATGGACCATCCGGAGAAAGGAAGGTGTATTTCGGATCTTATCGATGTTGGTACTACGGTTTCTTCTTGAAGAAGGGATAAAAGGGTGTACTTCATGAATTGGATGTGTGTTTGGATTTTCGTCATGGCGGTTTGGTTATTATATGGTTTTACGGGTTATGTGCTTTTAACCATGGTCGGATGAAACCATTATCATAGTTCACTTAAAACGTCAAAGGAGGCTAGATTTGAGCTTTTAATCGAAGATGTGACAACGGAGTTAATTCAAGATTATTTATTTGAGGTTGAAGTGAAATATCACGAGCGAGTGTACTTAGTATCCGAAGGTATCGGGATGGTTGGATGAAGATTCTTGAGATCCTTGTTCGAGCTTAATCAAAACGAAGACTTGGAAATCTAGTTATTGTTGGGTGTCTTTACCTTTTCTTTTACCACTTGGGGAAATTGGGCTCATACCACCACAAAATAACTATCACTTTAAGGAGTTACGTTGTAGTGCTCGGTGTCACATTCAATTGTGGATTTTCAAGAGGTAATGTCGTCTTATACTTGATGGTTGGTTGGTTGAAGAGTATAGAGTACATAGAGAGTACTTAGAGATGCTAATGGAAATCGGCACCGCTCTTTGTTACATATGTGCAAGTTTAAGTCACAAGTTCGGGTAGTTTACTTCAGGGTCAAATTCATCATATTGGGTTTTCTCCATCAATTGTCACGACAAAGAGCCTACTGAATGATAATGGGGTTGATTACAAGTTTTGCCAAAGAGAGTTGAAAAGAGAGAGATTATGACGTATGAACACATCAGTTCATGCCTCGTACTCTAAAGAAAAGAAAAGTGTACGCTTCAGTGCGCTTTATCTTCTGAAGAAGAGAAATCTTCTTATTATGACCATTCTCATCCACATGCTTCATACTTTTCCATGCGCTTGGTCATCAAGTGAACCGGGCTACCACCGATTGTTTTCTCATTCCACTTGCTCGATTATAATGAAGATGGCGACATCATGTGCTTATTTTGCGGGAGAGAAGTGTGAATAGAACATTCGGTTGATTTTCACTTATTTAATCAAGAATAGAAGTGTGAAATTACTGCATGGTTTCTGAGAATTAATGGTCATACGGCTCTAAACTCATGTAAGAACCGAGCTTCTTCTTATCGGGTCATTTCTACATGGAGTTTCTTCTAAGAGTCGTTGGTTGACATCTTCACGGGCTGATATGATTAAATGACAAAGTGCTTCTAGTTGCTGGGCTGATTTCTTTGATGAACATCTTTCTGTTCTTGTTTGATTGGGAGGGATTTTAGTTAAGGAGATTTGCTACATATAAGGTAATTGGAACGCATTTGGTGAGATGAAGATGTTAACTATCTAATCCCCAATTGGACAATCTTGAAGAAGGTCGAGTCTACAGTCGGTTCTACATTTTCTGCTATATGTTAGAAGACTAAAGACGAGTTGCATATAACGATCTAAATACTTCTTCTTAATTCAAGCATTCATCATAAAGATTGTCGGTTTAGGGGAGAGCACTAATTGGGGGAGGGTGAAATGTATGATTTAATCCCCAATTAGACTTGCTCACACTCTTCAGCAAGTTGATTCTCACAGATATATTTGTGCTAATGGTATTCTTCTAAAAAAATTTCGAGCATTTGGGCTTACAATGTGTTCTCGATTACAAGTGTCAAAACCGGCAAGGGGAAGGAGACACACATCTAAACACAAAGCGAGTAAACTTGATGAACTTAATTCTTCTAAGTGATTGAAGATATCCCGGGAAGACTATTGTCATTACCGCAGAGAAACTCAAGGTTTGACTCATGGTTGGCTTTTAGTGTTATTATTCCAACGACGTGGGGGAAGTGATGTAAAAGATAGTTTCTGAAGATGAAAGAGGTACACAAGTGTGTGATGATTTTGATGTTATCACAATCATCAGGGGAGAGATATTGTGTACATTGGGGATGCTCAGCTGTCTCACTTGAGAGCTTAATCATAATTCAGAGATATAATCACTTATTCCGGAGTTGAAGATCCGCAGAGATAGTCCTCCGCGAGATAATCGGTGATTCGCCCGCTTCTTCAATGTTATCGGTTATTCTCTCTTTGGGCATTCGGTACTTTGGGTTCTTGAGCTTCATAAACTTTCTTGTGGGAGAGAAAAGTATACATCGGGTTATTCTTTGGCTATCGGACTTAACTGCTACTTGATGGTATAAGTTTCTCTGTCTTCTGGTATATGTGTATTCGGGTTGTGAGCTCTAGTCTAAGAGACTGACTGCATCAATTCATCTACTCGGGGGAAGTGGTCTCTTGACACCTTTTGGAATGGATTGCGTCAGACTTCAGTGGTTATGAAATTTGAGAAGATTATTTAAGAGTGGGATGATACGTTGCTGTTCTTGTTGATGATATAACCCCGAACGAAGAATCTCGTTTATCGTTCTTAAAAGGAGCAGCAAGTTCGATGATAATGGTGTGCTTGTTTGTGCACCTGGCTAAGGGAAGCTTGTAAGAAAGCTTTGTATCTGCTCAGCTAAAGGATTTTCGGTTTGGGGGGAAGCTGCCAAAGTCTCACTTTCAAGTGGCTCAATTTCTCTCTTCGATTCAAGAGTCTTGGAAGCTTTGGTGGTGAATGTTTAAGAGATGACGAATTCTATCTTCTACGACGTGCTGCTCGATATCCTTATCTCGGTACTCGTATCATCATCCTCTTAAACTATATCATCGTATCTATCTTTGTATATATTTATCAGAAAACCAAATACAAAATTATAAAACCAGCAAAAACAAAATAGAAAAATATAAAATCAACAAAAAAACCATAAAAATCAGAAAAATTTGAAAAAGACAAAAAATATGTTTTCTCAAGACATGTCTTCTGGTATCGATAACATCTGCGGTCTTAGAAATGTCATTCAATAATGGCACGGGACTTTAGATGAAGTTCGACCAGAAGGTGTAAATATTCTTTTCTTAACATGTCACAAAACTATGGCTTGCAGTTACTTCTGACTGTGACCCGCGCTTAAACAATGGTTTGCTATTATTTCAGATAGCAACCCGTTCTTCAAGAAAGGAAAGTGCTGCGCTAAACCAATTTTCAAATATTTCGTGCACTTATCCTAAAACAAAACAAGGAAAGCATGTCGCCAAAAAGACTGTTGTTCCTACACAAATGTTTTTCCGTCTAAAATTCTTCAGAAAAATATTTGGTGTATTAAAAAATTGGTGGTAAATGAGTTGCTTTAAAAACAATCAGTTTCAGAGTTTTTATAAAATTTGCAAACTCAATCAATGACTTCAGCGCTTTTAAACTTTTCAGTAAAATGAGTCATTGATTGAGGGGGAGAATGTTTTCAAATCTATATCATCTAACAGGCTTTCTTAATTATCCTACGTGCTTAATTAAAAATGATATTTGCCTGTGTCGAAGGACTAGGAATTTAGGATATGATTGTTAGGATTAGATGATTAGAGTTTGATGAACACATAATTCCCATACCTTATATGAACTGATTGATATGTTGAATTGACTTGAATTAGTCGATTGTTGTTTGGGTGATGTCGACCACCATATATCTGTGTGTGTGTTCACTAACGTATGCAGGTATATTGGTATATAAGAATGTTCCCGATCCGGATCCCACATAATATGATGATTGGATGCCGAAAGGAAAGGGTAACTATATCTTGGTTGACAAATGAAGAAAGCGAGCTTAATTGGACTTCAATGGAGAGTTGGCATAAATGCAACGTAAGAGGTCTCACCGCATCGCCAGATGGTTTTCTTCTAAATGATTGAAGAAACGGAGCTTAATTTGACCTCGGTTGGCATTCAAAATGCAACGTAAGAAGAAGTCTCACTTGCATCTGCAGACGGTTTTCTTCAAGCCCTACAAAGAAAACGGAAGCTTCTCAACCACCTAACGTATCTTCGTGCAGGATACCATTTTTAAACAATTTTGAAAATTTGAATAAAATTGTTTTGAAAATGGAAAATATTGTTTTGAAAATAAATTGGACTTAATTTTGAAAATCACCGGACTTTATTTTATCAAAACCTAAGTCACTCAATCATCGACTACAGTCATCGATTGAGGGGGAGAGTGATTTAAAACAAAATATTTTCAAACGATATTTCTTCATAAAAAGTCCGGTCTGTACAACATAAAGTGGTGATCTAAAGATTTAATGTTATGTCATGGTATGATTTTCTTTAAAACTCAAAGATCTTACAAAATAAAATTTTTTCTGTTCTTGTTTGATTGTGAAATTGTTTTATTTTACTAAAGATCTCTTAAAAACAATCATACCTGACACTAACAATCTTTAATGTCTTAAATGGTCCTTTTCTGTCATTTTTCAAAATCAAATCTTGCCACGTCTTTCCCCAAAATTTTCTAAGTGATTTAAATCTTTTGGGATCACAAATCTCAAATGGTTTGAAATTTTTGATCGAGGGAGAGATCGTGATTTAAATCTCAAATCTGTTTTCATGGAATCGGTTTTAGTCCTTTATAGGCACTCCTGCCTCCATGTGCCAAACGATTTCAAATACACAATGCACATGTTGAGGAGGAGGATTTATCCAAAAAACAGATGAGTATTTAAACAAGGCACATATTCTCCCATGTTTTCTAAACCTTATTAAAACACTTGGGATCCAAAATCTCAAAGGATTTGATATTTTTGATCGGGGGAGAATTTCTGATTTAATAATGAAATATGATAAATGATGATCGATTTGATTCAAATGTGCAGGCTGCTCTCTCATATGTGTTAAACGCTTTCAAATCTCGAAGCACATATTGAGGGGTAGCAAATGGTTTCTTAATGGCTTTTGTGATCGTGTATGTGCTTCAAAAGAACTCTTTCCTCTATGTGATAAAATGATTTCAAATATCCTATGCACATATTGAGGGGGAGAATTTTAGCAAGAAAATCAAATGGCTTTTTCGTATGAAAATTGTGATCAAAGAAAATATTTCAAAGTCCTCTTGCTTCCTTGTGCTAAACAATTTCTAAATCATATGCACATGTTGAGGGGGAGGTTTTTCTAAATGATCAAAACTATTAAGGTACAAAATGCTTTGATCTCGTATCACAAGTACCTTGATTGTTTTTACAAATGATTTTTCAATTGGTTTCAAGGAAGAATGAACTGTACCAAAAGACCGACCATTTTACTTTATGTATGGAGTTATAAGGATGGTGAGGTTAGGTAATTGTTCCCACGATCCCGCCAGAGCCGGAGGGATCTACCCAGGGACAATCCACTAGATAGTGTAGAGTTCTTAGGTATGATGAAAAAAAGAGAAAAGTGAGATATGGGAAGAGTGCGGACTGAGATAGAGCTAGAACTGGAATAAACCCAACAAGGTTCTAGTTATGAAGTCTCGGTAAGCACCGAAGGGGTTGAAGAATGAAAAAATTAAATGTGAAAAGGGTGAAAAGAAATAGCCTCCAATAATTCAACCTTAGGCGTAATCCGGGTTCAATACATATGCTCTTGGTTGTTACTAAGGTAACACGGTATTGAAGACAAGACGTCATGGACCCGATGGACGACCGCACTACAACTTCCCAAGCTACTCAAGTTCCTCTTAAAAGGGCTTGTTTCATTCTCACGGGGAACCAACATAATCTATCGACTTTCTCTTAGAGATTGTTGATATTGAAGGAGGAGACCCTCTCCCTAGTTTCCGGCACAGGATCCAAAAATGCACTATTGAGTCTAGATCCAAGAGATAATCCACAATATCTCATTAGGACACAAAGTTAATGAAGACTTGCTGTTTCACACAATGTGGAAAGTAAGAATAGATTAAGAGTCCTACGCATTATCCTTGTGGTATTGCCAGAACATCCGAGTGATATGTAAATATTCACGATGAAGATGGAAATCCTTCTAGAGCCAACATCATACAAGCTCTTGGTGGGTGACATGTGAGATCTTGCAAAAGATCAAGCTTGTGACAACTGGAAAGAAACGATGAGGCGATTCAATCTTGAATCAACCTTGGTCCAGGAAATGAATTGACGGATACCTTTGAAAAACAAGTCGTTGTGCTTAAAAGTTCTTTTCCATAGCACATCGACTGTGTATTAATGTTTCAAAATTAAAGGGTATTTATGATTGATAATTGATTTTCAATAAAACCTTCGTTGTATTGCAAAACTCTTTATACTAAATACGCGATTGTTTTCAAATCATTTTCATCAATCGGTGAATCTCAATTCATTTGGTTCACTCACTCCGTGTTGTCTTCTTTGAGACGTTCGGTTTGAGAACAACTAGAGCATTGCGAAACCCCGTCAAGGAGATTCCTCGAATTCTACCGATCACAGCAAGACTTGTCTTGATCAATGGGGAACCGTGGGCGTGCACCTCAATTCAACAAAAATGATCAAAGACACTTTGTGCGCTTTATTGCTAATCGTTTTATGCAGAACACCCGACGGTTGCGGTGATCGAGTTGAGGAGTCAATTCAAAGCCGCATGCTCAGCATCCACACTTAATTAAAGAAATCATGACAAGTGCTTATCTACATAACTCGGCTCGATAGCTACAAATATCATGAACCAATGAAGCTTCCGCTACTCGATGAAAAGATGTCATGATCCGTAAATTGTGAGCATGTCGGTCCGAAAGTCACTACATCACATGATGGCAACACAACAAAGGGTGATCCGAGATTTAATGTGGTGATGATCTCGATGAAAGCTCAAGATCATCATGATGAGGATCGATTAAAAGACCTCCACCGAAAGTACAAAGTATGCGGACTTTGAAGAATCGCTACTAAAGCACAAAGATTGCGGAACTTGAAGAATTGAAGTCTACGAGCTCAGAACTAAAGACAAAGATGAATGCTAGGATGCAAAATGTATTTCATGGGGTGACCTCCCTTAGGGGGAGATTGTTAGGAATTGGAAATTCCATGAGAAAGTGTCGGTCACCCCAATTATAGTCTAGCATATGTTACCTCGTAGACATGTTGTTATTTACGTTATCTAGTAGTTAATTAGTTAGTTATTAGCTTAGTGCAACACCGTGGAGGAAGGACGGGTCTTTACCCACTGTATGCTTGATCCACAGTCCGTTAGGAGGACGTTTAGTTTGTAACTATAAATACCCCTTCCATCCTTGGAAGGGGTGGCACTCTCAATCTAATCTTTCCTTTTTGTTGAACTTTCTCTCTCTAGTTTCATCCTCTCATCTCTTCATCTCTCTAAAACCATGGCTTTCTTGTATCATCACAATCCAAGGCCACCCGAATCATCATAACACAATATATGTAAGATCCTACAGAAAAATACTAAGAAACATAAAAAATAGTAATAAGGATTCCTTCCATGTTTGCATAAGGTTAACGTTATGGATGGATGGTTTGATGAGTAATGATATTGATGCGATCAAGAATGAGGTTGAGTATGATTCGCATTTCTTCTCTAATTTCTATTGCAATATCCTTAGTAGATTGGCAATGTTCACAATGTAAGTGATGTGGGTAATGTGTGCGGAAGTTTTCCGGGTTGTTTTGATTTGTGAGATGTGGAAGATGTGGTGGAAAAGTAGGAAAATACGGATCAAAGTCCGGAATGTTTGGAAGTGGTGGTGGAAAATAACCTAGATGTTCTTGTACCTCAATGGGAGCTAAGGGTGGTGTGGTTTCAAGGTCTTTGAAAATTATGTTTTGAGAAGTGGGAGGTGTCAAAAAGGCTATTGCTTTTTGTTTTGGTTGTTGAGATCTTGTTGGAGTCTTAAGGAGTTCCAAAAGAGTGACTTTAGGTGGTGAGTTTATGGGTGATGAAGTTGGTGTACTTGTTGGTGATGAAGGAGGTGCTATAATGGAAGCATCTTGTGGTGAGTTAGTGGTTGGTGATCGATGAGCCATTCGATGATGGTTTTGCTAAGCAACAAGTCCGGATGCTAATCCGTACGGATATCCTAGATTTTGATTGTGGTATTTTGGAAGGCGGGAGGAAAAAGTTTGGATTTCTTGTAATGGATTGTTTGCACTAGGTGATTCATCTAAGTTGGAAGAGCTTTTGGAAGACATGGTGGTGTTTGTTTGTGAGGATGAGATGAATAGCAAGAAATGTTGGGAATCCTACTTATAGAAAAAAAAATTATGCATTCTAATGAATGCTTGACCCAAAATATGGATTAAAATCTAATGATTAGATATGAATTTAAGGCATGTGATCATGAGAAAACAAGCATTAAATCACATACTCCAAACTAAAGTGAAAAAAATAGAAGATAAAACTAGCTTCTGTCTCACGAATCCCACGGATCCTTCCCTTGAGGGATCCGTCCAGTGATAAAGTGGGATCCGTGGTCTTGGTGATTCGAGCACTCAAAATTTTCCTTTTGGAAATATTTGTGCCTAGTGTGTGCCTATATGCAAACCATTTGGAGTCGCGGTTATCTCGACTCCTAAGAGGTAAACAAAATAAACTAGAAAAAAAATCATACTAATATGTGAGATAACCCGAGTGCTCCTAATTCATTGTTGCTTAAATGGATGTACCCGAAAACACATATTAGTCATGTGTCCTCTTTAGCATTCAAAAGACATGAGATGCAATGAAAACTGGTTTTTACTTTGTATTAATAATGAAAAAGCGATTTGTCCTAGACGTGAGAAATGGCTTTTGTGAAATTGATACGGGAAGAGGTATCTTTTTGGAAAACATTTTTAAAAAAAATTTCTATGTGTGAATAAAACGTTTATCCTTTGAAATGAAAATGTGTATGTAATTACGTCTTTGCAACTTGTACTTATCTTGAAAAATAAAAGAAACTATGAGTTATAAGTGAAAACTTATCTTGGGTTTTGAAAATTCCCGTATTGCTTGTGAGTTGTGCGTGAAAATAAAGATCCTAGACTCAGAAAGAAGAAGGCTAGTGCTTATATACCTTGTAGAGTTTAAAAGCAAATTACGACGATTGTTCCATGAGACCAAGACCAAGACCAAGTAGGTTGAATTGTTCCCGCTTCAACGGTTTGGTTAGGACGTCGGCTATGTTGTCTTCGGATGCTACCTTCTCAATAGAGATGTTCCCTTTTTGAACATTGTCTCTTAAGAAGTGATGATGAATATCTATATGCTTTGTGCGAGAATGCAATACCGGATTCTTGCTTAAATTGATGACACCTTTGTTGTCACATAGATTGTCTATGGCACTTAGATGAATGTCGTAGTCAACTAACGCTTGTTTCATCCATAGTTCTTGTTGGCATGCTTTGTCGGCGGAGACGTACTCGGCTTCGGTTGTTGATATTGCTAATTCAGTTTGTTTCTTTGAGAACCAAGATGTTAAACAACATCCCATAAAAGTACATACCCCATTGTATTTTTCGGTCAACATAATCACCGCATGGTCGAATCGCATATACAATTGTTTATACTCCGCACCTTAGGATACCATAATCCTAATTGAGTCGTACCCTTAATGTATCTAAATATACTTTTGACGGCTTCTAAATGTGATGTTTTAGGATCTTCTTGAAACCTAGCACATAGACAAACACTAAACATGATATCCAATCTACTAGCCGTGAGGTAGAGAAGACTACCAATCATGCCACAATATTTTGTGTTATCAACGGATTCGCCATCTTCATCTTTTGTGAGTTTTGTGTCGGATGTGTTAGGAATTGGAAAATCCATTGTGAAGAGTCGGTCACCCCAACTCTAGTCTAGCATATGTTAGCTCGTAGACATTACGTCATTTACTAGTTAGTTAGTTAGTTATTTAGTTTAGAGCAACACCGTGGAGGACGGACGGGTCTTTACCCACTGTATGCCTGATCCACAGTCCGAAGGAGGACGTTTAGTTTGTAACTATAAATACCCTCTACCTCCCAAGGTAGAGGGTTGGATCTTTCACTCAATCTAACCTTTCTTTCTTTGTTTACTTTCTCTCTCTAGAAAGGCTCCCACCTTCTACTTTCTCTCTCTAAACTCTTAAACCATACGCCTAATATTATTATGTTATGATGTGTTTGTGAAATATAATATCCTACATTTGGTATCAAGAGCCATGGTTTGATCATCTCTCTTACATATCCTTGGATTTCAAGTGGTTTTAGATGGTTTTTGAGTTTGAAAAAGTTTAGTGGTTTTTGCATCATATGGATCATTTCTAATGTTAAAGTTTGAATTTTAGGTGTACTTTTGTGTTTAGAACCATTGTAAGTGCTTGGGTTTTGATTTGGTAAGCTTGAATCACTGTGGTTGAGCTTGGTTTGGATTGAAAAGTGTGTTTTTGAAGTTTTTCTTGCTAGCGACTTGGTTCTCGTAGTGTTTTTCATCATAGCGACTTGCTTCAGTAAAAGGTAGCGAGTTGTAGTGTTAATTGTTAGCGATTTGGTCCTAGCGACTTGTCTATTGAGACAAGCCGACAAACAGTAAAACTTATTGGATTCTCCACTACGGCTAGCGACTTGGTGAAGTTAGCGACTTGCTTTCAATTTTGTTAGTGACTTGTACTTAGTATTCTTAGCGACTTGGTGTTAGCCACTTGGACCTTAGCGAGTTGCTCTCTAGCGACTTGACTGTGTAGCGACTTGGTTCATTAGCGACTTGTGTTTAGCGACTTGGTTCATAGCGACTTGTGTTTAGCGTCTTGGTGACTTAGCGACTTGTCTTCATAGCGTTTTGTTGACTTTTCCCGATAAAACTTCAAACGGCCATAACTTTTGAACCGTAACTCCGTTTTCAGCGTTCTACCCATCAAAACGACCATGAGAACGAGGAGAATGGCACGCCGAATGAACTAATTCGATGCCTAAATCTACTCCGAACAGAAGTTATTAAGGTTCTTATGTTTTTAGACCTCAATTTCTTAGTAAAAACGGGCATAAACCGATCCAAATGTCAACCAAACAACATCTCTGCTAATCCTACAAACAATCATATGTCCTAACACACAATTTTCTATCATTGTGTCGATCCATCAGCCATCTTAACACATTCCAATAAGTAAAATCCTGCAAAAGATTCTATTTCTCGGTTTGGTCTTGATTTTAGTAAAATCCCGCGAAAGATTCTATTTCTCGGTTTAAATCATAGACTTGTAAAATCCCGTGCATTCTACTACATCATGTCTTACTCTACTGACCCATTGATTTCAGAAGTGCTGAAACTATATGATACTATAGACAACAATGATAATGTATGCTACACTGATCGATTAAAGATGATTGAATTAAGCAATGAGGATGTGAGATCTCCGTGTTCAGAATCTAAAGAGAGAGAATTGCACTAGTTTAGGCTACAAAATGCCATGCTAATGTAAAGTAACATTGAACATTATCAGTTACTTCACTCTCACCTCTTACAGCTTTTGTCCACAATTAGGGATCGAACATGTAGTGCCATCTTCCGCCAGGATTTACCTACACTGACTAGAAACTTGCTCTTGAACTTAGAAAAATTGGAACAACAACTTGATAAAGAAAAGGTTCAAAAGGATAGTTCCAGTGCTGCACTTCAGGTGATCCACAAACAATTTCCGCGGTCATCGTTGGGAATTTACATCGATTATGATCAAGACATGATCAAGTGTCTTTCAAGAAACACACTGGAATGGAAATTAGCGTGTTCATAGAGACACTTATCCATCTCATGGATAATGTGTAGAAGTATATTGAGGAAGTTACTCGAGACGGATGCAAAAGTGGATGAGTGTCCGTGCGATTGAGAGATTGTTGTGATAAGTTGGGTAATGTATCCGTTGAAGAATCGGTGTTCTTGAATGCGAATGTCGAGACAACAAATAATGATGAGTCGGGTAAAGCACCGATTATGGATCGCTTGACACCGAGTACGAGGCTCGAGATATATAAGCTTGACACGACCCGGTCCGGTGACTCTTGTTACACATGATGTGGATGCGATATCGCACGTAAATTGACCGGTGTCATGTGATGAGGTACCTTAACTGCTCAACATAGTGCATCCGCTAATGTACCTAAACATACCGATCTTAATGTTGAACATGATTATGATAAATGTTCCTTGGTTGAGGTGAGTCTAATAATTTCAAAACAAATGATATGGTTGACAAAAAGGCTTTTGATGAACTTTCAAACAAATTCTCAAAACTTGAAAACATTGCATTTCACTTGAAATTGCGATACAAAGTAAAGAAGAAAGTTTTAACTTAACAAACCATGTAAAATCCGAACTTCCCGAATTCGTGAACTTTTGAAATTAACACTTTGAAAGCTCACTTCAAGACAAAGAGTCAACTATCAACAATTTGAAGAAACATATTTCTAATATGCATGTGAAAAGTAATTTGGTTACAAGTAATTCTGATGTTAATGCTATTGATGATATTCAAATGAGAAATGATGAATTAGCGGTTTGTGTGGCCAAATTACTAAAGGAAAATGAGTCATTGAGAATGCATTACATAGAACTAAGTGATTCTGTCAAAGAAGCTAGAACAAAGTCAATGGAACAAACAAGCTCGTTGATAGCAAAAGTTGATGAACTCAAAGCTAAACTTCAGGAAAAGAGTTTCGCTATTGTTGCCCTAAAAAATGAGCTTAGGAAAACTGTAGGGAAAAGTGTGAACACTAAGTTTACAAAACCATCAACCTTGGGGAAACCAGTTTCTCATCCCATTAGAAACCGTCCGTTGTTAGGCGACCTCTGCGTTTATATCCGAAAGACCAAAATTTTCAAAACACGGTTTGCCTCCCAAGATGATGAGAAACAAGTTTTGCAAAACCGGTCACTTCACGAAAGTTACCTAAGTATAAGGCTTCTAGCTCGTTAACCCTCAACAAGTAGCCACTTCTACCCCAAAGACCTCTAGGATTAGTTCGAAAATAGTGTCAAAACCAAGCATTAAAACCCGAATTCATATCATATGAATGACTTGTGGAAGAACTATTATCTAGAAGAAGCTAGGAAAATGCATGATTCAAAAGACGGAATTTTAGGTGCAAGACCTAGGGTGATGCATTCCACGAGATTTCAAGGCACTGCTAGTAGTAGTAAACCATTACCTAGGAACTCTCAAAAGACTAGGGGTTGGCTTGCATCTAAGAATAGTTATATGAAGAAGAATGCTAAGAATGTAGAAAATGAAACTAGAAATTCTGAGTCTTTTCCGAATAAGAAACATTTTTCTAATTCACATGCTAAGGTACAATCCACTAAGGCTACTAACATGGCTAAGGTTCAACATGTTATGAAGGAAAACAAACCTAAAACATCACCTAGATGGATCCCAACTTCTAAATCCTCAGAGTCTAGGAATAACGATAAGTCTTCCACAGTGCACAAGAATGTCACCAATCCTAGACCTTGCCATAAGTGGATTCCGTCTGGTAAAATATTTAAGGATGTTGGACTTAGGTGGATACCTACCGGAAAGCTGTTTACCGATGACATAATCAAGGTTGACCATGAAACCCTAAAGGGTTTGGATACTAATGTCACTAACCAAAATATATGCAATCAAGTTTGTAATATTAGTGCAAGTAGTCCTTACTCAGTTGCAGACACTTCGATCCTTCACTACATGGACTCGCTTAAAGTATGGATTACAAATGGATTGATATCTCATAACTCACGGGTTCAAGTAACTCAATCTTGATATTCATTCGGCAATGACGTTTGAACAAATCAGTTCAAGCCTCGTTCTCTAAAGAAAAGAAATGTATAAGCTTCAGTGCGCATTATCTTCGAAAGAAGAGAAATCTTCTTATTTATGACCATTCTCGTCAACATGCTTCATGCTTTTTCCATGAGCTTTCAATTATCAAGTGAACCGGGCTACTGTTGATTGTTTTCTTATTCCACTTGCTCAACTATAATGACGATGGCGACATCATGTGCTAAATTTTGCGGGGGAGAAGTGTGAATAGAATACTTTTAGATGATATTCACTTACTTAATCAAGAATGGCATCTCCGTATGCAATTCTTGAGGGGGAGAAGAAGTGTGAATTTTTTGCATGGTCGATTGATATTAGAGAATATATGGTCAAACGGCTCCTAACTCATGTAAGAACCGAGCTTCTTTTTATTGGATCATCTTCACATGTAGTTTCTTCTTAGAGCCGTTGGTTGACATCTTCACAAGCTGATATGAGTTAACGACAAAGTGCTTCCGGTTAATGCTTCACGGGCACATCAACATGATGATTCCGAACAACCTTTTATTCTGGTTTGATATGATTGTTTGCTTGGTGTTACCATTTCGTGTGTTCGCTATGGTCGATTCTTGATTTCCTTGATGAACATCTTTCTGTTCTTGTTTGATTGGGAGGGATTTTAAATTAAGGGGATTTGATATTTACAAGTTAACGGGAATGCCTTTGGTGTGAAGAAGATGGTAACTGTCTATTTCCCCATTCGGACAATCTTGAAGAAGGTCGAGTCTTCAGTCTGTTCTACATTTTCTGCTACATGTTAGAAGGCTAAAGACGAATTGCATTTGATGATCTAAAGACTTCTTCTTAATCCGGGCTGAGAAGAACACTTGAAAATCTTCGTCAGTTTAGAGGAGAGCACTAATTGGGGGAGATTGAAAAGCCAAATTTAATCCCCAATTAGACTTGCTCATATTCTTTAGCAATGATTCATTGTTTGATTTTTGATGACTCTCTTCCAACGCCTAATGCTTCACTTACTAAGGATAACTGGGATTCATTGTTTGGGATTCATTGTTTTTCAAAGATATGTTTGATGAGTACTTCCAACCTCCGACGAATGTTGATCATCTAGCTTCTGAAGCTCATGCTCCGGTTTCTACTGACTCAACTAGTTCACCATCTAAGAAGTACTTCTCAGAATTCTCAAGAAACCTTATCTCCGCCATTTCACAAGGCGTTGATAATGACTATCATGATATTGTAGTTGCACTCATGAATAATGATCCGCTCTTTGGTATTCCTTTGCCAAATTTTCACGAATTATTGTTAGGATCTTGGTTTATCACAAACACATCATAAGCCCAAAGTTGAAGTCTTGGGTTATCTAGTGAGAAGGAGATAAGGTTTAGAGAGAAAGTGGGAGAGGATGGGAACCTTAGAGACAAAGAAAATGTATTATAAGCTCCAACCCTTTGCCTTTGAGGGCAAAGGGTATTTATAGGGTACAAGCATAGCACGCCTACTTTAGGTTGTGGATCGTGCAAACAGTGGGTAAAGACCCGTCCGTCCTCCACGGTGTTACAAAGTAATCTAAATACTATTACTTGAGTTACTACGACTACGAGCTTTCTAACGAGTATACATACTTGAGGTGACCGACACTTTAAGTACTCGGATTTACTAAATCCTAACAATCTCCCCTAAGGAGGTCACCTCAAGATCACCTCAAAATTACATTGAACACAAACAGATATTACATATTAAATTGTTCTTGCATTCTTGATGTAGTTCTTTGCTCAGAGCTCGTAGTCATAGATTCTTCATTATTGCATGTATGGATAATCGATGTGGAGGTCTTTATCGATCCACGTGATAATGAGTTTTGAGCCAACTTTGAGATCATCATGTATCATAAATCGACTCTTCCATTGTGGTGTTGGTATTATGTGATGTTGTGACCTATGGACCGACATGCTCACATTCGGATCATGATATATTCTCATCGAGTTGTGGAAGCTTTTGTTGATTCATGATATTGGCGCAGCAGTAGCAAAAGCATGGAGTGAAAATATCGAGTCATTGATGCACTTATCATGATTTCTTTAGAAATGAATGTGTTGTGTGAGCATGCGGCTATGGATTGATCGCCCATTCGATCACCGCAAACGTAGAGTGTTCTGCATAAAACAGTTAGCAATAAAGCACACAAGAGTGTCTTTGATCACTTTTGTTGAATTGAGGTACACGCCCACGGTTCCTCGTTGATCAAGACACGTAATGCCTGTGATCGTATAATTCAAGAATTTCCTTGACAGGTTTCGCAATGCTCTAGTCGTTCTCAAACATGAACATCTCAAAGAAGACAACACGGAGTGAGTGAACCAAATAATTGAGATTCACCGATTGATGAAAAGAGATTTGAAAAGCAATCGTGCATCGCTT
Source organism: Chrysanthemum lavandulifolium (assembly GCA_022545495.1). Classification (NCBI taxonomy): domain Eukaryota; kingdom Viridiplantae; phylum Streptophyta; class Magnoliopsida; order Asterales; family Asteraceae; genus Chrysanthemum; species Chrysanthemum lavandulifolium. The sequence goes on from CM040244.1 coordinate 219,668,029, forward strand.
ACTATAAATTGTTTTTGCAATACAACGAAGGTTTTGATGAAAATCAATTATCAATCATAAACACCTTTTATTTTGAAATATAAGTACACGTCGATGTGCTAAAGAAAAGAGTTTTTAAGCACAATGACCGGTTTTTCAAAGGTATCCGTCAATCCATAACTCGAACCAGATTGATTCAAAAGATTGAATCGCCCATTGTTTCTGCTCGGTTGTCACATGGTTGATCTATAGAATAGATCTCACATGCCACCCACCAGAGCTTGTTTGATGTTGGCTCCATAAGGCTTTCCATCTTCATTGTGAACATGTTTGCATATCACTCGGATGTTTCGCAATACCACAAGGATAATGCGTGGGACTCAAGATATAATCTCTCTTTCCACATTGTGTGAAACAGAGAGTCTTCATTGAAAGTGTCCTAATGAGATTTATTGATGATCTCGTGGCTCTAGACTCAATTTGTGCATATTTGGATCCTATATCGGAGACTAGGAGAGGGTCTCCTTCTTCAATATCAACAATCTCTAAAAGAGAGTCGATAGATTATGTCGGTTCCCGTGAGAATGAAACAAGTCCTTTTAAGAGGAACTTGAGTGGTTTGGGAAGTTGAAGTGCATCAAGGTCACTTTGGGTCCATGACGCCTTGTCTTCAATACCGATGTTACCTTGGTAACCACCAAGAGTATATGAATTGAACCCGGTTTACGCCCTAAGGTTGAATAAATGGAGGGCTATTTATTTTCACCCTTTTCACATTCAATTCTTTTTCATTCTTCAAACCCTTCAATGCTTACCGAGACTTCATGACTAGAACCTTGTTGGGTTTATTCCAGTACTAGTTCAGTCTTAGTCTGCACTCTTCCCACATCTCATTTTTCTCCTTTTTTCAATATACCTAAGGACTTCTACACTATCTAGTGGATTGTCCCTGGTAGATCCCTCCAGTTCTGGTGGATCATGAGAACAAATACCTAACCTTATCATCCTTATATCACCATACACAACGTAAAGTTGGTCGATCTATTTGTTATTGTTCATCTGCCATTTTGGAACCAATTGAAAACCATTTGAAAATCAATCCAGATACTTGTGATATCTTATCAAAGCATTTTGTATCTGAATTGCTTTTGATATTTTTAGAAAAAGAGCTCCCCCTCAACATGTGCATCGTGTATTTAGAAATCATTTTAGCACACGGAGGCAAGAGGAAGAGTTAACTTCTTTGATTACAATTTTCTAAAAGATATCAACATCACTTCCCTGATTAAATCAAGTATATAAAGCATATTTGGGGAAGGATGAGGTTTTCACAATTTGCTCCCCTCAATATGTGCCTGAAGTTTGAAAGAGTTTTGCACATATTAGAGGAACCCGCACTTAGAGACAATTCAATCACGTTTCAATAATTTAAGGTTTAAAGTAGATGCTCCCCTCAACATGTGCATGGAAAACTTGAAATCGTTTGTCACATGCGGGAGGAAAACTTGCTAAACACTTATGAACCCATTTATCGAATTATCGGTTTAAACCAATTTAAATCACAAATTCTCCCCGATCACAATTATCAAATCATTTGATATTTGTGATCTCTGTAGATTTAAATTGATTTTGAAAAGCTTTTAAGGAGAATTGTGACTTGATTATGAAAACGTTTTAACTGATAAGGATCGGATTTTGAGACTTTAAACTCCATTGATTATGCATGATTATATTTTGAAAACAATTGTATGACAAATAACCTTTTGATTTAATTGAAATCATTCTCCCCCTCAATCAATGACATAAGTTGTTGATTGAGAGATAGATATTTTTGACAAATGTTAAGTCCAGATGATTTTCAAAAATAGAGTCCGAGTTATTTTTCAAATCAATTAGTTTTCATTAGATAGTAAGTAATTGTTTATAGAATCAGAGCATGATTTTTAAAACAAGATAAGGAATGGCTCTGTTCTTTCTTTGAAAACGGGTTACTGACAATAAACCACCATTTTTCTCCGTCTCATTTTTTTTTTTATTATTTTTTTTTAAACTATGTATATTCGAGGAACATCTAAAGACCCGTGACATTCTTTGAATGTCAACACAAAGTCCGTAGATGATATCGAATAAGGAAAAACATGGCAAAATAAGAATATTTTGGGAATTTTTCAAGTTGTTTCAAATTTTTATGGATTTTTAGAGAATTTTATATTTTTATATTTTCTTTTGTGGGTTTTGAAATTTTGTATTTTGCTTTTTTAATAAATATATACAAGAGATAGATGAAGAAAACCTTTACTCCTCGTCTTCCTCTTGAAGACGTTTGAGTGTTTCCGGTTGTAGACTCTTTAGACCAAGTCGTGGAAGGATAAACTCAAAACGTTCTCTAGGAAGAGCTTTGGTGAAGATGTCGCTAACCGGTATTCGGTCCTCACAAAGTATAGTTCCACCACACCGTTTTCAACTTGCTCCCGATGAAATGATGTCGAATATCGATGTGCTTTGCTCTTGAGTGTTGTACATTGTTGCATGAGAGAGCAATAGCACTTTATTATCACAAGACAGAGGATTTTGTTGAATTCAAAGCCATAGTCGATAATTGGGATCTCATCCATAGGATTTGAGCACAACAAGATGACATGGCTATGTATTCACCTCGTAGATGAAATAGAAGTGCTCATTTGCTTCTTTGAAGACCACTCACAAGCTTATCACCCAAAACCGAGCACCTCCGGATGTACTTGACGAGTATCTTGACATCCCGCATGATCAAGATCTCGCATAGGTCGTTAGTGACATACCGGTGTCCTTGGTACCAAAGTCCCATATTGATGGTTCCTTGGAGATACCGAAGACCCGCTTAACCGCTTCAAGGTGCTTTTTAGTAGGCTTAGCACGGTATCTAGCACACATGCAAATAGCGAACAAGATGTCTCGGTCTACTAGTCGTGAGGTACATCGTGATCCAATCATACTACGATATTTCGTTTGGTCTACCATGATCCCCGAGTGGTCCTCATCTAGTTTAGTACGCTCAATCATGGGAGTGTCAACAGGTCACTAGAATCAAATCCAAATTTCTTTAAAATCTCATTTGCATATTTAGATTGATTTATAAAATGCCTCCGGACTTTGTGAAATTTGTAATCCCAAGAAAATGACATTTGTCCCATCATTGACATTTGAAATTTAGAACCCATTTCATTTGAAAACGGTCACACTCATTGGGGTCATTGAGGCAAAGATGATATCATCAACATATATTTGAACGTGAATTAAATGTTTGCTCGACTTCACGGTGAACAATGTCGGATCAATCGCTCCTTTGTGAATCCGGTAGATAGAAGAAACTTTGATAGCGATCATACCATGCCCTTGGAGCTTGCTTTAAACCGTAAAGAGCCTTCTTCAAACGATAAACGTGAGTAGGATGCTCGATTCACAAAGCCTTCGTGTTGGTCGACGAGACGACTTCTTTAAGATCTCCGTTTAGAAATGCCGCCTTAACATCCATCCGATAGACAACCATGTTCTTACTTGCAACATTAGCCAAGAAGATTTCGATTGCCTCGACACGAGCAACAGAGCAAATGATTCTTCAAAGTCAATACCTCCTCTTGACGGTATCCTTTGCAACCAATCGAGCCTTGTTCTTTAAAACATCACCATGCTCATCAAGTTTCACTTTGAAGATCCACTTTAGAGCAATAATCATAGCACAATCTAGAGCAGGTACTAATTCCCATACATCTAGTCGATCAAACTCATGAATTTCTTCTTGCATAGCATTGAACCAGTTGTCTTCATTCATGGCAGTTTTCACATCTTTAGGTTCGATCTTAGAGAGTACGGAGTTGAAGAAGCACCATAAGGCATCGGTTGCAAGTTGTTTTCGTGTGGATACAGGACGAGAGAGGTTTCCGATGACGTTATCCAATGGATGATCATGTGTCCATTTTCTGAGGTGTTCATGTGGCTGTTGTTGAGGGACTGAAGTAGCAGAGTCGATGTCTCCTGAAGAAGATGGTTCTGATGATGATTCAGGAGCAAATATGTTTTCAAATGGAGCATCTTCAGGAGTAGCAAAGGGATTAACTTCATCATTGATGCCAGAAACAGTTCCATGATATACATTTGAAGATTGATGATTTGTTGATGAGACAGAGTGATCGCAGCAGCGCTTCTTGACTTAGTGATATTGAGACCAAGGATTGACTTCATTTACGTGGATATGAGCAGCCTGTTGTAGGAATTGATGATCGTTAGCACTTGACTCATAGTGTTCATCAAACATCGGATCAAACAATTTCTTTAAATCATCTTGATTGGAGGTACATATGGAGTTCTTTGAGAGGAATTTGGTACAAGGGAAGAACCAATGGGACTGTTTTGAAGTGCGGGTCCAGAATGGATTGTCCAGAGCCATTTGACCGGTCACCATCGAACGTAACGTGAATTGTTTCCATGATATTTTGGGTTCTCTTGTTGTAGATTCTGTAACCCTTCTTGTTTGGTGCATAACCAACAAAACTCCAATATCCGCTTTGCTCTTAATTTTCCTAAGTCTTGACCATCATTTGTTGGATAGCACAAGGCACCAAACACACGAAGGTAGGAGAGATCGGGTTTTCGTTTATGAACAAGTTCATATGGAGTTTTTCCATGAGAGGTGTGTATAAGGGAACGATTTTGGGTGTAGCAAAAAGTGGCAATGGCTTCAACCCATAAAACATTGGAACCTTTGAATAAATTAGCATTGTTCTTGCGGCTTCCACAAGAGTTCGATTTAGTCTTTCAACTACACCGTTCGTTGAGGAGTTCGTGGAACACTTCTTTGATGACCGATTCCAACACTTTCATAAACCGAATTAAGTCTTTGTTAACAAACTCGTGCCATTGTCTGCTCGAACAATTCGATTGTATTGTTGAGTCGAACTCAAGTCGTTTGATTAGTTTGATGATGACATATGTAGTTTCATCCTTTGTCCTCAAAAACTTTACCCAAGTAAATCGAGAGTAGTCATCAACAACTACTAGAATGTATTTCTTCCCATTTATCGCTTGCACTCTCATTGGTCCGCACAAATCCATATGAAGGGTATGAAGAACTTCCATTCTCGAGTTTGTGGGTTTTGGTTTGTGGGCATATTTCGTGCTTTTTCCCAATTGGCAAGTCGAGCAAAGGTGATCTTTTCATATTTTAACTGGGTAAGCCTCGACAAGATCCTTTTCGAAAGGTTATTAATGGTGCCAAAGTTCAAGTGATTGAGACGACGATGCCATAACCATGACTTTGTTTTAGAAGCCTTTGACAAAGAAGCGATTGAGAAGACTTCATCATGTCTTCGATAGAGATGGTGTATAGGTTAGAACCACGATTACCTCTTAATAATTCCACACCATCAAGTTCTCTAACAAGCAAGTATGTTTTCTAAAGGCCACCTCTAGATCGGAATCATAGAATTGACCAACAGAGAACAAATTATGACCAAGACCTTCCACATAATATACCCTGGAAATGACACTTTTGCCGACTACATAATCACCATAACCCATAATTGCTCCAAAATGGTCGTTCCCGAATCTAACAGTCCCGATAAATTTACTCACGAAGTTCATGAGCGCGACCGGTCTCCAAATATATGCTTGGAACAACGAGTCCGGTACCACGTAACGATTTGAACGATCCGCAGTTGAACACGCATAAGAATGGATAATCGGATAATTGGGATCCCCATGCAAGAATGGGTTCCACTTGGTTAGTAATGATGATTGGAACACCCACATCGTAAATATAAGCAATGGAATCATTAGGAATAGATGCAAGATCTTTGGTGTATGTATTTGTCCTATTCACAAGTATGTTCACTTCTTAAGGAATAGTTCTACCAAGAGGCATCCATTTTCTAGAGGGCATTGTCTTATCGATTGAGGCGTAATCGATTAATCTTATGGCCAATGGTATCCATTGATAACCTATCTTACTAAATGTTCTTCATGTGGGTTTCCATTATTTTCTAACTTTCTTACGCCTTTGCCTTTTAGCCTTTTTAGCATGATTTTTAGCATTAACAATTTTAACTAGGCATTTGACAACATTAGACAAAACATTCACACCACATTCATGGTTAGCAATGTAATTCAAGAGACATCATTACATGGTTTGCATATAGTAGCGTAATTGAATTAATTACACTACGCTTATAGCTAATACTAGAATCAACACGATTCGCTTTATTCAACTCAAACATAGTGTTCCTAGGGTGATCTTCTACTCTTTTCCAATGCACATTCTTAGCTTGCAAGGTCCTATCATTCCTTGTATTGCCTTGAGACTTTGACCGCTTGCTTTAATGTCACCGATTACTCTGTAGAGGAATGGGAACATTAGTTGGTTTTGCTACTTTTGCATTTCTGTTTAGATGTATTGGGATCCGAACTACTTGAAGGCATACTAGAGTTCACATTCATGGTATTGGGCATTGAATGAGTTGTATGCTTGGCACTAGGCATAGAACAGGGTATCAAGGGATTGACTTGCTCACCTAAGGTTTTAGGGCATATTGTAATTAAGCATTCTAGAAGTTCTTGAGATCGTTTGGCATATAAGCATGCATGGCCAATTGCATTATCAAGTGGTTTCTCTAACTTATCCTCTTCTACAATCTCACGGAGACATTCTAGGTCGTCTTTAAGGTATGAGAAATATGTTTGAATAGCAAGTTTGTTGTTCCTAAGATGAGGAGGAACATATTTCACATCAAAGCATATTTAACTTTGAAGCACCATTCTCCCCATTTTTCATATTTATAAGCATGCATGGCCAATTGCATTATCAAGTGGTTTCTCTAACTTATCCTCTTCTACAATCTCACGGAGACATTCTAGATTCCCCTTAAGGTATGAGAAATATGTTTGAATAGCAAGTTTGTTGTTCCTAAGATGAGGAGGAACATATTTCCAAAGCATATTTATTACAGACATGCACCTTTGAAGCTCCATTCTCCCATTTGTCATTGGCATTTTCCCTTTACCCGACTCTTGATTCTCAATTTCCTTTTGCAATGAAGTTATTTTTCATTATTTTTGTTACGAGTGACTTTTATTGACTCAAATAACTCATTGAAATGACGTTAACCTTTTCATTTTCTTCAAGAAAACTCTCATTTTCTTTTGTAAAGCATTAACCAAGTTTTGAAGATGAAAATTTTGAGAATTCGAGAATCTAAAGGAGGAGGCATTTGGGAGCCAGTCACATTGTTCATTTCACCCTTTAATTGAGAAATTTGGGCTTTCAACTTTCTCGATCGTGTTACAATGAGCTCGAATCTGCTCATCACGTTTGCTAATTTCAAAACTACATCAAATTCGTGAACATCCAAGGATGTCTTGATATTTGAGGTTTTAACATTTTCTTTCAGACGTTGATATTTTAATTGCAAAGCAAGATGCTCAACTTCTAATTTAGAAAACTGTTTTACTAGGTTATCATGATCATCTTGTTCAACCTTATCATGCGCTTTAGAGTTAGTTTTTCAAGCTCAATGACACGATCATGGGAGACTTTCGAGCAACAGATAATTCATGAAATTGAGAAGCATTAATGGAACGATTTGTAGCGATGTAAAACACATCTTGAGCAATACATTCGAAATAAGATTCTCATTCAAGGTATGCAAGTTCTTCCTCTCAATCTCATTATATTTAAGTTCTCTCTCATAGTCACTAACCTCAACAATCATCGCATCAAATTCCTTTTCCATTTCTTTAATATCCGAGTCCATCCCTTTTAAGACTCTCAAAATGACCTTTAGTTGTTTAAAGAAAGGCATGACCTCGTTAAATAGCATTCTTTAGTTTGCTCAAAACCCTTTCCCTTGATTATCCCGATGGGTGTGATCCTTTTCTTACAAGTTTTTCAAAATCAACAAATAATTGAAAGATAACATATTGGTGATTAAGGTCTTGCTTTTAGTGGCAATAGTTCTAGGAACTAGATGCATTGGTGTATTTGGAGGATACACATGTCAAGGCATTTTCCTAAGGGAGGGTTTGTAACAACAAGATTCTCTCGCTTTTGCTTATCTAAATCCTTTTCCGAACACTTGTTCGGGAGTTAACAACGTTGAGGCTTAAACTTGTTCAAGGAAATCTATTTTTCCTTCTTGTAATCATGGGGTTTGATCGTTATGTTATTCTTTTACACTCGGGATCTTCTAGCTTCTTATTCATTTTCACCCTAGATGCATCATCTAAATTTCTATCTTCCTCAATTGCACTCAATGCAACTAGGTGTCTGTCTAGGTTTAAGAATCTCATTGCCATCATAGATTACATTTTGAGCGGCTTTTGCTATCTTACCATACTCGTGGTTGGATTCCTTTATAATGGGGATACTATGCTTATCACGAGAACTCTATGCTTCGTGATCATGTGAGCGATCAATTGTATTCCTTGTACGCATAACTTATTTTCAAGCTTGTTTTTCAAAGGTTTTAGATTATAAAAATCATTCAAAAGTTTTGATTCCTTAGCATTGAATTCTTGCTTAAGCATTTTAGCATTTTCTTGAAGTTCTTGTTTTTGCTTAGCATTTTAGAAAGCTTTTCTTGTAAGGAGTTTAACTCTTGTTTTAATACTTCTTCTCTAAACTTACTTTTTCTAATAGTTGTACGCATTTGGTCATCCATTTCACATTCACGGTGGTTAGCTCGAACTTAGCACGTTGTTCATAAATGGCCACTCGTTCTTTATAGGCATTAAGTTCGGAGATAATGAGAATCATTAGGGCACATGCAATGTATTCATCAAAACATAGTCATCATTGATCGCGGAAGATGCATTACTTGGTACAACCTCACTTTCACTTTGCTTCACATATGGATCATATGGGACAATATTGATATTACCCATATTTTCAATATCGACTCAATAGTTTCGATTGATTGTACTTTGTCATGCATCTTTTGCACATCAAGATCATCGTATAGTTTTAATACCTTAGAAATGATTTTGTCTTTGGATAGACCAGCTTGTGGTGATGAAGAGACTTTAGAGGGACCATTGGAGAAATGCTAGCCATGAAAATTGTTTGTGGAGTAGGTTCATCATCAACGCCGAGTCGTATGCATCACAATCGGCGACTTGAAAGGCATTCGATGATTGTGGCCTATCTCCGAATTGGTCGCTCATCCACATCGCATCATATGTCTTAGCATTTCCTCAAGAAGAAACAACAACTCCTCTTCATCCAAAGTCGCACCATTATCCCGAGCTTGCACAAGCAACATCTTATCCTCAAGTACTCGGCATTTTGAGGGCATTTTGGTGATGTGCGTTCCTTGCAATATGTCCTCACCACCACGCTTGTAACACTTGATCGGCTTTACTTGTCCTTGATTTCCATTCCTTCCCTATTTCGATTTTCCACATACCCTCCTCCTACTCCACCTCTTCTTTGTTCATATTGTCTTCCTTGAACTGGTTGTACTGTAACCTTTCCATCTCGACCAAAGCATGGTTGTGTAGATTGGATGCGATCCGATTTCATTGTTAGTGTGAAGTCTGTTGGTATGTGGAGAGAAGGTTAAGTTTTGTTTAACCATAAGAGCCAATTTGTTGATAAAGTGTTCCATGACCGCATTGGCATCGTGTTGTTTGAAATATGGATCTTGAATGACTTGAGATGCTTTGGTAGTGGTTCCATCATTGGTGTAAAATGTTGTTGAATCATTTGATGAACTTGTTTCTCCTCGGTTGGTTTTGAACCGATCAAGAATCCTTTTTCAAACATAGCATGTCTCTCATTCAAGAAGGAAGGCATATAGTTGCTCATAGTTTGTATTCTTCAATCCTTTGGTTAGCTTCACGAGGTGACAAACTTGTGCCATTCGGGATTCATGTTGTTCACAAATTTTGAGTTCAATTGAATGTTTGGCATAGTCATTCGATGTTCCTCATGTCATTAACAAGCTTGTGGAATCTCACGTAATACTCATAGACACTCTCATCCGGTTTCATTTTGAAGTGCTCAAATTCATCATAGAGTTGTGATTCTTTGTCTTCCATAGTTAATTCGTAACCGTAAAGAAGCATCTTGACATTATCCCACACCGCCTTGGCTTCGGTGTTGTGATTGATCGACTTGTAGATATCTTTTGGAAGACCTTGAAGTATGATGTTAGAAGCCCCGATGTCGACATCGAATCTCTTTTCTCCTTATCATTGAGCTCATCATATGTCTTTGGTCCATCAATTCCATAGATCATTGTTCCATCCGCAATTTGTATCAATTAAGTCTCTTGTGGTCTCAATCGATAAGGTCCTTCATCAATAGATTTGAGAATGTTGACACCGCTTTCCTTTCCAAGACAAGACAATCTGATTCGTTGTGCCCAAGAGTCGTAGTCGTTTCATCAAGCATGGGTGGATTTAGTATCTCGAACCATTGCTTGAATATCTTCCGCAACAGTGGAGATGATTGTAGGTACTTTGGTAGACATGTTAACAGATTACACGGATTTTATAACTCTATGATTAAACCGGAAATAGATTCTTTCACGGATTTTACAAAATCAAGAGAGAAACCGTAAATCTTATACACTTATGCGTGAGACAAAGAAGCTTACGCAGAGACAACAACTTAGGCGTAAGCACTAACTTATGCGTGAGACACAGCTTACGCAGAGACAGAGCTTACGCGAGACTAAAGCTTACGCGTAGAGTTTTAGGGTAAAGGCTTAAGTTTATGCGTAAACCAAAGCTTAGACGTAAGAACCTTATGCGTAAGATTCCTTAGGCGTAAGACATGCTTATGCGTAAGAGAAGGCTTATGCGTAAGAGTTTTTACGCGTAAGTTTTATGCTTATGCGTAAAATTAGGTTTTACCACAAAATCTTTTACACTTCACAGTGCAAAAGATATCCAAAGTCGAAGTATTTTTCAGGCTTATCCAAGCAAGAAAAACACTGAGTAACCACCAGGAATGAAGATCACTTGAAGAACACCTTACGCGTAAGATTAGGGTTTTGTTTATGCGTAAGAAGTACAAAAGTTTCCAAACACGTTTATATGATCAAAACCGTTTCGAAAACCAGATTATAATGATGACACAACCTTAAAAACACCAAGACAACAAGGCTTGAGGATCAAAACCACGATTCTCCTTTACGCGTAAGATCGTATACACGTATCCAAACACGCATAGAAACCAAGAAAAACTCGTAAAGTTTGAACCTTTTTGCAAGAAACTGAAATTTAAGCACTCAATAAACCTTAACCCACAAGAATCTTGAATTTTAAAGTGTAAAATTTAAAGCTTTAAGGATACCAAAATATCGTATATGAGACCACGCTTAAACACCACTTTACGCGTAAAAACCAAACCTTATCCCAAAAATAACTATCAAACCAAGAACATGAGAGATGGATGATCAAACTATGGCTCTTGATACCATTTGAAGGATCTTGGTTTATCACAAACACATCATAAGCCCAAAGTTATGCGTAGAAGATAAGGTTTAGAGAGAGAAAGTGGGAGAGGATGAGAACCTTAGAGAGACAAAGAAAAAATGTATTATGAAAGCTCCAACCCTTTGCCTTTGAGGGCAAAGGGTATTTATAGGGTACAAGCATAGCACGCCTACTTTAGGTCGTGGATCGTGCAAACAGTGGGTAAAGACCCATCCGTCCTCCACGGTGTTACAAAGTAATCTAAATACTATTCTTGAGTTACTACGACTACGAGCTTTCTAACGAGTATACATACTGAGGTGACCGACACTTTAAGTAATCGGATTTACTAAATCCTAACAGAGTGGATGGTTGAAGACACGTTAACTATCACTATTAGGAGTTACTTTGTTTTACTCGGTGTCACACGATATGACGGTGTGGATAATCGCAAGAGGTGTTAATGTCTCATACTTTGCTTGAGTAGTGAGTACTTAGAAATTTGCTTGAAGCATAAATTCTTGACACCGTTCTTCCATCATTAAGTGCAAGCTTAAGATACAAATGTGGAAAATTCTACTTCAGTTTCAAGTTTGGTATATCGGGTTTGCTTCATCACTGATCACTTCAATTTGTCCACATATGGGTTGGTAAAGATAGTCAGGGAGAGTTTCCGTTGCAGTTGATTCTCACATGATTCATTTGGGCTATTTGAGTTATTCTCACAAGATTTTGAGTTTTTGGGTATATTATGTTTTGCTGAATCTGAGGTATCAAAACCAGCAAGGGGGAAGGAGACATATATCTAAAAGCACAACGAGTACACATGATGAACTTAACACTTCTACCTGATTGAAGTTATCCCGGAAAGACAATGGTCATAACCGTAGAGAAACTCAATGTTTATCTCGTAGCCTTTGGTGTATTAAATGGTCTCGGAGACTTTTGGTATGTGTTACTTGACTTCTCGTTAGAAGAAATGTGAAAAGAATATTTGGTTCGTGAGATGATATTGCATATCGACATCTTCTATATGATTTATGATAAAGTGCTTTCGGTTAGTGCTTCATCTACACAATTTAATGATGATTCTGATGTGATCGCAACGATCAGGGGAGATATATGTGTACATCAGGGTCGGACAACATATTTACATGATCGAGCTTAATCAGTTATTCTAGAGTTGACATCCTTAGAGGAGATCAGTGATTCAACCAGTTAGTGTGATGTTGTTGTCTCTACTTTGGTTGGGTACTTGTGTACATTATGGCTTGATTGGTTATATGGAAGAAAACTGGAATGCATTTGGTAAAATGAAGATGTTGATGTATTGTTCCCCTGAATAAGATAAGTGGTCAATCTCGAAGAGTAATGTGTACATCGGGGACGCACAACAGGTTCATGTGATCGGACTTCATCAGTTATTCCGGATTTGATATCCACTGAGACGATCAATGTTTCAACTTGTTACTTTGGTGTTCTCATGTTCTTCGGGGTGCTGAGCTTCATTCAATGAGACCGTTTTTGTTCACTTCTACTTCTTGGAGAAATGGTCTTTGTTCTTAGTTTGTCGGTTTGGGGAAGCTACCAAAGTCTCACTACGAAGGCTCAAGTTCGACGACGATTCAAGAGCCTCAAAAGCTTTGGTGGTGAAAGTTTAAGAGATGATGACTTCTATCTTCTACAAAGTCTTGAATGATTTCCTTATCTCGGTACTCGTATCATCATCTTCTTAAACTATTTCTCTATCTTTGTAAATATTTATCAAAAACCAAATACAAAAATATAAAACCAACAAAAGAAAATAGAAAATTATAAAATCAACAAAAACCCATAAAAATCAGAAAATTTTGAAAAAGACCAAAAATATTGTTTTCTCAAGACATGTCTTCGGATATCGATAACATCTACGGTCTTAGAAATACCATTCAATAATGGCACGGGACTTTAGGTGAAGTTCGAACAGAAGGTATAAATATTCTTTTCTAAACATGTCTTTAAAAAAAAAAAAAATATGGCTTACTATTATTTCAGATAGCAACCCGCTCTTTTAAAGAAAGGAAAATGCTACACTTAAACGATTTTCAAATATTTCGTGCACTTATCCTAAAAACAAAATGAGGAAAGTATGTCGATGGACTGTTGTTCCTACACAAATATTTTTCCGTCTAAAAATTCTTCTGAAAAATATTTGTTTTAACAAAATGGTGGTAAATGAGTTGCTTTCAAAATAATCAGTTTCAGAGTTTTTATTAAATTGAAAACTCAATCAATGACTTCAGCGATTTTAAACTTTTTAGACAATGAGTCATTGATTGACGGGGAGAATGTTTTCAAATCTATATCATCTAACGGGCTTTCTTAATTATCCTATATGCTTAATTAAAAATGATGTTAACCTACGTTGAAGGACTAGGTGCCTAGGATATGATTGTTAGGATTAGATGATTTGAGTTTGATAAACACATTATTCCCATGCCATATATGAATTGATTGATATGTTGGATTGACTTTTATTAGTCGATTGATGTTTGGGTGATGTCGACCACCATATATTTGTATGTGTCTTCACTAACATATGCGGTACATTGGTATATAAGAATGTTCCGATCCGATCCCACAAATGAAGATGATTGGATGCGAAGGAAAGGGTAACTATATCTTGGGTTGACAAATGAAGAAACGGAGCTTAATTGGACTTCTATGGAGAGTTGGCATGAAAAATGCAACGAAGAGGTCTCAATTGCATCGCCAGATGGTTTTCTTCATCGACAAATGAAAAACGGAGCTTAATTTGACCTCGTTGGCATTAAAATGCAACGTAAGAAGTCTCACCGCTTCAACAGACGGTTTTTCTTCCAAGCCCTACAACAACAACATAAGCTTCTCAACCACCTAACGTATCTTTGTGCAGGATACCATTTTTAAATAATTTTGAAAAATATTGTTTTGAAAATAGAAAATATTATTTTGAAAATTAATTGGACTTAATTTTGAAAATCACTGGACTTCATTTTATCTAAACCTATGTCACTCAATTATCAACTTCGGTCATCGATTGAGGGGGAGAGTGATTTAAAATAAAATATTTTTAAACGATATTTCTTCATAAAAGTTCCGGTTTGTACGTTAAAATGTGGTGATCTAAAGATTTAATGTTATGTCATGGTATGATTTCCTTTAAAACTTAAACATCTGTCAAAATGAATTTTTTTCTATTCTTGTTTGATTGTGAAATTGTTTTATTTTACTTAAAGATCTCTTAAAACAATCATACCTGACACTAACAATCTTTAATGTCTTAAATTGGTCCTTATCTGCCATTTTTTAAAATTAAATCTTGCCACGTCTTTCCCCAAACTTTTCTAAATGATTTTAATCAATTGGGATCACAAATCTCAATTGGTTTGAAAGTTTTGATCAGGGGAGAAATCGTGATTTAAATCTCAAATCTGTTTTAATGGAATTGGTTTTAGTCCTTCAAAGGCACTCCTGCCTCCATGTGCCAAATGTTAGGAACTGGAAATTCCATGTTAAAGTGTCGGTCACCCCAATTATGGTCTAGTATATGTTAGCTCGTAGACTTGTAGTTATTTACTTTATTAAGTAGTTAATTAGTTAGTTTGTAGCATAGTATAGTTTAGAGTAACACCGTGGAGGAAGGACGGGTCTTTGCCCACTGTATCCCTGATCCACAGTCCGATAGAAGGACGGTTTCTTTGTAACTATAAATACCCCTTCCATTTATGGAAGGGGTGGTGCTTTCAATCTAATCTTTCATAATTTGTGCTACAAGTCTCTACCAAGAAAACACCCATCTCTCTACTTTCTCTCTCTAAAATGGCTATCATGTATTTTGATCATCCAAGACCACCCGAATCATCAAATACAATAAATATATCGATCCTACAAATGGTACCAGAGCCAAGGTTTTTGTGTTTTGATGATTTATTGTGGTCTAATACATGTTTTATGCTGTTTTTAAACCACTTGTTTTTGCATCCGGATATTTGTTTTCTGTTTTTGGATACACGTTTTTTTTGGTATCATCTATTTGGTCAAAAACATTATGTCATTTGGTTAATATCAGTCCGAAAACATATGGTTTCAATGTCATTTGGTATCCTCTATTTGGTCAAAAACATATCTGTCCAAACATGTTGCTTATATTATTTGTATGAATGTTGTTGTTACCAATAGCAGTGTGTTATTATGTGGTCAAACAGTCTTTTTCTTGGTCAAAGGGGGGCATACAATGAATCTCACATGCATTTTTTCTGGGTCAAAACTGTTTTTCTGGGTCTACTATGAATATAGTCAGAAACTCGCCGGAAAAACTCAAAAATCTACCTAGCGACTTGTTTCAAGTACCGGTGGCGACTTGTCTTTACAAGTTGTCTATATTCATTGTATATGGGTAGCGAGTTGTGCTAGCGAGTTGTTTACAGAAAAGGATATACCGACTTGTTCTTTAACATGTTAGCGACTTGTTAAGTGAAAAGATGTAGCGACTTATATTTATAAGTAGCGACTTGTGAGTTTTTGAAAGAATTAGCGACTTGTTTACAGAAACGTTAGCGACTTGTGACAGAACAAGACCTAGCGACTTGTCACTTATCAGTAGTGACTTAACAGAAAAATAATGAAGAAGATAAATGACAAAGCAGACCTAACTTATCAATTGATCATCTATACCAAGACTCGACCTCAGGCTACCTCATCCAAACCATCATCAGTCCACGTCAAAACCAAACGTCACATGAAACAACAACTCTCTAATTTCAAGACTCATTACTTTCAAAACTTTCAAAAATTAAAAATTAATTTATCCTTCCATCTCAGTAATCAATTCCGTGTGTCACTTCCAATTCAAGACCATAATGATCTAGAACATGTAATGGATTTCACATCATAGATAGATTTGTTAAACGTTTTATAGAAAGCATAACTTGATCTACTATCGAAGATTGATTCTTCATTTGGTTATACGATATATGAAATGATTTTAACAAACATGTTAACTCATTTTCATTCAATCGTGTGAGTACTTTACTATAGCAAAATTGTTCGAAATCAATAACCTAACTTGAAGTCGTGTACCATAATTCTCTACCATCCCTGTGGCACATCATAGTGCTTCAAATCTAAAACCATCAAGCCATCCCTGTGGCATACTCAATCGAGTTAATGTGGTCCTGGTCTCAGATTCAGTTTGGTGTAATGTTTCTCTTTCGATGCTTATTTTTGGGTATGATATGGTTGTTATGTGATTCGAGAGAAAGATGTGCAGCGATTTACTGTTTTGATTGAAGATGAAATAAGAATGGAGGCGTATGGTTATTAGGGTTTGAATCAGTTTTTGGAGGCAGTTATGTTGTGAAAGGGATTAGGGTTAGATTTGTGGAGCATTTTTAGGTGATGTGTGTGTGTTAACGTTGTTATATACCCCGTTGGATTAGGGTATATTTATGGATCAGACTTCATTTTAATGGGCCTCTCATGTCTCATGGTATGTAGGCCTCAAATGATTTCTTGAATTGGATCAATTGCTGGGCTTGGGTATGTCGACAGTCGGCCATGTATTTAAGCTGGAATGGACGTGATATCTTGTTATGGTCGTGTGATATACCTTTCATTTAGTATGGATAATCATACCTCCAAAATGGATTTGTTAAATGTGAGTAAGTGATATGAGTGTTAGGCCGTGAGATGGAATATGATTTACTGAATGGGTTGAACATTTTTTAATTTCATTTACTGGTTGTGACATACTTGAACATAATCCCATTCATATTCTTTGGTCATTACTTTGTCATCTTTGATCGGGATTTGATTCAGACTTGATGTTCATGGGCTTAAACAGATATATTGTTGATTTGTTTTGAACCAGGTAATCAATCAATTGGAATGGGTATACTTTTTGAACTGGGTCAAGAACTTGGGCAGGTTAATGATCATTCTTGGATATGAACTTAGAGTTGTTAATTGTTTTGATGCTTCAACTAATGAATTTATGAGAGTTGATGACGATATTTGTGTTATGTGATTTGATGATGAGATTTGATGTGTTCTGAGGCTTGATACTTTGGCTTATACATGTTTCAAAATTTGGCACGGCTTGAAGTGTTTATTGAAAATGTTGACTACGGGTTGTTTGGACGGTATCTCTTATTTGGATTTGAAGTAAGGCTTTCTGGGCACTTTTACTTATTTCGTCTTCTTTCTTTCTACCCTTCCGCGAGGATGACTTGTTTGGGCATTTACATAGTGTGATAAAGACTTGGCTATTTAGTTACGGTTGTGATTCTTTCTCGCTTAACCCACAACGTAGCTATCACTTCGGTGTCTCACGCAGTTGAAGATACGTCAAGAGGTTTTGTACATTGGGTACACCGTTTCTTTCTCACGAGGATTAGTACAAGTTTAAGTAACAAATCTGGGGAATTCTACTTCATGATCAAGTTTGGTATATCGGGTTTACTTCTCCATGTGGTCACTATAATAGCCGGCGTAACGCGTGAATGATGTGTTTACCAAAGTGTTGATTAGATGGTTGATGATGTTGGATATTGAACCGTTGATGAACCGTGATGTTCCCTAAAATGATATTCACCGAGACCAAATTTGTCATAACACCTTCAAGTCGACATTGTTTACGGTTTTGTCTTGATTTTGTAAAATCCCGCGAAAGAACCTATTTCTCGGTTTAAATCATAGACTTGTAAAATCTCGTGACAATGGAAACATTCCGTAATTGTAAAGTGCATTTCCGGATCTATCTTACGGTTTACTCTTGGTTTTGTAAAATCCGTGAAAGAAACTATTTCTCGGTTTAAACCATAGAGTTGTAAAATCCCATAATGATGGAACCATCTTGGAGAAAGGAAAGTGTATTTCGAGATCTCTTTTGATGCCGGTGCTACGGTTTACATTTCAAAGAAGAGATAAAGAGTGTACTTCATGAATTGGATGTGTGATTGGATATCGTCATGGCGCTTGGTTATTACATGGTTTTACGGGTTATGTGCTTTTAACAATGGTCGGATGAAACCATTATCATAGTTCACTTAAAACGTAAAAGGAGGCTAGAGTTGAGCTTTTAACCGTAAGATGTGACAATGGAGTTAATTCACTATTATTTATTTGAGGTTGAAGTGAAATATCACGGCGAGTGTACTTAGTATCCAAGGTATCGGGATGGTTGGATGAAGATTCTTCATGATCCTTGTTCGAGCTATTATCAAAAACGAAGACTTGGAAATCTAGTTATTGTTGGGTGTCTTTTACCTTTTCTTTTACCACTTGGGGGAATTGGGCTCTTACCACCACAAAATAACTATCACTTTGAGGAGTTATATTGTAGTGCTCAATGTCACATTCAATTGTGGATTTTCAAGAGGTAATGTACGTCTATTACTTGATGGTTGGTTGGATGAAGAGTATAGAGTACTTAGAGATTCAATGGAGGATGAAGTCTCGACGCCGCTCTTTGTTACATATGTGCAAGTTTAAGTCACGAGTTCGGGTTAGTTTACTTCAGGGTCAAATTCATCATATTGGGTTTTCTCCATCAGCTGTCACAACAAAGAGCCTACTGAATGATAATGGGGTTGATTACATGTTTTGCCTAGAGAGCTAAAAAGAGAGAGATTATGACGTTTGAATACTTCAGTTCAAACCTCGTTCTCAAAAAGAAAAGAAAAGTGTACGTGTCAGTGCGCTTTATCTTAGAAAGAAGAGAAATCTTCTTATGACGTATGAAAAGAAAAGTGTACGTTTCAGTGCGCTTTATCTTCTGAAGAAGAGAAATCTTCTTATTATGACCATTCTCATCAACATGCTTCATGCTTTTTCCATGCGCTTTCAATTATCAAGTGAACCGGGCTACCATTGATTGTTTTCTTATTCCACTTGCTCAACTATAATGACGATGGCGACATCATGTGCTAATTTTGCGGGGAAGAAGTGTGAATTGAATACATTTGGATGATTTTCACTTATTTAATCAAGAATGGCAACTCCGTATGCAATTCTTGAGGGGGAGAAGAAGTGTGAATTTACTGCATGGTTGATTGATTTCTGAGAATTAATGGTCAAATGGCTCCAAACTCATGTAAGAACCGAGCTTCTTCTTATCGGGTCATCTTTACATGGAGTTTCTTCTAAGAGCCGTTGGTTGACATCTTCACTCGGATTGATGAGTTTATCGACAAAGAGCTTCCGGTTAATGCTTCACGTATACATCAACATGATGATTCCGAAAAATCTCTCTGTTCTTGTTTGATGTGATTGGTAGTTTGGTGTTACCATCTTGTGTGTTCGTTGCGGCCTGATTACCGATTTCCTTGATGAACATCTTTCAGTTCTTGTTTGAATTGGGAGGGATTTTAGTTAAGGGGATTTTCAAGATGTAAGTTAATTGGGATGCTTTTTGGTGGGATGCTTTTTGGTGTGAGTTGAAGATGTTTACTATCTATTCCCCAACTGGAAAATCTTGAAAAAGGTCGAGTCTACAGTCAATTCTACATTTCCTGCTATATGTTAGAAGACTAAAGACGAGTTGCATTTGATTATCTAAAGACTTCTTCTTAATTCAAGCATTCATCATAAAGATTGTCGGTTTAAGGGAGAGCACTAATTGGGGGAGAGTTAAAAGCCAAAGTTAATCCCCAATTAGACTTGCTCACATTCTTCAGCAAGTTGATTCTCACATAGACTTCAAGTGTTCTTCTCAAAAGATTTCTAGTATCTGGGCTTACAAAGAGTTGCTGATTCTGAAGTGTCAAAACCAGCAAGGGGGAAGGAGACACGTATCTAAACGCTAGTAAACTTGATGAACTTAATACTTCTAAGTAATTGAAGATATCCCGGGAAGACAAATGTTATTACCGTAGAGAAACTCAAGGTTTTACTCATCAAGGCATTTAGTGTTCTTATTCCAACTACGTGGGGAAGAGATGGTAGAGTTAGTTTCAGAGATGAAAGAGGTACACAAGTGTGTGATGATTTTGATGTTATCACAATCATCGGGAGAGAGATTGTGTACATTGGGGATGCTCATTGCTTTACTTGAGGGCTTAATCATGATTCGTAGATATAATCACTTATTCGGAGTGGACATCCCAGAGATTGTCATCCGCAGAGATAATCGTGATTCGCCCGCTTCTTCAATGTTATCGGTTATTCTCTCTTTGGGCATTCGGTACTTGGGTTCTTGAGCTTCATACACTTTCTTGGGGGAGAAAAGTATACATCGGGGTTATTCTTTAGCTATTGGACTTAATTTGATACTTGATGGTATACGTTTCTTTGTCTTCGGTATGTGTATTCGGGTTCGTGAGCTCTAGTTTAAGAGACCGATCGCATCAATTCAACTACTGGGAAGTGGTCTCTTGACACCTTTTGGAATGGATTGCGCGACTTCAAGTGGTTATGAAATTTGAGAAGATTATTTATGAGTGGGATGATACGGTCGTTTTGTTGATGATATAACCCCGAACGATGAATCACGATGATTATTCTTAAAAGGAGCATCAAGTTCGATGATAATGGTGTGCTTCTTTGTGCACCTGGCTAAGGGAAGCTTGTAAGAAAGCTTTGAAACTGCTCATCTAAAGGATTTTCGGTTTGGGGGGAAGCTGCCAAAGTCTCACTTTCAAGTGGCTCAATTTCTCTCTTCGATTCAAGAGTCTTGGAAGCTTTGGTGGTGAATGTTTATGGGTGATGACTTCTATCTTCTACGACGTGCTGCTCGATATCCTTATCTCGGTACTCGTATCATCATCTTTCTTAAACTATATCATCTATTCTATCTTTGTATATATTTATCAGAAAAACAAAATACAAAAATATAAAACCAACAAAAGAAAATAGAAAAATATAAAACTTTCAAAAACCCATAAAAATCAGAAAATTTAAAAATACCAAAAATATGTTTTTTTTTCAAGACATGTCTTCTGGTATCGATAACATCTGCGGTCTTAGAAATGTCCTTCAATAATGGCACGGGACCATAGATGAAGTTCGAGCAGGAGGTGTAAATATTCTTTTCCAAAACATGTCTCAAAAATCATGGCTTGCAGATTATTTCAGACTGTGACCCGAGCTTAAACTATGGTTTGCTATTATTTCAGATAGCAACCCGCTCTTCAAAGAAAGGAAAGTGCTGCACTAAACCATTTTTCAAAATTCGTGCACTTATCCTAAAAAAATTGAGGAAAGTATGTCGAAGGACTACTGTTCATACTCAAATATTTTTCCTTCAAAAATTCTTCAGAAAAATATTTGTTTTAACAAAATGGTAGAAATGAGTTGCTTGTAAATCAATCAGATTCAGATTTTTCGTAAAAATTGAAAACTCAATCAATGACTTCATCGCTTTTAAACTTTTCAAAGAAAGAGTCATTGATTGAGGGGGAGGATGTTTTTCAATCTTACATCATCTAACGGGCTTTCTTAATCATCCTACGTGCTTATCTGAAAAAATATAATTGCATATGTTGAAGGACTAGGTTTCTAGGATGTGATTGTTAGGATTAGATGATTATAGATTGATGAACACATTTTTCCCATACCTTTTATGATCTGATTGATATGTTGGATTGACCTTTATTAGTCGATTGCTGTTTGGGTGATGTCGACCACCATATATCTGTATGTGTGTTCACTAACGTATGCAGGTATTTTGGTATAAAAGAGTGTTCCCGATCCTGATCCCACAAATGAAGATGATTGGATGCCGAAAGGAAAGGGTAACAATATCTTGGGTTGATAAATGAAGAAACGGAGCTTAATTGGACTTCTATGGAGAGTTGGCATAAATGCAACGTAAGAGGTCTCACTGCATCAGCAGATGGTTTTCTTCATCAACAAATGAAGAAACGGAGCTTAAGTTGACCTTAGTTGGCATAAAAAATGCAACGTAAGAAGTCTCACTGCATCAGCAGATGGTTTTCTTCCAACCCTCAGCAACAACAACAAAAGCAGCTCTACCACCTAACGTATCTTTGTGCAGGATACCATTTTTAAACAATTTTGAAAAAATTGATTAAAATTGTTTTGAAAATGGAAAAATATTGTTTTTGAAAATAAATTGGACTAAATTTTGAAAATCACCGGACTTCATTTTATCAAAAATATAAGTCACTCAATCATCGACTACGGTCATCGATTGAGGGGGAGAGTGATTTAAAATAAATTGTTTCCAAACAATATTTCTTCATAAAAGTCCGTTTGTACGTTAAAATGTGGTGATCTAAAGATTTAATGTTATGTCATGGTATGATTTTCTTTAAAACTCAAAGATCTGTCAAAATGAATTTTTTTTCTGTTCTTGTTTGATTGTGAAATTGTTTTATTTTACTAAAAGATCTCTTAAAACAATCATACCTGACACTAACAATCTTTAATGTCTTTAAATGGTCCTTATCTGTCATTTTTCAAAATCAAATCTTGCCACGTCTTTCCCCAAAATTTTCTAAATGTTTTAAATCAATCGGGATTCAAAATCTCAATTGGTTTGAAATTTTTGATCGGGGGAGAGATCGTGATTTAAATCTCAAATCAGTTTTAAGGGTAATTGTTTCAAAACACTCCGCCTCCATGTGCCAAACGATTTCAAATATACATCGCACATGTTGAGGAGGAGCATTTAACCAAAACCGTAAGAGTATTTAAACCAGCTCATTTTCTCCCATGTTTTCTAAACCTTATTAATCACTTGGGATCCAAAATCTCAAAGGGTTTGATATTTTGATCGGGGAGAATTTGTGATTTAATAATGAAATTTGATAAAAGGTGATCGTTTTGATTCAATTATGCAGGCTGCTCTCTCATATGTGCTAAACGCTTTCGAATCTCGAAGCACATATTGAGGGTGAGCATTTCAAAAGAAAATAAACTTTCAAGGTACAAAGATTTCTATGTTTTAACATACGTACCTTGATTGATTTTCTAAATGGTTTCTTAATGGCAGTGTAATCGTGGAAGTGCTTCAAAAGAACTCTTTCCTTTATGTGATAAAATGATTTAAAAAATCCTATGCACATATTGAGGGGGAGAATTTACCAAAGAAAATCAAAAGGCTTTTTCTAAGGAAATTGTGATCAAAGAAATTATTTCTAATGAACTCTTGCCTCCATGTGCTAAACAATTTCCTAATCTTATGCACATGTTGAGGGGGATCATTTCTAAATGATCAAAACAATTAAGGTACAAAATGCTTTGATATTATATCACAAGTACCTTGATTGATTTTCAAATGATTTTTCAATTGGTTTCTCGGAAGAATGAACTGTACCAAAAGACCGACCATTTTACTTTATGTATGGAGTTATAAGGTTGGTGAGGTTAGGTATTACTTCCCACGATCCACCCGTAATCGGAGGGATCTACCCAGGACAATCCACTAGATAGTGTAGAAGTCCTTAGGTATGATGAAAAAGGAGAAAATGAGAATATGGGAAGAGTGCGGATCGAGATAGAGCTAGAACTCGAATAAACCCAACTAGGTTCTAGTTATGAAGTCTCGGTAAGCAATGTAGGGTTTGAAGAATGAAAAGAATTGAATGTGAAAAGGGTGAAAAGAAATAGCCTCCAATAATTCAACCTTAGGGCAAGAACGGGTTCAATACATATGCTACTTGGTGGTTACTAAGGTAACACTAGTATTGAAGACAAGACGTCACGGACCCAAAGGACGACCGCACTAAACTTCCCAAGCTACTCAAGTTCCTCTTAAAAGGGCTTGTTTCATTCTCACGGGGAACCGACATAATCTATCGACTTTTTCTTAGAGATTGTTGATATTAAAGAAGGAGACCCTCTCCCTAGTCTCCGGCATAGGAACCAAATATGCACAATTGAGTCTAGAGCCAAGAGATCATCCACAATATCTCATTAGGACACTATTCTTGAAGACTTGTTGTTTCACACAATGTGGAAAGTAACTATATGTTAAGAGTCCTACGCATTATCCTTGTGGTATTGCCAGAACATCTGAGTGATATGCAAACATATTCACAATGAAGATGGAAATCCTTCTAGAGCCAACATCAAACAAGCTCTTGGTGGGTGACATGTGAGATCTTTTCAAAAGATCAAGCTTGTGACAACTGGATAGAAACAATGGGGAGATTCATTCTTGAATCAACCTTGGTCCGGGAAATGAATTGACGAATACTTTTGGAAAAACTGTTCGATGTGCAAATCTTCTTTTCTCTAGCACATCGAATGTGTATTCATATTTCAAATTCAAAAAGTATCTCTGATTGAAAAATACTTTTGGAAAACCGCTCGATGTGCGAATCTCTTCTTTTATTTAGCATATCGAATGTGTACTCTTTTCAAATACAAAAGTATTTCGATTGAAAATTGATCTTTCTCATAAAACCTTCATCGATTTCAAAACTCTTTCTTCTAAGCAATATGCGATTGTTTTTCAAATCATTTTCATCAATCGCTGAATCTCAATTTGTTGGTTCACTCACTCCGTGTTGTCTTCTTTGAGACGTCCGGTTTGAGAACAACTAGAACATTGCGAAACCCCGTCAAGGAGATTCTTAGGAATCCTACATGATCACAGCAAGATTTGTATCGATCAACGGGAACCGTGGGCCGTGTATTCAATTCAACGAAGTGGTCAAAGACACTTTCGTGTGTTTTATTGCTAATCGTTGTTTGCGGTACATTTGGACGGTTGCACCGATCGTAATTGAGGAGTCAATCTAAAGCCGCATGCTCACAAAGATCCATACTTAGTTGAAGAAATCATAAGCGGTGCATATCTACATAAACCGGTTTCGATATTTTATACTATGCTTCGCTACCGCTACAAATATCATGAACCAGTAAAGCTTCCGCTACTCTGATGGAAAGATGTCATGATCCAGAAAGTGTGAGCATGTCGGTCCAGAAGTCACAACATCACATGATGGCAACACAATAAAGGGTAATCTAGAGATTTACTGTGGCTGATGATCTCAAAGAAAGATCGAAGATCATCTAGATGTGGATCAGTTAAAGGCCTGCACTAAAAGTACAAATCAATGTGGACTTTGAAGAATCGCTACAAAAGCACAAAGATTGCGGAATTGAAGAATTGAAGTCTACGAGCTCAAGAACAAAGTCAAGAATAGAATGCTAGGATGCAAAATGTATTTCATGGGGTGACCTCCCTTAGGGGGAGATTGTTAGGAATTGGAAATTCCATGTTAAAGTGTCTACACCCCAATTATGGTCTAGCATATGTTAGCTCGTAGACTTGTAGTTATTTACTTTATTAAGTAGTTAATTAGTTAGTTTGTAGCGTAGTATTGATAAGGTTTTAAAAGGTACCATTTTGAGGGGTCGTTTAAGTCCTTATTTGATCACTTTTGTATCCGTTATTGCTTAATATCGCTCCTTTTCACTTTTAGGTCTCGTGAAGGCAAAATGTTGGAATGGCACTTATTTGGACGAAAAGGCGAATATATGAAGAAAATGGCCAAAGTCAAAATCGAGACACTCACAGCTGTTGAAACTAGAAGGCGACGGCGTCAAAAGCTAATGGCGACGCCGTCCCAAGAATTTTGTGATGATACAGACTCAAAACTCGTATTTTCAAGTGACGAAGTCTAGTTGTGAAAGAGTAGGCCGTCGCTACTCGACGGCCTAGATGCAATCCGCACGACGCCGGTCAAGAGGACGGCGCCACGGACATAAGGTGACGCCGCCGCAAGGTAAACGTGGCCAAGACGAAACCCTAATGACGGCGACACGACGGGCCACTAAACATAAGGTGACGCCGCAATTGTAATCTTATATATAGAATCCGAATTTTTCGCCTTTGTGTGGAGAGTCTTTGGAGTAAAACCTAAACCGAACCTAAGGTGTCTTGTACAAGATTTTAGGGTTTTAAACCCTATCTTACATCAAGATAAGTCTTTACTTCATTAATTCAATTATGTCTTTGATTATTTGTGTGTATGCTTGCATGTTCTCCATGTCCGCTAATTTATTTGTGTGTTTTCTTAGGAAGTATGAAACTTAATTATTGAATATTGATTGGTTGTTTCTTATCTTAGTTGATTAATGATCTAGTAATGCGATAGGTCATTCGTTGTGTACTTAATGCTTGATTCATCTTTGTGAACCTTAGAATATAATTACCGAGTAGTTGTAGGCTAAACCATCCAAAGAGCGCCTTAGAGTAGGAGTTTATCATCCCTAGTGGGTTTGTAGACGAGACCCTTTGGTAAGTTCAAAGAGTTAGGGAGAAACGACACCCTACAACTTTAGACACACAACGCAACTAGGAATAAGGACGTGACAATTCAACCACCAATAGGAGATAATTAAGGAGTAATACAAACTAAGTAAACACATCTTTAAACTATCATACGAGCACACATTAATTAGACATAGACTCCCACAACCTTAGTTTAGATAATTAGATAATAGTAGAGTAATCGGTAGAAATACCAACCCCCCCCAAATCCAATACCCGAGATTCGTACCTTTTCCATTTCATTAAACATAAAAAGATAAAAAATAATCTTCCTCAACCTTAACCTTAGCGTAGTAACTCCTTACTAGCATTCCTATTCCCCTAGAGAACGATATCAATACCCGTGGCTTACCCTAATTACTACACTACAACGATTAGGTTCATCGCCTAGGGTGTTATAAAACTTGCTCAAGAAAAGGAAGTTTCCTTGACCCCGAACGACGCGTGTAGCGTTATCAAGTTTTTGGCGCCGCCGGGAATAGAATAGCTAGTTAGTAGTCCACATCGCTTAGGTTCTTTGCTTGATTCCTATCAAGTAAATTTTTCTTATTTTTAGCTTTCTCTTAGTCTATCCCCTTCTTCGTAACCTTTGTTCGTAACCCCATCACTTTTCATCATGGAAGGTGATAACCCACTACCATTCATCAACCTACCGCCAAATGACCCGCCAAGAGCCCGTGCATTTTGGTGAATACTCGAGACCAAGCCACCTAGGCTATAGGAACACCATTGAGCTTCCCGACCAAGCCCAAACTACGGCCTGCGATCCGACACCATCCGGTTGGTGCAAAACGGATGTGCATTCCATGGACTTCGTTCAAGATCCAAATCAAGATCCGAGGATTTCTCAAAATCGCCGATTCCATCGACCTTGATGCTACTACTCGGGAGACCACACGCTGCCTCTTCCAATCTCTCTACGGGACCAAGCTAGTAATTGGCTTGAGCGACTTCCCGGCTCCATCTCAAGTTGGGATGATCTTACTTCTCTTCCTTGCTCAATTTTTCCCACCGGGAGAACCACTAAGCTTAGGAATGACATCTTGATGTTCCAACAACGTCAAGGTGAATCTCTCTGAAGCATGGACCCGATTCAAGGACTTACTTCATAAAGTCCTCATCACGGCATTGATCTTTGGCTCCAAGTCCAAATCTTTTATGATCATGTCAACTTCCCCACTAAGCGATCCATTGACCAAGCGGCCGGTGGAAAACTTAGTGATCTCACCGCAGAAGAATCATGGGAAATAATAGAGGACCTCGCCTCTATGACAACGAAAGTTGGGATGACCCCGTGAGCTGCCCAAACCGTTAAGGCAATCTCCTTGCCTCCTCCCGACCGTCAGGATGATCGAACTTGAAGATCAAGTTAGATTCCTCATGAGTTCCTACGAAAATCCTAAGTCTTCACACCATGTGAACAAAGTTTCTTCCTCGTGCGAGCCGTTTGTGATCCTCATAACATGCGCACTAGCACCCGATCCCGAACACGCTCGCTGATTACGCATCCTCGCGATTAATGGAGCGGGAGGAAGATTCCTACAACACCCGGACCTAGGAATTTCAATGAAACCCGTGAAGCATGGAAAGGCAAGCCCGACTTCACTGGGACAAACCAAAGAATTCACTTCCAATGATTTCTCATGGCCCCACCTAACGGTCCTAACCAACAAAACGTCAAGGATGTTGCAAAACCTAGTTGCATCCCAAGAAACCCAAATGGCTAAGCTCTCGGACCGCTTTAACCATCAACAAGCCGAGATGGATAGGAAAATAGATAACCTTTTGAAAGCCTTAGCTAATAGTGATAAGAAGGTTAGTGCTATCTCAACTCCCGAGCCTTCAGGTATAGAGATTAAGGATCCAAGCAAGCTAACGAAGCATGTCCAATTCGTCAATACCATCGCCTTAGTTGAACCTAATGAAACAAATGACGAAGAGGACTATACACTTGTGGATGATGAAATACCCGAGGAAGTAGGTGAAGTAGACATTGACTATTTCAACAAATTTCCTACGGAAGAAGAACTATCTCGCCACCCTCACTTAGTGCGTGACCTCCGTCACATGTATGTTAGGAAAAGTCCTCGAATCAAGTTCGGGAACCCTTGGAAGCTTAACATACCATGTGTCATAGGACACCTTTTTGTGGCAAAAGCCTACATTGATCGCAAGTCCCCAATCAACATAATGACTAGCACCTACTACAATTGGATATTGAAGAAGCCTATTCCAACTAGGCAAGACCCCAATGATCCTAATGTTAGTTGCAATTTTCTTGGTAGAGTTAAGGGATTGCCCGCTTATGTAGGTAGTTTCACGCTTCCTACGGACTTCATAATTGTGGATGATATTAGCACGGCCATAGACCCTAGCTTGTCCCATGTTATTCTAGGAAAACCTTTCATAGAGAGCACCGGATGACCTATGACCCTCGTTAGGAGTAGTGCGATTCAAGAATGAGACCGATGACATAGCCTACCAAATGCCGCTTAAGATTGAGAAGTTTTCATCACTCTAATGATGAAAAGGAACTTAAACTGTCGGTCTATTATAGGAATGATGAGGATAGGGAAAAAGGTGTTGATTATGTTATGGCTAAGATTTTCGGATTCTATAAGGATTGCTTGAGCCTAGGACCGAATATAGGACCGATTGGGAGAGAATGAACTCTTAGAGAAGCGCATGTTAGGCACTTCTACAACATGGAATCCCCATTAGAGACCGCCAAGAGGGCGGTAATGAGAAAACGTAGAGCACGACTACGAGTCTAGCTACAAGACTCTTAAATAAAGAAAAGCGCTTCGTGGGAGGCAACCCATGCTTAATTGTTTGCTTGTTAGTGTCATATATTTTTATTAATTGTTTATCCTCATGTTTAAATTTGTAAAAATGCTTTATTTTGTTTTTAACCTCGCCTTAATTGCATATAAAGGTATTTTACATAAGGGATAAGTGTAGGAGGATTACACACATTTTCAAAAGAAACGTAAACATGAGAATAACAATTAACTAAAAGATATTTATGTTTGTTTGTTCGAGTCAAATGCTTGTATCGAGTCATAATGGATGTTTTGCGTAAATTTTTCCAGATTCTAAAGATGTAAATTTTCCGTAATTTTTCCGAAAATACCGCACCGCTTTTTGTCGGGATAAACCGACGGCGTCAGATTGCAACCGACGGCCAGAAGGAGTAAAACATCGATTACTTTTTTCTCGTTTTCGAGCTACTTATAAATTTTTGGAATTTTCGTGTCTTAATTTTCTTAGAAATTCAGTAAACATCCATTCCACAAGCATTATATCCTAGTTTAAATCGAGTCTTATATATTATTACCGGCGATTTTACGCGAAGGTTTCGTTTGTTTTCTTCAAGTGTGCAGTTTAGTTTGTCAAGAAGAAATTACATAAGATTGGAAGGAGCTTTTCACGCAATAATTCTTCTTGAAAAGGATTTAACCACCACTTTACACGGATCCTACCGAGCTAATCGGGAGTATTAGTTTCTTTCGCTTTTAATTACCTTCTTTATCATAACTTTGATACTTTTGGGGAACATTGGGGACAATGTTCGCTTTAAGTGTAGGGAGGAAAATAAACGGAACTTTGAAACTATGCTTATCCTTGACTATTTGCTTTGTCCAATTGTGATTGTGTAATAAACCATGAGAAAATGTCGGTAAGGGTAATTTTGGCACCAAATTTAAAATTTTTATGACATATAGGAGTGGGCCATTAGTCTTAACAAAAGCGCCTCACGGATAGGAAGTTATATGACTAGCACAAAACCCTTTACCACCCAAATTCCACCAAAATGTGAGGATCGCCTTAGATTAGTAGGAATAAAAGCATTCATCTTCAATGCTTAGAGTGTGAACCGTAGTATATTAGATTCTAGAACTTGTTTTGTGATGCATTCCGAGATCGCAAGTGAGACTACACTTGTGTAGTTAGGAATAACTAAATGATAAGAGGCATTAGGATAACCCTTGTTTGATACCGTAATATAATTACTTCTTCCACATCGGTTGAGTAATTCCCCACACCCTTTGCGTTGTACTCATCTTTAGTACACGATACCCTAGTTAACCCCTCGAGCCTATATTTTTCGCGGTTCTCGTGATGTTTCGGTTTTTCCGAATATCAATGAAGAGCATTGTTTACACCCCACCCCAAATATACACCCAAATCGCCTTAGCCTACCCCTTATGCACTCACTTTTAGTGCAAATGTTTGTTATCACCCTAAACCCTTAGTTCAATTATCTAGTTGCTTGCATGAGTTGCTAAGTCGAGTCATATCCTTTGTATACGATTTTGGGATGATTGGGATTCATGGGAAAAGTTAAAGTTTATGAAATGACGGGAAGGGAACGTTAAATTCAAATTCCTTTGTTTGCGTAATAATGTACCCCAAGTGTTATGATCTTTTCAATTCGGGTCAAATTAGTGTTAGAGTAAAACTCAAGTGTAGGGATATGCTTATAAATCCCTAGTATTTTGATGTTATCTTAGAGGATGGTAGAGTAAAAGTGTATGATTAAAAAAAAAAAAAAAAAAAAAAAAAATCGAAAAAAATAGAAAAGAAAAAGAAAAAAATATAAAAAAAAAAAAAAAAAACATACGGCTACCATCCTACATCTATCCTTTAAATTTATGTTTGTTTATTTCAGTTATCTAGAGTTTAGAGTGTCGAGTCTTGGCTTAGCAACGCCATTCTTCATATGCATTTAACATAGAGATTTTTACTTGCCACCACTAAATAGCCTATCCCACCAAACCCTTTATTTCCTACCGTAAGCCTAACATTACAACCCTTTAAAAGACCTCTTTGATAGTCTTTCCTAGGTGCTTACGCCAAAGCGATGGAGGTTTGATCTATTCTCAAGCCTATGGTAATCTATGTACTAGGACCGGTTAATGAGTGTTTATCTTCCATTTCCTATTTGGTATATTTCATATATACACCCGAGAGATGTGAGTATCCAAACACCCCATGTGAGGTGCTAGTATGTAATTCCGTGCTTGTTATGACTTTTATGGGCTTATATGTGTTGTGGACCGCTTTGAATTAATGCTTCATGACCCTAACTTATAAATTAATTGGCTAAAAGCACATTTGCTTGAGGACAAGCAAATAACAAGTGTAGGGATATTTGATAAGGTTTTAAAAGGTACCATTTTGAGGGTCGTTTAAGTCCTTATTTGATCACTTTTGTATCCGTTATTGCTTAATATCGCTCCTTTTCACTTTTAGGTCTCGTGAAGGCAAAATCTTTGGAATGGCACTTATTTGGACGAAAAGGGCGAATATATGAAGAAAATGGCCAAAGTCAAAATCGAGACACTCACGCTTCTTTGAAACTAGAAGGCGACGGCCAAAAGCTAATGGCGACGCCGTCCCAAGAATTTTGTGACGATACAGACTCAAAACTCGATTTTCAAGTGACGACGCCTAGTTGTGAAAGAGTAGGACGCCGCTACTCGACGGCCTAGATGCAATCCGCACGACGCCGGTCAAGAAGGACGGCGCCACGGACATAAGGTGATGCCGTCGCAAGGTTAACGTGGCCAAGACGAAACCCTAATGACGGCGACACAACGGCGCCACTAAACATAAGGTGACGCCGTCGCAATTGTAATCTTATATATAGAATCCGAATTTTTCGGTCTTTGTGTGGAGAGTCTTTGGAGTAAAACCTAAAACCGAACCTAAGGTGTCTTGTACAAGATTTTAGGTTTTAAACCCTATCTTACATCAAGATAAGTCTTTAGTTCATTAATTCAATTATGTCTTTGATTATTTGTGTGTATGCTTGCATGTTCTCCATGTCCCGCTAATTTATTTGTGTGTTTGCTTAGGAAGTATGAAACTTAATTATTGAATATTGATTGGTTGTTTCTTATCTTAGTTGATTAATGATCTAGTAATGCGATAGGTCATTCGTTGTGTACTTAATGCTTGATTCATCTTTGTGAACCTTAGAATATAATTACCTGAGTAGTTGTAGGCTAAACCATCCAAAGAGCGCCTTAGAGTAGGAGTTTATCATCCCTAGTGGGTTTGTAGACGAGACCCTTTGGTAAGTTCAAAGAGTTAGGGAGAAAAGCATACCCTACAACTTTAGACACACAACGCAACTAGGAATAAGGACGTGACAATTCAACCACCAATAGGAGATAATTAAGGAGTAATACAAACTAAGTAAACACATCTTTAAACTATCATACGAGCACACATTAATTAGACATAGACTCCCACAACCTTAGTTTAGATAATTAGATAATAGTAGAGTAATCGGTAGAAATACCAACCCCCAAATCCAATACCCGAGATTCGTACCTTTTCCATTTCATAAAACATAAAAAGATAAAAAATAATCTTCCTCAACCTTAACCTTAGCGTAGTAACTCCTTACTAGCATTCCTATTCCTATAGAGAACGATATCAATACCCGTGGCTTACCCTAATTACTACACTACAATGATTAGGTTCACTGCCTAGGGTGTTATAAAACTTGCTCGAAGAAAAGGAAGTTTCCTTGACCCCGAACGACGCGTGTAGCGTTATCAAGTATAGTTTAGAGTAACACCGTGGAATAAGGACGGGTCTTTACCCACTGTATCCCTGATCCACAGTCCGATAGGAGGACGATTTCTTTGTAACTATAAATACCCCTTCCATCCATGGAAGGGGTGGTGCTTTCAATCTAATCTTTCATAATTTGTGCTACAAGTCTCTACCAAGAAAACACCCATCTCTCTACTTTCTCTCTCTAAAATGGCTATCATGTATTTTGATCATCCAAGACCACCCGAATCATCAAACACAATAAATATATCGATCCTACACCAAATGATTTCAATATACATAATGCACATGTTGAGGGGGAGCATTTATCCAAAAACAAGATGAGTATTTAAACCAGGCACATATTCTCTCATGTTTTCTAAACCTAATTAAATCACTTGAGATCCAAAATCTCAAAGGATTTGATATTTTTGATCGGGGGAGAATTTGTGATTTAATTCTCAAAGGTGATTGTTTGATTCAATTGTGAAGGCTGCTCTCTCATATGTGTTAAACGCTTTCGAATCTTGAAGCACATATTGAGGGGGAGCATTTCAAAAGAAAATAAACTATCGAGGTACAAAAGCTTTTATGTTTTAACATAAAGTACCTTGATTGAGTTTTCAAATATTCTATTGCATGTGTGATCGTGAAAGTATTTAAAAGAACTCTTTCCTCTATGTGATAAAAAGTTTTGCAACCAACGCACATATTGAGGGGGAGAATTTACCAAAAAAATCAAATGGCTTTTCCTAAGGAAATTGTGATCAAGAAATTATTTCAAAGAACTCTTGCCTCCATGTGCTAAACAATTTCAAAATCATATGCACATGTTGAGGGGGAGCGTTTCTAAATGATCAAAACTATTAAGGTACAAAATGCTTTGATCTCGTATCATAAGTACCTTGATTGATTTTCCAAATGATTTTTCAATTGGTTTCAAGGAAGAAATGAACTGTACCAAAAGACCAACCATTTTACTTTATGTACGGAGTTATAAGGATGGTTAGGTTAGGTATTTGTTCCCACGATCCTGCTAGAGCCGGAGGGATCTACCCAGGGACAATCCACTAGATAGTGTAGAAGTCCTTAGGTATGATGAAAAAAAGGAGAAAAGTGAGAAATGGAAAGAGTGGGGACTGAGACAGAGCTAGTACTGGAATAAACCCAACAAGGTTCTAGTTATGAAGTTTCGGTAAGCACTAAAGGGGTTGAAGAATGAAAAAGAAATGAATGTGAAAAGGGTGAAAAGAAATAGCCCTCCAATAATTCAACCTTAGGGCGTAAACCGGTTCAATACATATGCTCTCGGTGTTTACTTAGGTAACACTGGTATTGAAGACAAGACGTCATGGACCCAGTGATGCACTGCACCTAACTTCCCAAACTACTCAAGTTCCTCTTAAAAGGGCGTGTTTCATTCTCACGGGGAACTGACATAATCTATCGAATTTCTCTTAGAGATTGTTGATATTGAAGAAGGAGACCCTCTCCCTAGTCTCCGGCATAGGAACCAAATGTGCACAATTGAGTCTAGAGCTAAGAGATCATCCACAATATCTCGTTAGGACACAAAATTAATGAAGACTTGTTGTTTCACACAATGTGGAAAGTAAGAATATATTAAGAGTCCTACGCTTTATCCTTGTGGTATTGCCAGAACATCCGAGTGATATGAAAAATATTCACGTTGAAGATGGAAATCCTTCTAGAGCCAACATCAAACAAGCTCTTGGTGGGTGACATGTGAGATCTTTTCTAAAGATCAAGCTTGTGACAACTGGATAGAAACGATGGGGCGATTCATTCATGAATCAACCTTGGTCCAGGAAATGAATTGACGAATACTTTTGGAAAAACCATTCGATGTGAAAATCTTCTTTTCTCTAGCACATCGAATGTGTATTCATATTTCAAACTCAAAAAGTATCTCTGATTGAAAAAATACTTTGAAAAAACCATTCGATGTGCAAATTTCTTCTTTTCTCTAGCACATCGAATGTGTATTCTCTTACAAATACAAAAGGTATTTTTGATTGAAAATTGATCTTTCTGATAAAAACCATCGTCGTCTTGCAAAACTCTTTCTTCAAGAAATACGCGATTGTTTTCAAATCAATTTTTCATCAATCAGTGAATCTCAATTCGTTGGTTCACTCACTCCGTGTTGTCTTCTTTGAGACGTTCCGGTTTGAGAACAGCTAGAACATTGCGAAACCCCATCAAGGAGATTCTTTGATTATACCCGATCACAGGCGGTACTTATGCGGATCAACGGGAACCGTGAGCCGTGTACTCAATTCAATGAAAGTGATCAAAGACACTTTCATGTGTTTTATTGCTAATCGTTGTTTGCGGTACATTTGGACGGTTGCACCGATCGAATTGAGGAGTCAATCCAAAGCCGCATGCTCACAGATCCACACTTAATTGAAGTAATCATGACTTGTGCTTATCTACATAACCTGGCTCTGATATTTCTATAGTATGCTTCTGCTACGCTGCTGCAAATATCATGAGCCAATAAAGCTTCCGCTACTCTGATGAAAGATGTCATGATCCAAAAGTGTTAGCATGTCGGTCCAAAAGTCACAACATCACATGAAGGCAACACAACTATGGATGATCCAGAGAGATTTACTGTGGCTGATGATCTCAAAGAAAGCTCGAAGATCATCAAGATATGGATCAGTTAAAGGCCTCCACTGAAAGTACAAAACTATGCGGACTTTGAAGTATCACTGCTAAAGCACAAGATTGCGGATTTGAAGAATTGAAGTCTATGAGCTCAAGAACGAAGTCAAGAATAGAATGCTAGGATTCAAAATTTAAATCATGGGGTGACCTCCCTTAGGGGGAGATTGTTAGGAATTGGAAAATCCATTGTGAAGAGTCGGTCACCCCAACTCTAGTCTAACATATGTTAGCTTGTAGACATTACGTTTATTTACTAGTTAGTTAGTTAGTTATTTAGTTTAGAGCAACACTGTGGAGGACGGATAGATGATTAAAGCGTACCATCTTCTACTTGTTTGATTGTAGACCAAGAAAGAAACTAAGTTCTCGGTCGAAGGACCCCCTCTGAAGTAGAGCGACCTCGATCGAAATGCATTACGAAGACCCAAGTCTTTCTTTATAAGTCATTGGTGGCGTAAAACCATTCATCATTGATATGGTTACGGTTGGGAATTCGCCGGACGAAGGCCTATGCCGCCGGTGTCTTCTCTTGAAGATGCCAAGACAAACAAGAACCTTGACTTGGTCTTCCCCACGTTCCCACTATGTCCTTAGCTTCCCGCCAAGTCCGAGATAGTGGGGATGAAGCCCTAGCGGTTACCATAAATCGGGGGCGCCCCATGATCTCCTAGCGTGTGCTAACACTCTCCAAGCTATTTTCATCACCTATAAATAGATTGGACGAGTCATTTCAATGGTATGTTCACTCAACACATTATTTCACATACATCATATTATCCATAACTCATATCACATACTTATTCACACGCGGAGGTGGTTCGCGAGGCCCAACCCTGCGCAATCACTAACGAAGTGTCTACTATTTCTTATTGCGATTGACTACAAGTTTGGCGCAAGCATATCACCCTCATACCCTTGATCACCATCGAAGGCTGGTCGTCTGAATTATTGTACAATCGGTGGCGCCATCCGTGGGACCCGCTACTATTGGTCTCGTCATTCCAAACTTACACCCGGTCAATCGCTCTCACTAGTTTTACGGCATGACTCAAGGAAGAGAAGATACACCCCTCGGGTTTCTCGACCTTGACACCAATCGATCGATGATCACGGCAACCTTCCCAATATAACCGCATCCACTTTTACCACACGATCTCACCACGAAATAACTCCCAACAATCATGCTTCAACCTCGGCTAACCACGAACCGGTGATCGGTCCGGCGTTTGTCGAAGCTAACATTGAAGCATTAGAATCTTTACTAAGAGCTCGAAGGAGGCAAGACCGGAATGTGGAAATCGTGGGAGTTAGAATACTCAGCGATGAGTATGACGAAGAGTTAGAAATGGAGGCTAGGCCCTTGGCCGGGGCTACTCGCTCGGTGTTAAGGGTAGGGTCTCCAAGCGATCGAAGGCCTAGCGGAAGGTCGGTTGGTTTCGAAGATGCTCGGGCGGGCTCCGACAAGAAGGAAGGAGCGATGGAAGGCTCCAATGGAAGGAGTCACCGAAGGGAGGCTACGGAGGTTAATTTGCCACCACTCTTGGCGGCTCATCGGGAAGAAGCGGAAGCGGGGTTCCACTGCGGCCTTCTCGCGCATCGGCGTGGGAGGCGATCCATCTCAATTAAGCAGGGAGGAAGTCTTCCTCCTCATGGTATGTACCCTCCTTTTCGGGCTCAATCTTACCCTCGAGGGGTTTATCCCCACCTAAGCAGGCGGGCTAACAACCCCAACTTTACTCAACCATACGGAAGCATGTCCTATGGACAACCTATGGTATACCCTTCGTATCTGTAGGAAGTCACCCACCTTATATACCTCTGCTTATCCCCAATATGTTAATCAAAACCTTTGTTGGAATACCTCCTAATCATAACCCATACAATCTGCCCCTACATACATGCCACCTTATAAGCGCCTCTATTCGGAACCCATGGGCTCCACAACACCCTTCGTAAGATGGATGAAGACTACCCTTTGCACGATGGGTTGAAAATGCCCGCACATATTGGTACTTATGATGGAAAAGGGGATCCGGATAACTTTTACACTTGTTCGAAGGGCTATTAGAATGCGAAGTGGGTAATGCACATTGCACTGTCACATGTTTACATATACCCTACGAGACTACGCTCGTATATGGTGGAACAGGCAAAAACCGGTAGCATTGTGAATTTGGATGATCTCAAAGCCAAGTTCAGTCACATTTCACCCATGAGAAAAAGTTCACAAAACGCACCTAACGATGCACAACATCAAGCGAAGAGAGCGAAAGCACAAGGGCCTTCATTACTAGATACTGATGACACCTTGCGGATAATGGGTTTGCACGAAGACCAGCGCATCTCAGGTTTCGTACATGGCCTACGGAACAGAAGCTTGGTTGAATTCCTTTCCACTGATCTTCCTGCAACCTATAAGGGATTAGTGGAAAAGGCTTACACATGGATCGAAGCAAAAGAAGTGTCCACCAACGGGGCTCCGGCCGAAAACAGGGAAAATCACAACAAGGCTCCGAAGCATCCTTCGTGGGAAGGGTCAAGGAACAAACATAAGAGCAGGGACAGATTTACCCCATACCACAAAAACATCAACCACGGCCTCCTGGCTAATCTGTCCAAATCCCCAAGAGAAATACTCGCTACCGAAAAGGCTGCGAAGACCTTTGATCCTCCTCCTCGCTTGGCAAACAAAGGGAGGCCCAGGGACACTTCCAAGTTTTGCTATTTCCATGATGATTACGGTCACGACACCAATCACTGCCGAGAGCTCAAAAAGCAGATAGAAGAGGCAGTAAAGTCTGGCCAATTGGGACATTTGGTGAAGGGTATAAAGAGAGGCAAAGAAAAAGCCTCCGACACACAGTTGGGAAAAGATACCACACCTGTCGAAGCTCCCATCCTCATGGTTTATAAAAAGACTCTAGAAAGAAAGAAGCGAGAGGAAGCCTTGTGCGGAGTAGGAGATGTCACTTTCCTTCAATCACGGAAAAGTTCTTTCAAATGACCCGTGGTCATCAAAGTCTTGATCTCCAATAGAGAAGTAAGCGAGCCTACCTTGTTGCGGTAGCTCTGCGAAGTTATCTCTGACGGTGTTTCCTAAAGCTCAAACCCTCAATAAGGTCGAAGAGAGTAGATTGAAGGTACCTTTAGTAGGGTTCTCGGGGAACACTCATGGCCCTTGGGAGAAGTCCTCTAGAGGTTACGATTGGAGAAGGGAGGCTAAAAGAGCGAAACTCGGTTTTCACGATCGTGGTCGGAATCTCCTACAACCTATTGATAGGGAGAGCGACAATGCGAAGATGGGCATTGTTGTCTCAACCATACATACCGCGATCAAATTCCAAACACCTTTCGGCATTGGAGCGGTTTCTCCGACTATAAGATGAAGGGCCTCTGACGGAAAACAAGAGGTCAAACGGGTTTGGAGGAACTTTGAAAGATGTTCTCGGTTGCACTATTTGAAGAGCGCATCGTGGTAAATGATCTCTACTACGATCGAGACGGTAGTAATCGGAAAGCAACTTCCAACCTCCTTTAAAGCGAGTTGGAAAAGATACTTCGCGATAACGCAGGCGTCTTCGCATGGACCTATTCGACATGACGGGGTCCCAGAACTCTCACCATAGATGGGCGACCCTTGGCGCGAACACAAGCTCAATGAGTTCAAGCATATTGAACCCATTAAACAAAAGCGTAGAAGTCTAGCTCACGAAAGAAATGCTTTGCATGCAAAAAGTGGGCGAACTCGTGGCGGCGGGCATACTCGAGAGGTGAAGTATCAAACTTGGGTGGCCAATCCGGTGATGGTCAAAAGCATGACGGAGGATGGAGAATGTGCGTAGATTTCTTGACATTAACAAAGCTCGTCAGAAGGGCTGTTACCTCTTCGAAATTGATTGGAAGGTGGAATCCTGTCGAGGTTTCGACTAAAGTGTTCCTAGGCGCTTATAAAGGTTACCATCGGATACAAATGGCGAAGAAGGCGAGGAGAAGACGACCTTTTTACGGGAAAGGCGTTTATTGCTACAAAAGATGCCTTTTGGTTTGAAAAATGCGGTGCCACCTACCGGTGATTGGTGGACAAAGCCTTCAACAAGCAAATAGGCGGGAATCTAGAAGCCTCGTGAGCGATATGGTCATCAAAAGTAGGTCGAGAGGAAGATATGCTCTCGACATCAAGGAAACCTTGATCGACTTCGCGCCATCAACATGAAGTTAAATCCCAAGAAGTGTTCCTTTGGTGTGGAAGAAGGACAATTCTTGGGACATTTGATCACCAAGCGGTATTAAAGCCAATCCTTGAAAGTCAAGGCCATCACAGTTTGCGACCTCCTAAGTCCCTAAAGGAGGTGCAAAGTCTCAACGAAAGCTAGCGACCCTCGGCGGGTTCTTGTCGAAGGGTGCGAGACGGATCTTTGCCGTTCTTCAAAACACTCAAAGGGTGCACGGACAAGAAGGCGTTCCAATGGAGCATAGATGCGAGCGACCTTTCAAAAGCTCAAGGAATTCATGGCTATTCTACCAACACTTACCCCAATCAAAGGCGAAGTGTTGTTCATGTATATCATGACCTCTTTCGAAAGCATCGGTGGCGTGTTATTGGCGAGAAAGGAGAAAAGCAAATCCCATATACTTTGTTAGTAGAGTACTACAAGGAGGTGAGCTAAATTACCCGGCATTGGAGAAGCTAATTTTGGCTTTAGTTCATCTTTGCGAGGCCTTGAAGGTACTTTCAAGCTCACCCCATAACCGTACTTACCGACAAGCCAATTAGCGAGATACTTTCAAAGCGGAGAAATCGGAAGGATAGCTAAATGGGCCATCGAGCTAGGAGAACATGATATTGAATACAAAGGCGGGAGCTCGGTCAAAGGACAAATATTGGCGGACTTTTAGCGAAACACCCTCGAAGCGAAACATGACAAAAGGTTGTTGAAAAGGAACACCTTTACGACAATCGAAGGGTGGAAACTTTATCTTGTGGAGACCTCCGGCTCGATGGTTACAGTGCGGTCTCATGCTCGTTGATCCCAAAGGAAGGAATACACCTATGCGCCGTTTGAATTCGATGCTACGAACAACGAGCGGAATATGAAGCCTTGTTAGCGGTCTCCGATTGGCGCGAGATATGGAAGTAGAAAACTTGGCTATTTTGTTGACTCTGGCGGTGGCCAACGGATAAAAGGCTCTACGAGGCGAGACAACTGTGATCAAGCAATATACGGATAAGGCCAAAGAAATGCTCGAAGGGTTCACATCTTACAACATAGAGCATGTTGAAGAAACCAAAACAAGAAGGCGGATGCACTTAGCAAGCGGCATCAATGGCATTTGCCCATTTAACAAAGGAAGTTTTGGTGAAGTATTGACGGATCGGTCCATCGTCCGAAAGGAGGTATCGGCGTTATCACGGAGGAAGACTCGAATTGGATGACTCAATTAGAGAATATCGATAAGTGGCATCTTTGGGAGGATGCAAAGTTGGCTCGAAGGTGCGCATCAAAGCACCACGATGCGGGATCATGGGAAATTACTTATCTGAAGATCTTTCCTATCCCCTTGGCTCCGCTGTGTAGGGCCAAGGCAAGCTGCCAACATCATCCAAGAAGTGCATGAAGGATCCTGCGGACTTCATGCAGGGCCTCGCTCCGTTGTCTCAAAAGTAATGAGGGTTGGATATTATTGGCCTTCGATGCACAGAGACGCCGTCGACATCATTCAGAAGTGCGAAGCTTGTCAAATTCACTCAAGAGTCCCAAGGCTACCAAAGCAAGATATGACTTTTGTAACATCCGCATGGCCTTTCGGTCAATGGGGATAGATATCGTGAGCCCTCTACCGGTTGCTCTGGAGGAGTAAAGTTCTTGGTCGTAGCCATTGATTACTTCACTAAATGGGTTGAAGCGAAGCCTTTAGCATCCATCACGGGAAGACACATGGAAAAATTCGTGTGGGAACACATTATCGTAGGTTGGAGTACCTCACATCCTCATTCGAGATAATGGGAAGCGGTTTGCGAAGGGTATTCCCGTATTTTGCGAGAGGCACGAATGTCGACAATCATTCACCTCAGTTTACCATCCTCGGGGTAATGGTCAAGTAGAGGTTACCAACAGAGACATCATACAAGGAATAGAGCGAAGGTGGGATCTTGTCATCACGGTTGGGTAGATGAACTACCTCAAGTGCTCGGGCACATAGAGCATACAAAGTCAAGTCATGGAGAAAGCGCCTTTCGACTTGACATATGGCACTAAGGCTGTCATCCCTTGAGTAAGTGTTGAAGCAGAAGGGTCATGAACTTCAAGTAGTCGTAGACAACGAAGAAAGACTCGTAGTAACTTGGACCTACTTGAAGAGCGGAGAAATAGCCTCCATTAGAGGCTATCCACAAGCAAAAGATTGAAAGGTACTATAATAAGCGAGTTAGGCCTTGACCTTCAAACCGGGGAATATGTCCTCCGACTCAATAAGCGCAAGCAAAGGCGAGTACCGAGGTGGCTGGGACCTACATGGGAAGGACCCTACGTTATTAAGGAAGCATGTGGAAGCGGAGCCTACAAAGTGGAAACCTTGGCGGGAGGCGTTATTGATAGAACACGGAATGGCACTACTCTTCGTAAGTTCTCGTATGAAACTTACAATGTCTAAGGACACATTTTATTTGCTTTCAATCAATGTATTTGCATTCTTCTCACTTGGGAAAGAAGCATTAATGGTGGCGTCTAGTATTCATTTCTTAAAATGATGTAATCCTCCTACCCACTTAATGATAATAACACATTTCCTCAAATCTCTTGTTTCGTTCAATACAACAAAGATTTGCCCACCAAGTCGCTTTATAAGTTTGAATGTCGAAGGGATGTACAAAGACTAAATAACATGTCTTGCTCATATGCATAACATCCATCTCAACTTCACATTAACTTTCCTATATGGCCTTAAGGTATTTTAAACCTTCATTGCCCAAAGGATCAAGGCGAATTGGGTCGCGACCCTCTGTCGTGATCAAATTATCGATTGCTAATATTCTTGGTGAAGTAACTACACACAATGAGGCTATGCATCTACCATACGCCTTAGGTTGTAAAAATATTTTTACATAAGTAAAAGTAATAAGAGAAGAATCACACATAGCAAAATTCGAGCCATAGTGGCCGTTGTAGATTTATGACTAGTTTTACTAGTCTAAAATGAGCCATAGCCATAAAACATCCAACATTATAAACTATTGTCTTAGGCGTAGCCTACTACCAACATGCAATAAGTAAATTGTTTCATCGAGCACGAAGCACGGAGCGAACCTGAGACAATTGTTTTAAGCAGGTACATACCACCACAGGGATCAAATTACAACCACATGGTTGCCTTCTTTAAACCTTGGAATGAGTGGGGTCGGTGAGCACGGAGATGGAACACAGGGTGACGGAGTCCTCTTGGAGGAAGAAGGAGGTGGACTTTCCTTGGCTTCTTGGCTAGCGGATCCTCAATCGAGGTGATGGGTCCTTCGTCACATCCGCAAGGAAAGGAACTCTAAAGCGGTTAAATGATTACTGCATCATCATATTCTTTTCATGAGTTGCCACATGTCTGAATTTTCTCGGCTCTTGGTTCCCAGTCTTCGCCACCTCCTCCAACGTGGTACACTTGCCATGGAAAATGGCGGCATTCACCACATTCCCAATCGCAATCCCACATCATCGCTATGATAAAGTTCCATAGCAATGTGGGGATCACTTTGATTACAGTCCACTCTATCCTTATTGAGCATCTTGAGACGGAGGTTTAAGCCATCTACCTTTTCTCGGAGCTTGATCTCTTGGGCGACAACTTTGACCTCTCTGTTCGAGACCTCCACATTTGGATGAAAAACGGATATCGCTCTTTGTAACCAACACTCATAGAGCTTTCGACAGTTAACTTTGTTGCACTCGGCCTCACTCGTTGCCAATTGACCTTTGAGCTTTTCATTCTCGACTCTAAGATCTTGAACCAA
The DNA here is from genome assembly GCA_022545495.1 of Chrysanthemum lavandulifolium. Classification (NCBI taxonomy): domain Eukaryota; kingdom Viridiplantae; phylum Streptophyta; class Magnoliopsida; order Asterales; family Asteraceae; genus Chrysanthemum; species Chrysanthemum lavandulifolium. The sequence goes on from CM040244.1 coordinate 219,711,987, forward strand.
GGATTCTTATCAAAATCCTCCAATGCCTCCTCACACTTCTTCTCCAAGTCGACATACTTTTGATCTCTAACCTTCTCCCCTTGACATAGCATCCATTTCTTCTCGAGCTTTGGTGACAGCGTGGAGCAATTCCCTTGTCCTAGCATTGAGTTGATTGTCAAGCATGCCTGGCGAACATAGCTTTTATCATGAAGATCACAAAGCCTCTCTATAGACATACTATTCATCACCTCTTTCCACTTGGAGGATCACATGGCTCATAAGTTGGTGACAAGCTTGGGAGAAGGAAGCTCCTTCGTGTCGGAAGTCCTATTACAAAAGTAAATTTCATTAATATATGATCTTGGGTATTTAATTTTATTTCACGGTAAGAAGTTTACCATGGAAGTCATCACCATTTGGGCCCTCGATGGTGGAAATACCACTGACCTTACCACAGGCACTCTTTTCTTAGGGTGGTTCGAGAGGAGGGTAGGCGAAGAAGCTTTCTCTTTGAATCGATTTCGTAGCCTTGGCACTAGCACCTTTCTGCTTGAACCCTCTCACCTATCTTGGGAGGGTCCTCGATGTGCCAACGGTTGATCGGAGGCTGGTTCGTCTGAGTCGACAATATTCTCCACTAGGCGATCTTCTACATCTATGGGTTCCTTTGGTGGAGGAGCGAGAAGATCTGAGCTCGGCGGGATGGGCTTCCACCTCGTCTTTGTTTATAGACACCGACGGGAGCCAGCGCCATAGCTTGTTTCTTGGGGATTCTTTGGAAGAAAACTAACCTCTTTGGCACCTCCGGCCACGACAAAGTTCTGAATGACATCTCTGCAAAAAAGCGGATAAGATAAATATCGACAAGATAAGTTTTGTTTCTTATGTTAATTTAAAAATACATACTTTCTCCATCACAAATTATCTCGGTACCAACGGAGACCCTTCCCATCTCTCGACAATGCCTAGCCATGAATAGGATTGGCTCGGGGAAGGTCGGCGGTCGGTGGATAACGAGCCAACGCCGATCGGTGGGTTTCTTCTCACGGTATAAGGCAATGGATCGATGAACCTTTTCTCATCATATTGAAAGTGCGGGTTTAACAATGCGAGTATCCGGGAGGGATAATGGTAGTACGAATATAAAAGAACTTGCCTTTCCGGTTCCTTATGTTCGTAAAGGCCTATCTATCAATATGGGCACATCCCTTTCACCCTTTTGGCCAAAGTTAACCAATCTCCTCCGGATATAGATTTAAAAACCCTAAGCACGGTCAAGGATGGTTCAAACCCATAGGCTTTACACATCACAATGTATGTTGTCGACTTGGCTAGGCCAAAGGGTTGAACCTAGAAATGTGTACCTCATAATATCGGAGGAATTCTAAAATTAAAGGATGCGGTGGTATCCTAAGATTGGAAGTGGTGAAAGCATGGATATACAAGCCTACATAATTTTCGGGGCATCGAATATCCCTTGATCTTTACTTGGTAGCATTACTTTGTGTTCTTTTGGAATGGGATAATCGGTGAGGCGCTTTAAGCTCCTCCACGGTTAATGTGCAACCTTGTTGTTTTATCACAAATTTTTGTTGGTTGACATGACACCTTCTACAAAACACAAAAATATTTGAAATCTGAGGAGAAGAAGGGCGCTTTACCTTGTTTGGTCGGAGGCTTGATCGAAAGGAATTTTGGTAGGTGAAAAACTTTGGCGAGAGTTACTTTGTTAGGGTTTCTTGATTTTGCAATTTATATACCTACAAATATTGCATCTCGACCCTACACGTGTCCGTGCTATCCCTTTTATACGGATTTCAAACCTATTTTAAATTTTGAAAGGATGTTTACTAGTACCGAGGAAAGCAGGGGGTAGTTATAATTAACTATGCATTTATTACGGTCAATATTAACTAGACTTTTCATCTTCGTTCGTTTTTGTGACGAAGGGAGGTTTCGTTTTATTTACGAGTCGTAAGCAATATTTCGGTTCGTACATATCACTTTCATTGGGGGCTTGATGGCGTACCCTCCGATCGGTCGAAGGACCCCCTCGACCTCGATCGAAATACATTACGAAGACCCAAGTCTTTCTTTATAAGTCATTGGTGGCGTAAAACCATTCATCATTGACATGGTTACCGGTTGGGAATTCGCCGACCGAAGGCCTATGCCGCCGGTGTCTTCTCTTGAAGATGCCAAGACAAACAAGAACCTTGACTTGGTCTTCCCCACGTTCCCACTATGTCCTTAGCTTCCCGCCAAGTCCGAGATAGTGGGGATGAAGCCTAGCGGTTACCATAAATCGGGGGCGCCCCATGATCTCCTAAGCGTGTGCTAACACTCTCCAAGCTATTTTCATCACCTATAAATAGATTGGACGAGTCATTCAATGGTATGTTCACTCAACACATTATTTCACATACATCATATTATCCATAACTCATATCACATACTTATTCACACCTCACCCTTCGATCACCATCGAAGGAGGTGGTTCGACGAGGCCCAACCCTAGCGCAATCATAACGAAGTGTCTACTATTTCTTATTGCAGATTGACTACAAGTTTGGCGCAAGCATATCACCCTCATACCCTTGATCACCATCGAAGGCACAGTCGTCATGAATTATTGTACAATCTTAGATTGTGAAGAATGGAAGCAGATCTGAAGAAGACTATCCCGGATCTTGATGGTAAGTTTACCATTGCTCCTCCCAAAGCTGCTTGAAGATATTCTAGGCGTGCAAAGAGAGCACAAAGTAAGAACCATCCTTCTTCAATCTATTCACGAAGATCACTTGGGTGATTTTCACCACATAGTTGATGCAAAGGACATCTGGATGGCTCTTAAAGCAAGGTTCGTGGCAATGAAGAGTCCGGAGAATGAGGAAGTCCATGCTAAGACAACACTTCCAAGAGTTCAATATCTACGAAGAAGAAGGTATCCATGGGATCTGACGGGTTTCATAAGATTCTCGAATCGGCTAAACCGGTGAATGCTAAACGACAATGATGATTGCAATTCAAAGTTCCTTGATCTTTGCCTCCATCATGGTTACATGTGAGTATAGCTCTTAAGGCTAAAGGTGGGTTGGACATGCTCACTTTTGATGAGTCGTACAAAAAACTCGAGATCTCTTGAACACGATGTCGGATCTCCTACAAGTGCATCCTCTTACGGTCATCTGACTTTTGTTGGGACATCTCACTCCAATATGATGATGCATGCTCCAAGTCCATCTTACTTACCATCATCATCTTACAATCGTCCCACTCCATCCTACCCTCAAGCTAAAACTGGTAGTGTATTGGAGGATGTGCTTCATTCATTTGTTGTCGATTATGATACTCGGTGACATCTTGTTTATGAAGACTTTGACGGTGGACCCACTTGAGATGGAGGAGATGAAGTCGAAATGGCGGTGGCCATGCTTTCGAGAGATATCAAAAGGTTTGAAGAGAAGTCGGGAAGAAAGTTTGGCTTCAAGGAAAGGAACCAACTCGTTTTGTCATCGGATGGGTCATTTCTCAAGGAATGCAAAGATAGGAAGAATGGAGAGGAGCTAACTACAATTCCTATCGCCAGAAAGAAGGAAGCCAAGATTACAAAGCTGACCTCTTGTCACCTTGGATGAGCAGGTCAACTGGCTGCACATGAACTCATAAATGAGGAAGGCTGACATCTTGAGAAGCTTGGATTCTTGGCAAGGTGTACTTGGAAGATAGGCATAATCGGTTTGCCTTGATGGGACTTTCTCGGTACACAATCAGTATATTTGGTTGTAGTGAAAGATACAATGAGCTTAAAGAAGCTTATGATACTATGAAACCTAAATACAATGAATGCTATGTTGATAATGAAGCTTATAAACTTTCGTTAAAAACATTAGAAAGACAAAAGGTATGGTTTCAAAAGAATCGATAGCTTATGAAGAAAAGATTAAGGTGCTACAATTTTATCTAGATATTGCTAATATTAACTTTAAACGACCGAAAAGGAAAAAGGCGATACTATTCTTGAGAATCTAGAGCTTAAAGAGAAACTTCTTGAGGAAATATCTAGACATAAACAATGGCTAATATCGGTGACAATCTAGCTAGAGAACTCTATAATAGTCGGTCGGTGAACTCGGAATAGGTTTAGGTTTTCAAAAGTATGTAGGATTGGAAGCTAGGAAAGATGGGCGTAAATCTACACCGCAGGCTTAGAACATTTTAAAAGGAAGGTGATTTACATGTCGTCTGGACCTATTAGAGGTGAATTCATGCCTCCGACCGTCCATTATCGTTGACTTTGATGGATCACACCATCTGTATGGCAAAAGTCAAAAGACTTGCTCGACACCGATGCTTCATCTTATGACTTTGTCTCTTTCTCGACGGTGACAATTCATCGGATCAAGGGTCTACTTTCAGTTGTGATTCAAGTGATAAGTCAGACCTTCCTGAGCCTTCACCCGAGCCTACACCCAAGCCTGCACCAAAGTCTATCTACAAGCCTTCTAGGATAGCTGCAGAGGAATCAACTTCCAAGCCTGTTTCCCCTGAAGACTTGTCCTTTAAATCTTTGCATAATAATTCTGTCAAAAACAATTCCTTTAATGTTTCTGGTTTAAGTACTTCTACATGTAATAGAACATCTGCTTTGTTAAATAAATATTCCAAAAGGAAGACATGTTTTGTGTGTGGAAGTAAACTTCATTTAATTAAGGATTGTGATTTCTATGAGCAAAGATTGGGTGGATGTGCTACTCAGCAGAAACCTAGACCAATGTGGACCAATGTCAATAATATTCCACCTTATGTCCCACAAGCTACTTATACTGACTCTCCCTGGAGGATATCAGCTGATAGACCTTATGTGCAACCCACTAGCCCATACTTTAAACATGGTTATTGGCACGCATATGTTGACTCTATGAATAATGGGAAAGGATGTTGAAGTCTTCTTTGTCAAGTCCTCAATGAGTTGTTCTTGGAATAATAAGGGACCCAAATTTCAATGGAAACCCAAGAACAATGGTGGATCTTACTCTTTTGCAGACCTAAATCTAATGATCCACAAGGCGGGTTCAAGTCAAGAATGACTTGAGCCTCCTCATATACTAACATTCTTTTGTATATATGTTTGTTTCTGTAGGATCATCCTCTTAAGCATAAAGATATTGGTATTGTTTATAGTGGCTGTTCAAGAAGTATGTCTAGAAATAGAGATATGATGCACAATTTTGTTCCTATTGAAGAAGGAGGCAATGTGACCTTTGGTGGAAGTGATGGTAGAATTACAGGGAAAGGCACCATCAAGACACGCCTACTGAACTTTGAGAATGTGTACTATGTTAGGGAACTTCAGAACTTTAACTTGTTCTCAGTCTCACAAATTTGTGACACCAAGAACAAGGTACTCTTCTCGAAGATGAATGTCTTGTGCTTTCTAAAGAGTTCAAGATTCCGAAGATACTTCAATTCTCGAGAGTTCCTCGAACTCACAATCTATACACATTCAACCTCAATGAAGTTCATCCGAAGGTGACCTCACTTGTTTGTTTGGCTAAAGCATCATTGGATGAGTTTAACAAATGGCATAGGAGAATGGCTCATGTGAATTTCAAGACCATAAACACACTCTAAAAGGGGTCTTGTTGAAGGTCTACCTCCAAAGTTTTCTCCAATGATCATAATTGTGTTGCATGCAACAAAGGAAGCAACACGAGCCTCCTACAAAGCTATCACTGCGGTGAGCATTATCTCCGAGCCTCTTCATTGTTACATATGGATCTTTTGGTTCAACTCAAGTCGAAGCATTGATCACAAGTACTTTTGTTTGGTTATCACCGATGGATATAGCGATTTTCTTGGGTGTTCTTTCTAAGGACTAAAGATGAAACAACTCCAAAGTCTTGAAAGACTTCATCACCCTCGTTGAAAATCGGTTGAACAAGAAGGTTAAGGGAATTCGGTGTGATAATGGGACGAGTTCAAGAATGCTATTATTATAGAACTCGAGGTCTAAAGGGATAAAAGGGCTACCCGCAACAAAATGGGGTAGCGAAAGAAAGAATAGAACCTTGATAGAGGCTGCAAGATCAATGCTTGCAGACTCTAAATTGCCCACTATGTTACGGATTGAAGCTGTTGGCCTGACTTGCTATGTTATGAGGTCTCCATTACTAGACCTCACCTCAAAACACCATATGAACTTCTCTTTGGGAAGGTTCCGGTCATTCATTACCTCAAACCTTTTGGTTGTCAAGTAACCATTCTAAACACCGGTGATCCGTTGGGGAAGTTTGATGAGAAAGGCGATGATGGTTATATTGTGGGTTATTCACTAATAGCAAGGCTTCTGAGTGTACAACTTATCCGCCAAGAAGATAGAGGAGACTTTGAACACGAGATACCGGAAGATAAGCCCAATGTTCAAGGACGGGGTCATGTGTGGTCTTTTGACCTTGACTACCTAACCGACTATCTGGGTTATACTAGACATAAGGCTAACCAAAGTGCAGGCTCTCAAGAATCTCCCACTAACAATGCGGTACCTTGGATGTCGACTCGGAAGTGAATTTGAAGATGATGAACAACCTATACTTGTGCCTTCTTTCTCCCTAACAATGTTGCGGTAACTCTTCTAGAGACACTTGGTGAGAGTGAAGATGAATCACACTATCTTTGAGGACCTTGCTAGGCTTGAGACTCAAGAGTTTGCGGCTAAGCTTGAAGTCGAGAAGGTTAATGGGAGTTTGCAAATGAGGTCGGTGGAAACCATATTTTCACGACACGATGCGATCTCTCTCATCGTCATCAAATCTGCTGAAAGCTCGACTTTTACTACTCCTATTCCTACTAGAGTGTCCACAGACTTTGGTGAATCAGATACTCGCTTTCCAAGACCTTGGATCTTGGAAATCATCAACCCAATCGGCATTTTCACCTCACCTTCCTATGACACAACTTTTGTACCAAGCGTGTCTAATCTTGAACCAACCATTGAAGTCAACCCCATTGCTACTAAAAGAATCAACATAACTCACCCTCAATCCAATATTATTGGTGACATTATTGCTCTGTTAGAACTCGAAGGGCTATCTCTAGTCCAAAATTTGGACGAGTTACTTTTCTCTTATGTCTCAAATCGGCAAAGAGACAATCACAGACTTCAAGCATTGTCTGTTTGCATGTTTTCTTTCTCAAGTAGAACCAACGGTGTCTCTCAAGCTCTTGAAGACTCAAGTTGGATTGAGGCAATGCAAGGCAATGCAACAGGTTCAAAACCAACAAGTTTGGATCTTGGTACCATTACGGATGGCAAATATGCTATTGGAACTAAATGGATTACGAAGAACAAAAGAGATGCAAGGGTGTGGTTATTAAAAACAAAGCAAGATTAGTAGCTCAAGGTTACGAGCAAGAGGAAGGAATTGATTATGATGAAGTGTTTGCACTGTTGCTAGAGTAGAGGCTATTCAATTTTCTTGGCCTATGCATCCTACATGGGCTTCATCTTTCAGATCGGATGGATGTTATAGGTGCTTTTACGTATGGTGAGATAGAAGAGGAAGTTTATGTTACTCAACCCAAAGGATTTGAAGACCCGATCATCCTAATCATGTTTACAAGGTCGTTAAAGCTCTCTATGGACTTCATCGGGCACCAAGAGCATGGTATGCTAGGCTTTCATCATTTCTCTTGAAGCATGGCTACGAGAAGAGGTGCCATTGATAAGACTCTTTTTAGAAGAAGAACTCGATGACATCATTCTTGTGCAAGTGTATGTGGATGACATCATTTTCGGATCCACTAAAGAAGCTTGGTGTAGGGAATTTGAGGATCGATGAAGGAGAATTTTAGATGAGTGCTATGGGGAGCTTACTTTCTTTTGGGTCTCCAAGTTCAACAGAAACAAGATGGGATATTTATCGGTCAAGATAAATATGTGAGGACATGTTGAAGACATTTGGTATGGAAGGTGTCGAAGCGCCACAACACCTTATGAAGATCCAAAACAAAAGGCAACAATGAACTAGATCTTCCTGTGAATGTTCATTTATATAGATCTATGATTGGTTCATTAATGTATCTAACGACTTCAAGGCACGATATTACCTTTCTTTGTGAGTGTTTGCTCTCGACATCATGTCACTCCACTTACTTCCCATCTCAATGCGATCAAGAAGATCTTTAAGTACCTCAAAGGCCAACCTCATTTAGGCCTTTGGTACCCAAAAGAGTCTCCTTTTAAGTTGGAAGCATATAGTGGCGGTGATTATCTTTGGTGCAAATCGGATAGGAGATCCACAACTGGAGGTCACAATTCCTTGGAACGAGACCGATTTCTTGGCGGCAAGAAACAAACCATTGTGGCTACCTCAACTCATCAAGTTGTTCTTCGCCGCAAATTGTCGTGGACGTGTCCTTTGGATTCAAAACCAAGCTATTTGGATTATGGGTATAACTTCATGAACACAACTCTTTTATTGATAATCAGTACCATATGCATTGTAAAAATCCGCTTTTTCACAAGTAGAACCAAACATATTGAAATCGGGCACCACTTTATAAGAGATGCATATGAAAACATTTGATAAATGTGGCGAAAATTCATACTGAGATGATAATGTGGCGGATCTGTTAACAAAAGCTTTTGATGGACCAAGGTTTCAACACCTAGTGGTCAATATTGGAATGCTTAACCCTTAAGCGCAAAGTTTAAGGGAGGCATAAACCTCGGGGAGTAATATCGTCAGGAGGATTTTCTTTGTCTTGTTTGTTTTCTTAGTTAAAAAAAAAAAAAAAAAAAAAAAAAAAAACTATTTTTTCTTGCGGGTTTGTTGCATTTTGTTGATGGTTTTAACTCACCGATATACCTTGTGTATATCAAAGAGTTAGCTAGTCCAAAGGTGCGACTTTGGTAAAGACACATCAAATCTGTTGATAAATTGTAATGGTTTGCTCAAAATCATAAGGTGCGCAACCACCCATGCTTAATTCTTGAGAGTTGTATGGTCATCAATTCACCATGGTCTATTCCTTTTGGAATCCAAGAATTGGCTAGCCCACAAGTATATGGCTTGTGGTAAAGGCAAGCGAATCCATATTTGGTTATCAATTCACCAATTCTAAGAATTGACTAGTCCCGAGCAAGCGGCTACGGTAAAGACACATCAAATCCGTTTATATAGTTCTTTGATTTGCTCATAAATCCGATGGTTATCAATGTACCATAGTTTTCGGACTTAAACATCCGGCTACTCCAAGAGTGATGGCTATTGGTAAAGAGACATCAAATCCATTATTTTCAATGATTCACCTCTCTCGGAGTTAACACACCGGATGTGATGAGAATAGTATGCAACTAATGAGTCTTGATGTACAATATGTCAAATTGTTGATGCAAAGACACAGGCGCTTAAAGTTTGCTCATCATAGAGATGAGATTATTATTGGTTCTTTACTATCGATGTTTGAGAACAATCCTCTAATCTTCAAGTCTCTAAGATCTATCAAGGTAGGAAGCGGAACTTAACCAAGTCAAATTCCGGTTTAGGGAGGATTGTTGGGAATTATGCGAAGAAGGCTTTCTGCACAATCGCCAAAGGATTCTGAAGTAGAAGCGAAATCAAGAAGAGATTCTCTTGAAGAGTAAAAGCCGTGCCGTGTTTACTTTGAAGGGTGGAAGTCGACTAGGATCAGCATGCGCTTTATTATTTAAATGCTAACCCATCATTATCTTTGTACTGCCCGAGGTTAGCATGGGTATTATTTACCTGCTCAATATTATTTAGTGTTTTAGTCATTAAATGCATGCTTGCATGTTTAGTCGATTGAGTGGTAATAGTTTAGGGTTCCTTGTCTATAAAAGGAACCTCATAGTTTGTAATAGCAGATGCATCCGAAACATAGTGCTGCAGTTAATAAAAGATCCATAGAGGATCTAAGTGTTCTTAGTTATAACAGCTTGTATTTACATTCCGCTATAGAATACGGGTTGTAGAGATTTTCTATTAGTTTGCTTATGATTACATAGGCAACACTAACGATCCACGAGTGCTCAAGATCTGTCAAGGTCTGTCTGTGTTCAACACCCATCATACTCATCTAGAACTTGTCATGCATGATTTTAGAGAAATCATCACACATGTCTTGACAAGTAGATCCGAATATAATATCATCTACATATATTTGGACAATGATTATATGTGACTCTCTTTTCTTAGTAAAAAGTGTGTTATCAACTAACCCCATGGTGTATTTGTGTTTGATTAAGAATGACTTGAGTCTATCATACCAAGCTTTTGGAGCTTGTTTGAGACCGTAAAGGGCTTTCTTTAGCTTATACACATGTTTGGGTTTTTCAAAATCAATGAAGCCCGTAGGTTGAGCTACATATACTTCTTCATTAATAAAACCATTTAGAAAAGCACTTTTGACATCCATTTGATAAAGCTTAAGATCATTAGCACAAGCATAAGCAAGAAGTATTCTTATAGACTCTAATCTAGCCACGCGGGCATAGGTCTCATCAAAATCTATTCCTTCTTGTTGGTTATACCCTTGGGCAATGAGTTTAGCTTTGTTTCTAGACACTACACCGTTTGCATCTAACTTGTTTTTATAAACCCATTTGGTTCCTATTATGGTTTGATTACTAGGTGGAGGGACAAGTGTCCAAACATCATTAGAAACAAATTGATTTAATTCTTCTTGCATAGCCATTACCCAACTTTCATCTTTTATGGCTTCTTGTGTATTCTTAGGTTCTATGGTTGACACAAAACAAAATAGACTACTTTGGTTTTGGACTTGAGACCTTAAGGTTCTTTCATGTTGGGAATAATATAAACAGTTACCACTGATAAGCTTGTGGAAGACACTGCTGAAGAATGCACTAGCAGTGGAAACTGATTACCACTGCTAGTACATATTATTACCACTGCTATTAGGATAATTGTTATGTAGTCGTATATAGATAAGTATAGAAAAGATCTTGTGTATATTCTATATAGTTAACATTATACTTATCTTGTAAAGGACTCCTTATGCTATAAAAGGAGGTCCTAGGTCATTGTTCTTGGTACGTATGCTTCAAGGTGTAACCCTAGTGATAAGCAAGATCACTCGTATTATTCTTAATAATATTGGAGCTTTGTGTTATAATGTTCTCACTTACATTACATCATACAATCCATATTCTGAGTATTACTAAGTATATTCCGCGTACTTATTAATATAATTCAAAGTATCACTAACACAAGATGTGTGTTTAGATCCATCAAGTGGTATCAGAGCTTTGATTCTAATACTTTGATTCAAAAGATCCAAGGAATAAGCTTAACCTACTCACTCAAATCAATGGAGATGGAAAGCCAGTCCAACTCTGCTCCAAGGCTTCCTAAGCTCAAATTCAATGATTTTGAGATGTGGAGGATAATGATTGAGCAATACTTTCTCATACAAGACTATGCTCTATAGGAGATCATTTTAACTAGTGATTCCTTCAAGTCCCAGAAGAAGACTGAGAAAGTTGGTGACAAAGAAGTTGTAACAGTTTATGTGCCTGAGACTACTAATGAAAGAACACAGAAGAAAAATGACATGAAGGCCAGAAGTTTGTTACTAATGACTCTTCCTAAAGACGGATCATTGCTTCAAAGAAATTCAAGACAAGAAAAGAACTTTTGAAGAGATTTGTTCACTTTGTTTGGTGGCAATGATGCTACTAAGAAGACTCAAAAGACATTGTTGAAGCAAAGTTATGAAAACTTTTCTGCCTCAAGCAATGACTCACTTGACAGCATCTTCACCAAACTCCAGAAGATTGTCACACAATTGACTGTGTTTGGAATTGAGGTAGAAAAGGAAGACCTAAATTTGAAGTTTCTAAGAAGTTTGCCTGCTGAATTTCATACTAATGTTACAGTCTGGGAAAATAAACCAGAGATTGAAATTATGAAGCTCAATGATCTTTACAACAACTTCAAACTCATTGAACAAAGATTGAAGAAAGCATGGAAACTTGGTACAAGCTCTAGCAGCTTGGCATTAATGTCAACCTCTGTTGAAAGTGATGATGATATTGCCACTGCTGGTTCTACATTTTCCACTGGTAATGCTATTGTTACCACTGCAGGTTCAAAGAAGAAGGTTGCCGGTATTGGAGATCCTACCTTTTATGCCTTTATCTCTACTCAAGTTAATGGCTCTATATTAACTCATGAAGACATAGAGCAAATTGATGATGATGACTTGGAGGAGATGGACATAAAGTGGCAAATAGCTCTTCTTAGCATGAGGGCTAGGAAATTCTACAAGAAGACTGGCAAGCCAATACACATCAATGGTAATGAAACTGTAGGGTTTGATAAAAAGAAAGTAGAGTGTTTCAACTGTCACAAGTTGGGGCATTTTGCTAGAGAATACAGAAGACCAAGGAAGCAGGACAATAGGTCTACTTGGTACAAGCAAAAGAAAGAACAAATTGTTGAAGAACCAAAGGCAATGCTGGCGATTGATGGTGTGAGCTATGATTGGAGATTCATGGCTGAAGGATAAGAGGAACAATCTTCAGATGCTGCTTTTATTGCTACAGAACATGCTCTCATGGCCTTCTCTGACTCTGAGGTACAAAACTTTGAAAGTTGTTCTAAAACATGTAGGGCTTTTAGAGAATGTGAAAGGCTTAATGAAGAATATGATAACCAAAGAACATAGTTGATTGCTACTAATTATAATGTGACAAGCCTTAGAAGAGGCATATTTGTATTAGAAAAACAACTAGAGCATTATAGAGCAAATGCGTCAAAATATAATGATGATATGGTTGTTCTTAGAAGAGAGTTAGATCATAAGATAGCAGTGAATGAGGCACTAAAAGAGGAGCTTGAAAGACTTCAAAAGATAAATGAGAATGTAAATTTATCTGTTGACACCTTATGCTATCATTCTAAGTCAATTGATAAAATTTAGAATGCTCAAATTACTAGTAAAGTTAAGTCTGGTATGGGATACAATACAGCTCCTCCACAACTAAGGGGTGTTCCATCACCTCCTGGCATAGATTTAGCTCATACAGGCCTAGAAGAATTTCAGGAACCTATTCGTGAATATGGTCCTGCCAAATTTGTGAAAAGTGAGGAAGAGGTTAAGCATGAATCTAATGTTTTTGAAAGTGCTAGTGACTCATCTGTTGTAGATGAAAATGCTAAAAAGAATGTAGAGGCTTCTATCTCACAAGTTGTAAATTCTATTACAAAGGGACCTAGGAAACAAGCTAATAAACCTAGATCAACTGTAAGGTATGCTGAGATGTATAGAAACAAGTCATCAACTCTTAGGGGTAACCAGAGGAGTTGGAATCATGTAAAATCTCAACAACTAGGTAGTGAGTTTGTGATGTACAATAAAGCATGTTATATATGTGGTAGCTTTAATCATTTGCATGCTAATTGTGACTATCATGTTGGGAGAAGGGAAGTTTATGAGAATAAAAGGGTGGAGTCTAACAGGTTTCAAAACAAAATACACCCTAATCCACACAGCAACATGATCCTAAGAGCAGTTCAACTAAGAAGTGGTCTTAAAACTTTTGCTACTGCTAAAACTATTAACATTGCTCACCCTAAAACACCTAATACAAGTGCAAAATCCAAAACAACTTTTGTAAAATCTGCACAAACAGGGAAAAGGTCTTTTCAAAATAAAAGGGTTCAATATAACCAACAGTGGGTACCAAAAACTAAACCAGCAGTTACCACTGCTCAGTCAAAAGTTCCCACTGCAAGGGTTGTAAATAAGAACATGGGTAACATGGGAAATGCTGTGAAGGCCTCAGCACATTGGGAATGGAAACCTAAAGGAATTACCTCAACAACCAATCCCAATGGTGTATCAATGACCCTTGATAGATATAACTATATTGATACACGAGGCAGATCCAAGTCAATTATGGCTTGGGTCTCCAAAGGAAACTAACTTCTTTCTTATATGTGCAGGAAAATCCAAGGACAAGAGATCAGATCAAGGCTACACAGATAGTGGATGTTTAAGGCACATGACTGGCAACAAGTCCTATCTCTCAAATTTTGAGTACTATGATGGACAGTTTGTCGACTTTGGAGGTGGAGTTAATGGAAAAGTTCTTGGTAAAGGGTCATCAAAAGCGGTAACTTGGATTTTGAACCTGTACTATGTAAAAGAGCTTAAGTATAATCTTTTAGTGTGTCACAAATGTGTGACAAGAAAAACAATGTTCTTTTACTAAAGATATGTGTTTTTTTCTCTAAGGATTTTAAGATGCCTGATGAAAGTCAGATTCTTCTTAAGATTCCTAGAAAAGGCAACTTATATAGCTTTGATATGAACAATATTGTTGCTAAAGATGATTATGCTTGCTTGCTTGCAAAGGCCACAGTGGATGAATCCATGTTATGGCATAGAAGACTTGGTCATATTAATTTCAAAACCATAAATAAGATTGTTAAAGATGGTTTGGTAAGAGGCTTGCTTCAGAAAAGATTTGAAAATGATCAAACATGTGTTGCCTGTCTTAAAGGCAAACAACACAGAGCTTCTTGCAGGTCAAAGTTGGTTAACTCTATTGCTCACCCACTTCAAATGTTACATATGGACTTGTTTGGTCCTACATCTGTGAGCAGCTTAAATCTTAAGAAATATTGTCTTGTTGTGTTGATGATTTAAAGAGTTTACATGGGTTTTCTTTCTTAGAACCAAGGATGAAACTACTGGCATCCTTAAGACCTTCATTGCTAAAGTAGAAAACCAATATGATATGAAAGTTAAAATCATTAGGTGTGACAATGGGACAGAGTTTAAGAATAGAGTTATGGATGATTTTTGCAGGGATAAAGGTATTAAAAGAGAATTTAGTGTAGCTAGAACTCCTCAACAAAATGGTGTTGCTGAGAGGAGAAATAGGACACTAATAGAGGCTGCTAGAACCATGTTGGCAGATTCAAAATTGCCAATCACTTTTTAGGCTGAAGCAGTTAACACTGCTTGTTATGTACAAAACAGGGTTTTAGTAGTGAAAACAAAGAACAAGACACCTTATGAGTTATTTAGAGGTAGAGCCCCTATCCTAGACTTCATGAGACCATTTGGATGTCATGTCACTATTTTCAATACCATAGATTATCTAGGCAAATTTGAAGGAAAATCTGATGAAGGGTATTTTGTTGGGTATTCCATGGTTAGTAAAGCTTTTAGAGTATTTAACTTGAGAACCCAAAAGATTGAAGAAAATCTGCATGTTGAGTTCCAAGAAAACAAAGTAAATGTCAAAGGAACTGGTCCATAAAGGTTGTTTGATCTTGATACTCTAACCCATACTATGAACTATGTACCTATCTCTACAAGTACATCTACTTATGATTTTGCAGGTTCAGAAGAGTTTCTTGATGATGATGAACCAAGCAAGGATCAAGCAGATGATCAAGATGAATTCATTTTGCCACTTTAGGACTATGCAGATAATGATTATATTCCAAGGACTGGAAATGCTCAATCTTCTAATGATTCTGGAAAAGAAGGTAATAGCAACATGAACACTGAAAATCCTAAAAGTAGTGGAAACTCAGATTCCATTGTTAGGCCAGAAGTTTCCACTGCAACACCAGAAGTGGAAAATACAACTCCAGTTACAGAGGAAGCTCAAGCCAATGATGTTGAAATCTCAAATATGCCAAATGAGATTGCAGTCCCTCAAACTCCCCATACCACAATTAATAAATCACATCCTCTTAAAAATGTGACTGGGTATGTAAATTCACCAGTGAAGACTAGAAGACAATCAAAATTGCCTGATGTTCATGGATTTATTAGTGAAATCTATGAATCTAAGAATCATGAAGGCAATAATGAATGTCTTTTCATGTGTTTTCTGTCACAAATGGAGCCAAAGAATGTATACAAGGCATTTGAAGATGAAAGTTGGGTGGAAGAAATGCAAAAAGAGATGCTTCAGTTCAAGATTCAAAAGGTTTGGGTGCTTTGCGATTTACCTCATGGCAAGAAGGTAATAGGTACAAAATGGGTGTTCAGAAACAAGAAGGATGAAAGAGGAATTGTTATCAGAAACAAGGCTAGGCTTGTGGCTCAAGGATATACTCAGGAGGAGGGTATTGACTATGAAGAAGTGTTTGCCCCAGTTGCTAGAATTGAAGCAATTAGGCTGTTCTTAGCCTATGCATCTTTTATGGGCTTTAAAGTCTATCAAATGGATGTAAAGAGTGATTTTCTATATGGGCAAATTGATGAGGAGGTATATGATTCACAACCTCCAGGCTTTGAAGACCCTGACTATCAAAACAAAGTGTACCGGGTGGTTAAAACTTTGTATGGCTTGCATCAGGCACCAAGAAAATGGTATGAAACCTTAACTACTTATCTTCTTGATAATGGGTTTCATAGAGGCAGAGTGGATCAGACTTTGTTCATCAAGAAAGACAAGAATGATATCTTGCTGGTTCAAGTATATGTTGATGATATCATTTTTGGCTCTACAAAGACAGAGATGTGCAAAGAGTTTGAGAAGCTAATGAAGGATGAGTTCAAGATGAGTTTTATGGGTGAACTCACATTATTTTCGGGACTTCAAGTACAGCAAAGAACAGATGGTATTTTCATCAATCAAGATAAATATGTGGCTGAGATCCTAAGGAAGTTCAAGTTCTCTGATGCAAAGTCATCCAGACCGCAGACAAGACTACACATCAACTTTTAAAGGAAAATAGTGGTGAAGCGGTTGATGTGCACATCTACGAGTCTATGATTGGTTCTTTGATGTATCTTACATCATCTAGGCGACATTATGTTTGCAGTGTGTGCGTGTGCAAGGTTTCGTGTCACTCCCAAGTTTTCTCACTTGACTCTTTGGAAGAAGATTTTCGGATATCTTAAAGCATTTCCTAACTGGGATTATGGTACCGTAGAGAATCACCTCTAGGCGGTTACTTACTCGGATAGTGATTATGCCGAGCTAGTTTGGATAGAAAATCTACAACGGTGGATGCTAATTTCTTGAAATAGATTGGTGTCATGGCGATGCAAGAAACAAACAATGGTGGCAAATTCATCAACCGAGGCGAGTATATGGTGCCGCAAGTTGTTGTGCTCAAGTTCTATGGCTTCAAAATCAACTTTTGGACTATGGGTACAATTTTATGAATA
This sequence comes from Chrysanthemum lavandulifolium, assembly GCA_022545495.1. Classification (NCBI taxonomy): domain Eukaryota; kingdom Viridiplantae; phylum Streptophyta; class Magnoliopsida; order Asterales; family Asteraceae; genus Chrysanthemum; species Chrysanthemum lavandulifolium. Next base: position 219,729,159 of record CM040244.1, read on the forward strand.
CCATCATTTATATTGACAATAGTAGTACCATTTGCATAATTAAGAATCGATTCAACACACAAAGACTAAACATATTGAAATTAGACACCATTTTATACGAGATTGTTATGAGAAAAGGCTAATCCAAGTTATCAAAATCCATACTGATGATAACTATGCTGATTTATTAACAAAAGGACTTGATGTGGGTAGATTTCAGTACTTGGTAACAGTATTGGAATGCTTAATCCATAAATTTTAGTGTCTAATGGTCTTTGGTGTTGAGGGGAGGTTTTTGGTACTAAAATTGTTGTATAAGTTTGTATTTGTTTGTATATGTTTGCTTGTATTTTTGCTTGTCCACTAACTTTTATGCAGAAAATAAGGCTAACAGTGGAAACAAAAAGGCAAGCAGTGGTAAAAGTTGCTCTCACAGTGGAAAACATAAAACAGAGAAATTTTATTGAAAAGAAGTTCATTACATTCAAAGCAAAGAGTACTGACAACCACCATCAAAACACTAAAGATAAAAACCTAAACAACCTACACCACTACACCCTACACACGCTACTCCATTGGCTTCTTGCCCTTGCCCTGATAGTTGTGCTTGTTCTTCTGTGCACTCTTCCTTTTGTTCTCAAAGTTTGACTGCATTCTTGGACAAGCAAGACCAAGAACTTGTGGAGGAGGCCTTGGTAGCATTGCAGGCTTCTTTGGTATGGAGGTTTGCTTCATGTTGGAAAGAGCTGCTCTGATGCAGGTTTTACTAACCAGGTCTTAATATTTATAGTTTCTCGCTATACCTATGGTCTACCCTAATGCACTAACGGGCAGTGTACCCGGTCGTGTGTAGTGTAGTAAATGGTAAAGCCGAGGTCGTCCCAAGAGCTATGTGTGTCGGATAATTACTAAGTCTAATTGTCACAGAATATTAATGGTTTTGATAGGTATTAAATTAATTAAACTACTAATGCAGAATATAAAAGCAAATAAATGGTAGAGGGAAATCAAAAGCTAGTTATGTCTACGTCTACCTACTTCCAATTACTTCAGGTGGGGTCAAATTCGAGAGGACAGCATTTGGTCAATTCGCCTAACCTATCGACAAAGATGCCACCACAGAGAAATCAGCGCACCGTCATAAGTCCTGTTGTTCCCGGTCCCTAAGCCGAGTCATTAAGTACCGCTACATGCTAGATTCTAAATAGTAAGTGCCCGACTGTTAGGAACTTAGACACTACACCCCCTAATTCTTAAGTTCATCCAAACGATAGGTGATCAGTTGGTCAAATCGCACAAGTAGAAAGGGTCGTCAGTTGGTCATATCTTACCTTTCCCGTCTCAATCCGCTCACCTAGGGTCAGTTGGTCACATCTCCTAGGCAATTGGCCTCTATCGCCATTTAAAACTACCGAACCAAGGGTGACTACCAAAGAACTATGCATGCATACACTTAGAAATAATTGTACGGAAGTAAAGGTAAACGCAAACAAAACAATTAAGGAATCATAACTAGGCTAGCACCAAAGGGTGCTTAGCTGCTCATATTAATCATGCAAATAAATTCAATACTCAAAGGTACGAAATACATGAATTGAAAGTAAAAAAATAATAAACGCTAAAGCTTATCGTAATGGTGTGACTTCTCCTTTGAAACACACTCAGTATGCTTCCCTAGACCTCCTTGAGCTTTTTCCCACGTTCTAAGAGTGTTGTGTGTGGAATGGGATGCTTTGAAATGCTGGAATTCGTGGGGTATTTATAGGCCAGGTGTGGGTTACGGCGTAACCAATAGAGGAGTTATGCCGTAACCTTTTATTCCTTCGTAAATGTACTAGATCTGCTAATTACGGCGTAACCTTATAATTGGTTACGCCGTAGTCTTCAATAAACTCGGTTACGTCATAAGAGATGCAGTAGTTACGTCGTAAGTATCGGCGGCGTGGAACCTCTTTTGATCTAATGGAGTTACGTCGTAATCTTTGGGAAGAGTTACGCCGTAACCTCTTGATAAGTTAGACTTCAGGGTCACGCAATAGTTACGGCGTAATGTGAGAGACGATTTACGCCGTAACTTCTTCAAAATAAGCATACTGTGATAAATCTTTAGTAATGTTTCCATTTCCACGTCTCTTTAGCTCCAATGCTCGTAATTTACCTGAAAGTGGAAAACAATGGAAAACAAGCGTAAATCCATATAAATGATATAAATAACGAGCATTACCGGGGGAAATTGACACTTAATATTCAGGACTATTTGATGTTATCATGCTCCCAAAGCCTTTTTCAGAGCCCTTGGCAACTCCTTGGACAAGGAATAGGTCTCATCAGCATCATCATCATCATCATCTGGTAAGCTATAGTAGAACTCAAGAGAAGGTGCATGCTTGGCAACAGGTGCAGGCTTGGAAACAGGTGCAGACTTGGCAGTCTTCTCTGTTGGCCTCTTGGAAGAAGAGCTTGTAGCACAGGGTGGAAAGTACCCTGCCCACCCTGATGCCTTTGAAGATGACTCAGAAGCCACAACCTCTGTGTCAGAATCAGAAGAGATGTCAACTATGTTGGGAAGATTGCTCATGGTGATTTTTAGGGTTTTTGTGCAAGGTAGAATGTGTTTTGATAAAAAGTATGAAGAGCCGAGCCTCTTTTTATAGGCAAAGTCAATCAAAAGGGTTCATTAAAGGATACATTTATTTTTACCTATTTTGGTAGGTTGGAAAGTAAATATAGATATTATCGGGTTGACTTTGGGAAGATATTTGTGGATAGTGGCTTGGTTAAAAGTAACTTTGGTTAACACAAGTTGGTTATGAATATTATTTATACTATACTAACAATTCCAGGTACATAACCAATCTTTGCTGGAAGTTGATCATAAAAGGTGTGTAACTGAGACACACAACAAATGGTTATTGATTCACCATGTCTAATCCACATAAGAATCAACTAGTCCAGAGCAAACGGCTACTGGTAAAGACTTCACAAATCCGTTTATGGTTGATAGTTTACCAAAAACTATATGGTTATCAACTCACCATATTCTATATGCTTAAGATTTGGCTAGTCCATAGCAAACGGCTCATGGTAAAGACATATCAAATCCGTTGATAGTCGGTAGTTTGCTAAAACTACAATAAGAGCGATCTATTTTCATATGTTTTACTTACTAACGCTCTTGCAAATTTTTGTGAAAAATTACTCTTGCTAGTTCATAGTTTCCACCGCCAATGTTATTTTTACCAGCGATGAACTAGCCGTTACAAGCTGTTGTGTCAAGAATAAATTTTTACTAGCCGTTGAGAGTAACTACTTTCTATACTAATAGGGTAAAAATTTTAGAAGATTATCTACTTTCCTATTTGCAATTTATCCTCTTAAGATAAATCTTTTTCTTAGATAATCTTACTTGCGCAAAACTCTCAAACCCTAACAGTATATATCTTTCTCTCTCAATTGGCAAGTTCTTCATTCAATTCATACTCACACAACATCTTTTTCATCAAAAGATACTATGGCTCCAATCACCTTTGCAGATGAGCACAACCAAATGGCCTATTTGGAAAAGTCAAACGACAAGAGTGGCCTGCTTTTCATCGAGTTGTGGATTTTCTAAACACTACTCATGTAAGGTATGCTTTACTTCTCAATCCCATAATCTATGTCTCTCAAATCAAGCGATTTTGGACCTCTCATTACGTCCATCACTATTGAAGATGGAGACACATGAAGCTGTGGATGCTCTTGAGCCACAAGTGGATGGGGTAACTATTGATGTTCTTGAGTCATCCTTGAGGAGAATTCTCCAATTGGATGATCTCAATGGTATCATCACATTACCTATGCCAGAAATTCATGAACATCTTTCATCCATGGGGTATGATACCACGTACAAAAAGGCTACTTTCAAAAAGAGTGGTTTCTGTCCTCATTGGAGATTTTTAATACATACTCTTTTACACTGCCTAAGTCCTAAGAAAACATCTTGGGAACAATTCAGTTCAACAATGGCTTACCCTTTGGTTTGTCTAGCCATTGATAGGATTTTTAATTGGTCTAAATATATTTTTACAAGTATGCAAGGCAATGTAAAGAGTTCTACAAAATTTTTGATGTTTCCAAGGTTTGTGCAAGCAGTGTTAAATGAATTTCAACTGCAACCCCATACAAGAGTTTTTAAAATCCATTGCCTTAAGCCTAAAGTTTTTCAAAACATGAATAAGGAAGGCAATAGGGTTGTTAAACCACTTTTTCCTCAAATGCTTGCAAAGATTTCACAGGTACAGGGTGAAGATGCAACAATCCCAGTTGTATCCCAAACCACACCCACACTCTCAGTTCCAAACATAATCTACACTCCACCAGTTACTCACACTTATGAGAGGAGGCAAAAACAGCCAACTTCTCTCATCACAACGCAGCATGTCCCTGATCCTTTTGGTTTAGGAACAAGCAGTGGTGGCTCCAGGCTTCCACCTAGTCCAACTAGGAGTGAGTCTGACCAAATGCCCTATGATTCACCTCTCCCAACAGGTCACACAGTTGGTTGTCTTGAGGGCAGTGGGCAACCTATGGAATTGATGGAACTTTGTACTAGGTTAACTAAGCAGGTGGAATCTCTAGAGAAAGACTTGGCACAAGTAAAGGAGCAACATGCCAAGGATGTTACACAATTGAAAGAAGAGATTCAGACTTTGAAGAAAGAGTTGCAGGGGTTGAAACAGACAAAGATACCTACAAAGATAGTGATATCATCTCCATCCTCACCTCATGATGGTGACTCAGAGGGCTTCAGTGAAGACTTTGGGAATTCTCCCAAACAGGGGAGGAAAACTGATGCTGAAACCAAAGGGAGGAAAATTGATTTTGGAGATGAAGGTGGTTTAGATGCAAATTTTGGATTTGATGAGCCAAGAGGTACTGAGGAAATTGATACTTAAGAAGAAGTTCCTCAACAGCAACCAGAGCAAGCAACTTCCACTGTTGCAACCACTGATACCATTCCCACTGCAGAGCATATGGTTCCCACTGCTGGACAAGATATTACCACTGCAGAGGAAGAAATTGAAAAGAAGAAGAAGGAGAAAGGTAAAGCAGTTGTGCAGAGTGAAGAGCAATCAAGAAGGAAAGTTTCAATGAGAAAATAAGCTCAAATTGCTCATGATGCAGAAGTTGCTAGAAAACTCACTGAAGATGAAGTTGCAAACAAGAAAAAGCTAGATGAACTAGAGATTGCAGACTTCATGGAGGCTAAAAGGATGGACAGAATGGAAACCACTGATCCAATGGATGAAAATCCACTTTCTACTTTTCCACCAACAATATTCAAAGAAAAGACTCCAGAGTTTAGCTATGTACCTACAGAACAAGAGATTGAGTTCTTGATTACTAATGATCCAGTAGTCAAGAAGAAGGCAATTGACCTAGTTGCAGATAAGTCTTTAACTGAAGAATTGTACAGTTGAAGGACTTCATTCAAATGAAGAATAATCAAGCACTTCAGGATGCAATTGGTTCAGTCAGAAAGGGTCAAAAGAAACCAAGACAACCAACCAAGGCACAAGTTATCTCAATGATGAAAGCTTATTGTTGCAGTGTTGGTGGCTGGAAAAAGAATCAGTTCAAAGGGATGACTGATGATCAGGTTGAAGGTATCTACTACTGAATTAAAAGGCAAGATAATGACTTTATTCCTATGAACTCTCAAGAAGAAGAAAGAAGATATCCTAATCTAAAGAGAAAAGCCAAAGATAGTGAACCTCAGACTCTTAAGAAAACAAGATTTGCTAAAGAACAAGAAGTTCAATTTGAAAAACTCATAGAAGAACAGCTGACTGGCATGATTTTGATTGAAGAAGGAGATTTTTATCCTGACCCACTGCAAGTCAGACATCCTATTGTTGAATGGGAAGTGTATACCGCTAGCAATTTTGCTCCAACATGGAAGATTACAAGGCTAGGTGGTGAAACTTCATCATTCATTCAGTTTGAAGAACTCATCAAAGCATGTGACAGAGATTATCTTGATACATTGTAGAGATTAGTTCAAGAAAGGTTTGATGCTGACAATATTAAAGATATGAAGGAAATGCAGTTATGGGTTAATCTAAGAAGGCTCTATGAACCAGATACTAATGATAATTTCTGGAAGTTTGAAGCTTCATGTGTTGCTACTACATGGACTTACTATGATTCATGTGAAGTTCGTCATGTTTCTACAAACACTGGAGTCGATGCATTTATGTTTGCTGAGAAAGAATATCCACTCAGAGCTGGAACTCTCACTGTGATGTTGTCTTCAACAATAAGAGTTCATGAAGATACTGAGAAGGCCAGAGATTTGTTACATAGGCTTCAAGGTCAATGTTCAAGAGCTATTCAGGCTTTAAGTAGAAAGTGAAGTATTTGGAAGAATTCCTTAAATCCTTACAGATGATGCAGATTGAAGAAACTTGTTGATTTGCAGAGAAATCATAAGTTTAGGGGAGGATTGTTGGGAATAATACAAACAGTTACCACTGATAAGCTTGTGGAAGACACTGCTGAAGAATGCACTAGCAGTGGAAACTGATTACCACTGCTAGTACATATTATTACCATTGCTATTATGATAATTGTTATATAGTCGTATATAGATAAGTATAGAAAAGATCTTGTGTATATTCTATATAGTTAACATTATACTTATCTTGTAATGGACTCCTTGTGCTATAAAAGGATGTCCTAGGTCATTGTTCTTGGTACGTATGCTTCAAGGTGTAACCCTAGTGATAAGCAAGATCACTCGTATTATTCTTAATAATATTGGAGCTTTGTGTTATACTTTTCTCACTTACATTACATCATACAATCCATATTCTGAGTATTACTAAGTATATTCCGCGTACTTATTAATATAATTCAAACTATCACTAACACAAGGTATGTGTTTAGATCCATCATTTCGGACTCTTTAATATTTATGATTTCATTATTTAAAGGTTCTTCTTCTTCATTTATCTTTTTCTTTATTACAATAGCTTCACTTTCGACAATCTCATCATCGACAAGAGGTGGAGTGGGTTTAGGTGGACTTTCATCAAATTTTACATTTAATGACTCTTCTACCTTCATTGTTTCTTTATTTAATATGATGTAAGCTTTGCTATTAGGAGAGTAACCTAAAAAGATACCTTCAGTTGATTTAGGGTCAAATTTTGTAAGGTAATCTTTAGTGTTAAGAAGAAATAATTTGCTACCAAAGACTCTAAAGTGATCTAACGTAGGCTTTTTGCCTCGAAGTAACTCGTATGGAGTTTTACCTAAAATTGGTCTAATTAAGAATCGATTAAGTATGTACGTTGAAGTATCAATGGCATTGCACCAAAACTTTTGAGGTATGGATTGCTCATTTAGCATTGTGTGACTCATTTTTTGTAGGGTTCTATTCTTTCTTTCAACTACCCCATTTGATTGTGGAGTGCGAGGAGCCGAGAAGTTGTGAGTAATACCATTAGCGTCACAAAAGGCTCCAAATTGCACTTCATTATCGAATTCCCTACCATGATCCGTTCTAATAGACACTATAGGACATCCTAGTTGTCTTTGAATTTTCTTACTTAATATTTCAAAATGATTGAATGTTTTAGTTTTGTTCTTTAAGAATTTAGTCCATGTGTACCTAGAATAATCATCCACTATAACCAAAGTGTAGTAGTTGCCTCCATAACTTTGGATAGCGGATGGACCAAATAAATCCATGTGTAGTAACTCTAGACACTTAGTTGTAGACACCATGTTTTTAGCTTTGTGACTAGAATGGACTTGTTTTCCTATGTTACAAGCATCACAAAAGTGATGTTCATATTTTAATTTCGGTAAATCTCTTACTAGATCTTTGGATGATAGCGATTGAAGAAGTCGCATATTGGCATGACCCAATCTTCGATGCCATAGAGGTAAGACAAAGTTTGTCTTTAGGTTCATTACCAATTTTAATGACCTAAACTCCATGTTTCCTAATTCCTCTACCTATGGTGATGCCGTTTTTTAATATCTTACTACTGGTTTCGGTAAAAAGTACATTGCACTTTTTATCACATATTTATCCTATACTTAAGAGGTTAAAGTTTAGGTTTTCTACGTGACACACGTCGTTAATGGTTAAAGATTTTTTAGAAATAGTACCTTTACCGATGATTTTGCTTTTGCTATTTCCAAACACCACATTTCCTCCATTGAAGGATTCATATGTGGAGAATAGATCTTTATTGCCAGTCATGTGCCTCGTGCACCCGCTATCCTTGACCCATTCATCCGGATCTAGGTCGACCTTTAAGCACACCTAAGAAAACAATTAACTCAAAAGTTTGGTCCTCATTTGTTCATGGGTCCATTAGTGTTAAACATTCCCTTCATGTTAGACATGTATGGATAAGGTGAATATGCATTCCATGGTGCAAAATTTTGAAATGGAAAACTATTTTGCATATTTAGGTTCCATCCCATTTGATGGTTACTTCTAGGGTAAACATGATTAGGTCTCCTAGATGTGTTTGGTTTTGAAAATGATGGACCTTTGTTTCTTACAAAACTTTGATTATATCTTGGGGGTGGTTGTCTAATGGTAATATGGGTTGGTTTCTTCTTATTAACGATGACAAAATCAGTTCTAGAAGAGGAAGCTATGTTATTAACACTGTTTGCTTCAGCAGACACACAGATCCCTAGTTGTACACTAGTCGGTTCCCTTTTTGTGAGATCCGTGGGATCCGCCACAACAGTGGCTTGTTTTTCTATTGCTTTTACGAATTGTGTTTCTTTGTTTTCACTAGTTGACGCATTAAATTGTTGAATACCTAAACCTTTTTGGTTGTTTCCTGTTTTAACATTATCTAATATCATATCTAGAGTATTAGTACTCATTCTAGCAATTTTAGAATCTAGTTGATCAACTAGTGTTTGAAGTTGAACGGAAATTTCACATTCGCCACTTGCTATCTTGCCCTTTTCTAGACGTTTCAATTTTGCCTTTAACTCTATGACTTCCTTATCTAAGCGTTTGTTTTGATTTTTCAAAAACTTGTTTTTGTTGATTGCTTTTAAGCTAATTTTGCAAAGTTTATCATATTCATTATGCAATGAGTCATCATCTATTGACGAGCTACTATAGTATTCGTGACATACCTCATCATTTGCCATAAGACAAATTTCTTCGTCCTTCTCCTCGCTCATTCCCCATGAGCCGCTCACGAATGCCTTTTGATCATCGCGTTTGGGACACTTACTAATAAAGTGGTTTGGGTCCCCACATTTAAAGCAAGCACGATCATCCTTAGGCTTCTCGTCCTCTTTGCTTTTCCGAAATCCTTTCTTGTCGTCATACGGTTGTTTGACGTATCTTCCCTTCCTTCTAAAGAACTTTTTGAAGTCCCTTACCCCCATGGCATACTCCTCGTCATCACTATCCGAAGAGGAGTTCTCTTCATCACTTGAGTTCTTCTTAGCTTTGAGGGCAAGAGATTTGTGCTTCTCATCCACCTTTGAGGCTTCGAAATCCTTAGCAAGGATGAGCTCATACACCTTTAAATTGCCTATGAGTTCATCAAGGGTGAGGATTGTCAAATCTTTTGACTCTTCGATTGTCGTCACCTTAGATCTCCACTTGGATGGAAGTTGTTGGGAATAATCTGTTAACACTGATAGTTTTGGAAGACACTGCTTGCATTACACTAGCAGTGGAAACGTATTACCACTGCTGGTACATTATTACCACTGCTATTAGGAAAACGTGTCTATATAAGTATAGAAAAGATCTTGTGTATATTCTATATTGTTAGCTTTATACTTATCTTGTAAAGGACTCTTTGTGCTATAAAAGGAGGTCCTAGGTCATTGTCTTAGGTACTTAATTATCTACGTTCTTACATACAAAGGCTTCAAGGTGTAACCCTAGTGATAAGCTAAGATCACTCGTATTATTCTTTAATAATATTGGAGCTTAAGTTTTGTGTTTAATCTGTGTTTACTTAGAATATATCATACAATCCATCTTCTAAGTATTACTAAGTAAATTCCGCGTGCTTAATAATATTATACAAAATATCATTGACACAAGGTGTGTGTCGAGATCCATCAAGTGGTATCAGAGCCAGGTTCTGATATTTTGTTTTAGAAGATCCAAGGAATAAGCTTAACCTTCTCACTCAATTCAATGGAGATGGAAAACAACCAGTCCAACTCTTCTACACCAAGGCTACCTAAGCTCAAACTTGATGAGTTTGAGATGTGGAGGATACTGATTGAGCAATACTTTCTTATTCGTGACTATGCTCTATGGGAGATCATCTTAAATGGTGATTCTTTCCGACTGTGACAAAGACACGAAGGTTGGTGACACAGATGTGGTGGCAGTTTACGTGCTGAATCTAATCTTGAAAAGGCGAAGAAGAATGATCTAAAGGCTAGAAGTTTGTTGTTGATGACTCTTCCTAGAGATCGGATCATTGCATTGACAAGTTAAAGTCGACTAAAGAACTCTTTGAAGAGATTTGCTCGTGTTTGGTGGTAATGATGCTACAAAGAAGACACAAAAGACATTGTTAAAGCAAAGTTATGAAAACTTCTACGCTTCAAGCAATGACTCTCTTGATAGCATCTTCACCAAACTTGAAGATTTTACACAATTGATTGTGTTTGGCATTAAGGTAGAAAAGGAAGACCTCAATTTGAAGTTTCTAAGAAGCTTGCCTTGAGTTTCAAACTAATGTTCTTGTCTGGGAAAATAAAGCGGATATTGAAACAATGAAGCTCAATGATCTTTACAACAACTTTAAACTCATTAAACAAAGGCGAAGAAGGTGGGAAACTCGGTACAAGCTCAAGCGACTTGGCTTTGATGTCAACCTCATTGGCGGTGATGATTCCGAAGATGGCGGTGGTGATGATATTGCCACTTGTTGGTTCTACATTTTCCACTAGTAACGTTAGTGTTACCACTGCGAGTTCAAAGAAGAAGATTGCTGGTATTGGAGATCCTACCTTTTATGCTTTTATCTCCACTCAAGTTAATGGCTCTATATTAACTCATGAAGACATAGAGCAAATTGATGAAGATGACTTGGAGGAGATGGATATTAAATGGCAAATAGCTCTTCTTAGCATGAGAGCTAGGAAATTCTATAAGAAGACTGACAAGCATATTCACATCAATGGTAGTGAAACTGCAGGCTTTGATAAGAAGAAAGTGGAGTGCTTTAACTGCCACAAGTTGGGACACTTTGCTAGAGAATGTAGAAGACCAAAGACCAAGGACAACAGTCTACTTGGTATAAGCAAAGAAGGAACCAGCGTGGAAGAACCAAAGGCAATGTTGGCTATTGATGGTGTGAGCTATGATTGGAGTTTCATGGTGATGATCAAGAGGAAGAACCTTGAGATGTTGCTCTTGTTTCTCTTGAATTTGCTCTTATGGCTTTCTCGACTCGAGGTACAAAACTTTGAAAGTTGTTCTAAAACATGTAGGGCTGCTAGAAGTTGAAAGGCTTAATGATCTATATTCTAATGAAAGACAAGAGTTGTATCTGACTAATTATAATGTGTCAAATCTTAGGAGAGCTATAGCTGTTTTAGAAAACCAACTAGAGCACTATAGAGAAAATGAGTCAAAATATAATGATGACATGATTCTTCTTAGAAGAGAGGTAGACCATACAACAGCTGTGAATGTAGCATACCAAGAAGAGTTTGAAAAACTTAAAAAGAAAAATGAAAATGTCAATTTAACTTTAGACACATGTTATCATCAGTCTAAGTCAATTGATAAAATTTGGAATGCTCAAATACAAAGTAAAGTTAAGTCCGGTATGGGTTATAATACTGATTGCCTCCACCACTAAGAGGTGTTCCATCACCTCGGTATAGATTTAGCTCATACAGGCTTAGAAGAGTTTCGGGATCTTGAGCGAGAATATGGTCCTTTAAAGGACACTCTTGTGAAATGTGAGGAAGAAGTTAAGCATGATAATGATGTTTTGAGAGTGCAGTGACTCATCCGTTGTTGATGAGCATGTTAAAAGAATGTAGAGACTTCTATCCCAAAAGTTGTTAATCTTATTACAGAGGAACCTAGGAAACCAGTTAACAAACCTAGATCAATCTGTAAGGTATCTTTGAGATGTATAGGAACAAGCCTCTGACTCCTAGGGGTAACAGAGGAGTTGGAATCATGTTAAATCTCAACAACTAGGTAGTGATTTTGTGATGTACAATAAGGCATGCTATATCTGTGGTAGTTTTCAACATTTACATGCTTATTGTGACTATCATGTTGGGAGAAAGGAAGTACATGGGAATAAAATGGTGGAGTCTAACAGGTTTCAAAATAATGTACAGCCTAATCCTCATTGGAAAATGGTCCCAATAGCAGTTCAACTAAGAAGTGGCCTTAAAACTTTTGCCACTGCAAAAACTGTTAACACTGCTCACCCTAAGTTACTTGTTAAAAGTGCAAAGTCCAAACCAACTTTTGCAAAATCTGCACAAACAAGGAAAGAAACTTTTCAAGCTAAAAAGGTTCATTATAACCAAAAGTGGGTACCTAAAACCAAACCAGCAGTTTCCACTGCTCATTCAAAAGTTATCACTGCAAGGGTTGTAAACAAGAGAAGGGGACATGGGCAATGCTGTGAAGGCCTCAGCACGTTGGGAATGGAAACCTAAAGGAACTACCTCTACAACCAATCCCAACGGTGTATCAACGACCTTTGATAGATTTAACTATATTGATACACGAGGCAGATCCAAGTCAATCATGGCTTGGGTCCATAAAAGAAACTAACTCTTTACTCATATGTGCAGGAACATCCAAGGACAAAAAGATCAGATCAAAGATATACAGATAGTGGGTGTTCAAGGCACATGACTGGCAACAAGTCCTATCTCTCAGACTTTGAACATTATGATGGACAATATGTCAGCTTTGGAGGTGGAGTTAATGGAAAAGTTGCTGGTAAAGGAGTTATCAAAACTGGTAACTTGGACTTTGAACACTGTACTATGTAAAAGAGCTTAAGTATAATCTTTTAGTGTGTCACAAATGCGTGACAAGATGAACAATGTTCTTTTTACCAAAGATATGTGCTTTGTTCTCTCTAAGGATTTTAAGATGCCTGATGAAAGTCAGATTCTTCTTAAAATTCCTAGAAAAGGCAATCTATATAGCGTTGATATGAACAGCATTGTTGCTAAAGATGATTATGCTTCCTTGGTTGCAAAGGCCACAGTGGATAAATCCATGTTATGGCATAGAAGACTTGGTCATGTTAACTTCAAAACCATTAATAAAATTGTCAAAGATGGTTTGGTGAGAGGTTTACCTCAGAAAAGATTTGAAAATGATCAAACCTGTGTGGCTTGTCTTAAAGGCAAACAACATAGAGCTTCTTGCAGGTCAAAGCTGGTTAACTCTATTGCTCACCCACTGCAAATGTTACATATGGACTTGTTTGGTCCTACATCTGTGAGCAGCTTAAATCTTAAGAAATATTGTCTTATAGTGACTGATGATTTTAGCAGGTTTACATGGGTTTTCTTTCTTAATACAAAGGATGAAACAAATGGCATCCTTAAGACCTTTATCACAGAAGTAGAAAACCAATATGATTTGAAAGTGAAAATCATCAGGTGTGACAATGGGACAGAGTTTAAAAATAGAGTTATGGATGATTTTTGCAGAGATAAACGTATTAAAAGAGAATTTAGTGTGGCTAGAACTCCTCAACAAAATGGTGTTGCTGAGAGGAGGAACAGGACACTTATTGAGGCTGCTAGAACCATGTTGGCAGATTCAAAATTGCCAATCACTTTTTGGGCTGAAGCATTTAACACTGCATGTTATGTGCAAAACAGGGTTTTGGTGGTTAAAACAAAGAACAAGACACCTTATGAGTTGTTTAGAGGAAGACCCCCTATTTTAGATTTCATGAGACCATTTGGATGTCATGTTACAATTCTCAATACCATAGATTATCTGGGCAAATTTGAAGGAAAAGCTGATGAAGGGTATTTTGTTGGGTATTCCATGGTCAGTAAAGCTTTCAGAGTATTCAACTTAAGAACCCAAAAGATTGAAGAGAATCTGCATGTTGAGTTCCTAGAAAACAAAGTGAATGTCAAAGGAACTGGTCCAGATAGGTTGTTTGATCTTGATACTCTAACCAATACTATGAATTATTTACCTATCTCTACAGGTACATCTTCTTATGATTTTGCAGGGTCAGAAGAGTTTCTTGATGATGATGAACCCAGCAAGGATCAAGTAGATGATCAAGATGAATTCAGTTTACCTCTTTGGGACTATGCAGATAATGGTGATACTCCAAAGACTGGAGATGCTCATTCTTCTAATGATTCTGGAAAGGAAGGAAGTAGCAACATGAACACTGAAGATCCTAAAAGCAGTGGAAATTCGATTCCTTTGCTAGGCCGAAGTTTCCACCGCAACACCGAAGTGGAAAATACAACTCGATTCTGAGAGGAGCTCAAGCCAATGATGTTGAAATATCAAATATGCCAAATGAGATTGCAGTTCCTCAGACTCCCCACACTTCTATTCATAAATCACATCCTCTTGAAAATGTGATTGGGGATGTCTACTTACCTGTGAAGACTAGAAGACAAACAAAGCTGCCAGATATTCATGGATTTATTAGTAAAATATTTGAATCTAAGACTCATGAAGGCAAGAATGAATGTCTCTTTATGTGTTTTCTGTCACAAATGGAGCCAAAAAATGTTTACAAGGCGCTTGAAGATGAAAGTTGGGTGGAAGCAATGCAAGAAGATTTGCTCCAATTTAAGCTTCAAAAGGTTTGGGTGCTTTGTGATTTGCCTTCTGGCAAGAAGGTAATAGGTACTAAATGGGTGTTCGGAAACAAGAAGGATGAAAGAGGAATTGTTATCAGAAACAAAGCTAGGCTTGTGGCTCAAGGATACACTCAAGAGGAGGGTATTGACTATGAAGAAGTATTTGCCCTAGTTGCACGAATTGAAGCAATCAGGCTGTTCTTAGCCTATGCATCCTTTATGGGCTTTAAAGTCTATCAAATGGATGTAAAGAGTGCTTTTCTATATGGGCGATTGATGAGGAGGTTTATGTCTCACAACCTCCGGGCTTTGAAGACCACGAATATCCTAACAAAGTATCTGAGGTAGTTAAAGCTTTGTATGGCTTGCATCAGGCACCAAGGAAATGGTATGAAACCTTAACTACTTATCTTCTTGATAATGGGTTTCATAGAGACAGAGTGGATCAAACTTTTTTAATCAAGAAAGACAAGAATGATATCTTGCTGGTTCAAGTGTATGTTGATGATATCATTTTTGGATCTACAAAGCCAGAGATGTGCAAAGAATTAGAGAAACTAATGAAAGAAGAATTCAAGACGAGTTCTATGGGTGAACTCACATTCTTTTTGGGACTTCAGGTACAACAAAGACCATATGGTATTTTCATCAATCAAGATAAATATGTGGCTGAGATACTAAGGAAGTTCAAGTTCACTGATGCTAAGTCATCCAACACCCCTGCTGACAAGACTACACATCTACTCTTGAAGGAAAATAGTGGTGAAGCAGTTGATGTGCACATATACAGGTCTATGATTGGTTCTTTGATGTATCTTACATCATCTAGACCGACATCATGTTTGCGGTGTGTGCTGTGCAAGGTTTCAAGTTACTCCCAAGTTCTCTCACTTGTTGCTGTGAAGAAGATTTTAGATATCTTAAAGCATTTCCTACTCGGGATTGTGGTACTCGAGAGATTCTCCTCTAGATCGGTTACTTACTCGAGATAGTGACTATCTTGGAGCTAGTTTGGATAGAAAATCTACAACGGTGGATGCCAATTTCTTGGAAACAGATTAGTGTCATGGCGGTGCAAGAAACAAACAATGGTGGCTAATTCATCAAGCGAGGCGAGTATGTGGTGCGCAAGTTGTTGTGCTCAAGTTCTATGGCTTTAGAATCAACTTTTGGACTATGGGTACAATTTCATGAATACCATCATTCATATTGACAATAGTAGTACCATTTGCATTATTAAGAATCCAGTTCAACACACAAAGACTAAACATATTGAAATTAGACACCATTTCATAAGAGACTGTTATGAAAAGGGACTAATTCAAGTTGTCAAAATTCATACAGGACTTGATGTGGGTAGATTTCAGTACTTGGTAACAAGTATTGGAATGCTAAATCCATAAACTTTTTGTGTCAAATTGTCTTTGGTGTTGCATGGAAGTTTCTAGGTACTAATATTGTTGTATAATTTTGTATATGTGCTATGCTTGTGTTTTTGCTTGTTCAATATTCTAACATATGCAGCATAGATGGGAGTTGATCTTAAAAGGTGTATATCTGAGATACACAACAAATGGTTATTGATTCACCATGTCTAACCCACATAAGAATCAACTAGTCCGAGAAAAGCGACTCTTGGTAAAGACTTGACAAATCCGTTTATGGTTGATAGTTTACCAAAACTATATGGTTATCAACTCACCATATTCTTTATGATTAAAAGTTGGCTAGTCCATAGCAAAGCGGCTCATGGTAAAGACATATCAAATCCGTTGATAGTGGTAGTTTGCTAAAACCTATGATAAGAGCGATCCAGTTTTCATATGTTTTTATTTTACTTTGCGCTCTTGAAATTTTTGTGAAAAATTACCTTTGCTAGTTCACAGTTTCCATCGACGGTGTTATTTTACCCTTGTTGTTCTAGCCGTTACAAGCTGTTGTGTCGGTAACAAATTTTTCACTAGCCGTTGTAGAAAAATTGCTTTCCATATATATAGGGTAACTTTTAGAAAATTATCTACTTTGCTATTTGATATTTATCTACTAAAGATAAATACTTTCCATAGATAATTTGTCTTGCGCTATGCTCTTAAACCCTACCTCTATATACCTTTTTATCTCAATTGGCTAGTTATTTCTTCAATAATTACTGACATAATATCGTTTTTCATCAAAAGTTTCTATGGCACCATTAAAATTTGCAGATGAGCACAACCAAGTGGCCTACCTACAAAAGTCAAACGAGAAGAGTGGCCCTGTTTTTCATCAGATTGTGGACTTTCTCAATACTACCCATCTAAGGTATGCTTTGCTTTTAAAACCACAATCTATATCTCTCAAATCAAGCAGTTTTGGACTTACGCTCGGTCCATAACACTTGAGATTAGAGATACACATGAAACAGTGGATGCTCTAAGAGCCACTGTGGATGGGGTAACTATTGATGTTACTGAGGCATCATTGAGGAGAATTCTCCAATTGGATGATCTCAATGGTATCATCACATTACCTATGCCAGAAATTCATGATACTTTATCATCCATGGGGTATGATACCACTGATAAAAAGGCTACTTTCAAAAAGAGTGGTTTTTGTCCCCAATGGAGATTTTTGATACATACTCTATTGCATTGCCTAAGTCCTAAGAAAACATCTTATGAGCAATTTAGTTCAACCATGGCTTACCCTTTGGTTTATCTAGCCGCTAATAAGATTTTTAACTGGTCAAAATATATTTTTACAAGTATGACTGGCAATGTAAAGAGTTCAAAATTTTTAATGTATCCAAGGTTTGTGCAAGCGATGCTAAATGAGTTTCAAGCGCAACCCCATACTAATGTTTATAAAATCGGTTGACTCAAGCCTAAAGTTTTCAAAACATGAACAAAGATGGCAACATGATTTTTACACCTCTCTTTCCTCAAATGCTTGCAAAGATTACAACTGAACAAAACTCACCTATAATCTCTGTTCCAAACATTGATTATACTCCACCAGTTTCTAACACCTATTAGAGGAGGCTAAAATAGTCAACTTCTTTCATGACAACACAGCATGTTTCTGAACCTTTTGGTCTAGGAACAAGCAGTGGTGGTTCTAGACTTCAACCTAGTCCAACTAGGGAGGAATCTGAGCCATTGCCCCATGATTCACCTCTCCCAACAGGTCACACAGTTGGAAGTGATGAGGGCAGTGGGTAACAAATGGAATTGATGGTTTTGCGCACAAAGTTAGGCAAGCAGGTTGAATCTCTCCAGAAGGACCTGACACATGTCAAAAAGCAGCATGCCATGGATATTCAACACTTAAAAGAAGAGATTCAAACCTTGAAGGAAGAGTTGCAGGGGTTGAAAAAGCAAAGGAAAACTGCAAAGTTGGTGATCTCATCTTCATCCTCACCTAATAATGGTGATTCAGCTGGTTTTGATCAAGATTTGGGAAATTCTCCCAAACAGGGGAGGAAAACAGGTGCTGATACTCAGGGGAGGATAATTGATTTTGAAGATGAAGGTGTTTCCAGTAAAGGTGAAGAGGAAGCTGATACTCAACAAGAGCAACTAGAGCAAGATATTTTACATCGCAACCGATTTTACCATCGATCCAATTTCCACTGCAGAGCCAAATATTCCCACCGATGAATATAATGTTGTCACCGCAAGTGAAGAAATTGATAAACAAAAGAAGGACAAAGGTAAAATTATTATGCAAAGCAAGGAGCAAAGCGGAAGAAAGATTTCAAAGAAAGAACAAATTGATTGCTCTTGATGAAGAAGTTGCAAGGAAGATCTTGAAGAACAAGTTCTTTGAAAAGAAAAAGCTTGAAGAATTGGAAGTTGTAAGCTTTATGGAGGCTAAAAGATTGGATAGATTGGAAAATCCAATTTCCTTTATTCAACCTACAATATTCGAGAGAAAAGACTCGAGTTCACTATGTACCTCTTGAAGAAGAAATTTATTTCTTGATTGCAAATGATCCGATAATCAAGAAAAAGGCAATTAACACAGTTGTCGATAAATCTTTAAGCTGCAGAACAAAGAAGCTGCACGGTTAAACGATTTTATCTGAGATGAAGAATAATCAAGCACTTCAAGAGGCTATTGTTTCAGTCAAGAAAGGCCAAAAGAAACCAAGACAACCAACTAAGGCTCAAGTTATTGCATACATGAAGACTTACTGTTGCAATGTTGGTGGTTGGAAGAGACATCAATTCAAAGGAATGTCTGATGATAGAGTTGAAAGTATCTACTACATAGTTCAAAGATTTGATAAAGATTTTATTCCAATGAATTCTGAAGAAGAAGCAAGAAGGTTTCCTGATTTGAAAAGAAAGGCCAAAGACAGTGATTCTCAGTCTATTAAGAAGACAAAGTTTGCTGAAGAACAAGAAGTTCCAACTGAGAAGTTCACTGAAGAACAAATGACTGAAATGATTGTGATAGAAGAAGAATATTTTTATCCAGAACCACTGCAAGTTAGACATCCTATCATTGATTGGGAGCTTTACACTGCTAGCAATTTTGCTCCAACATGGAAGATCACAAGGCTAGGTGGTGAAACATCCTCATTTATTCAATTTGAAGATCTCATCAAAGCATTTGACAGAGATGATCTTGACAAATTATGGAAATTAGTTAAAGAAAGATTTGATGTTCAAGATCTCAAAGATATGATGGAGATGCAGTTATGGGTTAATCTTAGAAGGCTCTATGATCCAAATGTTAATGATGATTTTTGGAAATTCTCATGTACATGTCCTGGTACTAAATGGTTCACCATGTGAAGTTCACCATGTTTCTACAGCAAATGGAGTAGATGCATTCATGCTTGCTGAGAAAGAATATCCACTCAGAGCTGGAACTCTCACAGTAATGTTATGTACAACAATAAGAGTTCATGAAGACAATGAGAAGGTCAGAGCATTGTTACATAGGATGTTCGAGAGCTATTCAGAAGTTAAGGAAGAAGTAAAGTGTTTGATTGAATTCCCCAAATCCTAGAAGATGATGCAGATTGAAGAAACTTATTGATTTGCAGAGAAATCATAAGTTTAGGGGAGGATTGTTGGGAATAATCTGTTAACACTGATAGTTGTGGAAGACACTGCTTGGATTACACTAGCAGTGGAAACGTATTACCACTGCTGGTACATTATTACCACTGCTATTAGGAAAACGTGTCTAGATAAGTATAGAAAAGATCTTGTGTATATTCTATATTGTTAGCTTTATACTTATCTTGTAAAGGACTCCTTGTGCTATAAAAGAAGGTCCTAGGTCATTGTCTTAGGTACTTAATTATCTACGTACTTACATACAAAGGCTTCAAGGTGTAACCCTAGTGATAAGCTAAGATCACTCGTATTATTCTTTAATAATATTGGAGCTTAAGTTTTGTGTTTAATCTGTGTTTACTTACAATATATCATACAATCCGTCTTCTAAGTATTACTAAGTAAATTCCGCGTGCTTAATAATATTTATTTCATGACACAAGGTGTGTGTCAAGATCCATACTTAGATATCTCCTAACATCTAGAAAAGATTCATCAAGTTCTTGTAAAGATGTAATTATAGTATTAAAGTTAGCAAAAGAATGATCTATAGTATCCGATATTGAAAATTGTTCATATTGTTGAACATATAGATCTATTTTATTTTTTTCACTTGTTGATTACCTTGATGAGTTACAACTAAAGAGTTCCAAATTTCTTTAAAGGTTTTGAGCATGGAGATTCTTTCGAATTCCTTTTTGGTTAAAGCATTATATAAAACCATTTTAGCTTCACTATTTTTGGAAAGCTTTTTCTTAATTTCATCGGAGAGTTTATCATGAGGTATGTTAACTAAAACTCCATTTTTATCTTTTGAGGTGGCTTCAAAATTGCCTTCAACAATGATGTACCAAAGATCAATATCTTTAGACTTCACATACGTTTCGAATCTATTTTTCCAATATATAAAACCATTAGTTTCAAGTAGTGGTGGTCGTTGCATAGATTGCCCTTCCTTGTAATTTTCAGAACCCAGAGTGATCGAAAAGTTTTTAAAATACGGTTTACTTTAAAACTTTTATAAACTTAGCTCTGATACCAATTGTGGAAAACTAGAAGGGGGGTTGAATAGTTTTGCCGATTTTAAGTTAGTCTCTAAAAACTTTAGATTCGATGTTATGTGAAATCTTATGGATGAAGATAAAGTATAGATCTAAGAGTAATGAAAGTAAATAAAGTAAAGCAAGGGAAAGAAATGACACAACCGATTTATAGAGGTTCGGCTACAAGGACACCTTCCTTGCCCTACTCCACTCCCCGAGTCACCTACTCAAGAGTTCAAACACTATGTCAACAAACTCCTTCAACTTGGCGGAGAAGCCTACACAACGTTGCTTACACATTTTTCCGGTACAAAGCTAAATACCGAGTCCGTAACACGGAGGACCAAACCAACACGACTATTACATAACAACTATGTGAAATATCAAGTACAAGATCTTTGCTACAGAAATCTTGTGGAGGAACAAATAAATCAAAGACCCCTTGCTTGGATAACTTGTAGTGAGCTCGTGATCTCACCTTAGAGAAGGACCTATATGAGAATCACAATAGAAGAAAGAAGAACAACTCTCTAGATCAAGTGATCTTTTGTTAGAAGAGAGTAAGAGTATATGAGAGATTTAGAAAGAAGAGGGGTGAAGAGAAATGAAAAAATGGCTCTTTATTTATAGGCAAAACTTGCCACTGTTCCACGGATCCCTCCCTTAAGGGATCCGTCTAGTGTAAAGCTAAGGATCCGTGGGACGCTCCTATTTGCCCATGGTTTTTTTGGTTATGGGTCATGGGTCATGGGTTATGGGTTGGTCCATGGGTATTTCTTTAGATACAATGTATCTAATAGATGCAATGCATCTAGCCAAATGGGTATGGGTCAATACCATGGGTTATGGATATGCTCCATGGGTTGTGATTTTTACCCATCCTAGTAAACTATTACAACAAATGATTTACAACAATTTGTATTAAATGAGTATATGTAAATGCTTTACAAAAATAACATGTATCCTTATAATTTTACTTATGATAACATTATATTTGTTATCAACAAAACATAAAGAGATCGCAAAATATTAATAAACGTTTTTACGGTTTATTTGTATTAACAGAACAGATCCAATAAGAAACAAACCTATCATAAAAAACTCTGGTTTCAGTTACACACTAAAACTATTAAACCATATAAAAAGATATCGTATACAAAAAAGCACCTACTAAATCTAATTGTGGCACAAACATAAGTTATGAATTATTTCTTATGTATTTTATTATTACACCTCTAATAAAGGCCTCCGCTTATCAAATTTCAGTACCTTTAATCAAATTAGGAAGAGGTCGCTCATAATTGGAGCTGGAAACTGCAGTTAAACAAACACCAATAAAAAGAAGTAAAAATCTATATAAAAAGTTTACTTTGAATCAATTAAACATCCAGATACATACTTGCATCCTCAGGCTAACCACGACCGAAACCAAAGCCGTTGCGGCTTTAAAACCTAGTCAAAAAAAAAGAAAATAAATTAGTCCCCTCACAACAAAAATCTAAGCTAAATAATATTGGTTGTACGCTTAAAAGGTAAATCCCTCTGTCAAGAGTCGGTGAATATATGGACAGAGGGTTCTATCAAGAGTCGGTTTCGATGAAGATCTGAAAGCGTTTTCTTCACCAAGAAGGAACCAAATTGCTAGAAGGCAGTAGAAACTGCTATATGACTCACGGAGACGGGCTAACCAAGCTTCCAGAATGTTATTAATAGGCCACCAACAGCCCAAAGAAGATACGTTTAATTTATTCCCGCCGACATAGCCATTTAATACCTGCAAGCAAAGAAATCCGGTGACTCGCCCATACCTTTTGATGTGGACTTCAGATGTTCCTCGTTTCACTCTAACATGCAAACCCAAGAAATCCAAATACAATGGGAAGGAAAATGAATCAAAATCTAAAACTTTCACATATTAAGCCCTTTAAAATATCTATTAAGTGTTGCATACGTACTTGGCCATGCATCTCTTCTAGTTCATAAGGAACGCATGTGAGCCATAAAAGGGTAAGGAAAGACAAATATCTGTAGAAAGTAATAAATCGTCAGTATAAACTTATGTCCAAGTTACTTCAGGGCATGCAAAATTTAAAAATGTAGAAATTTATACGCCTATATCACCACACCATAAATACTTGCTCCCCGACTTAAAAGAATCTGCACCCTCCGTAAATTTCAGCTTTCCCAGCTTACTTCAGACTACTCGTTTTAGTTTCTTCTCACGAACTCCAGATACCCCCTAACAACCCAATTGTACAAATGAAAACGTTACTATTTACATAATTACAATTCAACATAAATATATAATAAGAGGGATAAAAAAGACATAATCTTGTTATAGCTGGTTTTTGTAATGACATATCGGGATGGGAATATCTCCTAGCCATACGCTGCTCTAATACATTCAAATCTTGTCGTTACTTCTTCCTGATAATTTTGTAGCAACGACTGACCATCTGCCCAATTTCATTCAAAGTTTAATGAGGTTACCTGAGAGAATTTGTATATAAATTCAAGTGTTTTGACAAAATATGATCTAGGCATAAAGTTTCTTTAACCGTACCTCACTAATGCTGGGAAGAATTCTAGTGATGTCAGAAACTGCATAATAAAAAGCAAACTTCAATAAATAGAAAATCGCCATTATAAGAGTGACATTTTCGACCAATGTATAAGTATATTATGTTATACCTATGACGACATATCTAACTTATTGACGCTGAGGCTTTTTTAAATCTAAAAACTCCGTACGCTAAATTAAAGTTCCAATTAATTCATCGGCAAAACGAAATTCTTTCCAGTTTCATCAACCAAATGTATAAGTATGTTATAAGAATGACATTTTTCGTGTCCTGTACGCATGAAATTTTTGACCAATGTATAAGTATGTTATGTTATTCATTTGCAACACAATATACCTGTTGACCTCCAACCCGTTCTTTTCTTTGCTTCTTCATAACCTTGCTCTGGTATCATACTTCCTGTACGCACGAAGGGCAAACCGTGAGATTTTTCGTGTCCTGTAGACATGAAATTGAAATCTGGCATCATCCTTATCATTACACATAAAATGCATATAACATGAAAACCTTTATTTTTATGTTTCAGTCCGAGGGGGCTTTAACATACCAATAAAATGGTGTTGATTCTAACCCAACAAGGTAGTCAACATCACATAAAACTAAAGGTCCTGATCTTACAAAATCCAGATTGAAAACTTTATAAGTTTCAAGCAACGCGTATTTGTTACTAAGTTAACATACCAATTATATGCTCTTTATATTAATATTGGAAACTAAAACCTCACCACTAAACAAATTACAATTCTTATTCATAGTTAAAAGGATTTAGTATCAAATTGGTTGACAATTTTAAATTTAGTATTCCAGTTAACAACAACTTCAATAATCAAACACAAAAAAGTCTAAGAACTCCAAAACTAAAGGGAACACAAACCCATAAGCGCGCTTCCACCTTGTCGTCTTTGCCTTCCGCATCCTATTTATTGACAGAAAACCCAAAAGCCACGAATCTTTTATTACAATAAGCCAGCAAAAACTAAGAAGAAATAAGACATCAACCCAAAAACAGTACCTGATGTATTCAGGTGGTTGTTGTTTTTGCTTTAGGGAATTCTGTTCAGCAACTTTCCGTCTTCCTTAACCCACATCAACATAACCGAACATCTACAAAATGAAAATACAAAAGCTGAAGACAATAGCCTTATGGCCAAAAAAACCGAAAAACTAAAACCAGTCAGTGAATGTATAAAACATCGATGTTTTCTTTTTGTTGTAGATGAAGACCTTAGTATGAAGGATTACTGATCTTCCTTGCACCAAATGTATTGAAAACCCATATACAATTTACTATAACAAAGATCATTGCAAATCAATAATGAAAATTGAGATTTAAAAAATAAAAAATAAAATAAATAACTATTTAGATAGAAGAAATATGTTTACCTTGATTCCTCTCTTCCACGTGTTTCTAAATGCAGAAATATGTTTAACAGGAAGACGGTAGAAGTTATGGTATTTTGATGATCTGAGATGCGTTTGTATGAGAAGGTTGTGGAAAGTTTCAGATTAGTCTTGGGGAGGCGGTGCAAAATAGAAAAACAACGTAAGGGCCAGGGTTATGGGTTAGCGCCTAAAACAGCTACTGGGCTAACAATCAGTGGCCAAAACAACCGACCACAAAAAGGGAGCAAACAATTTTTAAAAACCACCGACAACGCGGATTAGTATAGATATATAATATGTTCAAAGCCCAATTAATTTATTGACCTTACAAAATTAGAAGTTAAATCTACAGCTTAGCTGTAATATTCCTCCGTGTCAAAGTGTTAAAAGGTTAATTTAACTTAATTTTAGTATTAGAAACAAGAATTTATTTTAACAACAACAAATCAAAAACTAGCGAGAGCTAGGCACAACAATTACATACGATATGATAGAGCATTACAAGGATTAAAAAGCCGCTCTATCCAATTAATAGATACGTTGCCAAGTCTATTAGGTCCCGTTTGGTTCACGGAATCTTTAAGATTTTGATGAAATTGGAATCTGATTCTATTTCATAACGTGTTTAGTTGTCAGATTTAAGGAATTCAGGATCAAAATTACATTCCTTAATGTGTTTAGTTGTCAAATAAAATGAAATATAAATTCTTCAAAATCCCATTTATGTGGAATTCAACATTCCATATCTAAATGGAAGGAATGTTTACAAGTCCATGGAATTCGTTATGTTTATCTTCAAAATCAATTATTATTATTATTATTATTATTTGTTATTATTATTATTATTATTATTATTATTATTATTATTATTATTATTATTATTAATATTATTATTATTATTATTATTTAATATTAATTTTATTATTATTATTATTTAGGTTATTAATTTTAATTTAAATAAAAGTAAAATTATTTTAATATAATTTGTTTTTTTTTTCTTTCAACCAAACACGTCTTCGTTTTGCAAATTCGAATTCCTTCAGATTTTAAATCCTCAACATTCTTGATCTTTAACATTTCAATCGTTCACATTCCAATTCAATAGATAGATTCCAATTCCATCATTTATGTCATAGGATCCAAAGGGTGGATTGCACGACGGCATCGAATATGGTGGTGAGTCTTGGAGAAAAGGTTAAGCAACTTGAGAGTGACAACATATCATTGATAGTGTAACTGTTAACAACTCAATCTAGCTCTTGAGATATTCTTATTTTATGATCTCGTTAAGCAGAAATAAGCCGATCTTTCGTATGATCTTAAAAGGCATGGTAACTTAAGTAGTATCTCGATCTTATCATAGAATCGTAAGATCTGGATCCACTTCGATCCTACTTCCCTTAATAAACTAATTAATAAATTATAAATGAACGAATTTTGTTAAAGTAAAACAATAAAACAAGCGTTGATTATTATAAATATTTTATAAAAGTAAAATATATAGAGTTTTAGATTAAAAAATTCAGCGTTTTTAAACACCGATTAGATATTTCAGTGTTCTAAAGCATTACACGTTGCATTTTCATATTACTATGACTTTCAGAACTCTTCTGTCTTGATAAATTTGTCATACAATAGCTTTGAATACGAATTACTAGATAAATAAGACTTTTAAACATTTAAGTAAGATCATCCGATCTCGATCTGATCTTACGATTTCGATCTTGTATAAATAAAAACGATCCATAGTAGGATCTCTATCTTAACAAGCTTGATTGATGGTGTTTGGTTGCTTATTAGGGATGTTCCACCAATTGAAGACATTGGTCCACATCGAAATTGCAATAAGACTTGGGGGTGTTTATTGTTTTTTACTGGGCAGGATTGTGAGCCCAAAACCTATACTCTCTTTTAATTGAAAGACTTACTAAAGCTTCACTCTCTTCTATAAAAAGCTAATTAAAACTTTTACATCTAACCACGTAATTTAGTAAACACCCACTTACCCTTTAATCACAATGTTGCTTGAAGTGAGACTCATAAAACCACTTCATAACTTACTAAGTGACTACTCTTTTGTTTTCTTTAAACGACACTATTCCACATCCTTACTACTCTATACTATATACCAGGGCCGGATTTGGGCCTGTGCAGGGTGACCAACTGCACAGGGCCCATTATCCTTAGGGGGCCTCCAAATACTACCCAAAACCTATTAACCTTTCACTAGTCTGCAACCCAGTTCTTTGTGGCCCATTCAATTAAACTATTATTAGAAGGAAATGGATGACAATTAGTCAACTAGGCTCGTGTGATTAACAGGAAAGCAAATCAGAGGGGACGAAAGATTGAGAGTAACTTGAACTCTATATATGGTAAAATATAAAATATGACAATGGGGAAAATAATCAGTTCTAAGCATCTGTTATTTGGTTACAATCTTTCTTGATGTTGTACGTACTCCTTTTGTACACTCATAAGAATTTTATGTGTTAAAAGGGCCTACTTTTTTCTTGCACACGGGATCCCCGAAATCCACGGAACGGCCCTGCTATATCCGTCGTTAATGTATTTAGCGACATTTGAGCTCACAAGCTCTTGGTTGGTGTAATGGTGTGCAACACTTACGTATATAATACCACTAGCTAGGACAAAAGTCATAGGTATTAACTACTCTCATATATCTAGTACGCGTCAAACAATTTAGGGTTCTTCAATTCTTCCTACCATTAACTTTGTAAGATGATGGAGTAGTGATGACCAAGTTATACATACGACTTTTGGACTAGAATCCAAATACGTCCTTCCAAAACACAAACTATAGAAAGATCACATAGTTTGTTTTTGTACCATTAATTTATGTGAAGTTTAAATGTATGGAAGTAGATTATATACACGGTTATCTGTTTAAACATGAATGTCGATTTATGGTCGAAGAATCCACTTTTGACCAGGTCTGTTTTATTTAAGCTCTTGATATAGCGACGTTTATTTATATAAAGCTTACACGAGAGTTTGATCTCATTATATATGCTGATATCACGCCAACTGTCTTGAATTCAGGTCAAACTAATATTTTAAAGAACTTGTTAAATCAAGCACGGTAGAAATGAAGATAACATAAATGTTGACTTGCGACCATACTTTCGGAAATGAGCTCATGGATTAATATATTGGGCTAATTTTTTATATAATAAAAGAATTACATCATTTTAGAGTGTTTTTGCAAAACTCTTCTTATTGAAAAAAAAATTGAACCAATAAGAGAGCTTGATTTTGTCACGTAAGCGAAATCGGGCAACGTGATTGGCCGATTAAAAGTCAAAATTGAAACAATTTGGTCAACATTATTAAAATTTTCGTTTGTAAAATTTATGGAGAAAGTAAAAAGATATACGCATGTACTTGTGAGCCATATGATTAATCCAAGTTATGAATCTCGGTTTATAAAACATAGTTCATATGATTAATCCAAGTTATGAATCTCGGTTTATGAATTTAAGGTATGTACATTAATATCTGGCTCATTGATTTATGTATACCTTTAGATATATAATCACACAACAAATTTTGATAATGCAGCCCGCTAAACAGGTGTGAATTTTGTGCTAATTTTGTGCCCCTCCAACGGTTGAAAATATTGTACATGGTGATGAACATGGTATGAAGGTTAGGATTTGACTTGACGTACAATTGTTGTTGGTTTTGTTGTTTAGATCTTAACTTATACTACTACTGTATTAAATAAGTTCATGTTGGCATATATTAATTTGCAAAATGCATGCATGTTCAAATGCAAATGTACACATGTTAATTAAAGTTAACTCACATACGTCAAGTCCTCGCTTTCTCTAAAATTTGTAAAGAAGGTTTATGTGTAGCCAGATTTACGGACTCTTATTTTGTTAGTCAAATATTTTGTGAAAAGCTTATGGTTTAGACATGTTACTAGATTTATTGAGATTTGCTTTAAAAGTGTATGAAGATTAAGAGTATGTGTTATTGCGAATGGTGCAATCCTTGAACATTGTGTCGCTTTAAAAATGTATACGGGGTGTTTTTTTATTGCTAATAATAACTGGTAAATGGCTTATTGTTATGTGAATTAAGCTGTAGAAAAGTGCAGTAGGAAGATAAATAGCTTTTATAAGAAATTAGAAACTTTCCATATGAATCTAATCTGAAAATATTAAGCTTTTTTATGCCTAAAAAAGGTTTCTGATAACTTTCGAATTATTAACATTTGATTTCTAGGTTTGCCAAGATGCATATGGAATGCGCAGAAGCAAAAGGTTTACATCCCTAGCGAGACAAAAACATAACCTTAGAAAATAGCAAAAGGTAACGGTATATTGTATAAGATGAACAATAAGTCCTAGAAAAAGATATCCAACCATTATTATGAAAAAGTTGAGTGCTTAATTCAGTGAAAAGACATAATATAGATGTCTATGTCAAGTTTTTTAATATTTGACTTTTGGTTTGGTATTTGACTTTACAATATAATGGGTAAAAGTAAGGTTGTAAAAATCGTCAGGCACTAGTGAGGCGGTCGGGTAGGGTCTAGCGATTAATCGGTTAGGCGGGGATTAATCGGGGATTAGTCGGATTAGAATTTTAATGCACAAAATTGTAATTTTAGATATTGTATTATTTTATATGTATGAGATAAGTATAGTGCATCAAAGTTCAAATATTTCAAGTGTTTAAATATAAACATAATACATAATTATTCAAAGTTCAAAGTCAAACATAGATATTACTCGGTTTGTTGACCATTTTTAAGCGAACTTTGACCGATTTTGTTCGATTAATCGGTTTGTTGATCGATTTTTAAGCGGTTTTGTCTATTTTTAAGTGATTTTGTTGACTGATTTATAAGCGATTTTGTCCGATTAGACCGATTTTGTTTGATTTTGTCCGATTAATTGGTTTGTTGACCGATTTTTAAGCGATCTTTGACCAAACCAATTAAATAGGCCGATTATGATAAATCAAGGCGCTTACCGAGCGATCAGCGATTATGTGGGGATTAATCAGCCGCCTGTACCGATTTTTACAATAGAGGGTAAAAGAATGAACTTTAAATCAGGATTTTTGTTGTCAAAAATTTATGTAGTATGTTCTAATGCAAAGGTTTTTGTTTATGCAGTACAACTCACCTGGAATATGTTTAAATTCTAACTTTATCATATTTACTAAGTTTATACCGTGATTTTATATTGTGGGGATAATGGCAGTTGCTTTTCCAATACTAGGGGCGAAGAACGAAAAAACATTGGAATTTTTTATGGTCATATCCGATAGATGGTCTTCTAAGACCCGTTTTTGGTTAAAATGCTGAGAACGTTTTGCTAATGTAGAAACAACACATGGAAAGTATCTTATTGGAAGGGATCGTGGGTTCGTGAATAATTATCGATAGGTCGCGTACCCTATCGTGGTGGAATTAAGAGGAACTGTTAAAGGCGGTAAGTTCAAGGTGGTGATTTTTCGCGTCAAAAATACTAACAAAGATGGCACCACGAGTTCAGGTATTGCTTAAACGCCTTTTTTTTTTTTTTTTTTTTTTTTTTGTAAATCAGTTGGGGACACCAATGGTTCATCGTATATAAGACGGTAGGCTTGTGCTTTATCGATGACAAGATGACAACTTACAGTTTATATACATATGCCATTTTGACCCATTTGTTTATAAAAATATGGATTTAGTTTATCTACGACAAAGTTTGATTGAGGTTCTTACAGATCAAACACCATAGGAAAATATATGAATTATGATGTATGGCATAAAAAAAAGTAAGCCGTCATCTTCTTTTTATCATTACACATTCACTTAATATATTCTATGCATGGTAATAGAAGTTTTCTTTTGGATTGCTTTAATTTACTCATAATATATAGGTGAAGAGTTAGGTGGGTCACACAACGGGCCAAAACAAGTTTGGGATGTTTAAAAAAAAAGTTACAAGTCAAAACGTGTTGGATGGACGCGATAAAGAACATATTGTGGTTTACGTATAGTATTTAGCTCGAATACATATTTTTTAACCGATTTTATAAACTTAAAATACAATCCCAATAGGAATTATGTTTCATATAAAACATTAACTCAAAATAATTTAATTGTTTCGGCATGTACAAAACAACAATTTTTTTTTTCACCTAAAAATTTATTAAAATAAAATAAGTTTCCTTTTTAATTTTTACTTAAATCAACATAGTTAGTGAGTAGCGTGTTCTATTGTTTAATTTTTTGTATAATGTTTACTTAGAACTGCCAAGCACTTGAACACCATCTCCCAAATCCTATTGCAGGACCAACTTATTATCATATCCTGATTATTTATTACTCCGTAGCACATATTTTAATCTCAAAACGCGCATCTAAACACTCACATTACGTTTTGTTGGCACTGATACATATTTACAGTTCAGTAGTTGTAACAGTAGACTTATAGGTCACATGTGAACTGGTCAAAATTAGTGTATCTCACTGAACTTTCTTAATATTGAAAAGAATAAGGAAACTTGCTATTAAAGCTCACTAACATGTATCATCATTAAAAGTTGAGATGCAATTCATAAACAACAAGTCATGGAGAGTGAATTTAAATGTCTAAAAAGGGCAGATTGTGGTTATTAGTGAAGCAAAGAAGCTCTTTGAGATCAAGGGAGAGCTACTCCTCAGATTGAAGAGGGAATTATATTCGTTGACAGATGAAGGAGAATGGTTGCTCATGACCCGATGCTCAGCCCTAGGTCGACTAAATTACAGGTTGGACAAATGGATGTGTAATTCGATAAACATGTATATGTAGTACTTATCCCATTTTGTTGTCGAGTTATAGTTCAGATTGTTGAATGTTTAAGAAATGCTAAGTAAAATAGCTATATTATTGGAAATATAAAAAATCCTGTAGCATGACACGAGATTTAACACACCTCATTTCGATTGTCAAAGAATGAGATGTACATTATATATAAAATAGAATACTTAGGTTTACTTTCTAATTATATTCCTTTTGCAAAACCTTTGTGTTATGTTATTTAATAGGACTTGAACCTCATAGTTTTTTCTATAGTCTGCAGAATCTCATCAACGTCGCATAACATTATATTT
This sequence comes from Chrysanthemum lavandulifolium, assembly GCA_022545495.1. Taxonomy (NCBI): domain Eukaryota; kingdom Viridiplantae; phylum Streptophyta; class Magnoliopsida; order Asterales; family Asteraceae; genus Chrysanthemum; species Chrysanthemum lavandulifolium. Next base: position 219,761,161 of record CM040244.1, read on the forward strand.
CTTGAACTACATGATATGTTGGTTGATAATACATACTTCGAAACACCAATGGCTGTATGTCTTTTACTTATATCCTTTGTGTTTAAGTTATATTTGCATTAATTATCGTTGTTTATGTTTGTCATAAGAAGTTGGTCACTTGTCAGGTCCTTGCAAGAGCTCAAGTGGACATGATGGGCAACAAAGTGATGCTGGCAAACTCTCCCTTCAACATAGTTTGAGTTTGGATGGAGACTTAGCTTTCTCCAACATATTTTGATTTTGGATGGAAACTTAGCTTTTGCATTTTGAATAATGGGAATCTATAAATAGACATTCTAACAAATTCTAGGTGTGAAATTGTCCATACATAACCAACTATGAAATCACATAAGCCAAAAGGCTGACTTTTAGGAATGTAAGAAACAAGCGCTATCTATATAGAACAAATGGCCATATAAATATTTTTTTTTATAACATGGTATAGTAGGTTCTTCTTTGTTTATTTGACGATTTAAAATATAATTTGTTTTGAGCATGATCATTAGTTATCAAACAATGATGTTTCGATGACACTTGCAAGTGTTTAGAAGTCCAGACTTGGTGTTAAAACCCAAGAAAATTCGAAATGTTTGGCGATTTACAAGTGTTTTTCATGGTTGATTGTGTATGATTAGTTTGTCATTTATATTAAGCCATGAAAGTCTTTATGTTTTGCTGTTAATTTTGTTCAGTTCAAGCTAACGTCTGTTATGTTTTGCTTACTTGAGTTCTCCCCTAAAAACAATTTAACTACATTTGTTTATTTACATTTATTTATACCAGTTGTTTATATGTATATGTTTCAAAACTAATTATTTATTTCTAATCAAAACAAATACTTTCTAATCAAAACAAACATTGTTAAGTTGACGATAATGAAAATCATTTCATTTTTATTTTTTATTTTTAGTTTAAACTATACATTCCTCATTGTTTATATCAAGAATATTAAATTTGACTTAAAAGTTAATCTTTAGGCAAATATTGACTTTTGTTTAAAAGCACATATCACAACGGTAAAATTCATACAAAGGAATAAAAGAAAAATTGATAGTGAATGATTTGGAATAGTTATGAATTAGTATGAAGTTTTATAATAATAACCGGTGGTTAAAACACTTTCAATTCAAGTGACCAAATAATGTAGCCCGACTTTAATTATGATCATTGCTAATACCTAATGCACTTTAAGAATTGCTTTTGGAATATTAAAAAAAGTCTTTTTTTTAGGTACCAATTACAATATCAATTGAACAATATCAGGCATGACTCGCTTGAATAATGAAAGATAATTTCCAATAAAAATTATTATATTGAAACAATAAATAAAAACATAAAAAATAAGATTTCTTATTTTTTCAGCAAAAATAAAATCATTTATGACACATTTGTTTATATTTTAATTAATAATAATACATAACTAATTTTTTTTTAAAAAAACTCGTGCGTGCACGGGTATTATACCTAGTAACTATTAAAGCACTATATTTGTAAATAATGGCAGTTCTGCGTAGCAAACTAAAAAAATAACTTTTTTAGACATTAATGTTGACATTTTGTCTTTCTTTAAAGAGTAAACTACACCGTTCGTCCTTGTGGTTGCGTTGACCGACGAGTTTCGTCCTTTGACCGGATAAAATGCACCATCCATCCTTAAATGCGAAACGTTATGTATCGTTGATCCCTACCTCTAACGGCTTTTATTAACACCCGTTAAGTCTTATCAAGTAAAGGTATTTTTGTCCTTTTATGTCTCTCTTCTTCCACATTCTATATCTTCAATCATTTCACTATTCCTTTCCAAAATCATCTGCTAGCTTTATTAAAAATCAACATCTATCATCATAATTAAAATGAACACCCGTCATCTTAAAAACCATTATTACATAACATACCCATTACTATATCATCCATAAAATAAACCAAAAGAAAATAAAAACCCACCCACTCCAGGAGCAGAGTCGCCGGTAGGGGTGTTCATTAAATGGGCGCACCCTGTTAGGTCACTAAGTTTACAACACAAACATCAATAGAAAGAGTAGAGAGGAGATAGAGGCGGATGAACAATAAACCAAACACACATACGCGTATGAAACTAAGAAAGGTTAAGCGTAGAGTATGTGAAAGAGATAAATTGAACAACCAACCCTCAAGTGAGGGTTATTACAAGGTATTTATAGGAATGGGAGCTAGGGCAACACTCCTACTCCATTCCTTTCCTTAATGGACATGGGCCTAAGCTCATGGGCCTTCTACATAAGCTTAAGCTAATAACAAACATAAAGGCCATAATTAAGCTAACTATTACATATGAATCACTAACACTTGATTTAGGTTTAGGAGTGATTCCAACAATCTCCCCCTAAGTGTTGGTGATGAATGAATATGAACGGTGAAGGCGTTGATGTAAAAGTAGCTTTGACGTCTTCGACATTCTTCTTTCTTGTGAGAAGAATTGCCTTGATTCGAACAATCTCCCGGTGTAGAAATTGTCTTCTTTGAACAGTTTAGCTTTGACGTCATCTTTAACTTTGTTCTTTGATCATTGTTCTTTGTGATGGTAGTGATAGTATGTTGTTGTTGTTCGCATCAAGTCCGCCTCAGTCTCGCTTGTTGCTCCGGTGTCTCCACGTCATTCTTCAACATGCTCACACGCTCTTTGACGTTGGATTTCAAAGATCGATGAAGTTCTTTAAGTCTTTAACTTTGTAGATTCTTTGGCTTGACGAAGAATCATTTCGACTTTTGTGTTGCTTTTAGATAGAACTTCCATTAGTGATGATGTTGGCATGAGCATGTGAAGAATCGACGATCATTCCGCCCGAGCTTCCATAAGAAGAAAACATGAAAACGGTTAGTAATAAGTGGATTCCGCACTTACAAGTTTGAACTCGAGAGTGTTAACGACATAGTGTGAAAACACAACTCTAATTCTTACAAAGGTCGTTCTCGAACTGGAGTCCCACAAGTGAGATAACGTGATGTACCAAGTACACCTCAGTTCGGATGAGTCGAGGTACACCAAGCATCACCTCACGATCGTAGACCATTTGAGACACACTAAGCGTAATCCGCGGGAGTTACCGAAGTGACTGCCGAGTCGTTTGATGTTGACCGGCGGGAGTTTCCATTCAATCACCGAGGATCACAGTTGTGAACCTCTCATAAATGTTCTCGACAGTTGCTAAGATCCGTGAAGGACTCGATAACGTACCACCGATGTTCTTATTGTTGAACATCAAGTGATGAAATGTCAAGTGTACTTAAGAGATCTTTTGATGAATCTCGTGGCTCTAGACTCAATAGTGCGTTTTGGTTTTCCTGACGGAGACTAGGAGAGGGTCTCCTCTTCAATACCAAAGATCTCTAAGAGAAAGCCAATAGTTTACGTAGGGTTCCCTGTGAGAATGAAACAAGCTTCTATTGAGAGAAACTTGAGTGGCTAAGAAGGTTTAGTGCATGCGCCACCGGGTCCATGACGACTTTTAATCTTCAATACCGGTGTCACTAAGTGACAACCAAGAGTATATGAATTGAACCCGTGTCCGCCCTAAGTTGAATAACTGGAGGGCTATTTCTTTTCACCCTTTTCTTTGCATTTCCTTTTAATTCTTCAACTCCTTCTTTCTCCGATTCTCATTTCTCCTTTTACAATCATTCCTAAGGACTTCTTGTTGGGTTCAAGAATACCCAATCCCTTAATCTAGGATTTGAATAGAAAATAACCTAAGTGTTTAATCCGTTAAACACTATCAGTCACCGAGTGCATAGTCTCTCGGTGAGCCATCTTCATGTTACTCAAGACGAGGAGAAGAAGAAGCCTCTCCACTCAGAAGGCGGAACTTAATGGGTGAAGACTAAGTCAAGAAGAAGATGGTAGATTCGGTGAGTGATGACAATAACTCACCGAATCCCTAAGACTCCTCTCCAACTGTTAGCGAAGACAAACGAAGGAAGAGATCAAGGCTTTGAAGATCAAGAATGAGCGGGACTAGGCGGGAAAAGTTTACCCAGATAAAACTAAGTCCCCAAGTGCTTTACCCAGATAAAACTAAGTCCCTATCTACTAAAGCCATATCTTCCCATTTATAGTAGCGGCGATACTAAAGGATTCTCTGTTAAGGAAAGAAGCTCACTACCGACTACTAATAGCAAAGTAGTGAAGAATCGAATATATCTATATTCGTGATTACTGTGATCAATGTGTTTGTCTTCTAGGTTAAAGTTAAAACCATACTTGTATAAATAGCATAAGAGAATGAGTGAAAAGTTTAAGCTTGTGAATTGTAAAAACACACATACACACAAGCCAACTTTTCACTCCTCCAAATACAACTTTATCCTTGAGTTAGCTTAGTGGGTTCTAAGAGATGTGCTCAGACTTAGCCTGAGCTTTGAGAGGAGTCACCCCAAACTTTGTCATTTCAATCCCAAGTACTATTCCGCAAGTACTTGGGTAACGTATTCTTTTGATTTATTTCTAATAAGAATATGATGTTGAAAATTACTTTGTGTGTTTTACTCATGTTAATTTCAGTCATTATTCACTGTTAAATTGCGTTAAGTACTTAATTGTTTTTTTTAAACGATAGTGAATAGGGAATAACAAGTGGTATCAGAGCAGGTTGATTATAAAACCTTTTTTTGCCGCTCTAAAACGTTTTTAAATCAGGATTCCTATGGCTGAAATTGATGTATCCCAACTAGACGATAAAAAGGGTGGAGCTTATTCAGCTGTTGCCCCTAGACTTGAAGTTGGCAAATTCAACAAATGGAAAAGCGTATGCTTTGCTATTTGATTGGGATGGAACCTTATTATATCAAATGTATTAATGAAGGTCCATTTGTCCCAAAGAGCTGCTGAAGGTTTGCCCAAACACAAGCTCGATGGACTCAAGATGAAAGGAGAGTGGTCAACGGGACCAAAGACTCAAAAGTATCATCATATCATGTCTTCCGATGATATAATGGAGTCGCTTATAAGTCGTAACACGGGTAAACAAACACAGGATGACTGGTCCATAGCCATGAAGTTCCATCGATACCACGGAAAATAGGATAATGGACCCGAAACTTGAGTATAATACCTTGTGTCTAGGGACTCAAACTCTCTCTCAAACTTACACCGTTACAAAACTCTTTAAATGAACGGCTAATGATGGTGTTAAGTTATCTAAACATGAAATAAATGTTGGTTTTGTTAATTGTCTCCGAGAAATGGTTGAACTCTCTCGGGGACTTAGAAATGCAAATCACATCCAAAATCTTGAACTTCACGAAATTTATGGGAAATATGTCTATGAGGAAAACCTCATCAGCAGACGATACCACGACTTAAAGAAGTCTCGTGAAGTCAAGAAGTCCCCACCATCACCTCACCTATATCAACCGCCTTCTATTCTAACAATGTGGTTCAAGATTTTCAAGAAAATTCGATGATGAGCGATGAGAGATCAAGTGAGGAGTACCTAAATGACCGAACGTTGAATTTCGGAAAGGGCACTCCTTGCAAACTCTCGAAGGTTTATTGAAAGAAACAAAGGTTTTTCAACCTGCTAAAGCTAACGAGGACACGAATGCTTTAAGTGTCACAAAAGAGGTCATTTTGCAAAGGAATGTTTTCAAAACAATTTTGAACCTTCTTACAGACCATCGTGGTCAAATCGGTCCTCGTGCTTTAGCAAATTTCAACCTAAAATCTATCGGCCTCATCAAAACTTTCGTAATAAATCGCACGAGAACAAAACAATAGATTTTGAAGCTAAGTATAGGAAAATCAAAGCTAAGCTTGCATTACTTGAGGCCAGTCCCTCGTAACCAAAAAGTGTTCAATCATGCGGGGTAAAACAAAGATCTTGTTCTTGAAACCTTCGACCGGGATGAAGAGCCGGTCTCATCGATGATGAAATGGTGCATGTCAACAGACCGATGGCCCTCTCGAGGAAGACAAGCTAGTCGTTGGAAAGAATCATGCCCGAAATGGAGAATGGGTCAACATCACAATGAAGAAGGTAAATATTCTACTTTCTATGGATGATGATTCGATTGGCGGTCCTATATGAACTATATCAATGTTGATCTTAAGTTTGTAGAGGAGCAAAGACTAAATCTTTTTTCTAAGTACAACAAGTTAAGTTTTGAATTGAATAAGTGTAGGGATGAGTTACTTGTGTTAAAACAAAACAAGCTTGAGGCTATCACCTTACAAATTCAAAACACTAAATTAGTTCAAAGAAATCAGGCTCTTCAAGATGAACTTAAGAAAGAAAAAGAAATCATTGATAGTTGGACCAACAAGAATCCAAGAGTGTTTGATGCTGTGGGTGCCCCCAGTAGCAAAAAGAGAGTCATAGGTGAACATCATCTTTCCGACTCTCACAACAAAGACCGAGTCCTAAACCATTAGGTGTCGGTGGCATGATTACCAATATGTTGTCTTCTCAAGCCCGGTGATTGGATTGAAAGACTTAATCCCGAGAGTAAGCTTCCTAACTTTGACTCGGAAGAATTCTTGAGCTTGAAAGTCAAGCTCTAAAGAGCATCTTGACTCCCGGATGTGCCCAAGAGCACCGAACACATCTCGAGTCTCAAGATGCAACTCAAGCACCACTTCCACCTTTGGAACCTCTTCAGGGTGCCGATCCTAGCTTTGAGCTTACTCCATTATAATACAATCCATACTCTCCTAAAGGAAGGTCTGGACTTGGTAGAACCATCCTGAAAAGACCATCAAAACCAACTCAACAAGAATCCAACCCCACTGAAACTTCTATATCCTCTGTGTGGAGTTTGATAGGACTCCTTGAGATCGTTTTAGAGCGTTAGGGTTTAACAATAACATAGACAAATAATCATGCACAGCGGAATAGAACAAACAACTATGTTATTGACACAAGGTTTTCATCATTATCTCCCAATTATATATTGATCGAGAATATAACGTGTTACCTAATCGTAATGGGATCTAAGCCATCTCGCATCTTAGGGATATACAAAACAAACACTAACCCTAGACGTTTATAGAAACATGTCTAGGTTACACACACACCATCTACTAGACGTCTACATTGTGAAAGACTTATATATAAATCTACACCTCATGTCCTCTTTATATACTAGAGGATTAGGGTTTACAAGATACTACGAAGGACTAAATAATAAATCTTCTTTTGCAAGCAAGTCCTTCCATCTTTTTGTAGATTTCTTCTCTTTCTCTTTAAGCCCTTGATGTTTCATTCTTCTATTTACTTTGTCTCATCAAATCCAAGGAACCTAAAACCCAACAATCTTCCCTATTTGATGATGACAAAACAAACAAAGTCGTGTACGAACTTCCCTGAGCAGTAGCGAGAAGTTGAGATGTAAACATCTCCTAAATGAAACAAATCTTGTCTTTCTTTGTCTTCCCTTAATCCATGCCATCGTACTCAATATTTCTTCCCTTTTGTTATCAACAAATAGAGAATATAAGCGAGAAACTTCCCTTGAGTGATGCATGAAAATTATCCTTCAAATCAAGAAGCTCTATGATTACTAGTGAAGAAAACCAAGTATAACGAATTTGATGAAGAAGTAAAATAACCCAAACTTGTATCTTATGTCTTGTTTATCCACGTGACTCCAAACTTATACTAACACCATATAAGTAGACCGCAATCTCTTGACAAAATCCTCATCTTCAATGAGACACCGAGCACTACAATGTAACTCCTTTAAGTGATAGTTAACTAGGTCTTCATCCATCCACCCTTGACCTATGAAAACTAGATTTTGCAAGTCTTCGTCAACATCCTTTAAGCACGAACAAGTTATCTCCAAAGTGTAACACCCACTTTGAGATATGATAAAACACAAACCGTGAAACTCAACTACAACATCAAATTAGTGATATTCAACCGTCTTCGTAATCAACTAGTCCAATAAACCAAATACGAGCTTTTAAATCCTTTAAGAACAAATAACCAAAACCAAACACCTTGTGTGTGAATCAATCTCCTGTGTGTATCGTCAAAATTCTCCGCACCAAAAACATGTACGGCTTCCCTCAATTCCAAAACCTAATCGGTGAAACGAATAACGCAAGAAACACCAAAGGTGGAATTGAGATAACACTAGCGATGGTTTCGAGAAAACACTAGAAGTGGTTTCGAAAAACACTATCGCTGGTTGCGAAAACACTAGAAGTGGTTGCGAAAACACTAGAAGTGGTTGCGAAAACACTATCGGTGGTTGCGAAAACACTAGAAGTGGTTGCGAAAACACTAGAAGTGGTTGCGAAAACACTATCGGTGGTTGCGAAAACACTAGAAGTGGTTGCGAAAACACTAGAAGTGGTTTCGTAAAAACACTAGGAAAGTCGCTTCTAACCATGAATCATAAACACCACACAATCTATAAACAACCTCCATCAAGAATTAGAACAAGTAACACAAATTCAAGAAGTTGAATATGCATGAAAACCCAAAATTGAATTATTAAACCGGTTTACGCAAACCCTTTGACCAACTTCGACAATGAATAACTTTTACCGGAAGCTCGGATCGAAAATTCCTTTGGTGAAAAGTTAGATGAATATATAGAGAACGTCCACCTAAAATTTCGTCACGATCCAACGGTTAACGAAAAAGTTATGATCGTTACAAAACAAAGGTCTTTGAGAAACATATACGAAAATTTTCGATCAATTTTTCTTCTTTTCGCCATTCTTCGACCAATAAAACCTTGTGAATCCCTAGGTAACGAGCTCCCCAAGCTCTGAAACCAATTGTGGAGTTTGTTATAACTCCTTGAGATCGTTTTGAGCCTTAGGGTTTAACAATAACATAGACAAACAATCATGCACAGCGGAATAGAACAAACAACTATGTTATTGACACAAGGTTTTCATCATTATAATTGTGGAGTTTGATAAGACTCCTTGAAATCGTTTTGAGCCTCTAGGGTTTAACAATAACATAGACAAACAATTATGCACAGCGGAATTAAAACAAACAACTATGTTATTGACACAAGGTTTTCATCATTATCTCCCCAATTATATATTGATCGTAATATAACGTGTTACCTAAGCGTAATGAGGATCTAAGCCATCTCGGATCTTAGGGATATACAAAACAAACACTAACCCTAGACGTTTATAGAAACACGTCTAGGTTACACACACACCATCTACTAGACGTCTACATTGTGAAAGACTTATATATAAATCTACACCTCATGTCCTCTTTATATACTAGAGGATTAGGGTTTACAAGATACTACGAAGGACTAAATAATAAATCTTCTTTTGCAAGCAAGTCCTTCCATCTTTTTGTAGATTTCTTCTCTTTCTCTTTAAGCCCTTGATGTTTCATTCTTCTATTTACTTTGTCTCATCAAATCCAAGGAACCTAAAACCCAACAATCTTCCCCTATTTGATGATGACAAAACAAACAAAGTCGTGTACGAACTTCCCTAGACGAAGTAGCAGAAGTTGAGATGTAAACATCTCCCTAAATGAAACAAATCTTGTCTTTCTTTGTCTTCCCCTTAATCCATGCCATGCCACTCCAACATATCTTCCCCTTTTTGTTATCAACAAATAGAGAATTTAAGCAGTAGAAACTTCCCCTTGAGTGGTGCATGAAAATGATTCTTCAAATTAGTAAGCTCCATGTAATGATCACTTGTGAAGAAAACCAAGTATAACGAATTTGATAAAGAAGTAGAATAACCAAAACTTGTGTCTTATATCTTGCACTATAGATGACATCGAACGTATACCCAATCTTGGTGTATAAGGAGACCGTAATCCCTTGACAATAATCACTGAGCACAATAACGTCACTCCTTTAAGTGTTATGTCAATTCTTCGTCATAATCATTGAAGCACGAACAAGTTACTTTTAAACGATTCCGCCGTTTAAAAATATAATAAGAACACGCATCCAAGTAATTCAACTACAACATCAAATACATGATGTTGTAGTTGATCAGAATATAACGTGTTACCTAACTGTAACAGGGATCTAAGCCATCTCAGATCTTAGGGATATACAAAACAAACACTAACCCTAGACGTTTATAGAAACACGTCTAGGTTACACACACACCATCTACTAGACGTCTACATTGTGAAAGACTTATATATAAATCTACACCTCATGTCCTCTTTATATACTAGAGGATTAGGGTTTACAAGATACTACGAAGGACTAAATAATAAATCTTCTTTTGCAAGCAAGTCCTTCCATCTTTTTGTAGATTTCTTCTCTTTCTCTTTAAGCCCTTGATGTTTCATTCTTCTATTTACTTTGTCTCATCAAATCCAAGGAACCTAAAACCCAACACTCTGTGAGGAAGCTAACCGACAAAATGGAATCCATTGAAAAGGTCCCTGAATCAATCAAGGAGACAAAGTCAGTGTAGCCACCCGTAAATTTCCAAGTCATTATTCACCTGTAAAGAACGAAGTAACCGTTTATTAAGGATTTATTTAAATCATCTTAAGCAGTTTCGCGTACGAATTTTTACTTTTCTATAAATTAAGCAATCACGAGTAGCATTTATAAACAAATGATGCAAATAAATCATTTCCTGATATTTACTGATAAATAAATCACACTCACGAGAGATTTTCCCGTCTTACGAGTCCGCACGCGTACCGACACTACATTAGCTATGGTTTCAGTCTAATAAATACTTTTCAGAGTCAAAAAAAAATATTGTTTTTATAATTATATTTATTATTCCCAAAGCTTCGCTTTCGAACTTTCTTAAATCTAATTGAGCTTGAAAACGAGAGGTTCGCAAGGAATAAATGAGTCAGCGCGACTTACGACTCTTAAATTAAATTGATTTATTAATTAATTTAAATTCGAGAAAAAAATACATATGAATACTCATTTTATCGGAAAAATTATTTCGATTTAATGGCGCGAGTCTCGAAATTTAAAGCGGTCGTTTTTACGTCAAATGGGCCCTACATTTGTTATTTACAAAAGATTATTAAAAGTTTCAAAACAGCCCCTGGTTAATTTACCTAACCGCCCCCTGATCTTTCTTTTGTCCACGTTTAGCCCCTCAAGGGGGTATATAAACCCAAAATTAGGTTATCCTCCCCATTTGGATACCACCACCACCGAAAAATATTCCGGCGCCATCGCCGGTTCCGGCCAAAATTCCGGCTACTCCAAATAACATCACCAACGCATAGATCGTCCTCCTCACCTCATTTCTGGAGCGTTTGAAGGTCAAAGGAGCGTGTTTCGTTCATTTTGGAGCCCCACCGCCGCTCGCCACCGTTCACCGCCGCACACCACCACTGCTCCCCATCTCCACTTACACTTGGTAAGGCTCACGCGCCGTTAATTCGTCATATTATTCATTTCTATTAAAACCCTAAACGGGTTTAATTTATAAAAACGTTTTTATTATAAAAACTAAACAAAAACTTAATGTTTTATCATTAAAACGAGTGGATCTATTGTTCTTGGCTCTCAACTCACTCGACTCGCTTCTGAGTCAACACGACTCGTTCGAGTCAACTCACGAGCTGAGTTGACTCATACATATTCTTGTTAATCCGTGTCTATTATTATTATTTTCGTGCGTATAATCGTTGTTTTTGTCAAGTTTTATAATTGTTTGATGTTGTTCGCTCATTTATTTGTGTAACCGACTGATGAGGGGGTTTCGTATGGTGAAATCTGTGACTCATGGGAGTCACGGCCTGTTTTTGGTGTTAGCCGAACTTATATGGCTCGTATAGGACTTAGTCGTGACTCAAGGGAGTCATGGCCTAGTGTTGATATTGATTGATGGAGGTTAATGTTTAGCCGTGTGTTTGGACTTAGCTTGTGGTAGTTATTCTTGGTCATGAAAATGTTAAAAGTGTCGTGGGTATGAGCCGTGACTCACGGGGAGTCACGACCACAAGTTTTGGTAATCGAAGTTATTAGCCGAGGTAGAGGTCTTGTAAAACAATGTTGGATAAATATTATTGATGTTGGAATATTAGATTGACCTTGGTAAATTTTTGTGAAAACATTGAGTTAACGACACTCACGGCGAGTGTTGTTTTGTGTACCACGACACACGAAGTGTCGTGGGGACTTGGTTATATTTTTTGGCCAAAACGAAATGATTTCGGGTAAGCTGGCACGGTTTAGATAACCTCAAATTGGTCATATCGTTATGTCAAAAAGTATTGTTTTAGCATGCCTTATACTTTTCGGATTTTCTATCTTCATAACGTAACGCACTATTTTTGTTTTTAGTCGATGACGTTTCGGTTATATATAATGGATGATAACTTGGGATCGATATGGGATTTGTTTTTGATTTGGAAAATTGGACAAAACCAATACTTAACGGATTAAATATTTTGGACTTGGAAATACTTATTAAAGCCTATGCTTGGATTTGATCATTGGATTTGGACGTTATTGGACGAAAATTATTAAAAATTGATTTTGGATTATTTTGGACAAACGTTTGTAGTTGTATGAGCATTTATTGGACATTTTGGACTTGAGACGATACAATATATTAGACTCGTAAAGAATTTAATATATTAGACTCGTAACAAACCTAAAATATGCAATAAACATTTATTCAACTATAACGTCTTGTCAAATATAAACTTTTCGAGAAATATTGTTTTGCAACATGAGTTTTAGTAAGTCGAAATGACTTGGGAACGTTCTATAAATGAAGGAGTCATGACGAAATTTTGTGAAATTTCTACACTTAAAACTTTATTCTCAATAACTCTTTTATTTTAAATTCATCAAATGATGAACAATATATTTAAATATCGTGCAACTCTTGAAGTTTGAATTATTAATCCAACCTTACCTTTATTTATAAAACATGTAGGTTTTATACAAATTATTTGGGAACATAGGGTAAATGCCGAAGCGTTCTAATTGACTTTCTCGATCGACGTTTGTCTTTGTCGCTATATCTTCAATTTCTTTTGTCATTCCTTCTCGACTCAAGTACGCGTCAGTACTTTTCTCGATTGTGTCGATCATCTATTCCTTATTTGGCGTGATATAATTGAGTCACTATACGAGTCAACTCTTATACGAAAGTTTCGTATACATTATTCCTCCATCTTTTCCAAGAGCCAAGATGTGCGAATTATTTTCGCAACTATATTTTCGATCCTTAACGACAATCAAAATAACTCATGAAACTTTACATAAAGTGTTACAAAACAAATATTTAAGAAATTTGTCCTTAACTCCAAGCATTTTAAAGATCCAAGTACTTTTGCTTTTGAACTTCAAGCATTTCAAAAACATAAATATTTGTAAACTTACAAACGTTGTTATTGAATACAAGACTTAGACTAAAAACCACACCATACTTATCTAGGTTGCGTGTCGGAGCCGTGCACATTTATTACTTGATGTTAATTGTGATGTCTTACATTTCTGCAAACCAAGGTGAGTTCATAGCCCCAATTTTACTCTTTTAACTGTTTTATAAACTCCTTGGGGGAGAATACATGCTACTACTGCTTTTATGATCACAATTGCTTGAAAACTGTTTGCTGTTCTCTTGATACTATGGGAATTAACGACCCCGACTCGGTTATCGGAAATAACCAGGGCGCACCATATTTGAATCTCTTAGTAATTGGCAATTACCTTTTGGGGGCATATTATTACGTACACCAGTTGAGCCTTGGTGTCATGAGCTTAGTGCAATAATATCAACTTTCTTTTATGGGCGTATAACAACGTAGCTCATGGCTTCTTTTAAACTTGAAAATCTTATGATCAACTGCCTTATTACTAAACCTATGAATTCACTCAACCATTGTGTTGACTTTTTAGCATGTATTTTCAGGATGAAAAGGCGATAGCTAACTCTGGAGGCGCTTGGGCATTGGCATGGCATGGTCATAGATGACTCTGATTTACGTATGAGGACCACATTTTATTAATGGGCCATTTTTCCGCAACAATTCAACCTTGTAAACTTTGTTTTACCATAATAAATGAAATATTTTACGTAAAGCCATTATTTTTTCGCTTTGTGTTATGATCCAATTGAGTAGCATCCCAAAAACCTTTTCTTCCGCTGCAAACCATTTTTGGGGGTGTTACAGATTGGTATCAGAGCCTTGGTTATAGAGAACTAGACATTTTTCAAAACCTAAACTATAACCACTTTTACAAAAACTTAATCCTATGACTGACACATGCCTGCCTGCCAAGCTGAATGCCTCACTTATGACTCGTTAAAGTCATCTTTGATAATATAGGTGTTTATTACTGCCAACTTAGTCTCACTATTAGCTAGGATTGCCTTATTTATACGTATGTTTACATATCACAGCGCTACGCCTTCTCCCCCACATAAATTAAATAATTGTTCAACCTTTCAAAATGAACTTTAAAGACATTAGTACATGTTACTAGTATAACTAAGCTAAGCATTGCAAGATTCATTGAACCTCGGGTGAATATAGCCTGATCACCTATATTCAGCCAGGGACAGTGAGACATAGCCTGATCACCTATGTCTGACTCAGAGGTGAATGTTGCAATACTGAAAGTAGTTATAATGGTGGTATGTCTAGTTGAACTCCTCATTGACTTCTAAAAACAAATGGTAAAATCTTCATGTGTGTTCATCATAAGAGTTATAAAAGTTTACTTCTACACATCACACATTGACGTCATAACATTCTCTCACTACGACACTTTTCTCCTAAGTGGAATGCCTTTCTCATTACTACACTCTCTAAACTGACCATTTTACACCACTACCTTACGCCTCCGCGTCTACATCTTACTAGCAACGTGCAGGGATATTTGCATGGCAGATGATGCATACTACCACTTCGCGCAAGGACACCGCAGCAATCCATGTTGAAATGGACCACTTTAAGCCACCACTTCGCGCACTCCGTGCCTACGTTAAGTATGAGATTTGCTTAGCAGATAATACATAACCATTGAAATATTACGTGATGTGAGTTAACGATTATATTTACCATTTAGACTTGCTTAGCAGATCATGCGCGACTAACTAAATTTTATTTACCGCACGACATTACTCTATGTTTAGATTATATTTTTGGGTCGCTACAATACCATATCTTCTGTTTCCCATCCCATCGACTTATCGTCTTCATTACTGGATCATTAAACCTCCATTACTACTGGGTCGTTGCAACCCATGTCTCTATCATCCCATCCTATTATCATAGACGTTGAGATCAAAGTCATCTCGTGATCCATTGCGGTAAAAGTGTCACCTCTACCCCAAAACTCGTACTCAATCGATAAACTGGATTACATCTCTAGCCGTTCTAGGAACAACACACCTCGACATCTACAAAGGGAACCCCTCGCTAAACATAAATAATAAACGAACGACTAAAAGATCTAAAGACATACCAAGAGTTAGCTCGCCACTCAAGCCACTTTTTCTGGGAACGGATTCCTAACCTTTCGCTCATTCTTTTGAAATACCAACGGTCCGTCCCATTACCCTCTTATGAAAAAATAAACTTCGTCATTATCTAACGTGAACTACTTTCAACTATTTTACCAATCACTTCACGGTCCTTTTTCCAAAAAGCCATACTACTGTGCCATTAAACCAAAAATTTACAACCTTACTCATACTTCATAAACAATGACCTTATTAATGCTTTGCAAACTATTCTCTATAGAATGATAAATCGATTCATTACTTTACTACTATTTTATGAAACAAAAAACAATTACGATAGCAATTTGTAAACTATATTACAAATTTTTCCTGCAAGTTATATTACGGTCTTATAAGCTATTTTACCCTTTTAGTGAGCTGTTTTAGCCACTGTCCGATTTAAAACCATAAAGCTTGGTACTCTTACCTCACAAACTATTCGCCTTTACTTTATTGACTAATTTATTACCACCCTATAAACCATCTTGATATTAATTAAACTACGAAATCTTCTACTATTTGACAAACAATATAGTACTTTCTTATAAGCTATTTTACAAATTATTACACGAGTTATTTTATAAACTGAATTATGTCTTACCAAAATATTTCATTACCATTGATAAACCGTTTTCTATTACTTTATGAGCTGTTTAAAAATTACCTTACCAAATTGTTGTTTCAATACCAAACCACAAACTACGATTGATCATAATAAAAGTATTTTGTTCTTACTCAGTTAAGTGGTTTTACAAACCTTTCCATAAACTTTACTGCAATTTCCTTATAAACTATTTACTCCCTTGAAAAACTTTAAAGGATAACCGATATTTTCTTTTGAAAATAAATCAATTTAAAAAAAAAAAAAAAAAAAAAAAAAACGCTTTGTTTTGAAAACAATAATGAGAAATGCTAAGAAACAAAACTGATTGATCATCTACAAAAGCTAAGGTATTTGAAATTATTTTGAGAAACAACTTTTGAATTCACGTGAAAACCTCCAACTTGGAAAACCGATTTCATGTTGTCGCCTAAAACCTTATTTAACGAGTTTTCATTGCAAAAGCTTAAATTTAGCAACCTTCCTTACATACATCAAGTTCTCCCTTAAAATTTTAAAGACTTTATATTTTCATATATACCATTCACATCCAAGAAGCATAACCTTAACAACTGAATTTTGCCCATAAACGTTTAAAACATATGGAAACATTTATACCACATCTTCTTCTATAACGTTTTCACCTTCGAGGAATTTTTTTTAAATAACAATTGTGCCGACAATGAAACGCGTTGTGACATTTTCCTAAAAAGATTATTCTAACAAGTCAAAATTTTCTGGTCAAATCTTATCAAAACTTCTTATGCTAAGAAATATCAAACATCAACCTTTGCAAAATTGTTTTATTTGCATCATGTGTAAAAACCGGTTTTATAGGATCCTTTCGAGGATGTAAATCTCTTTCCCAATTTTTCATCCAAAGAAATTGTGCCTCTTGCAGTATTCTTTTTATTCGAATAAAGTTATTCACGTCACATTTGCGAACAAAACTAGAAAATTCTAAAAATTTCCCTTTGTCACCTAAGCGACTAACAAAAACTTAACCTCGAGGACGAGGTTCCCATAAGGGGTAGGTACTGTAGCCACCCGTAAATTTCCAAGTCATTATTCACCTGTAAAGAACGAAGTAATCGTTTATTAAGGATTTATTTAAATCATCTTAAACAGTTTCGCGTACGAATTTTTACTTTTATATAAATTAAGCAATCACGAGTAGCATTTATAAACAAATGGTGCAAATAAATCATTTCCTGATATTTACTGATAAATAAATCACACTCACGAGAGATTTTCCCGTCTTACGAGTCCGCACGCGTACTGACACTACATTAGCTATGGTTTCAGTCTAATAAATACTTTTCTGAGTAAAAAAAAATATTGTTTTTATAATTATATTTATTATTCCCAAAGCTTCGCTTTCGAACTTTCTTAAATCTAATTGAGCTTGAAAACGAGAGGTTCGCAAGGAATAAATGAGTCAGCGCGACTTACGACTCTTAAATTAAATTGATTTATTAATTAATTTAAATTCAAGAAAAAAATACATATGAATACTCATTTTTATCAGAAAATTATTTCAGACGCAATGGCGCGAGTCTCGAAATTTAAAACGGTCGTTTGCTACGTCAAATGGGCCCCACATGTGTTATTTACAAAAGATTATTAAAAGTTTCAAAACAGCCCCTGGTTAATTTACCCAACCACCCCCTGATCATTCTTTTGTCCAGGTTTAGCCCCTCAAGGGGGTATATAAACCCAAAATTAGGTTATCCTCCCCATTTGGATACCACCACCACCGGAAAATATTCCGGCGCCGTCGCAGTTCCGGCCAAAATTCCGGCTACTCCAAATAACATCACCAACGCATAGATCGTCCTCCTCACCTCATTTCTGGAGCGTTTGAAGGTCAAAGGAGCGTGTTTGGTTCATTTTGGAGCCCAACCGCCGCTCGCCACCGTTCACCGCCGCACACCACCACTGCTCCCCATCTCCACTTCCACTTGGTAAGGCTCACGCGCCGTTAATTTGTCATATTATTCATTTCTATTAAAACCCTAAACGGTTTAATTTATAAAAATGTTTTTATTATAAAAACTAAACAAAAACTTAATGTTTTATCATTAAAACGAGTGGATCTATTGTTCTTGGCTCTCAACTCACTCGACTCGCTGCTGAGTCAACACGACTCGTTCGAGTCAACTCACGAGTTGAGTTGACTCATACATATTCTTGTTAATCCGTGTCTATTATTATTATTTTCGTGCGTATAATCGTTGTTTTTGTCAAGTTTTATAATTGTTTGATGCTGTTCGCTCATTTATTTATGTAACCGACTGATGAGGGGGTTTCGTATGGTGAAATCTATGACTCATGGGAGTCACGACCTGTTTTTGGTCTTAGCCGAACTTATATGGCTCGTATAGGACTTAGTCGTGACTCAAGGGAGTCATAGCCTAGTGTTGATATTGATTGATGGAGGTTAATGTTTAGCCGTGTGTTTGGACTTAGCTTGTGGTAGTTATTCTTGGTCATGAAAATGTTAAAAGTGTCGTGGGTATGAGCCGTGACTCACGGGGAGTCACGACCACAAGTTTTGGTAATCGAAGTAATTATTAGCCGAGGTAGAGGTCTTGTAAAACAATGTTGGATAAATATTATTGATGTTGGAATATTAGATTGACCTTGGTAAATTGTTGTGAAAACATTGAGTTAACAACACTCACGGCGAGTGTTGTTTTGTGTACCACTGCACGACATACGAAGTGTCGTGGGGACTTGGTTATATTTGTTGGCCAAAACGAAATGATTTCGGGTAAGCTGGCACGGTTTAGATAACCTCAAATTGGTCATATCGTTATGTCAAAAAGTATTGTTTTAGCATGCCTTATACTTTTCGGATTTTCTATCTTCATAACGTAACGCACTATTTTTGTTTTTAGTCGATGACGTTTCGGTTATATATAATGGATGATAACTTGGGATCGATATGGGATTTGTTTTTGATTTGGAAAATTGGACAAAACCAATACTTAACGGATTAAATATTTTGGACTTGGAAATACTTATTAAAGCCTATGCTTGGATTTGATCATTGGATTTGGACGTTATCGGACGAAAATTATTAAAAATTGATTTTGGATTATTTTGGACAAACGTTTGTAGTTGTATGAGCATTTATTGGACATTTTGGACTTGAGACGATACAATATATTAGACTCGTAAAGAATTTAATATATTAGACTCGTAACAAACCTAAAATATGCAATAAACACTTATTCAACTATAACGTCTTGTCAAATATAAACTTTTCGAGAAATATTGTTTTGCAACATGAGTTTTAGTAAGTCGAAATGACTTGGGAACGTTCTATAAATGAAGGAGTCATGACGAAATTTTGTGAAATTTCTACACTTAAAACTTTATTCTCAATAACTCTTTTATTTTAAATTCATCAAATGATGAACAATATATTTAAATATCGTACAACTCTTAAAGTTTGAATTATTAATCCAACCTTACCTTTATTTATAAACATGTAGGTTTTATACAAATTATTTGGGAACATAGGGTAAATGCCGAAGCGTTCTAATTGACTTTCTCGATCGACGTTTGTCTTTGTCGCTATATCTTCAATTTCTTTTGTCATTCCTTCTCGCCTCAAGTACGCGTCAGTACTTTTCTCGATTGTGTCGATAATCTATTCCTTATTTGGCGTGAGTATAATTGAGTCACTATACGAGTCAACTCTTATACGAAAGTTTCATATACATTATTCCTCCATCTTTTCCAAGAGTCAAGACGTGCGAATTATTTTCGCAACTATATTTTCGATCCTTAACGACAATCAAAATAACTCATGAAACTTTACATAAAGTGTTATAAAACAAATATTTAAGATATTTATCCTAAACTCCAAGCATTTTAAAGATCCAAATACTTTTGCTTTTGAAGTTGATATGTGCAAAAACACATATCATTTCTTTATCAAATATAGACCCAAAATAACCAAGAAAGAGCCGTTAATGCTTAATATTTGCGTGTTTCTTGAGTTTTTGTATGTGCAGGTACGGATATGACAAAACAGACATAAGAAGGCCAAAACCGAAGAAAACCGAGCACGAGAGAAAGAAGAGTGCAAAAGCCGATGCTGGGGATGCTATTTCATGGACTTAAATGCTCAAAAGATCAAATTACGGAGTTCGAGACATAATTCGGGGAGTTTCTCACATTACACCTTCACTTACCATTATTTCACTTCTAACCTTTCACTTTCCCAATATTACCTAATCAACCCCTCATAAATTTACCCAATTCACCCTCACACAATCAGAAATTACACCATTGGTCCCTATATTTATGCATCTTTCATGAATGGTCCTTGAAATATAAAAAAGCTTAATATACCAAATCCAAAATACAAAGCCTAAACCCATTTTTCCATTTACACTTCTTTGCCCAACCAAGCCCACCATCTATATCCTACCCGTCCACCACTTAAAGCCCACGTCAAACCTTCCATACCCGGTCAACACACCACTTTACCCTTTACACTAGTCAACATAGTCAAACTATTATAAAGAAATCTCCCCTGAACCAGATAACGCGCCCAAAAGCCTGGTTACACCCATTTACTGTTACCCTTCATTTACCCACATGTCCCACTCAATTCACCCCCACTTAAGTGAGCTTCTAGAAAGGTCTTACAACGTGTCAGAGTGTGACAGCATGAGGATTGCCAGCCAGTACAAAAGAAAGCACCTGATTGGTCATAACACCTCATCAATTGAATCCAACGGTTGTGGATTGAGATGGTGACAAGAGATGAAATCAAGGGCCGTGAATTGAGTACCCAGAAGCTTCCCAAGCTCTCCTCTTCAGCTATATAAGACCCTCATTCACCACAGAATTATTTTGTCCAGTTTTTCATGTTCTTAGAAAATCTTTGACCATTTTATTTCCTGTCAATTTAATTGTTTTTAGTAGTTAAATCATTTGTAATTTCAATTTTAAATTGTATTCTCATTTTCATCTTAATGCAATTGTTCTTTCATTTTAAATTCCTTTAAATTCGAAATTAGTTAGTAAGTGTTAAAAGTTCCTATTCTCTGTTCTTGGAAGCTCACATAAGCTTTTGCAAGCTTATGTGAGCCTGTGGTAGTAACTCTTGTGCTTAATTCATCATTTTTGCAAAAAGTCAAATACAGTCAAAATTTTGAGTCAAACTAGTTTTTGGATAATTACTGTTTTTAATTTGTTTTTGTAATAAGAGTTGAGGTTATTTGATTGTTAAAAATCAGTGTAGTTAAGATCCTTTCAGTTTCATTGGTTAACTTGTATTTTTTGAGATTTAAAGTGGTGTTTGGTAATTGCTTGAACTTTGAGTTTAAATGATTTTTGGAAGTTGCTAGTTGAGTAAATCATTATTAGTTGATGGTGTTAGAGTTTTCTCATTTAAGTTTTCAAGTTTTTCAAATTAAGAATGTGATTTCAGGTCTTATTGCAAAACTGTTTTGTTTCTGATTGATGTATGATGTCAGCTTCCTTAAGCCCAAGTAAGTAAGATTTACTACTTTTTATCTGCTCAATGTAGGTTAGATCTTTGATTTACTTGTAGTAGAGTATAGAGGTGATATGTTTCTGCTTTCAGTTGCACTATAGGAGTTTACTTAAGAGCTTATTTTAGGACTGCAACATGCTTGTTCCCTCCATTGCTGCATTAGCTTATTTTCAGCTTTATGTATTAGTATAGTTTGTTGATTTATTGCTCCCCTAGATAGCTATTAGTGTAGGCTCTATCTATAATCCCTTAAGATTCATTGTAATAGTGCTTATTCTTAGCTTGCATACACCATTTTCTGTCAAAATTTCCTGTATCAGAACTGCACACCAGTTACCAATTGTCCCATCTCCCTTATAGTTTTGATTTTTAATTCTTTCAGTTTAAGTCCTTTTTAGCTGAATTTCTGGATTTTAGCACTTTGTCAGGTTGTTGATAACATGATGATTTTAGTTTATTTTTATGAATTTTTCTAACTAGCTTATTCTAGGCTTAAAGTAGGTGATTAAGGGTCGTTTGGCATAGTTGATTTAGAACTTGCTTTTGTGCTTAAATGCTTATACCTTGTGCTTATAAGGTTGAAAACAGTTGAAATAGCTTATTTCCAGTTAGTGTAGGTTAGCTTTAGGAGTAGGTAGCTTATAGTGGCTTATTGTTGCTTCTTGCTTATTTTTAAGTGCTTATTCTCAACAGTAGTGTGCCCAAATCATAGTTCTTGTGCTCCATAATCATTTCTGTTAATTTTCCCTAGTTCTCAGTATTATTTTATAATATTCTGGAAGTTTTCATATTTTTTACTGTTCATTTGCTATTTTTCTGCATTTTATGTCATTTTCTAGCATTTTTAATTAGCATTTAATCCAAATAATTCAGAAAATGTTTAGAAAAATGCAATTTAAATTTTCTTAGTTTTAGAAAAATAAAAATGTCTTAAAAAGTATTTTTCAAGATTTTTCCTAGTTATTTTAGTATTTTATAGGAATTTAATTAGTTTTAACAAGATTAAATTCATAATAAATTGAGAAAAAAGTAAAAAAAATGTGATTCAAGTTATGAAAATTCTTTTTAGTTATTTAAGATTTTTGAAAAATAGTTTTGTAATTTTCTAGCTTATTTTCCTAATTTTTAGCATTTCAAGTCTATTTTAAATGTCTTAAATAGTTTTTAAATCATAATAAATCAAGAAAAACCAAAAATATTAGTTTTAAATTTTAAATAATTTTAAAATATCATTCTTAGCTGTAGAAAAATAGAAGTTCATTTTTACGGGTTTTAATTAGCATAGTTGCATTTATTTCGCGTTTCCTTAATTACGTTTTATTGCGTTTTTAGTTTAAATTTGCATAACTAGTCGTAATTACTTATTTGCATTATAGTTTCTGTAGTTTTTATTGCTTTCCTTTATATTTCCTTGCCTTGTAGATTAGAAAACCCAAAATTCCTTATTTCCCATTCGAATCCCGAATCGCGACGTGAGTTGTCAAACTCCATTCATCCCTCGTTGGGAAAACGACCCGGGAAATACATACCTTTGTATTTCTTCGGAAAATATATATATATACGAAAACTGACAAATCAGAAGTTCAAGCATTTCAAAAACATAAATATTTGTAAACTTACAAACGTTGTTATTGAATACAAGACTTAGACTAAAAACCACACCATACTTATCTAGGTTGCGTGTCAGAGCCGTGCACATTTATTACTTGATGTTAATTGTGATGTCTTACATTTCTGCAAACCAAGGTGAGTTCATAGCCCCACTTTTACTCTTTTAACTGTTTTATAAACTCCTTGGGGGAGAATACATGCTACTACTGCTTTTATGATCACAATTACTTGAAAACTGTTTGCTGTTCTCTTGATATTATGACTCTGCCTAAGTTGTTTGCCAAAAGACCCTTCATCATGAACCATTAGTCACTTGCAGTGGCGCAAATATTGTGGATAGTACTATGGGAATTAACGACCCCGACTCGGTTATCGGAAATAACCGGGGCGCACCATATTTGAATCTCTTAGGTAGTTGGCAATTACCTTTTGGGGGGCATATTATTACGTACACCAGTAATTAGGCATCTGAAAACCAATCTTAGTGAGTTCTGTGAACTGGTTCGCCTCCCTGAACATCCAAAATCAACCTCTCACTGAACGAGTAAGACTCACTCAGGGTCCCTGACAGAAAAGCATTGAATGAGTAACTAAATGCTCCAAGTATTAGTTACTTAAATGTCCTAGGTTGGTAATCCCTTCAATTTAATATAGGAATATATGTCTTACTGTCAGGGGTCTCATCACTAAACCTCACCCCACTTGGCATTAAATGCCTTCTCTCACATAAAATATCCTATGGATATTTTATTACTGCAAAAGTGCACTTTACTGTGCATCGCTAAGCTATTCCTTGAAAAGCGGATTTTTTTGCGGGTAGTGGTGGGTGGCATTAAATGTGGAATTTCAAACGATTTCAAAAACCGTCTTTACAAATCCATATTTATGCAAAAATCACCCCTCTCACCACTCTATAAATACCCTCTTATAAAACAAAAACACACACAAATCTTTTTCGCAACTAAACTCACAAAATCCTTTCTCAAATCCGAGAAAAATTTGTGTGTTCAAAAATCATTAAACCTTCTTTTGGAAAACCCTTCTGTAAACATTTACAAAGGTTTTCATCACAAACTTGAGATCTAAAACCTTTGATTGTTCTAGTCAAAATACTTTCTTTTCAAACCCTAAAATCTTTTAAATGGAAATGGCTAGAACACAATCTCTCCGTTTGCTTCTCAAAGGTAGGGGATCTTACAAACGTTGAATTTAAAACAAACAATGTCATAGGCAATTTTGAATACCACAAAGCATCACGACTTACAAAGACATTATGAAATTTTTATTTAACCGCCCACCGAAAGCGCCTTTGTTCGGTGTCCTCTATTGTTTACCAAAATTTCCTCGGGGAGTTTTGGGGGCAGACAAGGCCTATGACCCGACACCCCATCGATGAGAACAACCTCGCACCCTCGTGAATATCTCATCGATTCGGTCTTCACGGGGCAACAACGATTCACCCCGGATTACAAAACGTTTTGCACTTCAATGGGTGGATTACAATAAAGGTGTTTATGTCGCCCATCCCGAACCTTCCACGGTGAAGGATGGGTTAAAACAATTCATTTTAGATCCAACTTTTTGGACAAGACCTCGCCACCAAAAGCTCTTTTCCGTGGCTTGGAGGATCCTGTTCACCTTGCGTGATTCGGGTCCTCGGCGGGAACCACTCATCCACCGAACAAGTTAACTCTATTCGGTTGATGATGGCATACTTGCTTGATGAATGGGGTCACTGTCGACATAGGGAGATCATTTACGGTGATCTCGTGACCAAGCTACTGAGCAAAACTAGGACGAAATACGTTTCGTATCCTAGGTTTGTCTCTTGTGCCTTGCAAGTGTTACCGGGTACAAACTATCCTCAAAAGAAAATTTTGGTGCTTTACCGGGCATCCCGAGCCAATCAAATTTTCAAAAGACCCATCCCTTGTCACTCCTATTGAATTGACGGCCCACATGATTGTCAGAACAATCGAGTGGATCGATGTCTCAAACCCCGCTCCCAAAAAGAAAGGGAAGTCTCGATGGGACTAAGACTAAACCAAAGTCTCGGGGCCCGAGGCTTGTGAACACCGCCTAAAAGGCACAAAAAGCCCGAGACTAAGCAGACACCCACCGACTGGGCAACATCCACCCCGTGACAACGAAGGACACCGATACATCACGGTCGGTGCCCTTGGTCACATCTACTACTCCCAAGATCCGGAGGAAACAAACAACCTACCGGGAGGCGCCTTCCACTACGCGATGATGACATTAACAAATCCAAGTCTTTGTGCGAGGCACACCGATCAATCCCAAAGACTGGGAAACAAACAACCCACCGATAGGGATACAACAATCACGACTCCGCCAAAGGCACGGAAACACCCACCGGTGTCTCGGGGTCACTGGGGACAAAGACTTGAGGAAAGAAACAACCCGCCGATACGGAACCGAAACCAATCGACGACGAAGAAGGCACTGGAAACTCCCACCGATGTCCGAGGGGTCAACGGGGACAAAGACTCGAGAGGATATATACCACCACGATATGGAACCTATCACCAACCCCTTACTCACAATTGCCGATGTCACCGGTATTCTATTCTCGGAGGATGAACTTGCTAAAGCGAAGATGAAATTTTATCATTTGGAGAAGAAATGGACGCCGAGGTTCAATCGAACAAGAGCCTCGGCGATCCAAAGGAGCATCTTGAGTCACCATTTCATCCGTAAGATAATGACTCGACTCTCATCATCCAACTTGGGAATTTAACCGTTTGACAACATTCTTCCAACATCGAAAGACGGTGGTTCGGTGGATCACTAAAGCCTCAAGGAAGTTGTACATGGGGTTCTTGAACAATTTTGGGATCAACACACTGAGCGGCGGCCCATCTACCGATCTTCGATCCGATGTGCTCACCTTCAATGAAAATGTTCATGAGCACGTAGATCTCATGTACCAACACCTTATCGACCGGATAAAAACACGGTTAAGTTTCTCAAGCATCTTCGGTCATGTGGAGTTACAATTGATGAAATCGGGATTTGTTAAAGAACACCCAAAGAATCAATGCCAAAGTCTTTGGAAGCCATTTGAAGTGTATGTGAAAAATTCATCTCGACTCACCGAGGCGATTGAAATGCTCCAATCTGCAAATGTTCGTGGTCTCCAATCTTCGATTCGGTCTCTTCAAACATCGGTGGACTCTTTGAACACTCGGTAGTCGCTATGGCTCAGCCTCATCTTCTATGGCACGGAATCTTGGTCCCCGAATGAGCGATTGGAGATCTTTCAGCTAACACGGATGCAAAGGTCACTCGTATTCAAGCAGATACCTCGGATATCAAGGCCATGATCACCGAAATCTATCAGCCTTCAAGGGTCAGCAGCTCCGTCCCTTCAAGACTAACTCCAACTCTTGCCTCACTAAAGTTCCGACAAGCAGGTTAGGGGAGAATATCTTGAAGAAACTCCTTCACACCGAGGGGAGCAAACACCGCCGATCTCGGTGAGCTCCTACATCATACGCACCGGTCTCAAGAATACCCATCTCCTCACTACCACCACAAACATCAACAACAACAACAACACCGACGGTCACAACATCAATCATGACAACAACACTACCCTTAGTTGCATCATCTTCCTCGGGCCGGGACAAAGGCAAAGGCAAATGACAAGCTGCGAGCTCGAGAAGATTCCCTATAAAATCGGCGACATCGAATACCGCCACACCACAACAAATGAGTAAACATCTTGCTAAAGAAGAAAGAAGATTGAAACTAGTGAGGAAGAGAGAAGGAACAGAGAAGCACTAGCAAAGGTTGTCGCCAAGAAGGCGAGAACATGGGATTAGATCCAAGCAAGCTTCAAAAGGGTCGCGGGGAAAAAGTTCAAGGATGCTCAGTACGCTCGGATGGGCGCAATGAGAAAGCGGTTGGAAGCAAAGAAAAGAAAGTCAAGTCGTCGGGGCAAGAACGAATTGATCATTACAAGCGGACAATGACAAGTCAAGGAAGCTCGAGAAAATCATCAAGTCAAAATCATTCCCAACTCAAACCACTAGCAATGAATGTCTGGGGGTGATAAGAGACATTTCGAGATTCATGATCCCTTAACTTTTGTTGATTTTGGGATCATCGAACTCGATGAGCTTGGTCCAATCATTGAAAAGAAGCAAAATAAGGTGGTCAAGGACACGATGAAGATGCTCGACAAAAGATATGAAAGGTCGAGATGCACCACCAACGGGAATTCACCGCCTTGACTACACCTCAAGGATCTCAACCACAAGCATCCACTAGCAAAAGGAAAAGAGTTGAGTTCCACTGAGATCAAAGTGCACGCTTAGAATGCAATAGAGAGTCGCTGAGGGTGTGAAATTTGTAAAGCTGTCTAGTGATTGAAAAGCCTAAAAGAGGGCTATTTTTCATTGATGTCTACGGAACCCAAACATTCCAACGGTGGAGTGATATCGATCGAGCGGGAGTGGCTACTATGATCGACTATATTCGTGGCCTCTCGGATCCAATCCTCAAAGAAACATCGGGTTTTGTCAAGACACGAATGCTAAGATAAGAGACCATCGACATGGAAACACTCATCACCAAGAAAGTGAAGCTTGAAGCACTGGAATCCATCCGGTGACATCATGTTATCTTTTCTTTGTACTAGTGATAGGAACCATGTAAGATGATTAATAAAGATGTATGTTTTTTTAAATACTCGGTGTTCCATATTGTATTCATTAGTACATTCGATGTAAGAAGAAGCCATTTGCTCACTTACATCGATCAAACACTTAGGCTATTTGTATATCCAAATAGGGGAGACTGTTGGGTTCATAAATACCCAATCCCTTAATCTAGGATTTGAATAGAAAATAACCTAAGTGTTTAATCAGATTAAACACTATCGGTCACCGAGTGCATAGTCTCTCGGTGAGCCATCTTCGTGTTACTCAAGACGAGGTGAAGAAGAAGCCTCTCCACTCGGCAAGGCGGAACTTAATGGGTGAAGAGTAAGTCAAGAAGAAGATGGTGGATTCGGTGGTGATGACAATAACTCACTTGAATCCCTAAGACTCCTCTCCAATCATTAGCGAAGACAAACGAAGGAAGAGGCGAAGGCTTTGAAGGCGAAGAATGAGCGGGACTAGGCGGGAAAATTTTACCCAGATAAAACTAAGTCCCCAAGTGCGTTACCCGAGATAAAACTAAGTCCCTATCTACTAAAGCCATATCTTCCCATTTATAGTAGCGGCGATACTAAAGGATTCTCTATGAAGGAAAGAAGCTTCACTACCGACTACTAATAGCAAAGTAAGCGAGAATCGAATATATCTATATTCGTGATTACTGTGATCAATGTGTTTGTCTTCTAGGTTAAAGTTAAAATCATACTTGTATAAATAGCATAAGAGAATGAGTGAAAAGTTTAAGCTTGTGAATTGTAAAAACACACATACACACAAGCCAACTTTTCACTCCTCCAAATACAACCAGTCGTAGAAAACCAGTCGTATTCCTCTGTGTCATCTTCGTCTAGCCATGATACGACGTCAGCCTTAGGCGCTTTCTTCTTCTTTTTCTTAGGCCTAGATGAAGATTCGGTTTCTTAACTTTGTCGGGAGGCGGGTTGTTGTTGGGGCTCATGGAATTCCTCATCGTCACCACCCGTATACTCAAAGTGATCACCGGTTTTACGAGTGCAGGGTGGTAACTCGTAAGAATCTCGAGGTTTTCAAGAGAAGAGAGGAGGAGACCTTTGTTGAGTGAGTCCGTTGGGGTGGAGGTTGCATAGAAGATGATTCACCGGACTTCTTGGACGTTTAGGCCTTCACTTCTTCTGCGTATGATGACTGAGTTGGTATTCAAAGAATGCTTCAAACAATTTACCTTCGTAGGAGGCAAATGTTGCAGAGCGTTTCGACATTTGAGCTACCAGCCGGTTCACCAATTCATCATCTGAGAAGATTGTGGGTTCAACTGGATTGATGTTTACATTCATTGGAGTTGATTTCATGGTTTGCTTGGCCAAATGCAAAAGATTCGGATAAAGTTTTCTGGTGTACATCTCCTTTGTTAGTTTAGGAACTACGTCAAGAAGGAACTTGTGAGTGTATCCTTTGATCATTTCATCCATTCTCCCTTGAAGATCATCTTTCATGAGCTTCTGTACATACTCCCTTTCAACTTGCATCTTTTCTTGTAGAGCACGTCCTTCTTTCTGACTTGTTTGACAGCTTTAACCATTCGTGTCTTAGCTTGAGAGATCCAAGATGCAGTTGGCTTCTTCACTGATTTGGATGTTGATTTGGTTGATCTTTTTGATGGTGGTGGTGAGGAATGAGAAGATGAATCCGATGATGATGAGATGTGAGGAGATTCCGGTCCTTCGTGGTTGAAGTTTCCTCCTTAGAACGAGTGGGACTGTCTGAAGAAGACGATCATAATCGTCCGTTTCATCAATCTCTGTATCATCGCAGATTGTTTTCTCGATCTTTTACATTTACGGTTCCTCAATGTCATACTTAATAGAATCTTCCACGCTTTTGTTGTTGCTCCAAAGTGGTGGCACCAGTTCCTTTATCGGGTCGATTAACGCATCGGGATCCGGTGTAGGTTGAACTTCACCACTTGACCTCCGGGCCACCCATTTGATCCTTAGCAAATTCTTTCGCAAGCGTGTTGGAGTCTAACAATTTGAACTTCTTCCTGTAATCGGTTTCCGGTGGCTCTTCTTCCGAGCTTTCCTTTTCGTGCTCAATCACCGGAGTCTTCCCTTTGCCTGTGATCTCTTTGGTGGACTTGGAGGTTTAGGTACCGTTGTAGTGTCATCTTTAGTTGCTTTGAGTAGAAAATCTCTTCATCGATGCGGTACCCTCCGAGTCCTCGTCAGTTAGCTTTCTTTGCGGTTCAAGCTTTGGAATGGGAATAGAACGACTTCCTAAGAAGGAACTTTCCTTTGCTTGGAGGTTTCCTCTTGGGAACTTCCTCGACTCTCGATGCTTATAGCACTTCCTGCACTTCCTCTTACGGTTTTCTTGTAGGCGTGCGGAAGATTTTCATCAAGAAAGCCAACTTTGTTCTCTTTCACGACTACCAAATATCTTTTATAAGAATAGAGTTGTTTGAGTTCATCCGAGAGAAGGAGATCCGGCAACACAACACCTTGTTTCTTGGTAGTTGACTCCTTAAATCGACCGTTAGAGTGGGTTCGGACAACACGTCAAGATTGTCGGGGTCATTGATTATTTTGGGATATCGTGGTTGTATCCAAGTGCTCTTTGGATCAGCAGTTTTATATATCGATATAAGGAATCTTTGAGCCAAGCTTTTGAGGAATGTCATCATGTCATCCCGTATCGAGCTTCAAGTTCGATGTGTTTCATGTTGATCGAGCCTAAAAGATTTGCGTTCTCTGAGCTTGGGATGCTCATAGTGTTGTCACGACCGTAAATGGATTTTGTGATGATGATATAAAGGGTTCTCCAAGGTCGAGGAATGTTTTAAGATCCACGTAAGAATGCTTATTAATAACCCACGAAGCTTCGTGCACTCCAATATCAATCAAGAATTGCGAGCAGTCTCTTGAGAGGTGCGGCAGAGAATTCATTGGTATGATGTCGGGAATGACGAGAACAACCCTTAAGTCTGCAGGAGTGATGGTGATTTGCTTGTGATTGGCGTCACCGTCTAACCATTTTGACCTTTGATCATCCGCATTGTATTCCGAATTGCTGTATGTAGATCTCCGAACAATGGCGAGTTGGTGAGCATGTTCTGATAGGGATGGTTCTTTAGAATATCCACTGCAATGAGACAAGAAGATTCCGAGCAGGTGAGAGTTTCAAAGTCAACTTTGAGATTGTTCTTTCCAATCTTCATTGGATAGCCATGCGGGAAGATATCAGCAATGGTGAGAACATTTGGTGCATCAACATATCGAAAGACATAATGTTAGTCAACAGAAGGTTTTATTGACTAATTATTGAATGTGCTATGTCTATGATTGTTACGAGTCAAAAGTCACTTGTTTGTCCAATAGTCTAATGACGTCGTGATAAGTTTCGTGAGTTAGTTAACTTTAAGTTTTAAAGTTTATGTTATCACAAATTTTTAACAACACATTACACATTTAAGTTTATTAGTGACATTATTGGTTTCGTGACGTTATGATTCATTTATTTACAAGTTTGCCCGTAACAATTCATAATGAAGGTTTGATCAAGGCTTAGGCGAGAAATGGTAGCTTATGCGTAAGCAGGAGAAATATACGCGTGAGACGCAAGCTTATGCGTAAGATCCTTACTTACGCGTAAGAAATATTACAGCGTGGGAAAAGGGGACCTTATGCGTAATGCTTACGCATAGGCGTATATAAAACCTTACGCGTAAGGCTTACCGAAGAGTAGACCTTATGCGTGGAGGTCCTTTCACACGCATATCCTTCACAGGATACGCGTAGTCCCTTTGTAGAACCTTACGCGTAAGATTACTCTTACGCATAACATGCTACGCGTAAGGTGATCCTTATGCGTAGATGGTTAACAACCTTGATTCTGATTTTTACGAGTAACAAACCTGAAATAACATCATCATCAATATTTACACATTCATTCATTCTAAAACAGATCATGGCATGAAAACTTATCAAACAGTTTACGCGTAAGACTAAACCCTAACGTTCATGAATTACGCATATGAAATCTGGCCATAGAATTTGCACCAGAGTATTTCTGGTAAGTCTAGAAAGCCTATAGAGTTGTTTATCCAAGTTTTAACATCAAATAAGTCATGAATCAAAAATACCCAAACCGTATGAACATAAACCCTAAGTTTCAATTTATGAATCATTAGTGTTTCTGGGTGAAATCTGGGCCTTGATATGATCAATTCAACTTGACAACAACCTATTATAACAATCTTTATTACCAAAAACGTTCACATATGAAAACACCCAAACCCACGCATAAACCCTAATTTCCAAAATCCATCAATTCGTGTATCTGGGTGCATTTTAAGGATAAAAATGATATCATTGATGTAATAGAAACGTTTTGACACTATCTTTTTAACCACAAACACACAATCTTAATCATGTGTTCATACGCATGTGCGTAGAACACAAAATCAAGCATATACAACATTTTGACCGTTGGATTTATGTAAAAATCAAAACCATTGTTTGAAAACATGTAAGAAACATTAAACCACTTACGAAATTATGATCCAAAACACGGATTTGTTGAACGATTCTTAGGCGTAGGATGAGTTTGGTTGTGTAATAAATGTGATGAAATAAATGAGGTTGGTGGAGTGTTTTTATTAAAAATAACTTTAAGCTTTTGACAATTTCAGTCCTTCCACCTTTTCCATTTTCATTCAAAGCCTTTTAACTTCCATTTTGGTTACCAAACGAAAGATATTTGGAAATAACTTTGACGACACTCCCCCTCGACTTAAGAAATAATGAAAGGTTATAAATTTTAGTCCGAGGAGTGTCAGTAAACCAGAAATGTGACCACCATTATTAAAGAAACAACCAAGATAAGGTAGCATGCAAGTACACGGTTATTTTGAAACAGTTGAGTTTTAAATTTTCTCCCCCTCAAGACTTGATCGGAAAAAATACTGAATTTTGAAAGATTATAGTGTTGACAGAAGAAATGTACTTGCAATGTTAAGAGAAAAATAGATAGAATAATATTTTTGTTGATTTATCTGATTTTATATTTTTGTATTTTGTTTTGGAAAAATATTTACAAAAGATATTTTGGTGTTTGTTGGTTTTAAGATTGTTTAAGAGTTCATCCAATTCCTCTTGAGTCAAACACCGCATACCAATCCGGTGGACCAACTCATTAAACCTAGCGGGAGGCAAGGCTTTGGTGAGTAGATCGCCAATTGGTATTCTGTACCCAGTATAATTCAATGTCTGTTGTTCCACATGGTCCTTGATGAAATGATAGCGAAGATCGATGTGCTTTGATTTGAGTCTTGGGCGGGTTGCGACATCGCAATGGCACTCCGATTTTCACGATACATCGGGATTTTGTCAACACGTAACCATAGTCTTTGAGTTGTGTTCTCATCTAGATGACTTGAGCACAACACGCCGAAATGGCTACATATTACGCTTCGGTTGATGACAACGATGTACAATCCGCTTCTTCGATTGCGGGACACCGGTTTATCACCAAGAAATTGTAGTGCTCACAAGTACTTTTCCGTGAATCTAAACATCTGCGTGATCGGCATCCTAAAAAGCGATTAGTTCAAAACCAAAATCCTTCGGATACCGGATCCCCAAGTTAATGGTTCCTTGATGTATCGGAGGATTCTTTTAACCTCGAGAGGTGGGTTTCGATTGGTCTTGACCGATAACGGGAGCGAGATAAGCGGCAAAGACAATGTCAGTCGCTGTTGTTAGATACATGAGAGACCCAATAATACTCAAGATTTGGTAGGGTCCACTAATTTCCCATGTAAATCAGCGTCTAGCTTCTTGGTATGAGTCATTGGTGTGGCATAAGTGTCACATTCATTCCAAATTTGTTTAACAATTCAAGGGCATATTTGGACTGACTCAAGAAAATACCATGGGGTGATTGATGAACTTGCAGTCCTAGAAAGAACGTAAGTTCACCCATCATGGACATTTCAAAAAATTTATTCATTAGTTTTGCAAAAGCGATTGAGTACTTTTTATGTGTAGACCCAAAAATAATATCATCCACGTATATTTGAAAAATTAAGATATGTACCCCGTGATATTGAATGAAAAGAGTAGGGTCGACCGAACCTTTGGTGAAATTATTGGCAATGAGGAAAGATGATAGCTTATCGTACCATGCGAGGAGCTTGTTTGAGACCATCTGAGCTTTGTTCGGTTTGTAGACATGGTTCGGGAACTCGGGATCAACGAATCCTTACGGTTGGTGACATAAACCGTTTCTTTCGGTTGTCCGTTGAGAAGCGCAGGTTTGACATCCATCCGAAAGACCGTCATATTCATATGAGCATGACGCGAGAAATATCGAACGACCTCAAGGCGAGCAACCGGAGCAAATGATTCTTCAAAGTCAATACCCTCCTCATGTCGATAACCCTTAGCCACCGGGCGTGACTTGTTTACGATTGCGTTCCTTGACATCAATTTGTTCTTCCAAATCCATTTAAGACCAATGACGTAGACCCTTTTGGTCTTTCAACCAGTTCCATACTTCAAGACGTTTGAATTGATTGAGTTCTTCTGCATGGATTCAATCCGGTTGTCTTTTGTCATTGCATCTTTAATGTTTTAGGTTCGATTGGCGACGGTGAGTGCATAAATGCAATGTTCACCATCGTGTGAAGCGTTGTCTCGTAACGGTTGGTTGATTCGGGTTGCCAATAATATATGCCGAGGATGGTCTTTTGTCCATCGATGTGTAGAGGATTGATGTTGGTATACATTGTGCGATTACGAGGATTCAAATGGTTTGTTGATGATTCCGCGACATCGGTGCGGCAGTTTCATTAGCAAAGCGTGTTAAAGAACGCATTTGGATCAAAATCTGCGGTGGGGTACTTCATTAAGAACATCATCACCGGTTCATCATTGTTGGAGCGGTTTGTTCAACTGTTGTGGTGGAGTCAGCGGTGGTGCATCTTCAACGATAGTTGTTGTAGCAGGTGTATCGGTATAAGAGTAGTATCGGGTTGAGCGGTGAAGCAGCGGATACACAGAGCACGTTCATCAATATAAATCACCGAACATAGGAGCAAATAGTCTTTCCATTTGTTGACGAGTAAGTGAGGGCTTTGTTCGGTGATGATGGGGTTTGGGGAAGTTTAGCGGTTGTGACCGGGTTCCAAGTTGTTATGCTCGAAGCCATTTACGTAAGTTCATCAAAATGAGCATGAATCGTTTCCATAACTGCTTTGTACGACGATTCGGATCCGATAACCTTTAGAATTCTCACAATATCCAATAAAGACTCAATGTCGACTTTGGCTTTGAGCTTTCCAAAATCATCACGATCATTATTCGGATAACAAAGGGATCCAAATACATGAAAGTGTTTGAGATTCGGTTTATGGTTGTGGAGAAGCTCAAAAGGTGTTTTGTTGTGGCGTTTAGTAATCATAGAACGGTTTTGAGTATAGCATGCGATGATCTGACACGCCAATAAGTAATCTGGAAGTTTAGCATTGATTAACATTGTTCTTGCGACTTCCACTAACGTTCGGTTTCGTCTTTCAACAACTCCGTTTTGTTACGGTGTACGTGCAATAGATGTCGATGCTCAATTCCACTTTCTCATAAAATTCTCGAAGAGTTTGGTTAACAAATTCGGTTCCTTTGTGCATTCTTATTTGGCGGATGGTGTTCGGAGGTGAACTTGAATTTTCGTGAGAAAGGTGATAATCATTTGTGGAGCTTGGTCTTTGCTTGAAGAAAGTAGACCCAAGTCCATCGTGAATAGTCATCAACAATTACTAAGATGTAGCGTTTGCCATTGATCGTTTGCACGCGTGATCGGGCCACACAAATCCATGTGTAGAAGATGAAGCACATGTTGAGAGTGTGTTCCACCTTTGAAGGAAAATAAGCACGAGTGCTTTTCCCTTGTTCACGGTGAGCAAAGGTGATCTTTAGAATATTGGAATCGTGGGAGACCTTCAACTAGTTTGTGTCGAGCAAGAGTGGTTATAGTTTGAAAGTTTAAATGTGAGAGGCAGCGATTGCCATAGCCGAGGATTTTGTTGATGTTGCCTTTGAATGTAAGTAGATGGGAGATGAAGAACCATGTCTTGCATAGAGATAGTGTAAAGACTTGAGTTACGCGAGCGGACATAAGGTCGTTTCCTTGTAGATCACGAATGAAACAAGATTTCTCCACGAAAGCAACCTCCAAATCTCCATCACAGGCGACCTCTCGAAAGCAGTTGTGACCGAGGCCTTCCACATAATAAACCCCGCTAATTTCGATGTTCCCATTGATATAGTCTCCGTAGCCCATGATAGGCTGAAGTGATCATTCCCGAATCGGCGGTGCCAATGAACTTTGCAATAAAGTTTGATAACAGTTTAAGGTTGCTGTCATGTGTCGGGAACATCCGCTATCAACAATCCATAGAATGATATGTATCACACGCATTACACAGGCGACACGGATGGAATAGAAGTAGATGTGGGACCCGAAATGTTAGAGGTTCGGAGCGGTTATAGTAGACATACACACATCAATAACTTTAGGCATCCATTTAAATCCTAGTGTGTTATATATCCATTTTGCCATCTCCAACTAGTATTTGCTTTAGTCTTAGTGAATGCACTAGGTGGTACTACATTCCTAGGAGGTGGCCCGGAGCTCTGAGGGACATCAATGCGGTTCTTAGAATCTAAAGAGGCGGTCTACCAAGCACGGACTTAGAATGATTAGTGGGCCTAGAGGTATTCCGATTCTTAGGATTCCTTAAGCGAGAGATGATAGCGTTAGCAACACATTTGTCATGACAATCGAATTCATACTTTTCGACAAATAACACAAGGTGCATCGGTGAATATCAAAAGTACTTAAAGGTTTAGCATTCGTTACATCACTATTTCTATTACATTTGCGGACGCAATATCTATAGTGGAAGCAACGTGAGTCTTATTCATAGTCCTAGGGTGTTCTTCTACTTTAGCATTCCTTATTGATCTTTTCTTAGGTCGCAACTTCCTATTCTTGATGTAGTGCTCTAGGGCGTGAAGTGCGGATGTTTGGAAAAGAGGCAACTATTCTGTTTCGATAGAAGGAAGCACGTTAGTAACTTGTGTTTTGGCGGTAGGCATTCTAGGTTCACGATTACTAAGTGTTCTTGGTGCTATTCTCTTAATCACGGTGGCGGAAGTTGTTCATACTTTCCTAACATTTCTCTTAACTTAAAGATAGTGTGCACCAATTCTTGATTTTCGAGCGAAGATTTCCGAAAAATTCATGACTTCCTTAGTGTGAGCAAGAAAATGATTGAGCTCGTTTGATGCTTCATCACGAGTCTTTTTAAGTAAATCAAATATGACACCATATTCCTGTTTAACTTTTACAAGTTCTTGTTCATATTTTGAGATTTGACATTTCAAAGACACGTTTTGATCATCCGGTTGCTCAAATTTTGGATTAAACGTTTTGGATTGCAAGCTGGTTGATTTTGTTTTGCAAAGCAAGTTCACGATTATGACAATCTTTTGACACCATTGAAGACGACGTTTTGCATTTGAAAGCTCGTTAATCAATCGTTCATTTTCAGCTTTTAAAGACTCGATCTGATGCACATTATCAGAATACTCAACAGTTACAACATTATCAATAGTAATAGCAGAGATATAATCAGATGCATGTAGCAAAGAATTGAATAACATAACATTATGGATATCAGCACAAATAACATCTTTCAAGAGTCGATCAACATCTTTTCTCAACATTTTCTTTTTACGTTTAGTATTAGAAATAGATGTTTCTGTTTTCTCGAAAATGACCTTCATTACTCCAAGTTCCTTATGAAAGTCCCGTTCCCAAGACAATGCACAATGTTTCAAATTTTTAACATTTGGTAAAAGATTTTTCTGAAAAATGTCTCTTTGTTCTCGCGCCAGAGGCGATTGAAAGTGTTGAACTGCTATTTCGAATGATATTCTATCTCATGTTGTAAAGTTTGAGGTCGACCATGAAAAGGTCAAAATATCTAAGAATTTTGCGATTTTCGGGTTTTGAATTTACTTCAACGATGGAAGGTAAAGGACCATAAATTTGTGCATAATCGGTTGGGGATTAACATTAGAAGACTCGAGACATTTTATGATAATCCTTGGTGTGTTAGAAGAATCCGTTGGTGTGGCGAAAGTGACCGGTTTGAATAGTTAAAGGTTTGTTGTAAACAACGGTTTCTAATTTTGATCGACTCTCGTCTTACGCATCTAATTCCACTTGACGATGATATTCAACAACACTCATAATGTAATTATCAATTTTATATTCCTTTGGAAACTTTGAGATTTGGTTTGAATGCTTTGGTTGAAAGCTTAGGTTTGTGTCAGCAAGATTCGGTCCATATCCATTTGGATTGGGTTTTAAAGTAAACTTTTCAATAGCGATTCTTGACTCACCATGTGTGTAAACAACGATTTTAAACTCTTTAAGTTTGTTTTGCAAGCGATAATTTCTTCAAGATGATCATCTATTCGTTTCGTTGAATGCTTTTTGTATGCAGAGAACTGTTTTGACAAGTTAACAACTCGACCTTAGCTTTTGATTTTCCAAGGTGAGGCGTTAATTTGCTTTTTATGTTCATGTTTGATTGTTCTATTTCGGACAACAAAGCATTCTTCAAAGCGGCTAGATCACGCATCTATCTCTCTAAATATTTTTCGTTTGATGAGATTTAGCAAAGGCGGCTTCAAAACCTTTTCACGTTTTCTTGAGTTTTGAAAAAGTTGAGTTGCTTTTGTAAACATTCAAAATCCTTGGTTAACGATGCATTTTACTTTTCAAGTCTGATTCTTGCCGACATTCCTCTACTATGGATTGTTGGTTTTAAGCCACGAGATCAACATCCGGACGAGGCACAAGTTCGGCGTGTTCAACGTGAGTCACAACATGATCATTATTTAGATCCTCAAGTATAACCACGGAATCAATTTGATTATCAATGGAAACCATAAGGTCATCTTGATCGTCAAATGTAACTACGGGTCTAATTGAAAATCGTCGGAATGAGATGTGGATGACTCATTTGAACATTCCGAGCCTTCCGGATTCGGATGTTGGCGGAGATATTAGATCGAGATAAATATGGTTTGTTCGGGTACGAGACAAGCCATCGATGTCATACTGCGGGCCTATGTCACTCATGTGTAACTCATGCATATTAGCCATCAACATAATAATTTGCATTGGCTGCAAGTCCTCTATATCATCATCGAGTGCGCATACGCCATAAAAGCGTGTTCTTTGTGCGTGAGAGTTCCACCGACTTCATCCTTAAGAGCTAAAAGTAAAGCCTCATTGTGATAAGCACGCCCTAGTCCTCGGCTTTGGGCATGCATTAGCCATGTGTCCCTTCTCATTGCGGTTGTAGCATCGAAGACCATTCAACCCATTACGAGCATTTCCTGTTCCACCACTTAAGCTCTGTTGTTATTCCTACCCATAGCATTAAACCCTTGACCACCGCCCATCGGCGACCATAACCACGATTACGAACTTCAACTCGTCCATTGTTCACAACGACTGATTCACGGTGTTTGATGAGGAGCGAATGCGATTGTTGGATGTGTTTGTATAACGGCCAAAAGCATTAGCAATCATAACAAATCCTTGTTGCAATGCTTGAGCGGATCGATTCCTCATTAGCTTGACTATAAAGTGCACGATCATTGTTGTTGTTGTAAGGAACCAATTGATTTTGTTGAGATTCTTGTGATTGATCATTTGGTGTGATTGTGGCGGTTGGTTGAGTTCTTTGGTTGAGGAGGATAATTGTTTTGAGTATACAAGGCAAGTTGTTGATTTTCCGGATGTGAAGATGAAGCAATTTGAGCACGGAGAATCCTTTCCTTATCAACTTCCTTTTGATGAGGCTTCAAGTAATCGTACAAAAATCCATATGTAGAGTGATGCATGTTCTTCGCTTGACGGAGAAAAATGACATACTTCTCACATTCAGGACCAAGACTACTCAGGAACTTAGTATTAACTGCAATTCTTGGCATGATGATGTTGTGTTTATCCAAATCATTTATGATGTCTGAGAATCGATGATGATAAGATTCTAGTGTCTCTCGGGTTCAATCATGAAGTGTTCATAAGCCAAGTAAATTTTGGATTCCATATCCTCCCGATTGAGTGCGAGATCCTTCCATAAGAAGATGAATATGTTCCCACATTGCCTTTGCGGTCTTTTGAGCATCAACACTTGAAGAATTAGGTTTGGTAATCCTAAGAGGATATATTGCATTGCAAGCTCATCGACTTCATAGTGTAGAAGTTCTTACGTTCAGTGCTGCTTGATAGCAATGTTTGATTGTTCATCTCTTGGTGGATTAGCATTTGGATCTCCGGTACAATGACGGTAGGCATCCGAAATGGACCTTCAAGATAACCTTCTTTAAGAACTTTCCATGTGGCTTCTTGGATCACAAAACCTAAAGAACCTAATTACCCATTGATCGTAGTTTCTGGAGTGAGCATTGGAGGTCTATCAAGTGATCCGACCTCATGAATTGATTGTTGGTCGTTAAAGCTTCACACATCTTTGCAAACCAAGTGGGTTCCTTCATAGTGTTCCTTGATGGATGTTGATTGAAATCGTTTGTGTAGGGTTGAACTTGAAGACTTGGTGGTGTTTGAACCATTTGTGGTGGAGGAATTGCTCCAAGTTGTGGAGTATGTTGTTGATTAAATTGTTGTTGATAAATTGCTTGTTGTTGATTCCATTGTTGATGTTGTGGACTTAGTTGTTGTTGTCGTTGAGTATAAGTGTGAGGGAAATAGTTAGAGTATGGTGGTTGTGACATGTTGAAAAACTTGTGTTATAAAATCGATCTTTGTAGTCGAATGAACCTTTGTTGATGAAGTATCCTTAGGCGTAGAAATCACAATAAACCAAGTAGCACTTATGCGTAAAAACACCAAAGTTACGCGTAATGACAAAGAGTTACTGCGTAGATTTAGCTTACGCGTAAGTAGAGTGAAAACACTAAAGTTATCGTAAAACAAGAAATTAGGCGTAGAAAACTTAGGCGTAGGATTACCTTATGCGTAAGACTAAGCTTAGGCGTAAGATAAATCTTATGCGTAGGATTTTCTACGCGTAAGCTTTATGCTTATGCGTAATTTTAGGGTTTTTGCCCAAGTGATCTTTTACACTATCACAGTGCAAAAGATATCCCAAGTCGACGTATTTTCAGGCTTATCCAAGCAAGAAAACACGGAGTAAACCACGAAACTGAAGATCAAACCAAGGAGTGAGTTACGCGTAGTTTTAGGGTTTTACTACGCGTAGAACTACTCGTAAAAATGATTGTTGCCCAAAGATGTTTCTAAACCAGATTTTTGTGATGAAATAGCTTCAATATCACCAAAATAACACAAAAGTGTGAAACTTGATGATCCAAAGCTTAAAACCACGTTACGCGTAGACAGAAACCCACGTACAAAACCAAGCTAGAAAACAATGATCCACGCGTAAAGTTTGAAACTTTTTGCCAAAAACAGTTATTTTAACACCTTAAAGCGTTGAAAGTACAAGAATCTTGGATTAAAAAGTGTAAAAATTGTGTTTTTAAGCGAACCAAAGTATCACGTGTTGTTACGCGTAAGACCGAAACTCACATAAACAACAAACACGATTCACCCAACTATTTGGCGATTGATACCACTGTTAGGTCACTAAGTTTACAACACAAGCATCAATAGAAAGAGTAGAGAGGAGATAGAAGCGGATGAACAATAAACCAAACACACATACGCGTATGAAACTAAGAAAGGTTAAGCGTAGAGTATGTGAAAGAGATAAATTGAACAACCAACCCTCAAGTGAGGGTTATTACAAGGTATTTATAGGAAGGGGAGCTAGGGCAACACTCCTACTCCCTTCCTTTCCTTAATGGACATGGGCCTAAGCTCATGGGCCTTCTACATAAGCTTAAGCTAATAACAAATATAAAGGCCATAATTAAGCTAACTATTAGATATGAATCACTAACACTTGATTTAGGTTTAGGAGTGATTCCAACACACCCGAAAACCCACCCGACCCGATGTTAAATTAGTTTCTTGGATTTGGGCTAAATGGGTTTTGGTCGATTTATAGGTTCCAAATTCCAACCGAATATTTTATTAGTGTATGTTTGGATTTGGTTTATAGAAATTCTATTTGGGGCTCACCCGAAAGTCAATTCTCTATTAATAGTCCGATGGAATATTCCGGTGGATGTACTTATGTGTTTTGAGATATTGTTTTGCTTCACCCAAAATAAATTATTTTTTATGTGATTTCATTTGGTGCTACTGTGTTGGCATTGGTTCAATGTTTATGAATTTTATGGATTAGTTTCTATTGTGATAATTTGATGTTGGTAGTATGTGTTTTATGCTTGTTTGGAACTTTGTTGGTTGAAGTGATCGAGTCTTTAAATATAGTGGCAACGTTCATGTTTTTATGAATTTTTATTGAGTTTCTTTAAAAGTTGTTTGCTTACTTGAATCTTATTTGGATTTTCGGGGCACTAAACCAATTAAACCGAAAGTTTAATCGGGTGGTTTGTGTTTTGTGTTTGTGGGTGGATTTTGTGTTTGCGTTTATAAAGATGAGGTGTTGGTGGTTTATATATAATGAGAGAATGAGATGGGTGTTGATTTTGGGGTTTTTGAAGGTTGCCGGAGGTGACAGGACTGGTGGTGGATGGTGAAAGTGGTGGTGGGACTGGTGGTGGACGGTGGTTGTGATGGGTGGGAAGGTGTAGGTGAAGAGATATATATTAAAGAAGAAAATGATAGGTGGTGGTGGGACCCACTTGAAAATGTTTTTTATTTATTTGTATTTAAAAGGAAAAGAAAAAGAATATAACAAATTTACCATTATACCCTCATTTGAGTATTAAATAGAGTGACTTAACGACAGTTAATGAAGACCGTTAAAGAGAGGGACTAACGATAGACAACGTTTCGCATTTAAGGACGGATAGTGTACTTTTTTTTGTCAAAGGACGAAACTTGTCGGTTAACGCAAACCATAAAGACGAAGAGTGTAGTTTACTCTTCTTTAAATATTATGACCATTTTACCCTTTCAAATTACATAAATGGTCCCTTTGGGTTTGTGAAAATTGCATCCATAGTCCCTAGGCTAAATTACATAAAATGGTCCCTGTCGTTTGGAAAAAATTGCTTCCATCGTCCCTTTTTTTTCGAAATTATTGTTCCAAAAAATAATCGAATTTCTTTTTCCGATTTTTTTTCGAAATACTTTTTTTTTCGAAATTTTTTTTCCAAATTTTTTTTTTTAATTTTTTTTCAAAATACTATTTTTTTGAACTATTTGTTTCAAAATATTTTTTTTTCTTTTTTTCAATTTTTTTTTTATGAAATGTGTTTTTTTAGATTTTTTTTTGTGACACGTGAAAAAAATTGAATTTTTTCTTTGTAATATTTTTATCAAAATTTTTGATAAAAAAATTCACGTATAAAAAAATTTATGAATTTTTTTTCGAAATTCTTCTTTTTTTTAATTTTTTTCTGAAATAATTTTTATGAGAAATTTTTTTTGTGACATGTGATTTTTTTTTTTTTAGATTAAAACGTAGAGGGACCATTTATGTAATTTACCCTTGGGACAATGAATGCAATTTTTAAGAATTCAAGAGTAAAATGGTCATCACAATTTTTTTTTATCTTTATTATTCACATGAAGATAAAAATGTCAACATTAATGTTTAAAAGGGTTATTTTTTTAGTTCGCAACGCAGAACTGTCATTATTGACAAGTATAGTGTTTTAATAGGTTATTAGCCCTAATATATTTCAGTGCAAGATCATGAGCCTTGTCGAGCTTGTGTCAGTTATATATACTTTATGCAGTATATATACATGATTATCATATATACCTGAGAATAAACGTTAGCTATATGCCGATATATATGCTTAAAAGATGCAACTCGAACATTGTTTTTGAGAATTGAGCTAATGTAATAAAAATGAGTAGAGACTGAAAGCACTGATCGTCGATTAATGTAAAGACTGGTTCATTTATCAAAACTTAAAAAAGAAAAAAGAAAAAAAACAAATTTAGAAGATCCGAAGTAACAGGTGAAGGTTGTTTTATCCGATAATTACATTCATTAATCGGTTGATAATTAGAAAAACATATGTTTAACTCATATTTAAGTTACTATAGACGAATAATTTGTAGTTTACAAACACACGTTTTTTTATTTTATTTTCAACTCATACACTATTTCGTAAAATCACATGTATTTTGACTATCTTATAGAGTTTAAACTTCATTACTGGCAAAAGTTCAATATAGATCTCAAATTTACCATATAATAAACCAATCATAGCCATTTATTTTTCTAATAAATAAAATAAAATAAACTTTCACCCTTTTTTTAAAAATTAAATATTTCACAAACCGTTAATCGTTACGCGACAAAAATTATACCATCGTGACTAGAATTAAATTATCTTTCTATAGATATGCACTTCAATATATTTTTAACGATTTTTTTTTCAAAATTTCGGCACCAAAAAATCATATATGATTTGTGAAAATCATATGTGATTCGATTTTTACAAATCATATATGATTTTTGGAAATCATATGTGATTTGTAAAAATCATATATGATTTGAAAAAATCACATACGATTTGATTTTTACAAATCATATATGATTTTTCTGGGCGGAATTTTTGAAAAAAAAATTTTTGTCGAAAATATAGAAAAGTGCATATCTATAAAAAGATAATTTAATTCTCGTTACGATGGTGTATTTTTTATAGTTTGAAGATTTACCGTTTGCAAGTTATTTTGTTTTTTAAAAAAGGTGAAAATGATCTTTTTATTAATTTTGATCAATAATATATGGCTAAGATTGATTTATTAGATTTATGGCAAATATGAGATCTATATA
This sequence comes from Chrysanthemum lavandulifolium, assembly GCA_022545495.1. Classification (NCBI taxonomy): domain Eukaryota; kingdom Viridiplantae; phylum Streptophyta; class Magnoliopsida; order Asterales; family Asteraceae; genus Chrysanthemum; species Chrysanthemum lavandulifolium. The sequence goes on from CM040244.1 coordinate 219,806,002, forward strand.
AATCTCAACTACTTCATTACTTGTGTCTGATTATTCTAGCCAAGACAAAGCTAGCTTAGATACATAAAATGGAAATATAACAGTCAATATGAAAAACAGAAAGATATAGATACCATCGTCCAACAAATTAAGCCCTGGTTTATAGAAAGTTTCTTCAATGAAAAAATAAGCTTCATTTGACCCAGTCATTCAACTATTAAAAATTATTTTTTCTCCGTTTCAAATTTATTTATTGCCGTACACTTTTTTTTGTCGTCTTAATTTAGTTGTCCATGTCCAAGGAGAGAATTTAAATCAAGTATTCATTTGATGTTATTATTACATATTTTAAAGAATTTATAAATTTATAAGTTATACGTAAAATTGTCATTGTAGAAAAAGTAAGAAAAAAAAAAGTCTGCAGAAATAATACTTTCTTTAAATTGTGTGCTTCTTGTCGGTGAACAATTATTTTAAAACAAAGAGAGTACATTTTGTGGCCCGTAATTTTGGGCATAGGACTTGGAACTCAATTTTGTCACTAGGTGCTAATTGTTTATTTACGAATGTATACTTATAATTCAAGCTTATTTTCAATTCGATGTCTATAAGGACCTAAACATGGTCGGATTTGACTATGTGCGGGATGCTCGACACCACAAGGCCTTCAAATTTTCAGGAGCCTCAAAATTTGATTGGCTGTTGTGTTTTAGTTATGGTCTTTTCTTGTAAAATTGATAAAAATGTATTGTAAAACCTAAAATACATTGATTTTGATCAAACCTAAGTAAAAAAACGAGAAGTTTTAAGCTTTTATAAAAACAAATGGCAAAAAAAGGTAGGTTATGGTTGTTTATACGACTGAGGAAGATGATAACTTCAGACAATTTTCACTTTACACCCCTAACAATTTTAGGCTTTGTATTTTTGCCTAATATTTCAGTTTTGTTTCTAAATAAAGTACAAATGTGTTTGTATGAAACTAACATTTTTAACACAAGTTTGAGACAAGGTTTAGAATTGACCCAATTTATTTCCTGTACAATGTATTTTTAAATGGGGTAGTTATGGATTTGCCCCGGTCGCTTGGGGTGTCAACACTTTCTAGACTCGATTTTTGGTTATTCCTTAAATAGACTCTGAATCTTGCAACTTTTCTACTTTTAATATCAAAGCGCCAAGTGTCACACGAAATTTTGTGAACCCAATGATTGGTTCTGACTTTTACCAGCTATAATTTTTAAGCGACCTAAACCGAGCGACTTTTTTAAGATTCGAGAGCGAAATTCTGTTTTTGTCCTTTTCTAAAAAAATCAAACTTCCTAAAATATCATTTTTTCCTTTTAGCGTCTTCCCAATGCTGAGCAACTTAAACGAATTAATTTAAGCGACTTTTTTTACTTTATACTTTTGTATTTTTTGGTACTCATTTACATCACTTTTCAAAATTATAATTTTTAAAATACTTTTTAAAACATTAACACAAACAAACACATACACCAACACTCTACTACCTCAAAACACACATACTTAAAATTGCTTCGCATTTTAAAAATTAAACCTAAATCAATGAGTGAAATAAAAATCCTAAACCTTTAATATCCTCGAACCCTAACTCAAACCCTAATTAATTAGTCAATTAAAGCCCTAAATGGCAAACTTAAGCGGATTCTTTGATGCTAAGGTTACGGTTCGTTCCCAGGTTAAGTTGCTTGGAAAGATTAAGTCTAAGTTGTCAAGCAATCAAGATCATCTTAGCTTGTTTAGAGAAACTGTTTTTGGGCCATGGTTAGATATTCCTAGTCAAAGAAATGACAATCATTTGTTGAATTTTGTGCTACAACACCAAGTATATATCCCTCAATTGCTTGATTCTTGTCCCCCTAATATGTACAGAATTGGGAATAATGTTTTGCAATTCGGTCGTGGAGAGTTTTTATTGATGACCGGTTTTCGTTTTGGTCCTTTTCCTGCCACTGTAGAAGTTGAGCGTAGTCCTTTTGGTTTGCATGTCTTCCCTGAAAAACAGTTTTACGAAAGGTTACTGTAAAAGGGAATGAGGTTTTACAGTTGTTTGAGAACGAGGCACTATTTTCAAAGTTATCAAATGAGGATGCGGTAAGAGTATGTCTGTTGATAGTCGTTGAGGTCGTGTTCATAGGTCGTGGACCTTGGTACATTGTTCCCAATCATTTGTTGGAATTAGTTGAGGATTTTGGGGCATGGAATGCCTATCCATGGGGAGAGTTCTTGTGGAGACTTTTTTACGTCAATTTAGCCAATGTGGTACCCCGACATTACCAAGCTTACTACAAAGAGAAGTTGGAAGAAAACCCTTGTAAAACTGCAACATATAATATATGTGGCTTTATCTGAGCTTTTAAGGTTAGATTTGTAGACATTTTATGACCATGTCAGTTTTTGTTAACTATTTTGGATAGAAATTTTTTATACTGCTTTTCATTGTAGACTAGTTTGATTGTTTTCGTTCATGTATGTTAGATATGGATTCTTGAGAGTTATCCCAATAGCAGTTCATGGTGGACCAAAGACCCATCAAAGATACCACGTGGTCTTGCATGGTCAAAGGGTAAAACATTCTCCAAACGTGATTATAGTAGACTTTTTGGTCCGGTAAGCATTTCCATTAGTTTGTATTTGTCAAATAAGTAACGACTTCTTTATATTTGTTTTTGACATTATAATAACTTGTTTCCTAGGGTTCGAATCCAATATTGGATCTTGTTCCAACTAATACAGAAAGGTTACAACCATGGTTTATACCTAGTAATGCTTATTTTAGGGATTTGGATCATATGGAAAGACAATTACCTGCGGATGATGCCACTACTCAGTATACCACTAATAAATACCATTGACCATTAAGAAAATACCATTAGGTTACCATAATTATAATTGTTTCAGAGCGAAAAACACCCCAAAATTGCAATCCATAACGGATTACATAACTTTGATAATCGCAAAGACACACCTAAACAGGCTAAAGGTAGGCATACCCTACCAATCTACATACCCATATCAACACTAATAACCATCCAAAAGACTAGCAACTTCATAACTTACTACAACAGAAAACGGCAATAAACATCCAAAAAACCCAAAAGACTCTGAACGACGCTACCCATCAGATAGCTCTTCATCGATCTCCATGAACCTAACATGATTTTCCTTCTCCTCAATCCCTGCACGTATCCCAGCAACAACTGTAGTCAATGCATCGAGTACATCACGCTCCACAAGCTGCGTTTTCATAAGACACCCCAAAGCATCCACAGCCTTTTCATTATATGACCCCATAAAACGCATCTCCCTTATAGTATCTTCACGCTTGTGAATCTTCGCACGCAACTGCCTAGTCTCCTCCTCCATACAAAGCAGAAAACAACGATCCTCGCTGATCTCACTGCTAAACAGAAACTTACAAACCTCAGCCAAATCATTGGAACTGCTTGCCTTTTTTAGTTCTTCGATATTGGGGATCGCCGCCATGATTGTTTTTGGTAGGTGGCCGCACACAATGACGATATAATAACATACACTAATACCCCCACACTAATACCCCCAAGAATATAAATACCCAAATCTACCCAAAACTTATTTAAAACAAATCTACTAAAAAAATTAGATGATACGCGAAAATAATACTTGCAAAACATAACTGAAATAATAACGGAAACAAACTGTTCCTTTTTCAAAAAAAATGAAAATATCACAAAACAAAAGAATATATCAAAATGTAACAAAAAAAACCTTAAGGTTTATCCTTTGTCACAAATAAGCCCTCCAAAAAAAAATTTCGACCAAAAAAAAAGAAAAAAAAGATATTATAGAAACGTCTATCATCAAAATCAAACCATATATATGAACACTTTTTCCCATGCAGAAATGAACCGTCAAAACATATATGAGAAACTAACATCATGTAAAAAGATATAACAAATATGCAAAAAAAAAAAAAAAAAAAAAAAAAAAAAGTAATATAACTTCTAAATAATATACCTTATATAAAATAAGAAACACAAAAAACATTACACTTAATACTAATAGACATACAAAATAAAACCAACAAAAAGATTGCACCTATTACTAAAAAATGTATCGCATAATCAACATAATAAAACTCACAAAAAATAGCAACCACATAAATACCCAAAACTCACCCATACCTATGCAACCAAAAATTAATAAAAGTATAAAACCGCATATGTAACACATTCAACAGGTACTAAATAAAGTTTGTAATATTTCTTTAAAAAATCCATGAGAAAAAAGAAATTACAGGCCCCCTCATAAAATTTCCATGACAAACCCACCCGCAGCAACGCGCGGGCTAAATCCCACGTTTATAATTGTAAACAAACAAAATATTTTCATTCCGTCATAACGCGATTTTCTCTTGATACTTATATTACGACATCACAAACACTACGTAAATGTAATTTACTGGTATAAATTGTTTGATATGTTACTATTTGCATGGGAAAGAGGCGATCATCATTACACTTAATTTTTCAAAGTACTAGATGACAATAGATATTTTGTGCTTATAATCATTACACTCTCTATTTAATCCTCTCTTAACCACTCCTTCTCTCAACTATCACAACTATCAACACACTACAATCACAAAAAAAACCCTTATCTCAACCACCAACAAAAATGGCCAACCGCCGTCTTGTTATATGTGAACAACTAGCCCGTGCTGCAAACTCTCGATCATGATGCTTGTCGAATACTGGGGAGAATTCAGGGACACAGTTCGTGATGAATTAGATCTCAAAGTGAAAGTAGACGAAATAACTGCTCGTATTGATCGTTGGGATGTGCTAATTCAAGAGTTGTTGGTGCTATGTGGAACGTACTCGTTTCTTGAGAGTGTTGCATACATGAGAAGGATGTAAGTGGAAAATAGGGCTGAGATTGCCAAGCTGGAGGCTGCCGTGTTGGAAAGGCGTGCTCGCGTTAGTTCTTTGTTATCCTTCATTCAACATCTGGAGTCAATGGTCTTTTGACTTTGTGAAGCCTTTGTCTTTGTTATCTTATGGTCTTTTGTGTAAAGCTTTGGTCCTTGATGTTAGGTTTATGTTGGTTTAGGAAATGTCAAGCTTTGATTAGGTTAGGTCAGATCTTTTTGTGTTACTGATGTAGCCATGTAAATATATGGTTGGTAGGGTTATGTGATGATGCAGTTTGATGGTGAAAGTTGACTACTACCTAGGGTTGATGTACTAGTTCAGCGTAGATGCTTTTGTTTATGTTATCAATCTTAATCTTATTTGTGTGTGTGTTTTAGTAAACAACCTATATTCAATCCTATTATAAAAAAAAATGTATCGCATAATCGACATAATTAAACACACAAAAATAGCAACCACATAAATACCCAAAACTCACCCATACCTATGCAACCAAAAATTAATAAAAGTATAAAACCGCATATCTAACACATTCAACCGGTACTAAATAAAGTTTGCAATATTTCTTTTAAAAATCTATAAGAAAAAATAAATTACATAACTGAAATAACGAGCTGGGTAGCCCGCGCGTTGCCTCAAGAAATTTTTTTGCCGGAGGTAATTCCGTAAATGATGTTTGTATAGGTTTGTTGTTTTATGTTTGTCTATGTAAAAATAGTTAATATATTTCATTTTTTGCTAATTTTTTTCGTGGTTTATTGTATAATCTATGTGTTTAAAAGCAATTGTTTTCATTTTTGTTATGTTGTGCTATGCTATGCGTGCTCGTTTTTTTTAAAAGTGTGTCAGCAAAAGGAATACATTTGATATTAATTGTTTGGAAGAGGGATTTGAAAATTTTAAACATTCAAATGTTAATGAAAGAAAGGGCACCTAAATACATATGTCGAATATAATATCGATAAATCAAATATACAATTTAGCTATTAAACTATTGTCAGTCCATAAACGTTTGCAATATGTTTATACCATGTTTCCCGTCTCTGAATGTCACGGTTATTGTGATGCATAGAAACCTGTGAAATTCAAGAAAAAAAAGGTTAAATCTTGCAATCAAGTATACAATTGCATCAAGTGTTATAACATTTACAATTGTAGATAATTTTTAAACTGGTTATGGTAATAAAATTTGTGTATCAAAAATTTTTTTTTCTTCCAGTTTGCTATATATATTTCACTTTTTTTTTAATAACTGCAGATGTAGTTTTTTTGAAGTAGCATTGACAAAAAAATGGTAAGGTATGTGAAAAGGTTGGTAATTAATGCTTGTTCATGCATTGGAAAGGCAAAGGCATAATTACTAACTGTTGCTATGGGTGGCTCAAGGGGGCCAATCAAATCAAATGGGCTTATAAGTCATATACAAACAGACATTACCAATCATAACCAAAGGAAAATTTTAACTTTAAACACACACACATAGAGGCTAATTAATATATATATATATATATATATATATATATATATATATATATATATCGCACTAATGCCATTCGCAAGGAGTTGGTCATTCTTCTTGGTTCAAGTTTGATTCTGAGACATGATGGTTGAGCGATTTCAGAGAGAGATTACTGTTACAATGTTGGATGAAGCAGAACTAATGAAAAAATCCCAAGATATAAGGTCTCGTGTGGCTAAGAGGGATTGTGTCATTGGAAAGTTGGAGCTTCTGTTTCCTTTTGGTTCTTCTTTGCAGAGCATCACAACTCAACAGTTTGCAAACTGAAGATTTGACAGAAGTCTCAATGATTTTGGTGAATGTGATGAAGAAACAGAAGCGAGCAGGGGAGCTTCTGTCATTCATTGAGAAGCCGAAGTCTATGGTGTACTGATCTGTTTTCTTTTGGTGTTTGTCAAATGTATTTTGGGTTTAAGGTATGTTGTAAATGGCTAGGGTTGTGGGGTTATGTTGACTAATACCTAGTAAGGTTTATGTTTATGGATCTTTTAATATATTCTCTTTTTTTATTTATGTGTTAGTAGCTTCTGAATTTAAGATTTATGGTGTCTAAGTACTTTTGTTGGAACATACATGTGTTTAGATATATGGTGTAACCTGCTGGCTTGCTATTATGGTGTTGCAGCCATGTGGTGTTTAATTGACCTTGCTATGATGGCTTGCTATGTAGTGTTGAAAAGATAACCTACATCATCAAAATAATGGAAAATCGTGTTAGATACGTGTCCAGTGGTAAGTGTGACCATACACTAAATATCCAAGAATCGTGTGACTAATGGTTCTAAGGTAGATCTTTTCTGTAATGTGATATGAATTAATTGGTAAGTTAGACGCACCAGGAGAAAATGGAAGTGTTTGCTTTATAAAACAGCAAAAAAAATGGTGATATTCCTGGGCTGTTAAATGCTATTTTGTGACACATAGATCATTTGGTTTATTAGATTTATGTCTCACAAAGTAGCATCTAACAGCTTAGGAATAACGTAGTTTTTTTATTGATTGGCTGCAAAGGCTTTATCGCTTGGAGTATGGCTTCCTTCTGTAGGTTCAAATATGCTCCAAATGCCTCCAAATATGCTCCCCTTATGGAAAGGCATCCCAATCATCTAGGTTTTCAACTAATCGCATAAGAGTATCATCAACTTCCTGGACCAATAATCTGCCCATGAAGATAACCTTCAAAGCTAACAATAAACAAAGACGTACTGCATCTTCGTCGCATATAATACCAAATGCCTCTTCATCCTCAATTAGACCAAGAATATCTAAGTTTGTAATTTTTGAACCTAAACGTTTTGGGAAAACCCTTGACCTAAAATTGAGGTGTCCAGACCTATATTTGTCAAAACTTACATTTCCAAAATGAAAACCAGTGATAAGCAAAAATTCTGGACGACCGAAATGTAGGGGACGGTCTTCCATATAATATACAATCAGCATATCATAATGCTTGTCATTCGGAGAACATTGTTTTTGTAAAATATAATCTATCATATGTGGTTCGTGGTCAAAATACGAAAGGTCCAATCATATACCGAAACAAGTTCTCCGAAACAACTTCCTTTTTTTATCCAACTTGGATTTTATTAAAGAAAAGTAGTTTGGTTTACTTTTGATGTTGATTTTCGCCTCATAATCCTACAAGAACAAAAAAAAAAACTACTCAAAAACATATTCTACTTAATTACTTATAAAGTTAGTAACAAAGCTGCATTGAATCATATTCTGCCAGACACTAAATCTACTAATTCTGATGTATTGAAACATATTGTGGCAGTCATTGCTAATCATCCAAACATGCACATTCTTTATAATGAATGTATTGTACAATTTAGTCAAGTGTAGATTGTATAGTTGTGTAATAAATACCATATATAACTTCATTCCTCAGTGCACTTATTGCAAAAGTACTATGATGCATGTTTTACTGACCAGGTTTTAATATTTATAAGTGTCTCATTTACCTATGGTCTACATTATGCACTAACGGGCAATGTACCCGATCGTGTGTAGTGTATTAATCGGTAAAACCGAGGTCGTCCCAAGAGCTATGTGAGCGGATTCTAATTAAGTCTAGGTGTCACAGATTTTAATTGGTTTTAAGATGGAAATGATTAATTAATTACTAAAGACAAGAAAATAAAAGAAAGCAAATAAGGGCAGAGGTTGTGATCAATAGAGTAGAAGTGTGCTAACCTAGTTACTCATCCTATCATGTTTTGTTCACGTCTAATTACTTCCAATTGCTTCAAGTGGGGGTTTGGGTCGCTAGGACAGCATTTGGTCAGTTCGTCCTAACCTATCAGCAAAGGTTTCCACCGGAGATCAAGCTACTACCCTTGAAAGTCCAGTTGTTTTTAGTCCTCTAAGAACATTCATTAAGTTCCGCTACATGCAAGATTCATAACAATGAGTGCCCGGGTGCTAGCATCTTAGACACTCATCCCTAACTTCTTAAGTTCATCCAAACGGCAGGTGATCATTTGGTTAGTTCGCACAAGCGAAAAAGGGTCGTCAGTTGGTCAATTCTTACCCTTCCCACTCAGTCTACCTACTTAGGGTCAGTCGGTCAATTCTCCTAAGCAACTAGACACTACCGCCATTCAAAACTACCAAAACAAGAGTAGCTACCAACAAACTATGCATGCATACACTAGAAACAATTATACGGAAGCAATGTAAACATAAACATAACAATTAAGGAATCATAACTAGGCTAGCACCAGAGGTGCTTAGCCCATCATATTAACTGAAACAATCGATTCAATGTTTAACATAATGAAATAAATGAATTGAAAGTAAAAGAAATTGTTAATACAAATAAGCCGTAAAAACGTTTATTTATATTTTACGATCTTCTAATGTTTTGTCGATAACAAACGTAAAATCATTTTAACGAAACAAACAAAATACGTAATTAGTTTTCTTCATCTGTTGGCGCAACTACCAACTTCATTCTTCAAATGTGACCGAGGTGGCCTCCTCGATACTAAATCTATTTTGAGCTCATAGTGCTTATAACTTCGCACTTTACAATCAACAAATAACAATAACTATTTTTTTTTACATAAAAACTAAACATAGCATCCCCCCACTTAAGATGAACAATATGAGAATTTGGGGGGTCTTCAATGATCTTCAAAAATATGTCTTTGACGAAAGCGTGATGTGGAAAACTAGAAGGGGGGGTTGAATAGTTTTACCAATTAAAACTTCCTTTTAAACTATTTAGATTGACTTATGTCAATCTATTTGGATGTGTGTGTTGGATGTTGATAAACAAGCATATAAAGGTAAGTAATGAAAAGATAAGAGTAAGAAGCACAAAACCACAACACGAGTATTTATAGTGGTTCGGCTACAAGGAAACCTTCCTTGCACTACTCCACTCCGCGAGTCACCTACTTGATAGTTCGTAATCACTACACCAATCTCCTTATGGCGGAGAAGCCTTCACAATGTCGCCTACCCTTTTTCCGGTGCTAGGCTAACCACCGGGTTCTTTCACTCCAAGGTGAACCACACCTACACAACGTCGCCTACCCTTTATAAGGTACTAGGCTAAGTACCTAGTTCTTTCACTCCAAGGTGAACTACACCTTCACAACGTCGCCTACCCTTTATTAGGTACTAGGCTAAGCACCTAGTTCCATTGCAATGGAGGAACTACTACCACACTACACCAACGACTAATCCCAAAGGAGATCTACTCCTCTACAACATCATCAAGGATATCAATATCCTTGGATCTAATACTAGTCTATCTTGTACATCAAAACACACCATATCAAATGTACATCTAAGGCACCTTTCACTAATGCTTCTTGTCTTTACTTCTAAGCACCTTTCACTAATGCTTCTTGTCTTGACTTCTAAGCACCTACCACAAGTGCTTATGCTATAGACGATAGATACCCTTCACTAATATCTTTGTCTTGACACTTGAGACATCTTTCACTAATGTCCTCAACACTACACTTCTTTGAAGAAATAAAGGAATCATGAACAAGAAGACTTCAGTAGCCTTGATGATGAGGAAGCATGGCAACTCATGGACTTGAGCTTGCTCGACTTCAAAAGTGGTGATCTTGCCTTTAAGAGGAACCTAAAAGATCACACAAAAACATAACTACAAACATAGATCTCTTGGATCTGAGATTAGTGAGTTTTTAACTCAGGGAGAAAGTGTGTTAGAAAGGGGTGAGAAATAATGAAGAAATGGCTCACTATTTATAGAGGAAAAATCCCTCGTTCCCGGATCCCACGGATCCCTACCACAAGGATCCGGCTAGCACAAAGCTAGGGATCCGTGGAGCATCCTCTTGCCCATGGGTATTTTGGTTTTGGGTCATGGTCATGGGTTGAACCATGGATCTTTGGCTAGATACAATGTATCTTTGAGTGCAATGCACTTAGTCACTTGGGTATGGGTTGATCCATGGGTTATGGATATCATCCATGTATGATATAAGCATGATGTCATTCAATGGGTTATGGGTCAAGATCCATGGGTTATGGGATTTGGGTTGTGTTAGGAATTGGATATTCTATTGTGAAGCATCGGTTACCCCAAGCATAATCTAGCTTAAGTTAGCTCGTAGACATATCGTTTATTATGATTAGCTATTAGTCAGTTATTAGCTTAGTTTAGTCTCGTGCAACACCGTGGGGGAAGGACGGGTCTTTACCCATTGTATGCTCGATCCACGACCCGTAGGAGGCGTAGTAGTTTTATAAATAGCCCTCTCCCCACAAGGGAGAGGGTTGAATGTTCACTTGGAATCTAACCTTCCATGAGTTTTCTCTTACTAGAACATCTCCCTCTCTCTCTCTAAAACTTATATACGCCTCTCTTGGTTGTGCTTTTATGTGATTATAAAATCCTATATCTTACAATTGGTATCAAGAGCCATGGTTTGATCACTCATCTTTCATGCTCTTTGTTTTGATGGATTTCATAAAGTTTTTGGGGTATTAAGTGTTTAGGAGAGTTTGAATCATTTAGACAAATTCTTGTGTTAAAGTTTGAATTTTGCTTGTACTTTTGTGTTTAGGATCATCATATGTGTTTATGTTTTGAATTGGAAGGCTTAAATCATTGTGGTTTGGTTGTTTTTGATTGATAAAGTGGTTATTTGTGAACTTTGTACTATGCGAGTTGAGTCTCGGACTTGAGTTTCTTCAAAGCGAGTTGCTTTGTTACTGGATGCGAGTTGATATATGTGACTTGGCTATTTAGCGAGTTAAGCTTTTAAGCGACTCGGTGGTAAAGCGAGTTGTGTCTGTTTGCGACTTGCTATTAAGCGAGTTGATTCTTAAAGCGACTTGTTTCATTAAGCGAGTTGATTGTGTTGCGAGTTGATACTAAAGCGGGTTGGCTATTTAGCGACTTGTTTCATTAAGCGAGTTGATTGTGTTGCGAGTTGATACTAATGCGACTTGGCTATTTAGCGAGTTGATTCCTTAAGCGACTTGTTTCTTTGATCGAGTTGGTTGTTTAGCGAGTTGATAACTAAGCGAGTTGAGTGTTTAACTACTTGTCTATTGAGACTTGTCACTTCTTCGTGATACATTCTTATGGTTGTTCTTTTGGTTTAGTAAAATCCCGTGAAAGAATCAATTTCCCAGTTTAATTAAAGAATAGTAAAATCCCGTAAAGTCCAACATTCATGGCTTACTCCACTGACTCAGTAATCGCTAAAGTGCTCAAACTATATGACTCAGTGGACTGCAGACAAAGTATGTACCATTCAGATTGCTTGACCTTAACTGATTCAACAAATGATGATCTAAACCCATCATACTTTGAGTCCAATCCAAATGAACCTCGTGAAACTACATATTGAATGCGATTGAACCTTATTTCTCGCTTCACTCTCATATATCACAAGTTTTATCCACATCCATGGATCGAACATGCAGTGCCCTTTTCCGTCAGGATTTTCCTTCACTAAAGAAAACATTGTTTAAATACCTTGAACAATTGAAGAATCAGCTCATCAACGGGAAAATAATAAAAAATGATTCCATGGCTGTACTTCAGATGATTCACAAACAATTTTAGCCATTCATCAATGGGGAATATTCAGTAGACTTCGATCAACATGCGACTGGAATTTCTTTCAAGAAACATACCGGAATGGAAATTCATGAGTTCATCAATACATTGATCCAACTTATGGATAATATGGAAAAGTACATTAAGGAAGCTTCCCAAGAGGATGATACTATGAATGAGTGTCAGATGCAATTAAGTGGAAGTTGTGATAAGTTGGGTAATGTGTCAGTTGAAAGGTCGGGTGTTGCTGATTGCAGAAAATCAGAAACAACAATTAATGATGAAATCAGCTCTTCAGTTAATCTTAACACACAAGAAGTGGATGCTGTTATCAGAAAGTTGAATGAATGTCAGATACAATTAATAAATTGTAGTCTTTGAGACCGATGAAGGCATTGGTGATGGATCGATTGACACTTGAATACGAGGCTCGAGAGACAGATAAGCTTGAAAGCGACCGGTGGTTCAAGAACTCTTGTTACTCATGATATGGATGCAAATATCAAACCTACAAATGAACATGTGTCATGTGATGAGGTACCTTATCTATTCAACATAGTGCATCGCTAATGTACCTAAACATTCGATCTTTATGATGAACATGAGTCGATAATGTTGATATGGTTGAGACCGAGTCATATGTTTTAAACTAATGATATGGTTTCAAAAGGGCATTTGATGAACTTTCTTACAAATATTCAATTCTTGAAGAACACTGCATTTCCTTGGAAATTGCACTACAGCAAAAGGAAGAAAATTCTCTTGTTTCAAATGCATGCACTAATCCAGAATTCACAGAATTTCGTGAATTTTTTTGAAATTAATCAGTTAAAAAAACAGATTCTAGACAAAGACTCAACCATATGTAACTTGAAAAAACAAATATCAGACATTCAAATGAATATGAATACGGATATTAATTATGAAGCTTGTGATGCAATTAAGTCTAGGAATGAGGAACTAGCCCTATGTGTTGCTAAGTTGCTAAGAGAAAATGAATCCTTGAAGAAGAACTTTTTGGAGTGTAGGACCAAACAAATTGATAAAATCAACTCCATGACATCTGACATAGATGCCCTCAAAAACCAAATTCAGGATAAGAGTTTCAATATCGTTGCGTTAAAAAATGAGCTTAGGAAAATACGGAAATAGAGTGAATAATAAGTTGAAAAACCATCAACTTTGGAAAAATCAACTGCTCATAATGCCACTAAACGCATACAGTAACTAGGCAGCCCAATGCATTTAAGACGAGAAAGATTTAAAGCATCCAAATCAAGCTCCTGGCGATGAGTGTGTAAATACTAATCATTTTGGGTCAAATCAAGCTGCAAAACACTTAAAATGCTCGAAATGCATCAAAATCCGAAAATATTCCAAAATTGCATTTTATATGTTTGGATGCAAAATGTTTAAAATCGATGAAAATGAGCTAAGTTTGCATAATTAGCGTTTGAGTCCCCAAGTTTCAAAAGTTGTCGAAATAGTCCTGAGCACTTATTTCAAAAGAAAAGTCACCAAAGGTCCTTTTAAAATCACAAGTTGTCATAATTAGTCCTTTGGTGAAAAATGTCAAAAGTTTTGAGAAATTTCAAGTTTGGTCCTTCAAGTTTCAAATATGGCAAAAATAGTCCTTGGAATTTTGAAAATGTCTATTATGGTCCTTGTACTATTGAAACTTGTCACTTTTTGTCCCTTGGAACAACTTTGGAAAATTGGCAGCTTTGGTCCCTTGTTTTTCAGAAATTACACATTGGTCCTTGTTATTAAACAAATACCTTTTTGGACCTTGGCCCTTGTCAAAACCAATTGAGACCCCTGCCATAACACCTTTGGACCCCCTTCATTTGACCCCTCCCTTTTAATATTAAACCTGGTCAAATCCCAAGTCAAACAAACACACCCCGTTTTCCCTCTCTTTTTCTTTCTTCCCCACCAACTCGCCTGCAACACTCATACTCCCATCACTCCAGCTCAATTCCCACTCCCCTTATCCTTCCACCTCACCCAACAAGCCAAAGAGAATTAAATGCTTCTCCTTCCATTCACTCAAACCCCCACTGGCATATATACCATTTTGGCGCCAAAATTGATCCAATGGCCAATATCTTCTCAAGCCATCCAATGGTCCTGATTAAAGGTGGGATTAGCTCAGAGGAGTGAGAGAAGCAATTTGGTGTATAAAAGGAAGCAAGAGAAGAAAGAAGAAGTAGTAGATTTTAGTTTTTAAATTCCATATATGTCGTTTTTAACATAAAAGTTTTAGTTAAGTTTAAAAGTTGTAATCTTTTGTTCCTATGTACTCAATCTAAGTTGTTTTATCATTGTAATGTGTTTTCAATCATCAATTCAAAGTCCTATTATAATTCCAAGTTTTTATGTTCACTGTTGAAAAACTCAGTTTCAAGCTCCTACATTCAAGCTTCACATAGCTTATTTTTAAGTTCAAATAAGCTTATTAAAGCTACTTATAGCTTTTGGTAAGCTTATCAATCAATTTCAAGCAACTTTGATATCTGGTCAATGAAAGTCAAACTGGGCTCATTTGGTAATGGAAATGATGTTGGGTTGATGCAGAGCATGGATTTGGGTTGATATTGAGTTAGGTTATGGTTTAGAATAGGTTAGTGATCCTTGTATTCTTTGGCAAGCCACAGTGGCTAGGACCAAATGTAATTCATTTTCAAGACTCATTGCATAATCTGTATATGTGGTTTAGATTAGTTTTTATCTGTTAATTAAGTTGTTATTAGGTCAGTTAGATTCAGTTTAAGTGTCTGCACAAGCTAGTTCAGTAGTTGGATTAGTTTAAAGTTCAAATCAGTGATTGAAGTGGTGTTTGGGTTTCTGCATAAACTGTGTTTGAGGTTTGTTCAGTGTTTGATACCTGTTGTTTTAGGCTTGTTTAGCTCCTTTGTACTCATTGCAGTTATCAAATAGCAGTTGCTCACACTCAAAGTCAAAATCTCCAAGAACCTGTTCTAGTTTCATGTCTGTTAGAATTTTGTAAGATCAAAAACTTGTTTTGTGTTTAGAATTCATAGAAATAGCTTACATTAGTTTCATTTCATCATAATACATCAAGATCAGTCCACAAATTGGTTTTAAATCTCATAAAAGTCAAAATATCATAACTGCTTCAAAAGTCAAAAACTGAAAAAGTCATTTTCAGCCCAACTGGGATGATTTTTCATTGATTCAATTTTGAGCCAAATCAGGTGAAACTTGGGGTTTAAAAACTTCAACTGGTCTAGTTTCTTAATATCATTTTTGTATATTTTTGTAATTTTTTTACAAGTTCCAAAACAGCTTATCAAAATGGTCACAAATCCCCTGTACACACTCAGTGTATACTGAGTGTGCACAGGTGATTTGCAGAGCTTGTCACAAGCTTATCAGAGCTTATCCATGGCTCATCCTTGGTTTAGAAATAGCTAGCCAGGTCTTCTTTAAGTTCCAACTTCTGTTTTTTTAGTTCCAGCTTATTGGGTAGCTTGTGCTTAAGCTGCAAAGTAGTACCATCAAACTGTTTTAATCACTTGATCTCAAATAATCAAATCATAGCAGTTTGCTATTCATAGGTTTAGGATAGTTGTAATAAGTTTTTTTTAAGTAGTTTTAACATATTATAGCTTTTGTATCAGTTTGGTGCTCAT
The DNA here is from genome assembly GCA_022545495.1 of Chrysanthemum lavandulifolium. Taxonomy (NCBI): domain Eukaryota; kingdom Viridiplantae; phylum Streptophyta; class Magnoliopsida; order Asterales; family Asteraceae; genus Chrysanthemum; species Chrysanthemum lavandulifolium. The sequence continues at coordinate 219,822,151 of CM040244.1, forward strand.
TTGTAGCTTTTGGCTTATTTGGAGTGCTTATTTTTAAGCACTTGTGATTGCAGTTTCATTTTCTCACACACAAGCTCTGTTTTCATATTTTCTTAGATTCAATTATATTATTTTAGACTTTTCTTGAATTTTTGATTTTTCTAGGCAGCTTTGCTATTTTTCTTCATTTTAATCGGTTTTAAGCCTTTTAATTAGCTTTTAAAACAATTAAATCGAAAAGTTTCAAAAAATAAGTTTTCATTTTCCTAGGTTAAGATAAATATAAAAGTCATAAAAATATTTTTCAGATTTTCATAGTTTAATTTGTAATTTTTAGCAATTTAAGTAGTTTCAAATAGTTTTTAATTCATAGAAAATAGAAAAATAATCAGAAAAATATAAAATTAGTTTTGAAAATTCTCTTTAGTTATTTTAGATTTTTCCAAGTCATAATTTCATTTTTCTAGCTTTATTTCATATTTTCTTGTATTTTAGGCTATTATTAAATAAGTAAAAATAGTTTTTAATTAATAATAATTAGATAAATAGTTTTAAAAATAATTTTCTTTTTATAAAAATTTTCTCTTATCATTAGGTTTGTAAAAATGTCATTTTCATATTTTTAGGATTAATATTGTTTAAATTTCACATTTTCTTTTGTACGTCACGTAGTTTTTAATTTAAGTTTTATAAAAGAAAAATAAAAAAAAACATCATTTTGCAAATAGTGATAGCGTTTATTTAATATATTTTATCTTTTTAAATTTTCTTTAATTTGCATTTAAGCCCCTGTAATTTGTATACTTTTTCTTTAGGTATAATCATTCACAATCTTTTCCCGTTCAAATTTACCCGATCACTACACGTTTGATTATTCTCGCACAGCTCGTTGGGACATAACGACCTGGGGAAACACTATACTCTCCTGGACTTCATTGCATTTGGTGTCTGAACTGTTTTAAGTTTCTTACGGTTAGCCATTCACAAGTGGCTAGCTTGTGTGAGATAACTTGACGGTTTAGCACGAATCACCTGCCCCCCAAGTTGAAAACCATATAGCTTTGTCGAAACCAGTCACTTCACTAATTCATTCCAACTTGAGGAATGACAATTCCCAACAGAAGGCTCAGAATTCTAAGATCAGGAATTTAAGGAGTCAAATGACAGACCAATCCACTAAGAAGCAAATTAAATGCAAATGGACCAATGGTCAGAATAGGAATCTAGCCTCATCTAACGTTATTAGCAGCTGCTTTAAGTGGATTCCTACTGGTAGAATCTTTAAGTTTACGGGTACCAAACGGACTTACTCACCTAGAAGTTGTCTTAGGTGGATCCCCATAGGAAAAACATTCAAGAATGTTGAACTTAAAGAGATGTCCAGTAATGATACTCTTAGACCTGTCTGTACTACATCAAAAATTGAGAATATACCTGTCACTAACCCACCTATTTGCAATACTACATGTGCTATTAGTGCAGAATGTCCTCCATCTGTTTCAGGTATATTGCTCAATTCATTCATGAACATCATGACCTGGATTCCATCGGAACTGAAGAATGCTCACTCTGGAATGGTGGCTTGTCAGAATTGACATACCTCGTACTCTGACTCCTGATTCCCTCTTTTCAGGACTCGTACTTATTAAGTCCAAAAAAAAAAAATTAAAAATTAATTTTTTTTAATTATATATACTATTGTCATCGATAACATCTACGGTCCTAGAAATGTCATTCAACAATGTCACGGGTCTTTAGATGAAGTTCGAACAGAGCAGTTATAATCTTTTATTTTATTTGTTTTTACAATCTCATACTCTAGCTATAGTAATCTCATAATACCATATCAATCAATGATTACTCACTATCACGTATCATTGATTGAGGGGGAGAATTGTGCACCTTTAGTTGATTCAGTACATTGCTTAATTAATCATCTGCATTCTTATTTGTGTGCTTTGACTGTTGCATGCTATGTGGTGTTAATTTATGATTCTTGGTATGATAAAAGGTGGTTTGATATGTGATGATATTTTAGTCCAGTCTTTATCTTATGCGAGTTGCTCTTTTATGCGTGTTGCTATGCCATGCGAGTTGCTATGTTTTGTCTGTATGCGAGTTGCTTTGATAAGTAGAGGGACTAAAAGTGTCAACTCGCTATAACTATTTTCCTAAGTATGCGGGTTGAGTGTCATGGTCAAATCAGTTTTCTTTCTTGGTCAAAACACGCATCTCACAAAAACCTCTCTCTCTCTCAACTCTCTTGTAAGCGAGTTATCTATTGGAGATTGTGTGGTAGGTCGTTAATGCTATCTGATCATGTTTATCTTAACACTTTGAAATGATTTGTACTTAAACCAACTTTATCTTAACCCCTCTGCAGATCTTGTCCTCTCGTTCTCATCTTGATCAATTATTCGGACCCTAGGTTTGTATGTTTTTGATGAATTGTTGTTGATTGTAGTCTTAGATGCATTCATTTAATGATATGACATATTTAGTTAAGGTCTGATAGATCCTTTTGATTATGCGTGTTGTGGGTGTCGAATGGGTAGGGTTAGGATATTACTATTGGATTTGAGTGGGTTGATTGGCATTGTCATTTTACTTGACTGTGACCTTGGTTGAATATATATTCGTGTTTTCGAGTGTTTAAGTGGGTTGCTCATGGAGAGTTCTTGTTAGCGAGTTGGATAGAACTTCTTGGATGCGAGTTGACCTGTGGATTTATTAAAGATGTGCTTATATGCGAGTTGTTGTTGATTATTATTGAAAGCGAGTTGCTATATGCGAGTTTCACTGTCATATATGCGTGTTGCCTGTTGCCTATGCAATATGTCCAGATTCAACATATCCTATGCAAGTTGCATATGCGAGTTAACTATGCGTGTTATCTTTTATCATATGCGAGTTGCCATATGCGACTTACTTCATGTTTATAATGCAAGTTAGCATATATATGTTGACCATCCATTGTTTGACCAAAGCGAGTTGATGCATGCGAGTTGCCATATGCGACTTGCTTCATACTTTGTAATGTATGCGAGTTGACTATGATATATATATTGACCATCCATTGTTTGACCAAAGAGAGTTGATGCATGCGAGTTGCCATATGCGACTTGCTTCATACTTTGTAATGTAAGCGAGTTGACTATGATATTGAATGTATGCGAGTTACTCTGTAGCCTAAGTGAGTTGATCTCATATATCTTGTAGTATGCATGTTGATTACCAACTTTTACTTATGTGTAGTGTGTTATGCGAGTTGCTCAAATTGTTGTTCCAAAGCAAGTTGCAGTGTGTAATTTAACATATATCTTTGTCAATATTGCTTTTGGTATTATCTATTTTGATGTCTTCTCCCATTGGTACCCTACACTCATAAGTTTCTGCATATTAATCACATTTATCTGTGTGCTGCATCCTATGTCTCCATGTATGTCATATCCTTCTTTCTGAAACTCAAAATGTTGGGTTATAAAGTGGTCATAATATGTATCAGTGTCTTAACCTAACAATTTTCCTGGATATGGTTGGTGTTGTATGTGTAACCTTCAGATCTCAATGGTCGACATCACATCCTCTCGATGTTCCTACCACCTCTGCACCAATCGTCACTCGACCGATGAAGAATTACTTCCTCGTGCGGAATGGGTGTCAATTGCTAAGAGCAACCGCCGCTAGACGTAGATAGAGGGCAACATAATCCTACGTATCGATGCGTCGTCGACATCTTGAAGGATACCAACTTCTTTAATGCCCTAACCAAGCATTGCACTATCCCATCCATCTATCTGCAGCAATTCTAGAAAATAGTTACTTGGGATAAGATTTCTGCGTCATACACTTGTAAGCTCGAAGACAGATGGTATGACATCTTGGTTGAAACACTCAGGGATGCTCTTCAGATCACACCAAGAAACCCTTCCAACAAATTCATCTCTCCACCCTCCATTCATGATATCTTAAACTTTGTCGAAGAATTGGGATACCCGAAAAGAATAACCAAGATTTCATCACTCATCAATGCAGAAATATATCAACCATGGAGATCAATCGTCACAATCCTCAACCTATGCCTAACGGTAAAACATCGTGATGATGAGTTCGAGCTCCCATTATGCAGATTATGTGGGAATAGTCAAAGGAAAAATATTGACTTCACGAACTTATCCGGGAAGAATTCATCTTGTCTTTGGACACATTTATCTCTCGATGTAATTAACTCGAGAACAAAGTCAAAGGAAGGAAAAGTCTTGGTAAAAGAGTGATTCCCAAAGATCAGATTCTCAAAACTCATTATCCATCATTTGCTACAAAATCACCAGATCAATTCACGTAGCGAGTCTGCCCGGCATGAAGCCAGTGATGAATTCGTTCTTGGCTATCTTAAATATAGTGCCAGAGGATATGACAGGGAGATTTTTGGTATGCCAGTTCCTGAAACTTTGCTTAGTGATAGGATCAAGAATTCTAATTACTTCAAGAGTTATGTAAAGAAAGCCTCCGCCACAACCGCTAACATCCTGAAGTCCACTTCTACACAATCTAAATCTAAACATTCAGGAACCTCATACTCAAGTCTTCCCAAGAAAAAAAAGAGCCCTGATAGCTCTGATCTAATGTCTCTCCTTCACAAAAGCAAAAGAGGAGAAAAGAGATCTTGGTAAGTGGTAATCGATGAGGATCTAAGGTTCCGGGAAGAGAGACGAGTTGATTGGTGAAGACGAAGTCGCACTCCAACAAGGAATTCAAGAAAGCCTTGACAGTCTGAACGAGTCGCAAAGACCACCAGTGGGAGGAGTCACGATAAGAGAGCCTGAGTCAGCACCTCGACAAATCAATCCTGTCTCTCAAGACAAAGGTAAAGGGATTGTTGGAGGAGAAGCAGAACAAGCCGCATACATGCTACTGAATATCTCTTCACCACCTCCCAAAACAACGACCCAGTTTATTCTCAAGAAAAGAGATGTCGTATTATTATCTACACAAGAGCAATCTGGGATGGACACTGATGAGGCAGAAAGATCGTTTGAATCCCCGGTGTTTAGTGATGCACAGGAAGAAAATCAGGAGACTCCTTTTACTACAGTGACCCCAGTGTTTGAATCAAGAAGTGATAATAATGATCTAGTAAAAGACCCACAGGAGAACCTTGAGCTCGAATCAAGTACTCAAGCGCCTTGAAGAAACAAACATGTCTCATCGGATCACTTTCCTCACTTAAAATCTTGATGTCGACCTCACATACGGTGACCAATTCTCGAAAGACGGTCCCGGACATCGAATCGCACAAACAAACAAATGAAAAGGAAGAAGTTCATCCATGTTCTCTCGTCACTATTCAACAAGACTCGTCAATTATTCCTCCGATGTCCGCTCCAATGGTCTCCACCGCCACATCCCTTCAATCACGCCAACTCTCGAACTCGTTATGACTATCGCACTTCCACCTCCCAATCCCGCCAATGATACACCACGAGTTGTCACGATTAGTGATCCTGTCACTCCACCGCCTCACCACTCGTGCCTCACCTACAACTATTAAAACAACCGAGGAACCGCTTGAAGAGGCCATGTTAAGCATTGCAACTATTGAGAAACATTTTCCTATAGTCGTCAACAATCTTGATAGTCGTGTGAAAAAACGGAGAATCTTAATCTCGATGAAGTCGTAACAAAGGCAATAGAAGCGAGATATTAAAGATGCGGTTGAATGGGCAATGAAGGCTCCATTACTTCAACGATTCAAAGTTTTACCAATCTCGACATGAGATCGGTTCTCTCGAAAAAATGTATGAGGCGGAGAGCACTTGCACAAGACTCACAAGAAGTTATACGAGGCACTCAATGAATCTATGAGGAATGATGATTATGAGCAGTTTGTAGTTGATGTTCGTGAAAGGGAGGCAAAGAAGAAAAGAAGATCTGCTTCGATGGACTCAAAAGATATGTCGGGAGGTCCCAGTCACCACCACCACCTCCTACCGGTGGGCTTGGCACATCTGAGTTGAAGGATCCTCGTGAACAACCACTTCTCACAAAGTAAGCCCACCTTCACCACCACCAACCACTCAGAAACAAACTGGTACTTCAGGTGGTCAAAAATCTCAAAAGATATCTACCGCATGGACCACCGTTGATTACCTATCTACACCTATCATCCCCATTATTCCAGAAGAGCAAATAATAAATGAAGAATCCTTTGTTACTCAAGAGTCTGAATCAGAAGATGATGACACATCTACCAAGCACATTCCCAATGTTGCAGTCGAAGAAGATTGGTTGGATGCTTATATTGAGGGAAAAAGAATCAAAACATCTAGAGCTACACCTTCAAAGGATGTTACTCAAAGTTGGCTTACCCAAGATAAACCTCAAACTCCTGAACCTTCATGGAGCAATCCCGAATCTGATTCAACAAACCAAAGAAACAATTGGGCTTCAACTATCATTTCCAACTATGAAGCACCAACAGAAGATTCTCTTCTTCACTTCACAAGGGATATGGGAAGCTTTATAAAGTGGTTTTGTGAGAACAAGGAAATTACATCTATCACCCTAAAGATCTTGAAAGCCCAACAGATGAAATAGTTAAAGTCTTCCACTCGGATGCTAATCGACTTCAATATCAAATGGAGGAATGCTATAGAATCTTTGAATGATCAAGTCGGTGAGCAAATCAATAGGTTTGATGTGAACAACCCTCTTCCTCTAGGCGGTAAACACGGATATATGACCATTCACCGAGTTCTTCTTCAACCATGATCCGGACTATCTATGTGGTCGCACTTCGTAAGAAGACCAAGCATTGTCGATCTCAAAGATGAAAGCGACTACCTACATCGATCAAGGTCTTGAGCAGATGGTTCCGGATCAATGCGGTAGACAATGAGCAACAAGATGACATTGTCGCCTCATATGGCATTTCTCATTGGTGGTTCAAGAAGAAACAATTCTACATCGAAGACATAGTGCTAAAAGAGTCGCAGGGTCGTTTGATCCGATCGCGTATTCTAAGTGTTATCAGAATAGAGATCTTCTCAATCTACGGGTATGATTACCTAAAGAAGATCGTTCTTCGAAGAGCAGACTCGAAAGAGTACACTATAGAAGAAAACGACTTCAAACATCTGATGCCTAATGACTTTGAAGACCTCTATCTTCTGAACCTCCAAGGACACCTTGACCATCTGCCTGCTCGTGAGAAGAAGGCTCTTTCGGCGGCTGTCAATCTCTGGATTAGAGGCTTGGTCATTCGACTAAGAGTTGAGGATCTTCAGTTAGGTATTGAAAGTTACCAGACTCGTGTCAACCTAACAAGACCACAATGGGAAGCCAAAGGACTTGAATATCGTCATGAATATATTGTGATCGACACCCCCAGAGCAGTCATCTTCACTGACTGATACGGAACAAGAATGTTAATGAGATTGTGTGAGTTATACAAATTCGGTGATGGCACACTCAAGATGGTCAAGAAGAATTAAACTCTAGAGTGAAAGAAATCAAAATTGATTTGAAGTCATGAACAAAACGAAATTCGGACCGATGAGGATTTGAAGAGGTGTGAAGATTTCATTGTTGCAATCAAAGACGATTGAAGACTAGAATGATCTATCGCACCTTGAAAGCTTTGTGGGTGGTAGACTTCGTGCGAGACACTATAAGTCGCTTCAAAGAACCGAATGAAGATATCTTCCTAAGTAGTTTATGTTTTGTATTTTGATGTGTAAAAGTGGTGTAATTACTATAAACAACTATAATGTATGTAATAGTGCTAGGTTGTGTATTGTGGTTTCCTTATGTCTAAAAAGGAACTTCGCCTTGTCCACTTCAGATCTTATAAAACCAGACACATTTTTCTCCAACAAATGTTTTGTTTCATACATATTTAAATCACTTGAGATCCAAAATCTCAAAGGATTTGAAATTTTTGATCGGGGGAGAAAATGTGATATTAATATGAAAGATGTTAAAAGATGACCATTTCAAAGTGCATACTGCTCTCTCATATATGCTAAATTATTTTTAAAATCTCAAAGCGTATATTAAGGGGGAGCACTTCAAAATGGAAATAAAACTTTTTTTAAGGTACAAAGATTTATATGTTTCATCATAAAGTACCTTGATTGAGTTTCAATCGGTTTCTGCATGGCGGTATGATCGTAAATGTGCTTCTAAGAACTTTTTCCTCCTCGTGCAAAACAACTTCAAATCTCTAGGCACATATTGAGGGGAGAAACCTTTGAAAAACCACATCCTTTCCCACATAAATATATTTATCAAAGCATGAAAATGCTAATTTTGATCGGAAAGTGATGTAGATATCTTTAGAAAATGAAAATCAAAGAAGTTAATTCTTCCTCCCGCCTCCATGTGCCAAACGATTTCAAATATATGAGGCACATGTTGAGGGGGAGCTCCTTTTCTAAAAATATCAATAACAATTCAGGTACAAAATGCTTTGATAATATATCACAAGTATCTGGATTGATCTTCAAATGATTTTCAATTGGTTCCAATGGCAGATGAACAATACCAAATTGACCGACCAACTTTACTATTATGTATGGTGATATAAGGATGGTAAGGTTAGGTATTTGTTCCCATGATCCGCCAGAACCTGAGGGATCTACCCAGGGACAATCCACTAGTTAGAGTAGAAGTCCTTAGGTATATTGAAAAAAGGAGAAAAATGAGATATGGGAAGAGTGCGGATCGAGACCGAGCTAGTATCGAATAAACCCAACAAGGTTCTAGTTATGAAGTCTCGGTAAGCACTGAAGGGTTGAAGAATGAAAAGAATTGAAGGTAAAAGGGTGAAAAGAAATAGCCTCCAATGATTCAACCGTAGGGCGTAAACCGGTTCAATTCATATGCTACCGATGGTTACCTAGGTAACATCGGTATTAAAGACAAGAAGTCATGGACCCAGTGATGCACTGCACTTCATCTTCCCAAACCACTCAAGCTCCTCTTAAAAGGACTTATTTCATTCTCACGGGGAACCGACATTATCTATCGACTTTCTCTTAGAGACTGTTGATATTGAAGAAGGAGACCCTCTCCCTAGTCTCCGAAATAGGATCCAAATATGCACAAATTGAGTCTAGAGCCATGAGGTCATCAATAAATCTCATTAGGACACTTTCAATGAAGACTCTCTGTTTCACACAATGTGGGAAGAGAGATTATATCTTGAGTCCTACGCAGTATCCTTGTGGTATTTCCAGAACATCCGAGTGTTATGTAAACATATTCACAATGAAGATGGAAAGCCTTCTGGAGCCAATATCAAACAAGCTCCTGGTAGGTGACATGTGAGATCTATTCAATAGATCAACCATGTGACAACCGAATGTAAACAATGGGGCGATTCAATCTTTGAATCAATCACGTTCAGTTATGGATTGACGGACACCTTTCAAAAACCGATCGTTGTGCTTAAAAACTCTTTTACATTGCACATCGATCGTGTACTAATTTCTCGAATAAAAGGTGTTTATGATTGATAATTGATTTTCATTAAAACCTTCGTTGTATTGCAAAAACAATTTCTATTGAGCGATACATGATTGTTTTCAAATCTCTTTAATCAATCGATGAATCTCAATTATTGGTTCACTCACTCGTGTTGTCTTCTTTGAGACATTCCGGTTTGAGAACACTTACAACAGTGTGAAACCCCGTCAAGGAACTTCTTGAATTACACCGATCACAGGCGCAAGACATGTATCGATCAACGGGAACCGTGGGCCGTGTACCTCAATTCAATGAAAGTGTTCATAGACACTTTCGTGCTTTATTGCTAATCTGTTGCATGTAGGTACGCCCGACGCTTGTAGTCGATCGAATGAAGCGGTCGATCCATAGCCGCATGCTCACACTACACATTTATCTCTAAAGAAATCATGATAAGTGCTTCACCGACTGATACTTTACTCCATGCTTCGCTATGTCACGCAAATATCATGAACCAAAGAAAGCACGCTACTCGATGAGAATACATCATGATCCGTAATGTGAGCATACGGTCCAATTGTCACAACATCACATAACACCAACACCACAATGGAAGAGTCAAAGATTTATGTTAGCTGATGATCTCTTCTAATGCTCAAAAGTCATCTAAGTGGATCAGATCTACAACCTCCACGAAATATACATTATAGTTGAACAATGATGAAGTCACCACAGAAGCACAAATGTTTGAAAATTTTGATGAGTTGATGTCTACGGGTTCAAGATTAAATATTAAATAGAATGCTAGGATTCACAGTGTAATTCTTGGGGTGACCTCCCTTAGGTGGAGATTGTTAGGAATTGGATATTCTATTGTGAAGCATCGGTCACCCCAAGCATAATCTAGCTTAAGTTAGCTCGTAGACATATCGTTTATTATGATTAGCTATTAGTCAGTTATTAGCTTAGTTTATTCTAGTGCAACACCGTGGAGGAAGGACGGGTCTTTACCCATTGCATGCCTGATCCACAGCCCGTATGAGGGCATAGTAGTTTATATAAATAGCCCTCTCCCCACAAGGGAGAGGGTTGAATGTTCACTTGGAATCTAACCTTCAATGAGTTTTCTCTTACTAGAACATCTCCCTCTCTCTCTCTCTCTCTAAAACTTTTATATGCCTCTCTTGGTTGTGCTTTTATGTGATTATGAAATCCTATATCTTACAGGTTGTACCCAACTACATTCAATGTATTTGCCTAATAGGTTGTGATACTTAAGTTTCTACCCATTTATATTACCCAATATACTACATACTAGTTATGTGTATATTTTATCCAAATATGTAAACACTAGTTGTTGTACATATGTATTACTAAATCATAAAATCACTTATACTTGTTTTAGTATTTTATGTGAAAATGTGAATATGTTAGAAACTATTAGTTCAAACCATTTACGTATTTTATTTGTTTCGTTAATATGATTTTACGTTTGTTATCGACAAAACATTAGAAGATCGTAAAATATAAATAAAAGTTTTTACGGCTTATTTGTATTAACACGTGATTCCCTAACCTTTCCACTTGAACCTTCAACTTAGGCAAAAAATGACTTCCCGATCACAAATAAAGACTACAGGGTAGGCTAAGGTGTATGGGTGTAACGAAAAAATATGTTGGGTGATCAAAATGAAAGGAATGGCTCAGATGGGTGTATCTAGGGGTATCTTGCACTAAAGTTGAGTGCAACAAAAGGGTTTAACATGGGGGTCGAGAAGTCGTGGTGACTAATCGATAGACACACAAGGATAGGCTTTTTGGGAGATAATCCTATAATATTGTCTTCTTAAAGTGAGTAATCCAAATACAATAAGCTAACTCAACATACCTCGTCTATGGTCTCGAAATGATGTAAAGGCCAAGTTCTAAAGTTTACAAGCTACCGGCACACTCATAATTTGGTGGATTTGGGGTAAATATTTAGAAACGGATAACGCTAATCTCACCATATAATATCAAGGGTTATAATGTGCTCATCTAAGGTCTAATCTAGTTAGGTTAAGAAAAACATGTCAAAATTTTAAAAATGGCATAATTTTTCAAAATAAACTAGAAACACGAGGGCAAAATAAAGTTCAAGAAATAATTCTACTCCCGTCCCTCCACTTAAAATGTACAAAGTTCCTTTTGTACTAAACGTTAAATAAAGGTGAAGAGAAAGTAGAATTAGAGCGACAACTTCCCTGAAATTCGCTCCGAAAAAGAAAGAAGGCCCACGAAAAGAATCGTGCCTTCGCTTAAGCATCCATGAGCAAAATTCATTCCCTAAAATCACACTACCGATAAGCATAATTCTAAAAAAGAAAGAAAAAAATGAAAAGAAACCTAACTCACTTTCGTAGGAATCACGGTTGCATTTAGCGTATGGAACAAGCCTTTTAAACCACTTGGTGTCCCAAGTGGACGAGTGTAGTCTCGTGACGGCTTACAGGGAACATACCTACAAAGTTTATTTAAAAACTAATAGAAGGTTATTGTGTTTAAAAATAAAGAATTAATACAGAGGATAGTTACGTCGTAATTCCTATACGCCGTAATTATTGCAAAACCTGGCAGACGCTACTGGAGTGTAGCTACGGTGTAACCATTGCATGGTATTACGCCTTAATTGGTAATGATTCAGGAGAGGACTGCTGCTAGAGATGTGTTACGACGTACCCATAGTAATGAGTTACGCCGTAACTGTGGACATATCAGGTCCACGTTTAGCCTGCTACAGCAACTTCTCCGATTTCCTACAAAAATGGTTAAAAACATAAAACCCAGCAGAAATGGAAATAAAACAAATAAAATGGATAATTCGGGTTGTCTCCCGAAAGAGCACTTTTCTTTATTTACGAGTCTTTAAGTTAGACTCAAAGCCATGAGGCTTTACGGTGACCTTCGAACTTGGCCAACTTCCTCTGTTTCTTGGCGGCAATCATTCATCCATTCAACAAAAAATCTTTTTCTGACTGTGTTGGCGATGCTACATGTACCAAATTTTCACGAGAGCCACTTGTTGAATGATAGACACGACTTCCCGTAGTCGTCGTCTTCAATTATAGGATTACCATCATTAATGATGGCACTTATGATCGATCTTTCATCATTGGTCAATTTGTCAATAAGATGATATTCATTGTAATCGCGTTTTAGCTGTTTGATCAATCCTGTATTGATGTTCAAGTCTCCAAATCTCACCTTGTACCAATCTTCAAAGGATAAATTCCCAAACTTTATGTCGTGTCTCTCAATCTCATGAGGACACGTCCATTTTTCCACATTCATATCCCCATTACAATACTCATGAAACGGGTTACACGTGGGCCATGCTTTCATTGATCTGTCATGCTCCGTCATTATAGGGATTCAATAATGCTTGATAAGGTCCGGAGCTTCCTTGATGCCCCCAATCGGGTTAATCTTTTCTTGTTCCTGTTCACAACTATCAACATCTTGCCTACAATTATTAGTTTTTAGGTTATAGCATAAAGGCGGGTTAAGAGACGGAACATTGACAACATCAACCTTTTTTGAAAATTTCAATCGGGGATTCAATTGTTCATTCATGCTGAAAGTAATTCGGTTCCCTTCAGTTTCCAAAGAATTTTTTTTTTCAAAAACTTTTATATGCGCTCGACAAGTGGCAAGAAAAGCCTTCCAACAATTAAGTTGTAAGTCTCTCGTTTGCCCATGTCGATAACTACAAAATCAGTAGGAAAAAGGAATTTACCAATTTTTAGAAGAACATTGTCAACAACTCCCCTAGGTACTGCTTTAGAGGAATTAGCCATTTCAATCATCATTGTTGTTTCTTTTAAATTGGTAAGTTTTAATGTATCAAACAATGAAGTAGAAATAAGATTTACCCCAGCCCCCAAATCAGCCAAAGCGGGAACTTTTAAATTAACGACAGTGCATGGCAATAGAAAACTTTCTTTGTGGAAAACTAGAAGGGGGGTTGAATAGTTTTACCAATTAAAACTTCCTTTTAAACTATTTAGATCGACTTATGTCAATCTATTTGGTTGTGTGTGTTGGATGTTGATAAACAAGCATATAAAGATATGTAATGAAAAGATAAGAGTAAGAAGCACAAAACCACAACGTGAGTATTTATAGTGGTTCGGCTACAAGGACACCTTCCTTGCCCTACATCACTCCCCGAGTCACCTACTCGAGAGTTCGTAAATACTACACCAATCTCCTTATGGCAGAGAAGCCTTCACAACGTCGCCTACCCTTTTTCCGGTGCTAGGCTAACCACCGGGTTCTTTCACTCCAAGGTGAACCAAACCTACACAACGTCGCCTACACTTTATAAGGTACTAGGCTAAGTACCTAGTTCTTTCACACCAAGGTGAACTACACCTTCACAACGTCGCCTACCCTTTATTAGGTACTAGGCTAAGCACCTAGTTCCATTGCAATAGAGGAACTACTACCACACTACACCAACGACTAATCTCAAAGGAGATCTACTCCTTTACAACATCATCAAGGACATCAATATCCTTGGATCTAATGCTAGTCTATCTAGTACATCGAAACACACCATATCGAATGTACATCTAAGGCACCTTTCGTTAATGCCTTTGACTAGATCTACAAGACACCTTTCACTAATGTCTTTTGTCTTCACTTCTAAGCACCTTTCACTAATGCTTCAAGTCTTGACTTCTAAGAACCTTTCACTAATGCTTCTTGTCTTGACTTCTAAGCACCTACCACAAGTGCTTATGCTATAGACGATAGATACACTTCACTAATATCTTCGTCTTGACACTTGAGACACCTTTCACTAATGTCTTCAACACTACACTTCTTTGAAGAAATAAAGGAATCATCAACAAAAAGACTTTAGTAGCCTTGATGATGAGGAAGCTTGGCAACTCATGGACTTGAGCTTGCTCGACTTCAAAGGTGGTGATCTTGCCTTTAAGAGGAACCTAAAAGATCACACAAAACAAAACTACAAACGAGATCTCTTGGATCTAAGGTTAGTGAGATTTAACTCGGGGAGAAAGTGTGTTAGAAAGGGTGAGAAATAATGAAGAAATGGCTCACTATTTATAGAGGAAAATCCTATTGTTCCCGGATCCCACGGATCCCTACCACAAGGGATCCGGCTAGCACAAAGCTAGGGATCCGTGGAACGCCTCTCTTGCCCATGGGTATTTTGGTTATGGGTCATGGGTCATGGGTTGAACCATGGATCTTTGGCTAGATACAATGTATCTTTGAGTGCAATGCACTTAGTCACTTGGGTATGGGTTGACCCATGGGTTATGGATATTATCCATGTATGATATAAACATGACGTCATCCAATGGGTTATGGGTCAAGATCCATGGGTTACGGGCTTTGGGTTGTACCCAACTACATTCAATGTATTTGCCCAATGGGTTGTGATACTTAAGTTTCTACCCATTTATAATACCCAATATACTACATACTATTTATGTGTATATTTTACCCAAATATGTAAACACTAGTTGTTGTACATATGTATTACTAAATCATAAAATCACTTATACTTATTTTAGTGTTTTATGTGAAAATGTGAATATGTTAGAAACTATTAGTTCAAACCATTTACGTATTTTATTTGTTTCGTTAACATGATTTTACGTTTGTTATCGACAAAACATTAGAAGATCGTAAAATATAAATAAAGGTTTTTACGGCTTATTTGTATTAACAATCTCCTCCTTTTTGTTGATGACAAAACATAAAATTCGTAAAAGTTTGAATTTGTAGTTTTTACATTCTTCTCCCCCTTTTTGTCGAAACAAAAAGTGTTTGAAGGAAAGCAACACATCGTTTTTAAGAAAAACATGTGAAAGAAATAAAAGTAAAAAGAAATCGAGAGCAAGTAACGGGAAAGAATCTCGTCTTTACTCCCCCTTGACGAGTCCATCCCTATGTAAGGGCGTCAAGAAAGTAATACTAATCTAGTTTGTTTGCAAGTAAGTTTGCAAAAGATTTCGTCTAAGTGACGAATGTACTCCCCCTTGATGATTGCAATATTGCAAGGGGATGTCATGAAATGTAAACCTAGTATTGCAAGTAATTTGCAATGTATTGCTTTGACATAAAGCTCCCCCTAGCTTTAGGATGTCAAAGTCTTCATGTGTAAATTGAATAACTACAAAACAAAGATTAGAAACAAGTATAATTCACAATTTCCTGCAAATGTGGTTCAAGTTAGTAGAAAGAAAACTTTCTGTCTCACGGATCCCACGGTTCCATCCTAGTAGGGATCCGTCTAGGCAATACTGAGGGATCCGTAGTAGTGATTAATTTCAAAGAATGGTGATATAACAAGTAATGTTATCATAAAATGAGATATGAATACAAGGTAATCATATGCTCAGAAAAATAACAAGTAGCATGTAATTCCATTTAATAAAACTAGAGTTATGATATACATGACTCTAAAAACTAAGAAAATAGACAATACATGACTAGGAATTTCTAGACCAACTAACGCTTGATGCTAGGACACCACTAAAATCTTCTAGCTCTAGTTTTGTTTAGGTTTAATCTCGTCGAAACGTTCGAGGAGATAATAGAACATGAAGCGTTGGTCTTCTCGTACTTCATGTATCAAACTTTCAACATGTTGACAATGATAGCAATCTTTGTCATGGCTAGGTAGTGGTGGTGGAGGAAATAAAATAGCTTGATGCGAAGGATCAAGTGAAGCGGCTTGTGGAGCTTCAAACGATGGAGGGATTGGTGGAGGTACATTTGAGAATGACTCAACCAAGAATGATGGTGGTGGTAGAGAAGTGTCAACTTCCATATGATCGGGTGGTTGACTTTGATGATTTCTCATAATACAAATGGGATTATATGATGGAAATGGCAAAAAGGAAGCCGGAGCAAGTGTTGACTCAACACCTTGATTTTGGACCATTATTCCTCCTAATGAGGAGAATGTTGTCGGCGGAAGCGGATGAGACAGCCTAGGAGGCAAATCCTCTAAATTGTAGAGGTGTGGTGATGATAGTGGGAATGTAAATGAAATAGCTCTTGGAACCAATGGTGATGGTTTAGTGGAGATAATATTGTTTGGCCTAGGAGGTATGGTGGTGTTTGGCATTGGTAGTTTTGTGGGTACTATCCTTTTAGGAATTGGTTTAATTGGATGAGGAAGAATCCTATCATTTGTTGGCTTGACCGGAGATGATTCGGTTGAAGAGATTTCGTGTATAACACGAGCCATTTTCATGGGTCGTTCTTTGGTGGATAAGTTACTACTTGGGGTTTTCCTCATGATGAGATGATTTCAAGAAGTTGCAAGAGCTAAAAGTTAGGATGAGAGTGATGACTATGGAGGTTCTAGCAAAGTGGTTTATAAACCAAGAGATTTGGCAAGTGCATTTAAGCCTTAAGCCACTAGGATTCATTGGAATGTGATGATTAACATGCACAAGAGTCAACTTCGTGAGGTTGTCTTGATCTAGGAATTCATTTAAGATGAGATGGAGTGTTTAAGTTAGGAAGATGAGTTGAAATGACTGATTTAGCAAGATTTGACATAAACCGTCATCCGGATCCCACGGTTCCTTCCTCGAGAGGATCCGTCTAGGCTAATCCTAGGGATCCGGCTTTCGTGATTATGAAAGAGTGGAAATGATGTTTCTAAGATCTAAGACCTATATCATCTTGAGTGTTTCAGTCCTCCTAAGTGTTTTAAATGAACGGGTGCTTGTGTACTTGAAGGTAATGAATGATGTAGCTAATGATTGTCATTTATGGAAGGATTTGGAACTTTCAAGAGTACCAATGGATGAGCAAGGATGACACTAAAGATTTAGAGTGTCAATTGAAGCTAAATGATCCTAGAGATCAGGTTGTGTCTAAGGATAGTGTTTTGGAAAGTATCCTAGAAGCTTTTGAGATGGAAAAACTAGATTTTGATCAACTTTGATCAATTTTGAGGTGAGGATGATTTATGATCAATTTTGCCATACTTGAAAGATTTCTAAGACTAGATGTGAGGGATCAAGTAGAAAATGAAGTGTGAGTTTAAGAGAGGAAGAGTAATGGATTAAAAATGAAATGGTAGATTTACAAGTGACTTAGAGTGTGATCTAGGTGAGTTATGTATGAGTAGGAAAGATCAACCTATCTTGATAAGGACTTAATTTTCCTTAAGGCACTATGTTTAGCTTAGTGTGAGGTGTGCTAAGAATATGTTTGAAATATAATGCTTGCAATTGCATTTTCTGTTTGCCGGATCCCACAGTTCCCTAGGTGTAGGGATCCGTCTAGCACAATTTTGGGATCCGCCTATCTCTTTCAAGCAGACCTTTACTAAAGGTATGCAATGATCTTGACAATGCATTATATCTCAAGGTTAGTCTAAAAGGAGTTCTAATACTAAGATATCAAATGTAAGATGTTTTATTTCATGAAAGGAATTGGATTACATTAATAAAGCACAAATACAAGAGAATTGATCCTATTTTGGAATACTACTAGGTTCCTTTGTGTTTTCGCTAGGGGGATCATTATGTGATTGATGAGTGTTGGTGGAATCGAGAATGAAGAAATTCTTCTAGAGAGATATGTTTAGCGGTTCCATCATCTTGTTCACAAGTACGTACAACGTACTTTGAAATTAAGGATGGAAGTGCATAACATTATGATAGAGGCGTGTCAAGAACATTCCATAAAGGATGAGTTTATTCTTGGAGCCTTGAATATTTGCAATTCGCCTTGCGAAGAAGTAGGCGAGATTGTATGGTTGTTGTGTTAGCAAACAGTACAACATGTGAGCACAACAAGCAGGAAGAATTTCTCGATTTCCCCTAAGGCTCCAAACATTTTCACGTAGGATGAGTGCAAGAGGCTTGTACTCTTCTCGGATATCCCTTATAAAGATAATGCTTGGATTGGAGTAATATGGTCGAAGTTTGCATATTATGCGATTTAAATCTTCCGGAGAGGGTATGTGTGAACAATATGGACTATTTCTTCACGAAAGTTGAGAGAGAATCAAGAGACCAATCTTGGTGAAGGCACATTGTCCATGATTAGAATCCGGAGGATGTGAGCAAAATGCCCAAGGGTTAGAGTAAACTTTTGGTTTTGATATAAAACCAAAGAGATGAGAGCGATCCTCGTTACGAACGAGTTTGACTTGATGAAGAATTCCATTATGAACCTTGGACATATCTTCTCGTTGATTTCAAGAAGACATTATAGTCCTATGGCTCGGAAGGAGGTATTGATACCTTCTTCGAACTGTAGAGAGGTGTCTACAATACGTCCTTCGTGGAAGTGACGGTTTTCGAGATTATTGAACCCATGGACATGATTGCCAGGTGTGTTGGGTTCGAGAGAGATGTTTGGAGTATAGACGCTAGTGAGTGAAAAATCAAACACATATTCATGCGTCATATTTGAACCTATAGAAATGATAAGTTAATAAAAAGAGGTGATGTTTATGGTCAACCTATAATTATCTAACGTTTTTATTTGATTTTTATTAACAATGGTTTTTTTTTAAACAAGAAAGACACTTGACTCACTTATGGTTTTGACATTCTAATGGAGTATTACTTTTAGAAGAAAAATGGTTTTTAATTTGCATGAAAAATAGTTCTCCAGTAGGACGGATCCCACGGTTCCTTTTCAAAAAGGGATCCGGCTAGTATAACTTCCGGGATCCGTAGATATGTAGTAACAGAAACAGATTTGATAAAAACATAGGTTTTACATTTTTATACCACGAGAAGTGTTTTATCCTACATTTTCTTTTAGCATGCATACATGACTTCTAATGTATCACGAAGGAATATGAAACATATAAATCACAAGAAAATAAATAATAACAAAGATAACAAGATTATTAGTAATATTGCATTTCAATGCTAAGGATGATACAAAGGATTGGGTATATGATCCCAATGTAGATTAAAAACACAAAGTAAATGTCTCCATATGTGAACTTCAACATAGGGAACACAAGTGCGATGAGTGTTAAGGCGATGAGCACGAGTGCGATGTAAACCATGTTGATGATGGATCTTCTTGGTTTCGGTTGAGATGGAAAGAGGAGGAAGATGAAGTTTTTGAGTAAGAGGAAATTTTTGAAATTGGAAGATTTGAAAAAGTGAGGGTTTGATAGAGTGGTCGACGATGGGAGTATTTATGGGAGCGAGGAATTTTGAAATTGTATTTTGTTTTATTATTGGATTAAAAGAAAACAAAACATAAGTTTTATATACCACGACTTTAGACGAGAAATAAGACACGTATGTAAGAAAAAGGCTTCCTAATGAAGCTTCATGTAAAACATGTAATTTACACAAAAGATAATCATATAAATACCTAAATAGGTATACTTAATTATCAAGCAAAGTAAAAAGAAAATCATACCTCTAGCGCACTTAGGAATGTCTTTACAAATGACACAGCAAATGTCACTTAGACTATTCCTGCTCCTTTGCGTTTAAGATACCTTCTTAAGGAAGGTATTCTTGTTACCAAGCGATTCCTAAATCTTGGTGGGTATGAGCTTTGACTAATCAACATGACAAAGAAGATTAGTGCAATTAAATGAAAAAATAAATAAGAAAAATGTTGTTATCAAATCAACATCCAAACATATAGTTTTAAAAGACATGGTGTTTGTTTTATGAAAACCTTCTTTGTAGTTTTCAATTAACCATGGATCGTATCAAGTTTTAAAGTACAATATACTTCAAGAAACTTGGTAACGAAGCTCGATGCCAATTGTGGAAAACTAGAAGGGGGTTGAATAGTTTTACCAATTAAAACTTCCTTTTAAACTATTTAGATCGACTTATGTCAATCTATTTGGTTGTGTGTGTTGGATGTTGATAAACAAGCATATAAAGATATGTAATGAAAAGATAAGAGTAAGAAGCACAAAACCACAACACGAGTATTTATAGTGGTTCGGCTACAAGGACACCTTCCTTGCCCTACTCCACTCCCCGAGTCACCTACTCGAGAGTTCGTAAACACTACACCAATCTCCTTATGGCGGAGAAGCCTTCACAACGTCGCCTACCCTTTTTCCGGTGCTAGGCTAACCACCGGGTTCTTTCACTCCAAGGTGAACCAAACCTACATAACGTCGCCTACCATTTATAAGGTACTAGGCTAAGTACCTAGTTCTTTCACACCAAGGTGAACTACACCTTCACAACGTCGCCTACCCTTTATTAGGTACTAGGCTAAACACCTAGTTCCATTGCAATGGAGGAACTACTACCACACTACACCAACGACTAATCCCAAAGGAGATCTACTCCTTTACAACATCATCAAGGACATCAATATCCTTGGATCTAATGCTAGTCTATCTAGTACATCGAAACACACCATATCGAATGTACATCTAAGGCACCTTTCGTTAATGCCTTTGACTAGATCTACAAGACACCTTTCACTAATGTCTTGTGTCTTCACTTCTAAGCACCTTTCACTAATGCTTCAAGTCTTGCTTCTAAGCACCTTTCACTAATGCTTCTTGTCTTGACTTCTAAGCACCTACCACAAGTGCTTATGCTATAGACGATAGATACTCTTCACTAATATCTTCATCTTGACACTTGAGACACCTTTCACTAATGTCTTCAACACTACACTTCTTTGAAGAAATAAAGGAATCATCAACAAGAAGACTTTAGTAGCTTTGATGATGAGGAAGCTTGGCAACTCATGGACTTGAGCTTGCTCGACTTCAAAGGTGGTGATCTTGCCTTTAAGAGGAACCTAAAAGATCACACAAAAACAAAACTACAAACATAGATCTCTTGGATCTAAGGTTAGTGAGATTTAACTCAGGGGAGAAAGTGTGTTAGAAAGGGGTGAGAAATAATGAAGAAATGTCTCACTATTTATAGAGGAAAAATCCTACTGTTCCCCGGATCCCACGGATCCCTACCATAAGGGATCCGGCTAGCACAAAGCTAGGGATCCGTGGAACGCTCTTTTTTTCCCATGGGTATTTTGGTTATGGGTCATGGGTCATGAGTTGAACCATGGATCTTTGGCTAGATACAATGTATCTTTGAGTACAATGTACTTAGTCACTTGGGTATGGGTTGACCCATGGGTTATGGATATTATCCATGTATGATATAAGCATGATGTCATGCAATGGGTTATGGGTCAAGATCCATGGGTTATGGGTTTGGGTTGTACCCAACTACATTCAATGTATTTGCCCAATGGGTTGTGATACTTAAGTTTCTACCCATTTATAATACCCAATATACTACATACTAGTTATGTGTATATTTTAGCCAAATATGTAAACACTAGTTGTTGTACATATGTATTACTAAATCATAAAATCACTTATACTTTTTTTAGTATTTTATGTGAAAATGTGAATATGTTAGAAACTATTAGTTCAAACCATTTACGTATTTTATTTGTTTCGTTAACATGATTTTACGTTTGTTATCGACAAAACATTAGAAGATCGTAAAATATAAATAAATATTTTTACGGCTTATTTGTATTAACATTCTTGATAGAGTTCCTTTTCAGGAAGTTGGATTGGCAGGTCCTCGTCGTCTTCATATTTGTCATCTTCTCTTAAGTAGTTAATCTCAGAAAGGTCATTAGTGACAGAAGAGGTGTTGTTCTTCCTTATGTTTATCTTGTGAAACATTGCATCAAATTCCTTTTCCATTTCTTTAATATATGAGTCTATCCCTTTTTGAAGACTCTCAAATTGACCTTTTAATTGTTTAAAGAAAGGTATGACCTCAGTTAAATAACATTCTTTAGTTTGCTCAAAACCCCTTTCCCCTTCAGTGATCCCTGTAGGTGTGATTCTCTTCTTACATGTTTTCTCGAAATCAACGAACAGTTGGTATACAACATATAGGCTAATTAAGGTCTTACTTTTAGTGGGGAGAGTTCTAGGCACTAGATGCATTGGTGTATTTGGAGGATACAAGAGTGTGGGTACTTTCCTAAGAGGAGGATCTTTCAATAAGTTCTTGACTTTTGCTTATCCATGTCTTTCTTCCAAAAACTTGTTCGTGTGTTATGATGTTTGAGGTCTAAACTTATTTAAGGCAATCCAATTTTCCTTATTGTAATCATGGGGTTTAGGTGTTATGTTATACTTGATGCACCAAGGATCATTTGATTTCTTATCAGATTTCACTCTCTTGATTTCTTCCAATTGTATATCCTCCTCAGTGCACTCAACACATGTAGGCATTTGTCTAGGTTTAAGAATTTCATTACCATCATAGATTACCTTTTGAGCAACTTTTGCTTTCTTACCAATCTCAGGATTTGGTTTGTCAACAAGAGGAATACTATGCTTATCGCTTAAGACTCTGTGCTTAGTGATCATGAGAGTAGTCTGAATGGTATTCCCTTGTATGTACAACTTATTTTCAAGTTTGTTTTTCAAAGTTTTTAGGTTGGAAAAATCAGTTAAAAGTTTTGATTCCTTAGCATTAAATTCTTGTTTAAGCACTTTAACATTTTCTTGAAGTTCTTGCGTTTGCTTAACAGTTTTGTTTAGTTTGTCTTTCAAGGAATCTAGCTCTTGTTTTAATATTTCTTCCCTAAAATTACTTTTTCTAATAATTGTGCGATTTGGTCATCCATTTCCGCTCACGGTAGTTAACTCAAACTTAGCACGTTGTTCATAAATGGCAACTTGTTCTTTATAGGCATTAAGTTCGAGAGATAACAGAATCATCGTGGGCACATGCGGTGTATTCATCAAAGACATAGTCATCATTGACTGCAGAAGATGCATCACTTGGTACAATTTCACTTTCACTTTGTATCACATATTGATCATATGGTAAAATATTACTATTATCTACATTATCAATATCTGATTCATAAGTTTCATGAGATTGTACTTCGTTATGTATCTTTTGCTCATCAACTTCATCATATAGTTTTAATACCTCTAAAATGATTGAATCTTTGGATGGACTAGCCTGTTGTGGTGATGAGACCTTTGGAGAGACCACTGGTGAAATGCTAGCCATGAAGATTGTTTGGGCGAGAGGTTCATCATTGACATCGAGTCAAATGCATCACGATCGGCAACTTGAAAGGCATTTTGATGATTGTGACCTATTTCTGAATTGGTCGCTCATCCACATCGGCATCATAGGTTTTGGCATTTCCTCGAAGAAACAACAACTCTTCTTCATCCAAAACCGCTCCATTTGTCCCGAGCTTGTACCAAGTGACATCTTGTCCCGAAATACTACGCATTTTGAGGCGTTTTGGAGATGTTCGGTTCCTCGCAATATGTCCTTCACCACCACAGTTGTAGCACTTGATTGAATTTCCTTTTCCTTGATTTGCATTCCTTCCACGATTTTGATTACCCATATATCTACCACCACCTTGACATTCCCATATTCGGCTCCAACATTACCTTGTCCGGCTCCAACATTCCTTGCTCATTATGTGGAAGGTACGCATTTTGTCTTCCTTGCACATTTTGCACCACTACCTTTCCTTCTCTTATGGTAGCATGATTGTGGAGATTAGAAGCTATTCGAGTTGATTGTTGGAAGGTGGGGTAAAGTTCGAGTTTTGTTTAACCATTAGAGCCACTTGATGAGCAACTTGTTCCAAGAATCATTCGAGGTTGATACCGGATCGGGAATGAGTTTGTGGTTACCGTTACCCATTGGTATGACTTGAGAAGCTTTGGTGGTAATTCCTACATTAGTTTAGAATCTTTGTTGAATCATTTGACGAACTTGCATTACCGAAATTGAATTGAATTTTTCCAAGATCATTCGTTCAAACGAAGCATGTCTCTCATTCTCAAGCAAGTATGCATACAAGCGCTCATAGTTAGTGTTCCTCAAACCTTTTGTTAACTTGGTCAAGTGACAAATTTGTGCCATTCAGGATTCATGTTGTTCACAAACTTTGAATTTAGCTGAATATTTGGCATAGTCATTTTGATATTCCTCATGTCATTCACAAGCTTGTGGAACCTCACGTAATATTCAGTGACACTTTCTCCTGGTTTCATTTTAAAGTGCTCAAAGTCATCATACAGTTGAGATTCTCTGTCTTCTTTGTTGGATCGATGTACTCTAACCAAACTAACTTAAATAGCTTGTTAAGGTTTAACAACCTCTGATAAATCCTAAGTTATTAACAATGAAACACTGAGCAAACTCTATTAAGTATGCAGAATTTACTTAACAAAGCTAAGAAGAATAACTTTAACTTTAAATGATTTTATTAATAACTCTAACTCTGCTTATTATGTAGACTCTTTAACAACTCTAATAATATCGAACTTCTCTAAAACTCTAATAAAATCACATACGTCTAATATCAATCTAGGGGTCCTTTTATAGGCTCAAGGATAACCCTAAACGATTTACAATTCTTATCCTTGTACGTCAAGTAAACAATACATAGAAAGTTCTAGATAAACATAACTTTCTATCTTTAATCTAATACAACCGACTTATAATCTTTGCGGTACTTTGATGATAAGCAAGTGCTTTGACTTCTTGCGATACTTTGAATTCTTGCAAGACTTTATCTTTCTGCGATGCTTTGTTAATCTTGATGCTTTAATCTTCAGTATCCCAACATTCTTTAGTTAATTGAACCGAGAGAAGCATCTTAACATTGTCCCAAACCGCCTTGGCTTCGGTGTTGTGATTGATTAACTTGTAGATGTCTTTGGAAGACCACAAGTACAATGTTTGAAGCCCCGATATCGACATCATATCTCTTTTCTCCTTATCATCGAGCTCATCATACGTCTTTGGCCTGTCCAAACCTAAGATCCTTGTTCCATCTGCAGCAGTTTCAAGTGTGTCTCTTGTAGTCTCAATCGATAAGGTCCTTCATCAATTGATTTGAGAATGTTGACCCCATTTTCCTTTCCCAAACAATACAACCTAATTCGTTGAGCCCATGAGTCATAGTCGGTTCTATCAAGCATGGGTGGGCGAGTATCGATCCATTGCTTGAATGTCCTCCGCTACTGTAAGAGATGATTGTAGGCACGTTGGTAGACATGATTACAGATTTCACGGGATTTTATAACTCTATGATTAAACCGGGAAATAGATTCTTTCACGGGATTTTACTAAATCAAGAGAAATCCGTATCAGAAACAATGATTAACCAAGTCGCTATAAACCTTCAAGACAAGTCGCTAAGTCACCAAGTCGCTAAGTATACAAGTTGCTTTAGTGGACAAGTCGCTAGGCTCACAAGTTGCTAGAGTGACAACTCGCTAGAAGCACAAGTCGCTAGTGATACAAGTCGCTAGACACAGGTCGCTAAAGTAACAACTCGCTAAGTGGGCAAGTCGCTAAAGAACAACTCGCTAGACAGAACAGTATGACAACTACTTTGTACTATATGTCACTTTGTCTCAAAAGACAAGTCGCTAGAGCACAAGTCGCTTCCCACAACAAAGTCAAGTCGCTGAAGATCGTAAAGAAGTGTCGCTACGTTGACAAGTCGCTAGCCGAAATGGTACAACCACTACTTTGTACTATTTGTCGCTTTTTCTCAAAAGACAAGTCGCTAGTGCTCAAGTCGCTACCACAACAATGATAAGTCGCTGAATAATATAGATACAAGTCGCTACTAAGAATACTATTCCGAGACTCAAGTCGCTAACTAGAAAAGTTCAAAAACAACACTTTTCAATCCAAAACTAACCCAACCACACTGATTCAAGCCTTCCAAATCAAAACCCAAGCACTTATAATGATTCTAAACACAAAAGTACACACAAAATCTAAACTTTAACACAAGAAATGATCCAAATGATGCAAATACCACTAAACTTTTTCAAACCCAAAAACAATATAAAACCACTAGAAATCCAAGAACATGTAAGAGAGATGATCAAACCATGGCTCTAGATACCATTTGTAACATATTGGATTTCACAAACACATCAAACCATGATAGAAAGTGGCGTATGACTATATGTTTTAGAGAGAGAAAGGTTAGAGGTTTAGGGAACTTAGTGAGAGAAAGTAAAATTCTATTCTTAGCTCCAACACTCTACCTTGGGAGGTAGAGGGTATTTATAGTATCTTACACAAAACGCCACCTACGGGCTGTGGATCAGGCATACAGTGGGTAAAGACCCGTCCGTCCTCCACGGTGTTACTAAAAAAACTACTTATCACCATAACTTGACTACGACTATGAGCTTTCTAACAAATACATATACTTGAGGTGACCGACACTTTAACTAACGGATTTACTAAATCCTAACAACATCTCTTGCAGTAGTTCTTCCCAGAGCATTACCAATTACGGCATAATCCCGTGCAATGGTTACGCCGTAGCTACACTCCTGTAGCATCTGCCAGGTTTTGCAATAATTACGGCGTCACTCCTTTTAGGAGTTACGACGTAACTATCCTCTGTAATAATTCTTTCTTTTTAAACCCAATGACCTTGCATTAGTTTTTAAATGAACTTTGTGGGTATGTTCCCTGTAAGCCCTCACGAGACTACACTCGTCCACTTGGGACACCAAGTGGTTTAAAAAACTTGTTGCATACGCTAAATGCAACTGTGATTCCTACGAAAGTCAGTTAAATTTCTTTTCATTTTTCTTTTTCTTTTTTAGAATTATGCTTGTTGGTAGTGTGATTTCAGGGAATGAAGTTTGCTTGTGGATGCTTAAGCGAAGGCTCGATTCTTTTCGTGGGCCTTCTTTCTTTTTGGAGCAAATTTCAAGGAAGTTCTCGCTCTAATTCTACTTTTCTCTTCACCTTTATTTAACGTTTAGTACAAAAGGGACTTTGTAAATTTCAAGTGGGGGGACGGGAGTAGAATTATCTCTTGAACTTTATTTTGCCCTTGTTTTTCTAGTTTATTTTGAAAAATTATGCCATTTTTAAAATTTTGACATGTTTTTCTTAACCTAACTAGATTAGACCTTAGCCGAGCACATTATAACCCTTGATATTATATGGTAAGATTAGCCTTATCCGTTTCCAAATATTTACCCCAAATCCACCAAATTATGAGTGTGTCGGTAGCTTGTAAACTTTAGAACTTGGCCTTTATATCATTTCGAGACCATAGACGAGGTATGTTGAGTTAGCTCGATGTATTTGGACTTTTCAGTTTAAGAAGGCAATATTATAGGATTATCTCCCAAAAAGCCTATCCTTGTGTGTCTATCGATTAGTCACCACGACTTCTCGACCCCCATGTTAAACCCTTTTGTTGCACTCAACTTTAGTGCAAGATACCCCTAGATACACCCATCTGAGCCATTCCTTTAATTTTTTTCACCCAACATATTGTTTCATTACACCCTTACACCTTAGCCTTCCCTGTAGTCTTTATTTGTGATTGGGAAGTCATTGTTTGCCTAAGTTCAAGGTTCAAGTGGAAAGGTTCAGGAATCACGCTTTCGTCAACGACATATTCTTAAAGATCATTGAAGACCCCCCAAATTCTCGATTGTTCATCTCAAGTGGGGATGCTATGTTTAGTAGTTATGATTAAAAAAAATGAAGTGATTCGAAATATATATATATATATATATATATATATATATATATATATATATATATATATATATATATATAGATCAAATAAGAAAACTTTAAATGAGAAGGATAAGAAGAAACCACAACCACATTTCGGATGCACCTATTAAAATAGATGCATCTCCCTGAAAATCTCTCCTTATTTAAAATGTGTGGCTAGAAATTCTTCTTATTCTTCTTATTTTAGTTTTTCTTCTTACCGGATCCCTTCCCTATATATATATATATATATATATAAACTAGTGTCAAAACCCGTCCGATGGACGGGTATGACTTGTTGTTTTTATTTTTTTGTTAATTATGTTTATTTAGTTATTGTATATAGGTGTTTCCAGCTGTTATTTTACTAATTTTAGATGATGTTGAGGAATTTGAATTATCTTTGAATGGATTTATGGTTTTGTTGGATGTTTGTTGTGATGAGAATATGTATGTATTGTCGGGTTACAAAGTTCCATTATGGTGTCAAAACTCAAAACGTATACATTAGAATGGTGATGAAAATGGTGATAATTGATAACGATGGGCGGGCATGACTTATGAATGTCGTTGGCATATTTTTTATATAGCGAAAGAAGGGTGGTAAATAACTGTAGGCATATTTTATAGTTTTCCATGATAGGTTTTATGTTTTTTTTTTCATTGACATATGTAACTATATATAAGTGATAAATTTGTTCCAATATTTAGTGTATTTTTTTTACAAACAATAGATATGTGAAATACATTGTAAATATTTAGAGTGTTTGCAATATCTATAGGTGTAATATAATAAGTTAAAGAAGAATATGATAAAAACATACAAAATTTTTTATTGATTACTTTCAAAATGAAAAAAATAAACGGTTGCCAAATATGAGAGAAAAAAGTTTCAAAATGGTACGCAAAAATAAAGTATCAAAGCATGGCCTGCCCGATAGGTGTGCGAGCCTTATGTATATCGTTGAAAAACATAAGTTACCGAAAATAAGTTATAAACATAACAAATTATTTATTGATTGCATTAAGAACGAATCATCAAATGCTTAAGAGATTTCGGAAAATCAATATCAATTATAAACTCATAACTAATACGCTTGGTCTCTAAAGAAAAATATCACTTATCTTGAAAGAAACAGTAAAAGTTTAGTTAACTTAATGATATACATGATTACTAAGTCGTGGCTGGTTCCACTGTAGCGCTTAAACACCCTCCTTGGGATTTCACCTTCAATGGTTCTCTTTGAATCCGACAACATATACATCAAACACCTTGACGATTTGATTCTGCAAACTATAATATCAAGGGATCATTATGATTTATACATTTATGTAATTGAGGAAATTTTTTTACGACTAATGCAACTGGTACCAACTCAAAATAAATATATAAATCATACACACCTATCAAAGAATTGTACGCCTTTTAAAGGAGGCATTTCCACTACCTTAGCATTGTTTAGTCCTTTGCAATCGCTAGCATTTCCTTTGCCAATAAATTAAAATTTCAGTTAATCCAATAGTAAGCTAAACAACTCATTTAGCACAAATGCCCCATTTGGTTCAACGCATTTTGCAAGTTGTTTTCATGCCTTACCTTAACTTTCATTACCTAACAGCCGAATGACTTTCGAGTTCTAATAATTTTTATCAATGACTAATTGAACAATCGATGTACCAAGAAGATGACATATAACTTTCTTGTTTAACTAAAGAATATATAATTATAAGGCACGATAATGACTGAGAATTCAAAGAAATACAAAATGCATCCATCACATTGTGTACTGATTTGAACTAAAATTATCTCAGCTCATTGTCATAAAAGAAAATAGTTCCAAAGCTCAATATGCAAGATAGGCAAATAGGAAAATAAGCAAATGTAAGAAATAAAATTTAGAGTAAACTCCAAAATACATCCCTGTGGTTAGTAAAAGTTAACAGATACATCAAACTCGCACCATACATCCCTCTCGCAAAAGTTTCAACAGATACATCACTCCGTTAGTAAAAGTTAACCTATATACATCCCTCGGTTAAAATAAGGACTAACGGTGCAAATTATTTCTCCGTTATCACCTAACGAGATATAAAATATTTACACCGTTGGTCCTCTGGGTTAACGGTATTTGCACCGTTAGTCATTTTTTATGTTTTCGTCCGTTGTTTTACGTTTTTGTCCGCTTTTTTTACGTTTTCGTCCGTTTTTTTAACGTTTTCGTCAGTTTTTTTTACATTTTCGTCTTTTTTTTACGTTTTCTTCTGTTTTTTACGTTTTCGTCCGTTTTTTACGTAAAAAAACATGCGAAAACATAAAAAGGGCAAAAACGTAAATAAACGGATGAAAACGTAAAAAAAATGGACGAAAACATAAAAAGAAGACGAAAACGTAAAAAATGGACGAAAATGTAAAAAAAGAGACGAAAATGTAAAAAAACGGACGAAAAAAAAAACGGGCGAAAACGTAAAAAAAAAAAAGAAAACGTAAAACAATGGACGAAAACGTAAAAAAAAGGCAAAAACGTAAATAAACAGATGAAAACGTAAAAAAAAAAGACGAAAACGTAAAAAACGAAAGAAAACGTAAAAAAACGGACGAAAACGTAAAAAAAGGACAAAAACGTAAAAAACGGACGAAAACATAAAAAATGACTAACGGTGCAAATACCGTTAACCCAGAGGACTAACAGTGCAAGTATTTTATATCTCGTTAGGAGATAACGGAGAAATAATTTGCACCGTTAGTCCTTATTTTAACCGAGGGATGTATGTAGGTTAACTTTTACTAACGGAGTGACATATCTGTTGAAACTTTTGCGAGTGGGATGTATAGTGCGAAACAGGGTAAACCACAGGGATGTATTTTGGAGTTTACTCTAAAATTTATGTATAAAAAGTTTCAAGCTTATAGATTAAAATTGAAAATAAAAAAACAAATTGCTGAATGAAAAGATAGAAAAGAAACTCATGAAGCATGGTCATAGGAACTGAGAATGCCTTGGTGAGACCAACGGTAGCTTGGTCATTCCAAAATATGCTCAGCATCATCAACAGCCGCAACTAAAAAAAATAAAAAAACTTATTGCTGAATAAAAAGATAGAAAAGAAATTCACAAAGAATGGTCGTAGGAACTCAGAATGCCTTGGTGAGACCAAGGGTAGCTTGGTCATTCCAAATTATGCTCAGCTTCATTAGTAGCTGCAATACTTGTAAAACTCAATAGCTCTCACATACCCTGCTCATACTTATAAAGAATGTGAATATATGATTATTGATTTAAGAAAACTCAAATGTGAATATGATTTATAAAAGCTTATAGCAAAAACAATATGTACATTCAAAGCAAAGAACTTCTTTGTAAACCATGTTGGTAGTTATGAAATCAACTGTTAGATTAAGAAAATAAGATGGTGTTCTATTAACAAACTCAATTTCTATTTAACAGATTTAGGATTATTTCCATCTTTTCGATTCATCCCTGACATAACAGCAGTACTATTCTCAGTAGCTAACATACGAACGCCTCGACCTGTTCTTGAAAGAGATCTACGGGACATATTGGAATGCTGCAAGTGTCTACCAGACAACATTTGGTTATACTACTGCATTCCTTGTTGATCATCTTTTGACAAGGAGCCCGTTCTAGAAATCCCAGATCTCACATCCCTGTTGTACAACATAAACAGGCATTAGTAGACTGCTTAAAAACCCATTAAACTGAAACCGAACCAAGAAAAAGGTTACTGTCCCATATGAATCATTTTCGGTGCTTGAAGTGGTTAACTACTCAACCAAACTAAATATGTCTCGCACATCAATAGAATGTTATAACTATAGAAAGGGACGCGTAACACACAAAAAATCATTCAACTTAAAACAAATCCTAATTAATATTTTCCAAACAAGCTGGATCAGGTTGGACGTGCCTTCAAACCCTTCAAGCTGGATCAGCTATGTCCATTATTTTCTAGAAATATTCACATCGAAATAATTATGTGTTACTAACTTATTTTTGAGTAGGAAACAATGTTAACAACAATATAAATATTTAAATAAACGATACTTTAGAAAAGATTTTAGGCACGTTTCGACCTGCTTCGGGTCATCCCACTTTTAAATAATGTTATTTTTTCATTAAACCTAAACAACTCTAGAAGCTGCAAAACTACGCCAAGCCTTCCAATGGGAATTAGAACAGAACCACCAGCTTTCACGGAATCTAATGAACGCAAACATATGAAGTTCGGTTTCTAATTATTCGAACTCTCTTCAAAATTCAAAGAACGAACGACTATTCGGTTCCATCGTATATGTATTGTCACTGCAAGATATCAATTCAAAATTAAGATCACTGTTGTACTTCAAAGACACTAAATAAATAGGAGGAGGGGGATGAAGTACAACATACAAAATAAAATCTATGACGTAACTGACTTAACGGTATCTTTGTAAACTGAAATCAGAAACCTCTTTAGTACTGGTGTCGTGGGGTCGATATTAATGAGCAGAGGCTAGAACTCGAGCACTTTCTGGTCAGCTACTTGAGCCCTCTGATGGGGATGCACGTAGCCCAAAGGGAAGCCTCTACTCTGGTACAAACTTGAGTAGGACTTGAGCTCCATGGTTCAACCTACCACCTTGTTCCAAAGTGGCAGTTGATCTTCCGTCGTGTGTTCAATTGGCAGTTAATGAGTCTAGCCAATAGTGCCACATCTAGTAACGGGTGAAGTACCTTTGAAGTGATGCTTGACATTGATATGTTGATAAAATTTGCACCCGCCTCAGTAGCCACAACTTTTGAAAGTATGGTTTTACCGATATCAGGGGGTCTAATGAGCAATATTCCTTTACAAGGCTACAAAACAAAATTTCATTTTGTCGAGTTAGATAAACTGAGAAATAAATAAATTACAGATATGAGAATAATATAAATAGTTGTGGTGTTACCTTCGTTAGCTGTCCTTTGCAAAACAATTCAGGCCTCTGAAGTGGTAACATAACCAACTCCTTCAAAGTATCCTTCACAGATTCCAGAGCTCCAATATCCTCAAAAGTAACACCAAGCTCGCGGGAGGAATAACTTCACCGAAGTCGCTTCTCAAATTGTTTTCGAGAACCACGTCCTGATGTATCACGAGACATTTGAATTAGAACTTTATTGAAAGTATTTTACATTAATGCCTTATCAAAAGATGTATGAATAAGCTTCTTCACCTTCAGTGTCTTCTTCGAACACTTATTCTCGTTTTGAGTACCTTGCAGTATGTTGATCCCATACTCGAGACTAAAATCCACAACATGAAACATATATTAAGTGCATAAATCTTATTTATTATGTATTTATTTATTGTTGAAACATAAATCAAGTGCCAGTACCTTTCATTAGAAAGCACATGTTTAGCATCCTTTACAAAAGCTTTAGAACTCTGCATAATGTGATGACTCAAAGCCCATCCTATAACTATCTCCACACCTTTAAATCATAAAATAAAGTAGACATTAGTTGAAAGCTATACAAAGTCGAGGGAACTACGGTAACATACAGACAGAAAAAAGATGCACTCACTCTCATTTGTCAATGTTTGATGTTTTACGCACAGCGCGTCAAGGTTAGAGCAATCAAGACCGTCTCGGTTAAGAACCTGAAATCATGAAATCAGAACCAAGCAGAAAATGATTCATTAGAAGTAGCAATTTGACCATTTATTTGTAATGAATCAATCCGGTTTAAGTGGCATCACAAATAATAAACACGGGTAACAAATCGTAATAAAAATAGATTTCATAAGTAGATGCATCCTCTTGAATAATTTGGTCCAAGGTTAGTAATGTAACAATATGGTTTTTATATTCATATTTAACACCATAATGATTTATCAAAATATTATTCATGCGGGAGAAAAGCTCCACCCAGCCCGATCCACTGACCCATAAAAAAAAGTAGCCAAGTTGACCCAAATCGATTTTTGCTCATTTACCCAAACCATCTGACCTGCCCATTCTTTAACCTCTACATTGTGTCATGCATTTTGCAAGCAAACTCATATATCTGATGTAAACTCGAATCTTCCAAGTAGATACAAATTTTCTTAAAAAGTGATGGTCTGAATAAAAAAAAAAACTTTTATGAAGAGATACTCACTGCACGGATGCTGACAATATTTGACTGT
Source organism: Chrysanthemum lavandulifolium (assembly GCA_022545495.1). Taxonomy (NCBI): domain Eukaryota; kingdom Viridiplantae; phylum Streptophyta; class Magnoliopsida; order Asterales; family Asteraceae; genus Chrysanthemum; species Chrysanthemum lavandulifolium. The sequence goes on from CM040244.1 coordinate 219,856,347, forward strand.
GATTTCAATGTTTCTATATCACGATCCAGATGTTGCTTCCATTCTGTAAGCAGCACCTCATCCTACCATGATTATAAAAAGATTAAATGATGAATTGAGGTCCATAAACATGTTTGTACAACAAAAAAATAAAATAAAACAACTTTTACTTACCTGAGGGATCTGTATAGTCACTTTGTTTGGGAAAAGACGAGTGAGCTGCTTCATCATTTTGGGGGTCTCTTTGCTTTTATCATGCAGTCTACCGAAACTACTATCCTGTATAATATTTTAGCACTACTTTGTTAAAATCAGATGGCATTATTCCGTATACAAAGATCCATTAAATTTATTTATGTAGCATAAAAGCATATATAACCAGATGAAAAAAAATCTATTTCATACCGGGAAAGCCAAGTCAAGTAGTGTCGTATGAATGCTCCCAAAGTTCGTGAACAATAACCCTCCCGAATGAGACTGCAAATTTTTTGCAATTTAGAGGATTGAATATTATGAGACGTAGTAATATAATTAAATGTGTGTATATATACATCAGGAATTTAGAATGGCCATTGCTTACTTTTTCCTTGCGGCTGTCCATCTGAGTGTGTGAAGCAATGACAATGACATTCCCAGGTAGGCTCTCGAGCTTACTTTTAAAGGAACCATAGGCCTCTGTATTTCCCGGCATAGATTTCTCTATATCTTTCACAAACAAAAGCAAAGAACCGTTCTTGCTTTCTTTAACAGCAACCTACATACACAAATAGGATTTTCCAATTTATAACGCAGACACCAATGTTTTTATGATTCCAGACCTCAAATTACTTCCATTTTAATACAAAAGTAGCCAAAGAAAGCAAATGTAAATTTTAGATAAACAGCTCATCTCACCCCAAAAAGTTCATTAATGGCAAGCTTCTCGATGTCATCGGCACTCGAAGAATCAAGGCGAAATGTATCAGCTGCATATAATCCAAAATTACATCAATCTACATCTCAATAATAATAAACAGTGAGAAAAAGACATTCGACAAAAACCATAGTTACATGTTCAGTAATTACCAGAATAGAAAAACCCATGATCTTCCTCACAAAGTCATCCAAGATCATTGCCTTCTTGAACTGACCTATCGAATCTAACACCAATCTTGGAAGATCCATTCTCTTCAAATGGAAGTAAAACTTAGCCCTTGTAACCATATGGGGGGCCCCTAACAAACGCAAACAAATCTGAAGTACATATCATCTGATATATATAAACATCACATATAAACTTCTCCGAATAGTAGAGCTTAGAAAATCAAATATATGAAAGGGCAGTATCATTTTAAGAAGTTGAGTACCTTAATGGAGCCTGCAGAGGAGAAAACCCAAACAAGGAACCCACAAACTTAACTCCATCACTTGCATAAATAGACAGTTCTCAACCCACCGAGTCCATAGACATAAAAGGAGGCCATTTTGTACTTATTTACATATAAATGGATTGATTTGTGTAATGCATTATCTTTGATCAGATCAAAATTTTGAAAATAAAAAAAAGTGTAATAAAAGTTTACGGAGTATTACAACTTGCTAAATCATTATTATTCAAAGATTAATGTTCATTTTGTCTTAATCTTAATCATATGTACGCATTGATTTTCGGAAAAGTAAAATAAAAATATTTGCGGGTCAACCAACACATGTCAAGCTGTACAAAGAAGCCCTGATTTCACCCATTACCCAACACGCACGTCTACCTACCTCTAGTTAACAATATCTAGTGCCAAATGCTATGCAAACAAAGTAGCAAAATCAGGAAAAGGTTAAAATATAGATTTACAAACTTTGAGCTTGAAAGTAGAAAATACCTTTCTTAAAGGTGTAGGTTTTTGATGTGGCATTAGATGCCTCCTGTTTTGGCTGATGAGCATGAGAGCATGTGGTAGATCCACCAACTATATCAGCCTCGACACTTGATGTTGGTTTCCTAGAGTGCACAACCCCCGACTGTGGAGCACGTTTAGCAAAGAGACTTGCTCTTTCGGGCCTAGTGCTCTCCTTTATTGTAGTGTGATCAAATTCCTTAGCAGCTGATCCCTGGTATGCTATAGGGAATAATAAAAATTAGTGGCTCGTATATGATTACAAAAATCAAATTATCTTAATAACAATCTAGCTTGTGCAATAGAAAGTTTCAGGAGTCTGTGCATTAATATACACTTTCAACAAATTTCGACCCGTTCCTCGTAACGTAATGTTTTAATTAGCCCGTTTGAGATATACAATAACCCACATCGACACCTTTATGAGTAAACGGATGAAAACTGCCACCTTTAGTTATTTTCAAATAAAACGTGAACGAGTTTGGTAGAAATGAAGACTTACACAAGGTAACATAAGAGATTCAACTACAAGCAATGAGCACCAAAATGTTTTTCTAGAGCCTTTGTCAATGTTTCCGGTATATTTCGAGCTGTGTCATGATCCAATGTTAGAAACTAAAAATAAAAATAAAATTAAAAGAGTTACGTAAGCATGTTGAAGGGCATACCTGCTGGACCAGATAAGAGTATCCTGGGACACAAAGTAGGCAGATCCGATGCATACTTCACAAACTAATTATGTTTCAGATGTATATAGGAGGATGTAATCAGTACATTCTTTGTGGTTTCACTGAATTAGGAAAAATAGCAAGGTAAGTCAAATTGTTAACGGAATATATAGTGATACAGAGAAACACAAGAAAAAAGGACTTCAGACAAAACTTTGTCGGTATTTCATTTATTGGGAATTCAATCAAGTCTCCAAAACCCATTTGTCTTATAACCTTCTTTCTTTCGACACTTAAGCCACGCGTTGCCTCAAAAAGTGGCTTAACTGTTGCCCTTCCCTTCAGTATTGTATACACCTTTCGTTTCTTTTTGGCATCTTTATCAATCTCTTCGTTTACATCATCATCCATTTCACCAATTTTTCTCTTTCCTTTTAATTTTTCTCTTTCACGATTCTCTTCTTTAACATCTTTTTTTGCAGCAGTTTCTTTTTCAGATTTTTCTGTTTTTTCAGCAGTTTCTTTTTCAGCTTGTTCTATTTTTGCAGAATCTTCTTTTTCAGCTTCTTTTGTATCCTGTAGTAAAAATAAAATAATAAAATAAAAATGTTAGCATTTATCACTTGTGATATTTTAGCATTTATCACTTGTGATATCCCATTCACAGAACTATCTCAAATCATTATCACATTTCATAGTAATTAATTTATTAATAATACTTTATTTTACAATTAACTAACCTGTTTAGTAGCTTTTTCTGATGCTTCTTTTTCTCGCTCAGGCTTTAATTTTGTTGCTTCTTCCTTCATCATCTTCTTTTTCTTTTTTTCCTCCAATCTTATTTCATGTTCTTCTATTAGTGGATGCAAACTTCTAAAACGTTTTTTCTTACATCCTAATCTTGGTAACTGTTTTCTTCTTTTTGGTTTCCGTTCATCTGTTTTGTATGCATTTTTATCATATAATATATCATAAATAATAGCCAATCCAGTTATTGAAAAGGAAAAAAGTTATGTAATATACCTTGGTCGACAATGTCATAGTCATTGAATCTACAAATTAACCAAATTTGGCCAGACGTTGTTAACAACCAAACTACCTGTAAAAATAATAGAAAGCTAAAATTCATCGTGACTAATTGATAACATCAAATAGTCCTGAATATTAAGTGTCAATTTCCCCCAATAATGCTTGTAATTTATATCATTTATATGGACTTACGCTTGTTTTCCATTGTTTTCCACTTTCAGGTAAATTACGAGCATTGGAGCTAAAGAGACACGGAACTGGAGAAATATCAAAAGATTTGTCACAGTATGCTACTTTGAAGAAGTTACGGTGTAACTCATCTCTCACATTACGCTGTAACTAAAGCGTGACTCAGAAAACCAACTCATCAGAAGGTTACGGCGCAACTCTTCCCAAAGGTTATGACGTAACTATATTAGGTCAAATGAGGTTCCACGCCGCTGATAACTACGCCGTAACTATTTCATCAACTACGATGTAACCAAGTTTATTGAAGACTACGGCGTAACCACTAATAAGGTTACGCTGTAACTAGCAGATCTAGTGCAAAATACGATGTAATTGAAGGTTACGGCGTAACTCTTGTTATAATTACGCCGTAACCCAGATCTGGCCTATAAATACCCCACGAATTCCAGATTTCTAATCATCCCATTCCACACACAACAACGAGAACGTGGGAAAAAGCTAAAGGCGGTCTAGAGGAGCATACTGAGTCGTCTCAAGGAGAAATCACTCCCCACGATAAGCATTAGCATTTTATCTTTTCTTTACTTTCGATTCATGTATTTCGTACCATTAAATATTGAATTGATTTGTATGGTTAATATGAGCGGCTAAGCACCTCTTGGTGCTGGCCTAGTTATGATTCCTTAATTGTTTTGTTTGCGTTTATATTACTTCCGCATAATTATTTCTAAGTGTATGCATGCATAGTTTATTGGTAGCTACCCTTGGTTCGGTAGTTTTGAATGGAGGTACAGGCTAATTTCCTAGGAGATATGACCAACTGACCCTAGGTGAGCGGACTGATACGGGAAGGGTAAGATATAACCAACTGACGACCCTTTCTACTTGTGCGATTTGACCAACTGATCACCTACCGTTTGGATGAACTTATGAATTAGGGGGTGAGTGTTTAAGTTGCTAATGCCCGGGCACTCACTATTATAAATCTAGCATGTAGCGGTACTTAATGACTTGGCTTAGGGACCGGGAACAACAGGACTTATGAGGGGCACCGACTTCTCCTGTGGTGGCATCTTTCTTCGATAGGTTAGGCGAATTGACCAAATGTCATCCTCTCGACTTTGACCCCACCAAGTAATTGGAAGTAAGTAGACGTAGACATTACTAGCTAGGAGGAATAACTAGGTTAGCACCACTATCCTCTATTGATTTATCCTTTGCCTTTATTTGTTATTTTCTTCTTTAATAGTTAATTAATTAATCTGTGACACCTAGACTTAGTAATAATCCAACACACATAGCTCTTGGGATGACCTCGGCTTTACCGAATACTACACTACACGCTGACGGGTACATTTGCCTTCATCGCACTAGGGTAGACCATATGTATAACGAGACTTTATAAATATTAAAACACAGTCAATAAAACCCGCATCAATTTTTTACGCCATTCACGGGAGTTATATTAGGATTAATATTAAGTCTTTCATTTCGTTTTAAACTTTTCTATTATTCTCACGATCATATTTTGAGTTTTCAGGTACCATGGAAGTTGTTAACATCGATGACCTCACTCTTGAGGAATACTTGGCGTTGACAAGAGCGGAACAAGGGACGGGTCTCGTAAGACCGGCAATTGAGCGGATGTCCGTTTCGAAATCAAAGACCAATTTATGAGGGAGCTTCGTGCTAACCCTTTTTCAGGAAACAGGGACGAAGATGCATACGAGCACGTTGAAAATGTCCTATACATCGCAAGCCTTTTCAACATTCCGGGCGTGTCTCATGATGCTCTTATGCTAAGGGTATTCCTAATGACTCTTCTGGAGCGCGGAAGATGGATCGAAGATTTCACGGGCAATTAATACTTGGGCTCTACTTAAGAAGCACTTTATTCAGAGATATTGTCCGCCATCGAAGATTTCTAACCAACTTTTGGAGATCCATAATTTCAAGCAAGAAGGCGATGAAACGTTGTATCAAGCCTGGGATATAAAGCCAACGTACTGAAGAAAGTCAAAGTACTGAAGAAAGTCAAAGTGCTGCTTAATGAAAGTCAAAGTACTGCTCGCGTCAAAGTACTGCAAAGCAAAAGGACTGCTATATCATTTATGGAAAGCTTTGTAATTCTAGAATATTCTTAGATTAGAATTAGTATTACTTGTCGTACAAGGATTGTAATTGTAAACCGACTAGGGTACTCCTTATGCCTATAAAAGGACCCCTAAATTGGCATTAGAGATACGCAACATTAGAGAATATTAGAGATACGACTTACATGCAAGTACGATATTAGAGTTGTTAGGGTTGTTAGTGAATCTGTGTATCAAGCAGGTTCAAAGTTTTAATATAATCGTTGAAGTTTAAAGTTATTCTTCTTAGCTTTATTAAAGTAGTTTCCGCATACTTAATAGAGTAATATCAGTGTTTCATTGTTAGTAATTTAGGATTTATCCAAGGTTGCTAAACCCTACAAGCTACATAGTTAGTTTGGTCAGAGTATATCGATCCAACAAGTGGTATCAGAGCATAATCTTATGATGATGATCAAAGAAGAGCTTATGAAGCAGCAAATAAAAAGGGTAAGTCTACAGATTACTCTTACAGTACTTTAGATCACAGTACTTTGGATCAAAGTATCACTGCGCCAATTGTGATGCCGATGATTTGAATGATCCTAACATGCCTGGGTTAGAAGACACTGATGATGAAATAGATGATGAAGGTATTTTCTCAAATTCCAATGAAGGAGCTGATTTCACAAATTTGAGTGTTGATCTTGAAGTTCCAGAGACTCCTGCATTAAGAGTTCATAAAGATCATCCTGCTGGTCAAATCATTGGACCTTCTATTTCTAGATTGCTCACAAGAACCAAAGCTAAAGGTTTCTCTAAGCCACATAATGCTTTACTTAGCTTTGTTTATACACAAAACAGGTTGAATCATAAGGATCAACAAACATGCTTGTTTACTTGCTTTATCTCTCAAGAAGAACCCAAGAATGTAGCTCAAGGTTTAGCCAAAAAGAGTTGGGTTGAAGCCATGCAAGAAGAACTTCTTCAATTCAAACTTCAAGACGTTTGGGTACTATATGATTTACCAGATGGAAAGAAAGTCATTGGTACACGATGGGTTTTCAGAGTTAAGAGAGATGAAAGCGGGAATGTCATCAAGAACAAAGCAAGATTGGTTGCACAAGGATATCGACAAGAAGAAGGAGTGGACTATGATGAAGTGTTTGCTCCTGTGGCAAGGATTGAAGCCATAAGATTATTCCTTTCTTTTGCTTCCTATATGGGCTTTCCTGTTTATCAAATGGATGTCAAGAGTGCCTTTCTTTATGGCAAAATTACAGAGGAAGTATATGTAAAACAACCTCTTGGTTTTGAGGATCCTGCACATCCAAGCAAAGTCTACAAAGTTATTAAGGCTCTTTATGGCCTTCATCAAGCCCCTAGAGCTTGGTATGAAAGACTCTCCACTTTCTTATTACAACATGGTTACAGGAGAGGAGCAATTGATAAGACTCTGTTTATCAAGAAAGAAAAAAAGGACATAATGCTTGTTCAAGTATATGTAGATGATATTATCTTTGGAGCTACAAAAAAATCAATGGTGAAAGAATTTGAACGGCTCATGCAACAAGAATTTCAAATGAGTTCCATGGGTGCATTAACTTTCTTTTTAGGGCTTCAAGTTAAACAATCAAGTACTGGAATCTTTATTAGTCAAGATAAGTATGTCACTGACATTCTTAAGAAGTTTCACTTCAATGCTATCAAGCCAATCACCACACCTATCACAGCTATCAACTCATTAGGAAAGGATGAAGATGGACAAGTTGTGGATGTCAAGCTTTACAGATCAATGATTGGTTGTCTTATGTACTTAACTGCATCTAGACCTGATATCATGTTTGCTGTCTGTTTATGTGCAAGATATCAAGTCTCACCCAAGGTCTCTCATGAATGCAATCAAGAGGATTTTTAGTTATCTAAAACAACAACCTAAGTTAGGGTTGTGGTATCCAAAGGATTCCCCTTTTCACTTGGAAGCTTTTTCAGATAGTGATTATGCAGGTGATAATTATGATAGAAGATCAACAACTGGAGGATGTCAATATCTTGGAAGAAGATTAGTTTCATGGCAATGTAAGAAACAAACCATTGCAGCAACATCATCCACTGAAGAAGAATATGTTGCTGCTGCAAGTTGTTGTGGACAAGTACTGTGGATGCATAATCAACTCTTGGATTATGGATTTAATTTTAAGAATACTCCTATCTACATTGACATTGAGAGTACAATTTGCGTTGTGAAGAATCCTGTTTATCATTCCAAGACCAAGCATATTCAGATCAGGCATCACTTTATTCGAGATTGTTATGAGCATAGGCTCATTAATGTTGTCAAGGTCCACACAGATGATAATGTAGCTGATTTACTCACAAAGGGCTTTGATGTTTCAAGATTCAATCATTTGGTGGTGAGTATTGGTATGATTAATTATTAAGCTACAATTAAGGGGAGGACTTATTAGTTAGTTAGTTAGCCTCATGCATTGTTTAAGGGGAGGCAATACAATGCTTTTTGATGTTTTTGCCATAGTAAAGAAAAGGATGGAAAGTATTGCTTTGAGTTTATCTGAAAGTACTGCTCTGAAAAGTACTCCTTTGGAAGTACTGCTTACGTGGAAAGCACTGCAGTCTTGTCAACATACTGTTCCAACGGTCAAAAGATGGGGTAAAATTCAAACAACGGTAACTTTATTAATTGGGCTGTGATTTTTTAAATCTTACCTATAAAGAACTACCCTCCGATTTTCCCTCTCACCTTTATTCTTGTCCATCCACCTCTCACTTCTCTCATCATATTCACCTTTGTCGTCTCATCAATTCTTATATCAAACAAGCAATGGCTAATCGAAACACTGTTAGTAAGCACAACATGGTTGCTAACTTAGACAAGACACCATCCAATGTCGCTTTTCATGACATAATTGATTTCCTAACTGGATCATCAATCAATTATGCTCTTTTGGTCGAACCTGACTTCATTGAACCCTGGCTTCAATAATTTTGGGCAACTGCTAGATCTCATATGCAACATGATGAATCTTTTATTCAGGCTAAGGTTGCTGGGAAGATAGTTAGAGTTACTGAAGCCACCATTAGGGAAGATTTATTGTTTAATGATGCAGAAGGGGCTATTCGTTTTGACAAACAAGTGCTTTGGGATACATTACGAGATATAGGTTATGAAGGGTCTCTCACTGAAACAACTTTTAATAAGCCCTTATTTAGCCCACAATGGAAGTATTTAGTTCATGTTTTGCTTCATTGCTTAAGTCCCAAGAGTACTTCATGGGAACAATTCGGATCCAATATAGCCTTTGCCTTAGTGGGATTAGCTACCAATCAACCCTTTAACTTTTCAAGAATGATTCTAGATGGTATGCTATCTCACATCTCCAATGGTTCACCATTTTAATGTACCCACGATTTGTTCAATTATTTTTGAACAAACAGCTTAAGGATGTACCTAAACCTTCGAGCTTGCTACCTGCTGTTGTACTTCCATCTAAGGTATTTACTTTCATGGCTAGAAAGAGTGACAAGTTTTGTGGGAGGGATACACCATTAACTGCTCACATGATGGATGTAACACCCCCAAAAATGACTCAGCGGAAGCATACGTGTATTGGGGTGCTACTAAATTGGTATCACAACATAAGCATAGAACAATTGGTTTTTCATAAATAAACTTTTATTCATTATTAAAAACAATGTTTACATTATTAAGTAGTGCGGAAAATGGCCCATTATAAACGAGCGGTCCCAATACATAAATCAGAGTCATCTATGACCATGCCATGCCCTTGCCTTGTGCCTCCAAAGATAAGCTATCACTTCAAAACCTGAAGATACGTGCTAAAAGGGGTCAGCTTACGCTGGTGAGTTCATAGGTTTATTCAAAAAGGAACTTCAGTACACTGTTTCAAATTTGATTTTTGTTGATCATTATGTCTTGCATAATGTCATAAAGTTTATGATTTCAATTCATAAGGGATTTCATAAAAGAGATTTCATTAGTGGACCATGAGTAGGGTATATATACATTACAACGAATATAATGTCATATATTGGATCTATTATGCTAGCATTAAGTTCATGCAACCGAAACTACGATAGTTCTTGTATGCACAGAGAAGTCATACAAATACGGAGCCCATGGCGAGTGTTTATCCCAATACACTCGGTCCCGACATGCTATATGTTTCGCCTTGACCCAAGCGAGGTCAACCGAACAGAGGAGTCACCCTCAATAGATCTATTTATAACATTCACGCTTCCCAGCAGGAATTGACGGTTCATGAAGAGGGCAATTTGGGATCTAAGGACTTAGGCTAAGTTGCGTAATATTCTAGGTCAAACATTTTGGTATGCTCTATAAAACATCTATGTATGATGAAAACTTTAAACATGTTAAAGCATAGTATGCATGGAATGCACAAGTAAAATGATTTAAGTAAAATGAGCATGTATCTTCCCCCAAAACAAGTATAAAACAGTTAAAAGTAGGGGCTATGAAACTCACCTTGGCAATGTGCAATATGAAGTCTAAAGGAATTAAATCAAGGAGTGATAGTGCACGGCTCCGACACGCAACCTAATTAATACGGCAATTTAGTCTTTATGTTTAAGACTCGATAAAGTTTAACTAACTATATAGATTTTAAATGTTGTTGTTGTTGTTGTTGTTGTTTGTGTGGCATTGTTTTATTTTAAAACAATTTTACAAAGATTAAGATGGATCTCGGCTTATGAGGGATGACATGGAAGGGAGTCTTGAAGAAGGGATTACAACCTTGGTTAATGGTGACCAAATGACAAAATACTTGGAACAGTACAAGCAGAAAGATAACAAGGAGGAACAAGACTTCGGTTTGATGATAACCGGATGACGATGTACGGAAAGTATTTATATATGGCTTTAGACATTAATGAATTACGTAATTATTATTTTAAAGGCACATACTTAACGTACGTACTAGTACAAATATCTCTATGTATCACCTTTATTGGATAATATAATAGTATTTCAGAAATTTAAGTAATGGTCTTACTTAATACCTTTGTGTTTAGAAAAATTTGATGTGCAAGTTATGAATAGATCTCCTCACTCATGGTTATTATATAAAAATATAATAAGTTATATTGAATATAACAAGTTAATTATATTTTAGCGAAAGTTGAGCATGACTCAAATAAACTGGTAAGTTTATATATATATCTTGGCAAAAATAGGGTATGACTTGACTAGATGTCAAAGTTTTATATAGAAAAGGTAACTCATTTCAGTTTGTTCAATTTAGTTTTATAATCGTAGGAAGGTTTATTAAATTTAAATGATCAATTTATGAAATGTCAATTAACGATGTCGAAAGCTATGTTATATATATAATAGTTCGATTTAAACCTACAGTAAAAATATCAAGCTCTACCAATATATCTCAAAAGTTGTATATGTTCCCAACTAATGAATATATCACAATATAAGTTTTTCAGTAATATATTTTGTTTAAAATTAGTTTATTGAAAAAAAAGAATAGGTACAACCCGTGGGTAATCCTTCTATTTAATCGGCTCAAAATTGTATAGTTGATGTCAATTGAGTTTTATATCCGGTTCTCATCAAGTGTATATATATATATATATATATATATTCAAGTTTATGTATAGTTTACGAGTTGAGATAAATACTAGTTTTAATAAATCTCATTTTAAATTGTTAACTCGTGTTATTTATATTGACGTGAGTATGTCGATTAGCTTATAGAAAGGTCGCGTTGAGTTTGAATGTGGCGAGTCGAGGTGGAACAGAAATGAACATTTGCTTGAGACAATGAAACACACTTGCTACTGGCCTACTGCTGTTGCAAACAAATGCCCTAGTGGGCTCGACGTGGACCAAATGGACCCTCATGTCAACTGGGCATCGGCCCATCAACAGGCTGGTTGGGACTTAGTGTAGGAACAAACCGAATGCACCAAATTGGGAAAACAGAAAGGAGCAGAAAGACTTGGTATTTGCATTTTGACATAAAAAAAAATATGAGAGTACATAATTTATGAAGCTAGTGCATTACATTGGACATAGAATGGCGACAATGTACAAGGACTTTGGTTTCTCGAGATTCATGATACCAAGGTCTTTTACTCAACCTTGAGTTGATGACCTTCGCGGGTATCAAAAGGGCAAGAGGGGCTCGAATGTAAGTCACACACTCGTGGGTCGAAGACTTACGCTAAGAGCTATGGGACTACATCAAGTATTACAAGTTAACTAAGATGTCACGAGCCATTTGTGAGACTCTCACATGGCGTGCGTTAGTCTTAGGCAAAAATAACAAACACCCTTTGAGTCTAGAGGCTGATTTTGAGTTGATCATAACAAGCAACACAAGCACCCCTCGGGTGGAGTTTTAGTCTTAGCAGAGACTGACCACTTGGTTGAGCCAAGCTTATAATTGTATGTACTCTAACAATAGGTCGAAGTCACCAACTAAACCGATCATCGCTATATGTTGAGAAAATATCAAGTGGTCGAACACCCCTATAGCCGAGTAGGCTCGAAATCTAAGCCGAGACCAAAAGAAACTATCAATGAACTAATGGTCACGATAAGCCGAAACCAAATGGTTTAAAGTCAAGGATCTAGAGACTAAGACAAGCCAAGACCACCTTGGCCTAAGGTATGTCTAGCAACTACCGAAATAAACCGAAGGTATAATGGCCCGAGTAAGATGGAAAGATTTAGCCGAGGATACTAAATAGGCGAAACACAAGTTTTTAAGTTTTAATTCCCGTTTCTTTTATCACACGGATTCAACAACAACAACAAATTCGACACACCATTTTAACTAATCATATCACTACTAACTCTTTAATCAAATTCAATTTTTGCCGATATTTAACAATATGACTTCAAATCCATTACCAACATAAAAGTTTATTTATAATTCAAATTTTACAACTGAAATTACAATTTAACAAGAAAAACAATTGAATATCCTTACATTGGATTTTCGTGGGTTGAACTAGATGAACACTGAAAACCTACGAGCTCAATTGGAGGAGACTAGGATGACTTAGAACAATTAACTTCTTGGAATAGCTTCCTTATGCCCTCAACTACAAAACCCCTTTATCAATTTTGAAAACCCCTTTGTTTTGAGAAACCCTCATTATTAAGAACCCTAATTATTTTTGTGTCGTGATGAGTGGATGAACCTGCTTCAGGAGTTGACGCTATATATAGATGTATATTAAGGAAGCCTTGTGTCCTCTTTCTCTTCTTGATTGCAGCGTGGCACTCTACTTGGATTCCATCTCCATTCACACCGCTAGTGTCCCCTTAGGTAGATTATGTGGTCAAGATTTGTGGTGATGGATTATGGTGATCAAGAGGAAGGGAGCGGGAACCTTTTGGTTTCGGTTTTGGATAGAAGCGAAAAAGGAAACAATGAAGAAGAAAGAGATATAAGGGGTGGGACGGTGTAATTTGTTTTGTTTTATTATAATTCTTGTATTGATCAGACCGTGTTTTGTCGAATTCTCGAGTAAACGTACCTTGCCGGTACCCGAAGAATATAGAAATTATATTTTGGAAACGATTTTATAAGTGTAATAATATGACATTATTATTACGTTGAAATTTGATTATAATTGTTTGCCGTTATTAATTTGGTGTCGATCACATGCGGTGTCAGTGGCTTCCTAAATTCACGAGATAACCTTTTGTTTTCTTTCAGAATTATTAGTGATTGATAAAATGTATTTTCTCTTATCTCAAGATTTATTTTTAGTTTTGTTTACTCTTTACTTGTAGTGTGTGTAAATAACCGATGGATTAAGCTTATGTATGCTTAAATTTTAACTTGGAAAATAATAAATTTCACATTTATTATCTGAGATACTTTAATGAGCAAGTATTGTAAGTGCGGTGTCTTATTTCTAAAGGAACGAAATGACCTCTCGTTTTTATATTTTAGATATTGGCATTTTGTCGGAAAATAATTGATTTGAATTCTCTGACGCGATAAATATTATTAAAATAATCCGAAATTTTACGGGTTGTTATAATGGAGGTAGCACTAGCTGTTAGAGATGAAGCTGCTTCCAGTGAAGATCATGAACCTTCAGTTTCAAGGGAAGGTACTGCTTCTCAACGTACTGCTTCACAGGAAAGTACGGCATCTCACCATACTGCATTTTTGCAAGATACTGTGCATGTTGTTTCAGAACCAGAGGTCAAGCCACCATCATCTCCCAATGATTATACTTCCACAGATGGGTCTCAAACATCTGGAGGCGATGAGGGAGTTATGGCTTCTGAGGGTCAGGTTCTGGATAATTATGCTTTGACAAGGGAGCTTTTGAGATTGAAGAAAGATTATGAAGCACAAGCTGCACAACTTTTGAAGCTGAACAACAAGCTTAGAAGCTTGAAGAAATTTGTCTGGCCATTAGTTAAACATCATAGATTGTGGGTCAAATCTCAGAAGAAGAAAGGAAAGAAATTTAAGAAAGTTTCTAAGGACAAGAAGTTTCACAAGCATTCTTCATTCCAATTGGGGAGGAATTTGGACCAAGAAAATTTGAATGAAAATGCTGAACTTTATAAAGATGCTGAACCTCAAAGTACTGAGCCTCAAGGTACTGATGCTCAAGTTAATATTCAAAGTACTGAGCCTACTAACCCTCAAGGTACTGGTGTTACTGGTGATCAAGGTGTTGATGTTCAAAGTGCTGATGATCAAGGTACTGCTCTTCAAGGAACTTATAGGCAATAGCTCATTACACCAAGGACCTTAAATTTTAAAGAAGAAGTTGGTCCTTCAACAGTCTTACATTAAGAAGAAGCTGGTCCTTCTAGTCTAATTCAGCAAAAGGAGCATACTACTAGTGATGATGAGACCATTGCTCAGATTATGCTGAATATGTCAAGACCAAAAGGTGTTAGTATCCCTGGAGTTGAAGAACAACCTCAAGTCTTGCAATCATATTCTCAACCTACTTTAGATCCTAAAGATAAAGGAAAAGGTAAACTGGTAGAAACAAAGAAAAAGAAGAAGCTTACTATGGCAGAATTAAGAGCTATTGAGGTAGCTAAGAATGAGGAAGCTGCTAGAAAGCTACAGGCTGAGTTAGATGCTAAAATACCACAGAAAAAGCATGTTCTACCAAGAAGACCAAGTATTGCTAAAGAAAGGAATGCTATGATGGCTTATCTGAAGGGTAGAGGATATACTGGTTTACATAAGTTGAAGTATATAGAGATGAAAGATTTGTATGATGCTGTTAGAGAAGCTTATCAAAAGGAAGTGGCTGGTATTATTCCTTTTGATGATGAAAAACAAAATGAGGATGCAAGAAAAAGAAGTTTATAGAGAAAGAGAACAACTGATGATGAACAGTTATCAAAGAAGATACAATTGAGAACATATACAGTTGATGAGCTGAGGAATTATCTAAGGGTTGTTGACTTTGAGCATCCTAAGTCTAAAGAAGTTGCAGTAAAGAAGTCTAAGATGTCTACATTTGAAGTTTTAGAGTCAAAGGAAGGAGACTATCTTATGTTCCATAGAGAAGATGAAAGCTTTAGAGTATTTAATCTATTGTGGGATATACTGCATATGATAGATAGAGAAGATCTGTTTCACCTGTATCAACTAGTGCAAGAATATTTTGAGCACATTCCATCAACTGGAGTTGGCTTAGTCTTGCTGGGAGATCTTATAACTATCTGAGAGACAGAAGAAACAAGCACTGATGAAATCTGGAACAACCAAGAAGTTTGGAAGATTACTAGCTGGAGATTCTTTGAAGAATCAAGAGTGCATGTTTTGGAGTTAGAAGATGGGACCATGATTCACATGCTAGCAGAATGAAGATATCCACTTACAAGAGATCTTATGATCAGAATGTTAGATCATGGTATGGAAGTCGAAGAGGAGAATGAAACAGCCCTTATGGTCATTGAATTGTTTATCAAATGGACAACTATGGCTGATGATTATGCATAAATACTGGTATGGTTCTTAATTATATAAATTTTTGAAAAATCAGTACTTTATTCAAAGTACTGTTGGACAAACAGTACTTTATCAAAAGTACTGCTTGCAGCTTAAAACCAGTAAGAGTCTTTTAATGAAAATAAATAAGCAATTTTTTGTTAAGTGCAAAATATTTTGAAATACAAGTTAACAACAACAAATGATTTTTGAGATGGTTTCACTTGGTAAAAGTGCTTTGCACTAACATAACAAAAGATTGTCAGTCCACCATGTCTAACAAAAGGACTGGCTAATCCTTGAGCAAACGGCTCTGGTAAAGATATCTCAAAACCGTTGATGGTTGACAACTTGCCAATAAGTTGTATGGTTTTCAACTCACCATATCTGAAATAGTGAAGAGTTGGCTAGCCTACAAGAAAAATGGCTTGTGGTAAAGGCTGTGGAAAAACCATTTGTATGGTAATTAGTTCACCATGGTAGTAAGAACTAACTAGTCCAAAAGGGTACGGCTTTTGGTAAAGACTTAACAAATCCGTTGATAGCTGATGATTTTCTAAAAATCATATGGTTATAAATGTACCATGGTTTTACACATCTAAACATTGGCTACTCCAGAGTTAATGGCTTTGGTAAAGAGACATCGAAAATCCATTAAATTTTCAATGATTCACCTCTCACAGGAGTTTACACACCTAGAAGTGATGAGAATAGTCTGAAACTTTATGATCTGATGTACAATTTGCCATATGTTACTGAGAAGCTGAAAAGATGAAGGTTGTTGAAAAGGATTGCTTATGAAGACTACTTTGATGATAATAATACAAGCACAGAGAGTACAAGACAAATCTGAAGATAAAGCCACAATCTTTCCTTGAAGACAAAGATGTTAAAGTTAAAGATACAAAGGAACTTGAAATAAAGCAAGTAGAATTCAAGTTAGGGGAGGATTGTTGGGATATAAAGCCAAAGTACTGAAGAAAGTCAAAGTCATCAAGAAAGTCAAAGCATCGCTTAATGAAAGTCAAAGCATCGCTCGTGTCAAATCTTCGCAAAGCTAAAGGACTGCTATATCGTTTATGGAAAGCTTTGTAATTCTAGAATATTCTTAGATTAGAATTAGTATTACTTTTCGTACAAGGATTGTAATTATAAATCGACTAGGGTACTCCTTATGCCTATAAAAGGACCCCTAGATTGGCATTAGAGATACGCAACATTAGAGAATATTAGAGATACGACTTACATGCAAGTACGATATTAGAGTTGTTAGGGTTGTTAGTGAATCTGTGTATCAAGCAGGTTCAAAGTTTTAATATAATTGTTGAAGTTTAAAGGTATTCTTCTTAGCTTTATTAAAGTAGTTTCCGCAAGCCCTACAAGCTTGCTAAACCCTACAATCAGTGTTTCATTGTTAGTAATCTAGGATTTATCCAAGGTTGCTAAACCCTACAAGCTACATAGTTAGTTTGGTCAGAGTATATCGATCCAACAATCAAGCCTGGGATAGATACAACGATCTCCTTTACAAGTTTCCTACACATGATCTGAACAACCAACAAAAGGTCAACATCTTTTACAAAGGAATCAACGTAACTACAAGGCAGATGCTGAACTATCAAGGACCTATCCCGAACATGACTCCTACTCTTGCAATTGAAGCCATTCAAAAAATGGCTGATCATTGTCAAGAATGGCATGATGGAGGAAGTAAAAGAAACCATGGTGGAAATTTTGACGGAATTGCAGCAATCGCTAGTAAAATTGAAAATCTTAGTCGAGATATGTTGAAGGTAAGAGAAACCGTTCATGCCATCCAAGTGGGTTGTGAAAGCTGTGGAGGAGGACACCTCACGAAGAATTGTCCTCATGTCGACGAAGAAAATATAATTGAAGAAGCCAAGTATGGAGAAAATCGACCGTTTTACGGAGATAATCGAAATAGTAATGGGTATCGTGGAAATTACAACCGTGGGCCTTATGGAGAAAGAAAGCCCCGTCTTGAAGAAGCAATTAACAAATTCCTGGAAAGTTCAGCCCGAAGACAAAAGGAGCAAGATGATTGGTTAACGGAATTCCAGGAAAACACTGACATAAGCCTTTCTAATCACGACACAACCCTAAAAAACCTTGAATCTATGGTGGAGAAGCTCAGTGAGAAAGTAAAAATGAATAACAATAGACCAGAAGGATCAAAACCAGCTATGGAATGTAAAGTAATTTTTTACGATAATGACTCAAAGAGGGAAATTCTCGCGAAGATGCGATTAATGGTGAAAATTCCGTCGACAGATCTGAGTTACGCCGTAACTTGTCTAATGAGTTACGGCGTAACTACGTCTTTGACAGCGATCAAGGGGTTATGACTGATATTGATAAGGATGACTGAAGCGAGTTACGCCGTAACCATACATCACAGTTACGACGTAACTAGGATACTTGGGCAGATAGCTTTCTCGAAGTTGACGAATCAGGAACACATGTAATTAACGGAAGGTCCCACGACATTAATCTATGCCCTCTGTCCCTATCTAAAAAGAAATATCACTGGTGCAAGGCGATACCCGTAACTAAGGGGGACTCGTATGATCTATGGGCTTCATTCGACCCTAGAAACGAAACTTACGACGGGTGAGCCGATAAGGATAGGATTAAGAATAATAAATTTATGTGGGCTGCATATAATGATGAAGAAATATTAGAAAATCTCTCCTTCAAGGAAGAAGAGGAGGCGCCTATCACTCATTGGTTCACTCCAATAATCATAACTGATGATGAAGCCGCACGAGCATGGCCTACGTGCGACCCCTTCCGCGAGCATTGCAACGGCGGGGATAATGAAAAAGAGGAAGAGTGGACGTGCCCTCACGAGCTTGAGAGAGAAAATATCAAGTTCGGTGATTTGACATTTGATGATTGGTACGCAATACAATTCGGGAATGCTAAGATTAACTCGAATCTTCTTAAAAAACTTAAGATTGACTACAAGGAGCATAATCAGAAAAAGGAAGTGGCTAATAACGACATCTACGGCATGGATGATCATTAAAGCGAAACTAACAACAAGAAATTACATAGTCACTGGTGCGAAAAAATAAAATCTCCGGGGGAAATTTTCTGGGCGTCATGCAACCCTTATGACGATATTTGTAATGGGGGAAGCAGCTCAAAGAGAATGGGAAAAGACGAATTCTTTTGGTCCTCAACCAACGATGAGGAAAGAACAAGTTTGCCTTGGTTAGACAACCAAGGATTCGATAGTTGGGTGAAGATTAAGTATGGACGTGCTGATACGTTAACCAAAGAAAAGATTTGGAAGGAGTACATGGGTAGTGAAAATTCAAACAACGAAAGTCTTAACAACACGAGTGAAATAACGGTTGATGATGGCAAGGAGTTGGTAAGAAGTTAAAGGGAAGAATGCAAGCGTGTGCTTGTGGAGGATCTGCTCGATGAAAAATGGTTTAAAGGTACCAACTCTGATGACGATGACATTGAGGGGATTTTAGATTACCTAGAGTTGCAAGGTAATGAGGAATTTACTGACCCCAACGATGAAGCTTATGAGCAAAAGAGGTGCAAACTCCTTGAGATTCCCTATAAAAGGCCACCACCAATTATTGTCGAAAAATATGAGTTTACTCGCTATCACTTGGGACCAGAGGAAAAATTCTGCAAAATTCGGAAGATTGAAACTAAAGAATATCTCCGTACTGCCACAAATGTTGGTTGGGTCAGGCGTAACTTGATGAAAGACGTGAAGGAAGTCGGGCAAGCCCAAAGGCCCCCATAGAGCCCCGCGGCTCTGAGTCTAACTTAAAGACTTGTAAATAAAGAAAAGTGATCTTTCGGGAGATAACCCGAATTACCCTTTTCTTTTGTTTTGTTTCCATTTCTGTAGGGTTTTGTGTTTTCTAACCATTTTTGCAGAAACGAGGAAGTAATTATTCTTTGCAGTTCTTGATCGACGAGTTACGGCATAACCATCTATGTGGTTAGGCCGTAACCAACTTTTGCGCGAGAATTCCTACCACATTATAAATTACGGTAATACCATCTTTGTGGTTACGCCAGTAACTACTCGCTTTTTGACTTATTCGAGTTTTGCGATTCTGGCGAACTCTCCCAAAAGAGTTACGACGTAACCTTCCTCTGCTTTAACTCTTTCATTTTAAAACGAATAACTTTGTATTAGTATTTTAAATGAACTTTGTGGGTGTGTTCCCGTAAACCCTCACGAGACTTCACTCGTCCACTTGGGATACCAAGTGGTTTAAAAACTTGTTGCATATGCTAAATGCAACCGTGATTCCGCGAAGTGAGTTAGGTTTGTTTTTCATTTTTATTTTTTCTTTTAGAATTATGCTTGTCGGTAGTGTGATTTCAGGGATTGAAGTTTTTTCATGACACTTATACGAAGGCACGTCTCTTTTTCGTGGGCCTTCTTTCTTTATGGAGCAAATTTCAGGGAAGTTTTTGCTCTAATTCTACTTTTGTCTTCACCTTTATTTAATGCTTAGTAAAAAAGGGACTTTTTACAATTCAAGTGGGGGGACGGGAGTAGAATTATCGCTTGAACATTACTTTTCCCTCGTTTTTCTAGTTTATTTTGAAAAATTATGCCATTTTTAAAATTTTGACATGTTTTTCTTAACCTAACTAGATTAGACCTTAGCCGAGCACATACAACCCTTGATATTATATGGTGAGATTAGCCTTATCCGTTTCCAATATTTTACCTCAAATCCACTAAATTATGAGTGTGCCGGTAGCTTGTAAACTTTAGAACTTGGCCTTTGCATCATTTCGAGACCATAGACGAGGTATGTTGAGTTAGCTGGATGTATTTGGACTTTTCAGTTTTAGAAGACAATATTATAGGATTATCACCCAAATAGCCTACCATTGTATGTCTTTCAATTAGTCACCTCGACTTCTCGACCCCCATGTGAAACCCTTTTGTTGCACGCACCTTTAGTGTAAGATACCCCTAGATACACCCATCTGAGCCATTCCTTTCACTTTGTTCACCCATTATATTGTTTCGATACACCTATACACCTTAGCCTACCCTGTAGTCTTTATTTGTGATTGGGAAGTCATCATTTGCCTAAGTTCAAGGTTCAAGTGGAAAGGTTCGAAAATCACGCTTTCATCGACAACATTCCTGAAGATCATTGAAGACCCCCCGAATTCCCATTGTTCATCTCAAGTGGGGGGATATTATGTTTATGATTAAAAATAAAATAAAAAATAATAAATAAAATAAAAATATAGTTGTTATGTTATTGTAAAGTGCGATGTTATAAGCACTATGTTATGAGCTTTATAGATTTAGTATCGAGGAGGCCACCTCGGTCATATTTGAAGATTGGAGTGGGTAATTATGCCAACAGTTGGAGATAAGGTAGTGTGCCCATCACGACGTCCTCTAATGACACATCTACCTAGTATTTCATGATCTGGTGTCTTGACTTCAAAACTTGAACTTTGGGCGGACGGTAAGTGGTGATGACTTGGTTATAGATTTAGACCTACCTGCTTGTTTTTTTTATTTTACACCATTTATATATCCCATGTCTTATCCTACCCTTTAGTCATGAAGCGTGTCTAGGTGATGCAGCGAGCAATCTTTGGTGTCTTGGCCATGGATTTGGTCATGTATCATTGATTTTGTCCACTTCGCCGTGACATGTTAGTAATGACGAGTCACCCCTTAACCTTTGTCGTGTCTACCCATATTGCATTCGAGAATTGTTTAGCCCTTAACTATAGTGGTGGAGATTTGTGTAACCGCCAAGCTTATGATAGAATACATGCTATGACTGTGCGAATGAGTGATCACCCCGAAATTGACACTTAGAATAGTTGAGAGATTTGAGTGTTTCATTCCCATTTCGTGAGGTGTTCGGCTTTGTTTTATTCTAGCATAAGGGATTTGTAAACTTATATTTTCCGGGTTTTGGGAGATATCTTTTGGAATCTTTCTAATAAGGTCTACTTGAGGGCAAGTAGAGTTCAAGTGGGGGATATTTGATAACATCAAATAGTCACGAATATTAAGTGTCAATTTCCCGATAATGCTTGTAATTTATATCATTTATATGGATTTACGCTTGTTTTCCATTGTTTTCCACTTTCAGGTAAATTACGAGCATTGGAACTAAAGAGACGTGGAACTTGAGTAATATCAAAAGATTTATCACAGTATGCTACTTTAAAGAAGTTACGGCGTAACTCATCTCTCACATTACGCCGTAACTAAAGCGTGACTCATAAAACCAACTCATTAGAAGGTTACGGCGTAAGTCTTCCCATAGGCTATGACGTAACTATATTAGGTCAAATGAGGTTCCACGCCGCTGATAACTACTCCGTAACTATTTCATCAACTACGGCGTAACCAAGTTTATTGAAGACTACGGCGTAACCACTAATAAGGTTACGCCGTAACTAGCAGATCTAGTGCAAAATACGATGGAATTGAAGGTTACGGCGTAACTCTTGTTATGGTTACGTCGTAACCCAGATCTGGCCTATAAATACCCCATGAATTCTAGCATTTCTAATCATCCCATTCCACACACAACAACCAGAGAATGTGGTAAAAAGCTAAAGGTAGGTCTAGAGGAGCATACGGAGCTGTCTCCAAAGGAGAAATCACTCCCCTACGATAAGCATTAGCATTTTATCTTTTCTTTACTTTCGATTCATGTATTTCGTACCTTTGAATATTGAATTGATTTGTATGGTTAATATGAGCGGCTAAGCACCTCTTGGTGCTGGCCTAGTTATGATTCCTTAATTGTTTTGTTTGCGTTTATATTACTTCCGCATAATAATTTCTAAGTGTATGCATGCATAGTTTATTGGTAGCTACCCTTGGTTCGGTAGTTTTTAATGGCGGTAGAGGCCAATTGCCTAGGAGATATGACCAACTGACCCTAGGTGAGCGGACTAAGACGGGAAGGGTAAGATATGACCAACTGACGACCCTTTCTACTTGTGCGATTTGACCAACTGATCACCTACCGTTTGGATGAACTTATGAATTAGGGGGTGAGTGTTTAAGTTGCTAATGCCCGGCACTCACTATTATAAATCTAGCATGTAGCGGTACTTAATGACTTGGCTTAGGGACCGGGAACAACGGGACTTATGACGGGCACCGACTTCTCCTGTGGTGGCATCTTTGCCGATAGGTTAGGGCGAATTGACCAAATGCTGTCCTCTCGACTTTGACGCCACCTGAAGTAATTGGAAGTAAGTAGACGTAGACATTACTAGCTAGGAGGAATAACTAGGTTAGCACCACTATCATCTATTGATTTATCCTTTGCCTTTATTTGCTATTTTCTACTTTAATAGTTAATTAATTAATTCCTTATCGAAACCATTATTAATCTGTGACACCTAGACTTAGTAATAATCCAACACACATAGCTCTTGGGACGACCTCGGCTTTACCGAATACTACACTACACGCGACCGGGTACACTGCCTGTTAGTGCACTAGGGTAGACCATAAGTATAACGAGACTTTATAAATATTAAAACCTGGTCAGTAAAACCTGCATCACTAATAGCGAGCTAAGCTTCTACATGTTAACAACCAAATCACCTTGATTTACAACGACCTCAAAAAAAGTTACAACGACCCCAAAACTACAAAACTAAGCTTCTACAATGTCACATTTATGTTAAAACAATCACAACTTCACTCAAACTACAATGTCCCTCAATTTACAACTTCACTCAAACTAGTTACAACTTTATTAATACAAATAAGCCGTAAAAACGTTTATTTATATTTTACGATCTTCTATTGTTTTGTCGATAAAAAACGTAAAATCATTTTAACGAAACAAATAAAATACGTAAATAGTTTGAGCCAATAGTTTACTAAACACACTTACATTTTCATATAAAACACTAAACAAGTAATATTGTTTACAACTTATAGAAATGCATATGTTTAACAACTAGTGTTTACATAATATGGATATGTACTTATATATACTTAGTATATATTGTAATGGGTAATGTAATGGGTAAAAATCTAAGTACTTGACCCATTGACTAGATACATTGAATGTAGTTGGGTAAAACCCAAATTCCATGACCCATACCCATGGAGCTTGATCCATAACTCATGACCCATTGCATGACATCATGCATGAAGTCATGTTGGGTATTATCCAGGACCCATAGACCTAAACCATGACCCATGATCCAATGTCTAGATACATTGTATCTAGTTGGGTACCCTTGACCCAAAGTCCATAACCCATGACCCATGACCCATAACCCAAATAGTGAGGAGCGTCCACGGATCCCTAGGATTACACTGGACGGATCCCTCAAGTAAGGGATCCAGGGATCCGGGGAACAATAGAGGTTTTTGCCTATAAATAGTGAGCCATTTCTTAACTGTAACTCAACCCTTTTACACATACTTTCTCTTAGTATTTTAAACTCTCTAACCTCAGATCCAAAGGATCTTTCTATGTAGTTTTATGTTTGTGTGATTCTCTAGGTTCCTCTTAAAGGCGAGATCACCACCTCTTGAAGTCGAGCAAGCTCAAGTCCATGGGTTGCCAAGCTTCGTCATCATCAAGACTACTGAAGTAATCTTGTTGATAGTTCTTTCCTCCCTCCATAGAAGTGTTGTGTTTAAGGCATACGTAAAAGATGCCAAACTGATAAGGTTTTAAAATGTACCTTTTTGAGGGGTCGTTTAAGCCCTTATTTGATCACTTTTGTATCCGTTATTATTTAATATCGTTCCTTTTCACTTTTTAGGTCTCTTGAAGGCAAATTGCTGGAATGGCACTTATTTGGACGAAAAGGTGCGGATATCTGAAGAAAATGGCCAAAGTCAAGAATCGAGACACTCAAGTCTTTGAAATACAAGGGACGGTGTCGGTGTTAATTGCGACGCCGTCGAGCACTGTGACGGCTCAAGAGCCAAATTCTTATTTTCAAGTGACGGTGTCAGCTTTAAAAGAGTAGGCCGTCGCAACTCGCACGACCAAGATTTGATCCGCGGCGCCGAGACCGAAGGGACGGTCACAAGCATAAGGTGATCTTGCCGCAAGACTAACGTGGCCAAGATGTAACCCTAATGACGGTGTCACAAATCATAAGGTGACGCCGTCGCGATTGTAATCTTATATATAGAATCCGAATTTTTCAGTTTTATTGTGTAGTATTTTGGAGTAAAAACGTAAACCAAACCAAGGCTATCTTGTACAGTATTTTAGGGTTCCAAACCCTATCTTACCACAAGATAAGTGTTTTACTTCATTAACTCAATTATGTCTTCAATTAATTGTGTGTATGCTTGCATGTTTACCATGTCCGGCTAAATTACTTGTGTGCTTGCTTAGATATATGAAACCTAGTTGTTAATTATTGTTAGGTTGTCTCTTATCTTAATTGTAATTGGCTTAGGAGTGCGACTAGGCTATCGTTGTGTTTAATACTTGATAAATCTTTGATAGTTTATGAATGACTTAGTGGATTTCGTTTACTAAACTCAAAGATAACCTCAAAGTTAGTTTATGAATGACTTAGTGGATTTCGTTTACTACACTTAAAGGTGACTTAAAAGAGTTAGGGAATGCACACCTTACAACCTTAGAAAACACAACGCAATTAAGAATAAGGACGTGACAATTCAACCATCAATAGGAGATAATTAAGGAGTAATAAAACCTAAGTAAACACATCTTTAAACTATTATACGAGCACACAATAATTAGACATAGACTACATACACCTTAGATTAGATAATTAGATAAGTAGAGTAATCGGTAGAAATACCAACCCCCAAATCCAACCCCGAGATTCGTACCTTTTCAATTTCTAAAAAACATAGAAAGATAAAAAAATAATCTTCCTCAACCTCAACCTTAGCGTAGTAACTTCTTACTAGCATTCCTATTCCCCTAGAGAACGATATCAATACCCATGGCTTACCCTAATACTACACTACAATGATTAGGTTCATCGCCTAGGGTGTTATAAAACTTGCTCAAGAAAAGGAAGTTCCTCGACCCGAACGACGCGTGTAGCGTTATCAAGTTTTGGCGCCACGGGAATAGAATAGCTAGTTAGTAGTCCACCTCGTTTAGGTTTCTTTGCTTGATTCCTATCATGTAAAATTTTTTCTCATTTTTAGCTTTCTCGTAGTCTATCCCCCTTCTTCGTGACCATTGTTCGTAATCCCATCACTTTTCATCATGGAAGGTGATAAACCACCAAACAACAATTTACCACCAAACAAGTACCCACCGCTTGACCCAGCCTCTACCAACCATCTTCGAGCTTGTATTATTAGTGAAATTGGAGAGCTTAGGAAACTAAATAGGATGATTGAAAATACGCTTGAGGAAGCCCTTAAGGAATCTACTCACCCTTTAGATAGTGATTCAACCTCAAGTAATTCGGATGATGACCTAGAAGATGGAGATTATAAGGTGTTAGAAATTATGGAGGGTAGTAAGGAGGAAGAAGAACTTAGGGAGTATTTCGATTCATACCCTGAAGGGAAGGAAACCGCCTATCACTATAACGTGGTTAACTTCCCAAGACCACCTTTTGAGCCTCGCATAAGAAAGGGGAACCCTAAAAACATCAAGATACCGTGTATGATTGGATAATTATATAGGGATCACACTTACATTGAATATAAGGCACCCATGAATGTAATGTCTAGACTCTGTTACAATTGGATCATGAGCAAAAAGCTAGAACCTATGAGGGACCCCTTTCGCCCTAGGAAAGCAAGTAACTATGTGGGGAAGGTTAAAGGATTACATGTCTTCGTAGGTAACTTCACATATAGGTGTGATTTCATGATCTTGGAAAATGTTAAGGGCATCATTGATGGGTTTTTAGGAGATGTGATACTTGGGAAACCATTTATAGAGGAGTCTAAGATGGTTTATGATCGAGAGGAAGAAATAGTCGAGTTCTCTGATGGAGCCGAGAGTGTTAAATATATAATGCCCCACAAAAACAAGAGGTTTGAGGGTATGGATAATTTAAATGTGGATAACATTCCGACATTTGAAGTAGACTGGAAGAACAAGGTTTACTACACTGCTTGTCTTGAACTAGGCCCTGAATATATTCGTGATGAGAGAAGGGTTAAGGAGATCGAATGGGCCTCTAAGATTAGGACAATGTAAGAGCACGACTACGAGTCTAGCTACAAGACTCATAAATAAAGAAAAGCGCTTCGTGGGAGGCAACCCATGCTTAATTGTTTGCTTGTTAGTGTCATATATCTTTTAGTGATTGCTTATTCTCATGTTTAAATTTGTAAAAATGCTTTATTTTATTTTTAACCTCGTCTTAATTGCTTATAAAGGTATTTTACATAAAGGATAAGTGTAGGGAGGATTACACACGTTTTCAAAAGAAACGGGAACATGAGAATAACAATTAATTATAAGATATATATGTGTGTGTTTGTTCGAGTCAAATGCTTGTATCGAGTCATAATGGATGTTTTGCAGAAAATTTTCCAGATCCTAAAGATGTAAATTTTCCAGAATTTTTCCGAAAATCGCACCGCTTTTTGTCGGGATAACCCGATGGCGTCGGGATCGCAACTCGACGGTGTCGAAGGAGTAAAACAACAGATTACTTTTTCTCGTTTTCGAGCTACTTATAAAATTTTGGAATTTTCGGTCTTAATTTTCCGAAATTCGTAAACATCCATTCCACAAGCATTATATCCTAGTTTAATAGAGTCTTATATATATTATTACCGCTGATTTTACGCGAAGGTTTCGTTTGTTTTCTTCAAGTGTGCAGGTTTTATTTATCAAGAAGAAGAAACAAAAGATTGGAAGGAGCTTTTCACGCATACATTTTTCTTGGAAAGGATTTAACCACCACTTTACAAGGATCCTACCGAGCTAATCAGGGGAGTATTAGTTTCTTTCGCTTTTAATTACCTTCTATTATCATAACTTTGATACTTTCGGGAACATTGGGGACAATGTTCGGTTTAAGTGTAGGAGGGAAAATAAAGCGGAACTTTGAAACTATGCTTATCCTTGAATATTTGCTTTGTCAAATTGCATTTGTGTAATAAACCATGAGAAAATGTCGGTTAGGGTAATTTTGGCACCAAATTTAAAATTTTTCATGACATATAGGAGTGGGCCATTAGTCTTAACAAAAGCGTCTCACGGATAGGAAGTTGCATGACTAGCACAAAAACCTTTTACCACCTAAATTCCACCCAAAATGTGAGGATCGCCCTTAGATTAGTAGGAATTAAAGCATTCATCTTTAATGCTTAGAGTGTGAATCGGTAGTATATTAGATTCTAGAACTTGTTTTGTGATGCATCCCGAGATCGCTAGTAAGACTACACTTGTGTAGTTAGGAATAACTAAATGATAAGAGGCATTAGGATAACCCTTGTTTGATACCGTAATATAATTACTTCTTCCACATCGGTTGAGTAATTTCCCACACCTTTGTGTTGTACTCATCTTTAGTACACGATACCCCTAGTTAACCCCTTGAGCCTATCCTTTTCGCGGTTCTCGTGATGTTTCGGTTTTCCGAATATCAATGAAGAGCATTGTTTACACCCCACCCCAAATGTACACCCAAATCGCCTTAGCCTACCTTGTATGCACTCACTTTTAGTGCATTATTGTTATCACCCTAAACCATTTGTTCAATTATCTAGTTGCTTGCATGAGTTGCTAAGTCGAGTCATATCCTTTGTACACAGTTTTGGGACGATTGGGACTCATGGGAAAAGTTAAAGTTTATGAAATGACTGGAAGGGAACGTTAAATTCCCTTATTTGCATAATAACTTACTCCAAGTGTTTTGATCTTTACAATTCGAGTCAAATTAGTTTTAGAGTAATAAAAACTCAAGTGTAGGGATGTGCCTATAAATCATTTTGATGTTACCGTAGAGGATGGTAGAGTAAAAGTGTATGAAAAAAAAAATCGAAAAAAATAGAAAAAGAGAAAAGAAAAAAAATAGAGTGTTTAAAAAAAAATACGGGCTATCATCCTATATCTATCTTTAAATTTATGTTTGTTTGTTTCAGTTATCTAGATTTTAGAGTGTCGAGTCTTGGCTTAGCAACGCCATTCTTCGTATGCTTGTAACATAAAGATTTTTGACTTGCCACCACTAAAAAGCCTATACCACCAAACCCTTTGTTTCCCTACCGTAAGCCAAACATTATGAAGGATCGATATATTTATTGTGTTGATGATTCGGGTGGTCTTGGATGATCAAAATACATGTTTGCCATTAGAGAGAGAAGTAGAGAGTTGGGTGTTTTCTAACTAGAGACTTGGTATACAAAAGTATGGAATATTAGATTGAAAAGCACCACCCCTTCCATGGATGGAAGGGGTATTTATACTTACACGATACACGACCTCCTATCGGCCTGTGGATCAGGTATACAGTGGGTAAAGACCCGTCCTTCCTCCACGGTATTACACTAGACTAAGCTACGCTACAAATTAACTAATTAACTACTACATAACGTAAATAACTACAAATCTACGAGGTAACATATGCTAGACCATAATTGGGGTGACCGACACTTTAACATGGAATTTCCAATTCCTAACAATCTCCCCCTAAGGGAGGTCACTCCATGAAATACATTTTGCATCCTAGCATTCTTTCTTTATCTTTGTTCTTGCGCTCGTAGACTTGAATTCTTCACTTCCGCAATCTTTGTGCTTTTGTAGCGATTCTTCAAAGTCCGCATTGATTTGTACTTTCAGTGGAGGTCTTTGAACTGATCCACATCTTTGATGATCTTCGAGCTTTCTTTGAGATCATCAGACACAGTAAATCTCTCTGGATCATCCATAGTTGTGTTGCCTTCATGTGATGTTGTGACTTTCGGACCGACATGCTCACACTTTCTGGATCATGACATCTTTCCATCAGAGTAGCGGAAGCTTTACTAGTTCATGATATTTGCAGCAGCGTAGCGAAGCATAGTATAGAAATATCGAGCCGTGTTACGTAGATATGCACCAGTCATGATTTCTTCAATTAAGTGAAGATGCTTTGAGCATGCGGCTTTGGATTGACTCTTAATTACGATCAATCGCAACCGTCCAAATGTACCGCAAACAACAGTTAGCAATAAAACACACAAAAGTGTCTTTGATCACTTCGTTGAATTGAGGTACACGCCCACGGTTCCCCGTTGATCGATACAAATCTCGCTGTGATCGGTAGGATTCTGAGAATCTCCTTGACGTGGTTTCGCATTTGCTCTAGTGTTCTCAAACCGAAACGCCTCAAAGAAGACAACACGGAGTGAGTGAACCAAATAATTGGGATTCATCGATTGATGAGAAATTGATTTGAAAACAATCGCGTATTGCTTGAAGAAAGAGTTTTGCAATAAGACGAAGGTTTTATAAGAAAGATCAATTTTCAATCAAAATACTTTTTGTATTAGAGAATGAATACACATTCAATGTGCTAGTAAAAAGAAGAGATTCGCACATCAAACGGTTTTTCTAAAAGTATTTTTTAATCAGAGATACTTTTTGTGTTTGAAAACATAAATACACATTTGATGTGCTAGAGAAAAGAAGATTTGCACATCGAATGGTTTTTCCAAAAGTATTTGTCAATTCCATTCCTGGACCAAGGTTGATTCAAGATTGAATCTCCCCATTGTTTCTATCTAGTTGTCACAAGTTTGATCTTACGAGAAGATCTCACACATCACCCACCAAGAGCTTGTTTGATGTTGGCTCTAGAAGGATTTCCATCTTCATTGTGAATATTTTTTCATATCACTCGGATGTTCTGGCAATACCACAAGGATAATGCGTAAGACTCTTAATATATTCTTACTTTCCACATTGTGTGAAACAACAAGTCTTCATTAATTTTGTGTCCTAATGAGATATTGTGGATGATCTCTTGGCTCTAGACTCAATTTGTGCTCATTTGGTTCCTGTGCCGGAGACTAGGGAGAGGGTCTCCTTCTTCAATATCAACAATCTCTAAGAGAAAGTCGATAGATTATGTCGGTTCCCTGTGAGAATGAAACAAGCCCTTTTAAGAGGAACTTGAGTAGCTTGGGAAGTTTAGTGCAGTGCATCACTGGGTCCATGATGTCTTGTCTTCAATACCGTGTTACCTTAGTAAACACCAAGTAGCATATGTATTGAACCCGTTCATCGCCCTAAGGTTGAATTATTGGAGGCTATTTCTTTTCACCCTTTTCATATTCATTTCTTTTTCATTCTTCAACCCCTTCAGTTCTTATCGAGACTTCATAACTAGAACCTTGTTGGGTTTATTCCGATTACTAGCTCGTCTCGATCCGCACTCTTCTCATTTCTCATTTTCTCCTTTTTCATCATACCTAAAGACTCTACACTATCTAGTGGATTGTCCTCGGTAGATCCGTCCGGTTCGGCGGATCATGGAACGAATACCTAACCTAACCATCCTTATAACACCATGCATAAAGTAAATTGGTCGGTCTTTTGGTATTGTTCTTTCCTTCATGAAACCAATCGAAAATCATTTGGAAAAACAATCAAGGTACTTGTGATACGAGATCAAAGCATTTTGTACCTTAATAGTTTTGATCATTTTATAAATGCTCCCCTCAACATGTGCATATGATTTAAAATTGTTTGGCACATGGAGGCAAGAGTTCTTTGAAATAATTTCTTTGAAATAATTTCTTGATCACAATTTCCTTAGAAAAGCCATTTGAATTTCTTTGGTAAAATTCTCCCCTCAATATGTGCATAGGATATTTGAAATCATTTTATCACATAGAGGCAAGAGTTCTTTGAAGCACATCCACGATCACAAAAGCCATTAAGAAAACCATTTGAAAACTCAATCAAGGTACTTTATGTTAAAACATAAAAGCTTTTGTACCTCGATAGTTTATTTTCCTTTAAAATGCTCCCCTCAAAATGTGCTTCAAGATTCAAAGCGTTTAGCACATATGAGAAGCGACTGCACAATTGAATCAAAACGATCATCTTTTATCAAATTTCATTATTAAATCACAAATTCTCCCCGATCAAAATATCAAACCCTTTGAGATTTTGGATCCCAAGTGATTTAATAAGGTTTATAAAACATTGGAGAATATGTGGCGGGTTTAAATACTCATCATGTTTTTGGATAAATCCTCCTCCTCAACATGTGCATCGTGTATTTGAAATTGTTTGGCACATGGAGGCAGGAGTGCCTTTAAAGGACTAAAACCAATTCCATTTAAACAAATAAGAGATTTAAATCACTATCTCTCCCCGATCAAAATTTCAAACCAATTGAGATTTTGGATCCCGATTGATTAAATCATTTAGAAAATTTTGGGAAAGACGTGGCAAGATTTGATTTTGAAAATGATGATAAGGACCATTTTAAGACATGAAAGATTGTTAGTGTCGTATGCTTGTTTTAAAAGATCTTTAAGTAAAATAAAACAATTTCACAATCAAACAAGAACAGAAAAAATTTCATTTTGACAGATCTTTGAGTTTTAAAGAAAATCATACCATGACATAACATTAAATCTTTAGATCACCACATTTTAACGTACAAACGGACTCCTTTGAAGATATATTCTTTGAAAATACTTTAAATAAAAATCACTCTCCCCCTCAATCCATGACAGTAGTCGATGATTGAGTGACTTAAGTTTTGATAAAATGAAGTCCGGTGATTTTCAAAGTTAAGTCCAATTAATTTTCAAAACAATATTTTCTATTTTCAAAACAATTTAATCAAATTTTCTCAAAATTGTTTAAAAATGGTATCCTGCACAAAGATACGTTAGGTGGTTGAGCTGCATCTGTTGATGTTGTTGCTGTAGGGCTTGGAAGAAAAACCGTCTGCAGATGCAGTGAGACTTCTTTACGTTGCATTTTAATGCCAACTGAGGTCAAATTAAGTTCCGTTTCTTCAATCACTTAGAAGAAAACCATCTGCTGATGCAGTGACACCTCTTACGTTGCATTTATGCTAACTCTCCATTGAAGTCCAATTAAGCTCCGTTTCTTCATTTGTCAACCCAAGATATAGTTACCCTTTCCTTTCGGCATCCAATCATCTTTAGTTGTGGGATCCGGATCGGGTACATTCTTTTATACCAATATACCTGCATACGTTAGTGAACACACACACAGATATATGGTTGTCGACATCACCCAAACATCAATCGACTAATAAAAGTCAATGCAACATATCAATCAGATCATATAAATGTATGGGAATAATGTGTTCATCAAACTCTAATCATCTAATCCTAGCAGTCATATCCTAGGCACCTAGTCCTTCAACATAGGTTAACATTATTTTTAATTAAGCATATTAGGATAATTAGAAAGCCCGTTAGGTGATATAGATTTGAAAACATTCTCCCCCTCAATCAATGACTCAATTTTTGAAAATTTTTTAAAAGCGCAGAAGTCATTGATTGAGTTTGCAAATTAATACGAAAACTAAGATTCTGATTGATTTTTCAAGCAACTCATTTACCACCATTTAGTTAAAACAAATATTTTTCTGAAGAATTTTGAAGGAAAAATATTTAAGTAGGAACAGCAGTCCTTCGACATACTTTCCTCATTTTGTTTTAGGATAAGTGCACGAAATATTTTAAAAATGGTTTAGCGCAGCACTTTCCTTTCTCGAAGAACGGGTTGCTATCTGAAATAATAGCAAACCATGATTTAAGCACGGGTTACAGTCAGAAGTAACTGCAAGCCATTTTTGATTCGCGGGTTACAGTCTGAAATAACTGTAAGCCATATTTTGAGACATGTTTTGAAAAAGAATATTTACACCTCCTGCTCGAACTTCATCTATGGTCCCGTGTCATTATTGAATGACATTTCTAAGACCGCAGATGTTATCGATACCAGAAGACATGTCATGAGAAAACAATATTTTTGGTGTTTTTCAAATTTTTTGATTTTTATGGGTTTTTTTAGATTTTATGATTTTGTATTTTGTTTTGCTGGTTTTATATTTTTGTATTTGGTTTTCTGAAAAATATATACAAAGATAGAGTAGATGATATAGTTTAAGAAGATGATGATACGAGTACCGAGATAAGGATATCGAGCAGCCCCATTGTAGAAGATAGAAGTCATCATACCTAAAACTTTCACCACCAAAGCTTCCGAGGCTCTTGCATTGAAGAAAGAAATTGAACCATCTGAAAGTGAGACTTTGCCAGCTTCCCCCCAAATCGAAAATCCTTTAGTTGAGCAGATTCGAAGCTCTATTTTAAGCTTGCTATAGCCAGGTGCACAAGGAAGCACACGATTATCATAAATCCCGCTGCTCCATTTAAGAACGATAATCGAGGATCTCCATTCGAGGTTATATCATCCAATAGAAGAACAGCAACGTATCATCCCACACATAAAATAATCTTCTCAAATTTCTTTTTCATCAAGTCAAGCGATCCATTCCAAAAGGTGTCAAGAGAACACTTCCCGAGTAGTTGAATTGATGCGATCGGTCTCTTAGTATAATGCTCAAGAACTCTCCTAAATACACTTCATGAGGGAATGAAGAACACCTTCCCATGTTCACATTTTTCTTCCCCGATGAACGTGTATGAAGCTCAAAGTCAAGTACACCACTATCCAAGAACTCTCCGAATACACATCATGAGGATAATGAAGAACACCTCCCCTATGTTCACATCTTTCATCCCTGATGAATGTGTATGAAGCTCAAGAATCCAAAGTACACACATTCCCAACGAGAGAATAACTGACAACACCTCCCTCATGTTACACATTTATCTCCCCTGAATATGTCGTACTTGTGTACCTCTTTTATCTTCAGAAACATTCTCTAACATCTCTTCCCCCACATAGTTGGAATTAGAACACTAAACGCCTTGATGAGTAAAACCTTGAGTTTCTCTGCGGTCATGACATTTTTTTTCCCGGGATATCTTCAATCACTTAGAAGAATTAAGTTCATCAAGTTTACTCGCCATGAGTCAAACCTTGAGTTTCTCTACGGTAATAACATTTGTCTTCCCGGGATATCTTCAATTATTTAGAAGTATTAAGTTCATCAAGTTTGCTCGCGTTTAGATGCGTGTCTCCTTCCCCCTTGCTGGTTTTGATACTTCAGAATCAGCAACTCTTTGAGAGCCCAAATACTAGAAATCTGTTGAGAAGAATGCTTGGAGTCTTTGTGAGAATCAACATCTTTGAATAATGTGAGCAAGTCTAATTGGGGATTAAATAAGTCATTTCACCTCCCCAATTAGTGCTCTCCCTAAACCGACAATGCCGGGAATATGAAGAAGTCTTTGGATAATCAAATGCAACTCGCCTTTAGTCTTCTAACATGCGTGAGAAAATGTAGAATGATCAGACTCGACCTTCTTCAAGATTGTGCGGTTGGGAATAGATAATTAACATCTTCAACTCACCGAAAATAAGAACATCACCAAAAGCATCCCAATTAACTTACATCTTGCAAGTCCCCTTAACTAAAATCTCTCCCAATCAAACAAGAATGAAAGATGTTCATCCAGAAATCAAGAATCGGGCCGCAGCGAACACACGAGATGGTAACACCAAACTACCAATCACATCAAACAAGAACAGAGAGATCGTTCGGAATCATCATGTTGATGTGTATGTGAAGCATTAACCCGAAGCACTTTGTCGATAATCATATCAGTCGGTGTGAAGATGTCAACCAACGACTCATAGAAGAAAAACTCCATGTAAAGATGACCCGATAAGAAGAAGCTCGGTTCTTACATGAGTTTGGAGCCGTTTGACCATTTTATCTCAGAAATCAATCAACCATGTAGTAAATTCACACTTTTTCTCCCCTGCAATATTAGCACATGATGTCTCCATCTTCATTATAGTTGAGCAAGTGGAATAAGAAAACAATCAACAGTAGCCCGGTTCACTTGATGACTGAAGCGCATGGCAAAAGTATGAAGCATGTTGATGAGAATGGTCATAATAAGAAGATTTCTCTTCTTGTAAGATAAAGCGCTTGCGACACGTACACTTTTCTTTTCTTTAGAGAACGAGGCATGAACTGTTGTGTTCATACGTCATAAGAAGATTTCTCTTCTTTATAAGATAATTCGCACTGAAACGTACACATTTCTTTTCTTTAGAGAACGAGGCATGAACTGTTGTGTTCATACATCATAATGATGAAGTACGAGGCCTGAACTGATGTGAACAGACGTCATAATCTCTCTCTTTTCAGCTCTCTTAGCAAAACATATAATTAACCCATTATCATTCTGTAGGCTCTTTGTCGTGACAACTAATGGAGAAAACTCAATATGATGAATTTGACCCTGAAGTAAACTAACCCGAACTCGTGACTTATACTTGTACATAAGTAACAAAGAGCTGTGCCGATTTCCATTAGCATCTCTAAGTACTCTCTAAGTACTCTATACTCTTCATCCAACCAACCATCAAGTAATAGACGTACTTTACCTCTTGAAAATCCACAATTGAATGTGACACTGAGCACTACAACGTAACTCCTTAAAGTGATAGTTATTTTGTGGTGGTATGAGCCCAATTCCCCCAAGTGGTAAAAGAAAAGGTAAAAGACACCCAACAATAACTAGATTTCCAAGTCTTCATTTTTGATAATAAGCTCGAACAAGGATGTTGAAGAATCTTCATCCAACCATCCCCGATACCTTTAGACACTAAGTACACTCGCCCGTGATAATTCACTTCAACCTCAAATGAATAATACTGAATTAACGCCGTTGTCACATCTTCTGATTAAAAGCTCAAATCTAGCCTCCTTTGACTTTTTAAGTGAACTATGATAATGGTTTCATCCCGACCATGGTTTAATGAGCATAACCCCGTAAAACTTTGAAGTAACCAAACCGCCATGACGAATATCCAAACACACATCCAATTCATGAAGTACACCCTTTTATCCTTCTTCAAGCGTAAACCGTAGCACCAAAGATCAAATGAGATCCCGAAATATACTTTCCTTTTCTAGGATGGTTCCATCATTACGGATTTTACAACTCTATGGTTTAAACCGAGAAATAGGTTCTTTCATGGATTTTACAAAACCAAGAATAAACCGTAAGATAGATCCGGAAATGTACTTTACTATTATCAGGATGTTTGCATTGTCACGGGATTTTACAAGTCAATGATTTAAACCGAGAAATAGGTTCTTTCGCGAGATTTTACAAAATCAAGACAAAACCGTAAACAATGTCAGCTTGAATGTGTTATGACAACTTTGGTTTCGGTGAATATCTGTTTTAGGGGAACATGCAGCGGTTCATCAATGGTTCATTAACTAACATCAACAACATCATCAACCATCCAATAATCACTTTGGTAAACACATCATTCACACATTCAGTCGGCTATAGTAGTGACTACATGGAGACGTATACCCGATATACCAAACTTGATCATGAAGTAAAATTCCCTAGATAGGTTACTTAACCTTGTACTAATCCTTGTGAAGAAGAAACGGTTTACCCAATGTACAAAACCTCTTGACATTCTCAACTGAGTGAGACACCGAAGTGAGAGTTACATTGTGAGTTAAGCGAGAAAGAATCACAACTGTAATTAAATGGCCAAGTCTTTATCACACTCTGTAAATGCCCAAACAAGTCATCTTCGCGGAAGGGTAGAAAGCATAAAGACGAAAATAAGTAAGCGCGTCCGGAAAACCTCACTTCAAATCCAAATTAAGAAATACCGTCCAAACAACCCCGTAGTCAACCTAGTTCCAAGAACAATCCAAGCCGTGACATATTACCTTTCGTGAAAGTGCATAAACCAAAGTATTGCCCGCACAACACAACAAATCTCAACAGCAACTCAAAACATCAAATCTTATGTTTCAAATTTCATTATCAAAAATAAGCATTCGATCCAATAATCCATTAAGCCCATTCCAATCCAATCCAATTCAACTCCGCCTCATCATTAATATTATGGATCAACAATCAACATCCAACATCCAATATCCACCATTTGGTTCACCAGGTAACAAACGCAATAGAAAACCTGTCATAAACTTTCTGTCCACCAATTGAAATCCCACTTAAATCAAATCCAAGTCCAAGACCATATACTTACCTTCTGATGCATATATTTCCAACTTCCAATGTCTCATATACGAATATCAAATATCAAAGGCCGATAATTAAGACGTATACCTGGTCCAAGTGAATACTTAATACTCGGCCCATGATCCATCAACAATGATCAATATGCCCCAAGTCACAAGGCCCACTCAGAACCCACTTCAACATCGCCCTAATAATACAGGTATATAAAAATCACATTTCTCAGACTAGCCCTAATAATACACCTGTTATTATCACACGCCTACCACATCTAATAAATCACTCCTTCCCCTAAACTCAATCCACTAGCCCTAATCACACATCAATACAATCCGCCTCCATCACACATCAGCAACACAAAAAAAACTTTATCTCATTCTCAAATCCTCCTTACTTTGATATTCAGAATGTACGAGGTCGCCACAGGGATGGCTCGACTTGACATCACTGCCACAGGGATGGTATGATGTAATAGATACAACCACGATGACAAACTAACTCTTCAAGGTAGGTTTTAATTATCTTGGATGTTTTTTTAATTTACTTGTAACCGAATAATGAACAAGGTTTGAAACCCTAAATGTTTTGAACTTTCTTTAATAATATTCGGATATTTCAACAATTTTAGATCGATGATGATGAGCTTTCGTGTTAAATGTTGGGATATGAAAGTGCTGAAGATATTAAAGTACTGAAGATATGAAAAATCTCGTGAAAGCGACAGAAATCTTGGAAGAAGTCAAAGAGTCAAAATCTTGCTAAAGACAAAGTCAAAATCTTGCACTATGAAGTCAAAATCCGCAACAACAAAAGAAGCTGTTATATTCGTTTATGGAAAGAATTGTATTCCATGTTTAGATTACTTGTCGTGCAAGAATACAAATTGTAAACCGACTAGGATATCCTTGAGCCTATAAAAGGACTCATAGATTGGCATTAGAGTGCGATTCCAAAAAGAGTTTTAGAGATTACGAATTAGTGTTTTAGAGAAAAGTTAAATTATCTTAGAGTTGTATTAGAGTATCGCATAATAAGCGATTTAGAGTTTATAATAAAAGCTATTCTTCTTAGCTTTGTTAAGTAAATTCCGCGACTTAATAAAGATTGCTCGGTGTTTCTTTGTTAATAACTTAGGATTTATCCGAGGTTATTAAACCTTAACGAGCTAGTTAAAGTTAGTTTGATTAAAGAATATCGATCCAACAAGTGGTATCGAGCTTGTTGGGAAACTCGACTAAGAAGAAACCCTACTTCAACAATATTCAAGATGTCATTGAAGTTGTTCCACCACCCTCAATCACCTCACTCGAATTCCAATAATCAAGAAGGAGAATATGATCTACGGTGCATGAAGATGAGGCAATATATTGCCATTCTGAGACCATGCTCTATGGAATGTAATTGTGAATGGAATGAAGTTGTTCTGAACCCATTAATATTCTGGACAACCAAGCGCACCAAAAGCGGTCTTACCAAGAACAACCATAAGGAATCAAGAAAAGGCACTAAACATTCTCTTATCGCCATTCGGATGGTCATCTTCTCAAATTTCATGATGCTAAAGATGCTAAGCGACTCTGGGCGCTCTCAAGACCAGATTGGAGGAATGAAGCCTCTAAGAAGATGCATGAAATTTCTTTGAAACAACAATTTGAAACTTTCACGGTTGGTGAAGAGAGAGTCTTGATCTTTGCATATGATAGGTTTCAAAATCTCCTCAACATGTTGGAGTTATACAAAGCGTAAGTATCATTGAGGATGCTAATTTGAAGTTTCTAAGGAGCTTGCCATCTACATGGCATGTGATTGCTACAATGATCGAGGACAACAAGGATTGGATGTTATGGACTTTGATGATCTCTATCATCAGCGAAGGTGTATGAACATGAGATGAGTGGTCAACCAAATTCCAAATCTCACAAGATTGCTTTTCTATCATCGAAAAGAAGAAGCGATACTTTAAAAATCCGCTTCTCCTCAAAGTCTTGTTTCTAAAAGTACTTTGTTTACAATCCCCTTCATATGCTCGTGAGCCCCACCATCTACCACTTTGCACTCGGATGAAGTTGTGTGCTCCTTCTTTGCACAACAAGCAAGCTTACATCACTTATGAAGAGGATCTAGCACAGTTGAAGAAGATGCACTTGAAGAAATTGATATCGGTGGCAAGTTGCTATGATCATCGCACGGATCAAAAAGTACATGAAGAAGGCAGGCAAAAGTATTGATTTCAAACCAAAACAAGGAATAACTTTTGACAAATCTCAAATTGAATGCTTCAATTGTCAAAAGACCGGTCACTTTGCAAGGAGTGTAGGTTTGCTAAGTATCAAGCAAAGCAGAACATCCGAGAAGCCAAAACTTGAGCTTAAAGAAATTCCAATAAGCGAAACAAAGGCTTTGGTTGCTCAAGAGAAGTTATCGAAGTTGGTGGAGTGAAGAGTTTGATGATGAACCGGTGACTTCTTGTATGGTAGCGATGGAAGATACGGTTGAAGACACGGTGGAAGCATTGGACTTGAGCCTTGCTTTTGATGAAGAATCGAACATCTTTGCTTTGGAATCTGATGATGGCTTTGGAGGATTTGATTGGAGCAAAGAAAGTGAAGATGACCCTGTTCTTCTTGCTATGGTGGCTACTTCTCCAACTCAGTCTCCTATCTCTGAGGTATGCTCAAACTGTTATGAGTTTTATCTAAAATTGCTTAACAATTATGTGATTGAAAGAGATAATTGTATTAGGGCTAGGTCTGAGGTAGCAGGTTATCAAATCACTTTAGAATCTATGGAAGCCAAAATATTAACTCATGAAAATAATGAAATGGCTTGGGCTGAAAAATATGAACAACGGATTATCGGTTAAAACTTAGTGAATGGAAACTAAATTGTAAAATTGTTGAAATTGAGAAATTAACTAAGGAAAGAGATGATTTTTAGCT
This sequence comes from Chrysanthemum lavandulifolium, assembly GCA_022545495.1. Taxonomy (NCBI): domain Eukaryota; kingdom Viridiplantae; phylum Streptophyta; class Magnoliopsida; order Asterales; family Asteraceae; genus Chrysanthemum; species Chrysanthemum lavandulifolium. Next base: position 219,897,242 of record CM040244.1, read on the forward strand.
AAGTTTCTTTGCTTGGGAGAGTCGGCTTGTCTCATGTTGCTTATGTTGAAAAAGCAGAGAAGGGCTTACATTAGAACAAAGCTTAGGATTTGGAATGGACTTTAGTAACATAGATGAAAACCAACCTAGTGATCAGGATGATGGTGATTTTGAGGACATAACCACTAGTGATGATGAACTCATTAACTATGTAGATACATCTAGTAATGAGGGCTCAATAAGTGAACCACCTCCTGAATATAAGAAAGACAATGGCTATCATGTTGTTCCTCATCCCATTAGTCATCAACCCTCAAGACCTGATGTTTCTCGCTTTGGAGTAGACAGTCTAGAGTTTAGGAAGAAGCTTGTTGCTCAATCTAGGTCTGAAAAACCCAAAGAAGCTGTTGAAAATATTGTTCAAAATCAAGCAGTACCTTTAAAACAAAGTCTTGCTCAACAAGCGATACTTACGAAAACCTTTTCAAAACAGTACTGCTAAACCTTTTAGGGATAACTTTGGTCAAAACAGATTTTATCATTCACCAAGAAGGCAAAATAATTTTGGGCATAGACATAGAAGAAAACACTTTGGAAGTATGGGTGAAAAACTGTGTTTTGTATGTTACAGTCCTCATCACTTAATCAAAGATTGTGACAAACACTCAGAATATCTAAGCAAGTTTTCAAGGAATAGGTCTAACAACCACAAACATAGAGAACACAAATCAGTCTGGAATCATTCTAATAGAGTAAATCATAGTAATTTCTCACCAGACCATAGGTACCCTCACCAGAGAAGACAGTTTTCTAGGCAACCAGTACCTTCACAAGCAGTACCTTCTAAAAGTACTGCTCAGCCTACACAAGGTCCTGCTCACACTTCTTGGAACAGGAATCCTAGGAGATCTCACTTTTATCAACCTAGAAAGTTTTACAATTTACATAGGGGATCTAGATCACAGGAACCACCTGTTAAAACTGAATGGGTTAAAAGGGAAAGTACTGTTGAGGGACAAATAGTACGATCAACAAAAAGTGAATCAGATATTTTTGTGATACAAGAAAATGCTAATCATCTGGTGAATGAAATTTATGTTGAAAAACCAGAAAGTTTTGAAAATCCACATGCTAAGAATCAAAAGATAATTTTGGATCATCATTTGAAGGATAGTGGGAATTACATACTCAAAGAATTTGAGTTTGTAACTCCTCAAGGGGAACACAAGTCAATAATGGCTTGGGTTCCTAAAAGTTGCTAACTCTTTTCTTTGTGTGCAGGGCAACCCAGAAGAGGAGCTTAAAGATCATCTTATTGTGGATAGTGGTTGCTCTGGAAGTATGACAGGAGACAAAGAGATCCTGTCTGATTTTAGAAATATTAGTGGAGGAAGAGTTGCTTTTGGGAATGATCCCAATGGAGGAAGGATTACTGGTAAAGGAACAATCAAAGCTGGAAGAATCGATTTTGAGAATGTTAGATATGTGAAGGAGCTAAAGTTTAACTTGTTGTCAGTCTCTCAAATCGTGATAAAAGCATCTGTGTTATTCAACGACACGAATGTCTTATTCTTTCATCGACTTCATACCTATTCTCGATGACTTGGTAGTACTCGAGTACCAAGGACTAATGATGTGTATAGTGCGGACATGAAGAGTCTTCACTCTTATGGAAGGGCCACTGTTTAGTGGCAAAGCTTCAAGCGAAGAAGCACTTCGGTGGCATAGAAGATTGGGCCATGTTAACTACAAGAATATCAACAAAGCGGTCAAAGGCAATTTAGTTAGAGGTTTACCTTCAAAGACTTACAAGAATGATCATTCATGTTTGACATGAAAGAAGGGTAAACAACATAAAGCTTCATGCAAGAAGCTTGAGGAGAGAACTATAAGAGAACCATTGAGTGTTACATATGGATCTGTTTGGACTGTCTCTGTGGGAAGTTTAAACAAGAAGAAGTCTCGCTTGGTTATTCTTGATGATTGCAGAGATTCGATTGGGTTTTCTTTTGGGCTTTAAAGATGATACTTTTGATGCTATTCATAATCGATTATAGCACTTGAAAATCAATTAAGACTCAAGGTTAGAGGTATTAGATGTGACAATGGGATGAATTCAAGAAAAGCTTATGGATGACTTTTGTGCTAATAAAGGCATAAAGAGGAGTTTAGTATTGCAAGAACACCTGACAAAATGGTGTTGCGAGAGGAAGAATAGGACTTTGATTGAAGTAGCAAGGACAATGCTAGCGATTCCCATCTACCTATTCAATTTTGGGCGGTCGTAAATCTTGCATGCTATGTACTAAACAGGGTCTCTGTCACCAAACCACAGATGAAGACACCTTATGAGTTGCTGATGGGCAACAAACCCAACATTCGATTCTTGAAGCCTTTTGGATGCCCTCTTACTATTTTAAACACCATTGGTAATCTGGGTAAGTTTGATGGCAAGTCAGAAGATGGTTATTTATTGGGATATTGTACCAACAGCAAAGGCTTTAGAGTCTACAACAAAGTTACTAAGTCCAAAACACGAAATCTTGAAGTTTGACTGCATCCTAAGCAAAATCTTGTTTCTCCAAAACATAAATCTTGTTGCACCACAATCCTCATTGTCTCACGAGGATCAATCTATTCAAGAGGAACTTAATCGGATGCTTCTTCAAGATGTATTAGCACATTCTTACACCGATGAACAAAGGAGAGCTTATGAAGAGGCAAAGAAGACCAAGGCTGCAGAATTCTCTCACAAGACTTTGGACAATGCTTTCGACCAAAGTATTCTTGCACCTATTGATGACCTTTAGATGATTTGGATGATCCTACCATGCCCGGATTAGAAGAAAGCGATGATGAGCTTGAAGATGAAGGTATTTTCTCGACTCCAATGAAGTTCTCGATTATACTAACTTAGATGATACATATGGAGTTCCACAAGTCACCATTCTTACGGACTCATAAGAATCATCCAACTGATCAAATCATTGGTCCTTCTACGGAGTTATGACAAGACACAAAGCTAAGGGTTCACAAAACCTCATAATGCTTTACTTAGCTTTGTGTATATACAAAACAGTGAATCATAAGGACCATCGAACACCTTATTTACTTGTTTCATCTCTTAAGAGGAACCCAAGAATATTGCTCAAGCTTTGACTAAAGAAAGGCGGGTTGAAGCTATCGGGAAGAACTTCTTCAATTTAAACTTCAAGAAGTTTGGGTTTATGTGATCTTCGGATGGGAAGAGAGTTATTGGCACCAGATGGGTCTTTAGAGTCAAAAGAGATGAAAGAGGCAATGTTATCAAAAACAAGGCAAGGTTAGTTGCACAAGGCTACAGACAAGAAGAAGGAGTCGATTATGATGAAGTATTTGCTCCTGTAGCAAGGATTGAGGCTATTAGAATATTTCTTGCTTTTGCTTCATAAATGGGTTTTCAGGTCTACCAGATGGATGTTAAGAGTGCCTTTTTATATGGTACTATTATAGAAGAGGTGTATGTGAAACAACCTCCAGGTTTTGAAGATCCTAAACACCAAAACAAAGTCTATAAGGTGGTTAAGGCTCTTTATGGCCTTCATCAGGCACCTAGAGCTTGGTATGAGAGTCTCTCTACATTCTTATTACAACATGGATACAGGAGGGGAGCTATTGACAAGACTTTGTTTATAAAGAGAGATAAGAAGGATATTATGTTAGTTCAGGTGTATGTTGATGATATTATCTTTGGGGCTACTAAGCAGTCCATGGTTAAGGAGTTTGAGCAGCTGATGCAGAAGGAATTTCAAATGAGTTCAATGGGAGAGTTAACTTTCTTTTGGGACTTGAGTTAAGCGGTCAAAGGAAGGAATTTTTATCGGTCAAGACAAGTATGTTACGGACATACTTAAGAAGTTTAATTTTGATGATATGAAGGTTGTTACTACCCCTATTAAATCTATCAATTCATTGGGCAAAGATGAAGATGGACAACCTGTTGAAGTCAAGCTTTACGGATCAATGATTGGCTCTCTTATGTATCTTATCGCATCAAGGCACGATATCATGTTTGCGGTTTGTCTATGTGCCGATATCAAGTCTCACCAAAGATCTCTCACATGAATGCGGTGAAGAGAATCTTACGCTATTTAAAACAACAACCTAAGTTGGGGTTGTGGTATCCTAAAGAGCCACCTTTTTACTTGGAAGCTTTTCGGATAGTGATTATGCAGGTGATAATTATGATAGAAGATCAACAACTGGTGGATGCCAATATCTTGGAAGAAGGTTAGTCTCCTGGCAATGCAAGAAACAGACAATTGCAGCAACCTCATCTACTGAAGCTGAATATGTAGTTGCTGCAAGCTGTTGTGGACAAGTTTTGTGAATGCAGAATCAACTCTTGGACTATGGGTTCAATTTTAAGAATACTCCTATCAATATTGATAATGAGAGTACCATTTGTATTGTGAAGAATCCTGTGTATCATTCCAAGACAAAGCATATTCAGATTAGGCATCACTTTATCATAGATTGTTATGAGCATAGGCTCATCAATGTTGTTAAGGTTCACACAGATGACAATGTAGCTGATTTACTCACAAAAGGTTTTGATGTGTCACGATTCAATCACTTGGTCGTGAGCATTGGAATGATTAACTACTAAGCTATGTTTGAGGGGAGGACTATCAGGTGTTAGTATAGTCCTGTGTATTGCTTGAGGGGAGGATTCTTGTTTATACTTAGTTTCTATGAAGGAATTTGGCAAATCTTGCTTTTTTTCCGAAAGTCTTGCTTGGAAATCTTGCTTGGGAAAGTCTTGCTTATGTGGAAAGTCTTGTTTGTCGTATTAAAAGTACTGTTCCAACGGTAATATTGATGGGTAATTGCATGTAACGGTAACTTTGTTATTATGGGCTGTGATTTTTCAAATCCCACCTATAAATAACTACTTTCCGATTTTGGAGAGCAAGCTAAAGAATTGACAAGGTTGAAGAAATCTTTTGGAGAGCAAGCTAAAGCGCTTCGGAATTTAAAGCGTAAGTATATGTGGTTAAGGAATTTTATTAAACCATATATTCAGGGTTACAACTTATGGGTTAAAGAGGAAAACAAACGCCGTAAGCAACTTCGCAAGGATTTAAAACGCAAGAAAGTTCATAAATCATCTTCTGTCCATTTGGGGAGGAAATTAGATGAACAGAAATTGAAAGAAGATGATAAGGAGAAAGAAGATGATAAGCATAAAGAAGATGACAAGGAGAAAGAATCTGAAGGTACTGAAGAAAAGATTATTTCAGATACTGAGGAACAAGAAGAACAAGTTCAAGGTACTGATGTTCAAGGTCTCGATGATCAAGGTCTTGAACATCAAAGTGTTCGCTTCTAGACAAGAGGTAATAACACCAAGGGTATTGAATTTTGAAGAAGAAGTCGGTCCTTCTACAATCTGTTATACAAGAAGAGGAGGAAGCTACATTCAAACCTATTCATTACGCAAGTGATGATGAATTCATTGCTACAATTTTAGGAGATTTGTCACAACCTAGAGGTGGTGTTACTATTAGAGATGTACAAGAAGAAGAACAACAAAGAACTTCTCAACTGCAATTGATCCTAAGGATAAAGGAAAAGGTGTTCGTTGAAACTAAGAAAAGAAACTAACTTTGGCGAACTTAGAGCAATTGAAGTTGCTAGGAATGAAGTCAGACTAGAAAGCTTCAAGAAGAATTAGATGCTAAAGATAGAAAAGATCGGAAGCTCAAGAAGCTCGAATAGAAGAAGCTCAAAAGGTACAAGATGAATTAGATTTCAAGTCGCTAAACCATTACATCACCGACTCTGTTAGATATATGTCAAGAAGACCTAATTTAGCTAAAGAAAGGAATGCAATGATGGCATATTTAAAAGCAGAGGATATAAAGGATTGCGGTGAATTATGTTGATATGAAAAGATTATATGATCTTTGAGAGAGAAGCTTATAAGAAAGATGTTGCAGGCATTAAAGACTTTAGAGAAGAAGCTACCGGATCAAGTCGAAAGAAAGAAGAGTTTGAAAAAAAAGAAAAACTGAAGTTCTGAGATGTTCGGTTCTCAAAGAAAGTTGAATTAAGATCCGAGACTAGTGATGAATTAAAGAATTATCTCAGAGTGGTAGATTTTGATGATACAAAGGAAGATGATGACATGAAGATGAACAGATCAAAGATTAGTGTTTTTAAAGTTGTGAAATCTAAGAATGGAGATTACATGATTTTTCATAAAGAAGATGAGAGCTTCAAAGTTTTCTAAAGGCTATGGGATATACTGCACGTTATAGATAGAGTAGATCTATTCTACTTATATCATGTTGTGAAGGCTTATCTTGATGATAATCCATTAGAAGGGATTGGTTTAGTTTTACATGGTGATCTCATAACTATATGGGAGGCGAAGAGAGAAACCGATGATATCCGGAAGAATCAAGAAAGCCGGGAAATTGTTTCTTGGAGATTCTTTGAAGAGTCCGAGTTCATGTTTTAGAGTGGAAAATGGAACAATGATACACATGTTTGCAGAAAGAAGATACCCTCTCACGTTGATCTCATGAGAAGAATGTTAGAGCATGGATTGGAAGTAGAAGATGATAATGAAACCGCTTGCATGGTTATCAACTTATTTATCAACCGGACTACCATTCTTGAAGATGATCAATAAGCGGTATGAATTTTATTTGAATAAATACTTTTGATAAATCAATACTTTTATTCAAAGTATTCTTGATCGACAATACTTTCATCAAAGTCTTGTTTGCGAGAACTAAATCGATTAAATGAATTTTAGAAGAAACCTTTTGCTAAGTAATACATATTTTGAAATAAAGGTTGAATAAATGGTTTTGTGATGATAACATCAATAGGTTATCAATCCACCATGGTTACAAAAGGATTGACTAATCCATGAGCAAACGGCTCGTAAAGATATATCAAATCCATTTTAGTTGACAACTTGCTAATAAGTAGGATGGTAATCAACTCACCATATCGAGAATGTGAAGAGTTGGCTAGCCCACAAGAAAATGGCTTGTGGTAAAGGGCGTGGAAAAACCATTATTGGTAATTAGTTCACCATTAGATAGAAGAACTAACTAGTCCGGAAGGGTACAACTTTTGGTAAAGACAAATGAAATATGTTGATAGTGGTGGTTTGCTAAAAATCATATGGTTATCAATGTACCATGGTCTTACATACCAAAACATTTGGCTACTCCAGAGATAATGGCTTTGGTAAAGAGATCTAAATCCATTAAATTTTCAATGATTCACTTGGAAGTGATGAGAATAGTATGCAACTTAAACCGAATCAATGTACAAAATTGTCATATGTTCTTTGTGTTCTTTGAAAAGATGGAGATTCTTTGGATCTTTTTGTGAAAAGAACAATTCTAAGAGATACTTTGACAAGCACGGATATTACAAAGATATAATCTAAAGACTAAGAAACAATCCATTTTAAAGATGAAGTCATAAAGATATATTCACAAAAGAACTTGAAGTCAAGCAAGTAGAATTCATGTTAGGGAGGATTGTTGGGATATGAAAGTCTTGAAGATATTAAAGTCTTGAAGATATGAAAAGTCTTGAAGTCGCAGAAATCTTGGAAGAAGTCAAAGAGTCAAATCTTGCTAAAGACAAAGTCAAAATCTTGCACTATGAAGTCAAAGTCTTGCAACAACAAAAGAACTGTTATATTCATTTATGGAAAGAATTGTATTCCATGTTTAGATTACTTGTCGTGCAAGAATACAAATTGTAAACCGACTAGGATATCCTTGAGCCTATAAAAGGACTCATAGATTGGCATTAGAGGTACGATTCCAAAAAGAGTTTTAGAGATTACGAATTAGTGTTTTAGAGAAAAGTTAAATTATCTTAGAGTTGTATTAGAGTATCTGCATAATAAGCAGATTTAGAGTTTATAATAAAAGCTATTCTTCTTAGCTTTGTTAAGTAAATTCCGCGTACTTAATAAAGATTGCTCAGTGTTTCTTTGTTAATAACTTAGGATTTATCCGAGGTTATTAAACCTTAACGAGCTAGTTAAAGTTAGTTTGATTAAAGAATATCGATCCAACAAGTGGTATCAGAGCTTGTTGGGAAACTCTGACTAAGAAGAAACCCTACTTCAACAATATTCAAGATGTCGATCAAGTCGCTCCACCACCCTCAATCACCTCACTCGTAATTCCAATAATCAAGAAGGAGAATATGATCTCGGTGCATGAAGATGAGACAAGATATTGCCATTACGCACCATGCTCTATGGAATGTAATTGTGAATGGGAATGAAGTTGTTACGTAACCCATTAATATTCTCGACAACCAAGCGCACCAAAGGCGCCTTACCAAAGAAGAACCATAAGGAATCAAGAAAGGCACTAAACATTCTCTTATCGCCATTCCGATGGTCATCTTCTCAAATTTCATGATGCTAAAGATGCTAAGCGACTCGGGTCGCTCTCAAGACCAGATTGGAGGAATGAAGCCTCTAAGAAGATGCATGTAAATTTGTCAAACAACAATTTGAAACTTTCACAGTTGGTGAAAGAGAGAGTCTTGATGTCGCATATGATAGGTTTCAAAATCTCCTCAACATGTTGGAGTTATACAAGGCGTAAGTATCATTGAGGATGCTAATTTGAAGTTTCTAAGGAGCTTGCCATCTACATGGCATGTGATTGCTACAATGATCGAGGACAACAAGGATTGATGTTATGGACTTTGATGATCTCTATCATCAATCAAGGTGTATGAACATGAGATGAGTGGTCAACCAAATTCCAAATCTCACAAGATTGCTTTTCTATCATCTCGAAAAGAAGAGCAAGATTTAAAAGTCTCGCTTCTCCTCAAAGTAATTGTTTCTAAAAGTATCGCTGCTTACAATCCCCTTCATATGCTCAAGCAGCCCCACCATCTACCACTTTGCACTCGGATGAAGTTGTGTGCTCCTTCTTTGCACAACAAGCAAGCTTACCCGTCACTTATGAAGAGGATCTAGCACGATTGAAGAAGATGCACTTGAAGAAATTGATATTAGGTGGCAAGTTGCTATGATCATCGCACGGATCAAAAAGTACATGAAGAAGACAGCAAAAGTATTGATTTCAAACCAAAACAAGGAATAACTTTGACAAATCTCAAATTGAATGCTTCAATTGTCAAAAGACCGGTCACATTGCAAGGAGTGTAGGTTTGCTAAGTATCAAGCAAATGTAACATCCGAGAAGCCAAAACTTGAGCTTAAAGAAATTCCAATAATCGAAACAAAGGCTTTGGTTGCTCAAGAGAAGTTATCGAAGTTGACCGAGTGAAGAGTTTGATGATGAACCGCTGACTTCATCGTATGGTAGCGAAGGAAGATACGGTTGAAGACACGGTGGAAGCATTGGACTTGAGCATCGCTTTTGATGAAGAATCAACATGCTGCTTTGGAATCTGATGATGGCTTTGGAGGATTTGATTGGAGCAAAGAAAGTGAAGATGACCCTGTTCTTCTTGCTATGGTGGCTACTTCTCCAACTTAGTCTCCTATCTCTGAGGTATGCTCAAACTGTTATGAGTTTTATCTAAAACTGCTTAACAATTATGTGATTGAAAGAGATAATTGTATTAGGGCTAGGTCTGAGGTAGCAGGTTATCAAATCACTTTAGAATCTATGGAAGCCAAAATATTAACTCTAAAACTCTTTTGACTATCATAGCATTTTTTGATGTGAATGAGTCTTCTATCTTGATGAGTCTAGATGAATGATTGGTTTTGTACGAGACTTAGATAATGGTCTTCTTAGTCATTTTCTAGTTGTTTTAGCTACAAGGACAGATGATGTAAAGTCTTGAGGTCATAGAGAGTTTGAGGTATTTGTGTATGAGTGGTCGTGTCCTGTTGTGGTCAAGGTCAAGCTCCTCTTCATCTCCTTTCTGTTTTAGCTACAAGTCGCTAAAATGCTATGATAGTCAAGTCGCTAACCTATTGAGTCGTAAGTCACTAGAAAATCTTAATGACAAGTCGCTAACTTTAAGATTTGTACCAAGTTACTAGCGTGTTATGTCAAGTCGCTATTGACTTGAGTTGACTAAATAGTCAACTCGCTACATATCTCAACTTGCTACCATGAGTAAATACTCATGGCAAGTCGCTAGCACATATACAAGTCGCTACACCTTTTGATTCAAGTCAAGTCGCTAACAAATTCAGTGAATCTGGACAGAATACAGACAAGTCGCTAGTAAGACTGTATGACTAGCAACAACATACCCAGAAAACTGCATTCTTTTTACCCGTTTTTGACCACTAAAAAGTTAACCATTAGACCACAGATACACACGTCTTTGGTACCCAAAGACTCAGATAAAGGTGAGACAAAACTGATACAAAAACTGTTTGGACAAAACCTTTTTGACCAAAAAGAGATGCACGCCAAGTCGCTGAAAAGAATGTCAAAGACAGCAGTTTACAAAAACTTTAATAAACCATTTATAAAGACATTTTAACACAGTTTTAACAACCATTAAAAATCAGATTCAGCAGCGAACAACATCAAACATAACCCAACCAAATCAAACCATGACAACCATACACAAACCGCATCTAAGAAACGCATTAAAAACTGTACGAATCATCAAAAACAACACAACCTGGCTCTGATGCCAATTGAAGGATCGATATATTTATTGTGTTGATGATTCGGGTGGTCTTGGATGATCAAAATACGTGTTTTCCATTAGAGAGAGAAGTAGAGAGTTGGGTGTTTTCTTGCTAGAGACTTGGTATACAAAAGTATGGAATATTAGATTGAAACGCACCACCCCTTCCATGGATGGAAGGGGTATTTATACTTACACAATACACGACCTCCTATCGGCCTGTGGATCAGGTATACAGTGGGTAAAGACCCGTCCTTCCTCCACGGTATTACACTAGACTAAGCTACGCTACAAATTAACTAATTAACTACTACATAACGTAAATAACTACAAATCTACGAGCTAACATATGCTAGACTATAATTAGGGTGACCGACACTTTAACATGAAATTTCCAATTCCTAACACATTACAACCCTTTAAAGACCTCTTTGATAGTCTTTCCTAGGTGCTTACGCCAAAGCGATGGAGGTTTGATCTATTCTCAAGCCTATGGTAATCTATATACTAGGACCGGTTAATGAGTGTTTATCTTCCATTTCCAACTTGTTATATTTCATATACACCCGAGAGATGTGAGTACCCAAACACCCCATGTGAGGTGTTAGTATGTAATTTCCGTGCTTGTTATGACTTTTGCGGGGCTTATATGTGTTGTGGATTGTTCTAAACCAATGCTTCATGACCTCTTATTTGATTACTTTTGTATCCGTTATTACTTAATATCATTCCTTTTCACTTTTTAGGTCTCTTGAAGGCAAATTGCTGGAATGGCACTTATTTAGACGAAAAGGCGCGGATATCTGAAGAAAATGGCCAAAGTCAAGAATCGAGACACTCAAGTCTCTTTGAAATACAAGGGACGGTGTCGTGTTAATTGCGACGCCGTCGAGCACTTCCGTGACGGCTCAAGAGCCAAATTTCTTATTTTCAAGTGACGGTGTCGCTTTAAAAGAGTAGGCCGTCGCAACTCGATCGCCTAGATTTGATCCGACGGCGCCATAGACTAAAGGGGACGGCGTCACAAGCATAAGGTGACGCCGTCGCAAGACTAACGTGGCCAAGACGAAACCCTAATGACGGTGACCCGACGACGTCACAAATCATAAGGTGACGCCGTCGCGATCGTAATCTTATATATAGAATCTGAGTTTTTCAGTTTTATTGTGTAGTATTTTGGAGTAAAAACGTAAACCGAACCAAGGCTGTCTTGTACAGTATTTTAGGGTTCCAAACCCTACCTTACCACAAGATAAGTATTTTACTTCATTAATTCAATTATGTCTTCAATTAATTGTGTGTATGCTTGCATGTTTACCATGTCCGGCTAAATTACTTGTGTGCTTGCTTAGATATATGAAACCTAGTTGTAAATTATTGTTAGGTTGTCTCTTATCTTAATTGTAATTGGCTTAGGAGTGCGACTAGGCTATCGTTGTGTTTAATACTTGATAAATCTTTGATAGCTTATGAATGACTTAGTGGATTTCGTTTACTAAACTCAAAGATAACCTCAAAGTTAGTTTATGAATGACTTAGTGGATTTCGTTTACTACATTTAAAGGTAACTTTAAAGAGTTAGGGAATGCACACCTTAAAACCTTAGAAAACACAACGCAATTAAGAATAAGGACGTGACAATTCAACCATCAATAGGAGATAATTAAGGAGTAATAAAACCTAAGTAAACACATCTTTAAACTATCATACGAGCACACAATAATTAGACATAGACTACATACACCTTAGATTAGATAATTAGATAAGTAGAGTAATCGGTAGAAATACCAACCCCCAAATCCAACCCCGAGATTCATACCTTTTCAATTTCTAAAAAACATAAAAAGATAAAAAAATAATCTTCCTCAACCCCAACCTTAGCGAAGTAACTTCATACTAGCATTCCTATTCCCCTAGAGAACGATATCAGTACCCGTGGCTTACCCTAATACTACACTACAATGATTAGGTTCACTGCCTAGGGTGTTATAAAACTTGCTCGAAGAAAAGGAAGTTCCTTTGACCCCGAACGACGCGTGTAGCGTTATCACAAACGAGTCAAGACGAAGGCATTAGTGAAAGGTGCCAAAGGTTCGTGTCGAAGGCATTAATGAAAGGTGCCAAAGGTCCGTGTCGAAGGCATTAGTGAAAGGTGCCAAAGACTCAAGACAAAGGCATTAGTGAAAGGTGCCGAAGGGTCGTGTCAAAGACATTAGTGAAAGGTACCAAGGGTGTACATTCGATATGGTGCATCGATGTACAAGATAGATTAGTTTGGGTCAAAGGATAGTAAGATCCTTATGGTGTTGTTATAAGGAGTATGTCTCCTTTGTGATAGGTGTTGTGTAGTGTTGGGTAGTAGTTCCTCCTTTATAATGGAACTCGGTATCTAGCCTTGTACCGAATAAAGTGTAGGCGACGTTGTGATAGGGTTGGTTCTACCTCGTAGAAGAACTCGGTGTCTAGCCTTGTACCGGATAAAGAGTACGCGGCGTTGTGAAGGCTTCTCCGCCACATTAAGGAGCTTGAGTTGTGTAGTGCTTACGAACTCTCGAGTAGGTGACTCGAGGAGTGGAGTAGGGCAAGAAAGGTGTCCTTGTAGCCGAGCCACTATAAATACTCGCGTTATGGTTTTGTGTTTCTTACTCTTTATCTTTGCATTACTTATTCATATGTTTATCTATCAACAACTAACATACACATTAAATAGATTGACATAAGTCGATCTAAATAGTTTAAAACGAAGTTTTAATCGGTAAAATTATTCAACCCCTGATAACGCTACACACGTCGTTCGGGGTCAAAGGAACTTCCTTTTCGTCGAGCAAGTTTTTCAACACCCTAGGCAGTGAACCTAATCGTTGTAGTGTAGTATTAGGGTAAGCCACTGTTGGGAATTATGCTAAGTAGGAATTCTACTGATATTACTGCCGATGGATTCTGCTGAAGAACATGGAATCTGCTGAAGAAGAGTTTCTGATGAAGTTGTGAAACCGTAGATGGTTTCTGCGGAAATAGTTATTCCGTGTTTTCTAGAATTAGTTAGGATATGCATGAGCTTTATTAGGAAGTTATATTGTATATCTTATTTAGTTTTATGATTATACGTTTCTTAGGAAACAAGTTTCTTGTCTAACGTTTCTTAGGAAACAAGTTAGGGTTCCTTGTCTATAAAAGGAACACAATAGTATGATGAATGCAACGAGTTGAAAAACAAAGTTTTAGTAATATAAAGATCCCATAGAGGATCAACGTGTTCTTAGTTATTTGTGTTTGTACTTATATTTGATTTCCGCTAAAGAATATAAGTCGTAGAGATTGTCTATTAGTTTGTTTGTGATTACATAAGCAATACTAACGATCTACGAGTGCTTAAGATCTATCAAGGTCTAACGTTTCATCAAGTGGTATCAGAGCCTCGAGAGAGTCTCTACGATATTAAGAACAATCTTTTCTAATCACTCATACAACCAAAACAACATACACCATGCCTGGATCAGATGACGGTATGGATATGACCAACAACCATAACACCACCCATATGCAACAACTAAGTCTCTCAAATAGCAACGCTAAGTTTCCTTACCTTAAGAAGGAAGAATATGACTTATGGGCAATGAAGATGCAAAACTGGATTTCCAACATTGATTGGCATATGTGGGAGATTGTAAGGAAGGGAAACAGTTTGAAGAGGACTACCACAGATGCTGAAGGCAACATGACATTCGTTCCTCCCAAAACTGCTGAAGAGTTACTGGTGGTTCAAATAGAAACCAAAGTTAGAACGATTCTTCTTCAAGCTATTCCTGAGGATCACTTGAGTGATTTTCACTTTATGCAGGATGCTAAGGATATATGGTTGGCAATTAAAGCCAAGTTTTGAGGGGATGAGGAGTCTAGGAGAATGAAAAAAGCGATGCTGAGACAACAGTTTGAAGACTTTCAAGTCTCTGAAGAGGAAGGAATTCAAAAGGGCTATGACAGATTTCACAATATTTTAAGTCAGTTGAATCAACTAAAGGCAAAGCCATATAATGATGATTGTAATTCTAAGTTCTTGAGATCTTTACCTCAATCCTGGCTACAAGTGAGCATTGCTTTCAAAACTAAAGGTGGGCTCGATATGCTTATTTTTGATGAGCTGTACAACAAACTTAAAGCTCTTGAGCATGATGTGAGAAGTCCTTTCCATTCATCCTCCACTGCTAGTCACACAGCATTTGTTGGGGCCTCTACCCCTAAGTTGATTCATGCTCCAAGTCCCACTTACTCATCATCATCTTACACTACCACTCCTTCAAGCTCTCACTCTAAATCTAGTGGTGTAATAGAAGATGTGCTTGGATCCTTCGTTGCTGATTATGATCCTCAGCAGGAACTTGCATATGAGGATCTTGAACAGGTTGACCCACTGGATATGGAGGAGATGAAGTTAAAGTGGCAAGTGGCTATGCTTTCTATGAACATCAAGAGATTTGAGCGTAAGTCTGGGAGGAAGTTTGGCTTTCAGGGAAGAGATCCAGCAAGGTTTGACAAAAAGAAGGTCAAGTGCTTTACATGTCAACAGATGGGTCACTTCTCCAGAGAGTGCAAGGATAGGAAAGCTGGTGATGAGGTGAGATACTCTTCCTATCAAGAAAATCGGAGGAAGCCGGAAACTCAAGCTCGGATCCTCACCGCTCTAGTTACTATGGATTCCAATGTAGACCGGACGCCGCATGATAAGGAGAATGATGAAACTTCCGTGCCGATAATATTAGGTTGTCGGCTTGTTGTACTTGAGGAGGATAGGCATGATCGATTGCCTTGATGGGTCTCTCTCGGTACAAAATTGTTTGTTTGGTTGTAGTGAACGTTATAATGAACTTAAAGAAGCCTATGATATTCGAAACCTAAATATAATGAATGCTATGTTGATGTTGAAGCTTATAAACAGCATTAAAAACATTAGAAAGACAAAAGGTTTGGTTTCGTAAGAATCAAATAGCTTATGATGAGAAGATTAGAGTGTTAGAAAGTGATCTAGAATGTACTAAAAATGACTTAAAAAGGTCTGAGAAATTGAAAGCTGATGTGGTGTCTGAAAATAGTGTGTTGAAAGAAAAATTAGAAAAAGAAATAGCTAGACATAATTCTTGGATAAAATCTGGTCTAAATCTAGCTCAAGTGCTCCATTCTAGTTAAACTCCTAATATTTCAGTAAGTTTAGGCTTTAAGAAATATGTAGGACTAGAAGCTAGAGAGGACACACGTAAATCAACACCAGCAGGATTAGCTAACGTTGTAAAAGAAGGTGATTTACATGCAGTACGTGGATCTATTAGAGGAATACCTATGCCTGTTGACCTTTCCCTTACTGTTGACTTTGATGGATCACATCATCTGTATGGCAAAAAGTCAAAAGACTTGCCAGACCCTGATTCTTCATCTAATGAGTTTGTCTCTTGCTCGACAAAGGACAAATCTTCCGATCAAGGGTCTACTTCTTATGCCACCGTGATTCAAGTGATAAGTCGACCTACCCAAGACCTCACCCAAGCCTCGCACCCAAGCCTACCTTCAAGCCTATTAGAGTTATCGCTAAGGAATCCTCTTCCAAGCCGCTTTCCTCAAGACTTGTCTTTTCATTCTTTGAATAATAATTATGTTAAAACAATTCTTTTCATGATTTTGGTTTGAATACTCGCTTGTAATAGAACATCTGGTTGAATAAATCTTCTAAGCAGAAGACATGTTTTGTGTGTGGAAGTAAATTTCATTTAATTAAGGATTGTGATTTTCATGAACAAAGAATGGGTGCATGTGCTGAGAAATCTAGACCAATGTGGACTAATGTTAATGCTATACACCTTATGTACCACAAGCAAACTATGCATCTCCTCCTTTTACATGGAGAAGCTCAGTTGCTAGACCATATGTGCAACCAGAAAGTTCATATTTTAAAAATGGTTATTGGTCTGGATATGTTGACTCAATGAATGATGGGAATGGTTATAGGAGTACTGCTGTCAAGCCCTCAACAGATTGTTCTTGGAAACAAAGGGGACCTAAATTTCAATGGAAACCCAAGAACAATAGTGGATCTTATAAATCTACATGGCCTCAATCTAAAGATCCACAAGGCAGGTTCAAGTCAGTAATGACTTGAGCCTCAATAGTGTACTAATTTTTGTATATATTTATGTTGTTGTTGTAGGATCATTGATTGGTGCAAAACCGTCAAGTTTTCTCACGCAAGCTGGCCACTTGTGAATGGCCAACCGTAAGAAACTTAAAACAGTTCAGACACAAATGAAATGAAGATCAGGAGAGTATAGTGTTTCCCCAGGTCGTTAAGTCCCAACGAGCTGTGCGAGAATAGTCAAACGTGTAGTGATCGAGAAGATTTGAACGGATAAGGAGGTTGTGAATGATTATAACTACAGAAAAAGTACATAAACTACAAGGGCTTAAATGCAAATTAAAGAAAATTAAAAAGATAAAAAATATTAAATAAACGCTATCACTATTTGCAAAATGATGTTTTTGATTTTTATGTTTTTATAAAACTTGAATTTAAAACTACGTGACGTACTAAAGAAAATGTGAAACTAAAGCAATATAAATCCTAAAAATATGAAAATGACATTT
The DNA here is from genome assembly GCA_022545495.1 of Chrysanthemum lavandulifolium. Classification (NCBI taxonomy): domain Eukaryota; kingdom Viridiplantae; phylum Streptophyta; class Magnoliopsida; order Asterales; family Asteraceae; genus Chrysanthemum; species Chrysanthemum lavandulifolium. Next base: position 219,914,519 of record CM040244.1, read on the forward strand.
TTACAATCCTAAAGATATGAGAAAATTTTAAGAAAAAGAAAATTATTTTTACAACTATTTAATTAATTATTATTAATTAAAAACTAATTTTAACTATTTAATAATAGACTAAAATACAAGAAAATATTAAATAAAGCTAGAAAAATAAAATTATGACTTGGAAAAATCTAAAATAACAAAAGAGAATTTTCAAAACTATTTTTGTATTTTTCTGATTATTTTTCTATTTTCTACTAATTAAAAACTATTTAAAACTAATTAAATTGTTTAAAAATACAAATTTAACTAAGAAAAATCTGAAAAAATATTTTTTTGTCTTTTTATATTTATCTTAACTTAAGAAAAATGAAAAATTATTTTTTTGAAACTTTTCTTAATTAATTGTATTAAATGCTAATTAAAAAGTACTAAAAATTGATTTAAATCAAGAAAAATAGCAAACTAACTTAGAAAAATCTGAAAAATTCAAGATAAGCCTAAAATAATATTATGAAACTAGGAAAAATAGAAAAACAGTAGCTTGTGTACAAGAAAATGAAACTACAATCTCAAATGCTTATAAATAAGCACTTTTAATAAGCCAAAAGACACAATAAGCTACCAACTTGATACAGAAGCTATAAAATGCTAAAATTACCAAAATGCAACAAGAAACAACAAGCCTTAACCTCTGGATTGCAACTTCAACGGATTTGATGTTTTTGAGTTTAGTGTGCAAAAACAGTTTTAAGGTGCCTACTTTAAGCTTAAGCACAAGCTACACTATAAGCTAAAAATGAGAACCAAGAGTGGGAACTTAAACTAGACATGGCTGACTATCTCTGAACCAAGGCTCAGACCTAGATGAGCTAAACTAAGCTTGTGGCAGGCCTCGAAGACCCTGTCTGCGAGACTCGGTGTTAATCGAGTTAGTTGCTGAGGCAAATAAGTCCCAATTGACAAGCCCATTTGAGGCTTAAACAAAATTGACAAAATTTGACAAAAATGATAATAATAAAACAGACCAGTAGAAGTTCTTAAATCCAAAGTTTCACATGATTAGGCTCATAAATGAATCCAAAAAATTCTCCCTAGTTGGGCTCAAAATGGATTTTTCAAGTTTGACTTTTGACAGTTATGAAGATTTTGACTTAAATGAACTTGGATCTTGATTTGCCAACTGAGTATGATGTTAAATGGTATAATAAAACTACTGCAAGTTACTCTAGTGATTTCTAAACATGAAACAAGTTTTTGGTTTTCTTAAAATCCAACAGATAAGCATATTAAGACAGATGAAATGAAATTTTGACTTTTGAAGTTGGAATGACCAAATGGACTGCTATACTAACTATTTCTAACCTAATGTGGACTAAGCAAGTAAAGGAAATATCAAAATGACAACAAGATCACACAGATTAAAGCTTAACCAAACACCCTTATATCTTTTGATTATGAACAGTTATAAGGAAATGTTGGGATTTATACCACAATTCCACAACCTAAGCTCATATTTTGATGAAACAAACTGATTTAAGCATGAATCCACACAGAGTTACAACAGAATTCATAACATCAAAGAATTGCAATTTATGACAGATACTCACAAATGTCCAGCTGTTTGCAGGCTAAAACCAAACCCAATCCTACACTATGCTACTCAAATCCAACCCAAATCCATCTCTGCAACAACCCATACCCATTTCCAAGTCTGCTTGACCACTAATTCTTCTCTGTTGACTTTTGTTGACCATCAACCAAATATGCTTGAATCTGTTTTCCAAGCTTACCAAAAGCTATATGAAGCTTAAGTAAACTTGGTTTAACTTAAAAATAAGCTAATAGAAGCTTAAAGACAAGAGTTTGAAAATCAATTTTTCAACAGTGAACCTCTAAACATGAAATATAAATGGAACCTTGAATGAAGACTGGAAATGAATTACAATGACTAAGTTACTTAGTTTGAATACAGTAAAACTTAGTATTACATTTTTAAAAAACTAATTAAGCTAACTTAAAAAAAACGACATACATTGAATTTTAAAAAACTAACTACTTGCCATCTCTTGCTTCCTCTTCTCTCTTTTATACTCACAAAGCTTCCACGTGTCCTTCTGAGCACATCCCACCACTTTTGTGAGCCAATGGATGAGTAGAGGCTATATTGGCTGTTGGATCATTTTTGGCGGGAAAATGCTAATTTGACTGTAGTGCCTCTGAAACTACAACTAGGGGGTGGAGTAGGTATGATGAGTGTGGAGTGAGGGTGGAAGAGATAAGGTGGAAAAAGGTGGATGGGAGAGGGTTGCAGGCCTGAGTGTAGCAGTCAAGTGGTGGGGAAGGGGATAAGGAGGGAAGGTGTTTGTTTGACTGGATTTGACCAGGGGGTCAAAATGGGGAGGTCACAATGGTTTAAAGGCAGGGGTCAATTTGTTTTGGCAGGGGTCAAAAATTAGACAAAGGGTCATGGGATTAGGTTTATTATTATAGGGACCATTTTGTAATTTCAAATTTGAGGACCAATTCGCCATTATTCCAAAGTTGTCACAAGGATCACTTTTGCCAAGTTCCAATAGTACAAGGACCAATTTTGACATTTTCAAATTTTCCAGGGACCAAACTTGACATTTTTCAAAGTTTAGGGACCTAAGTTGTAAATTTGCAATTTTTAAATCTCAAGGACCAAAACTGACAACTTAAAAATCCCTAGGGACTTAAAATGATATTTTTCTTTATTTAGATTTACCAGGGACTGTTTTTGACAACTTTTGAAACTTGGGGGACTAAAACTGCCAATTATGCAAAATTGATACGTTTTTCACCGATTTTGATATTTTGCATTTAAAACACATAAAACACTTATTTGTGATATTTTTATCATTTTGATGCATTTAAAGTGTTTTCGATGTTTTGCAGCTTAATTGGTACAAAATGATGAGTATTTAGACACTCATCAATCCCCACACTAAGATATTGCTAGTCCCTAGCAATGTTTTGAGAAAAATTAATGGATTTCATCTCTTTACCAAAAGCCATTACTCGAGTAGCCAAATGTTTCGGTTCAAGTAAGAACCTTGGTACACCGATAACCAAATGATTTTGAGCAAATCACCGACTTCCAACGGATTTGATTTGTCTTTACCGAAGCCGCTTGCTTCGGACTAGCCAACTCTTAGATAAATTATCAATATTATCTTTGGTGAGCTGATTACCAATTATGGTTTTTCCATCGCCTTTACCACAAGCCATAAACTTGCGGGCTAGCCAACTCTTCACTTTTAAGGATATGGTGAGTGAATACCATACAATTTTGGGCAAATTGCAAGTCGTCAACGGATTTGAGATATCTTTACCAAGAGCCGTTTGCTCTCGGATTAGCCAATCCTTATGTGGGTTAGACATGGTGGACTGATTACCATTTGTTGTGTTTAGTACATAGTACTTCCACTAAATTTTTTTAAATTTGGCCATTTTGGGGAAAAGGGACTAAAATGGTACATTTATGATCAAAATTCGCTGAATTTCCCCACACTTAGAAATGAATATTGTCCTCAATATTTAAAAGTACCGGCTGTTATGCCGAAACTTAGAACGTAAAAAGATAACATTACTAGCTAAGTGTGGAAACACAACAATTATTCTCTTTTTTAATATTTACAATTTTCATTCATTTTTTTTTAGATCTATATACTACATGTGGGGCATCTCCCCCACACTAGGGTGGTACACACGGGTGACAACCCATGTAGCATGCTACTGCTTTTGATTCCCGAGTCGCTAGCTTGACTCGATCCCCGCATTTATTGGTTCATGGGGAAAGTAAGTGGAAGAGACAATCTCCATCGGACTTTCATTCAAGATGTTTGGATAAATATTGAAGTACGTGAAAGTTCCACACCGATGAGATACAGAGATGCAGACCCGGCTCACAAATGGTACATGGAAATGCCGGGTCAAAGATAATGTCTTCATTCCGAAGGAGTGAAGAACAGAGAAGCCACGGATAGGTGAAGAAGAGAAAGAAAGTCATGATAATAATCTTGACTAACTCATCATCATCGTAAGGAGAATTCATAATAGCATGAATTTCATCTTTAAGCTCAATTGGTCTAGACATATCCCGGTGTGTCTAGATCAGTAGAAGTTATCATACTCCGCGGAGATATGATATGAGTGAGTTCATCCGAGAACTCCATGAAGGTGAATGAATCATGTTCGAATTGATATGAGTGGGTTCATTGGTGAACTCCTCCAATGTAAATGATTCATAATCGGGAGAGAATTATGAGAATGAAAAGTGGTATCGCCACTAATCTTTTCTCCCATATTATCAAAACAAGGCTTTCATTTCCGGAATAGAATCATCGGAAAGAATGTCACTACCCTTAATGGGGATAGGAGATGAAATAGGTTTTCTTTGAAAGCCTCGATTTTAGAAATGAGAAGACCGACATTCAAGAATGTTGCACGAAGAGCTTCATCTTTGATTTCGATGTCAAGAACTTCATCATTCTCTCTTCAAAGCTAACAAGCTCGAAGGTAAATCTTCCACATAAACGATGTCTCCACAAGATAACGAATCATCATCATTAGAATCGAGAACATCTCAACATGATCTTTGGGAAGACAAGAGGGGTGGATATCACACAAATGCTCGAGAATTCTCGTGACTCTCTTGGGATTGGGACAAGGTTCTCAACACTAGACTTTATGAATTCATCCGATTCCTTTCGTGAACAAAGGTCAAGAAGCTCATCCCCATGTTCGGAGAGTGAGTGTGAACCTCGGGTGTGATAGCGCTTGTTTGAGAATGAATCTCAATCACGGAATATCAATCGATGAACTTGATGAATCAAGTGTATCATCATCATCACTATCATCGTGAATAAAACAAAATTGAGAGCTAGATCCGTCGCTTTTTTTTGCAATTGATTCCCAATGATTTTTCAAAGGTAATGTGGGAATTTATTTTAGCACCGCTTCTTTGACTAGCAATTCTTCCATGGATTTCATGTGAATTTTGAATGACGGATATTGTGGGAGTGGAGATTTGTCAAACCGGAAGGTTGACATTGATAATCACCATGAGGACCCCACAATATACACAAGAAAAACTGGAACATTATGAAATGTCGCTTTACTCAACTCCTCGGTTCTTTTTATCGACTCGTAAGCTCTAGATAAGTGTCTTGTTGGGCTTGCTTTGAGGTGTTTGAGTCATTTGGCACCGTGGAGGTTGGTCGTGATATGGATAGTCGTAATTGTTACAAGGGAATGGATTCCTGCTTGACAATCGAGTGAAATGGGAACCTCCACAGTTCTCACAACAAGAAATGTTGAGTCCGGACCGGTGAATTATATGTATATTGGTCATAACCAAAGTTCGAGCATCACCGAAAACTGCTCATAGACAAACGTGTTTCCGGATTGACACTCAAATCCTTGGTGAGGACCTCCACAAAATTCACAAAGAAGTTATGTTGGTTATATGAAGATAGGTCGGGTGTGGTGGGTAATTGGAAAATTTGATGGGTCGTTAAATGAGTTTCGATTAGGATCATAATCAAATGAATTCTCGAACCACAAAACAAACAACTCCGCTACGAATATCATTACCACATTGTACACACGTACACCAACGATGTGGTGAACCAAAAGAGGCTCACCACAACCGACACAAGGAATAAACGATTCTATTTAAGAGTTATGAGAAGGAATCGGTTTATTCAAATAATCAACAAAACCAACATGGTGATCCGAATGACTATTAAGTCTCAAGAACATTTTGAAAAATCCGGAGGTGGGACAAGTGGTGTGCTCGAGAGCTAGCAATTTCCACCACTTCCGCTATGGTCTCCGGTTCGGTTCTTGAGAAACGTGAAGATTAGGCAAGTCATTCTTGCTAGTCACCGGTCTAAATTATGCATGTTTGCTTTTAACCGTAAATCGTGAAAGTTTAGGATCAATTCTAGACGGCTTAGAGCAATTGAGGGTTAGATCTTTGGATAACCGTAGGTTGGACGTATTTAGCACTTCCATTATTAGAGGGAAGTATCTGGTCCTTTGTCACCCCGGTTTCTCTTTCCATTCCCCTACGCAGAATTAATGGATCATCACGAACAACACGAATTCTTGACATTTGTGATAAAGCATCACGTTTTTCAACTTCGTCCCAGAATTCGTCGTAGTCGAGAGATTCCATGAGAAAAAGAATCAAATGGATAGAGGGTAAAGGGATAAAGAATCAAAAAGGGTAAGAGGGTTAAGATGAATATTTTTGGTATTTTTGAAAAACATGATGTAGAAACAAAGAATGAAAATCTTTTGGGTTTTGATTTTTATAAGAAAATATAAACATAAAGATGGTATAAACAAGGATTGAATATTCAAATCACTAATGCTAAACGAAGACTATTAGCATCGCTCGCACGGCGCGTAAAATTTGATTGGTGCAAAACCGTCAAGTTTTCTCACGCAAGTCGGCCACTGTGAATGGCCAACCGTAAGAAACTTAAAACAGTTCGTAGACACAAATGCAATGAAGATCGAGAGTATAGTGTTTCCGAGGTCGTTAAGTCCCAACGAGTGTGCGAGAATAGTCAAACGTAGTGATCGGAAGATTTGAACGGATAAGGAGGTTGTGAATGATTATAACTACGTAAAAAGTACATAAACTACAAGGGCTTAAATGCAAATTAAAGAAAATTAAAAGATAAAAATATTAAATAAACGCTATCACTATTTGCAAAATGATGTTTTTGATTTTATGTTTTTATAAAACTTGAATTTAAAACTACGCGACGTACTAAAGAAAATGTGAAACTAAAGCAATATAAATCCTAAAAATATGAAAATGACATTTTACAATCCTAAAGATATGAGAAAATTTTAAGAAAAAGAAAATTATTTTTACAACTATTTAATTAATTATTATTAATTAAAAACTAATTTTAACTATTTAATAATAGACTAAAATACAAGAAAATATTAAATAAAGCTAGAAAAATAAAATTATGACTTGGAAAAATCTAAAATAACAAAAGAGAATTTTCAAAACTATTTTTATATTTTTCTGATTATTTTTCTATTTTCTACTAATTAAAAACTATTTAAAACTATTTAAATTGTTTAAAAATACAAATTTAACTAAGAAAAATCTTAAAAAATATTTTTTTGTCTTTTTATATTTATCTTAACTTAAGAAAAATGAAAAATTATTTTTTTGAAACTTTTCTTAATTAATTGTATTAAATGCTAATTAAAAGTACTAAAATTGATTTAAATCAAGAAAAATAGCAAACTAACTTAGAAAAATCTGAAAAGTTCAAGATAAGCCTAAAATAATATTATGAAACTAGGAAAATAGAAAACAGTAGCTTGTGTACAAGAAAATGAAACGAATCTCAAATGCTTATAAATAAGCACTTTTAATAAGCCAAAAGACACAATAAGCTACCAACTTGATACAGAAGCTATAAAATGCTAAAATTACCAAAATGCAACAAGAAACAACAAGCCTTAACCTCTGGATTGCAACTTCAACAGATTTGATGTTTTTGAGTTTAGTGTGCAAAAACAGTTTTAAGGTGCCTACTTTAAGCTTAAGCACAAGCTACACTATAAGCTAAAAATGAGAACCAAGAGTGGGAACTTAAACTAGACCTGGCTGACTATCTCTGAACCAAGGCTCAGACCTAGATGAGCTAAACTAAGCTTGTGGCAGGCCCTGCAAGACCCCTGTGCAGACTCAGTGTTAACTGAGTTAGTTGCACAGGGCAAATAAGTCCCAATTGACAAGCCCATTTGAGGCTTAAACAAAATTGACAAAATTTGACAAAAATGATAATAATAAAACAGACCAGTAGAAGTTCTTAAATCCAAAGTTTCACATGATTAGGCTCAGAAATGAATCCAAGAAAATTCTCCCTAGTTGGGCTCAAAATGGATTTTTCAAGTTTGACTTTTGACAGTTATGAAGATTTTGACTTAAATGAACTTGGATCTTGATTTGCCAACTGAGTATGATGTTAAATGGTATAATAAAACTACTGCAAGTTACTCTAGTGATTTCTAAACATGAAACAAGTTTTTGGTTTTCTTAAAATCCAACAGATAAGCATATTAAGACAGATGAAATGAAATTTTGACTTTTGAAGTTGGAATGACCAAATGGACTGCTATACTAACTATTTCTAACCTAATGTGGACTAAGCAAGTAAAGGAAATATCAAAATGACAACAAGATCACACAGATTAAAGCTTAACCAAACACCCTTATATCTTTTGATTATGAACAGTTATAAGGAAATGTTGGGATTTATACCACAATTCCACAACCTAAGCTCATATTTTGATGAAACAAACTGATTTAAGCATGAATCCACACAGAGTTACAATGTAATTCATAACATCAAAGAATTGCAATTTATGACAGATACTCACAAATGTCCAGCTGTTTGCAGGCTAAAACCAAACCCAATCCTACACTATGCTACTCAAATCCAACCCAAATCCATCTCTACAACAACCCATACCCATTTCCAAGTCTGCTTGACCACTAATTCTTCTCTGTTGACTTTTGTTGACCATCAACCAAATATGCTTGAATCTGTTTTCCAAGCTTACCAAAAGCAATATGAAGCTTAAGTAAACCTGGTTTAACTTAAAAATAAGCTAATAGAAGCTTTAAGACAAGAGTTCGAAAATCAATTTTTCAACAGTGAACCTCTAAACATGAAATATAAATGGAACCTTGAATGAAGACTGGAAATGAATTACAATGACTAAGTTACTTAGTTTGAATACAGTAAAACTTAGTATTACATTTTTAAAACACTAATTAAGCTAACTTAAAAAAAACGACATACATTGAATTTTAAAAAAACTAACTACTTGCCATCTCTTGCTTCCTCTTCTCTCTTTTATACTCACAAAGCTTCCACGTGTCCTTCTGAGCACATCCCACCACTTTTGTGAGCCAATGGATGAGTAGAGGCTATATTGGCTGTTGGATCATTTTTGGCGGGAAAATGCTAATTTGACTGTAGTGCCTCTGAAACTGCAACTAGGGGGTGGAGTAGGTATGATGAGTGTGGAGTGAGGGTGGAAGAGATAAGGTGGAAAAAGGTGGATGGGAGAGGGTTGAAGGCCTGAGTGTAGCAATCAGTGGTGGGGAAGGGATAAGGAGGAAGGTGTTTGTTTGATGGATTTGACCAGGGGGTCAAAATGGGGAGGTCACAATGGTTTAAAGGCAGGGGTCAATTTGTTTTGGCAGGGGTCAAAAATTAGACAAAGGGTCATGGGATTAGGTTTATTATTATAGGGACCATTTTGTAATTTCTGAAATTTGGAGGGACCAATTCTGCCATTATTCCAAAGTTGTCACAAGGATCACTTTTGCCAAGTTCCAATAGTACAAGGACCAATTTTGACATTTTCAAATTTTCCAGGGACCAAACTTGACATTTTTCAAAGTTTAGGGACCTAAGTTGTAAATTTGCAATTTTTAAATCTCAAGGACCAAAACTGACAACTTAAAAATCCCTAGGGACTTAAAATGATATTTTTCTTTATTTAGATTTACCAGGGACTGTTTTTGACAACTTTTGAAACTTGGGGACTAAAGCGCCAATTATGCAAAATTGATACGTTTTCACCGATTTTGATATTTTGCATTTAAAACACATAAAACACTTATTTGTGATATTTTTATCATTTTGATGCATTTCTGAGTGTTTTCAGATGTTTTTGCAGTTTAATTGGTACAAAAATGATGAGTATTTAGACACTCATCAATCATCCTCTTAAGCACAAGGAGGTTGGCATTGTTGATAGTGGTTGCTCAAGAAGTATGTCAGGAAACAGAGATATGATGCATAATTTCATACCCATAGAAGGAGGAGGCAATGTGACTTTTGGTGGAAGTGATGGTAGAATCATTAGGAAAGGGACCACCAAAACACCTCAACTGGACTTTGAGAATGTGTACTATGTCAAGGAACTACAACACTTCAACTTGTTCTCAGTCTCACAAATATATGACACAAAGAACAAAGTACTCTTCTCTGAGGATGAATGTCTTGTGCTGTCTAAAGACTTCAAACTTCCAGAAGATACATCTATTTTGCTGAGAGTTCCTCGTACTGACAATTTATGCACATTCAACTTGAATGATGTTCAACCAGAAGGTGACTTAACTTGTTTGGTGGCGAAAGCATCCCTGGATGAGTCTACAAAGTGGCAAAGAAGGATGGCACATGTGAACTTCAAGACCATTAACAAGCTATCTAAAATGGGTCTTGTTGAAGGACTTCCTTCAAAGGTTTTCACCAATGAACATAACTGTGTTGCCTGCAACAAAGGAAAGCAACACAGAGCCTCTTACAAAGCAATTAATGCAGTGAGCCTTATTACTAAACCTCTTCGGTTGCTTCACATGGATCTTTTTGGTCCAACTCAAGTACGCAGTATTGATCACAAATACTTTTGTCTGGTCATCACTGATGGATTTAGCAGGTTTTGTTGGGTGTTCTTTCTGAGAACAAAAGATGAAACATCTCTAGTTTTAAGAGAGTTTATTACCCTTGTTGAAAATCAGCTGAATAAAAAGGTTAAGGGCATCAGGTGTGATAATGGGACAGAGTTCAAGAATGCTATATTAATAGAACTTTGTAGGTCTAAAGGCATCAAAAGGGACTATAGCACTCCAAGAACCCCTCAACAAAATGGGGTAGCTGAAAGAAAGAATAGGACCCTAATAGAGGCAGCAAGATCAATGCTTGCAGACTCTAAGTTACCCATAATGTTTTGGACTGAAGCAGTTGGCACAGCTTGTTATGTTTTGAAAAGGGTATCTATCACTAGACCTCATTTTAAGACACCTTATGAACTTCTCTATGGGAAAGTTCCTACTATACAATACCTTAAACCTTTTGGCTGTCAAGTGACTATTTTGAATACTAGTGATCCACTGGGTAAATTTGATGAGAAGGCAGATGAGGGTTATATAGTGGGGTATTCGGCTCATAGTAAGGCGTATCAGGTATACAATTTGAATGCTAAGAAGATTGAGGAGACTTTGAACCTGAGATTTCTAGAAGACAAGCCTAATGTTCAAGGCCAAGGTCATGTTTGGTCTTTTGACCTTGATTACTTAACTGATTATTTGGGTTATTCTAGACATGTAGCTAACCAAAATGCAGGTTCACAAGAGTCACCTACTGACAGTGCTGCTACCATTGATGCTGATTCTGATAGTGAGTTTGAGGATGATGAACATCCTATTATTGTACCTTCTTTCTCCCCTAATAACGTTTCAGGTGACACTTCCAAAGTTACTACTGATGACAGTGAAGATGAGTCCAACTATGTAGAGGACCTTGCTAGGCTTAAGAAACAAGAGTATGCAGCTAATCTAGAAGCTGAGAGGAATGCTAAGGAGTCTACAAGAAAAGCAATCAGTGGAAATCACCATTCTGCTGAAAGTGATCCTGTTTCTCCTATCATCACCAATTCTGCTGAAGGTTATGCGGTTTCTACTCCCATTTCTACTAGAGTGTCCACAGACTTTGGGGAACCTTATACACATTTTCCAAGACCTTCAGATCTTGGTAATCATCAACCCAAAGATGGAGTCTTCACCTCACCTTCCTATGATAGTAATTTTGAGCCAACTATGACTAATCTTGATACCTCCATTGATGTCAACACCACCGCTACTAAACGGATCAACATTACTCATCCACAGTCGAATATTATTGGTGATCCTAATGCACCTGTTAGAACTAGGGGCACTGTAACAAGTTCTAAATATGGTCAAGTAGCATTTATCTCTTATGTCTCAAACCAAAGAAAGGGACAATCATATCGATTTTGAGCATTGTTTGTTTGCTGTTGCTTCTCTCAAGTGGAGCCAACCAGTGTTACTCAAGCCCTGGATGATTCAAGTTGGCTTGAAGCTATGCAAAAAGAGATGCAACAGTTCCAAAATCAGCAAGTTTGGATATTGGTCCCACTACCTGAAGGGAAGAATGCAATTGGGACCAAATGGATCTTAAAAAATAAAATAGATGCAAGGGGTGTTGTGATTAACAATAAAGCAAGATTAGTGGCTCAGGGGTTCAGACAAGAGGAGGGGATTGATTATGATGAAGTGTTTGTACCTGTTGCAAGAGTTGAGGCCATTCATATTTTCTTGGCCTATGCATCTTACATGGGTTTTATGGTATATCAAATGGATGTTAAAGGTGCATTTCTGTATGGTGAGATAGAAGAAGAGGTTTATGTCACTCAACCTAAAGGATTTGAAGATCCAGATCACCCAACTCATGTTTATAAGGTAGTTAAGGCTCTCTATGGACTACATCAGGCACCTAGAGCTTGGTATGCTAGGCTTTCATCTTTTCTGCTGAAGCATGGCTATAGAAGAGGTGCTATTGATAAAACACTTTTCCTGAAGAAGAATTCCACAGACATTATTCTTGTGCAAGTTTATGTGGATGATATCATATTTGGATCCACTAAAGATGCTTGGTGCAGGGAGTTTGAGGAGTCGATGAAGGAGAGTTTCGGATGAGTGCTATGGGTGAGCTTACGCTCTTTTGGGTCTTCAAGTTCGTGAAACCGGATGGTATCTTTATCATCAGACAAATATGTGAGGACATCTTGAAGAAGTTTGGTATGGAGAGTGTCAGGACTGCCACAACACCTTATGAAGCTCCAAAGTCAAAGACAAACAATGAACCAGATCTACCTGTGAATGTTCATTTATACAGATCAATGATTGGTTCATTGATGTATCTAATAGCTTCTAGGCTTGATATTACATTTGCTGTGAGTGCTTGCTCTAGACATCAAGTCACTCCACTTGCTTCCCATCTGAATGCAGTCCAGAAGATCTTTAAGTATTTGAAAGGCCAACCCCATTTAGGTCTTTGGTACCCAAAAGAGTCTCCATTTAAGCTGGAAGCATATAGTGATAGTGACTATGCTGGTGCAAATCTGGATAGGAGGTCCACCACTGGAGGTTGCCAATTCCTTGGAAAGAGATTGATTTCTTGGCAATGCAAGAAACAAACTATTGTGGCTACCTCATCTATCAAGGTAGTACGTTGTCGCCGCAAATTGTCATGGACGTGTTCTTTGGATACAAAATCAATTGTTGGATTATGGGTATAACTTCATGAACAAAAATTTTTATTGATAATCAAAATACCATATGCATTGTTAAAAATTCGGTTTTCACAACAGACAAAACATATTGAAATCGTGCACCACTTTATAAGAGATGCATATGAAAACATTTGATAAAAGTGGTTAAAATTTACATCGATGATAATGTGGCGATTTGTTAACAAAGGCTTTTGATGGACCAAGGTTTCAACACCTTGTGGTCCATATTGGTATGCTTAACCCTTAACTGCAAAGTTTAAGGGGAGGCATAGGCCTCAGGGGAGGATTTGTGTACACTTTGTATGTTTTTATGTAAATTTGTAGATTTTTGTGTATAATTTTGTTTACTAACACTAACCAGCTAATGTAATGATAGTTTTGTTTTTCTTTGTTTGGTTTGTGTGTTTCTCTGTTTGTTTTGTTTTGCAGATTGCTCATCTAAGTTGAAGTACATCATGATTGGTCAAATGAAAAATGGTCAAGTAAGCTTTAAAGCTTGTTTCTTCTGAAATCATAGTACTGATGTGAGCAATTTGTTTCCACTGAAGAGAAAGTACTGAAGTTAAAGTGTTCATTCAAGAGAAGTACTGAAGTTCATTGTTCATTCATTCATTAGAGAAACAGTTTACAGCTTACAGCTTACAAAGTACAATCAACTTCAAATGCAACTACAAGAACAGTCCTATACATGATCTACTAAACCTATTCTAGCTTATATCATCTATTCCAACAGCTGCTGGATATGCATTTGTGATGACTTGCATAACCACCCATTCCTTCTAACTCGATGGCTCGATATACATGACCGGTATGACGAAGATGCTAAGGATCAAAATGGGAAGGATGGATTGATGCAAATGATGATGATGAAGATGACCACACATGTCCTTTGTGCTTCATCTACTTGGTTTCACCAAAAAGCAATCCATCCACCTTCCTTTAGCCCTTCCCCTATACGATATGTGATGAAGCACCAAACCATGGCGCAGGAAGAGCAAGCACCACCTCTTTTTCGGCACGAGGCCTCGGTTGAGGTTGAGATGCTGAAGGTTGGGAGTAAGATGTTCTCTTCTTAGTGGACTCATCAGAGTCATCAGAAGATTCACTTGGATTCACTACACTATCATCATCTGAAGAACTGAGAAATGGGGATTTCAAAGGTCGAGGGTCATATGGATATGGAAAAAACTAAAGAAAATCACTGGATGATGATGATGATGGAGAAGAGGTTGGATCAACAACCTCTGGTTTATTATTCATGGTTTATTGTGGTTGATTGTGGTTCATTGATGAAATTAGGGTTGTGATGATATTTGGGGGAAATTGATGAGAGATAAGTATGCATTGGGGAGTGTTTTATAGACGGTTTCAAGACTTAATGAGATTTAATGTGAGGTGGGTGAAACAGTAAAAAGATATTTACTGAAGCTTCTTGAATACGTGATGTGTTTCTGCTGATTGAAAGACTTCAGCAGAATGACCATTGTTTCTGCTGAAGTTGAAACTTAAATTTGGTAAAAGGTTGCATTACACGTCAGCTTTGGTCAATAACTTATATATTTGACCAAAATTTAGGAAACTTTTACTTATACCCTATTCGATTTAAACACACTTTCAGTCGATTAAATCGTAACCCATTATCTAAATCTCTCATTGCGCTTCAATTCAAACACGATCATAATAAAGTTGCTTTTCTGGGAACAGCTAAGGGTGATGATCTGTATAAACCTATGGTGGAGTTTTTGAAGAGGTCCAAGATTCATTATGCTTTATCACATTCTCCTAATGCTATATATGAATCTTTGGTTACTCAGTTCTGGGCATCTGCTTCAAAACGTAGTGAAACATAGATCGTGGCTATGGTTGATGATGTCGAGTATGTAGTGACAGAGGAGTTGATCAGAAGTCGACTTCGTTTGGATGATGAGAATTGGGTTTATCATTCTAATTCAGTGGTGATACTAGATGGACTGAGAGCTATTGGATACCAAGGTGAACGAACAGACATGTGGCTCAAGAATCAGCTATGCCCGATGTAGAGGTTTTTAGTTCACACATTACTTCAGTGCATAAGCAATAAATCAGGTGGATGGGATCAGTTCTCTACACAATTGGGATGTGGTATTGTGTGTCTTTCTCAAGGGTTAACTTATAATTTTTCCAAGTTTATTTTTGATAACCTGGCTGAGAATATTCAAAAGAAAAAGCATAAGTTTTTAATGTACCCTAGGTTTTTGCAAATGATAATAGACACTAATACCCGAGCCCAAGCCTTTTATCCCATAGGAGCTTTATCTGCTAAATTATTTGCTTCAATGAGAACTAAATATGAGTCGACACATCATCCTTTACTAGCAGCTATGTTGCCTCAGGGGAATGCGGCTGCTGATGAGGATAATGTTGTTAATAATCCACCTTCTACCAATGTTACTGCTGATGGTAATCCTTCAGTTTCCATTGATGAGGGCCCTTCTACTACTGCTGAAGCATCTAATGTTTCTCCTGACCAACCTCCACCTATACTTTCACCTAGACCTAGTCCTAGTCCACCACCTATTCAGGTTAGTTTTGATTCATTTTAGTCTGAACCTAATCGACTGACCACACCTAGTCCATATAGGGAATCATTTAATGAAGGTTCTCCTTATGTTGAGCATGACCATGTTTCTCCTAAAAGGTCCAATGAAGTTCCCATTACCACTGAGCAATTAGATGGTGGAGCTGAGGACCTTATTACACTTACATCTGTCTATGCTCTAGTGAACAGGTATGTAGCTGAGGTAGCTGATCTCAAAAAGGAACTTGTAGAGACTAAGTCTTCTCTTGGTGGTGAGATTGTGGAGCTGAGAAATAAGGTTAAGAGTTTGGAAGAACAACTTGGGCATCATTCTAAAAGAAAGTCAGTGGTTTCTTCTGATGAAGAGCAAGAGGATAATCCATTTGGTTCTCTTAAGATTTTGGTGATGTTGCTCAAAAGGCTCCTGTTTCTTCTCTCCCTGTTCTTGAATCTTCAAAGAAAAGGAACCTATTCGATTTACTATAAAAAGGAGAAGACAATATCTGAATAAGGAATCCACTGAAGCTTCAAAAGAACCAAGTGTTGATGATGTAACTGCTGATGTTTCAATGGAGGATGTTGTTTCTGTACATGGTCAAGCTTCAGGTGTACAAGAACAACCAAGTTCTCTACCTTCAGCAGATAATCATGAAGTATTTATTGCTGAAAGAAGTTCTGATTTGGATCCTAATGCTGAAGTCTTTTCAACACCTGTTGAAGAGTTGTCTCAACATGTTTCGTCTGATGCTTGTTAGATATTAACTTTTCACATACACATCAAACCATAACACAAAGTAGCATATAGATGGAATTCTAGAGAGAGAAAGTTAGAGGTTTAGGGAACTTAGTGAGAGAAAGTGAAAGATATTATTATGAGCTCCAACTCTCTACCTTGGAAGGTAGAGAGTATTTATAGTCTTACATAACTCGCCACACTTTGGGGCGTGGATCCGCATACGATGGGTAAAGACCCGTCCGTCCTCCACGGTGTTACTTAACTAAATTACTACTTAACTTAAAAGAACTACGACTACGTGCTTTTAACGATTACATATACTTGAGGTGACCGACTCTTTAATACCGGAATTTCTAATTCCTAACAATCTCCCTAAGGAGGTCACCTCAAACATGTACCAAAATTACATAGAATACAAATAGATATAACATTAAGAATTGATCTAGTATTCTTGATGTAGTCCTTTGCTCCCGAGCTCGTAGTCATTGATTCTTCATATTGCATGTTTGGTTATTCCAAGTGGAGGTCTTTCGATCCACGTGATGATAAGTTTGAGCCATCTTTGGAGATCATCACCGTCAACAATCTCGACACATCCTTTGTGGTGTTGGTATTTTGTGATGTTGTGACTTTGGGACCGACATGCTCACATTCGGATCATGATATCTTCTCATCGAGTAGAGGAAGCATTTGTTGAATCATGATATTGGGGCAGTAGCGAAGCATGGAGTGAAAATATCGAGACATTGATGCACTTATCATGATTTCTTTTGAGACGAATGTGTAGTGTGAGCATGCGGCTATGGATTGACCGCTTCATTCGATCACCGCAAACGTCGGGCGCACCGCATACAACAAGATTAGCAACAAATCGCACGAAAGTGTCTTTGATCACTTTCGTTGAATTGAGGTACACGCCCACGGTTCCCCGTTGATCAAGACATGTCTTGCGTGATCGTATAATTCAAGAATTTCCTTGACGGGGTTTCGCAATGTTCTAGTCGTTCTCAAACCGAACGTCTCAAAGAAGACAACACGGAGTGAGTGAACCAAATAATTTTAAGTCCACCGATTGATGAAAAGAGATTTGAAAACAATCGTGTATTGCTCAATAGAAATTGTTTTGCAATACAACGAAGGTTTAACGAAAATCAATTATCAATCCTAAAATACCTTTTGGTTTGAAAAATGAGTACACAGTCAATGTGCTAAAGAAAAGAGTTTTAAGCACAAACGGGTTTTTCAAAGGTATCCGTCAATCCATAACTCGAACCGAGATTGATTCAAGAGATTGAATCGCCCCATTGTTTCATTCGGTTGTCACATGGTTGATCTATATAATAGATCTCACATGCCACCTACCAGAGCTTGTTTGATGTTGGCTCCGAAGGCTTTCCATCTTCATTGTGAATATGTAAACACATCACTCGGATGTTCCGCAATACCACAAGGATAATGCGTGGGACTCAAGATATAATCTCTTTCCACATTGTGTGAAACAGAGAGTCTTCATTGAAAGTGTCCTAATGAGATATATTGATGATCTCGTGGCTCTAGACTCAATTTGTGCATATTTGGATCCTATAACGGAGACTAGGAGAGGGTCTCTTCTTCAATATCAACCATCTCTAAGAGAAAGTCGATAGATAATGTCGGTTCCCGTGAGAATGAAACAAGCCCTTTTAAGAGGAACTTGAGTGGTTTGGAAAGTTGAAGTGCGGTCGCGCCACCGGGTCCATGACGTCTTGTCTTCAATACCGATGTTACCATCAAGTAGCATATGAATTGAACCCGTATCGCCCTAAGGTTGAATAAATGGAGGCTATTTGTTTTCACCCTTTCTCATTCAATTCTTTTTAATTCTTCAACCCCTTCGTGCTTACCGAGACTTCATAGCTAGAACCTTGTTGGGTTTATTCCAAGACTAGCTCGGCCTTAGTCCGCACTCTTCCCTTATCTCATTTTCTCCTTTTATCATCATACCTAAGGACTTCTACACTAACTAGTGGATTGTCCTCGGTAGATCCCTCCGGTTCGGCGGATCATGGGAACCAATACCTAACCTTATCATCCTTATATCACCGTACATAAAGTAAAGTTGGTAGGTCAATTTGGTATTGTTCATCCGCCATTGGATCCAATTGAAAACCATTTGAAAATCAATTCGATACTTGTGATGTATTATCAAAGCATTTTGTACCGAATTGTTTTTGATATTTTAGAGCGAGAACTCCCCTCAACATGTGCATCAAGTATTTGAAAATGTTTTGCACACGGAGGCAAGAGAAAGAATTAACTTCTTTTGATTACCATTTTCTAAAGATATCAACATCACTTCCTCAATGGATCAAGTAGGTAAAGCATTTCCGGAAGGATGAGGTTTCCATGAATTTGCTCCCCTCAATATGTGCCTCGAGGTTTGAAAAGAGTTTTGCACATACTAGAGGGAACCCGCACATTAGGATGAATGATCACGTTTCAAATCAAAGGTTTAAAATAGATGCTCCCCTCAACATGTGCATTGAAAATTTGAAATCGTTTGTCACATGTGGGCGAGGATAGCATGTACATTCGCTTATAACCATTTACCGAATTATCGCCTAAATCCAATTTAAATCACACATTCTCCCCGATCACAATTATCAAATCATTTGAGATTTGTGATCTCTTATAGATTTAAATTGATTTTGAAAGCTTTAAGGAATTGTGACTTGATTGTGAAAGTGTTTTAACTGATTCGGATCGGATTTTAAGACTTTAAACTCCATTTATAAAACATGCATGTAAATCTTTTGAAAACAATTTAATGCCAAATAACTTTTTAATTTAATTGAAATCATTCTCCCCCTCAATCAATGACATAGGTTGTTGATTGAGAGATAAAGATTTTGACATATAAGTCCTGATGATTATCAAAAATAGAGATCGAGTTATTTTTCAAAGCATTTGGTTTTCAGCAGATAAATGTTTATAGAATCAGAGCATGGAATTTGAAAACATGATAATACATGGCTCTGTTCTTTCTTTTAAAACCGGTTATTGCCTGAAAATGACAATAAACCATTTCTCTTTCTCCCAAAATATATATATATATATATATATATATATATATATATATATATATATATATATATATATTTTTTAAAGAATTCGAACAATATCTAAAGTCCCGTGTCATTCTTTGAATGACAGCACAAAGACCGTAGATATTATCGAACCGAAGAAACATGACAAAATGATGATTTTTGAAGAATTTTCAATTTTCAAATTTTTATGGATTTTGAGAGTTTAATATTTTTCTATTTTGTTTTTCGAATAACTATTTACAAGAGATAGATGAAGAAAGACCTTTACTCCTCGTCTTCCTCCCGAAGACGTTTGAGAGTTTCGGTTGAAGGCTTTTCAAACCAAGACGTGGAAGAATAAACTCAAACGTTCTCTTGGAAGAGCTTTGGTGAAGATGTCCGCTAACCGATATTCGGACCTCACAAAATATAGTTCCACCACACCTTTTTCCACTTGTTCCCGATGAAATGATGTCGAATGTCGATATGCTTTGCTCTTGAGTGTTGAACGTTGTTGCATGAGAGAGCAATAGCACTTTTATTATCACAAGACAGAGGGATTTTGTTGAATTCAAAGCCATAGTCGATAATTGAGATCTCATCCATAAGATTTGAGCACAACAAGATGACATGGCTATGTATTCAACCTCTGTAGAGGAAATAGAAGTACTCATTTGCTTCTTTGAAGACCACTCACAAGCTTATCACCCAAAATCGAGCACCTCCCGACGTGCTCGACGTGTATCTTGACAACCTGCATGATCAAGATCTGATAGGCCGTTAGTGACATACCGGTGTCCTTGGTACCATAGTCCCATATTGATGGTTCCTTGGAGATACCGAAGACCCGCTTAATCGCTTCAAGGTGCTTTTAGTAGGCTTAGCACGGTATCTAGCACACATGCACACAGAGAACAAAATGTCGGTCTACTAGCGGTGAGATACATCGGGATCCAATCATACTCCGATATTTCGTTTGGTCAATCATGATCCCGAGAGGTCCTCGTCTAGTTTGGTTCGGTCAATCATGGGGTGTCAACAGGTCACTTGAATCAAATCCAAATTTCTTTAAAATCTCATTGCATATTTAGATTGATTTATGAAAATGCCTCCGGACTTTGTGAAATTTGTAATCCCAAGAAAAATGACATTTGTCCCATCATTGACATTTGAAACTTTGAACTCATTTCATTTGAAAACGATCACATTCCATTGGGTTAGTCGAGGCAAAAATAATATCATCAACATAAATTTGAACATGAATCAAATGTTTGCTCGACTTCTCGGTGAACAATGTAGGATCAATGCTCCTTTCTTTGAATCCGGTTGATAGAAGAAACATTGATGATGTATCATACCATGCCCTTGGAGCTTGCTTAAGACCGTAAAGAGCCTTCTTCAAACGATAAACGTGAGTAGGATGCTCTTGATTCACAAATCCTTCAGTTACCGACGTGACGACTTCTTTAAGATCTCCGCTCGTAAATGCCGTCTTTACATCCATCCGATATACCACCATGTTCTTACTAGCAAGATTAGCCAAAAGATTTCGATTGCCTCGATTCGAGCAAGCTGGAGCAAAAGATTCTTCAAAGTCTATACCCTCCTCTTGACGATATCCTTTAGCAACTAATCGAGCCTTGTTCTTCAACACATCACCATGCTCATCAAGTTTTACTTTGAAGATCCATTTTAGGGCTATAATCATAGCACGCCTGAGCAGAACTAACTCCCATACATCAAGACGATCAAACTCATGAATTTCATCTTGCATAGCATTGAACCACTATCTTCATTCATAGCAGCTTTAACATCTTTGGTTCGATCTTAGATAGTACGGAGTTGAAGAAGCACCATAAGGCATCGGTTGCGAGTTGCTTCCGGGTTGATACAGACGAGAGGATTTCCAATGATGTTGTCTAATGGATGATCGTGAGTCCATTTTCGAGGTGTTCATGTGGCATTTGTTGAGGAACCTGAAGTAGGCGAGTCGATGTCTCTGAAGAAGATGGTTCGATGATGATTCGTGAGTAGCAAATATGTTTTCAAATGGAGCATCTTCGAGAGTCGCAAAGGGATTAACTTCATCATTGATGCGTAAACATTTCCATGATGTACATTTGAAGAATGATGATTTGTTGATGAGATCAAGGATTAGTAGCGGTGCTTCTTGGCTTAAAGATATTGAGGCGAAGGATTGACTTCATTCACTAGAATATGAGCATCCTCTGTTGTAGGGATGAGCACCTCATTAGTAGTAGACTCATACAGTTCATCAAACATTGGATCAAACAATTTCTTTACATCATCTTCGATGGAGGTACATATGGCGTTTCTTGAGAGGAGTTTGGAACAAGGGATGAACCAATAGGACTGTTTTGAAGTGCGGGTCTGAGTGGAGTGTCCAGGAGCCATTTGACCGGTCACTCATCAAACGTAACGTGAATTGTTTCCATGATATTTCGGGTTCTTTTGTTGTAGATTCGGTATCCCTTTTGTTTGGTGCATATCCTACAAATACTCCAATGTCGACTTTAGCTCTAAGTTTGCCCAAGTCTTGACCTCATTAGTTGGATAGCACAAGGCACCAAACACACGAAGGAAAGATAGATTAGGTTTCTGTTGTGAATCGTGGAACGATTTTGTGTGTAACATGCAGTGGCAATTGCTTGACCTAGAGAAACATTGGAACCTTTGAATAGATCAAGATTGTTCTAGCACTTCAACAAGAGTACGATTTCGTCTTTCAACTACACCGCTCATTGAGGGGTTCGTGGAACACTTCTTTGATGGTCGATTCCAATGCTTTCATAGAATTCACTAAGTTGTTTGTTGACAAACTCGGCCCATTGTCTGCTCGATAATTCGATAGTTTTATTTAGTCTAACTCGCAATTGTTTGATGAGTTTGATGATGATATCGGAGTTTCATCCTTTGTCCTTAAGAACTTGACCGTGTGAATCTAGAATAATCATCAACCACAACTAACACATATTTCTTCCCAAAGATATTCGCACCCTCATTGGTCCACATAAATCCATATGAATCATATGAAGAACTTCGTGATGAGTTAGTAGGTTTGGGTTTATGGGCATACTTCTTGCTTTTTCCCAATTGGCATGTTGAACAAAGATGATCCTTTTCATACTTTAGTCTAGGTAAACCTACAACTAAGTCCTTTCTCGAAAGATCGTTGATGGTGCCAAGTTCAAGTGATTGAGACGACGATGCCATAACCATGACTTTGTTTTGAAGCCTTTGATAACAAGCGATTGGTGAGGCTCTCATCATGTCATCGATAGAGATAGTGTAAAGGTTTGAGCCACGAGTTCCTTTCAGCAGTTCCTTACCATTAAGATCTCTAACAAAGTAGGTATGTTTTCAAGGCTACTTCTAGATCGTAATCACGTAATTGACCAACAGAGAACAGATTATGACCTAAACCTTCCACATAATACACTCGGAGATGACACTATCACCAACAACATAATCTCCATAACCCATAATAGCACCGAAATGATCATTACCAAATCTAATAGGTCCGATGAATTTGCTCACGAAGTTCATGAGCCGTGACCGGTCTCCAATCATATGCTTGGAGCAAACTGAGTCCAGTACCACGTAACGATTTGAACGATCTGCAGTTGAACACGCACAAGAATGGATAATCGGATAATTGGGATCCCCATGCAAGAATGGGTTCCATTTGGTTAGTAGCAACAGTTGGAACACCCACATCGTAAATAGAAGCATTCACATCGACGGTGAGGTAATGGAATCATTGTGAGTAGATGCAATACTAGTGTCTCAGATAGCCTTGTTTATGTGACCACTTCTTAAGGGAATAGTTCTACCAAGAGGCATCCATTTTCTAGTGGGCATTATCGATTGGTCTTATGACCAACGGTATCCAATAAAACCTATTCTCTGAATGTTCTTCTGTGGGTTTCCATTGTTTTCTAACTTTCTTTCGCTTTTGCCTTTTAGCCTTTTTAGCATGAATTTTAGCATTAACAATATTAATCGGACAATTAACATCATTAGGCAAAACATTGACATCACATCCATGATTAGAAATGAATTCAAGCAATCATCGGTACAAGTTTTGCAAATAGTATCGAATTCAATTAATTACGATGCGCCTATGGCTAATACTAGAATCAACACGATTCGTTTTATTCGATTCAAACTTAAGGTTCCTAGATTGTTCTTCTACTTTCTTCCGGTGCACATTCTTAGCTTGAGAGGTCCTATCATTCCTTGTATTGTCTTGAGACTTTGACCGCTCCCTTTAATGTCACCGATTACTCTGTAGAGGAAATGGGAACATTAGTTTGTTTTACTACTCTTTGCACCACTGCTTAGATGTCTTTGGGATCCGAGCTACATGCAGTGCACTAAGGCTCACTTTCTTAACACTAGAGGTACTGGGATTGGCACTCCTAGAAGGCACATTTGAGTTCACTTTCCTAGCATTGACTGATATAGAATCGAACTACTCAATGGTACACTACTCCTCACCTTCAAAACATTGGGAGTCGATTGCATATCATGTTTGGCCTTAGGCATTGAGCATGGAATCAAAGGGTTAACTCTCTCACCTAATGTCTTTGGGCATATTGTGATCAAACATTCTAAGATTTCTTGAGATCGTTTGGCATATAAGCATGCATGTCCAATTGCATTATCATGAGGTTTCTCTAGCTTATCCTCTTCAACAATCTCACGCAGCATTCTAAGCAATCCTTAAGGGATGAGAAATATGTTTGAATGGCAAGTTTGTTGTTCCTTAGATGAGGGGGGACATATGTCACAGATAAAGCATATTTATTACTAGAGCGAACCTTAGATACAACATTCTCCTCATTGATCATTGGCATTTTCCCTTTTACCTGACTCTTCAGATTCTCGATTTCCTTTTGCAATGAAGTTATTTGTTCGTTGTTTTTGTTACGAGTGACTTTAATTGATTCAAACAACTCATTGAAATGACGTTTAACCTTTTCATTTTCTTCTAGAAAACTTTCGTTTTCCTTTTGTAAAGCATTTACTAGGTTTTGAAGATGAAACGTTTGAGAATTTCGAGAATCTAAAGGAGGAGGCATTTGGGAGCCTGTCATATTGTTCGCTTGACCCTTTAATTGAGAGATTTGGGCTTTCAACTTTCTCGATCGTGTTACACCGAGCATGAATCTGCTCATCTCGTTTGTTAATTTGAAAAGCGCATCAAACTCGGAGCATCGAAGATGTCTTGATATTTGAAGTTTTGACATTTTCTTTGAGATGTTGATATTTTAGTTGTAAATTAAAATACTCAACTTCTAGTTTAGAAAAATGTTTGACCAACGTGTCGTGATCATCCAGTTCAATTTTCTCGCTTAGTTTAGAATTAGTTTTTCAAGCTCAATGACACGATCATGGGAGACTTTCAGCGCCACGAGATAATTCATGAAATTTGGAAGCATTAATAGAGCAATTTGAAGCGTTGAAAACACATCTTGAGCAACACATTCAAGAATAAGATTCTCATTTAATGTATGCAAGTTCTTTCTCTCAATCTCATTATATTTTAGTGCACGCTCATAATCACTAACTTCAAAGAACCATTGCATCAAATTCCTTTTCCATACCCTTAATATCGCCTTCTACCCCTTTTTAAGACTCTCAAAGTGATCTTTTGAAGTTTAAAGAAGGGCATGACCTCGTTAAATAACATTCTTTCATTTGTTCAAAACCTCTTTCACCTTCGTTATGCGGAGGAGTGATCCTTTTCTTGCAAGTTTTCTCAAAATCAACAAATAGTTGGAATATAACGTATTGGCTAATTAATGTCTTGCTTTTAGTGGCAATTGTTCTAGGTACAAGATGCATAGGTGTATTAGGGGATACACTGTTGCTCTAGGCATTTTCCGAAGGGAGGGTTTGTTTCTACAATATTTTCGACTTTTCGCTTATCTAAATCCATTTTCCGAAGACTTGTTCGGGAGTCAACAAAGTCTCGAGGCTTAAACTTGTTCAAGGAAATCCAGTTTTCCTTCTTGTAATCATGAGGAGAAAAGATTATGTTTTCTCTTTGCATTTGGGATCATCTTGCTTCTTATTCATCTTTTCCCTAGTGATTTCATTTAAAATCTTATCTTCCTCAAGGCACTCAACGCAACTAGGTTTCGCCTAGGCTTAAGGACTTCATTACCATCATAAAGCACCTTATGAGCATTTCTAGCCTTTTGATTACCTCTGGATTTGGTTCCTCTACAAGGGAATGTTATGCTTATCGCTTAAGACACGATGTTTCGTGATCATGTGAGCAATCGAATGGTGTTTCCTTGCATGTACGACTTGTTTTCAAGTTTGTTTTCAAAGTTTTCGATTAGAAAAATCTCTCAAGAGTTTTGATTCCTTTGCATTAAATTCTTGCTTAAGCATTTTCACATTTTCTTGAAGTTCTTGTTTTGCTTAGTTGTTTTAGAAAGTTTTTCTTGCAAGGAATTTACTTCTTGTTTCAATACTTTCTCTAAACTTACTTTTCTAATTCTTGTACTCACTTGGACATCCATTTCCGCTCACGAGTGGTCAACTCAAATTTAGCACGTTGTTCATAAATTGCAACACGTTCCTTATAGGCATTTAGTTCAAAAATTATGGAATCATCGGAGCACATGCGGTGTATTCATCAAAGACATAGTCATTGTTGATCGCAGAAGATGCATCACTTGGTACAACTTCACTTTCACTTTGTTTCACGTATTGATCGTATGGGACAATATTGATATTACCCATATTTTCAATATTTGATTCAATAGTTTCGATTGGTTGTACTTTGTCATGCATCTGTTGCACATCGACATCATCGATAGCTTTAATACCTCGAGATGAGTTTGTCCTTGGATGGGCCAGCTTGTGGTGAAGAAGATATCTTGGGAGAAACCATTGGAGAGATGCTAGCCATAAAGATTGTGTGTGCGATGAGGTCCATCATCTACATCGTAGTCGTATGCATCACGGTCGCCGACTTGAAAGGCGTTCGATGATTGTGACCTATCTCCCGAATAGGTCGCTCATCCACATCGCATCATAGGTCTTGGCATTGCCCTCAAGAAGAAAAAGCAATTCCTCTTCATCCAACGCAGCACCATTGTCCCGAGCTTGTGCAAGAACATCTTATCTCGAAGTAATCGGCGATTCGTGGACGCTTTGGAGATGTGCGTTCCTTGCAATGTGTCCCTCACCACCACGCTTATAGCATTTGATCGGCTTAGCTTGACCTTGGTTACCATTCCTTCCTCGATTCGATTGCCCACATATCCTCTACCAAGACCACCCTTCCCCGATCATATTGTCTTTCCGAATCGGTTGCACCACAATCCTTCCATCTTTAACAAAGTGGCTTGATTATGTGGGTTAGATGCGATTCGAGGTTGTTGTTGGTTTGTGGAGAGAATTCATGTTTTGACTAATGAGTAGAGCTAGTTGATCAATGATGTTACCCACGCGTGCATCAAGATCGCCTTGTTTGAACATAGGATCGGGAATGAGTTTGTGATTACCATTACCCAAGGGTATGACTTGTGATGCTTTGGTTGTGATTCCAATGTTTGAGTAGAAAGTCGTTGAGTCATTAGATGAACTTGTCTCTCCTCGGTTGGTTTTAAACCGATTGAGAATCAATTTTTCAAACATAGCATGTCTCTCATTCAAGGAGGAAGGCATAGAGTTGCTCATAGTTTGTATTCTTCATCCTTTAGTGAGCTTTACAATTGTGACAAACTTGTGCCATTCGGGATTCATGTTGTTCACAAACTTTGAGTTGAGTGAATGTTAGGCATAGTCATTCGATGTTCCTCATGTCATTCACTAACTTATGAAATCTCACATAGTACTCATAGACACTCTCATCCGGTTTCATCTTGAAGTGCTCAAATTCGTCATAGAGTTGGGATTCTCTGTCTTCCATAGTTAGCTCGAACCCGAGAGAAGCATCTTAACATTATCCCAAACCGCCTTTGCTTGGTGTTATGATTGATCGACTTGTAGATGTCTTTAGGAAGACCTTGAAGAACAATGTTTGAAGCCCCGATATCCGCATCAAATCTCTTTTCTCCTTATCATCAAGCTCATCATACATCTTAGGTCCGTCCATACCGTAAATAGGAGTACCATCTTCATTAGTATCAAGTATGTCTCTAGTTGTTTCAACTCGATATGGTCCTTCATCAATGGATTTGAGAATATTGACACCATTTTCCTTTCCAAGGCAATACTGACCGATTCGTTGAGCCCAAGAGTCGTAATCGGTTCATCAAGCATGGGTGGACGAGTATCTCGAACCGGTGCTTGTACATCCTCCGCGATGGAGATGATAGTAGGGACGTTGGTAGACATGTTAACAGATTATACGGGATTTTATAACTCAATGATTAAACCAGAAATAGATTCTTTCACGGATTTTACTAAATCAAGAGAAAACCGTAAACAATCACTCAAGTCGCTAGATGATAAAGCTCTAATTCGCTAGGAACTAATTCGCTAGACGACCAAGTCGCTAGAATCCCAAGTCGCTATGAGTAAAGCAAGTCGCTAAGTAGTAACTCGCTACGAACCAAGTCGCTAACCAAATTTTGGCGAGAATTGCCACTCAAGTCGCCAACAATGCAAGTCGCTAAAGAGCAACTCACATGCACCAAATCGCTACCACAAGTCGCTACCCATAGTGGAGAGTCCACTACTTGTACTTTAAGTCGCTAGATCTAAGTCGCTAGATTTAACCACAGAACTCGCTACAATTTTGTGAAGCAAGTCGCTACGAAGAAAACTTATCCGTGAACTAACTCGCTACCATGAAAACCATATAAACATCACTTTTCAATCCAAAACAACCCAACCAAGATGATTCAAGCTTACCAAATGAAAACCTAAACACTTTTGATGATTCTAAACACAAAAGTACCAACAAAATTCAACCTTTAACACACGAAATCAACCAAATGATGCAAAACCACTAAACCTTTTCAAACTCAAAACCACCTAAAACCACTATAAATCCAAAGATGTGCAAGATATGATCAAACCATGGCTCTTGATACCAATTGTTAGATATTAACTTTTCACATACACATCAAACCATAACACAAAGTAGCATATAGATGGAATTCTAGAGAGAAAGTTAGAGGTTTAGGGAACTTAGTGAGAGAAAGTGAAAGATATTATTATGAGCTCCAACTCTCTACCTTGGAAGGTAGAGAGTATTTATAGTCTTACATAACTCGCCACACTTTGGGTCATGGATCGTGCATACAGGTGGGTAAAGACCCGTCCGTCCTCCACGGTGTTACTTAACTAAATTACTACTTAACTTAAAAGAACTACGACTACGAGCTTTCTAACGATTACATATACTTGAGGTGACCGACTCTTTAATACCGGGAATTTCTAATTCCTAACAATGCTAAATTGGAAGGTTCTTCTGAGGTTTCTCCTATGGATATTCCTCAAGCTAGTTGATCTGCGCCAAACCGTCAAGTCAAACAGACTTAAAACAGCTTAAACACAAATACAATTAAGATCAGAGAATACAGGGGATTCCCGGGTCGTTATGTCCCAAGGAGACTCAATGGTGTGTACAACACATATTCAGATGATAGAATGATCACTAATGATAGCGATCAGAAAGGATTAGGATTGAATATTACACTACTGAAAAAGGTTATAAAATAAAGCGACTTAAATACAAATTAAGAAAATTAAAAGATAAAGATATTAAATAAACGCTATCACTATATTTAAAGTGATGAACGTTTAAAACCTAAAACTAAAAACTTACGTTTAAATAAAAATAACGTAAACGTACAAATAAAAACGTGAAAATTATACAATATAAATCCTAAAAATATGAAAAATACATTTTTACAATCCTAATGATATGAGAAAATTTATAGAAAAGGAAAATTATTTTTAACACTATTTATTTAATTATTATTAATTAAAAACTATTTATTAAGTATTTAAAATGCACTAAAATAGAAGAAAATACAAAATTAACCTAGAAAAATGAAATTATAACTTAGAAAAGTCTAAAATATGTTAAAACTTATTTTAAAACTAAAAATATATTTTTAGACTTTTATGTATTTATTATTAATTTAAAACTATTTAAAACTAATTAAAATGCTAAAAATACTTTTTAAACTAAGAAAATTATGGAAAAATACTTTTATTACTTTTATATTTATCTTAACCTAAGAAAATAGAAAACATATTTTTTAAGCTTTTCTAAATTATTTGTATTAAAAGCTATTTAAAAATGATTAAAACTACTTAAAATAAAGAAAATAGCAAACTAACTTGGAAAAATCTGAAAATTTCAGGAAAAGTCTAAAACAATATTAGGAAGCTAAGAAAATGGAAAACATGGGGTTGTGTACAAGAATAAGGAACTGATGAACAAAGTGCTTATAAATAAGCACTTTAATAAGCCAAATGGAGTCCAAAAGCCACCAACCCAAAACAGAAGCTACTATAAGCTAAAAGAACTGAAATGGAACAAGTTTCAACAATCCCTAACCACTGATAAGCTAGATGCAAAGATTTGAGGTATGGAGCAATAAGCTAAAAACAGTGAATAGGGACCAACTTTGAGCTATTGCACAAGCTACAAAATAAGCTGAAATGGAAAAACAGAAATTGGAACTTGAGAAGACCGGGTGAGAGTATCTAAACCAAATTACTGAGACCGGAGGAGCTCAAGTGAACCCTGTGCAAGGTGCGCAAAACTCAAGAGAAAACATGTGAGCAAAACTCAGACAAACTGCTGCAGCAACAAGATTCTCGCATGTGGGATTAAGCTCCATAATCACAAGCTCTTTTGAGCTTTAAGGAAAATTCACAAAATTAATCAAAAATAACAACAAGAAACTAGACCAAGTAAACTTTTAAAACCCACAAGTCACACTTGAAATGACCTAGAAATGAGTGAACTAAAAATCTTCCTAGATGGGCTCAAACTGAGATTTTTGCAAATTGACTTTTTGAAGAAAAATGAAAAGTTGACTTTTAGGAACTTTGATCTGGATTTAAGAACTGATAATGATGTTTAAAGATGGAATGAAGGTAATTCAAGCTAGTTCTATGAAATTGGAACACAAACAAGTTTTTGGCTTGTGAAAATCTCAACAGTGGAACTGCTAAAGGGCTTAAAGTAAAATTTTGACTTTGAGCTTAAAAGGCACAAGGGTAAGACAGATAAGAGTTTCAAATCACTAAAGAGATGCAACCCAACTAATGCTAACTACTGGTTAAACCTTTAAGACAGTTTAAATACTTGAGCCAAACACCCTTTATTAATCTGATAATCAACTAAAATCACTTAAGCTAATGAACTAACTTGCTATATTGATCACATTAAGTTAACTATACCTAAAAATAACTAATTAAACAGACTTCAACCATTGGTGACCACAGTTACAGATATAAGCAAAATATTCAAAATGGCTTGAAAAGTTAAGACAGGAAAATGACTCACACTTGTCCAAATGTTGTTGCAGGCCAAAACTAAACCTATAACTACACTAATTGCTACAATTCCAACCCAAGTCCAAGTCTGCAATCTCCCAAACCATGCTCAAATCCAAATGAGCTTAGACAGTTGACTTTCGTTGACCAACTCACAATTTTGCTTAAAACTGATTAAGAACCTTACCACAGTTTAAGATAAGCTTAAATAAACTCCTTAGATTTTAACAAAAGCTTATGAGAAGCTTGGATACAAATTTTGAAACTTAAAAATCTCCACAGTACACAGTAAACTGGGAATTCATATAAAACTTGGATTGATGACTCAAAAATACATTACAAAGCTCTGTTATCTTGATTATAATACATACAAACTGAAATAACAACATTGATTTTAAACTAAAACATTAATTAAAAAAAATGACATTAAGGAAATATTATTAAAACTAGCTACCCTATGAAACTGCTTCTTCTTCTCTTTTTATACTCCCACTAGCTTTCTCTCACATCCTTGATTGAATCCCACCACAAATCCTGGCCCTTGGATGGCTTTAAACAGTTTTTAGCCATAGATTGATTTTGGCGGGAAATGGGAATTTGACAGGTGGAGGAGTTGAGTGTTTAGGAGGGTGAAGGTAATAAATGGTTTTTGTTTTGTGTTGAGGTGGAGGAGACAAGATATTGGATAGGTGAGGAGGGGGAATGGATGTGTGGAGTAATTTCAGGCAGCAGTTGGAAGGGGTGGAAAAAGTGGTGCCAAGTTGGTGCTTGTTTGACTTGCCATTGACCAGAGTTAAATATAAAGGGGGGTTCAAAAAGCTTATTGGCAGGGGGTCATATGAGAGCAAGGGTCCAAATTGGGTATTAGGCTTAATAAATATAGGGACCTTAGGTGTAAATTCTGAAACTTCAAGTACCTAGGCTGCCAATTCTGAAAAGGTTTCTCCAAGGACTAAAACTGACAATCTCAAAAAGTATAAGGACCAAAATTGCCACTTTGCAATTTTCAGGGCCAATTTCGCCAATTTTAAACTTGAAGGACCATTCTTGCAATTTTCTCAAACTTTTAATATTTTTCACCAAAGGACTAAATTTGACAAATTATGATTTAAAAGGACCTTTGGTGACTTTTCTTTGAAATTTTGTGCTCAGGACTGTTTTTGACAACTTTTGAAACTTGGGGACTAAAGCGCAATTTTGTAAATTTGATATGTTTTTCATCCGATTTTGATATTTTGCATTTAAAACACATAAAACACCGATTTGTGATATTTTGATCATTTTGATGTGTTTCGAGTGTTTTCGAGATGATTTTGCGTTTATTTTGTACAAAATGATGAGTATTTAGAGACTCATCAATCCCCCACATCGAGATATTGCTAGTCCCTAGCAATGATTTGAGAAAAATAATGGATTTTAATCTCTTTACCAAAAGCCATTACTCGGAGTAGCCAAATGTTTCAGTTCAAGTAAGAACCATGGTACATCGATAACCATGTGATTTTGAGCAAACCACCGACTTTCAACGGATTTGATTTGTCTTTACCGAAGCCGTACCTTACGGACTAGCCAACTCTTAGATAAATTATCAATATTATCTTTGGTGAGTGATTACCAATTATGGTTTTTCCATCGCCTTTACCACAAGCCATAATCTTGCGGGCTAGCCAACTCTTCACTATTTAGGATATGGTGAGTTGAGAACCATACAATTTTGGGCAAATTGCAAGCCATATAAACGGATTTGATATATCTTTACCAAGAGCCGTTTGCTCTGGATTAGCTAATCCTTTTGTCTTCTGAGACATGGCGGATCGATAACCAAATGAGAAAGTGTAAACACTTACTCCAAAAAAAAATTTGGCCAAAACGGGGAATTGGGTAAAATAATACATGAAATTCGTGAGAATTCCACACTTAGAAATGAATATTGCCCTCAATATTCAAAGTACCGCGGTTATGCGAAACAAAGAACGTAAAGGGAAATACTACGCCATTATTTAGAAAGATTTTTTTTTTTTTTTTTTTTTTTTAAGATATATATATATATAACATGTGGGCATCACCCCACACTTAGGTGGTAGAAAGGGGTAAGAAGACAGAAATATGGGTGAAAACCCATATGGTGTGTGCTACTGTTTTTGGTTACCGAGTCGCTAGCTTGACTCGACCTCGCATTAATTTGTTCATGGGGAAGCAAAGTGGAAGAAACAATCTCCATCGGACTTCCATTCAAGATGTTTGGACGAACATTTGAAGCACGTGAAAGTTCCACACCGATGAGATATACATAGAAAGACAGACCCGGGTCACAAATGATAAACGAAAATGCCGGGGTCAAAGATAGTGTCCTCACTCCCGAAGGAGTGAAGAAGAGAGGAAGTCACATCATAAGTGAGGAATGGAAGAAAGATGTTGATAACAATCAAGATCCATTCTTCATCCTCAAATGTAGACATGTCGGGAGGAAGGGCGAAGGTAGTATCATCAATAAGCAAACTCTTATGATAGAGTACACCTTCCTCCGAGCCAATATCATCCTCAAGATCAAAATGGAAATGATCATATTTCGGAGGAGATATGTCATGAAAGAGTTCACCGGAGAACTCTTCATGAAGAGAATCATTGGAAAAAGCCTCAAGCTCGGGCTTGTCCAATGTAGAGTCACTATCCACAACGGGATAGGAGATGAAGTCGACTTAGCACAAAATGATTCGATCTTAGAAACGAGGAGATTTATATTGAACAATTGTTCACGAAGTATCTCGTCCTCAATTTCCGATCATCGAATTTCTCACTTCTTCTAAGCTAACTAGCTCGAAGGTAGCTCCTCGACATAATCGATGTCTCCATAGGATAAAGAATCGTCAAACGAAGTACAATCGTTATCGAGTCGGAGAACATCTCGACATGATCATATGGAATGTCAAGAGGAGGTAAGAAATATCATCAAGAGGCTTATCACACATATACAGGAGATAACCTCGGACTCACTGGGGTTGGAACAAGGCTCTCAACACCGCAGACGATTCCATTTCGGAATAGTGCTAGAAGGCTCGTCCCCATTATGAGAGAGTCTTTGGAAGCTTGGTGTGATTTCAGTTGACAAGCTCTCATAATATTCCTTCACATGAATAGAATCCTCATCATCATCGTCATCATATCTCGATTCTTATATTCATCTCGTGAAGCTTACACAACATTCGTTTCATTTGTAGTTTCTTTCGAATGCGTATTTCTTGAACTTTGAGGAAGATTACACTCCTCGTAATCATTGAAGTCTTTGTGAAGGCTCGAAGTCGATGGTGATGGGATCTTGTGGGGTTGGAAATTGTCAAACCGGAGAATTGGAATTTTGAAAATTTTGATTCACCGGTGACATTCAAAAGTCGCATGAGGACCCCGCAATTCTCACAATGAGAGAATTGGGAAAATAACTTTCACCAAAGTTCGATTGTAACACGGTTCCGGCTCATAGACAAGCGGGACCCGTGGTGGACAATCAAAACCGTAATGAGAATCATTCCACAAAACTCGCATGAGTAGGATTCGTATTGGGGTTGTGGAGGTAGGTAGGAAAAATCGGTGTTTCATTTGAAATGGGATCGGGATTACCGACAAATTTGTCTCCGAAACCCACATTGGTACATCGCCGACAATTTCCACCGTTAAATGGACCTCCACACCGAGAACATGTCAAATACCATGACATAGAGAATTAAACGGATAAGAGGATAAGAGATGAAGAATTAAATGGTTATAGAGGATAAGGAATGGAGAATTAAACAGGTTTGAGGATAAAGAAATGTAGAATTAAGCAGTTGGAGGATAAAGGATGGATATTTTGGATTTTTGAAAAACATGCTATAAAAACAAAGAATGAAAATATTTTTGGTGTTGATAACACTTCAGGAAAAGTGTTAATGAACTTTTTGGATTTTCGATAACTTTACAAAAAACCTTTTACAAAAGATGGAATATGTGCAAGAATGGATCTGAAAAAGGCTAAACACATGCTAAAGTCTCCCCGGCAGCGGCGCCAAAATTTTGATCTGCGCCAAACCGTCAAGTCAAACAGACTTAAAACAGCTTAAACACAAATACAATTAAGATCAGAGAATACATGGGATTCCCGGGTCGTTATGTCCCAAGGAGACTCAATGGTGTGTACAACACATATTCAGATGATAGAATGATCACTAATGATAGCGATCAGAAAGGATTAGGATTGAATATTACACTACTGAAAAAGGTTATAAAATAAAGCGACTTAAATACAAATTAAGAAAATTAAAAAGATAAAAGATATTAAATAAACGCTATCACTATATTTAAAGTGATGAACGTTTAAAACCTAAAACTAAAACTTACGTTTAAATAAAAATAACGTAAACGTACAAATAAAAACGTGAAAATTATACAATATAAATCCTAAAAATATGAAAAATACATTTTTACAATCCTAATGATATGAGAAAATTTATAGAAAAGGAAAATTATTTTTAACACTATTTATTTAATTATTATTAATTAAAAACTATTTATTAAGTATTTAAAATGCACTAAAATAGAAGAAAATACAAAATTAACCTAGAAAATGAAATTATAACTTAGAAAAGTCTAAAATATGTTAAAACTTATTTTAAAACTAAAAATATATTTTTTAGACTTTTATGTATTTATTATTAATTTAAAACTATTTAAAACTAATTAAAATGCTAAAAATACTTTTTAAACTAAGAAAATTATGGAAAAATACTTTTTATTACTTTTATATTTATCTTAACCTAAGAAAATAGAAAACATATTTTTTTAAGCTTTTTCTAAATTATTTGTATTAAAAGCTATTTAAAAATGATTAAAAACTACTTAAAATAAAGAAAAATAGCAAACTAACTTGGAAAAATCTGAAAATTTCAGGAAAAGTCTAAAACAATATTAGGAAGCTAAGAAAAATGGAAAAACATGGGGTTGTGTACAAGAATAAGGAACTGATGAACAAAGTGCTTATAAATAAGCACTTTAATAAGCCAAATGGAGTCCAAAAGCCACCAACCCAAAACAGAAGCTACTATAAGCTAAAAGAACTGAAATGGAACAAGTTTCAACAATCCCTAACCACTGATAAGCTAGATGCAAAGATTTGAGGTATGGAGCAATAAGCTAAAAACAGTGAATAGGGACCAACTTTGAGCTATTACACAAGCTACAAAATAAGTGAAATGGAAAAAGAAATTGGAACTTGAGAAGACACGGGTGAGAGTATCTAAACCAAATTACAGACCCAAAGGAGCTCAAGTGAACCCTGTGCAAGGTCGCAAAACTGCTGACAACACCTGCAGCAACAAGATTCTCGCACAGGGATTAAGCTCCATAATCACAAGCTCTTTTGAGCTTTAAGGAAAATTCACAAAATTAATCAAAATAACAACAAGAAACTAGACCAAGTAAACTTTTAAAATCCACAAGTCACACTTGAAATGACCTATAAATGAGTGAACTAAAATCTTCCTAGATGGGCTCAATGAGATTTTGCAAATTGACTTTTGAAGAAAAATGAAAAGTTGACTTTTAGGAACTTTGATCTGGATTTAAGAACCGATAATGATGTTTAAAGATGGAATGAAGGTAATTCAAGCTAGTTCTATGAAATTGGAACACAAAACAAGTTTTGGCTTGTGAAAATCTCAACGATGGAAGCGCTAAAGGGCTTAAAGTAAAATTTTGACTTTGAGCTTAAAAGGCACAAG
Organism: Chrysanthemum lavandulifolium; assembly: GCA_022545495.1. Taxonomy (NCBI): domain Eukaryota; kingdom Viridiplantae; phylum Streptophyta; class Magnoliopsida; order Asterales; family Asteraceae; genus Chrysanthemum; species Chrysanthemum lavandulifolium. Next base: position 219,951,284 of record CM040244.1, read on the forward strand.
GGTAAGCAGATAAGAGTTTCAAATCACTAAAGAGATGCAACCCAACTAATGCTAACTCTTGGTTAAACCTTTAAGACAGTTTAAATACTTGAGCCAAACACCCTTTATTAACGATAATCAACTAAAATCACTTAAGCTAATGAACTAACTTGCTATATTGATCACATTAAGTTAACTATACCTAAAAATAACTAATTAAACAGACTTCAACCATTGGTGACCACGATTCTGAGATATAAGCAAAATATTCAAAATGGCTTGAAAAGTTAAGACAGAAAATGACTCACACTTGTCCAAATGTTGTTGCAGCCAAAACTAAACCTATAACTACACTAATTGCTACAATTCCAACCCAAGTCCAAGTCTGCAATCTCCCAAACCATGCTCAAATCCAAATGAGCTTAGGCAGTTGACTTTCGTTGACCAACTCACAATTTTGCTTAAAAGCGATTAAGAACCTTACCACAGTTTAAGATAAGCTTAAATAAACTCCTTAGATTTTAACAAAAGCTTATGAGAAGCTTGGATACAAATTTTGAAACTTAAAAATCTCCACAGTACACAGTAAACTGGGAATTCATATAAAACTTGGATTGATGACTCAAAAATACATTACAAAGCTCTGTTATCTTGATAATAATACATACAAACTGAAATAACAACATTGATTTTAAACTAAAACATTAATTAAAAAAAATGACATTAAGGAAATATTATTAAAACTAGCTACCCTATGAAACTGCTTCTTCTTCTCTTTTTATACTCCCACTAGCTTTCTCTCACATCCTTGATTGAATCACACCACAAATCCTGGCCCTTGGATGGCTTTAAACAGTTTTTAGCCATAGATTGATTTTGGCGGAAATGGAATTTGACAGTGGAGGAGTTGAGTGTTTAGGAGGTGAAGGTAATAAATGGTTTTGTTTTGTGTTGAGGTGGAGGAGACAAGATATTGGATAGGTGAGGAGGGAATGGATGTGTGGAGTAATTTCAAAAGATTGGAAGGGTGGAAAAGTGGCGCCAAGTTGGTGCTTGTTTGACTTGCCATTGACGAGTTAAATATAAAGGGGTTCAAAAAGCTTATTGGCAGGGGGTCATATGAGAGCAAGGTCCAAATTGGGTATTAGGCTTAATAAATATAGGGACCTTAGGTGTAAATTCTGAAACTTCAAGTACCTAGGCTGCCAATTCTGAAAAGGTTTCTCCAAGGACTAAAACTGACAATCTCAAAAAGTATAAGGACCAAAATTGCCACTTTGCAATTTTCAGGCCAATTCTGCCAACTTTTAAACTTGAAGGACCATTTTTGCAATTTTCTCAAACTTTTAATATTTTTCACCAAAGGACTAAATTTGACAAATTATGATTTAAAAGGACCTTTGGTGACTTTTCTTTGAAATTTTGTGCTCAGGACCTTTTTGACAACTTTTGAAACTTGGGGACTAAAGCGCAATTTTGTAAATTTGATATGTTTTCATCGATTTTGATATTTTGCATTTAAAACACATAAAACACGATTTGTGATATTTTGATCATTTTGATGTGTTTCTGAGTGTTTTCAGATGATTTTGCAGTTTATTTTGTACAAAAATGATGAGTATTTAGAGACTCATCACTAGTTCTGCTAAAAAATATATTGCTACAGAGAAAGAAATATTGATTGATGCAAAGCTTGGTCCAGATTTAGTAAGTGAAGAAGAGTTGAAAGTGCAAGAAAGAATGATAGCTGAATGTGCAGAGAGAAAGAAAAGTGAGGATTTGGCTAAACAAATTGTAGCTCAGTCTACTTCAAATTTGCCTCCTGAGAGACAACGAGAACTGGATGAATTGCGTACTAAGATGACTGATGCACATTGGGATACTTATATACAACAAGGTGCTTCAGATTCCACTCTTGCACAGACTATCTTAGGTGCAGACTTTAATAGTGAAACATTTGTTGCACAAATGGTAGCACTTGGTCATAAGAAAAAGCAAGAGGCAGCTGACAGGAAGAAAGCTCTTGTTGCTCACAAGAATAAGGCAAAAAGGGACAAACCACCTACGAAAGCTCAAAAGATAGCATACATGAGGAACATTGTCCTTTATCAGAGTTCTGCTATTTTTAATTCTGGTTTGAAGAGAAGTCAAGTCTGGAATTTACCTGATGATGAATTGCATAGAATGTATCAAAGGATTATGAAGCAGATTGCATCATCTTCTAGAAAGAGAAGTATTGCTCATTCAGATGATCCACAGGCAAAGAGGCCTAAAACAGTTGAGATTGTGGATAATTTTGATGATGTTTCACCGAGGATGGATTCTCCTGTTATTACTCCTGAAGCATCTACTGCAGCTATACCTTCAGCTGAAAGGGTTCAATCTCCTGAACCACAAAATTCTTCTCCTGCATCACTTAGTGTTAAGAAGGTCAGAATACTGATTGATATAGAGGCAGAGGATATGGGTAAGAAAGCTGAAAGAGCAGCTGCTAAAGCTAAGCATGCTAGAGTGATACTTGAGCGAATGTATCAATTGCGAGGTATTGCTCCAGTTAAGTCTTCTTCTCCTTCTTCCACTCAAGATAAAGATGTTCCTGAAACATCTGAGGATGTCTCATCTATGGGGATTTATATACCTGGTAGAAGGATGAAATGAATGTCTAAAAGAAGTCATACTGCTCAAAGGCGATCTGTGAGATCAGATGGGACATATACTTCTAGGATTCATAAGTCTCTCAGAAGTAGTTCTTTGGATTTAAAAGCTGATGATTCATCTTTTATTAAAGAAGGATCTGTTGCTGTTTTTCCTGAAGGATCTCATGATGTGTTGATTAATTGGACATTGACTGATGGGGAGCTTAATACTATTTATCGTCTTGATTATTCTACTATGAAGTTCAACTTTTTGAAGGAGATACTTCCTTTCGTAGATAGGGCAGATTTGAATACTTTGTATGGAATTGTCTCTAAGTATTACAATACTAATACACCACAGGGTTCTGGCTTCTTCTTGTTGGGTGATCTTCAAGTATTGTTTGATTCTCAATCTCCAAATGGTAAAGGGTACCATATTTGGAAGAATTCACATCACTGGAAGGTTGAGACTTGGAGATTTTATCCTTTGCCTTGTGTGCATGTGGTGGAGACAACGGGTGGGATTACTGTTTGTATGTTTACTGATAAGATTTATCCCTTGCCTATGAGGCTGATGGACAGAATGCTTAGACAGAAGTTGGAAGTTCCTTCGGATCCAGTTGGTAATGATAAGTTGCATGCTGAACAATGTGTTGGCATCATCAAGACTCAACTTCTGCAACATACAACTTCATCTTGATTATGGTATTGTGTATAGTTTGTAATATATTTGTTTTGTGTTATTTATTTCTTAGTTAAAAAAAAAAAAAAAATTATTGATGGTTTTTAACTCACCAGATGTGCCTTGTGTATATCCAAGAGTTGGCTAGTCCAAAGGGTACAGCTTTGGTAAAGACACATCAAATCTGTTGATAGCTGTAATGGTTTGCTCAAAATCATAGGGTTTGCAACCACCCATGCTTAATTGCTGAGGGTTGTATGGTCATCAATTCACCATGGTTTATTCCTTTTTGGAATCCAAGAATTGACTAGCCCACATGTATATGGCTTGTGGTAAAGGCAGTGGAATACCATATTTGGTAATCAGTTCACCAATTCTAAGAATTGACTAGTCCTAAGCAAACGGCTATAGGTAAAGACATATCAAATCCGTTCATGGTTGCGGATTTGCTAATAAATCAGATGGTTATCAGTGTACCATGGTTTCGAACTTAAACATTTGGCTACTCCGGTAGTGATGGCTATTGGTAAAGAGACATCAAATCCATTATTTTCAATGATTCACCTCTCAGGAGTTAACACACGGATGTGATGAGAATAGTATGAAACTAAAGCGGTTTGATGTACATTATGTCATTTGTTCTTTGCAAAGAAGCGGAGTTTTAAAGATTTGTCATCACCGAGGTGTCATTATTTTGTTTCTTTGTTGTCGATGTTTGTGAACAATCCTCTGAAGCATTGAAGATCTATCAAGAACGGAACTTAACCAAGTCAAATTCTGTTTAGGGAGGATTGTTGGGAATTATGCTAAGTAGGAATTCGTTGATATTTCTTTGATGGATTACGATGAAGAACATGGAATCTGCTTGAAGAAGAGTTTCTGCTGAAGTTGTGAAACCGTGTAGATGGTTTCTGCGGAAATAGTTATTCCGTGTTTTCTAGAATTAGTTAGGATATGCATGAGCTTTATTAGGAAGTTATATTGTATATCTTATTTAGTTTTATGATTATACGTTTCTTAGGAAACAAGTTTCTTGTCTAACGTTTCTTAGGAAACAAGTTAGGGTTCCTTGTCTATAAAAGGAACACAATAGTATGATGAATGCAACGAATTGAAAAACAAAGTTTTAGTAATATAAAGATCCATAGAGGATCAAATTGTTCTTAGTTATTTGTGTTTGTACTTATATTTGATTTCCGCTAAAGAATATAAGTCGTAGAGATTGTCTATTAGTTTGTTTGTGATTACATAAGTAATACTAACGATCTACGAGTGCTTAAGATCAATCAAGGTCTAACGTTTCATCAGCCACGGGTATTGATATCGTTCTCTAGGGGAATAGGAATGCTAGTGAGAAGTTACTACGCTAAGGTTAGGGTTGAGGAAGAGTATTTTTTTTATCTTTTTATATTTTTAAGAAAAGGAAAGATACGAAACTCGGGGTTTGGATTTGGGGGTTGGTATTGCTACCGATTACTCTACTTATCTAATTATCTAATCTAAGGTGTATGTAGTCTATGTCTAATTATTGTGTGCTCGTATGATAGTTTAAAGATGTGTTTACTTAGGTTTTACTACTCCTTAATTATCTCCTATTGGTGGTTGAATTGTCACGTCCTTATTCTTAGTTGCGTTGTGTGTCTAAGGTTGTAGGGTATCGTTTCTCCCAACTCTTTGAACTTACCAAAGGGTCTCGTCTACAAAACCCACTAGGGATAATAAACTCTTACTCTAAGGCACTCTTTGGATGGTTTAGCTTACAACTACTCAAGGAGTTATATTCTAAGGTTCACAAAGATTTAATCAAGCATTAAGTACACAACGAATGACCTATCGCATTACTAGATCATTAATCAACTAAGATAAGAGACAACCAATCAATATTCAATAATTAAGTTTCATACTCCTAAGCAAACACACAAGTAAATTAGCGGACATGGAGAACATGCAAGCATACACACAAATAATCAAAGACATAATTGTATTAATGAAGTAAAACACTTATCTTGGTGTAAGATAGGGTTTGGAACACTAAAATCTTGTACAAGACGACCTTGGTTCGGTTTAGGTTTTACTCCAAAGACTACACACAAATCTTGAAAATTTGGATTCTATATATAAGATTACACATGCGACGGCGTCAACTTATGTTTTGTGGCGCCGTCGTGTCGCCATTAATAGGGTTTCGTCTTGGCCACGTTAGACTTGCGACGGCGTCACCTTATTATTGTGACGCCGTCCTCTTCGACCGGCGCCGTCTGGATTGCATCTAGGCCGCCCGAGTTGCGACGACCTACTCTTTTATAACTTGACGTGGTCACTTGAAAATAGGTGTTACGGCTTCGTCCGTCACAAAATCCTCCGACGGCGTCGCGTATAAAATGTGACGCCGTCACCTTATGTTTTCAATGACTTTGAGTGTCTCGATTCTAACTTTGGCCATTTTCTTCAGTATATTCGCGCCTTTTCGTCCAAATAAGTGCCATTCCAGCATTTTGCCTTCAAGAGACCTAAAAGTGAAAAGGAGCGATATTAAGCAATAACGGATACAAAAGTGATCAAATAAGGGCTTAAACGACCCTCAAAAGGTACATTTAAAACCTTATCAAATATCCCTACACTTGGTATTTGCTTGTCCTCAAGCAAATGTGCTTTAGCCAATTAATTTATAAGTTAGGGGTCATGAAGCATTGGTTTAAAACGGTCCACAACACATATAAGCCCATAAAAGTCATAACAAGCACGAAATCACATACTAGCACCTCACATGGGGTGTTTGGATACTCACATCTCTCTCGGTGTATATGAAATATAACAAATTGGAAATGGAAGATAAACACTCATTAACCGGTCCTAGTACATAGATTACCATAGGCTTGAGAATAGATCAAACCTCCATCGCTTTGGCGTAAGCACCTAGGAAAGACTATCAAAGAGGTCTTTAAAAGGTTGTAACGTTAGGCTTACGGTAGGGAAACAAAGGGTTTGGTGGGATAGGCTATATAGTGGTGGCAAGTCAAAAATCTCTATGTTAATAGCATACGAAGAATGGCGTTGCTAAGCCAAGACTCGACACTCTAAACTCTAGCTAACTGAAATAAACAAACATAAATTTAAAGGATAGATGTAGGATGGTAGCCCGTATGTTTTTTTTTTTCTCTTTTTTTTCGATTTTTTTTATTTTTTATTTATTATTATTTTTTTTCATTCATACACTTTTACTCTACCATCCTCTACGGTAACATCAAAATGATAGGGATTTATAGGCACATCCTTACACTTGAGTTTTTATTACTCTAACACTAATTTGACCCGAATTGAAAAGATCAAAACACTTGGGGTACATTATTATGCAAACAAAGGGAATTTGAATTTAACGTTCCCTTCCCGTCATTTCATAAACTTTAACTTTTCCCATGAATCCCAATCGTCCCAAAGCGTATACAAAGGATATGACTCGACTTAGCAACTCATGCAAGCAACGGATAATTGAACTAAGGGTTTAGGGTGATAACAATAATGCACTAAAAGTGAGTGCATACTGAGGGTAGGCTAAGGCGATTTGGGTGTATATTTGGGGTGGGGTATAAACAATGCTCTTCATTGATATTCGGGAAAACCGAAACATCACGAGAACCACGAAAAGGATAGGCTCGAGGGGTTAACTAGGGTATCGTGTACTAAAGATGAGTACAACGCAAAGGTGTGGGGAATTACTCAACCGAAGTGGAAGAAGTAATTATATTACGGGTATCAAACAAGGGTTATCCTAATGCCTCTTATCATTTAGTTATTCCTAACTACACAAGTGTAGTCTTACTAGCGATCTCGGGATGCATCACAAAACAAGTTCTAGAATCTAATATACCACCGGTTTACACTCTAAGCATTAAAGATGAATGCTTTAATTCCTACTAATCTAAGGGCGGTCCTCACATTTTGGGTGGAATTTAGGTGGTAAAGGGTTTTTGTGCTAGTCATATAACTTCTTATCCGTGAGACGCTTTTGTTAAGACTAATGGCCCACTCCTATATGTCATGAAAAATTTTAAATTTGGTGCCAAAATTACCCTAACCGACATATTCTCATGGTTTATTACACAAATATAATTGGACAAAGCAAATATTCAAGGATAAGCATAGTTTCAAAGTTCCGTTTATTTTCCTCCTACACTTAAAGCGAACATTGTCCCCAATGTTCCCGAAAGTATCAAAGTTATGATAATAGAAGGTAATAAAAAGCGAAGAAACTAATACTCCACGATTAGCTCGGTAGGATCCGTGTGTGAAGTAGTGGTTAAATCCTTTCCAAGAAGAATTTATCGTGAAAAGCTCCTTCCAATCTTATGTAACTTCTTCTTGATAAATTAAACACCGCACACTTGAAGAAAACAAACGAAACCTTCGCGTAAAATTGGCGTAATAATATATATCGACTCGATTTAAACTAGGATATAATGCTTGTGGAATGGATGTTTCTGAATTTCGGAAAATTAAGACACAGAAAATTCAAAAATTTATAAGTAGCTCGAAAGCGAGAAAAAAGTAATCATTGTTTTACTCCTTCACGACTCCGTCGGTTGCGATCTGACGCCGTCAGTTATCGACGACAAAAAGCGGTCTGCGATTTTACGGAAAAATTCGGAAAATTTACATCTTTAGAATCTGGAAAAATTTACGCAAAACATCCATTATGACTCGATACAAGCATTTGACTCGAACAAACACAGATATATATCTTTTAGTTAATTGTTATTCTCATGTTTACGTTTCTTTTGAAAGCGTGTGTAATCCTCCTACACTTATCCCTTATGTAAAATACCTTTATATGCAATTAAGGCGAGGTTAAAAACAAAATAAAACATTTTAAAAATTTAAACATGAGAATAAACAATCAATAAAAGACATATGACACTAACAAGCAAACAATTAAGCATGGGTTGCCTCCCACGAAGCGCTTTTCTTTATTTAAGAGCCTTGTAGCTAGACTCGTAGTCGTGCTGTCACGTGACTTCATTACCGCCACCTTCTTCCTTCGCTTTCCCTTCGTCGAAAGGGTGTAGACGTTGTATGCTTACCGTGGATTCCTTGCCAACGTTGTCTATTATGGTGACGGTTTTATCTTTCAAATTGGTTTCCTTCACTGTGAAAGGTCCAAACCATCTTGGTTTGTTTCTACCTCGTAATGCCCTTATCTGTGATTTGTATAAAAGTACTTTTTCTCCTTTTAGAAATTCCTTAGGGTTCCTTTGTGCCTTTGGTATCGAAGTGGGATTATTTCCTAACTTCTTATCGGGTTTCCACAACGTTGCATACAATCCTTGAACCATAAAGTCCCTAAGCCCTTTTTCCCAGTCATTCATCTTCTTCTTAACACTATTGCCAGGGGCTTTTCGATTTCCACCCATAATCATTTCCATGATCTTAAGAGGATACCTTGGGATGATGGGTATCCTAGCGTACCCTTCCCGCTTTTGAGTATCATGATGCCTCTCCGCATTTGATGGTTGCCTTGGCGGTGGCCAAAATGGTGTCCCAAGAATGAGGGCACGTTTTATCTTCCTCAACATCAATGATCACGAAATCCACGGATAAGCGATATTAGCCACCTCAATTAGAACATCCATCACGATTCCTATGGGGTGGACATAGGTGTGATTAGCTAAGGAAAGTCTAAGATCGGTCTTGGTGGTTTCTCCTTAGTTAACTTATTATAGATTGATAATGGCATTATGTTCACATCGGTCCCCGATCGGCTAAGGCATTTATATTATCAATATCACCTATGCTACATGGTATCACGAAATTCCTGTGGTGTCTCATTTTTTGTTAATGGTTTTTATGACCAACTCATACGGGGTCCCATAGGTAGGCGTCATACTCTTCTTCATCATTTTTCCTTCAAGGGCTTCCCTAAGAACTTCATTGTACCTAAAGTTGTTTACTTGGTTTGCAATGGTTTTTGTTAATTTCGTGCTTAAGGTAGTACTCAATGGTCTCGGGCTCATCATTAGGCACGAGACTCCTCCTTCTTGCTTTCCTCGGTTTTCCTCATCTCAACCCTTGCATCCTCGGGCATAATGGAAGCAGGCGTTAACAAAGCGAAGTGGGAGGACAATCATTGCTTCTTACTAGTACCTTTTCGGGAACTTTTGTTTTGGTATATTCTATTACCAAATTCATCATTTCCGTCATTTTCGCTTGCATTTCCTCTCTCGCCTATAAACCTCCTCTTCAAATTTGGCTAATCTCTCCGTATGAGCTGCCATGTACTCCTCATTTTTCCTTGAAGCTCGGTGAAAGTGGTTTTGGGAAGTAGAGCAGGCGCCTTTCGAATTGGGTTTTCTCACGACTTGGGGACTCAGAAAAGGTGTGGGGTGGTTGGTGGAATTGGCGGTTGTGACTTCTCGAGGAATTTGTACGGGGACTCTTCTTTTCCTTTCCATAAGATAATCAATCCCTCTCTTAATGGCACTCATTTGCTCATCGAGGGTGACGGAAGATTCAAAAGGAGTTGATATGGCATTAACTACATTAATCGGAGTTTCAGGAGATTCATTCCAATCTTCGTAGTTTGATCAGCAAGCTCCTCTATAATATCCCAAGATTTCTCTGCATTAAAGTCGCTGAGCCTTCCACCGGCGGCTCAATCAATGGATCGTCGGTGATGAAATCGGTATGGTCATAGATGATTTGGATTTGAAGCCAAAGATCAATGCCATGATGAGGAAGTCTCTGAGTAGGTCCTTAAATCGAGTCCATGCTTTGTAGAGACTCACCTTGGAGTTGTTGAAGCGTCAAGATGTCTCGCCTAAGTTTAGTGGTTCTCCCGGTGGGAAAAATTGAGCAAGGAAGCGAGAGGTAAGATCATCCCAACTTGAGATGGAGCCGTGGGAAGTCGCTCAAGCCAATTACTAGCTTGGTCCCGTAGAGAATTGGAAGAGGCGGTAGCGTGGTCTCCCGAGTAGTAGCATCAAGGTCGATGGAATCGACAATTTTAAGGAAATCCCTAAGATGCTGATTTGGATCTTCGGAACGAAGTCCATGGAATGCACATCCGTTTTGCACCAACCAGATGGTGTCGAATCGCAGGGCCATAGTTTAGGCTTGGTCGGGAAGCTCAATGGTGTTCCTATAGCCTAAGTGGCTTGGTCTCGAGTATTCACCAAGAGTACGGGCTCTTGGCGGGTCATTTGGTGGTGGGTTGATGAGTGGTGGTTGGTTATCACCTTCCATGATGAAAAGTGATGGGATTACGAACGAAGGTCACGAAGAAGGGGATAGACTACGAGAAAGCTAAGAATAAGAAAAATTTACTTGATAGGAATCAAGCAAAGAAACCTAAACGAGGTGGACTACTAACTAGCTATTCTATTCCCCGGCAGCGGCGCCAAAAACTTGATAACGCTACACATGTCGTTTGGGGTCACAGGAACTTCCTTTTCGTCGAACAAGTTTTTCAACACCCTAGGCAGTGAACCTAATCGTTGTAGTGTAGTATTATGGTAAGCCACGGGTATTGATATCGTTCTCTAGGGGAATAGGAATGCTAGTGAGAAGTTACTACGCCAAGGTTGGGGTTGAGGAAGAGTATTTTTTTTATCTTTTTATATTTTTAAGAAAAGGAAAGATACGAATCTCGAGGTTTGGATTTGGGGGGGGGTTGGTATTGCTACCGATTAGTCTACTTATCTAATTATCAAATCTAAGGTGTATGTAGTCTATGTCTAATTATTGTGTGCTCGTATGATAGTTTAAAGATGTGTTTACTTAGGTTTTACTACTCCTTAATTATCTCCTATTGGTGGTTGAATTGTCACGTCCTTATTCTTAGTTGCGTTGTGTGTCTAGGGTTGTAGGGTATGCGTTTCTCCCTAACTCTTTGAACTTACCAAAGGGTCTCGTCTACAAAACACACTAGGGATAATAAACTCTTACTCTAAGGCACTCTTTGGATGGTTTAGCTTACAACTACTCAAGGAGTTATATTCTAAGGTTCACAAAGATTTAATCAAGCATTAAGTACACAACGAATGACCTATCGCATTACTAGATCATTAATCAACTAAGATAAGAGACAACCAATCAATATTCAATAATTAAGTTTCATACTCCCTAAGCAAACACACAAGTAAATAGGCGGACATGGAGAACATGCAAGCATACACACAAATAATCAAAGACATAATTGTATTAATGAAGTAAAACACTTATCTTGGTGTAAGATAGGGTATGGAACCCTAAAATACTGTTCAAGACAGCCTTGGTTCGGTTTAGTTTTTTACTCCAAAAGACTACACACAAATACTGAAAAATTCGGATTCTATATATAAGATTACACATGCGACAACGTCACCTTATCTTTTGTGACGCCGTCGTGTCGCCGTCATTAGGGTTTCGTCTTGGCCACGTTAGACTTGCGGCGGCGTCACCTAATGCTTGTGACGCCGTCCTCTTGACCGACACCGTCTGGATTGCATCTAGGCCGTCCGAGTTGCGACGGCCTACTCTTTTATAACTTGCGTCGTTACTTGAAGATAGGAGTTTTGGCTTACGTCCGTCACAAAATCCTCCGACGGCGTCGCGATATAAGCGATGTGTTGTCACCTTATGTTTTCAATGACTTTGAGTGTCTCGATTCGACTTTGGCCATTTTCTTCGTATATTCGCGCCTTTTAGTCCAAATAAGTGCCATTCCAGCATTTGGCCTTCAAGAGACCTCAAAAGTGAAAAGGAACGATATTAAGCAATAACGGATACAAAAGTGATCAAATAAGGGCTCAAACGACCCCTCAAAAAGGTACCTTTTAAAACCTTATCAACCCCCCCTTCTAGTTTTCCACAATTGGTACCAGAGCTTCGTTACCAAGTTTCTTAGAGTATATTGTACTTTAAAAACTTGATACGATCCGTTTATAATTGAAAACCACAAAGAAGACTTTCTAAAAACATATACCATGTTTTAATAACACTTTTGTTGGATGTTGATTGGATAACCACATAAATTTTTTTTCCTTACATCTTATTCTATCTTACAAAATGCACTAACCTTTCTTGTCATTTTTTTTAGTCAAACTTGTTGGGTTTTTGGTTCTGCTAGAAGAATTACACTAAGTGTGTTACTACTGCTAGTGTAATAGTTACCACGGCTAGAAGGAATGTTACCACTGCTCAAGATAAAGTACTGCTAGTAGAAGACGCGTACCACTGCTAATGTCATTTACCATTGCTAGAAGTATTATGTCGGTTTAAGTGTTTGTATTAATCTAGAATGTCTTGAGTAAAAAGTTTTGTATTAGATAAATATAGAAAAGATATTTATCTTGTAGAATACGTATTGTATATTGTAAAGGACTCCTTAGCCTATAAAAGGAGGTCCTAGCTTAGAGTTAGATATACGTTTTTGGAAATATCTAAAGTCGATCACTTCAAGATTGTAAAACCCTAATACTGTCAAGAGTATTCGTATATTAATAAATATATTAAGGTGTTTAGTGTTTCGTTGTTCTATTATTATTATTATTATTATTATTATTATTATTATTATTATTATTATTATTATTATTATTATTATTATTATTATTATTATTATTATTATTATTATTATTATTATTATTATTACTATTATTATTATTATTATTTTAAGGTTAAACACTAGATTACGCACGGTGTTTAATATATTGTGTTCGTTAAGTCAGCTTCTATACTAGATCGTTTGCTCAACTGGGATCAACAAGTGGTATGAGAGCTTGTGATCTAGAAGCTGTAATCAAGAAGAAGTTATGTTTGATTCAGATCTGTTCTTATTCAATCATTCAAGATGAGTGATGAAACTCACATGGTTACTGCTGTTAATACAAATAAGCCGTCAAAACGTTTATTTATATTTTACGATCTTCTAATGTTTTGTCGATAACAAACGTATCATCATTTTAACGAAACAAATAAAATTCGTAAATGGTTTAAGCCAATAGTTTACTAACACACTTACATTTTCAATTAAATCACTAAACAAGTAGTAGTGTTTTTCATGTGATAATAATGCATATGTATAACAACTAGTGTTTACATATTGGGTGGATATATACATACTTAGTATATAGCATAATGGGTAATAGAATGGGTAGAAGTTTAAGTATTTGACCCATTGACCAAATACATTGAATGTAGTTGGGTAAAACCCAAAGTCCATGACCCATACCCATGGAGCATAAGCCATAACCCATTGCATGACATCTTGCATAAGTCATAATGGGTATTATCCGTGACCCATGGAGCTAACCCATGACCCATAGACTTAGATGCATTGCATCTACTAGATACATTGTATCTACTTGGATACTCATGGTCCAAAGCCTAGGACCCATAACCCATAACCCATAACCCATGACCCAAAACCCATGGGCAAAGAGGAGCGTCCCACGGTTCCCCCAGTTTACACTAGACGAATCCCTCAAGTAAGGGATCCGTGGGATCCATGGAACAGTAGCATGTTTTCTTCTATAAATAGTGAGCCATTTCTTCATTGTAGGCTACTACTTCCACACATACTTTCTCCTAGTATTGTAAACCTTCTAACCTCAGATCCAAAGGATCTTTCTATGTAGTTTATGTTTTTTTATGTGATTCTCTAGGTTCCTTTTAAAGGTGAGATCACCACCTCTTGAAGTCGAGCAATCTCAAGTCCATGAGTTGCTATGCTTCGTCATCATCAAGACTACTGATGTTCTCTTGTTGATAGTTCTTTCTTCCTCATTAGAAGTGTTGTGTCAAAGGCATTAGTGAAGGATGCCAAAAGGGTCAAGACGAAGGCATTAGTGAAAGGTGCTTAACATCCGTGTCAAAGGCATTAGTGAAGGATGCCAAAAAGTCAAGACGAAGGAATTAGTGAAAGGTGCTTAACGTCCGTGTCAAAGGCATTAGTGAAGGATGCCAAAAGAGTCAAGACGAAGGCATTAGTGAAAGGTGTCGAATGTCCGTGTCAAAGGCATTAGTGAAGGATGCCAAAAGGGTCAAGTCAAAGGCATTAGTGAAAGATGCCAAGGGTGTACAATCGATATTTTGTATCGATGTACATATAGAGATAGGTTGTATCCAAGGATATTGATATCCTTGATGATGTTGTAATAAGGAGTGGGTCTCCTTTGGGATAGGTGTTGTGTAGTGTTGGGTAGTAGTTCCTCCTTTTTAATGGAACTCGGTATCTAGCCTTGTACTAGATAAAGTGTAGGCGACGTTTTGATAGGTGTGGTTATACCATGTGGAAGAACCCGGTGTCTAGCCTTGTACCAGAAAAAGAGTAAGCGATGTTGGGCTTCTCCGCCATAAGGAGTTGTGTCGTGCAGTGCTAATCGACTCTTGAGTAGGTGACTCGGGGAGTGAAGTAGGGCAAGGAAGGTGTCCTTGTAGCCGAACCACTATAAATACTCGTTTCGTGGTTTTGTGTTTCTTACTCTTTACCTTTCCCATACATATTTACATATCTATCTATCAACGTCCAACATACACATCCAAATAAATTGACATAAGTCGATCTAAATATTTTAAAACGAAGTTTTAATCAATAAAACTATTCAACCCCCCTCCTAGTTTTCCACAATTGGCATCAGAGCTTCGTTACCAAATTTCTTAATAGTATATTGTACTTTTAAAACTTGACACGATCTATGTATGATTGAAAACTACAAGGAAGGAATTTCCTTAAAAACAAAAGATCACGTTTTAAAATCATCATAATTTATAATGTTGGATAATGATAGATCTTTCTAATATTTTCTTTGTTGAGAATTCTCCATACTAGGACTTGGGCATCCTAAGAAGATCATGAAGAATTTCTCTCTAATACTTCTTTCCTTAAAAATATTATTTAGCAAAGTTATGATCTTTAATAAATTACAAATAAATTTCTCTCTTTTATATTCTTTCTAGATGAATCAATAATGTCATCCTTTTTTGTTTAAATCATGATTAAGTTTAAGTAGTATCTTTATGCTCTCTTAATAATCACTAAAGTAGTTATCTATAATGAACACATCATCAAGAATGGTATTCTTCGTTGATCTCTATAGATAAAACTACAAACTAGTGATAATGATATCTCGGCTATTCGAGAGCCTTGATCATCACTCCTCACATAAGGATTATTGACATTTCATCAATGTCAATAAGTATCCATGTGAAATTTCTCATATTGTGATAAAATGGGATTTTATCATAATCTTTGAAAACTTCCCAAAGAATTATAATTTATTCATAAAAAGGGAACCTCGTCAAATATGACTAGTATAACACGTCAAAATCCCAAACCAAAATTATCAAGGATCACTTAAGCTATCAAATTGCTGATATGCCAGATCCTTGTGCTTGAACTAGCCGGATCCCTCATACAAGGGATCCGTGCAACAGAGGACATAATAAGAAACAAATGATCATTGTGGAAGTTCCACTACCCACTTCACTCTATCAAGACTCATGAACATAAAACCTATTTACTGTTCACAGGAGCAAATTGATCATCTTCTTCAAGGAAAGAATCTCTTGTGTAATTATAATCTTCACTACATTGTTATTTCCATTCCTTGATTCCTAGGATTACAATTTTCATCTTTAGAAGTTGAGCTCAAATGGGTTTGTCATAATTTGTTACCACATTGTTTTCTAAGATAATCTAAATCAAAGAATTAACATTGTTAATACAAATTAAACTCATTCCTTGAATTTAATGAAGATGTTTTGAGCAAAATTGTGATTAATCCCATTAGGTTACTATTCACATAATTGACACCACATTGTGGTTTTGATGTATAGGAACAATCATGCCTAGAAACCGCCAACAAGATTACCATGACACTGCTCACTACATTCCAATGTATCATCGTAAGGAAGGCCTAAGCCCGGAGGATAGAAAAAGCCTTTAAAATGTTAGAAAAGAGGCTCTTCCATGAAGGCCGAGTGGTTGAACCATCATTCCTCGACAACATCAACATTCGACAAGTCTTTGGAGGAATTAACTTTGATTGCCTCTTGGACATTAATGAGCAAATTTGTCCGGTGTTTGTGCTGGATTTTTACAAGACAATGAGAATCGTTCGGAATGAAGACGAGACCATTTCAATAGCCTTCATCATCAATGAGCACGATTACACCCTCACTCTTGTAGAATTTGGAAGGATACTCCGTGTCCCGTATCAAGGAGTATGTATGTACTCTAACGAATGGTCGTTGGCAGAGCTACATGACATGGTAGATCATCATGAAGTTTACTTCATAGCCATCCCGGAAGCAACCACGGTAAGAGATACCATCTTCATGGAAAGAGCATCTCCATCAAGAGTCACGAGAAACTCCAAGGTGATCTATAGGGATCCATTTTAAATGGAGCTTTCAGAAATGTTCCTATTGTACAAGAAATGGGAACTCGTGGTAAGGGAGAACGTGCTTTGCTTGGGAGGGAATAAAGATCATCCCAATGCTTGCTTGAGCTTCATGATATATTGCCTTGTAACCGGCACTAACTACAACCTCGCCTATTACATGGTAAAAAGAATAGCGAGTGTGAAAAGCATGGACAAGATGGTACTCCCTTATGCAATGCTCCTTACCCGTCTAGCAAACTTCATCTTTGCTCTAGATCCTTTTCCTTATTCCTATGACCATAGTTTCTGCAACAAGGTCACGATGCCTCTATCCGATGGAAAGACTACAAGGATCATGGTGGATGGCAAGAGACCTCACCCACCAACAGACTCATCGGATGAAAGAAAAAGACAAAGAGAAGGAGAAGGAAGTAGCAACCCCCTTGGCAACACTGATCTCGATCCTTTAGCATACATCAACCAACTGTCGGATATCCCAAGCCCTTCACAAGAGTGGCAACAAACGAAGGGCATATTAAAATGTTTTGCTAACTTCTTGATGAAGAAAAAGAAGTAGAGATGGTGGGGGTGAAGAGTGAAGGGGATAGAGATGGAGATGAAGACGGAGATGAAGTGGAAGGATGAGTGAATGAAAGGTAAGGTCATAGACCTTAATTTACGAAACAATTTCTGAAACAATGGTCTATAAACATCTAAACAATATTAATGTAGATTAGGATGTAGCTTGTAGGAGTTGCCATGATTTGGACTTAGACACTTTAACTTAGGAGCTAGGAAAATGAGATTTTACGACAAGTTGATCTCATTCAAGTAGTCGATGTCACTCATTTTTTATTACATTTTAGCCATCCCCACTTGCTATGCATTATATTTGTTGTTTGCATGTGTTTACTGATTGTAGAAATGATTAGGATAAGCATTTGCTAAGAGTGCAAAAGCGCATAATTCTTTGAGAAGCTCTTGGTCGTGATGGCGGATCCAGCTAGTTCCCTAGGCTATAACTAGCCGGACCCCTCAGATGAGGGAACCGTGGGATCCGGGCAAACAAATATCAGATACAGACCCTTTTACAACAAACCAGTCCACTAGATCACATCTTAATAGCTAAAAATGATTCTTTAAGACTACTTAAATCTCAGTAGGTCTCACACTCACCCATAGCTAACTTAGAATCAAATTCAAAGTGCTTTTGATTTATTAATTCACCAAAACTTACCATATTTCCGCTCCAATGCTCACACATTGTTTCTTACATCTCAAAACACTTAGCTTGATATTTCTCTCAATTTTAGCAAATTGATTTTAGTCATCCTTACCTTAAAATAGGCTTAAAACTAGTTTTTCATTTCTTTTTATTTTTTAGGAATTTTTCAAATTTCTCTTAAGTCATCATCTGATCTCTAGGATCAATTGCCATCATTTGTCATTTTCAAATCAATAAGTATTATTCTTAAATACTTAGTTACACTCTCAAAAAGTCCACTTCCCTACCCAATACCATCATTAAGTATCCTCACTCCTTATGGTTGGATATTTAAATCACCTATCACTTAAGACATCTAAGGAAAGTCAAACCCTCAAGATTTATAGGTACTAGACCTCACAAGAGCATAATCACTTCACCACTTTTATGTCTGACAGACGGATCTCTGGTTTATAACCAGACGGATCCCTAGTGAGAGGGAATCGTGGGATCCGTGTCTACAGAAAGGTTCTAATCAGCCTTTCTTTCAAAATTCAAACCCTCTTTGGTAATCTAAACACTTTTCTTACCATTTAATGATTTCCTAGAGCTGAACAACACCATAGTTGACCTTGGTGCATGCCAAATTTTCTTAGTGGTCATGAATTTAATTCATTATCAAATTCATCCTTTATAAACCAAACACTCTTGAGAGCTTAAGTCACCATTCTTATCACTATCCTAAAAATCAGTAGTTAAAGACTTCTATTACATCCTCACCTTCAATATGACTAAAGCGTCTAGCAAGAACTCTTCAACCAAAGGTTCATCCAAAAGGAATACTCATATGGTCCATGAGATATCATCCACCAAGTCATCACCCGTAAGAAGTCCAAATTATAGAATCCCACCTCAACAATCTCAATCAACAATATCCAAAAGAACCGCAAGAATTAGTATTAGACCTTTCGAGTTAGAAAAGTCTTCATTAAGCTCTAAACCAAACGCACCTAGTTCTAGTAAAACACCTAAGCCTTCATTTCTAGAACCTAGACTACATTCCTTTACTGAACCTCTTTCCCATCCAAATCTCTACTTATTAGAGCACTCACCACCAAGGACTTCCCACTCACCAACCTTCTCGTTAAATAGGGAACCACCTACATCACCAAATAGTCCACCTTTGAAGACAAGGAATCACCAAAGATCTAACCATATAGAGGACTTTCCGTTACCACCACCAACTCATGCATTATCACCTTCATTCTTAGTAGAACCTCATCCTACATTGCTTAATGTACCTCCACCATCATTTGTGGAGCCTCCTCAAAACAACCAATCTCCTTCGGTTCCTAGTCTTGACAATAATTGCTCTAATTGTCAAATCACCCAAGGACTTGTTCAAGAAGTACAAAATGAGTTGCATTTCATGTTTAATCATCTTCTTGAACGATTTTACCAAATCAACAAGTCTACTCATCCTGAGACTCAAGCACATTGATGCTTTTTAAGTTTTTCGTCACTTATTAGAATTAGTAGAAAATGTATTACATGTTTAAATCATTCTCTTAGTTTTAGAGATTTGTAGATCATTTCTCGTATTTTTATTGAATGAAATTACATGTTTTATGCCATATTGTCTTGAGTATATGTTTTGGTGCCTTAATACATATCTCATTTTGATGTTGACATCATTTGTTCACATCACCATTGTTGTCTTAAACTTTCAGACAGACGGATCCCTCAATTTTGCCTAGACGGATCCCTCCAAAGAGGGAACAGTGGGATCCGTGCAACAGAAGACTTGTTTACTACTAACTTGAGTCTTATTTGCAGGAAATTATGCATTATATACTTGTTTTCTAACCTTTGTTTTGTAGATCTTCAATATACGCATTACGACTTTGACACCCTAAGCTAGGGGGAGTTTCGTGTCAAAGCGATACATTGCAAAATCATTTGCAATATAATTCACATTAGGATTACATTACATGACGTTCTCCTTGCAAAGTTGCAATCATCAAGGGGGAGCATATTCTTCACAAAGACGAAACCATTTGCAAACATAGTTGCAATACACCAGTTTAGTATTTCTTCTTACTTGACGCCCTCACAAAGGGATGGACTCGTCAAGGGGGAGCTAAGTCGAGAATACTTCTCCTCATATTTTTTTTCTTTCACATGCTTTTCTTAAAACAAGGTGTTAGTTTCTTTTCGACCCTCTTTTTGTTTCGACAAAAAAGGGAGAAGAGAGTTAAAACTCCAATTCAAACTTTTAAGAATTTTAGTTTTTCCTTAAAATAATCTTATGTTATGTCATCAACAAAAAGGGGGAGATTGTTAATACAAATAAGCTGTAAAAACGTTTATTTATGTTTTACGATCTTCTAATATTTTGTCGATAACAAACGTAACATCATTTTAACGAAACAAATAAAATTCGTAAATGGTTTGAGCCAATAGTTTACTAACACACTTACATTTTCATATAAATCACTAAACAAGTAATAGTGTTTTTCATGTGACAATAATGCATGTGTATAACAACTAGTGTTTACATATTGGGTAGATATATACATACTTAGTGTGTATCATAATGGGTAATAGAATAGGTAGAAGTTTAAGTATTTGACCCATAGACCAAATACATTAAATGTAGTTGGGTAAAACCAAAATTCCACGACCCATACCCATGGAGCATAACCCATAACCCATTGCATGACATCATGCATAAGTCATAATGGGTATTATCCATGACCCATGGAGCTAATCCATGACCCATGGACTAGATGCATTGCATCTACTAGATACAATGTATCTACTTGGATACCCATTGTCCAAAGCCTAGGACCCATAACCCATAACCCATGACATATGACCCAAACCCATGGGCAAAGAGGAGCGTCCCACGGTTCCCCCAGTTTACACTGGACGGATCCCTCAAGTAAGGGATCCGTGGGATCCGTGGAACAGTAGCTTGTTTTCTTCTATAAATAGTGAGCCATTTCTTCATTGTAGGCTACTACTTCCACACACACTTTCTCCTAGTATTGTAAACCTTCTAACCTCATATCCAAAGGGTCTTTCTATGTAGTTTGTGTTTGTTTTTGTGTGATTCTCTAGGTTCCTCTTAAAGGTGAGATCACCACCTCTTGAAGTCGAGCAAGCTCAAGTCCATGAGTTGCCATGCTTCGTCATCATCAAGACTACTGATGTTCTCTTGTTGATAGTTCTTTCTTCCTCATTAGAAGTGTTGTGTCAAAGGCATTAGTGAAGGATGCCAAAAGGGTCAAGACGAAGGCATTAGTGAAAGGTGCTTAACATCCGTGTCAAAGGCATTAGTGAAGGATGCCAAAAAGTCAAGACGAAGGAATTAGTGAAAGGTGCTTAACGTCCGTGTCAAAGGCATTAGTGAAGGATCCCAAAAGAGTCAAGACGAAGGCATTAGTGAAAGGTGCCGAACGTCCATGTCAAAGGCATTAGTGAAGGATGCCAAAAGGGTCAAGTCAAAGTCATTAGTGAAAGATGCCAAGGGTGTACAATCGATATAGTGTATCGATGTACAAATAGAGATAGGTTGTATCCAAGGATATTGATATCCTTGATGATGTTGTAATAAGGAGTGGGTCTCCTTTGGGATAGGTGTTGTGTAGTGTTGGGTAGTAGTTCCTCCTTTGTAATGGAACTCGGTATCTAGCCTTGTACCGGATAAAGTGTAGGCGATGTTGTGATAGGTGTGGTTCTACCTTGTGGAAGAACTCGGTGTCTAGCCTTGTACCAAAAAAAGAATAGGCGAAGTTGTGAAGGCTTCTCCGCCATAAGGAGTTGTGTTGTGTATTGCTAATCAACTCTCGAGTAGGTGACTCGGGGAGTGAAGTAGGGAAAGGAAGGTGTCCTTGTAGCTGAACCACTATAAATACTCGTGTCGTGGTTTTGTGTTTCTTACTCTTTACCTTTCCGTTACATATTTACATATCTATCTATCAACGTCCAACATACACATCCAAATAGATTGAGATAAGTCGATCTAAATATTTTAAAATGAAGTTTTAATCGGTAAAACTATTCAACCCCCCCCCCTTCTAGTTTTCCACAACTGCCTCTAAGGTGCCTATGCTGAAGCAGGGAGAGTATGAGATATGGAAGATGAGGATGATGAAATACATTCGCATGATTGACTACAACATGTGGGATGTCATTGTAAAGGGAGATACTCTACCAAAGATTGGTACTGATGGTAAAGCAATCACTATTGTGGTTGAAACTGATAAAGCTCAAAGGAAGCTGGAGATCAAGGCTCATAGTATTCTAAGTATGGGAATACCCAATGAGTATTCATTGGACTTTCAAGGATATGAGACGGCCAAGGAGTTGATGGATGCTATTTAACAAAGATTTGGTGGTAATAAAGCTACCAGAAAATCAAGGATGAACATGCTTAAGCATAAATTTGAAAACTTCTCTGCTACCAGTGGAGAAAATCTTGATGGAACTTACAACAGACTTCAGAAGCTCATCAGTCACTTGAAATTACTTGGTTATAAAGTTCCTCAAGAATACATCAACCTCAATTTTGTTCGAAGCTTGGCACCTGAATGGGCAATGCACACAGTTGTTTGGAGAAACAAAGATGATTTTGACAAGCAAACCTTGGATGATCTCTATAAAAACTTAAAGGTCTATGAGTCTGAAAAGAATGTAGCTAGTTCTTCCTCTACTTCTCAGAACTTGGCTTTTATGTCTACCAACAACAGGAGTTTTTAGGAAACTACCACTGCTACTTATGGAGTTTCCACTGCTAACTCTAATGTTTCTACTACTAGTGATAACATTAGTGATGGTGCTATTTGTGCTTTTCTAGCTGAACTCACAACCAATGCTTTAGTGTTGAACCAGGATTTGGATCAAATTGATCTTGATGATCTTGAAGAAAATGAACTTAAGTAGGAGATGGCTATTCTCACCTTAAAGGCTAGGAGATTTATGAGGAGAACTGGTAGAGAGATCAAGTACAGTGGTCAAAACAAAGCTGGGTTTGATAAGAGCAAGATGGAGTGTTACAACTGTAAAAGGAAGGGCACTTTGCAAGGAAGTGTAGGGCTCCAAAGAGGAATAGTGACAATTTCAAGAAGGCAACTGAAGAACAAAAGCCTTCTCCAGCATTGGTAGCTCAAGATCCAATTTGTTACTATGATTGGAGTGACCAGATTAAAGAAGGACCCAATGCTGCTTTTCTTTCAAGTGAAGCTTCCAAAGTACACAACTTTGCTCTCATGGCATATGCTTCATCATCATCTGGTTCTGATTCTGAGGTATCTAATAGTTCAAATAGTTTTGGTTGTTCTTTTAAATCTTGTCAGGATACTTTAGAAGCTCTTAAAGCTGTAAATGAGAGTCTTAGAAAAGAAGTTGAACGTCTTGAAAAGGATAACTTAGGTTATAGAGTTGGACTTAAAAATGTAGAAGAAAAACTTGAGTTTAGTAAAAAGTGTGAGTTTGAATATGTTGATAAGATTAACATTCTAGGTGGTGAAGTTGAGATTAGAGATAGAGAAATCAATGTAATTAAGCAGAAACTTGAAGAAGCTGAAAAAGTAAAACAAGAAGCCCTAGATGAAAAAGAAAAACATGTAGTTAGGGTTGAGAAACAAAAATATGCTTCTGAGTTAGTGAATAAGTCAATTGAAAGTCACTTAATGAAAAAAGGTTCTGGCTTAGGGTACATTGAAGTAGCACCTCCTATGAAAAGTGCATTTGCACCACCTAGAACTGAGTTGTCATTTAGTAGTGAGTTTAGTTTTAACAAACTTGTAGGTGAAAATAGTGAGTCTAAGTCACCTAAGGTAGTTGATGAGAGGTCATCTGATGCACCAATTAAAGGTAGATAAGTCTGAGTCAACACAATCTGAAAAGGTAGAAAACATTAAATCTGTTGATTCAAAACAAGCTAAATTTGTGAAACCTAGATTTGGAACACATATCTCTAAGAAAGTTGTTGAGTATAATGAAATTCCTAGAGAACAGATGAACAAGTACAAATCTAGGGGAAATCAAAGGAACTTTAATGGCTTAATCTCAAATAAGTTAGGAACTGAGTTTACGTTTGTTAAAAAGGCTTGTTTTCAATGTGGTAGTTTTGAGCATTTGCAGAGATATTGTTACAACTACCAACCACCTATTTGGAACCAATGGAAGAGGATTAATCATCAAAAATTTTCAAAACAATCACACCCTCATCCTAACGGAAACATGGTTCCAAGAGAAGTGTTAATGAGAAATGGAACAACTAAATCAATCATCATTGCTGCCCCAAAAGGATTTCCAACTGCTAGATCAAAAGCGATTTCCTTTAAGCAAAACGTTTTATCGCTAAGCAAAATATTACCACTGCTAAGGCAAAAGTAGTTTCCACTGTTGTACCTAAGGTGATAACTGATACAGTGGTTGGAAGTCATTTCTATGTTGTAAAGGCCTCAGCTTGTTGGCAATGGAAACCTAAGACAATTGTTTTAGAACATGTCAGTAGTGCATCAATGGACTTAAATAAATTTGACTATGTTGATGCACAAGGAAAACCCAAGTCAGTATTGGCTTAGGTACACAAAAGAAACTAATTTCTTTACTTTCATGTACATGGCAATCTACAGGAAGAGCTAAAGGAAAAAGGTATATTTGATAGTGGTTGCTCCGGGCACATGACATGGGATGAGAGCAACCTTGAGGATTTTGAAGCATTTGATGGAGGATACTTTGCTTTTGGTAATGATCCAAAGGGAGAAAAAATTTTTGGCAGAGGGACAATTAAGACAGGAAAGTTGGACTTTGAGAAGGTATATCTGGTAAAGGGACTCAAGTACAATTTGTTCAGTGTTTCCCAAATGTGTGATAAAAAGAATTGGGTTCTTTTTGGGGAAACTGAATGTGTGATATTATCACCTGATTTTGTGATGCCTGATGATAAGTATGTGCAACTTAGGGTTCCTAGGAAAGAAAACATGTATTGTTTTAATATGAAAGATGTCATTCCTAACATAACCTTAACTTGTTTGTTTGCAAAAGCATCAGTTGATGAGTCAAAACTTTGGCATAGAAGGCTAGATCACTTAAATTTCAAAACAATCAATAAATTGGTGAAGGGAAACCTTGTACGAGGTTTACCTTAAAAAGTTTTTGAAAGTAAAAAACTTTGTGTGGCTTGTCAAAAAGGTAAACAACATAGAGCCTCTTGTAATACCAAGACTGTGAACACCATAACTCAACCACTATTTATGTTACATATGGATTTGTTTGGTCCTACATTTGTGAAAAGTTTGAATCATAAGCAGTATTGCCTAGTTATCACAGATGATTATAGCAGATTTTCATGTGTTTACTTTTTAGTGTAGAATCCAAGATCCGGACTCAACTAGGGTATAATAACAATGATTGAATATGCACAGTGGAAGAATAACAAAAACACAATCAAAGTTACCAACAAGGTTTTTCTCATAAAACAATGATCCTCTATGGATCTTTTTCACTCTCACTAAAGATGTTTTCCTGGAATGTTTTTCTTAAGAGTTATCAAATACAAAAGTCCTCAGTTCCTTTTATACACAAGGAACCCTAAATAGACAATAATAATATAAAATAAATGCATATCACTACCTAAAATAGCTCATGCATATCCTAACAAACTAATATTGATTGACTATATCGGAGAAATACTATAGAATACGCTGAATAACTATCTCCATGAAACCATCTACACGGTTTCACTACTTTAGCGATTCCATGTTCTTGGTGAGAATCCATCAAGAAGAATATCGCAGAATTCCTACTTAGCATAATTCCCAACAATCCTCCCTAAACCGAATTTGACTGGTTAAGTTTCGGTTTCTTGATAGATATTCAATGCTTCAGAGGATTGTACACGAACATCAGCAGCAAAGAACCAAAACAATTACATCTCTATGATGACAAACATTGAAATTCCAGATCTTTGCAGCAACAAATGACAAAATGTACATCAAAACATATTAGTTTCATACTATTCTCATCACATCCAGGTGTGTTAACTCCTGTGAGAGGTGAATCATTGAAAATAATGGATTTGATGTCTATTTACCAATAGCCATCACTACTGGAGTAGCCAAACGTTTAAATTTGAAAACCATGGTACACTGATAACCATCTGATTTATTAGCAAATCAGCAACCATGAACGAATTTGAAATGTCTTTACCTGTAGCCGTTTGGTCAGGACTAGCCAATCCTTTGGTTACCCAATAGGGCAGCAACCATGGTGAATTGATGACCATACAACTCTCAACAATTAAGCATGGGTGAGATGCAGACCCTATGATTTTGAGCAAACCATTACAGCTATCAACGGAATTGAGATGTCTTTACCAAAAACGTTTGCTTTTGGACTAGCCAACTCTTTGATGGAATGTCGTCATCATCATGGTGAGTTGATTACCATTTATGGATTTCCGCAGCCTTTACCACAAGCCATAATCATGTGGGCTAGTCAACTCTTGTGTCAGTAAGACATGGTGAGATGAATACCATTAGTTGTGTGGTTATTAACCAACACCAAAACCTGCATACAAGAAAGAGTAGAAACTGAACACACACAGGTTAGATTTTTTTTTATTTATTTTTATTTTTTTTAAATAAAAGAAAGAATAAAAATAAACAAAACATGTAAAATATACCATCAAGCAGCAGCAGAAACCAAAGACAATTGTAGTGTCAGTAGAAACACTAAGCCTCTCCTTAGGCTGATGAGGATCCAACAGCTGTAAAAATGGTTAGAATACAAAAATACAACAATAAGCCTCCCCTTAGGCTTATGCCTCCCCTCAATCAATGCACCGGACAAAGACTATTGTTCTTGGGTACCCATAATGAACCTTTTCTTTGAGTTTTCCAAGAATAACTTTTGAGGGCTTAACAAATGATTGCCACTCTAACTCCACCATGTGCCATATTCATATGAGATACATAAGGTGTATATGATGAAAATAAGAACTAGTAGGTCTATAGGGTCTAAGTCCGCATTCTTGTTCCACCAACCAAGAGTAACCGGTGAAAATATCCTCCACCGGAGGAACCTGGAAAAGGCCTATTAAGCTGTCGCCAGTAACAGATGCATACACCTTTGGTTTACCAAGAGGAGCGGTTTACTTGCTCTCACATGTGCGACTTTGGGAACAAATGGAGGAATACTAGCAACATTAGTCCATGTGGGTCTAGAGGTCTTATGGCGGAGGAAACACTCATCTTTTCTCATGATAATCACATTCTTTAATAAGATGGAGTTTACTACCACACACAAAACAAGATTTCTTCTTAAAAGACTTATTCTTAACACAACTCGTTTATTACGATAAACTTATCGAAATGTAACTAGAAGCAAAATTGTATTTAATGAATAAGTAAGCGGCTTTGTTTTGGGCTCATCATCAGCTACTTTGGACTTAGGTGTGGTCTTGGGTGTGTGCCTAGGTGAGTCAGACTTTTCACTTGAATCACATGAGGCATAGTCAGTGGACTTTAGATCTGATGACTTGTCACTTTTAGAACAAGAGACAGAGTCATTAGTTTTGCTACTAAGGTCTGGCAAGTCACTTGACTTTTTGCCATATAAATGATGTGATCCATCAAAGTCAACTGTAAGGGAAAGGTCAACAGGCATAGGTATTCCTCTAATAGATCCACGTACAGCATGTAGGTCACCTTCTTTGACATAGTTAGCTAAGCCTGCTGGTGTAGTTTTACGCTCATCATACCTAGCTTCTAATCCTACATACTTTTTAAAACCTAAACCTATTGCAGAGGTCTCAGATTGACTACTATAGAGCTCTTTAGCTAGATTTAGACCAGATTTTTTCCATTGTTTGTGTCTAGCTATTTCTTCATCTAATTTCTCTTTCAATACAAGATTTTCTGAAATTACACCTGCTTTTTCTTTCTCAGTTATCCTTAAGTAATTTTAGTACATTCTAGATCACTTTCTAACACTCTTATTTTCTCATCATAAGCAAATTGATTCTTTTGAAACCAAACTTTTTGTCTTTCTAATGTTTTTAAAGCCTGTTTATAAGCTTCAACTTCAACATAACATTCATTATATTTAGGTTTCAAAACATCATAGGCTTCCTTAAGTTCATTATAACGTTCACTACAACCAAACACACAATTATGTACCTGAGAGATGCCCATTAAGGCAAATTGTGGACTGGCAAATTCTTCAGCATAACCTTTAGCATAAGCTTCCTTGCTCATCTTCTTGAATTCAGCCTTTCCACCATACCTTTCTTTGAGTGCATTCCATATACGACTTGCATCATCCATATGACGAAAATCTGCTACATGATCAACAGGAATAGATTTAAGCAAGGTAGTTCTGACCTTTGACTCTCTTTGTACAGCAATGTGTTCATCTGCAGTCGTTGGAGGATGAATAAAGATTTTTCCATCGCGATCACATCCAGTCCTTTTCAAGTTGTTGCCATTTTGGATCACCTTCCAGATATTCATATCATTATTCATGATCCACTGTTTCATCTTCTTAGCCCAGACCTCGTGCTCATCATCCATCAAATAAGGAAACATAACATCATCCCTTTATCAAATTCAGTAAATGACATCATCAATAGGAAACAAAACCAACTGCTGTCTCCCTCTTGGTCACACGGTCAGTGCAAATAGAGTTTACCAATAAATCAGCAGAATTCAGAAAAATCTCATGTGACCACAATATTCAAAAGAGCATGATCAATATAAAAATAAGCAATCACGTCGATCAGTAGAAATAAGTGAATAACCTTAACCAATCATGTGACCCACCACACGCTCGACAATATGCACATTAAATAAATACTAATAATCACCAGTAGCCAACATATGTGAGTCTCAGCTGATATGAAAAACCTCCAGTACAATTGACCAATCAATGCCATATGAGATCAACGTGTCCAATAGAACCCACGTTATTTTAGCAGCAACAAATTATTCCCGAGCCCCACAATAATTTATATTTAGCCAATCAAAAAATCAGTACGTAATCGAGACCCACATGAATCAGTATTACATACGAAACATTAATATATCCCTACATTAAATTGAGCCCCACGTGACTGTCTTGAGTACTAATTCAAATGCAATATACATATATCCACTTAAACATGAACTCAAGATTGACTACCTTCAACCAAAGTTACAACCAATTTATTGCGTAGACCAGTACTATGCAACAATAACATATAATAGGACCAATCAACTACTTACATGCGCAGCAATATTTGACCTCACAAACAATATTCGCTGACCACTTGAACAACCAAGAAAACACGTGATCTTGAATAATTCGCTCACCAAAAATTTGATAGGCACGAGATCAGTATCAACGTACACCGATTAGGATATAAACCCTAATTACCCAAAAACCTTATAAACCCTAGATCAAGAGCCACCCGCTCTGAAACCAATTGTAGAATCCAAGATCCGGACTCAACTAGGGTATAGTAACAATGATTGAATATGCACAGTGGAAGAATAACAAAGACACATTCAAAGTTACCAACAAGGTTTTTCTCATAAAACAATGATCCTCTATGGATCTTTTTCACTCTCACTAAAGATGTTTTCCTGGAATGTTTTTCTTAAGAGTTATCAAATACAAAAGTCCTCAGTTCCTTTTATACACATGGAACCCTAAATAGACAATAATAATATAAAATAAATGCATATCACTACCTAAAATAGCTCATGCATATCCTAACAAACTAATACTGATTGACTATATCAGTAGAAATACTATTGAATATGCGGAATAACTATCTCCGCAGAAACCATCTACACGGTTTCACTACTTCAGCAGAAAATCTTCTTCAGCAGATTCCATGTTCTTTAACAGAATCCATCGGCAGTAATATCAGCAGAATTCCTACTTAGCATAATTCCCAACATTTAGCATCTAAGAGTGAAACTAGTGAGATACTTAAGAGTTTCATAACTAAGATAGAAAATCTAGTAAACCATAGGGTTAAAGTAATCAGATGTGATAATGGAACTGAGTTTAAGAATGATGTTATGAATCAGTTTTGTGTGGTAAAGGGTATAGAAAGACAGTTTAGTGTTGCTAGGACACCTCAACAAAATGGTGTAGCTGAGAGGAAAAATAGAACACTAATTGAGGTTGCTAGAACAATGTTGTCTAAATCCAGATTACCTACTACCTTTTAGGCTGAAGAAGTAGGCACAACATGCTATGTGTATAATAGAAGTAAGGTAGTTAAGCCTCATAACAAGACCCCATATGAGCTTTTACACGGTAGGAAGCCTATGATAGATTTCCTAAAACCTTTTGGGTGTCTTGTAACTATCTTAAATACCATAGACCACTTAGGAAAGTTTGAGGAAAAGGCAGATGATGGATACTTTATTGGCTATTCTTTAAATAGTAGAGCTTATAAAGTATACAATAGGAGGACTAGACGGGTTGAAGAAAACCTACATGTTAGGTTTAGTGAAGAAACTCCTAGTGTTGAGAGTAAAGGACCAGATTGGCTTTTTAATATAGATATGCTAACAAAATCCATGAATTATAAGCCAATCAATGCATGTACATCTACTAATGTTAATTCAGGTACACAAAATAATTCTGATGCGGGAACAAATCCTAAAGAAGCTGAATCTTCAAAAGAATTCTATTTGATTGAGAAGTGAAAACCTGGTTCTGTCTCTCCCATCATTGAAAAGAAGTGTCCCTCAGATGATGATGTTGTGGAAATTGTAGATTCAGGGAACATGAGAGATCATCATCAAGATAAGGAAGAGTTATCTCATGGTAACTTAGTGTCAGTAGAAGAAATTGTGAAAAATAAGGGAGTTACTGATAACACTGCTAAGCCAAGTGTTAACACTGCTAGTTCAAATGATATTCCTACAGGTACACGTTATACCACTGCTACGTCCTTACCAACAAAATTAACTAGCAGTACTATCTTTGATAACACTGCTAATCCATTTGATAGTACTGCTGATCTGGAAATTGATCCAGACATGCCACCTTTGGAAGAAATTGATATTTCTACAGATGATGAAGCCATTGATGACTTTTTCAAGGATGCTGATGTTTCTAGTTTGGAGAGTGTCATTATATAAAGTCCAGTTCCTACAACCAGAATCTGTAGGATCGTGAATATTATGTTGTTTGATGATTCGGGTGGTCTAGGATTGTGATTAAACAAGTAAGCCATTTTAAGATAGATGAAGAGAGTTGAGAGGGAATTCTAGAAAGAGAGTTGCTTATCAAAAGTGAAAGATTAGATTAGAACTTCCAACCCTCTACCTTAGAGGGTAGAGGGTATTTATAGGTTACAACCTAAATGACCTCCTATCGGCCTGTGGATCAGGGATACAGTGGGTAAAGACCCGTCCTTCCTCCACGGTGTTGCTCTAAACTAAACTACGCTACAAACTAACTAATAAACTACTAAATAACGTAAACAACGACAAATCTACGAGCTAACATATGCTAGACCATTATTGGGGTGACCGACTCTTTAACATGGAATTTCTAATTCCTAACAATCTCCCCCTAAGGGAGGTCACCCCATGAAATACATTTTGCATCCTAGCATTCTTTCTTTGACATTGTTCTTGAGCTCGTAGACTTGAATTCTTCACTTTCGCGATCTTTGTGCTTTAGTAGCGATTCTTCAAAGTCCGCATGATTTGTACTTTTAGTGGAGGCCTTTAAGCGATCCACATCTTTGATGATCTTGAGCTTTCTTTGAGATCATCACCACAAGAAATCTGGATCACCCTTTATTGTGTTGCCATCATGTGAAGTTGTGACTTTTGGACCGACATGCTCACACTTTTGAATCATGACATCTTTCCATCGAGTAGCGGAAGCCTTCATTGGTTCATGATATTTGCGCAGTGAGCGAAGCATAGTATAAAAATATCGAACCGGTTATGTAGATATGCACCGGTCATGATTTCTTCAAATTAAGTGTGGATCTTTGTGAGCATGCGGCTTTGGATTGACCGCTCAATTTCGATCACCGCAACCATCCAAATGTACCGCAAAAAGCAGTTAGCAATAAACACACGAAAGTGTCTTTGATCACTTCATTTGAATTGAGGTACACGCCCACGGTTCCCGTTGATCAAGACAAGTCTTGCTGTGATCGGTAGGATTCCTCGAATCTCCTTGACAGGGTTTCGCACTGTTCTAGCCGTTCTCAAACCGAACGTCTCAAAGAAGACAACACAGTGAGTGAACCAGCAAATTGAGATTCACTGATTGATGAAAAATGATTTGAAAAACGATCGCGTATTGCTTGAAGAAAGAGTTTTGCAATACGACGAAGGTTTTATGAGAAATATCAATTTTGAATCAAAATACTTTTTGTATTAGAGAATGAGTACACATTCGACATGCTAGCGAAAAGAAGAGATTCGCACATCGAACGGTTTTTCTAAAAGTATTTTTCAATCAGAGATACCTTTTGAATTTGAAATGAGTACACATTCGACGTGCTAGAGAAAAGAAGGTTTGCACATCGAGCGGTTTTTCCAAAAGTATTCGTCAATTCCATTCCTGGACCAAGGTTGATTAAAGAATGAATCTCCCCATCGTTTCTATCCAGTTGTCACAAGCTTGATCTTACGAGAAGATCTCACATGTCACCCACCAAGAGCTTGTTTGATGTTGGCTCTAGAAGGATTTCCATCTTCATCGTGAATACTTTTACATACCACTCGGATGTTCGGCAATACCACAAGGATAATGCGTGGGACTCTTAATATATACTTACTTTCCACATTGTGTGAAACAAGCAAGTCTTCATAAATTTAGTGTCCTAACGAGATATTGTGGATGATCTCTTGGCTCTAGACTCAATTGTGCATATTTGGTTCATGTGCGGAGACTAGGAGAGGGTCTCCTTCTTCAATATCAACAATCTCTAAGAGAAAGTCGATAGATTATGTCGGTTCCCGTGAGAATGAAACAAGCCCTTTTAAGAGGAACTTGAGTAGTTTGGGAAGTTTAGTGCGGTCGTCCTTTGGGTCCATGACGTCTTGTCTTCAATACCGGTGTTACCTTAGTAAACACTAGTAGCATATGTATTGAACCCGGTTTCTGCCCTAAGGTTGAATTATTGGAGGGCTATTTCTTTTCACCCTTTTCACATTCAATTTCTTTTTCATTCTTCAATCCCTTCAGTGCTTACCGAGACTTCATAACTAGAACCTTGTTGGGTTTATTCCAGTTCTAGCTCTATCTCAGTCCGCACTCTTCCCATATTCTCTTTTTTCTCCCTTTTTTCAATATACCTAAGGAGTCTACACTATCTAGTGGATAGTCCCTGGGTAGATCCCTCCGGTTCTAGCGGGATCGTGGGAACGAATACCTAACCTAACCATCCTTATAACACGATGCATAAAATAAATTGGTCGGTCTTTTGGTATTGTTCTTTCCTTCATGAAACCAATCGAAAAATCATTTGGAAAAACAATCAAGGTACTTGTGATACGAGATCAAAGCATTTTTTACCTTAATAGTTTTGATCATTTAGAAAATGCTCCCCCTCAACATGTGCATATGATTTGAAATTGTTGAGCACATGGAGGCAAGAGTTCTTTGAAATAATTTCTTTGAAATAATTTCATGATCACAATTTTCATAGAAAAAGCCATTTGATTTTCTTGGTAAATTCTCCCCCTCAATATGTGCATAGGATATTTGAAATCATTTTTATCACATAGAGGCAAGAGTTCTTTTGAAGCCCATCCACGATTACAAAAGCCATTTAAGAAGCCATTTAAAACTCAATCAAGGTACTTTATGTTAAAACATAAAAGAATTTGCACCTTAAGAGTTTCTTTTCTTTTAAAATGCTCCCCCTCAATATATGCTTCGAGATTCGAAAGCGTTTAGCACATATGAGAGAGCAGCGTGCACAATTAAATCAAAACGATCACCTTTTATCAAATTTCATTATTAAATCACAAATTCTCCCCCGATCAAAAATATCAAACCCTTTGAGATTTTGGATCCCAAGTGATTTAATTAGGTTTAGAAAACATAGGAGAAAATGTGGTCAGGTTTAAATACTCATCTTGTTTTTGGATAAATGCTCCTCCTCAACATGTGCATTGTATATTTGAAATCGTTTGGCACATGGAGGCAGGAGTTCCTATAAAGGACTAAAACCAATTCCATTAAAACATATATGAGATTTAAATCACGATCTCTCACCCGATCAAAATTTTAAACCTTTTGAGATTTGTGATCCCAATTGATTTAAATAATTTAAAAGAGTTTGGGGAAAGACGCGGCAAGATTTAATTTTGAAAGATGACAGATAAGGACCATTTTAAGACATTAAAGATTGTTAGTGTCAGGTATGATAGTTTTTAAGAGATCGTTTAGTAAAATAAAACAATTTCACAATCAAACAAGAACAGAAAAAATTTCATTTTGAAAGACCTTGATTCTAAAGAAAAAATCATACCATGACATAACATTAAATCTTTAGATCACCACTTATTATCGTACAAGACGGAACTTTTGTGAAGAAACATCGTTTGAAAATATTTTATATTAAATCACTCTCCCCCTCAATCCATGACATAAGTCAATAATTGAGTGACTTAGGTTTTGATAACATGAAGTCCGGTGATTTTCAAAAATTAGTTCAATATATTTTTCAAAACAATATTTTCCATTTTCAAAACAATTTAATCAAATTATTCAAAATTGTTTAAAAATGGTATCCTGCACAAAGATACGTTAGGTGGTTGAGAAGCTTCGTTGTTCTTTGTAGGGTTTGGAAGAAAACCGTCTGCAGATGCAGTGAGACTTCTTCTTACGTTGCATTTTGAATGCCAACCGAGGTCAAATTAAGCTCCGTTTCTTCAATCACTTAGAAGAAAACCATCTGGCGATGCGGTGAGACCTCTTACGTTGCATTTATGCCAACTCTCCATAGAAGTCCAATTAAGCTTCGTTTCGCATTTGTCAACCCAAGAAATAGTTACCCTTTCCTTTCGGCATCCAATCATCTTCAATTGTTGGATCCTGATCGGGAACATTTTTTTATACCAATATACCTGCATACGTTAGTGAACACACATACAAATATATGGTGGTCAACATCACCCATAACAACAATCGACTAATTAAAGTCAATTCAACATATCAATCAGTTCATATAAGTGTATGGGAATAATGTGTTCATCAAACTCTAATCATCTAATCCTAGCAATCATATCCTAGGCACCTAGTCCTTCAACATAGGTTAACATCATTTTTAATTAAGCATATTAGGATAATTAAGAAAGCCCGTTAGATGATGTAGATTTGAAAAACATTATCCCCCTAAATCGATGACTCATTTTCTAAAAAGTTTAAAAGTGCTGAAGTCATTGATTGAGTTTTCAATTTTACAAAAACTTTGAATCTGATTGTTTTTTAAAGCAACTCATTTACCACCATTTTTTTAAATACTACAAATATTTTTCTGAAGAGTTTTAGATGGAAAATTATTTGAGTAGGAACAGCAGTCCTTCGACATACTTTCCTCATTTTGTTTATAGGATAAGTGCACGAAATATTTGAAAAATTGTTTAGCGCAACACTTTCCTTCCTTAAAAGAGCGGGTTGCTATCAGAAATAATAGCAAGCCATACTTTAAGCACGGGTCACAGTCAAGTAACTACAAGCCATTATTTGAAGCCGGGTTCTGATCTGAAATAATCAGAAGCCACTATTTGAAGCCCGGTTCTGATCGAAATAATCAGTAAGCCATTTTTGAAGCCCGGTTACTGATCGAAATAATTGTAAGCCATAGTTTAAAGCGCTGGTTCTGATCGAAATTATCAGAAGCCATTTTTTTTTTTTTTGAGACATGTTTAGAAAAGAATATTTACACCTCCTGCTCGAACTTCATCTAAAGTCCGTGCCATTATTGAATGACATTTCTAAGACCGTAGATGTTATCGATACCGAAGACATGTCTTGAGAAAACATATTTTGGAATTTTCAAATTTTCACGATTTTATGGATTTTGTTGGTTTTATATTTTTCTATTTTCTTTTGTTGGTTTTATATTTTTGTATTTTGTTTTTCGAATAAATATTTACAAGGATAGATAAGATGATATAGTAAAGAAGATGATGATACGAGTACCGAGATAAGGATATCAAGCAGCCCGTTGTTGAAGAAGAAATCGTCATCTCTTAAACATTCACCACCAAAGCTTCCAAGGCTCCGAATAGAAGATAGAACATGAGCCTTCGAGAAAAAGAGACTTTGGCGACTTCCCCCAAACCGAAGATCCATTAGATGAGCGATTCAAGCTCTATTTCAAGCTTTCCTTAGCCAGTGCACAAAGAAGCACACCATTATCATAAATCCCGCTGCTCCATTTAAGAACGATAATCAAGGTTCTCCGTTCGGGGTTATATCATCAACAAGAACAGCAACATATCATCCCACTCTTTAAAATTCTTCTCAAATTTCATAACCACTGAAGTCTGACGCAATCCATTCCAAAAGGTGTCAAGAGACCACTTCCCCCGAGTAGTTGAATTGATGCAGTCAGTCTCTTTGTATAATGCTCAAGAACTCTCCCAAATACACATCATGAGGGGAATGAAAACACCTTCCCATGTTCACATTTTTCTTCCCGGATGATCGAGTATGAAGCTCAAGAACCAGAAGTACACCAATACCTAAGAGCTCTCCCGAATACACATCGTGAGGGGAATGAAAACACCTCCACAATGTTCACATTTTCTTCCCTGATGATCGTGTATGAAGCTCAAGAATCCGAAGTACACACATTCCTACCGAAAGAATAACTAATAACACCTCCCTCATGTCATACATTTATCTCCCCTGAATATGTCATACTTGTGTACCTCTTTTATCTTCAGAAACTTTCTCTTACATCTCTTCCCCCACGAAGTTGGAACAAGAACACTAGAAGCTACTAGATACACTGAGTCTCTGCGGTCATGACATTTGTCTTCCCGGGATAACTTCAATCACTTAGAAGTATTAAGTTCATCATGTGTACTCGTTATGCTTTTATATGCTTGTCTCCTTCCCCATTTGCTAGTTTAGACACTTCATAATCAGCAACATAGTATAAGCCCAAATACTTGAAATCTTTATGAGAAGAACACTTGAACTCTTGTGAGAATAAACATGCTGAAGACTCTCTCTGACAATTTTTATCAACCCTTATGTAGACAATTTGAAGTGACCACTGATGAAGAAAACCCTATATACCATACTTGAAACTGAAGTCAACTTCCCCACATTTGTATCTTAAGCTTGCACCTAATGATGGAAGAACGGTGTAGAGAATTTATGCTTCAATCAAATCTCTAAGTACTCACTACCCAAACAAAGTATGAGACATTAACACCTCTTGCGATTATCCACACCGTCATATGCGTGTGACACTGAGTAAAACAAAGTAACTCCTAATAGTGATAGTTAACCAGGTCTTCAACCATCCACCTCATTGCCGGTAACTAGATAAACCAAGTCTTCAACTCAAATTCTTACGCCCAACCAAGTTATCAAATAAGAACACGCCTTTGTGAAAGTCAACTTCAATCTCAAATAAGTGATAAATGATTAACTCAAGTAATCAACTTGTGTCAAATGTCCAATACGAGAAATAGTCAATAACAACGTCTCGAGGAGTCATCGCCAAAGAATATGAGCAAGTCTAATTGGGATTGAATCGACTTATAACTCTCACCCAATTAGTGCTCTCCCTAAACCGACAATTTGTTTGATAAATGCCCGATTAAGAAGAAGTCTTTAGATCGTTAAATGCAACTCGTCTTTAGTCTTCTAACATGTAGCGAAAATGTAGAATGATCGTAGACTCGACCTTCTTCAAGATTGTCCGGTTGGGGAATAGATAGTTAACATCTTCAACTCACATCAAAAGCATCCCACCAAAAGCATCCCGATTAACTTACATCTTGCAAATCCCTTAACTAAAATCCTCCCAATCAAACAAGAATGTAAAGATGTTCATCAAGGAAATCAAGAATCAGCCGTAACGAACACACAAGATGGTAACCCCAAACTACCAATCACATCAAACAGGAACAGAGAGATTGTTCGGAATCATCATGTTGATGTATACGTGAAGCATTAACCGGAAGCACTTTCTTGATAAACTCATCAATCCGAGTGAAGATGTCAACCAACGGCTCTTAGAAGAGAAAAACTCCATGTGAAGATGACCCGATAAGAAGAAGCTCGGTTCTTACATGAGTTTAGAGCCGTATGACCATTTATATTCTCTAATATCAATCAACAAAGCAAAAAATTCACACTTCTTCTCCCCCTCAAGAATTGCATACGGAGATGCCATTCTTGATTAAACAAGTGAACATTATCCAAATGTAGTCTAATCACACTTCTCCCCCGCAAAATCAGCACAGGATGTCACCATCGTCATTATAGTTGAGAAAGTGGAATCAGAAAACAATCAATAGTAGCCCGGTTCACTTGAAAATTGAAGCGCATGGAAAAAGCATGAAGCATGTTGATGAGAATGGTCATAATAAGAAGATTTCTCTTCTTCAGAAGATAAAGCGCACTGACACGTACACCTTTCTTTTCTTAAGCGAACGAGGCATGAACTGTTGTGTTCATACGTCATAAGAAGATTTCTCTTCTTTCAAAGATAAAGCGCACTGAAACGTACACTTTTCTTTTCTTTGAGTACGAGGCCCGAATCGATGTGCAGCAGCGTCATAGATCTCTCTTTTCATCTACTCTTGGCAAACTTGTAATCTACCCCATTATCATTCAAGAGGCTATTTGTCGTGACGGTGATGGAGAAAACCCAATATGATGAATTTAACCTCAAGTAAACTAACCCGAACTCGTGACTTATACTTGCACATATGTAACAAAGAGCGGTCTTGATTTCCATTAGCATCTCTAAGTACTCTATGTACTCTATACTCTTCAACCAACCAACCATCAAGTATAAGACGACATTACCTCTTGAAAATCCACAATTGAATGTGACATCGAGCACTACAACGTAACCCCTTAAAGTGATAGTTATTTTGTAGTGGTATGAGCCCAATTCCCCAAGTGGTAAAAGAAAAGTAAAAGACACCCAACAATAACTAGATTTCCAATTCTTTGTTTTGATAATAAGCTCGAACAAGGATCATGAAGAATCTTCATCCAACCATCCCGATACCTTCGGATACTAAGTACACTCGCCCATGATAATTCACTTCAACCTCAAATAAAAATATCAATTAACGCCGTTGTCACTTTTTCTCGTTAACTGCTCAAATCTAGCCTTCTTTGACATTTAAACGAACTTTGATAATGGTTTCATCCCGACCATGGTTAAATGCACATAACCCCGTAAACCATGTAATAACCAAACTACTATGATAAATATCCAAACACACATCCAATTCATGAAGTACACCCTTTTATCCCTTCTTTGAAGCAAAAACCGTAGCACCAGCATCAAGTAAGATCCAAAATTACACTTTCTCTTCTCCAAGATGGTTCCATCATTACGGGATTTTACAACTCTAAGGTTTAAACCGAGAAATAGTTTCTTTCGCGGGATTTTACAAAACCAAGAATAAACCGTAAGACAGATCCGGAAATGCACTTTACTAATTACAAGGATGTTTCCATTGTCACGAGATTTTACAAGTCTATGATTTAAACCGAGAAATAGGTTCTTTCGCGGAATTTTACAAAATCAAGACAAAACCGTAAACAATGTCAGCTTGAATGAGTTATGACAACTTTGGTTTCAGTGAATATCTGTTTTAGGGGAACATGCAGCGGATCATTATCCAACATCAGCAAAATCATCAACCATCCAATAAGCACTTTGGTAAATACATCATTCACGCATTCTGTCGGCTACTGCAGTGACAACATAGAGAAGTAAACCCGATATGCCAAACTTGATCATGAAGTAAAATTCCCCAGATTTGTTACTTAAACTTGTACTAGTCCTTGTGAAGAAGAAACGGTGTACCCAATGTACCAAACCTCTTGACGTATCCTCAACTGCGTGGGACACCGAAGTGATAGTTACGTTGTGGGTTAAGTGAGAAAGAATCACAAACGTAACTAAATAGCCAAGTCTTTATCACACTCTTTAAACGCCCAAAACAGTCATCTTCGCGGAAGGGTAGAAAGAAAGAAGACGAAATAAGTAACCGCGCCCGGAAAACCTCACGACAAATCCAAATAAGAAATACCAAATACAATCAACCCCGTCGTCAACTTTGTTCAACCATCAATTCAAGCCGTGACAAGATATTCTTTGTGAAAATGTATATACCAAAGTATCCAACCGTATAACACCACAAATCTCATCATCACACCAAAAGTTCAGGTTTTCCACGGACTTGGCAAAAATACATGTAGAATATCCGAATTATAAGGCCAACTTCACAACATTAGTTTTTGTTAAGAGTATGAGTCTGCAAAGATCCGATTCAAACGATTAGAACAAGGTCCAAAAGTTACCACATAACCCGTTCCAAGATTAATACAATTTATCACATGGCCCTTTGAAGTCATTTATCCCATTCAATCACTCAAATAACTCATACACGATCAAGAGTAAAATGTGATTAACCGGAAATCACGCGTTCATAATTCTCAATCCCAAATCTCAAATAACTCAACTAACTTAATCCCACATGTCAAACCCTTTGATAATGGTTTCAAAGTCAAGTTCTAGCCTCCCACGCTTAAGTGATTTCATCCCATGCTTAGTTGAGAGA
Organism: Chrysanthemum lavandulifolium; assembly: GCA_022545495.1. Taxonomy (NCBI): domain Eukaryota; kingdom Viridiplantae; phylum Streptophyta; class Magnoliopsida; order Asterales; family Asteraceae; genus Chrysanthemum; species Chrysanthemum lavandulifolium. Next base: position 219,991,963 of record CM040244.1, read on the forward strand.
CTACATGCTCAGCCCAAATATTGCGGCCCAATTACATAGTTGATAACAAGTCAAGCATAATTTTTTACTGAATATTGCGTCAGGTAGAAGGCCCATTCGTTTAGTCAAACTACAAACCCTATAAAATAGGGTATAAATTACAACAAGATCACATTAGAATGCTAATATTCAGTAACCCTAAGCCAATACCATCCGCCTCCCTCCATTGCTCTTAACACATCACAGTAACACGCAAAACTAACCTCCATCTTCATCATAACACAACAGATTCATAAACCCCTAATCTTACACTCAATCTCAGATAAACACGCCTCCTTTAGTCAAACCCTAATATTACCTCCGCCCCCATCACCAACAGCTTCTCATTCCCAAATCATATCTCAACCGACCTAAGAGTACATACCAACCAGTCAATCTCAAACCTAATAACATCTTCCAAATCATTATCATAAGCCTAAGATTTCACACTTTGAATTAAGTCAAACTCATGAAAAAAGGCAAAGCCACAGGGATGGCTTTGAAGTACATGATTCGACCTAGCCACAGGGATGGCTTAAGGTTAAGGACATGGGAGGACTTCAATATCCAACAAACGATTTCGGGTAGGTTTCATCTTGATTTTTTTGATGTTGTTATTGAGTCACAAACAAGCAAAGGACATGAGTTAACATACTTGTTAATATCATTCCTTAGATTCGGATATTAACAAAAAAAACATCGTTTTAGATCCATGAAGCACACGTTCATCAGTGAGTAGATCTTTCGAGATCTATGTGTTTAAAGAACCTTTCACAAAGATGAACAAGCTGAGATCGAATCCTTTGGTGCTTAGATAAAACCGAACCAGGAAAATAGAAATAACATCATTGTTACTTTCTTTTCCTTATAATGTTTCGAATATTTAGAGTCCTTAGGTTTGAGCGAAACAAATGGCTTAGATCTTTGAATTGTATTTCATTTTTCTGGAATGATCAATCAATGATGATGGTTGTCAAGCGTTAAAGACACGATTTCTTTGATTAACCTCGACAATTAATCTGAGATTCACATGATATTACAAATTTCGAGATATGGTGGAGATAACATTTGTTTGAGTCGAGGCCATTAGAATGTAGATGTTACGAATCTGTTATGAATAAGGCATAGATGATAGATGATTGATGAGTGCAAGTTACTTTTTGTTGATGTTTTGATATGGATAAGAGTTGATGTTTTGATATGGTCCTTTTCTGTTTAAATTGATGTTGTCATCGTGATGTTTGTATTTGGTTTTGTGGTCAAGTGGTCATAAACTTCATCTTCCTTTCTGTAGTTAATGGTTAAACCATAGTCATGAGTCTTCTTAAATCGCATCCTTTATTAACCCGCAACTGACCCAACTCGCTATACTTTAGCAACTCGCATGTACACGAAGACATTTGAGCAACTCACATTCAATAATGCAAGTACAGTTACACCATATGCGAGTTAAGTAACTCGCATAGAAGCTGGACCTGAAACCCAACTCGCTTCTGTCCTTAGAAAGCAACTCGCAGTTGACTAAATAGTCAACCCACACCCATTATGCTAGTACCCAACTCGCATTTGACCCATAAATATGAGACAACTCGCATCCTTGATGCATTGAATCTGGACCACAAATAATGACAAGTCGCTTATGAAATACTATGAATCTGGACTGAAAGTAGCAGACTGCAACTCGCATCCAAGAATACCACAACTCGCTTAGAAGATAACTGTACCAATCAGACCCAGAAACTGAAAGTAGCATGCTGCAACTCGCATCCAAGAATATGACCAGTTTAACGAATAGCATCAAACCCAGGTTTATCAATGTAGCACCAGCAGATTCAAAGGTCAAGAAAAACATTTAAGAACATTAAAACAACGAGCAAGAGATTTCATCATCAACCAAGAAATCAGTTAAAGCTTTTTTGAACCAGATTCATAAATCCTTTAAAACTGCTCAAAAACAATTTCAATCATTTAAAACCAACTTAACAACCACACATAACCAAACATCCGCAAACATTCTACTCGAGGCATCACAACACCATAAGACACATGTCAAACCGCATCAAACAACCATACAAAATCGCATTAAAAATGTACGAATCATCAAAGACAACACAAACCTTGGCTCTGATACCAATTGTAGGATCGTGAATATTATGTTGTTTGATGATTCGGGTGGTCTAGGATTGTGATTAAAAAAGTAAGCCATTTTAAGATAGATGAAGAGAGTTGAGAGGGAATTCTAGAAAGAGAGTTGCTTATCAAAAGTGAAAGATTAGATTAGAACTTCCAACCCTCTACCTTAGAGGGTAGAGGGTATTTATAGGTTACAATCTAAACGACCTCCTATCGGCTTGTGGATCAGGGATACAGTGGGTAAAGACCCGTCCTTCCTCCACGGTGTTGCTCTAAACTAAACTACGCTACAAACTAACTAATAAACTACTAAATAACGTAAACAACGACAAATCTACGAGCTAACATATGCTAGACCATTATTGGGGTGACCGACTCTTTAACATGGAATTTCCAATTCCTAACAGAATCCATAAAGATCAACCCAAAGAGTTAATACTTGGCAACAAAAATACCCCAGTGCAGACAAGAAGCAAGACTCAAAATCTAAAAACCTTCACTGAACAAGGATTCTTTGCAAAGTATCTTCACAAAAGAAACAGTCATCTAGACTTGCACAATTGTCTTTTTGATTGTTTTTTGTCACAAAAGGAGCCTAAGAGGGTTGAAGAAGCATTAGGTAAAGAAGGATGGATTGAATCTATGCAAGAAGAACTGCTGCAATTCAGACTTCAAGAAGTTTGGACACTGGTTGATTTACCTAATGGAAAGAGGACTATTGGAACAAAATGGTATTCAGAAACAAGAGGGATGAAAGGGGGATTGTTGTTAGGAATAAGTCAAGGTTGGTTGCTCAAGGATACACACAAACCGAAGGCCTGGATTATGATGACGTGTTTGCACCTGTTGCCAGAATTGAGGCTATTAGATTATTTTTGGCATATGGTTCATACAAGAATTTTGTGGTGTATCAAATGGATGTGAAAAGTGCCTTTTTATATGGGAAAATTTATGAAGAGGTTTATGTTTGTCAACCTCCAGGATTTGAGGATTCTGACAATCCTGATAAGGTTTATAAGGTTAAAAAGGCAATGTATGGGTTGCATCAAGCTCCTAGGGCATGGTATGATTGCCTATCTACTTATTTGTTGGACAATGGGTTCAAAATAGGATTGATTGACAAGACATTGTTCATAAAGAAGCTCAAGGATGACATTTTGCTGGTTCAAGTATATGTTGATGACATCATCTTTTGCTCAACAAACAAGGAGCTGTGCAAGGATTTTGAGAAACTTATGCATGGTAAGTTTTAGATGAGTGCTATGGGTGAACTTACTTTTTTTGGGGGTTACAAGTTCAACAGAGGACTGATGGTATCTTTATCAGTCAAGATAAATATTTAGCAGACATCTTGAAGAAGTTTGGGTTTAAGGATGTCAAAAGTGCAAGTACACCTATGGAAACACAGAAGCCACTGCTACCAGATGATGGAAGTCTAAGAGTTGATGTGAAGTTGTATAGATCCATGATTGGGTCTTTGATGTATCTCACCTCTTATAGGCCAGACATAATGTTTGCAGTATGTGTGTGTGCAAGATTTCAAGTTACACCTAATACAACACATATGAATGCTGTGAAGAGAATATTTAGATATCTTAAGGGTCATCCTAAATTAGGCCTTTGGTATTCTAAGGATTCACCTTTTGATTTGGTGGCCTATACTGATAGTGACTATGTTGGGGCAAGCTTGGATAGAAAGTCTACAACTAGAGGGTGTCAGTTTTTGGGAAGCAGGCTTATCTCATGGCAGTGTAAGAAGCAAACAATTGTGGCCAATTCCACCACTGAAGCTGAGTATGTAGCTACTGCAAGTTATTGTGGTCAAGTACTTTGGATTCAGAATCAATTGCTGGAATTTGGGTACAATTTCATGCATACTAAGATTTACATTGACAATAATAGTACTATATGCATCATTAAAAATCATGTTTTACATTCTAGAACTAAGCATATTGAGATAAGGCATCATTTATTAGAGATTGCAATGAGAAAAGGTTAATTCAAATGGTTAAAATACATACTGACTACAATGTAGCACTCCTACTCACTAAAGTTTTTGATTTGGGGAGGTTTAGGTACTTAGTAGTTAGTATAGGTATGATCAATCTCTAATTCTCAAAATGTTTTTGCAAAAGTTTGTAAAAAGATAGTACTACTAGTGTATATGTTATCACTGCTTGTTCTCTTTGTTAAGTCCTGCTAGTGCATAAAATTTTTAGTGCTTGTGTTACACTTATAACTGCTAAGTGTCTAACCTTAACAAAGTTTGTGTAGTTCTGGGTCGTGTTTGTCTCATGCAGATTTTGGAAGAAGATTTGTACATAGTTTCTTGGATTGTTTATGAGCACTAGGATTTTGGAGTATTACTGCTGGTGCATTTGCTGTTTAAAAAACAAATGTGTAAATTTTGTTGTATTCTTCTTCAAAAAGTTGCATGCTATCCTACATTGACAAATCATTTGCAAAGAAGGACTTGGTTGAAAGATTGGAGGGCAAAGATGTTTCCACTGCTAGCTATAATGGAATCACTGCTAGTATTGAGAAAGAACTGCAAGCTTGTTTATAATGAAGTGTGAAACTAGAGGGGCTGTTTTGAAACTTTCTGTGACAACGTATTTATTCCCCAAATCACGCCCGATCATTCAGTTGGTCTCTCAAACACATTTAATTTGCTCTTAACATAAACCCTACTCACACAAATCACTCAATAGTACTTATCCCAAATCCCACGAACCCTAATTTTAACAATGGCATGTGAACTTTCATCTTCTCACAACTTGGTTGCCTACTTAGACAAGAATGAAGCTTCTGAAGGGTTTCATGAGATGATTGATTTCATCAAAAGAAGTCCCATCTCTTATGATGTGACGACTACTCCTGTTGTTCTTAAGGCTTACATACAACAATTTTGGAGGACGGCTGAGATTGTGCGGAGGGATGGTGTAGACACAATTAGGGAAATGGTTGATGAGAAAGAGATTTTGGTTACTGAGGAGGTAATTAGGTCTGTGCTAAAGTTTCAAGATGCTGATGGTGAAGTAAATATGGCTAATACAGACATATTTGCTGGTTTGGAAAGAATGGGTTATGAGAGAAGGGGTACTAGTTTAAAATTTCAAAAAGGTATGTTTTCCCTCTAGTGGAAGTTCTTGATACATACCTGTCTTATGTGTCTTAGTAGCAAAACCACTGGCTTTGATGAATTTCCCTCCAAGATTGCTACTGCTCTCATATGCCTTACTCAACAAAAGGTCTATAATTGGTCAAGAATGATCTTTGAAGCTTTACAAAAGAACATCAAGGATGAGGGCAAATATTTTTTTATATCCTAGGTTCATCCAGATGATCATTGATAGTCAGATTGTGGACCCAAAACCACATCAGGGGAAGTTTGCTCTCTTTTTCATTACCACAAAAGTCTTTGCCAACATGAAGAGAAGTAGTAAAGGTTTTTCAGGTACTGTTACTCCTCTCTTTCCTCATATCCTTGATTTGACACATGATTCAGAGAATGTAGAGGAGGATGAAACACAGCTTACCCCAACCCCTTCTGAGCATGATGTTTCCACTGCTACCCCAACCACACCACCACCTACAACAACTGTTGAGCCTTCACCTACAACTTCACAACCTCAACTCATATTAGTCATACATAGGAAGAAGAAGGGCACTAGGCTTCATCAGGCTGGTGCTAGTGGTGTAGATCATGAGGCTGTCACAGGTGATGGAGGTGACATGATTGGAAGGGCTATCACTACTGTCTCAAGCTTAATAGCTAAGCAGGACAGTGATAATATAAATAAGACCCAACCAATGGCAACTTCTAATGTAGAGGGTTCTCTTGAACTCAATACATGTGGAGGAATCCCCAATCAACTGGCTAATATGGGGGCATGGATGTTCAGGCTAGGTCTGATGTCATGTTAAACACACCCCATGATTTACCTCTCGGAGAAGGTAATACATCTCGAAGTGATGAGGGTAGACTGGAAAACCAACAGGAATTAATGGATCATATTTTTGTACAAACTTACAAGTCCAATGACCCACCTCTCAGAACAGGTAATACAGGTCAAAGTGGAGAGGATAACATGCAACTTATTAAGGAATTGATGGACATGTGTACCACCATGGAGTCTCAGATCACTGGCTTACAACAGCTGACAACTTCTCAAGCTGACACAATCAAGAAGTTGCAGCACAAAGTTTGAATTTTGGAGAGCCAAAGAAAGCCAAAGTTCAAAGAATTCAAAAGATTGAAGAAGGTGGGCACTGCACAAAGGGTGAGCTCCTCTGAAGGTCAAGGTTTGGAGGATGCATCCAAACAGGGGAGGATAGATAGCATGAATTCAGGGGAGGCTTTGGTTGATATGGAGATGGATAGTGGTGATAATGTTAATGATTACTTGGTGGCTGATAAGGATGGGAATGAAGCAGTGTTGGATAATCCTACCAAGACTGCAGTTGTGGAGAATGTAAAAGAAGTGGACAAAGTAATCACTGCTGAAGCTGAAACCACTGCTAGTGTTGCTGCAACCACCGCTAGTGTTGCTGTAATCACTGCTGCAACAACTGCAGAAATCACTGCTAGTACAACTTCAACCACTGCTAGTTCAAATGTTTTCACGGCTGACCCAACCACTGCTATAACAACAACCACCACAATAACAACCAATTCCAAATCAAAGGAAACTGAAGATGAGGTTGCTATACAACTACTTAACTTAAAGCAATCTCAACCCAAGAACATTGAAGTACCATCAAAATCTGCACCTGAAACTTCAAACAAACCATCTGGTAAAAGTATTAGAATTGGTGAGCATGTACAAAATTCAGTAGTTACTCAACCAAAGGATCTTGGAAAGCGTAAAGCTATTGTTATAAAAGAACAACCACTTTTGAAGTTTAAGAGTAGAGAAGAGCAAAAAGCATATGATCCAGAGGTGTCTAAAAAGTTACATGAGGAATTGAATGTTGATGTTCTTGCTGAAGAAAGGAAGGCTGTAGAACAAGAAGAAGCTTCTCTTAACGCTATTGAAGATTGGAATAAGGAACAAAGATTGCTTCAGGACTTTGAGAGACCGCATAAAGAGATGACAATAGAAGAATGGGGTCTGTATGACATTGATACAAGGCAAAGTTGTTGGTTGAGATGTTCAAGAAGATGAAACAACAAAATGAGTTTAAAGAATATCATGCTAAGAAGAACAAGCCACCTACCAAGCAATAGAATAGGAATCAAATGATGAAATTCATCAAACACATGGATGAAAATAGGAATTTTAATCTGAAGAACTGTTCTTATGAAAGAGTTGAGGAGCTGTACAACTCTTGCAAAAGAAGGTTTGATAATTTCATACCTACGAATTCAAAAAAGGAAGCTGAGATGGAAAGAAAACAAAAGAGAATTTGATTTGTTTGAAGGAATATAGTTCTAAAAGACAAAAGTTGGATGATGCAGAAAGATTGGATCACTTTATTGTGGTTAATGAGCAAATGCCTGAAGATCCTGTCTCTGTTACACCATTGAGGTCTGAGTTTCCCCTTACAGATTGGCAGATTGTCTCGGTTAATGGAAAGGATGTCATTGAGTTGACAAGATCAGATGGATACAAGATTCAATATATTTCTTTTGGTTATCTTCTATTCTTTTTAACAAGAAGTGATTTGGAGAAGTTATGGGAATTGGTGTCATTCAGATGTGGCAAGCTAGGACCCGCAAGTACTATGGCCTTTTCTATATGGTCTGCTTTAAAGTGCCTTTTTGAGCCTAATCCAAGTGATAAGTGTTGGGAAGATTCTATGGTTCAAGATTGGATACTATATGAATACTGTGGAGTGCATGCTGTAAAGCCTAGTGAAGAAAGACTCTATATGTTGGTGGATAGAGATTATCCACTTATGCAGATAGTAGCTAGACAGATGCTAGAGGTCAAGCTTACTTTATCTTGTTCCAATCCAAAACATCCACTAATTCACCAACTTCTGAGAAATATTGAAAAGATTGCTAACTATGAAACTCCATTAGCAATCAAGGATAAGATTCATGGAAGAAAGAAGAGAATAGCTGATAGATCCAAAGTTGTGGATAAAGATTCTGAGTCTGAGATAGAGCATACAGAGACTGAAGAGGACATGGAAGCAAACAAGGAAAGACTGATGGTTCTTACAAAGTTATCTAATGAGAAGGAGCCAGAGGTTAGTAATGTAGTTCCTCTTATAGTTCATCATCCAATTGTCTCTTACACATTTAAAGTCAATGATGGAAGTGAAGGATGTTGGAAGTTTAAGAGAACCAATGGTGAGATTTATGGTTTTATTAAATTTTCACAAATGCTTGATTACATGGATAGAGATGATTTGGTGGACATCTGGAAGCTGTACAAAGACAAATTTGGTGATGTGTGTCCAAATGATTATCATGAGAGGGTGGTGTATTATAATTTGAAGATCTTGTTTGAACCCACTCAGGATGAACAAGAATGGAAAGGACTCTACAATGGCAAGGTTGCAAGATGGTTTCTGTATCAGTCTTGTGGAGTTTATGTGTTAACCATTCCATCAAAGGTTATTCATATGTTGGTAGAAAATGATTATCCTAAACTGAATGCTCATCCAGGGATTATTACTCAAATGTTACAGCCTGGTAGATTAAAGCTACAAAAACCCTTTGATGATCAAGCTTACAGGTTACTAAAGAAATATGAGAAGATACTTAATCCTGATAAGTGTTTGGAAGCATCCTCCAAGTAAGGTGTTCTGTGCTTAAGAGGAAACTTGATGATTTTGGTAGTAAATATCAAGTTTAGGGGAGGATTGTTGGGTTTTTGGTTCTGCTAGAAGAATTACACTAAGTGTGTTACCACTGCTAGTGTAATAGTTACCACAGCTAGAAGGAATGTTACGACTGATCAAGACAAAGTACTGCTAGTAGAAGACGCGTACCACTGCTAATGTCATTTACCACTGCTAGATGTATTATGTCGGTTTAAGTGTTTGTATTATTCTAGAATGTCTTAAGTAGAAAGTTTTGTATTAGATAAATATAGAAAAGATATTTATCTTGTAGAATACATATTGTATATTGTAAAGGAATCCTTAGCCTATAAAAGGAGGTCCTAGGTTAGAGTTAGATACACGTTTTTGGATATATCTAAAGTAGATCACTTCAAGGTTGTAAAACCCTAATACTGTCAAGAGTATTTGTATATTAATAAATATATATTAAGGTGTTTAGTGTTACTTCTGTTCTATTATTATTATTCTTCTTAAGGTTAAACACTAGATTCCGCATATTGTTTAATATATTGTGTTCGTTAAGTCAGCTTCTATACTAGATCATTTGCTCAACTGGGATCAACAAAACTCATATTAAGCAAGCCATCAGAATTCCTTGGTAATAAGATTACCTCTTCTAAGAAGGTATCTTAAACTACCAACTAGATCTCGAAAGAACCGGAGTTGTCTATTGATACGTTTTGTCAAAAATAAGCGACATAATATATTTAGAGATTGTTTTTATGCAAGCATACTCATTCTAAGCTAATGTTATTTAGAGATTGTTTAATATATTGTGAGCATACTTACAATATATTTAGCTCTTCTAAGGTATAATTTTCTTAAAACTTATCTCTAAATAACATTAGCTTAGAATAAGTATGCTTGCATAGGAACTTATATGGTTATATTAAATTTTATTTTCTTAGTTTTAATATATGCTTTAGTGATATATGTGGCTTCATTAGGAAACCTTCTTGCATACGTGTTTCTCTTCCGTCTAAAATATAGGTATAAAAATATGTGCTATCTTAGCCTAAAAATCAAACCTTTCTAATAATAAAACAAAACACAAATCTCAAAAATTCCTCCTTCCCCATAAAACCCTCTTCCGATCGTTCCAACACCACCAAACCCATTTTTCAAATCTTCCAGTTTCAAATTACCTCTCATTCAAACTTCATCTTCTTCCTCATCTCATTTTGAATAAACAAAACCAAGGAAGATTTCCATCATCATGGTTTACGTCGCCTTCGTGATCATCATCATAACACTCACCGCTCTCGTGTTTCCCATGATCAAGTTCTCTCATGGAGACATGTACTTTTTTTTGTTGATCTACATTTGTATCATATATCCAATCCTTTGTATTGTTCTTAGTATTGAAATGAAATATTACTAATGTCTTAGTTTATCTCGTTTATTTCTAATAACGTGTTTGTCATATTTCTCTCATTCGCACCTTTAAAACCGTGACATGTTTTTGAAATCTACAATGCATGCTTAAGTAGTAAATATTGGCTAAAACACACTCCTTTTTATATACATAAAAGTTGCAAATATCTATTTTACGTCAAGATTTTTCTGTCACAATGCAGATCCACGGATCCCTAATGTTTAACTAGCCGGATCCCTTTTAAAAGGGAACCGAGAGAACCGTGGACCTGGTGACAGAAACTCATGCAACATAAAAACCACTTCATAAAACTTACCATAAAAAGGAAAAACCCTACTAGAATTATTTAAACAAAGTAAGGTAATCGTCATTGTTCATAAAAATAGAATAGCGAATAATAACAATCTTAGGATTAAACTAAGAAATCGTCAATCAAAAACACCTTCATCTTAACTTAATTTTGTAAAGTAATCATTTCATGTCTATACGTCTCATCACGACTCATGAGTATGAGTTTGATCATCAACTCACTTGTGTCTACATTCCTAATATTTCTCTTGAGCCTAACACACCTGGCAATCATGTACGTGGATTCAATAATCTCGAAACTCGTTGCTTCCATGAAGGACGTGTTGTTGACTCACCTCTACTATACCAAGAAGGTATCAATACCTCATTCCGCACCATAGTACTAGAAGGTCTTCTCGGAATTAACGAGAAAATTTTTCCTCGGTTTGTTTTGTAATTCTTCCGTCAAGTTGAACTCGTTCGTAACAAGGATCGCTCTCTATCACTATGGTTTTGGATCAAAAACCAAAAGTTTGTCTTAACTCTTGGTCAATTTGCTCACATTCTCCGAATTCCAAATCATGGAAAATGTGCCTTCACCGAAGATTGGTCTCTTGATTCTCTCTTTAGCTATCGTGAAGAAAACAGTCCATATTGTTCACACATACCCTCTCCTCTAAAATTAACTTGCATTTTATGCACTCCCCAATCCAATCACACAATCCAAACATAATCCTTACACGTGATATCCGATATGATCTTAAACCTCTCGCAGTCATTCTACGTGAAAATGTTTGGAGTCTTAGAGGAAACCGTGAGATACTTCCTGCTTGTTGTGCTCACATGATGTATTGTCTCCTAACTTACTTCCTCGCAAGAAGAATTATAAATGTCCAAGGTACCAAGAACAAACTTATTCCATACGGAATGTTCTTAACACGCCTGTATCATCATATCATGTACTTTCATCCTCAATTTCAAAGTCCTTTATACATACTTGTGAACAAAATTTTGGAACCCCTAAACACATCTATTCGACGATCCATCAAATGAAAATGCAAGAGAAACCTAGTCTTTTCTCCAAATAGAATTAATCCTTAGGACTCATCTTTTACCGTGTAACATGATCATTCCTATGAAATAAAATGTTTATTGATCATTTAATATCCTGCTTATATATGTGTTCTTTGGAAATCATTAGTTATTTTGCACACTTTCTATGAAGTTACTGGTCTGCAGTAGCTGGATCCCTCATCTATAACTAGCCGGATCCCTCATCTGAAGGATCCGTGGGATCCGGGTAAACAGACATAGGACGTTTTACACTTTCATTTCAATCCAAACCTCTAGACCATATTAAACTAGTCAAACATGATACTTTAGGATCACTTAAGTCCTCCTCAAGGTCAGTGGGTCTTACACTCACTCATAGATAACTTAGGATCACATTCAAGGTGTTTTTGATTTATCATTTCACCAAAACTCACCATATTTCCGCTCCAATGCTCACACATTGTTCCTCACATCTCAAATCACTTAGCTTGATATTTCTCTCAATTTTAGAAATTGATTTTAGTCATCCTTACCTCAAAATAGGCCAAAAAATGGTTTTTCATTTCTTATTATCTTTAAGGAATTTTCCAAATTTCTCTTATGTTACCATCTGATCTCTAGGATCATTTTACACCACATGACACTCTCAAATTTCTTAGTGTCATCTTTGATCACCCATTAGTACTTATGAAAACCCATTTTCTTCCATAAAAGACAATCATTAGCTACCATCACTCATTTCTCTCGATCATTGATGAGTGTCTAAATACTCATCATTTTTGTACCATTTAAACTGCAAAAACATCTTAAAACACTCGTAAATGCATCAAAATGATAAAAATATCACAAATAAGTGTTTTATGTGTTTTAAATGCAAAATATCAAAATCTGTGAAAACGATCAAATTTGCATAATTGGCAGTTTTAGTCCCCCAAGTTTCAAAAGTTGTCAAAAACAGTCCCTGGTAAAACTAAATAAAGAGAAATGTTATTCTAGGTCCCTGAACTTTTGAAATTGTCAAGTTTGGTCCCTGGAATTTTGAAAATGTCAAGTCCTTGTACTTTTGAAGGTTATCAGTTTTAGTCCCTTGTAACAACTTTGGAAAATTACAGGATTGGTCCCTCAAGTTTGGAAGAATTGCACAAATAGTCCTTGTATTTATTAATTTCCAAACCCTTGTCAAAACTGCCTTGACCCCCTGTCATTAACCCCTTTTCGACCCCCTTCCCTGTTTTGACCCCCCCTGGTCAAACCAAACCAGTCAAACACCCAAACAGTGTTCCCTCCACCTCCTGCTTTCTTCCTCACCACTTGACTGCTACACTCAGGGCTTTCACCCATCACCTCCCATCACCTTATCCTCTCAAAACTTCACCCACATCATCATTACACCTAGCCACCCCCCCCTACCTGCAAATTCAGAGCCTAAAGTCAAATATCCCATTTCCCGCCAAAAAGCATAAAACGGCCAATATAGCCTCTGCTCACCCATTGGCTCAATAGGGTGGTGGGAAACAGTCATAAGGACACGTGGAAGCTGCTTGAAGTATAAAAAGGAAGAGAGAAAAAGAAAACAAGAGTAGTTAGTTTTTTGTTTTTTTTCTTAATGTCGTTTTTTTTAATTAAAGTTGTAGTTTAATCAAAATGTTGTAGTTTCAGTGTATGTGTATCTCATTCAAGTTAAAAACAACATTGTATTGTACCTTTGACCATTAATTCAAGTTTTCATATAATTTCCAAGTTTATGGTTTACTGTTGAAAATCTCAATTTCATTCTCTTATTTATAAGCTCTTATTGGAATCTTTTAAGTTAAAACAAGCTTATTTCACTCACTTTAGATTTTGATAAGCTTGTAAGTCAATTTCAATTAACTTTGCTTCATGGTCAACAAAAGTCAAATAAAGTCAATCTTTTTAGTCAAATGCATTTTGGTATTGAATCATCTTAAGACGTGTAATGATGAGTTTAAAAGTGATTTGAGTAGTTGGATTAAGTTGAGTAATAGTTTCCTTGATTTGCGAGAAAGTAATTGTGTTTTGGCGCTTGAAGGACTGCTTTGGTTTGCTGCTAATCTGTCTTCATAGCTGTTTTGGTATGAGTTTGTTGTAGCTTTAGTCTCTATTACCACTAGTATACTTATTTCTATCATTATTTTGCATCCAATATCACTGAAAGTCAAAATAGGATTGGAACTGCTCTTGTGTGCAATTCTGTTAAAACCAGTCAATCTAAATCCTTCATTTGGGTGTAAAACTTGATAAGATGGTTTAATATAGTTTCATTTCAACATTTTGCATCTTCATTAGTCATAAATTTGATTTCATTCTCATTTTAGTCAAAGGTTCAAACTCATACAAAAAGTCAAAAGGTATCAAAACCGGTTTTCATGTAACTTGCAGCAGCTTGTACTTGGGTTTAATAAGGCTTTGTAGGGTTTCATTTTGGTTTAGACATAGTTGGCTAGGTGGTTTTCATGTCCACAATTCGGTTTTGGCATTAGCTCATTAAATTAGCTTTTAGAATAGCTCAAACTAGCTTAGTCATGCATCGCTTTCGCTGCATCGAGAATCTGTCACAACTGGGCGCTCTTGTTTGATCCATATCTGTTTCAATACTAGTTCTAATTAGTCTGTAACTTTGAATATACACTCTCGTCTGGTTGTCTTGAGATCTCTACTTCTGGTTTTCATGTTAGCTTTTTAGATAAGCAGTAACAGTAGCTTAAATGTAGGGTCAGAACCACTGTTTTGCTTATTGTGTCAGTTAGCTTTAACCTTGGTAATTAGCTCCTTAGGTGTTAAGAGTAGTTGCATTTGGTTCCTTTAGAGTAGTCTTAGCATACCTTAGCTTATGTTTTCAGTTGGTACCATCTAGTGCTTATTAGCTTATTGAAAGTAGCTTATTTCCATCTAGTTTACACTACAGCTTCAGTTTATTACTCATAAGCCCATGTTTTGTTATTTTTCATAGATTAAGATTAGCATTTTAGAATTTCCCTGCAATTTTCATAATTTTTAGTTACTGTTTGCTATTTTTCTAGATTAAAATCAGTTTTTATTCATTTTTAATTAGCTTTAATTGCAATTAATTGAGAAAAAGTTCCAAAAAATAATTTTTCAATTTTAATAGTTTAAGATAAATATAAAAAGCATAAAAAGTATTTTTCCTTATTTTTCTCCCTTTATTTGGTATTTTTCACTATTTTAATTAGATTTAAATAGTTTAAAATTCATAGAAAATAGGAAATTAATCTGAAAAATACAAAAATAGTTTTTAAAATTCTAGTTTGATATTTTAGACTTTTCCATTTCATAATTTTATTTTTCTAGCTTTATTTCCTATTTTCTTGTATTTTAGGTAATTATTTAATAGTTAAAAATAGTTTTTAATTAATAATAATTAGGTAATTAGTTATAAAAATAATTTTCTTTTTCTATAAATTTTCTTTTATCATTAGGATTGTAAAAATGTATTTTTCATATTTTTAGGATTTATATTGTGTAAGTTTCACGTTTTTATTTGTACGTCACGTAGTTTTTAATTCTAGTTTTATTAGAACAAAAACATCATTTTAATAATAGTGATAGCATTTATTTAATAGATTTTATCTTTTTAAACTTTCTTTAAATTGCATTTAAGCCCCTGTAGTTTATGGGCTTTTCCTTAGTTATAATCAATCACATCTCCTTTTCCGCTCAAATCTCTCGATCACTACATCGCTTGACTATTCTCGCACGGCTCGTTGGGACTTAACGACTGGGAAACACTATACTCTCCCGATCTTCATTGCATTCGTGTTTGAGCGGTTTAAGTCGATTACGGTCCGCCATTCACAAGTGGCGTGCTTGAGTGATTTAGCTTGACTGCTCACAAGATCAAATTTTGGCGCGTCATTCTTTGGGAGCAAATGCTAATAGTCTTACGCTTAGCGATTAGTGATTTGACATCACTCCTTGTTTATACCATCTTTTAAAAATCAAAACCCAAAAAGATTTTCATTCTTAGTTTTTACAAAATGTTTTTCAAAAATACCAAAAATATTCATCTTTACCCTCCTACACTTTTTGATTCTTTATCCCTTTACCCTCTATCCATTTGATTCTCACTTCTTCTATTCTCATGGAATCTATCGAGGACGAATTCTGGGACGAAGTTGAAAAACTTCAGACTGTGTCACAAATGTCTAGAATTCGTGTTGTTCGTGAAGATCCATTAATTCTGCGTAGGGAAATAGAACGAGAAACCGGGGTGACAAAGGACCAGGTACTTCCCTCTAATAATGGAAGTGCTGAATACGTCCAACCTACGGTTATCCAAAGATCTAATCCCTCAATTGCTCCTAAGCCGTCTAGAATTGATCCTAAACTTTCACGGTTTACGGTTAAAAGCAAACATGCGAATTCTGACCGTGACTCGCAAGAATGACTTGCCTAATCTTCACGCTTCTCAAGAACCGTAACCAGAGACCATAACGAAGTGGTGGAAATTGCTAGCTCTCGAGCACACCACTTGTCCCACCTCCGGATTTTTCGAATATTCTTCGAGATTTGATAGTCATTCGATCACCATGTTGGTTTTGTTGATTCTTTGAATAAATGATTCCTTCTCATAACTCTCAAATAGAATCGTTTATTCCTTGTGTCGGTTGTGGAGAACCTCTTTATGGTTCACCCTGTCGTTGGTGTACGTGTGTACAATGTGGTAATGATATCCGTAACGGGAGTTGTTTGTTTTGTGGTTCAAGGAATTCATTTGATTATGATCCTAATCAGAACTCATTTAACGACCCCTCAAACTATTCCAATTACCCACCACAACCCGACTCATCTTCATATAACCAACATAACTGCTGTGAATTTTGTGGAGATCCTCACCAAGGATTTGAGTGTCAATCCGGAAACACGTTTGTCTATGAACAGTTTTCTGGTGATGCTCAGAACTTTGGTTATGACCAAAATCCATATTATTCACATGACCACCCACAACAATCATTTTGTTGTGAGAACTGTGGAGGTCCCCATTTCAGCTCTGATTGTCAAACAGGGAATTCATTTCCTTGTAACAATTACGACTATCCATATCACGACCAACCTCCACAAAGTGTTAAATGACTCCAACTCCTCAAAGAAGCCCAACAAGACACTTATCTAGAGCTTCGGAGTTACCGAAAAGAGGTGAGGAGTTCAATAAAACGTACTTCATAATATTCCCAAGATTTCTTGTGTACATTGTGGGGTTCTCATGATGATTATCAATGTCAACCTTCCGGTTTGACAAATCTCCACTCCCACAATGTCCCGTCATTCAAAATTCACATGAGAAATCCATGGAAGAATTGCTAGTCAAGATCAGTCGCTAAAATAAATTCCCAAATTGCCTTTGAAAAATCATTAGGAATCAATTGCAAAAGAAAAGCAACAGATCTAGCTCTCAATTTCGCTTTTATTCACGATGACGGTGATGATGATGATACACTTGATTCATCAAGTTCATCGATGACATCCCAGCAGTTGAGATTCCATCTCAAACAATCGCTATCACACCAAGCTCCCACTCACTCTCTAAACATGGGGACGAGCATCTTGACACTTGTTCTCGAAAAGGAATCGGACGAATTCATAAAGTCTAGTGTTGAGAACCTTGTCCCAATCCCAAGAGAGTCACGGGAACTTCGATCATGTGTGTGATATCCTCCTCCTCTTGTCTTCCAAAATGATCATGTTGAGATGTTCTCCGATTCTAATGATAATGATTCGTTATCTTGTGGAGACATCATTTATATGGAAGATTCTCCTTCGAGCTTGTTAGCTTAGAAGAAGAGAATGATGAAGTTATCGACATCGAAATCAAAGATGAAGCACTTCGTGCAACATTACCGAATGTCGGTCTTCTCATTTCTAAATTCGAGGCTTTCAAGAAAACCTATTTCATCTCCTATCCCCATTAAGGATAGTGACATTCTTTCCGATGATTCTATTCCGAAATGAAAGCCTTCTGTTCTAATGATATGGGAGAGAAGATTAGTGGCGATACCACTTTTCATTCTCATAATTCTCTCCCGATTATGAATCATGTACATTGGAGGAGTTCACCGGTGAACCCACTCATATCAATTCGAATATGATTCATTTACCTTCATGGAGTTCTCGGATGAACTCACTTTGTTATCATATCTCCACCGTAGTATGATAACTTCTACTTTGATCTAGACACACCCGGGATATGTCTAGACCAATTGAGCTTAAAGATGAAATTCATGCTAGCATGAATTCCCTTCCGATGATGATGAGTTAGTCAAGATCATTATCATGACTTTCTTCTCTTCTTCACCTATCCCGTAGCTTCTCCTGCTCTTCACTCCTTCGGAATGAAGATATTATCTTTGACCTGCATTTCCATGTGCCATTTGTGAGCCGGTCCTGCTCAGATCTCATCGGTGTGGAACTTTCACGTACTTCAATGTTTATCCAAACATCTTGAATGAAAGTCCGATGGAGATTGTCTCTTCCACTTACTTCCCATGAACCAATTAATTCGGGTCGAGTCAAGCTAGCGACTCGGTAATCAAAAACAAGAGCTTAACATGGGTTTTCACCGTGTGTACCACCCTAGTGTGGGGAGATGCCCCACATGTTGTATATAGATCTAAAAAATGAATGAAAATTGTAAATATAAAAAAAAAAAAAAAAAAAGAGAATAATTGTTGTGTTTCCACACTTAGCTAGTAATATTATCTTTTACGTTCTAAGTTTCGCATTACATGCAGTACTTTCAATATTGAGGACAATATTCATTTCTAAGTGTGGGGAAATTCGCTAATTTTGATCAGAATGTACCCTTTTAGTCCCTTTTTCCCCAAAATGGCCAAAATTTAAAAAAAAAATTTAGTGGAAGTACTATGTACTAAACACAACAAATGGTAATCATCCACCATGTCTAACCCACATAAGGATTGGCTAATCCAGAGCAAACGGCTCTTGGTAAAGATATCTCAAACCGTTGACGGCTTACAATTTGCCTAAAATTGTATGGTATTCACTCACCATATCCTTAAAAGTGAAGAGTTGGCTAGCCCGCAAGTTTATGGCTTGTGGTAAAGGCGTGGAAAAACCATAATTGGTAATCGACTCACCAAAGATAATATCGATAATTTATCTAAGAGTTGGCTAGTCCGTATGGTACGGCTTCGGTAAAGACAAATCAAATCCGTTGAAAGTCGGTGGTTTGCTCAAAATCACATGGTTATCGATGTACCATGGTTCTTACTTGAACTAAAACATTTGGCTACTCCGAAGTAATGGCTTTTGGTAAAGAGATAAAATCCATTAATTTTTCTCAAAACATTGCTAGGACTAGCAATATCTTAGTGTGGGGATTGATGAGTGTCTAAATACTCATCATTTTGTACCATTTAAACGCAAAAACATCTTAAAACACTCGAAATGCATCAAAATGATAAAAATATCACAAATAAGTGTTTTATGTGTTTTAAATGCAAAATATCAAAATCGGTGAAAACGTATCAAATTTGCATAATTGGCGCTTTAGTCCCCAAGTTTCAAAAGTTGTCAAAAAGCAGTCCTGGTAAAACTAAATAAAGAAAAATGTTATTCTAGGTCCCTGAACTTTTGAAATTGTCAAGTTTGGTCCCTGGAATTTTGAAAATGTCAAAACAAGTCCTTGTACTTTTGAAGGTTATCAGTTTTAGTCCCTTGTAACAACTTTGGAAAATTACAGGATTGGTCCCTCAAGTTTGGAAGAATTGCACAAATAGTCCTTGTATTTATTAATTTCCAAACCCTTGTCAAATCTGCCTTGACCCCCTGTCATTAACCCCTTTTGGACCCCCTTCCCTGTTTTGACCCCCCCTGGTCAAACCAAACCAGTCAAACACCCAAACAATGTTCCCTCCACCTCCTGCTTTCTTCCTCACCACTTGACTGCTACACTCAGGCCTTTCACCCATCACCTCCCATCACCTTATCCTCTCAAAACTTCACCCACATCATCATTACACCTAGCCACCCCCCCCTACCTGCAAATTCAGAGCCTAAAGTCAAATATCCCATTTCCGCCAAAAGCATAAACGCCAATATAGCTCTCGCCACCCATTGGCTCAATAGGGTGGTGGGAGACAGTCATAAGGACACGTGGAAGTCGCTTGAAGTATAAAAGGAAGAGAGAAAAGAAAACAAGAGTAGTTAGTTTTTGTTTTTTCTTAATGTCGCTTTTTTAATTAAAGTTGTAGTTTAATCAAAATGTTGTAGTTTCGGTGTATGTGTATCTCATTCAAGTTAAAACAACATTGTATTGTACCTTTGAGCATTAATTCAAGTTTTCATATAATTTCCAAGTTTATGGTTTCATCGTTGAAAATCTCAATTTCATTCTCTTATTTATAAGCTCTTATTGGAATCTTTTAAGTTAAAACAAGCTTATTTCACTCACTTTAGATTTTGATAAGCTTGTAAGTCAATTTCAATTAACTTTGCTTCATGGTCAACAAAAGTCAAATAAAGTCAATCTTTTTTAGTCAAATGCATTTTGGTATTGAATCTGTCTTAAGACTGTGTAATGATGAGTTTAAAAGTGATTTGAGTAGTTGGATTAAGTTGAGTAATAGTTTCCTTGATTTGCGATAAAGTAATTGTGTTTTGGCGCTTGAAGGACTGTTTGGTTTGCTGCTAAACTGTCTTCATAGTTGTTTTGGTATGAGTTTGTTGTAGCTTTAGTCTCTATTACCACTAGTATACTTATTTCTGTCATTATTTTGCATCCAATATCACTGAAAGTCAAAATAGGATTGGAACTGCTCTTGTGTGCAATTCTGTTAAAACCAGTCAATCTAAATCCTTCATTTGGGTGTAAAACTTGATAAGATGGTTTAATATAGTTTCATTTCAACATTTTGCATCTTCATTAGTCATAAATTTGATTTCATTCTCATTTTAGTCAAAGGTTCAAACTGTTACAAAAAGTCAAAAGGTATCAAAACCTGGTTTTCTACAGAACTTGCAGCAGTTGTACTGGGTTTAATAAGGCTTTGTAGGGTTTCATTTTTGGTTTAGACATAGTTGGCTAGGTGGTTTTCATGTCCACAATTCTGGTTTTGGCATTAGCTCATTAAATTAGCTTTTAGAATAGCTCAAACTAGCTTAGTCAAGCATCGCTTCACGTGCATCGATGAATCTGTCACAACTTGGGCGTTCTTGTTTGATCCATATCTGTTTCAATACTAGTTCTAATTAGTCGTAACTTTGAATATACACTCTCGTCTCGGTTGTCTTGAGATCTCTACTGGTTTTCATGTTAGCTTTTTAGATAAGCGATGAATGAGCTTAAATGTGTGGTCGAACCATTGTTTTGCTTATTGTGTCAGTTAGCTTTAACCTTGGTAATTAGCTCCTTAGGTGTTAAGAGTAGTTGCATTTGGTTCCTTTAGAGTAGTTTTAGCATACCTTAGCTTATGTTTTCTGTTGGTACCATCTAGTGCTTATTAGCTTATTGAAAGTAGCTTATTTCCATCTAGTTTACACTACAGCTTCAGTTTATTACTCATAAGCCCATGTTTTGTTATTTTTCATAGATTAAGATTAGCATTTTAGAATTTCCCTGCAATTTTCATAATTTTTAGTTACTGTTTGCTATTTTTCTAGATTAAAATCAGTTTTTATTCATTTTTAATTAGCTTTAATTGCAATTAATTGAGAAAAAGTTCTAAAAAATAATTTTCAATTTTAATAGTTTAAGATAAATATAAAAAGCATAAAAAGTATTTTTCCTTATTTTTCTCCCTTTATTTGGTATTTTTCACTATTTTAATTAGATTTAAATAGTTTAAAATTCATAGAAAATAGGAAATTAATCTGAAAAATACAAAAATAGTTTTTAAAATTCTAGTTTGATATTTTAGACTTTTCCATTTCATAATTTTATTTTTCTAGCTTTATTTCCTATTTTCTTGTATTTTAGGTAATTATTTAATAGTTAAAATAGTTTTAATTAATAATAATTAGGTAATTAGTTATAAAAATAATTTTCTTTTTCTATAAATTTTCTTTTATCATTAGGATTGTAAAAATGTATTTTTCATATTTTTAGGATTTATATTGTGTAAGTTTCACGTTTTTATTTGTACGTCACGTAGTTTTTAATTCTAGTTTTATTAAAACAAAAAGAACAAAAACATCATTTTAATAATAGTGATAGCATTTATTTAATAGATTTTATCTTTTTAAACTTTCTTTAAATTGCATTTAAGCCCCTGTAGTTTATGGGCTTTTCCTTAGTTATAATCAATCACATCTCCTTTTCCGTTCAAATCTCTCGATCACTACACGTTTGACTATTCTCGCACGGCTCGTTGGGACTTAACGACCTGGGGAAACACTATACTCTCCTGATCTTCATTGCATTCGTGTTTGAGCAGTTTTAAGCTGATTACGGTCTGCCATTCACAAGTGGCAGGCTTGAGTGATTTAGCTTGACTGTTCTGCGCGCATCAATCATTTAAGTCCCTCTTCATTTAAGACACCTGAGAATACTAAAAAACTCAAGATGTATAGGTAATAGACCTTATAAAACATCATTTTCCTTTCTTTTGGCTGCTGAGAGCCGGATCCCTAGGCTTAGCCTAGAAGGATCCCTCACTTGAGGGAACCGTGGGAACCGGCTACACAGACTTAGTTAATCCTAGCCAAAACAATCATTTCAAGCTTTTCTTGCTAACTTGAACACTCCATCTTTTCTTAATTGACTTCCTTAATCAATGCAACTCTGAAGTTGACTCTTGTGCATGCAAATCATTGCATTTTGAAGGATCTTAGTGGTTTAAGCTTTAAATTAACTTACTAATTCCCTTCCTTTATAAACCCCTTTGTTAGTACCTCTAAGTCACCATTCATAAACATCATTCTCAGCAACTAAAAGCCTCTATCTTCATTATCCATCTATCATTTCATCATGAGGAAAGCTCCTAGTGCTAACTCATCCACCAAAGGACCACCCAAGAAACATGCTCGGATTGTTCACGAAATCTCTTCAACCGAATCATCACCTGTTAAAACCACAAATGCTAGAATTCCCTCTCAACCTACTCAACCAATCAAACCAATCCCCAAAAGGATTTTTCCCACAAAACTACACTTTCCAAACACTACTATACCTCCTAAACCAAATACCCCTATTTCTACTAAACCATCACCCGTAGTACCTAGAGCCATATCCTTCACCACTCCACTCTCATCTCCACACCTCTACAACTTAGAGGACTTACCTTCTAGGCCATCTCATCCTTCACCATTGCCAACATTCTCCTCAATTGAGAGAATAGTGCAACAACAAAACCATGGTGTTGAAACAACACTAGCACCGGTATCCTCTTCTCCATCACCCTCAAATAGTCCATTTTGGATTATGAGGAATCAACAACCGGATCACGTGGAAGTAGACACCTCTCTACCACCACAAGCACCCTTAGTTGAACCGCCTCCAACTTCATCAAACATACCTCCACAAAACCCTTATTCTTTTGTGGAACCTCAACCCAACCTTCCATCTCAAACCACTCCCTTCCTTCCACTACCATTCCCTAGCCATGACAAAGATTGTTATCATTGTCAACATGTTGAAGGTTTAGTACATGAAGTACGTGATGAGCTACATTTCATGTTCTATCACCTCCTTGAACGTTTCGATGAGGTCAACAAACCTAAACTTCCTTGAGCTTAGGAATTCAAGTGGTGTTCTAGCATTAGACTTAACTTAGATTGATTAGGAATCATACTTCATGTTTGGATCATTCTCTTAGTTTTAGAGTTATGTACATCATTTCTCTTGTTTTTATTGAATGATATTACATGTTGTATGCTATGTGGTCTTGATAACATGTTTGGTTCCTTAATATATAACTCTTGCTGATATTGACACCACATTTTACACCCACATTTCTGAATTGAGAATGCAGGTTACGGATCCCTCATTTTGGCCTATACGAATCCTTCCCAAGGAGGAACCGTGGGATCCGTGCAACAGAAGACCTTTTATTACTAATTTGAGTCTCATTTACAGGAAATTATGCATCATATACTTGTTCTCTAACCTTTGTTTTGTAGATTTTCAATATACATATGAAGACTTTGACACCCTTAGCTAGGGGGAGCCTCTTGTCAAAGCAAAATATTGCAAAAATGCTTGCAATACTTTCACATAGGATTACATTACTACTTGACGTCCTCCTCACAAAGGAGCACTCGTCAAGGGGGAGCATGTTCGTCAAAAAGACGAAACCATTTCCAAACAAAATTGCAAAACACTCGCTTAGTCTTCCTAATTACTTGACGCCCTCAACAAAGGGAAGCACCCGTCAAGGGGGAGCTAAGACGAGAATTTTTCTCTTCTCTTACTTTATACCTTTTTCATATTATTACTTTTCACATGTTTTTCATAAAAACAATGTGTTAGTTTCCTTTCGACGCTCTTTTTGTTTCGACAAAAAGGGGGGAGAAGAGAGCAAAAATTTCAATTAAAACTTTTACGAATTTTAGTTTTTCCTTAGAATAATTGATAAGGTTTTAAAATGTACCTTTTTGAGGGGTCGTTTAAGCCCTTATTTGATCATTTTTGTATCCGTTATTACTTAATATCGTTCATTTTCATTTTTTAGGTATCTTGAAGGAAAAATGTAACATATTGGATTTCATAAACACACTAAACCATAAGATCAAATAGGCATACAAAGAGTTCTAGAGAGAGAAAGTTAGAGGTTTAGGGAACTTTAGTGAGAGAAAGAAATATCTTATTATGAGCTCCAACTCTCTACCTTAGGAGGTAGAGAGTATTTATAGTCATTACATAAATCACCACCTATCAGGCTGTGGATCAGGCATACAGTGGGTAAAGACCCGTCCGTCCTCCACGGTGTTACTTAAACTAAATACTACTTAACTTATAATAATCTACGACTACGAGCTTTCTAACGATTACATATACTTGAGGTGACCGACTCTTTAATACATGGATTTAGTAAATCCTAACAATCTCCCCCTAAGGGAGGTCACCTCAAGATCACCTCAAACATACATTGAATACAAACAGATATTGAAATTGTTCTTGGATTCTTATTCATGTTCTTTGTTCTGTAGCTCGTAGTCTTTGATACTTTATTATTGCATGTTTGAATAACTGAGTGGAGGTCTTTAAGCGATCCACGTGATACGTAGTTTTGAGCCGCCTTTGAGATCATCACCACAAGAACTCTCGACTCATCCATTGTGGTGTTGTGACATTTGGACCGACATGCTCACATTCGGATCATGAAATCTTCTCATCGAGTAGCGGAAGCTTTCGTTGATTCATGATATTGGCGAAGCATAGCGAAGCATGGAGTGAAAATATTAGAGTCATTGATGCACTAATCACGATTTCTTCGAGATGAATGTGTAGTGTGAGCATGCGGCTATGGATTGACCGCTTCATTCGATCACCGCAAACGTAGGGCGTACCGCATACAACAGTTAGCAAATAATTGCACGAAAGTGTCTTTGATCACTTCGTTGAATTGAAGTACACGCCCACGGTTCCCGTTGATCAAGACAAGTCTCGCCGTGATCGTGTATAATTCAAGAATTTCCTTGACAGGGTTTCACAATTGCTCTAGCCGTTCTCAAACGGAACGCCTCAAAGAAGACAACACGGAGTGAGTGAACCAATGAATAGAGATTCACCGATTGATGAAAAGAGATTTGATAAACAATCGTGTATTGCTCAATAGAAATTGTTTTTCAATACAACGAAGGTTTTAATGAAAATCAATTATCAATCATAAAACACCTTTTGATTTGAAATATTCGTACACGGTCGATGTGCTAGAGAAAAGAGTTTTAAGCACAATGACCGGTTTTCAAAAGTATCCGTCAATCCATAACTCGAACCGTGATTGATTCAAAAGATTGAATCGCCCCATTGTTTCTCGCTCGCTTGTCACATGGTTGATCTATAGAATAAATCTCACATGCCACCTACCGGAGCTTGTTTGATGTTTGCTCCGTAAGGCTTTCCATCTTCATTGTGAATATGTTTGCATATCACTCGGATGTTCCGCAATACCACAAGGATAATGCGAGGACTCAAGATATAATCTCTTTCCACATTGTGTGAAACAGAGTCTTCATTAAAAGTGTCCTAAGGAGATTTATTGATGATCTCGTGGCTCTAGACTTAATTTGTGCGTATTTGGATCCCTGTATCGAGACTAGGAGAGGTCTCTTCTTCAATATCAACAATCTCTAAGAGAAAGTTGATAGATAATGTCGGTTCCCGTGAGAATGAAACAAGTCCTTTTAAGAGGAACTTGAGTGGTTTGGGAAGTTGAAGTGCGGTCGCCATCGGGTCCATGACGCCTTGTCTTCAATACCGATGTTACCTTGGTAACCACCAAGAGCAAATGAATTGAACTCGGTTTCGCCCTAAGGTTGAATAATTGGAGGGCTATTTGTTTTCACCCTTTCTCATTCAATTCTTTTCATTCTTCAACCCTTCAATTGCTTACCGAGACTTCATAGCTAGAACCTTGTTGGGTTTATTCCAAGACTAGCTCGCCTTAGTCCGCACTCTTCCCATATCTCATTTTCTCCTTTTTTCAATATACCTAAGGACTTCTACACTATCTAGCGGATTGTCCTGGGTAGATCCCTCCGGTTATGGAGGATCATGGGAAAAATACCTAACCTTATCATCCTTATATCACCATACATAAAGTAAAGTTGGTCGGTCTATTTGGTATTGTTCATCCGCCATTGGAACCAATTGAAAACCATTTGAAAATCAATCCGGATACTTGTGATATATTATCAAAGCATTTTGTATCCGAATTGTTTTGATATTTTAGAACAAGAGCTCCCCTCAACATGTGCATCAAGTGTTTGAAATCGTTTTGCACACGGAGGCAAGAGAAAGAATTAACTTTGATTACCATTTTCAAAAATATCAACATCACTTCCTAATCAAATCAAGTAGATAAAGCATATAAGGGAAGGATGAGGTTTTCATAAACTTGCTCCCCTCAATATGTGCCTTGAGGTTTGAAAGAGTTTTGCACATACAAGAGGAACCCGCACATTGATATAAATTGATCACGTTTGAGATCTTTGTGGTTTAAGATAGATGCTCCCCTCAACATGTGCATGGAAAATTTGAAATCGTTTGGCACATGTGGGATGTAGAGCTTGTACATCCTTATAAAACCATTTACCGATTTATCGTTTAAACCAATTTAAATCACAAATTCTCCCGATCACAATTATCAAATCATTTGAGATTTGTGATCTCAGAGATTTAAATTGATTTTGAAAGCTTTTAAGGAGAATTGTGACTTGATTATGAAAATGTTTTAACCGATAAGGATCGGATTTAGAGACTTTAAACTCCATTGATTAAACATGCATGAATATCTTTTGATGTTCTATCTTTCGGTTGGTGCAAGTTTTAAAATTTATAATCACGAATTAACCTTTGAATGACAACATAACCTATTTAACACATACGAGCAAGTATACTCGTACAAGGGATAATAGTGAAACGTTTGAGAGTTTGGTAAGTCGAGATCGTCCCAACGAGGATTTTTGTTTTGAAATAGATTTTATATAAAAGTTTCTAACAAGAAAGCTTGTCAAGGCTCTCTCGAATAAGTGTTCTAGTGAAAATACGAATCAAGAATAAAATATATACTTGTGTGAAGTCTCATAATCAACCATAGATAATGTTCATAAAGGTTTGGTGTATACTCTTAGTATGATGCACAAATCATAAGCAAATGATTCCCCAACCATGGTATTTGTTTGTAAAAATCATTCTAAGAACAAAAACATTTAGGTAATCCTTTCGGTCCTTATCCCAATGATTATCCTATAAAGTTCCATTTGTTTGCAACATGTTCTCATTAAATTTGTTCTTACGAATCTTTCGACCCTTCGTGATGAAAACGTTCTAGTCTTGTTTTAATAAGCAAAACATGGTGGATGTCAATCACCATATCCCCATACTAGTTTGTCACAACACTTTTTGGAATAAAACACAAGAGAAATCCTTTCGGTCCTTTTTCTTAAAACATGTTTTATTGACAAATCAATCCAAGACTAGTATTTTTCCAACAAACTCATTTAAACAAGATCATATATACATGCATCACATTTTGAGAACATTATTATGATTAATCACATTCCAACACACAAGTATAACACAAACTACTCCATGAAAACAATCATATCTAAACACAAGTCATAACAAGGTAATTCAAACAATTCAAGAGAATAGATTTCCATAACAAAGTTCATAGAATACCTAATCTTTTGTGATTACAAGAATTAGAAATCGTGGAATGTAGCAACCACGCCTCCAATCACCTAGGATCACCGCACAACTCCAAACTACCAAACAATGGACAAGAATGGTTCCTTCCTTGCTTTCGGACGTTTTCCAAGAACTACCAAGCTTTTGGGTTGAAATAAATGGGTAAGTATGAGTTTTGGTGTAAACTAATACTCTATTTGTTGTGTCACACTTAGTATACAAGTACTAGGTCCTTTAAATAGCCAAAGCACTTGCTTAATCGCCCAAAAACGTTATCTCCAAGTTAATATCAAGAAATGATCGGACTCCAATGATTATGGGAGTTAAGACAACAATAAATGCGAATTGTGTAATCAGCAGATCGAAACCGGATCGGTTTCTATGTCGACCGAATCGGTCACAGCTTTGACCATTAGCCCACCGGATCCGGTTGCGGTTTGCACCGAATGCCGGGTTTTGCTCCTTTGACTTTTGTCGACTTTTCCTTTACGCTTCATTCTTTGCTTACGTTGATGATTTCCAAAGCCAAACTTGATCTTTCCTTGTCAGTAGATGCTTCAAATCACTACGC
Organism: Chrysanthemum lavandulifolium; assembly: GCA_022545495.1. Lineage (NCBI taxonomy): Eukaryota > Viridiplantae > Streptophyta > Magnoliopsida > Asterales > Asteraceae > Chrysanthemum > Chrysanthemum lavandulifolium. Next base: position 220,020,547 of record CM040244.1, read on the forward strand.
TCCATATCATTGAGTCCACAAGCTTCCAATCTCAACTTCCTTCCTTTAGACGCTTCCAAATGTGCATAAAACTTCATTTCTTCAATATTCGCAATACCGCTACATATACATACACAAGACGATCTTTGCACTTTTGCAACAGCTTATGAGTAAATATAGCCGAATATCATGCACAAAACCGACAATAACGCTACTAAAAACATGTTCATTTTAGACGTTATCAAATTCCCCACACTTAAGCTCTACTCGCCTCGAGTAGGTCAAACATTTGCAAAGATTGATTTCAATGGTCCATAACACCATGTTTCGTAAAATGTAACAATTACCATAAAAGATAATTATTATTTTGCTTATAATATGAGAAAATCTTCTAAAATGAACCAAACACTTTAGATAACATAACTAGGATACCTCACAAGTGGCTTTAAGATTTCACTCAACACTCATATATTGGTGGGTATATCACTCAATGCCTAGTCATGATCAATGCTTTTACCATAAGCTTGTACAAGTATCAAAACAAAGAAAATAAATTCATCAAAGAGGTCTTTTATTCGGGTTATAACGATAAGGCTATGGGTTCATAATAGGTATGGATAAGGCATGGGATAGTTAATGAAATTGGTTTAAAATAAAATAAAATCAAGTCCAAACCTCCATGGTGCTAGTCATCATACAAACCACAATCCCGAAAAACGATTATTACTCCTCTTCTCATATCGATCACCAAATATATATATATCACGTCTTAGCACATTGGCTAATCGATAACTCAAACATACTTCATCTTCCTTCATCTTCATAATAATGTAGCACATTGGCTATAATTGTCAATATTTTTTTTTTTTTTTTTTTTTTTTTTTATATATCACAACTCCCCCACACTTCGTATAAGCATTACCACAAAAATACAAATAAGAAGTATGCATCCTTCGTCTTTGTCGAAATGGCACACACGAATGGCAAAGTGTAACTAACTCATAATCATCAAAAACAATCCAATCATTCCAAACAACTAGCAACAAACCATTAGACTTGATAAGGGTTGGCTAAGGTTTAAAGGTGTAAAATATTTTTGTATTTTTCTGGATTTATCAAAAACGAAAAGGAATGGCTCAGAAGGTGTAACTAGGGGTATCTAGTGCTAAAATGAGCACTAACAAAATGGGTCCATGTGGGTGGTTAACTAACCGATGTGGTCACTAATATATCATTAGATGTAAAATGGAAGGCCATTTGGGTTATTCCTAAAATGCCTCTTATCACTTGAAAATATTTAGATCACTCGAAAGTGATTTTAACCGTAATGCATAACTAGTACAAGTTCTAGAATCGACATAATCACCGCACACTCATAGCAAATATAAAACAAAAGATGTTTCATACAAAAGAAACCTCACAAAATGTGGAAAAAGGCTATTATGCATGCTAGAAAATGCTATCGAATCCAAAATGAATTATTTTAGTAATTTGGTTCAAATCTAAAATTTTCAAAACCTCATTTTACCATTGAAATCCCAAATTATGTATTTTAATTATCAATAACGCGAAAACCATTAGACCATCAAGGCTAATTTCTTCTAATCACTTGCATCCAAAAGTTATCTAAAAAAAAAATAAAATGCGTATCATTTTCCTATTTTCTTCCCTCCCCATACTTAAGTTTTGCATTGTCCTCAATGTAATGAAAATGAACTTCAAAGTAAAGAAAATGGGAAAAGATAGTTAAAAGATACCACGGAATAAAATATGCAATAAGCACATTGGGTCATTAGCAAGCCTGTGAGTTATCCAACTCGAAATATTTGACCATCAAGAAGCTTCCAACATATCCATCCTGCAAACAAAAACTGCAACACGAAATGCACAAAACAAACAAAACTACTAAAAAAAAAAAAAAAAAAAAAAAAACTAGATAAAACCAAAATATACCAAACATCCTAAAGAAAATCAATCAAAAGATAGAAATAGTTTAAAACACATCATGACCATTGTTTTTGAAACCATAATTTCACGAATGACCCATAATCACTCGTCATCCTCGCTCATTTCTTCTCCTTCTTCATCATCAAACTCATCATCATCATCACTTTCGGTTACATAGTTTTCGTCTATGATTTCTGAACGAACTCTCCTCTTTTTCTTCTTACCTCCAACTCCTGATGATGATCCTCCAGCTTCATAACTTGTTCCTCCGACTTGTGCAATCGACCATATGGGGTATTGGATCAGAAACGGTGCATACCGTGATATGGATACGGATAGGTCCGTGATAAGAAGTGTAAGGAAAAGGATATGGTGGAACATTTGGTGGATTGTAGGGTGGCAACTCGTAATTGGCTTCTCGAGCCATGTGTTGAAAGATAGGCATCGAATAATCATTGATGTAGTTGTTCCTTAACATCATCGAATCTCTCCACACATCCCTACATTGAATCTCATCTAGATGTTGGTTCCACTCTCCCATCCCGAATCAAAACCACCGGACGTACCCATTTGCACGCTCTCCATTGGTATATTCCCTGTTGTTGTGGTGGTTGCTGTTGTGGTCTTGGTTCAATCCATAACCCTACGGTTCCCAATCTCCTATTCAAAGCATTACCAAAACCTTTCGCAGTCCACGTTTCACTATACTTTGGCTCTCCACACTTAGCCAATTCCTCATCAACATAATACCCAAGATTCTTCGCCAATCTTGTCACAAAATGTCCTCCACAAATGTTACTGTTGCTCTTGATTCCGGGCTCTCCTAGACAAATATTCGCTACACCGCCAAATAGCATTACCGTCCTTAGTTTCTTCCAAAGAACTTCATAATCCATAAGTCCGGTTTCGACATTTGTCCTCGCCCAAATCTATTAAATGGCCCGGTCACAATCAACTTGTGAAGTATCCTCATCAACGGATTCTCGATGGTTGAAGCATTCCTCCTAGCACAAGTAGGATCTCCCACTTGATTCCAATAAGCGGGAATACTAGGGTAATCTTTTCAAACCTCCGAAGTCTAGAAAAGTGAGTTTCAAATAATCGATGATTTACCTCATGTGGTTCATACAAACCAAGAGCTACACCAAAAGCTGGCAATGTGTAAGCATGATCCCTACCACAAAGTCTAAACCAAATACAAATCTCCGACATCAAATTCCGAACATCTACTTTTCTTTCAAAATACATGGTTGAAAAGAATTCCATACACCATTCTCGGTAGACTTCTTCATTAACACTGAATGCTCTTTCCCATGACAAATCATTGAACGAATCTCCATCCCCTGGATATACATAAGACGTTCGCATCATCCTTCTTAACTCATCTTCACACTCACATTCGTTAAATAAATCCCAATCAATCACCCTTGAACTAAACATTGCCTATGTTGTAACTTCGACAATCTTTCTCGAAAAGCATGTTTCTCCATCGGTGAGATTTTTGAATTTTAAATTAGCATTTGCTTCCTTCTTCACACTATACTTAACCTTCTTCTTCTCGCTCCTTTCACAAAACTTCGTAACAAGCGGGTTAATTGGAATTTCCTCCCACCGAGCTTCCTACAATAATTCTCTGAGAAATCACAAAATAAGATCATATAAGAGTGTTAGAACAAACAAGAAGGTTAGAGAACCCTCTAGGATACATTTCAAAATTTCACAAAAAATCCTCTCAGAAACCGCAACCGGATTCGGTTGGATCACCAACCGAATCGGTTTCCTACTGACATCAGGCAACAACCGTTCGGTTGCCATGCGCAACCGAATCGGTTGTGCAGACTGCATAAGGTATTTCACCTTCAAATCCTCAACATCTCGAATTTCTAACGCTCAAACCATTCTTAGATCGCATTCTATCATCCTCAATGATTTCCCACATCCTAGAATTACTCTATCTTGCTTCCAAATCATCAAACATCTAACATCTAAGAACTCATCTCATCATTCTTAAAAATCATTAGTTCTAATAGTGTAGCATCCATCACTCTTAAAAATCAAACATATCATTCATCAAAATGAATCACTAATTGTAACTTATCTCTTTCCATAAGCATAACCCAATTAATTCGAAAAATCTTATCATCTAAAATCCATTCTATGGTGAATCAATCAATCAATCACTTGTTGTAATGCACTCCTATATCAATCACTCACTCAATCCTAAAATATTACCACTTAATTCAATTATAACAAAACCCCAAATTGGTGACCTAAAATCCAATTCGAATCAAATGTTCTAAATAAAACCTTAATTGAGTAAATTGAATGTAAATGCTTACTTGCTTGGGTGCCATGATGTTATCCTACAATTCAAACAACTTCCAATCTGCTCTCTTGGATGAATTTTGCAAAACCCACCGGAAAATTAGTGTGTGTGTGTGTTTTGGAAAATGAAATTTTATATTTTGGTGCAACCGGTTCATCAAGGACACAACCGATTCGGTATGCTTTTGCCAAATTTGCTTTTTACTTGTTTAACATGTTACTTAGGCATTTACCCTCCAAGCAACATATTTTTACTCAAAAATTCCTGCTAAAAATTCACACAACATTTATTCACCAAATGAAATTTTGAACAATCATTCAATCCAAAAAAACTAAACTCATCATATAAATGAACTAATCCAAACTCAACTCAAAACTCATAGTCATAATGTATTAAAACCAAATTACCTCAATCATAACATGAAAAATAAATAAGAAACAAAAATCCTAATGCATCAAATCAAAATAAAATAAAATAGATCATGAAATTCAAGCAAATGATTGCTTGTTATTACGGTTTTTGCCTTTCCTCAAAATTCCTCAAAATATTCTTGCCTAAGAATATCCTCGCTTTGAAATTTTCCGGTCAATTCACGGAATGTTTCAAAAGTTTTAAATTTCCTCATAAATCTTCGTCCATCCGGGCATAATATATCAAACTTAACATGCCATGCCCCATCTCCGGCTTGCCTCTTGTAAGTCCCCAATCCTTCGGGTTTCCACTCCAAATTCTTAAGTTGCACCGGTAAAGATCCTAAAAAGTCGGTCAACTTCTTGTAAACCAAAATGTTTTTGAATGGGTTGTAGAAAGCTTCGATCGCGAATGCACGCTCCATTTCGTCCTCTATATCGAAATAAGGTGGAGTTAAAGGTCCAGACATTGGATTACCGTGGACATCACGTCCCACTTCAAAACAAGTTAAATCATCATTTGCATCCATCCATTCCAAATCTTCCATACCTTCCAAAATTGGTCCTCTTGGTCTTGGGTAGTATGTTTGCCTCGAAATTCCATCGTCAATAGTCATGGTGCCTCTTCCCATGTCTATAATTGCTCCACAAGTTCGTAAAATGGCCTCCCAACAATAGTGGTAAACTCTTGTCCACCGGAATATCCAAGACAAGAAAATCGCCAAATACGGTTGGTAGCCAATTTGCACTCTTACATTCTTAACTTCTCCCATTGCCTTTGCTTGAGTGTTATCCGCCATAGTGAGCTTAGAATGATTAGGTTGCGGATTACTTAGTCCCAAAGTTTTGAACAATGGATACGGCATCACGTTAACACTCGACCCGTGACGCCTAAAGCATAAACCGTGTAGTTCCATTTACTTTGATTGGCAACACAAAATTACCCGGATCCTTTTCTTTCCTTGGCATGCCTTTAAACAAAATTCGATCTCGATCCTCATCCGTGAGATTCTTATCTTCCAACCTAGCCCTCGCTAGCATCAATGCATCCAACTTCTTTCGATAAAGCACATAATCTTGGAGAACTTCAATAACCGGTTTCTTTTCATTGAGCTCTAGAAATTTTTGTTCTAGATTCTCTAAGATAGCTTCTTTTGGCTTTCGGTTAAGGGTTTGATAGTAGTAGTAGGTGACAATGGTGTGTAATCATTTTGGTGGTGGAGGTTGTTGTTGGGGTTAATTTATTTGATGATGGTTTCTTTCGGTTTGCTTTCCCCATTTTCACCACTTCCACATTTTTCTCCTCCATATTTGCACAAACTTCCACTAGCATCTCGTTGATCCCTTTTCCTTCTTCCAACTCGGTTATGTTAATCCGCATTTCTCCCATACCAAAATCTACTTGACACTTGGTTGTGACAAGAAAATCTCTACCAAAACAAACATTTGGCTCATCCGCATTACCTTCCTCTAGAACAACAAAATCAGTTTCAAACATATGCCCATGAATATTGACCTTCGATTTTTGACCATCTTTCTCCCATATGCCTCATAATCCATACGAACATGACCGATTTCGTCAAGAACCTCTTCCAAGATATAATTCTCTCCATACGCCATATTAAGTTGTGCATCCCAAGCACGCACTCCTTCCACTTCACAAGGTGTTCCAAATCTCATCATCGGTGAATCATACATCGTTGACGGTGCTTGTGTAAACACTACCACTCTTTTGTTTTTGGGTAGTTGAACCTTGTTTTCACATACTTCTTCCATATCACCCGTGTCAATTCCCAATTCTTTCTTGCTTTCCTCCAGAATTCCTCCAATCTTTTCTAATGAACTTCCCGTATCCTTGAACATGTCATCCAAAGTACGAAGGTATTCCGAGATTCCGCTCAAACTATCCATGTTACTAGACAACTTAACAAAGCAAAACAAAACAAATCCCGAATGATTAGCGTTAACGTTAGTAAAACAAGAACAAACTATAAAAAACATATAATAAACAACTAAGACATCTAACAAAATTAAAAAATAAAATAAAACTCAAAACCTTAAAATGATAAAACTCTAAGATGAAACTCCAACCGGATTCGGTTGGATCACCAACCGAATCGGTTGGTTGAAAAATTCTAGGATGTAAACACGAACCGGATCAGTTGCGGGTTGCGACCGATCGGTTTGATTGAAAATATATATATATTTTTTTTTTTTTTAAAAACAAATTTAATAATAATTAAAACAAATTAATGTCATTAAGGATGTACTAACTCTAGTTAATTAAATAAAACTCTTCATAAACTAATAATTAAATAACTCATTAAATCTAATTAAAACCAAAATTAAAACTAAAACTAAAACTAAATAAACTACTAATAAATGCTATCATGAAATAAACTATAACTGAAAATAAGATACTCTTAACCATTACCATCAACTATAAAATTAAAATAAATAAAACTAGATTAACTAAATAACAAATGTAAAGAAAAGAAAAATAAATAAAGACAATAAATCTAAGAACTGATTAAACCACACAATTACTCTAGAAATCAAAACACAATAAACTAAAAAGATAGAAATAAAATTCGAACCAAAGAAAAATTTCACAGAATGTCTAACCGGATTCGGTTGGCTAACCAACCGAATCGGTTAGTTTGTAACAAAACTTTTTTTTTTTTTTTTTTTACTAATTTCAAAGAAAATTACAGAAAAATCCCCGGCAGCGGCGCCAAAAACTTGATGTGCTCCGGTTGGTGCAAGTTTTAAAAATTTATAATCACGAATTAACCGTATAACCTTTTAACACATACGAGCAAGTATACTCGTCCGCAATAGTAAAGTTTTGGTAAGTCGAGATCGTCCCAAGGGATTTTTGTTTTGAAATAGATTTTATTAAAAAGTTTCTAACAAGAAAGCTTGTCAAGGCTCTCTCGAATAAGTGTTCTAGTGAAAATACGAATCAAGAATAAAAATATATACTTGTGTGAAGTCTCATAATCAACCATAGATAATGTTCATAAAGGTTTGGTGTATACTCTTAGTATGATGCACAAATCATAAGCAAATGATTCCCCAACCATGGTATTTGTTTGTAAAAATCATTCTAAGAACAAAAACATTTAGGTAATCCTTTCGGTCCTTATCCCAATGATTATCCTATAAAAATTCCATTTGTTTGCAACATGTTCTCATTAAATTTGTTCTTACGAATCTTTCGACCCTTCGTGATGAAAACGTTCTAGTCTTGTTTTAATAAGCAAAACATGGTGGATGTCAATCACCATATCCCCATACTAGTTTGTCACAACACTTTTTGGAATAAAACACAAGAGAAATCCTTTCGGTCCTTTTTCTTAAAACATGTTTTATTGACAAATCAATCCAAGACTAGTATTTTTCCAACAAACTCATTTAAACAAGATCATATATACATGCATCACATTTTGAGAACATTATTATGATTAATCACATTCCAACACACAAGTATAACACAAACTACTCCATGAAAACAATCATATCTAAACACAAGTCATAACAAGGTAATTCAAACAATTCAAGAGAATAGATTTCCATAACAAAGTTCATAGAATACCTAATCTTTTGTGATTACAAGAATTAGAAATCGTGGAATGTAGCAACCACGCCTCCAATCACCTAGGATCACCGCACAACTCCAAACTACCAAACAATGGACAAGAATGGTTCCTTCCTTGTCGGACGTTTTCCAAGAACTACCAAGCTTTTGGGTTGAAATAAATGGGTAAGTATGAGTTTTGGTGTAAACTAATACTCTATTTGTTGTGTCACACTTAGTATACAAGTACTAGGTCCTTTAAATAGCCAAAGCACTTGCTTAATCGCCCAAAAACGTTCTTCCAAGTTAATATCAAGAAATGATCGGACTCCAATGATTATGGGAGTTAAGACAACAATAAATGCGAATTGTGTAATCGCAGAGCCGAAACCGGATCGGTTTCTATGTCGACCGAATCGGTCACAGCTTTGACCATTAGCCCACCGGATCCGGTTGCGGGTTGCACCGAACGGCCGGGTTTTGCTCCTTTGACTTTTGTCGACTTTTCCCTTTACGCTTCATTCTTTGCTTACGTTGATGATTTCCAAAGCCAAACTTGATCTTTCCTTGTCAGATGCTTCAAATCACTACGCTCCATATCATTGAGTCCACAAGCTTCCAATCTCAACTTCCTTCCTTTAGACGCTTCCAAATGTGCATAAAACTTCATTTCTTCAATATTCGCAATACCGCTACATATACATACACAAGACGATCTTTGCACTTTTGCAATGCTTATGAGTAAATATAGCCGAATATCATGCACAAACCGACAATAACGCTACTAAAAACATGTTCATTTTAGACGTTATCCCTTCAGTTGGTCGGCGTGAGCGACTTCTTTAAGATCTCCGTTCGTAAATGCCGTCTCTACATCCATCGATAGACTACCATGTTCTTACGGGCAGCATTAGCCAAAAAGATTCTGATTGCCTCGATACGAGCAACAGGAGCAAATGATTCTTCATATTCAATACCCTTATCTTGACGGTATCCTTTAGCAACCAATCGAGCCTTGTTCTTTACGACATCACCATGCTCATCAAGTTTCACTTTGAAGATCTATTTTAGAGCAATGATCATAGCACAATCTGGAGCAGGTACTAATTCCCATACATCAAGTCGATCAAACTCATGAATTTCATCTTGCATGGCATTGAACCAGCTGTCTTCATTCATGGCGGTTTTAACATCTTTTGGTTCGATCTTAGAGAGTACGGAGTTGAAGAAGCACCATAAGGCATCGGTTGCAAGTTGTTTCCGTGTTGATACTGGACGAGAGGGATTTCAATTGATGTTGTCTAATGGATGATCGTGAGTCCATTTTCTAAGGTGTTCATGTGGCGGTTGTTGAGGAATCGGTAGTGAGTCGATGTCTCCGAATAAGATGGTTCGATGATGATTCGGGAGAAAATATGTTTTCAAATGGAGCATCTTCGAGGGTAGCAAAGGGATTAACTTCATCATTGATGCCATAAGCAGTTCCATGATGTACATTCAAGATTGATGATTTGTTGATGAGATCGAGTTATCGCAGCAGTGCTTCTTGACTTAATGATATTGAAACCGAAGGATTGACTTCATTCTCAGGGATATGAGCAGCCTCTATTGTGGGAATTGACAGTTCAATAGCACTTGGCTCATAGAGTTCATCAAACATCGGATCAAACAATTTCTTCAAATCATCTTCAGTTGGAGGTACATATGGAATAGCTGGAGAGAAATTTGGTACAAGGGATGAACCAATGGGACTGTTTTGAAGTACGGGTCCAGAACTGGGTTGTCCAGGAGCCATTTGACCGGTCACCTCGTCGAACGTAACGTGAATTGTTTCCATGATATTTCGGGTTCTCTTGTTGTAGATTCGGTAACCCTTCTTGTTTGGTGCATACCCAACAAAAACTCCAATATCTGCCTTTGCTCTTAATTTACCCAAATCTTGACCGTCATTTGTTGGATAGCACAAAGCACCAAACATACGAAGGTAGGAGAGATCAGGTTTTCGTTTATGAACAAGTTCATATGGAGTTTTTCCATGAGAGGTGTGTATAAGGGAACGATTTTGGGTGTAGCATGCGGTGGCAATGGTTTGACCCATAGAAACATTGGAACCTTCGAATAAATAAGCATTGTTCTTGCGGCTTCTACAAGAGTTCGATTTAGTCTTTCAACTACACCGCTCATTGAGGAGTTCGTGGAACACTTCTTTGATGATGATTCCAACACATTCATAAAAGCGAATTAAGTCTTTGTTGACAAACTCGTGCCATTGTCTGCTCGAACAATTCGATTGTATTGTTGAGTCGAACTCAAGTCGTTTAATTAGTTTGATGATGACATCTGGAGTTTCATCCTTTGTCCTCAAAAAATTTACCCAAGTAAATCGAGAGTAGTCATCAACAACTACTAGAATGTATTTCTTCCCATTTATCGTTTGCACTCTCATTGGTCCGCATAGATCTATATGAAGGGTATGAAGAAATTCCATTACAGAATTTGTGGGTTTTGGTTTGTGGGCATATTTCGTGCTTTTACCCAATTGGCAAGCTGAACAAAGATGATCCTTTTCATATTTTAATCTGGGTAAGCCTCTGACAAGATCCTTTCTGGAAAGGTTGTTTATGGTGCCAAAGTTCAAGTGATTGAGACGACGATGCCATAACCAAGACTTTGTTTTAGAAGCCTTTGATAGCAACCAGATTGGAGAGGACTTCATCATGTCATCGATAGAGATGGTGTATAGGTTAGAACCTCGAGTTCCTCTTAATAATTCTACACCATCAAGTTCTCTAACGAAGCAAGTATGTTTTATAAAAGCCACTTCTAGATCGTAATCACGTAATTGACCAACGAAAAGCAGTTGTGACCAAGACCTTCCACATAATATACCCGAAAATCACACTTTTACCAACCACATAATCTCCATAACCCATAATTGCTCCAAAATGGTCGTTCTCGAATCTAATCGTCCCGATGAATTTACTCACGAAGTTCATGAGCCGCGACCGGTCTCCATCATATGCTTGGAGCAACTGAGTCCGTGTACCACGTAAGCGATTTGAACGATCTGCAGTTGAACACAGACAAGAATGGATAATCGGATATTTGGGATCCCCATGCAAGAATGGGTTCCATTTGGTTAGTAATGATGATTGGAACACCCACATCGTAAATAGAAACATTCATATCGTAAATTGAATCAATGGAGTTATTATGAATAGATGCGATACTAGTGTCCGTATTTGTCCTATTTAAAGTATGTTCACTTCTTAAGGGAATAGTTCTACAAGTAGGCATCCATTTTCTAGTGGGCATTGTCTCGATTAACCTTATGGCCAACAGCATCCATTGATAACCTATCTTACTAAATGTTCTTCTTGTGGGCTTCCTTTGTTTTCTAACTTTCTTTAGCCTTTGCCTTTTGCCTTCTTAGCATGATATTTTGCTTTAGCAACGTTAATCGGAGATTTGTGACTTTAGACAAAACATTCACACCACATTCATGATTAGTAATGTAATTCAAGCGAGACATCAATACAAGGTTTGCAAATAGTATCGAATTGAATTAATTACAAGACGCCTATGGTAAATACTAGAATAAACATGATTCATTTTATTCGGCTCAAACTTAAAGTTCCTAGGTTGGTCTTTACTCTCTTCCAATGCACATTCTTAGCTTGCGAGGTCCTATCATTCCTTGTATTGTCTTGAGACTTTGACCGCTTGCTTTAATGTCACCGATTACTCTGTAGAGGAATGGGAACATTAGTTGGTTTTGCTACTCTTTGCATCTCCTGTTTAGATGTGTTGGGATCTGAACTACATGCAGGCACACTAAGGTTCACTTTCTTAACACAAGAAGTGTTGGGATTTGTACTCCTAGAAGGCACACTAGAGTTCGCTTTCTTAGCACTAACAGATCTGGAATCTGAACTTCTTGAAGGCACACTAAGGTTCACATTCATAACATTGGGCATTGAATGGATTTCATGCTTAGCACTAGGCATAGAACAAGGAATCAAAGGATTAACTCTCTCACCTAAGGACTTAGGGCATATTGTGATTAAGCATTCTAGAAGTTCTTGACATCGTTCGGCATATAAGCATGCATGCCCAATTGCATTATCAAGTGGTTTCTCTAACTTATCCTCTTCAACAATCTCACGGAGATATTCTAGACAATCCTTAAGGTATGAGAAATATGTTTGAATTGCAAGTTTGTTATTCCTAAGATGAGGGGGAACATATTTCACAGACAAAGCATATTTATTACAAGAGTGAACCTTTGATACACCATTCTCCCCATTGGTCATTGGCATTTTCCCTTTTACCTGGCTCTTCAGAATCTCAATTTCCTTTTGCAATGAAGCTATTTGTTCGTTATTTTTGTTACGAGTGACCTTTATTGATTCAAATAACTCATTGAAATGACGTTTAACCTTTTCATTTTCTTCTAGAAAACTTTCATTTTCCTTTTGTAATGCATTCACTAAGTTTTGAAGATGAAACGTTTGAGAATTCTGAGAATCTAAAGGAGGAGGCATTTGGGAACCAGTCACATTGTTCTTTTGACCCTTTAATTGAGAGATTTGGGCTTTCAACTTTCGATCGTGTTACAATGAGCTTGAATCATTCATCACGTTTGTTAATTTGAAAACTACATCAAACTCGAGCATCCGAGGATGTCTTGATATTTGAAGTTTTGACATTTTCTTTAAGATGTTGATATTTTAGTTGTAAATTAAAATGCTCAACCTCTAGTTTAGAAAAATGTTTAACCAAATTGTCGTGATCATCCGGTTCAATTTTCTCATTTAGTTTAGAATTAGTCTTTTCAAGCTCAATGACACGATCATGGGAGACTTTCGGGGCAACAGATAATTCATGAAATAGAGAAGCATTAATGGAACAATTTGTAGCGATGAAAACACATCTTGAGCAACACATTCGAGAATAAGAGTCTCATTCAATGTATGCAAGTTCTTCCTCTCAATCTCATTATATTTTAGCGCTCGCTCATAGTCACTAACCTCAACTATCATTGCATCAAATTCCTTTTCCATTTCTTTAATGTCTAAATTCATTCCCTTTTAAGACTTTCAAAATGATCTTTTAGTTGTTTAAAGAAAGGCATGACTTGATTAAATAACATTCTTTCATTTGCTCAAAACCCTTTCCCTTGATTATGCCATGGGTGTGATCCTTTTCTTACAAGTTTTCTCAAAATCAACAAATAGTTGAAAAATAACATATTGACTGATTAAGGTCTTGCTTTTAGTGGCAATAGTCCTAGGAACTAAATGCATTGGTGTATTGGGAGGATACACATCGTGTCAAGGCATTTTCATAAAAGGGGGGGTTTGTTACAACAAGATTCTCTGCTTTTTGCTTATCTAAATCCTTTTTCCAGAACACTTGTTCGGGTGTTAACAACGTCTGAGGCTTAAAAATGTTCAAGGAAATCCAATTCTCCTTTTTGTAATCATGGGGTGTGATTTTTATTTTCTTCTCTTATTTAGGATCATCTAGTTTCTTGTTCATCTTTTCCCTAGTGACTTCATATGATTTCTTATCTTCCTCAGTGCACTCAACGCAACTAGGTTTCTGTCTAGGCTTAAGGATTTCATTGCCATCATAAATAACCTTATGAGCATTTCTAGCCTTCTTAATGACCTCTGGATTTGGTTCCTCAACAAGGGGAATGCTATGCTTATCACTTAAGACTCTATGCTTAGTGATTAAGTGAGCAGTCTGAATGGTATTTCCTTGTACGTACAACTTATTTTCAAGCTTGTTCTTCAAAGTTTTTATATTAGAAAAATCATTCAAAAGTTTTGATTCCTTAACACTGAATTCTTGCTTAAGCATTTTAACATTTTCTTGAAGTTCTTGTTTTGCTTAGCGCTTTAGAAAGCTTATCTTGTAAGGAGTTTAACTCTTGTTTCAATACTTCTTCTCTAAACCTACTTTTTCTAATAGTTGTACGCATTTGGTCATCCATTTCCTGCTCACGGGAGGTTAATTCAAACTTAGCACGTTGTTCGTAAATAGCAACACGTTCTTTATGAGCATTAAGTTCAGAAATAACAGAATCATCAGGGGCACGTGCAGTGTATTCCTCAAAAGCATAGTCATTATTGACTGCATAACACTTGGTACAATCTCTCTTTCACTTTGTTTCACATATTGATATATGGGACAACATTGATATTACCCATATTTTCAATATCTGACTCAATAATTACAGTTGATTGTACTTCGTTATGTATCTTTTGCTCATCAACTTCATCGTATAATTTTAATACCTCAGAAATGATTTTGTCTTTGGATGGACCAGCTTGTGGTGATGAAGAGACTTTAGAGAGACCATTGGAGAAATGCTAGCCATGAAAATGGTTTGTGCAATGGGTTCTTCATCAACATCGAGTCGTATGCATCACAATCACTACTTGAAAGGCATTCGATGATTATGGTCTATCTCCGAATTGGTTGCTCATCCACATCTCGCATCATATGTCTTAGCATTTCCTTCACCAAGAACAACAACTCCTCTTCATCCAAAGTCGCACCATTATCCCGAGCTTGCACAAGCAACATCTTATCCTCAAGTACTCGGCATTACGAGGCGTTTTGGCGATGTGCGTTCCTTGCAATGTGTCCTCACCTCCACAATTGTAACAATTGATTGGCTTTGCTTGACCCGGTTTCCATTCCTTCCCTATTCGATTTGCAAGATAACCTCTACCACTCCACCTCTTGCTTGTTCGCATCGCTTTCTTAAACCTGGCTGCACCATAACCTTCCCATCTCGAGAGTGGCTTGATTGAGTGGATTGGATGCGATTCGAGATTGTTGTTGGTGTGTGGAAGAGAGTTCATGTTTTGACTAATTAGGAGAGCCAGTTAATTAATGAAGTTTCCACGTGTGCATCAAGATTAGCTTGTTTGAACATAGGATCGGGAATGAGTTTGTGATTACCATTACCCATGGGTATGACTTGTGAGGCTTTGGTTGTTATTCCGATGTTTGAGTAGAAGGCGGTTGAATCATTCGATGAGCTTGTCTCTCCTGGTTGGTTTTGAACCGATTAAGAATCCTTTTTCAAACATAGCATGTCTCTCATTCGAAGGAGGAAGGCATAGAGTTGCTCATAGTTTGTATTCTTCAATCCTTTGGTTAGCTTTACAGAGGTGACAAACTTGTGCCATTCGGGACTCATGTTGTTCACAAACTTTGAATTCAATTTGAATGTTTGGCATAGTCATTATGATGTTCCTCATATCATTAACAAGCTTGTGGAATCTCACATAGTACTCATAGACACTCTCATCCGGTTTCATCTTGAAGTGTTCAAATTCATCATAGAGTTGTGATTCTCTGTCTTCCATAGTTAATTGAACACGAGAGAAGCATCTTGACATTATCCCACACCGCCTTGGCTTCGTGTTGTGATTGATCGACTTGTAGATATCTTTTGGAAGACCTTGAAGTACGATGTTAGAAGCCACGATATCAACATCAAATCTCTTTTCTCCTTATCATCGAGCTCATCATATGTCTTTGGTCCATCTATTCCATAGATCATTGTTCCATCTTCAATTTGTATCAATTAGGTGTCTAGTAGTCTCAACCCGACACGGTCCTTCATCAATGGATTTGAGAATGTTGACTCCATTTTCCTTTCCAAGACAAGACAATCGATTCGTTGAGCCCAAGATTCGTAGTCGGTTACATCAAGCATAGGTGGACGAGTATCTGAACCATTGCTTGAACATCCTCGGCAGCAGATGGAGATGATTGTAGGAACGTTGGTAGACATGATGAAAGATTAAACGGATTTTATAACTCTCGATTAAACCGGAAATAGATTCTTTCACGGATTTTACTAAATCAAGAGAAAACCGTATTATAGACAGAGTCAACCAAGTCGCTAAGAAAACTCGAACCAAGTCGCTAAGCACCAAGTCGCTAGTAAAATTTTGTGAAGAAGTCGCTAAGTTGTCAAGTCGCTAAAGAGCAACTCGCTAAGCACCAAATCGCTAGCAAAATTTTGTGAAGAAGTCGCTAGCACCAAGTCGCTAAGTTGTTAAGTCGCTAAAGAGCAACTCGCTAAGCACCAAATCGCTAACACCAAGTCGCTAACAAACTTAAGTACAAGTCGCTAACTTTCACCAAGTCGCTACCCGTAGTGGAGACTCCAATAAGTGTACTGTTTGTCGGCTTGTCTCAATAGACAAGTCGCTAGCTCAACTCGCTAAGGCCTTCAACTACAACTCGCTACCAAATTACAAAGCAAGTCGCTAACAAGATAACTTATCCGTGGTTAAGTCGCTAACAAGAAAAAACACATAAACACCACTTTTCAATCCAAAAACAACCCAACCACGATGATTCAAGCTTAACAAATCAAAACCCAAGCACATACAGTGATTCTAAACACAAAACTACACTCAAGTTTCAAACTTTAACACTAGAAATGATCCAAATGATGCAAAACCACTAAACTTTTCAAACTCTAAAACCACCTAAAAGTCACTAGAAATCCAAAGATATGTAAGAGATGATCAAACCATGGCTCTTGATACCATTTGTAACATATTGGATTTCATAAACACACTAAACCATAAGATCAAATAGGCGTACAAATAGTTCTAGAGAGAGAAAGTTAGAGGTTTAGGGAACTTTAGTGAGAGAAAGAAATGTCTTATTATGAGCTCCAACTCTCTACCTTAGGAGGTAGAGAGTATTTATAGTCATTACATAAATTGCCACCTATCGGGCTGTGGATCAGGCATACAGTGGGTAAAGACCCGTCCATCCTCCACGGTGTTACTTAAACTAAATACTACTTAACTTATAATAATCTACAGCTACGAGCTTTCTAACGATTACATATACTTGAGGTGACCGACTCTTTAATACATGGATTTAGTAAATCCTAACACAAAATGCTGGAATGACACTTATTCGGATGAAAAGGCGCGAATATACGAACAAAATGGCCAAAGTCAAGAATCGAGACACTTAGGATGCTGGAACTAAAGGTGACGGCGTCAGGCATAAAACAGTGACGCCGTTGGACAAATTTTGTGACGGCTCAGTAGCCAAATTGCTCATTTACAAGTGACGGCTTCAGGTTTTAAAAGAGTAGGGCGTCACAACTCAGACAGCCTAGATTTGATCCAGACGACGTCAAAAGCTGAAGGGGACGGCGTCACAAGCATAAGGTGACGCCGTTGCAAGACTAACGTGGCCAAGACGAAACCCTAATAACGTCGACCCGACGGCGTCACAAATCAAAGGGTGACGCCGTCGCACTTGTAATCTTATATATAGAATCCGAATTTTTTAGTTTTCAATGTGTAGTCTTTTGGAGTAAAAACCTAAACCGAACCAAGGTTGTCTTGTACAGTATTTTAGGGTTCCATACCCTATCTTACATCAAGATAAGTGTTTTACTTCATTAATTCAATTATGCCTTCAATTAATTGTGTGTATGCTTGCATGTTTCCCATGTCCGGCTAATTTACTTGTGTGTTTTTGCTTAGGAGATATGAAAACTTAATTATTGAATATTGATTGGTTGTCTCTTATCTTAATTGTTAATGATCTAGTATTGCGATAGATCATCCGTTGTGTAGTTAATGCTTTATTAATCTTTGTTGAACCTTAGTTTATAGTACCTAGAGTCATTGTAGGCTAAACCATCCGAAGAGTACCTTAGTGTCAAGTTTATAAATCCTAGAGATTTTGTAGGTGATAACCTGTTGGGATATGAAAGTGCTAAAGATTGACCGAGTGTTACAGAAAGATAAAGTATTGTAAACTATAAAGTACTGGAAAAGTCAAAGAGTCAAAGTATCGCTTAATGATAAAGTCAAAGTCGCATCTGAAGTCAAAATCTTGCAAGAACAAAGAACTGCTTTTATTCGTTTATAGAAAGTCTTGTAATTCTAGAATATTCTATATTAGATTACTTGACGACAAGGATACAAATTGTAAACCGACTAGGTATCCTTGAGCCTATAAAAGGACCCTAGATTGGCATAAGATGTACGTGATTTTATTAGAGTTTTAGAGAAAAGTTCGATATTATTAGAGTTGTTAAAGATCTGCATAATAAGCAGAGTTAGAGTTATTAATAAAATCGTTTATAGTTAAAGTTATTCTTCTTAGCTTTGTTAAGTTAATTCCGCATACTAAATAGAGTTTGCTCAGTGTTTCTCTGTTAATAACTTTGGATTTACCCGAGGTTATTAAACCTTAACAAGATATTTAAGTTAGTTTGGTTAGAGTACATCGATCCAACAAGTGGTATCAGAGTGTCATGGGGACCAAAGATTTCTCATATGAATGAAGTGAAGAGAATTTTCTGTTATTTGAAACAACAACCTAAGTTAGGGTTGTGGTATCCCAGGGATTCACCTTTTCACTTAGAGGCTTTTCACTTAGGATTTTTGTAGGAACTCATGAGGAATCTAACTTGATCTTCAAGTTCGATCATCCTACGGTCGGAAGGTTGTGAGTTGATGGAAGGCAAGGAGATTGCCTTGAGGGTTTTGGGCAGCTCACGGGGGTCATCCCAACTTTCGTTGTCATAGAGGGCAAGGTCCTCTATCATACCCCATGATTCTTCCGCGGTGAGATCACTAAGTTTTCTACCGGCTGCTTGGTCAATGGATCGCTTGGTGGGGAAGTTGACATGATCATAGAAAATTTGGACTTGGAGCCAAAGATCAATGCCGTGATGAGGGACTTTATGAAGTAAGTCCTTGAATCGGGTCCATGCTTCGTAGAGAGATTCACCTTGACGTTGTTGGAACATCAAGATGTCATTCCTAAGCTTAGTGGTTCTCCCCGGTCGGAAAAATTGAGCAAGGAAGCGAGAGGTAAGATCATCCCAACTTGAGATGGAGCCGGCGGGAAGTCGCTCAAGCCAATTACTAGCTTGGTCCCGTAGAGAGAATTGGAAGAGACGCAGCGCGTGGTCTCCCGAGTAGTAGCATCAAGGTCGATGGAATCGACAATTTTGAGAAATCCCTCGATCTTGATTTGGATCTTGAACGAAGTCCATGGAATGCACATCCGCTTTGCACCAACCGGATGGTGTCGGATCGCAGGCCGTAGTTTGGGCTTGGTCGGGAAGCTCAATGGTGTTCCTATAGCCTAGGTGGCTTGGTCTTGAGTATTCACCAAGAGTACGGGCTCTTGGCGGGTCATTTGGTGGTGGGTTAATGAGTGGTGGTTGGTTATCATCCTCCATGATGAAAAGTGATGGGTGTTACGAACAAAGGTCATGAAGAAGGGATAGACTAAGAAAGCTAAAATGAGAAAAATTTACTTGATAGGAATCAAGAAAAGAACCTAAGCGAGGTGGACTACTAACTAGCTATTCTATTCCCCCGACAGCGCGAAAAACTTGATAACGCTACACGCGTCGTTCGGGGTCAAGGAAACTTCCTTTCTTGAGCAAGTTTTATAACACCCTAGGCGATGAACCTAATCGTTGTAGTGTAGTAATTAGGGTAAGCCACGGTATTGATATCGTTCTCTGGGGAATAGGAATGCTAGTAAGAAGTTACTACGCTAAGGTTAAGGTTGAGGAAGATTATTTTTGTATTTTTATATTTTATGAAATGGAAAGGTACGAATCTCGGGTATTGGATTTGGGGGGTTGGTATTTCTACCGATTACTCTACTATTATCTAATTATCTAAACTAAGGTTGTGGGAGTCTATGTCTAATTAATGTGTGCTCGTATGATAGTTTAAAGATGTGTTTACTTAGGTTGTAATACTCCTTAATTATCTCCTATTGATGGTTGAGTTGTCACGTCCTTATTCTTAGTTGCGTTGTGTGTCTAAAGTTGTAGGGTATGCGTTTCTCCCTAAATCTTTGAACTTACCAAAGGGTCTCGTCTACAAAACCCACTAGGGATGATAAACTCTTACTCTAAGGCACTCTTTGGATAATTTAGCCTACAACTACTCAGGTAATCATATTCTAAGGTTCACAAAGATGAATCAAGCATTAAGTACACAACGAATGACCTATCGCATTACTAGATCATTGATCAACTAAGATAAGAAACAACCAATCAATATTCAATAATTAAGTTTTTTACTTCCTAAGCAAACACACAAATAAATTAGCCGGACATGGAGAACATGCAAGAATACACACAAATAATCAAAGACATAATTGAATTAATGAAGTAAATACTTATCTTGATGTAAGATAGGGTTTAAAACCCTAAAATCTGTACAAGACACCTTAGGTTCGGTTTTAGGTTTTCATTCCAAAAGACTCTCCCTAAACCGAAAAATTCGGATTCTATATATAAGATTACATATGCGTGGCGTCACCTTATGTTTCGTGACGCCGTCGTGTCGCCGTCATTAGGGTTTCGTCTTGGCCACGTTAACCTTGCGGCAATCACCTTATGTCTGTGACGCCGTCTCTTCGACTTCCGGCGTCGTCAGGTTGCATCTAGGCCGTGTAAGTAGCAATGGCCTACTCTTTTCTGACCGGCGTCGTCACTTGAAAATAGGGTATTTGGCTCACCGATCGTCACAAAATCCTCCAACGGCGCCGCATTAACACCGACGCCGTCGCTCTTTTCAGACTTTGAGTGTCTCAATTCGACTTTGGCCATTTTCTTCATATATTCGCGCCTTTTCGTCCAAATAAGTGCCATTCCAGATTTTGCCTTCGAGAGACCTAAAAGTGAAAAGGAACGATATTAAGCAATAACGGATACAAAGTGATCAAATAAGGACTTAAACGACCCTCAAAATGGTACCTTTTAAAACCTTATCAAATATCCCTACACTTGTTATTTGCTTGTCCTCAAGCAAATGTGCTTTAGCCAATTAATTTATAAGTTAGGGGTCATGAAGCATTAATTCAAAGCGGTCCACAACACATATAAGCCCATAAAAGTCATAACAAGCACGGAATTACATACTAGCACCTCACATGGGGTGTTTGGGTACTCACATCT
This sequence comes from Chrysanthemum lavandulifolium, assembly GCA_022545495.1. Lineage (NCBI taxonomy): Eukaryota > Viridiplantae > Streptophyta > Magnoliopsida > Asterales > Asteraceae > Chrysanthemum > Chrysanthemum lavandulifolium. The sequence goes on from CM040244.1 coordinate 220,041,792, forward strand.
CTCGGTGTATATATGAAATATAACAAATAGGAAATGGAAGATAAACACTCATTAACCGGTCCTAGTACATAGATTACCATAGGCTTGAGAATAGATCAAACCTCCATCGCTTTGGCGTAAGCACCTAGTAAAGACTATCAAAGAGGTCTTTTAAAGGGTTGTAATGTTAGGCTTACGGTAGGGAAACAAGGGTTTGGTGGGATAGGCTATTTAGTGGTGGCAAGTCAAAAATCTCTATGTTAAATGCATACGAAGAATGGCGTTGCTAAGCCAAGACTCGACACTCTAAAACTCTAGGTAACGGAAATAAACAAACATAAATTTAAAAGATAGATGTAGGATGGTAGCCCGTATTTTTTTTTTTTTTTACACTCTATATATTTATTTTTCTTTTTCTCTTTTTCTATTTTTTTTTCGATTTTTTTTTTTCATACACTTTTACTCTACCATCCTCTACGGTAACATCAAAATGATAGGGATTTATAGGCACATCCCTACACTTGAGTTTTTATTACTCTAACACTAATTTGACCCGAATTGAAAAGATCAAAACACTTGGGGTACATTATTATGCAAACAAAGGGAATTTGAATTTAACGTTCCCTTCCGTCATTTCATAAACTTTAATTTTTCCCATGAATCCCAATCGTCCCAAAAGCTGTATACAAAGGATATGACTCGACTTAGCAACTTATGCAAGCAACTAGATAATTGAACTAAGGGTTTAGGGTGATAACAAACATTTGCACTAAAAGTGAGTGCATAAGGGGTAGGCTAAGGCGATTTGGGTGTATATTTGGGGTGGGGTTTAAACAATGCTCTTCATTAATATTCGGAAAACCGAAACATCACGAGAACCGCGAAAAGAATAGGCTCGAGGGGTTAACTAGGGTATCGTGTACTAAAGATGAGTACAACGCAAAGGGTGTGGGGAATTACTCAACCGATATGGAAGAAGTAATTATATTACGGTATCAAACAAGGGTTATCCTAATGCCTCTTATCATTTAGTTATTCCTAACTACACAAGTGTAGCCTCACTTGCGATCTCGGAATGCATCACAAAACAAGTTCTAGAATCTAATAAACTACCGTTCACACTCTAAGCATTGAAGATGAATGCTTTAATTCCTACTAATCTAAGGCGATCCTCACATTTTGGGTGGAATTTGGGTGGTAAAGGGTTTTGTGCTAGTCATGCAACTTCCTATCCGTGAGGCGCTTTTGTTAAGACTAATGGCCCACTCCTATATGTCATGAAAAATTTTAAATTTGGTGCCAAAATTACCCTAACCGACATTTTCTCATGGTTTATTACGCAAATGCAATTGGACAAAGCAAATAATCAAGGATAAGCATAGTTTCAAAGTTCCGCTTTATTTTCCTCCCTACACTTAAACCGAACATTGTCCCCAATGTTCCTCGAAAGTATCAAAGTTATGATAATGGAAGGTAATTAAAAACGAAGAAACTAATACTCCCCGATTAGCTCGGTAGGATCCGTGTAAAGTGGTGGTTAAATCCTTTTCAAAAGAATTATTGCGTGAAAAGCTCCTTGAATCTTATGTAACTTCATCGTGAAAAACTAAACCCGCACACTTGAAGAAAACAAACGAAACCTTCGTAAAATCGGCGGTAATAATATATATAAGACTCGATTTAAACTAGGATATAATGCTTGTGGAATGGATGTTTACTGAATTTCTAAGAAAATTAAGACACCGAAAATTCCAAAAATTTATAAGTAGCTCGAAAACAAGAAAAAGTAATCGATGTTTTACTCCTTCTTCGACGCGTCAGTTGCAATCTGACGCCGTCGGTTATCCCGACAAAAAGCGGTCTCGCGATTTTCGGAAAAAATTCGGAAAATTTACATCTTTAGAATCTGGAAAAATTTCGCAAAAACATCCATTATGACTCGATACAAGCATTTGACTCGAACAAACAAACATAAATATCTTTTAGTTAATTGTTATTCTCATGTTTACGTTTCTTTTGAATACGCATGTAATCCTCCCTACACTTATCCCTTATGTAAAATACCTTTATATGCAATTAAGAAGAGGTTAAAAACAAAATAAAGCATTTTTACAAATTTAAACATGAGGATAAACAATTAATAAAAGATATATGACACTAACAAGCAAATAATTAAGCATGGGTTGCCTCCCACGAAGCGCTTTTCTTTATTTAAGAGTCTTGTAGCTAGACTCATAGTCGTGCTCCTACGTTCCGATATAAGTAAGTCTATCCTCAACAATGTCGTAAGGATCAAACTTATCATTCAAGTTCCTAGTAGTACGCTCGGTTAAATATGTCTTTTCAAACTTCTCACCATCGGGATCATAGATTTATATCCTAATGTGCCCTCTCCATTACCATCACTAGGCGGTCTATCCCAATCCAACTTGTGTTGATTTCTCAACTTTCCACTTATTCATGACAAGGTTAACAGCAAGCTTCCTAGGAACTCGGTCATCTTCCTAAATACTAAGGCGTCCTCGAACGGGTTCACTTCCATGTCCCTAGCCATTTCTTTTCTTGGAAAGTTGCTTTACTAGTGAAGGCTTTATCTAGGTAAAAGGTCTTTGGGGCCTATGATGTTCTTATCAATCCAAGGTCCATATCTAGAAGGCTCTCTATCCAACCTAATCTCTTGTGGGATTTCCTTATCCTTGTAGTATGTATGCTTTTTAACATCGTAAACTGATCTAGCACTCCCCTCTCCTACCACTATTTTGGACATCTTACAATCGATGATGGCACTAGCGGTAGCTAAAAATCCTCTTCCAACTAGTAATGGGCATGTCGGGTCCTTATTCATGTCTAGCACATGAAAGTCGGCCAAAAGAGTCAACTCTCCCACGTGTACTACCATGTCCTTTATTATTCCTACGGACGTGCCACACTACCGTCCGCTAGACCTAAGATGGTTTCCGTTGGTTCTATTTTACCTAAGTTAAGGCTTCTATGGAGGGACAACGGAACAAGATTGATGCATGATCCTAAATCGGCTAGAGCGTCGAGTGGTTTGGAAGTTCCAAGTCTACACGGAAGAGTGAATAGCCCGGGATCGTCTAGCTTCTTAGGTAAGTTGTTTCGCACAAAAGCGGACCCATGTTTTCCAAGCCTAAGTTCTAACTCATATTTTTCTTTTAAAGCATTATAATAATGTGCATGAGCTAAGACTTCAAGAATCGGTTTTTCTTGATGGAGTTCCTTGTACTCCTCCTCTAAACTAGGTTTGGATTCTTGGCTGACGGGTTTCTCAATAGTAGGCTCTACCAAAGGTGTCGGCCTTGGTACCTCTTGGATGGCTTGGAACCCTTTTGATAGCATTTACCGAGTGAACTGTCGGGCACGAGGGGCATGGATGCACTCTCCCATGGTGAACTAGAACATGAAGTCGACGCAATCGAATTCACTTTTGGGTTCTTTATGGTATCACTTGGGAGTGCTCCAACTTCCCGCTCATTGAAGGCTTTTAAGAGGGCATCAAGCTTGGTTGTCATCTCGCTTTGTTTTTGCTTAAAATTGGCTTCAAGCTTATTCAATCGAGTCTCTTGGGATGACAAAAATCTAGATGCAATTGTCTCAAGATTAGTGGGGTTCCCGGTATCAAAAGAATTGAACTTAGTGGGCGAACTAGATGAGCTTTGGGGTGTGCTTGAGTTTTGGTTCCACTTAAGGTTAGGGTGATTTCTCCATGAGGGGTTGTACGAGTTTCCTAAGTTGTTTTGTTCGGGTTTGAAAGTGTACCACTTCTCCCGCTCCGTCGGTGCGTATGGAGGCGTAGTCCGCAAAAGCTTGTTCGGGAGCCTTGTGCAATCACGAGTGTCATGGGGACCCTTGCATAACTCACAAGGTAGAGTGATTTGATTCACTTGTCGTGAGGACTTAGGATTTTGTAGGAACTCATGAGGAATCTAACTTGATCTTCAAGTTCGATCATCCTACGGTCGGAAGGTTGTGAGTTGATGGAAGGCAAGGAGATTGCCTTAACGGTTTTGGGCAGCTCACGGGTCATCCCAACTTTATGAACAAAGAATTATATTTGAGGTTGGAAACATCTCCCCAAATGTAAAAGTAAGAAGAATTTGAAATAGGGTAGGATGAATCTATACTCAATTTTCAAGAGGAAGAATAAAATTTATGGATAAAAAATTAAACCATCCTGAAAGTTTTGAAAGGAGATTAATTTGCCAAAGTAATCTTATTCCCAAATAAACACTTCGTTCTAAGAAATATGGTAAAATCAAAATTATTTAATCGAACAACATAATGAATCTCAATCAGTTTTGAAAACCCGATTTGAACGAAGAATACCCTGAAAGAATTGAGGGTTGGTTCCGGAATGTTCCCAAAGTTTAAATGTAAATGGGAATATAAGATGATCGAAACCTTTTTATCGAAGGAACTAAATAGTAACCGAAACCGGGATAAAAATTTAAACCATTAAAAGTAAAATAGATAAACCTAAATTTAAGACTTCATCTTGATACTTCCAAGAATTCAGCTTTTTTTGTAAGAGGAATTTTTAAAATTTGGAAATAATTAGTGAAATTCTCAAATAATCAAAAACTGAAAATATAAACAATATTAAATTCCTTATGAAAGAAAATTTAGAACAAGAATGGAACTTAAAGGGAATTGGTCAAAACAAAAAGGATAAGTAATATAGGTTTTGAAAAATCAATCAAATACCAAAAAAATTTTGGAAACCTTCCTAAGGGCCTTTAAAAAATTAAATAGAAAGTTGCTTGGGAAAATAAAATTTTACCAATCGTAATTTCAAATTTCTTGCTATTTTCAACCCCTTTTGAATTCTTAAATTTAAAATATCTTAAAATGTTAAAATATCATTTCAAAATCCTCAATTTAGGGAGAAACGTTAGAAGAATTTTATTTTTTGGAAATTAAAAATTGAAATAATTTTAAGGAAATTCGAATTGAAATTCCGCTGAAAGCTCCAACTAATTAATTTGGATAAAGAACTCCTTAAGAAAATTGAACATAAAAGGTTAAGGGAAAAAATCAAAGGAAATGGAATAAGTTCGAGAGAATAGGGTAAAGAAGTTCTTTTTGAATAAGGATTTGTAAAAAATAGAATATAAAATTTACCAGATGGGAAAAGTGAACAAATTAATGCTAACGACAAAGGAAAATTTTAAAAGGCCCAACCAATAAATTTCAACATAGTACAAGTCACATTAAATTAAAAACATTAAAAGTCAAGTTTTGACGGACTGGTTTCGGTTATCTAAAAAGAATAGCAAGATTTACTAAAGGGGAGTGTACTATTTGATAAGAAATTTGTTATTGATAGGGAAACCAAAATAACGCTTAGGTAATTAAGAGAAATTTAAAATATTAAAATTAAAGAAATATAATAATTTAAGCAATTTAATGACAACGAATTAAACGACCGCGATGCATTAAAATAAAATAAACTTAATGTTATAAATCCCAAATATGAAGATAAAATATTTAATCCAAGATAAAAGAAAATTTGGATGAAAGAAATATTTATAAACGAAAATTAAATAAAATTAAAATTAAGAATTAACAAATACTTAAAATATTAGAAATAACTAGTTTAAATTGAACAAACAATAAATCAACCATTTAAATGATAAAATCAATCTAAATCCAAAAAATATTTAAACTAAAAGAAATATTAAAAAAAATTTAAAAAATTAAAAATATATTAAACATTTTATAAATTAAAAAAAAATAAAAAATTTAAATTAAAATTTTTTAATTTTTAAACTAAATAATTAAATTTAAAAATATAAATCAAATAAAAAATTAAAAAATTAAAAAATGAAAAATTTTTAAAAAATCTAAACTTAGAATTAAAATTAAAATTTAACTTTTTAAAATGATTTAAATTAAATAAAATAAATTATAAAAAAAACTAACCAAAAAACAAATTTCCAAAAGCAAATTAAATGTAAAGAAAATGAAATTTAACCAAATAAGAATAAAATTAATTAATAACAGAAAAATAAACAAAATTATAATTAAAGAAAAAAAACAAGTTTTAAAGCCACCGAAACATTAAATAAAATACGAAATGGAAAAGAACAAGCAAAGTGAAAAGTTAAAAACTAACGCAAAACCAACGGCTTAAACCAAGAAACTCAAATGAATTTCAAATTTAAAGTAAAAGGAAAATTTAAAGACCAATATTTTATTAAACATGAATTTGAATTTAACAAAGCTAAATAATCCAAAATACTTTTATTTAACCAGATAAAACATTAATATTTTAATAACAAGCAACTATCGAAAACCTTTCAACAAACTTAAAAGTCTTTAACAAATCTTTTGATAATTAAGTCTTAAAAATGAATCAATGTTTAAATTTATTAACCTGATCAAAGGTAATTAAACAAATATTAACCAGATCATGAATTTAAATTCAAAGAAACAAAATTTAAATTAAAATTAAAATTAATATAAATCCTTCTACATATTGCAATTCGGTTTAAACTAGAGTCTTTGAAATCCAATAATGAAATTTAAATTAAATTTGATGTACTTAAAATTTAACGCTAAAATTAAGAATTAAGATTTTAAACCTTGACAAAATGGAATAACAAAACTATCACCAAAATTATTTAGAATAATTTGTAAATTTTAAAAACCCCGAAACACTATATGCATAAAGATAGAAACAATTTTGAACCCAAATCCAATTGGAAGAAAAATAAAGTTAAACTTATTACAATAGTCAACTTCAAGTCCCAAAATGATAAAGCCACCCAAACCTTGTTCTCAAATGAAAATTTAAATCTATCAAAACAAACAAGATTTTGACATTTCAAATTAATTAAATGAATTTGTACTTTAAAATTAAAAAATTGAAACTTTTAAAAAGCAAGGAAATTATTTAATACCGGTGAAATTCAATTAACTAAGGAAATTTTGAAATATTTTCAACAAATTTGACAAAATTAAAACACTTTTAAAAAAAACATTTTAATTTTAAAGTAATTTAAATTTAAATAAAAAATTAGTTTAAACTTTTAAACATGCCATTGGGAAACTGAAATTTTAACAATTTATTTTAGTTCATTTTTGATTTTTAATTTGCAATGTTTTTTGAGAAATTGTTTTGTTTGAGGAGTAATCATTTGTGTTTGAGTGTTTTGAAAAGTATAATAAGGGTAATATAAGATTGTCAATGTTAAGGGAAAAGGGTAGGTTATTAACAGGGAATAGGTTGTAATGGGTAAAAGAAAGTGGGTTTTGAGGTTCATGGAAAGTTTAAACTATAAAAGACAAGGACCAATGTTCATTAAATTTAAGACCATAAAAACTAGGGATTTGAATTAATTCCAGACTATTTTGAAATTCCAAGGACTAAATTTGAAATCTTAAAGACTTGGAAATTTTTAAAATTTCAGGACTTTACTTTTAAATGGAACGCTTAATTTTGCAAATTTATAATTTTCACCGATTTTGAATTTTATTAAAAACTAAAATCTTTGAATTTCCTTTGATGATTTTGAGTTTTGAATTTGGGACTTAATGAAAATTGAATTTGAATATAGAAAATTGATTTATATAACATACATTAATATTGTAATTTATCTTAGGTTTACCCATAACCATGATAATTTATATTTTGCTAAATGATATCATTCATATAATTAGGAACCAATACCAACCAAGACCATAATTCCTTGGTGAGCATCAAATAATGTAAGAAACATGAATCCTAAGCAATCTTAAATAAGTACTCCTAGAAGTCAGGTTAACCTGGAGAACCAAAGAATTAAAAGGAAAGTTCCCAGGCCACCTCACGAGACTATCGGAAGAAGTTCCTAATGCCGAGATCTAGGTTTTTAATATGCTTTTCTTAAGGTCACCATTCAAGAGCCCAAGGTTAATCTCATTTGGAAATAATTCCTTAGGAATCTATCTGTTCTTTTTGTATTAAGCAAAAGGAGGTTCACAAAGGTCTTGATTCCATGAGTTGATTAAGGTTCTGAGTAAGGGAAGCGTAAAGGTTAGTAAGTCCTCATAGTAATGTCGAACATGCTTACATAGATACGGAATCTCCATTAATGTGATGTCATCATTGTTTACAATGACATTATGAATGAGCGACTTAAGATTAGGAGAGACCCTAAGTTTCCAAGTGGGGTTTGCAACTTTGTGGGAAGGGTCAAGGATGTACACGTCTTTATAGGAAATTTCACCTACCTAGTTGATTTTGTAGTCCTAGAAGACATTGGATGTGTCATTGACTATAGTTTATCTCAAGTAGTGCTAGGAAAACCGTTTGTTGAAACATCTAAAATGAGCCATAACAAGTATGATGGAACGGTTAGGTTTAAGGAAGGAACGATGAGATCACTTATAGGATGCCTTGGAAGACGAACAAATATGGCCATCTATCCCTTTTTTAACGAGACAACATTAGAGCTTTTGAGGACAAAAGCAAGGACGATGTTGAAAAAGGTTTTAAATTCATGTGGGAAAGAAGGAGGCTTTATTATAAGGATTGCTTGACCCTAGGGCCTAGGTATAGAGTAGATGAAAATTTTGTCAACATGATAGAATTCTCATTGAGAATGCAAAACGAGACAACGTAGGGGCACGACTTCGAGTCTAGCTACAAGACTCATAAATAAAGAAAATCTCTTCGTGGGAGGCAACCCATGCTTAATTGTTTGCTTGTTTATGTCGTATATCCTTTATTGATTGTTTATTCTCATGTTTAAATTTGTAAAGATGCTTTATTTTGTCTTTAACCTCGTCTTAATTACATATAAAGGTATTTTACATACGGGATAAGTGTAGGGAGGATTACACAAGTTTTCAAAAGAAACGTAAACATGAGAATTACAATTAATTAAAATATATACATGTGTGTTTGTTCGAGTCAAATGCTTGTATCGAGTCATAATGGATGTTTTGCAGGAAATTTTTCCAGATTCTAAATATGTAAATTTTCCGAAAATCGCAGACCGCTTTTTGTCGGGATAACTGACGGCGTCAGATCGCAACGACGGCGTCGGGAAGGAGCAAAACAATGATTACTTTTTCGTTTTCTGAGCTACTTATAATGTTTTGCAATTTTCCAGGTCTTAATTTTCTAGAAATTCTGTAAACATCCATTCCACAAGCATTATATCTTAGTTTAGTAGAGTCCTATATATATTGTTACCGCCGATTTTACGCGAGGGTTTCGTTTGTTTTCTTCAAGTGTGCAGGTTTAATTTACCAAGAAGAAGATACATAAGATGAGAAGGAGCTTTTAACGCAAACATTCTTCTTGAAGAAAGATGTAACCACCACTTTACACGGATCCTACCGAGCTAATCAGGGGAGTATTAGTTTCTTTCATTTTTAATTACCTTCCATTATCATAACTTTGATACTTTCGGGAACATTGGGACAATGTTCGGTTTAAGTGTAGGAGGAAAATAAAACATGAACTTTGAAACTATGCTTATCCTTGATTATTTGCTTTGTCCAATTGCATTTGTGTAATAAACCATGAGAAAATGTCGGTTAGGGTAATTTTGGCACCAAATTTTCAATTTTTCATGACATATAGGAGTGGGCCATTAGTCTTAATAAAGCGTCTCATGGATAGGAAGTTATATGACTAGCACAAAAACCCTTTACCACTTAAATTCCACCCAAAATGTGAGGATCGCCCTTAGGTTAGTAGGAATTAAAGCATTCATCTTTAATGCTTAGAGTGTGAACCGGTAGTATAATAGATTCTAGAACTTGTTTTGTGATGCATTCTGAGATCGCTAGTAAGACTACACTTGTGTAGTTAGGAATAACTAAATGATAAGAGGCATTAGGATAACCCTTGTTTGATACCTGTAATATAATTACTTCTTCCACATCGGTTGAGTAATTCCCCCACACCCTTGCATTGTACTCATCTTTAGTACACGATACCCCTAGTTAACCCTCAGAGCCTATCCTTTTCGCGGTTCTCGTGATGTTTCGGTTTCGAATATCAATGAAGAGCATTGTTTACACCCCACCCCCAAATGTACACCCAAATCACCTTAGCCTACCTTGTATGCACTCACTTTTAGTGCATTGTTGTTATCACACTAAACCCTTAGTTCAATTATCTAGTTGCTTGCATAAGTTGCTAAATCGAGTCATATCCTTTGTACACAGTTTTGGGACGATTGGGACTCATGGGAAAAGTTAAAGTTTATGAGATGACGGGAAGGGAACGTTAAATTCAAATTCCCTTTATTTGCGTAATAATGTACTCCAAGTATTTTGATCTTTTCAATTCGGGTCATTTTAGTGTTAGAGTAATAAAAACTCAAGTGTAGGGATGTGCCTATAAATCCCTATCATTTTGATGTTATCGTAGAGGATGGTAGAGTACAAGTGTATGAAAAAAAATGAAAAAACATACGGGCTACCATCCTACATCTATCTTTCAATTTATGTTTGTTTATTTCAGTTATATAGAGTCTAGAGTGTCGAGTCTTGGCTTAGCAACGCCATTCTTCGCATGCTTGTAACATAAAGATTTTTGACTTGCCACCACTAAATAGCCTATCCCACCAAACCCTTTGTTTCCCTACCGTAAGCCTATCATTACAACCCATTAAAAGACCTCTTGGATAGTCTTTCCCAGGTGCTTACGCCAAAGCGATGGATGTTTGATCTAGTCTCAAGCCTATGGTAATCTATGTACTAGGACCGGTTAATGAGTGTTTATCTTCCATTTCTAACTTGTTATATTTCATATACACCCGAGAGATGTGAGTATCCAAACACCCCATGTGAGGTGCTAGTATGTAATTTTCGTGCTTGTTATGACTTTTGCGAGGCTTATATGTGTTGTGGATTGTTCTAAACCAATGCTTCATGACCCCTAAGTTATAAATTAATTGGCTAAAAGCACATTTGCTTGAGGACAAGCAAATACCAAGTGTAGGGATATTTGATAAGGTTTTAAAATGTACCTTTTTAAGGGGTCGTTTAAGCCCTTATTTGATCACTTTTGTATCCGTTATTACTTAATATCGTTCCTTTTCACTTTTTAGGTATCTTGAAGGCAAAATGCTGGAATGACACTTATTCGGACGAAAAGGCGTGAATATACGAAGAAAATGGCCAAAGTCAAGAATCGAGACACTCAGTCATTGGGCCCGAAGGTGACGGCGTCAGCACAAAACAGTGACACCGTCGGACAACTTTGTGACGGCTCAAGAGCCAAATTGCTCATTTACAAGTGACGGCTTGAGATTTTAAAGAGTAGGCGTCACAACTCGACGGCCTAGATTTGATCCGACGACGTCGAAAGTCGAAGGGACGGCGTCACAAGCATAAGGTGACGCCGTCGCAAGACTAACGTGGCCAAGACAAAACCCTAATAACGGCGACCACGGCGTCACAAATCAAAGGTGGCGCGTCGCACTTGTAATCTTATATATAGAATCCGAATTTTTAGTTTTCAATGTGTAGTCTTTGGAGTAAAACCTAAACCAACCAAGGTTGTCTTGTACGGTATTTTAGGTTCCATACCCTATCTTACATCAAGATAAGTGTTTTACTTCATTAATTCAATTATGTCTTCAATTAATTGTGTGTATGCTTGCATATTTCCCATGTCCGGCTAATTTACTTGTGTGTTTGCTTAGGAGATATGAAACTTAATTATTGAATATTGATTAGTTGTCTCTTATCATAATTGTTAATGATCTAGTATTGCGATAGATCATCCGTTGTGTAGTTAATGCTTGATTAATCTTTGTTGAACCTTAGTTTATAGTACCTAAAGTCATTGTAGGCTAAACCATCCGAAGAGTACCTTAGTGTTAAGTTTATAAATCCTAGAGATTTTGTAGGTGATAACCTTTGGTAGTTTCAAAGAGTTAGGGATAAACGTATACCCTACGACCTTAGACACACAACGCGATTAAGAATAAGGACGTGACAATTCAACCATCAATAGGAGATAATTAAGGAGTAATAAAACCTAAGTAAACACATCTTTAAATCATCATACGAGCACACAATAATTAGACATAGACTACATACACCTTAGATTAGATAATTAGACGAATAGAGTAATCGGTAGAAATACCAACCCCCAAATCCAATACCCCGAGATTCGTACCTTTCCATTTCCTAAAAAAACATAAAAAAAGATAAAAAATAATCTTCCTCAACCCCAACCTTAGCATAGTAACTTTTCACTAGCATTCCTATTCCCCTAGAGAACGATATCAATTCTCGTGGCTTACCCTAATACTACACTACAACGATTAGGTTCACTGCCTAGGGTGTTGAAAAACTTGCTCGACGAAAAGGAAGTTCCTTTGACCCCGAACGACGCGTGTAGCGTTATCAATAATCTTATTTTTTGTCATCAACAAAAAGGGGGAGATTGTTAATACAAATAAGCCGTAAAAACGTTTTGTTAATACAAATAAGCCGTAAAAATTTTTATTTATAATTTACGATCTTCTAATGTTTTGTTGATAACAAACGTAAAATCATTTTAACGAAACAAATAAAATACGTAAATGGTTTGAACTAATAGTTTCTAACATATTCATATTTTCACATAAAACACTAAAACAAGTATAAGTGATTTTATGATTTAATATTACATATGTACATGATGCGTGCCAAACAGTCAAGCTAAATCACACAAGCCTGCCACTTGTGAATGGCAGACCGTAACCAGCTTAAAACTGCTCAAGCACGAATGCAATGAAGATCTGAGGAGTATAGTGTTTCCCCGGGTCGTTATGTCCCAGCGAGCTATGCAATGGATTATCAAACGTATAGTGATCGGGAGATTTGAACGGAAAAGGAGATTAGGAATATGATTATAACTACGGAAAAAGCCAACAAATAAAAAAGGCTTAAATGCAAATTAAAGAAAGTTAAAAAGATAAACACTATTAAATAAACGCTATCACTATAATTAAAATGATGTTTTGTTTTAATGTTTTATAAAGCGAAATTAAAATCTACGCGACGCACAAAATAAAAGTGAAACTAAATCAATATTAACCCTAAAATATGAAAATGATATTTTACAATCTTAATGATAAAAGAAAATATTTAGAAAAAGAAAATTATTTTATAACTAATTATCTAATTATTATTAATTAAAACTATTTTTAACTATTTAATAATTACCTAAAATACAAGAAATTAGGAAATAAAACTAGAAAATAAAATTAAGACTTAGAAAAGTCTAAAATAACAAACTAGAATTTTCAAAACTATTTTTGTATTTTTCTCGATAATTTTCTATTTTCTAGGAATTAAAAACTATTTAAAACTAATTAAATTATTTAAAAATACAAATTTAACTAAGAAAAATCTAGAAAAATATTTTTTTCTCTTTTTATATTTATCTAAAATTAAGAAAATTGAAAAATTATTTTTTTGAACCTTTTCTTAATTTTTTGTATTTAAAGCTAATTAAAAATGCTTAAAAACTAATTTAAATTGAGAAAAATAGCAAAACACCTTAGAAAAATCTGAAAATTTCAGGAAAAGTCTAAAATAATATAAGGAATAAAGGAAACATAGAAAAACAAGAGGTTGTTAGGAGGAATAAGGATCTGATGAGGAAGTGCTTATTGAAATAAGCACTTCAATAAGCAAATGGAATCCAAAGGCTACCAAACCAAAAGAGAAGCTCTAATATGCTAAAGGAACATAAATGGAACAAGTTTCAACAAGCCCTAACCACTGATAAGCAATTTCACAAGATCATGAACTCACTGATTTTAACAGCAAAACAGGAAACAGGTCTGATGTTTGAGCTTGTGCACAAGCTTATTCAATAAGCTAGACCAAAAACCAACAGTGCAGTCTTAAAGTCCACCTGGCAGGCTACTACTAACCAAAATTTCAGGCTCTAATTCTTTGAAATGAACCTAATGCACAAGCTGCAAGTTCTGAGAAAAACTGGTTTTGCACCTGACTTTTGACTATTGAAAACAGATGCTATGTTTGACTAAAGTAAATTTTGATCCAAAGTAATTAACTGATTTTGATGTTTAAAGATGAAATGAAAGCATTGCAAGCTGGTTTATCAAATCTTACACCTATGTGTAAATTCTCATCAACTGATTCTAATGAGAGTGCTCATGGGATCGGATGCAAAGAAAATTCGACTTTGTGAGTTTTGAGTGCATTAACAAGGCGAATTGAATGCTTTAGACCTACTTGAACTTACAAAGAACACAACTAAATCAATCGAATCAACCTATATCATAGCAAATAATTCCAATCCAAACACTACTTATTTAAGCTAAAATGCAAATACTCCTAATCCTATTCTATGTTTTGATCCATGACAGCAATTCAGTGTTATCTAAACTAAACCAGAGCTCATGATTGTAAAGTTACCAAAGATAATCAACAAATTTAAACTATACTAATTTGGACAGTACTCAAATAGTAATCAGTTTCAACAGTTAAAGGATTAAAGACACTTGAGATGAATTTTGACTTTGAGACCTTGCAGGCACAAATCCTAGACTTGAATGAATATATATGGGCTAAACAAACATCAACCAACAGATTTTAACTCATGAATACATCTTTAGTACAAGTTAAGCTTTAAACCAAACACCCCTGAAAACTACTGATATGCACTAACAACTGGACAAACTGCTGAACAAGCATGATTTCTTGATTACACCAAGTCTAAAGACCTTAATTGACACTGAATAAACAAGTATGAACTAAAATTAAACACAGATAAAGATACAGGCTTACTATGCAAATTGGATGAAAAGCTGAAAGTGAGAAGCTCACTCACAAGTGCCCCACTTGCTTGCAGGCCAAAACTAAAACCAAAACTACACTTAATGAGCTTACTCCAACCCAGTTCAAGGATCTACAACACCCCAATCAGCTTCCATTTCAAATTTGCATCAACAGTTGACTTTGGTTGACCATTATTCAAATTTATTTGAAACTGAATTTGAAACTTATCAAAAGCTAAAAGGAACTCATTTGAGCTTATTGGAACTGGATGAAAAGCAATTTGAAGCTTAAATGCAATAGCACTAGTTTGAAAATCTCAACAGTAAACACAAGATCAACACTTTTAACTAAACCTTGAAATTAGTTCTTAAAAATAGAGTACAATGGTAAATTAACTAGAGTTTGGATAATAGAAACACAATATTACAGATTCTAAACTAATTTAAGACATTAAATAAAAAACGACATTGAGGAAATTTATAAAAACTAACTACTGCCTCAACTTGCTTCTTCTTGCATCCTTTTATACCCCAAGTTGCTTCTTTTCTCTCTCTAAGTGAATCCCACCATTTGTTTTGACCTTTGGATGTCTGAGATTTGATCATGGCCCTTGATTGGTTTTGGCGGGAAAAATGATTTTATACCAGTTGAGTGTTGAGAGGGAAGTAATCAAAGATTTCTTGTACTCTTATGTTTGGAGGGAACAAGGTGGGTGGAATATGAGCTGGAGGAGGGGGAAGGTGGAGTGTATGCAGGGTTTTGCAGGGCTAGGTGAAGAAGAAAGGAGGAAAAGGCGGGTATAGGGTTGGTTTGACTGGCTTGTTTTGACCAGTGTTTAATAATCAAGGGGGGGTCTAAAATGATAAATGACAGGGGTCCAAATGAGGTTCAAGGGTCAAAATGGGTTTAAGGTCTTATAATAACACAAGGACTAGTTGTGTAACTTCTGAAAAATTGAGGGACCAGGCTGCCATTCTTGCAAAGATGTTCCAAGGACTTAAAGTGACAATCTTCAAAAGTACAAGGACCAATGTTGCCATTTTCACATTTTCCAGGGACCAATTCTGCCAATTTTTAAACTTGGAGGACCATTTTTGTAATTTTCTCAAACTTTTGATATTTCTCACCAAAGGACTAAATTTGACAACTTTTGATTTTAAAAGGACCTTTGGTGACTTTACTTTGAAATTATGTGCTCGTGGACTTTGTTTTGACAATTTTGAAACTTGGGGACTAAAGCGCAATTTTGCAAATTTGATATGTTTTTCATCCGATTTTGATATTTTGCATTTAAAACACATAAAACACTCGCTTTGTGATATTTTCATCATTTTGATGTATTTTGAGTGTTTTCATTATTTTGCGGTTTATATTGTACAAAAATGATGAGTATTTAGACACTCATCAATCCCCACATCGAGATATTGCTAGTCCCTAGCAATGATTTGAGAAAACATAATGGATTTTAATCTCTTTACCAAAATCCATTACTCGGAGTAGCCAAATGTTTCAGTTCAAGTAAGAACCATGGTACATCGATAACCATGTGATTTTGAGCAAACCACCGACTTTCAACGGTTTTGATTTGTCTTTACCGAAGCCGTACCCTTCGGACTAGCCAACTCTTAGATAAATTATCAATATTATCTTTGGTGGTGATTACCAATTATGGATTTTCCATCGCCTTTACCACAAGCCATAACCTTGCGGGCTAGCCAACTCTTCACTTTTTAGGATATGGTGAGTGAATACCATACAATTTTGAGCAAATTGCAAGCCATATAAACGGATTTGAGAAATCTTTACCAAGAGCCGTTTGCTCTGGATTAGCCAATCCTTTAGTTTATTAGACAAGGCGGATTGATAACCAAATGAGAAAGTGTAAACACTTACTCCAAAAAAAATTTTGGCCAAAAACGGGAATTGGTATAATTATATGATAAAATTCGTGAGAATTCCCCACACTTAGAAATGAATATTGCCCTCAATATTCAAAGTACCGCGGTTATGCGAAACAAAGAACGTAAAAGGAAATACTACGGCCATTATTTGAAAGGATTTTTTTTTTTTTTTTTTAATAACATGTGGGGCATCACCCCACACTTAGGTGGTAGAAAGGGTAAGAAGTCGAAATATGGGTGAAAACCCATATGTGAAAAGTCTCTTGTTTTTGATTTCAGTCGCTAGCTTGACTCGACCCAATTCATTGGTTCATGGGAAGCAAAGTGGAAGAAACAATCTCCATCGGACTTTTGTTCAGGATGTTTGGACAAACATTTGAAGCACGTGAAAGTTCCACACCGATGAGATATACATAGAACCGGCTCAAAAATGATATATGGAAATGCCGGGATCAAAGATAATGTCTTCATTCCCGAAGGAGTGAAGAATAGGAGAAGCCACAGGATAGGTGAAGAAGAGATAGAAAATCATGATAAACATCATGATTAACTCATCTTCATCTATAGGAGGATCCATAATTTCAGGATTATGAATCTCATCATTTGAGCTTATGTGATAAGGACAAATCTCGGGAGTGTCTAGATCAAAGTAGAAATTATCATACTCCCGCGGAGATATGATATGAGTGAGTTCATCTGAGAACTCCATGAAGGTGAATGAATCATATTCAGAATTGATATGAGTGGGTTCACTCGCGAACTCCTCCAATGTAAATGATTCACAATCAGGGAGAGAATTATGAGAATGAAAAGTGGTACGCCACTAATCTTCTCTCCCATATTATCAAAACAGAGGCTTTCATTTCGGAATAGAATCATCGAAAGCATGTCACTATCCTTTATGGGGATAGGGGATGAAATAGGTTTCTCTTTGAAAGCCTCGATTTTAGAAATGAGAAGACCGACATTCAATAATGTTGCTCAAGAGCTTCATCTTTGATTTCGATGTCGATAACTTCATCATTCTCTTCTTCTAAGCTAACAAGCTCGGAAGGTGAATCTTCCACATAAATGATGTCTCCGCAAGATAACGAATCATCATCATCGAGTCGGAGAACATCTCAACATGATCATTTTGGAAGACAAGAGGAAGAGGATATCACACACATGATCAAGAATTCCTGTGACTCTCTTGGGATTGGGACAAGGTTCTCAACACTAGACTTTATGAATTCGTCCGATTCCTTTTCGAGAACAGTTTCGAGATGCTCGTCCCCATAATAAGAGAGTGAGTGTGAATCTCGGGTGTGATAGCGTTGTTTGAGATGGAATCTCAATCGCCGGAATATCAACCGACCGAGGGGTTGAGAAATATTACTTTTAAAAGGATAAAACCCTCCTCGTCATCGTCATAAAGTCTTGCCTTGAGAAATTGGGAACGCCTTAGAGTCGCTTGCTCTAGGATAAATAATTCTTCCCTAGATTTGCGAGCTTATCGTTCTTGACCAGCAATTCTCCTATGGTTTTTCACCACTCACTTGATTCTTAAAGTTTTGAATCATATCATCAAGTGTTATCATTGCGGTTTCAAGATCACGGAGATTTCATGAGACAACGGCTCGATGGAGTTTGAACCGTATAGTCTTTGTGGAGGTTGGAAATTATCAAACATGTGAGAGTCATGATTGTTACAAGGAAATGGATTCCTGTTTGACAATCGAGTGGAATGGGGACCTCCACAGTACTCACAACAAGAAAGCTGCTGAGTCGGACAGTGAATCATATGGATTTTGGTCATAACCAAAACTCGAGCATTACCGAAAACTGTTCATAGACAAACGTGTTTCCGGATTGACACTCAATTCCTTGGTGAGGACCTCCACAAAATTCACAAGAAGTGTTGATTGTATGAAGATAAGTCGGTGTGGTGGGTAATTGGAAAAATTAGAGGGTCGTTAAATGAGTTCGATTAGGATCATAATCAAATGAATTCCTTGAACCACAAAACAAACAACTCCCGTTATGAATATCATTACCACATTGTACACAAGTACACCAACGATGTGGTGAACCAAAAGAGGCTCACCACAACCGACACAAGGAATAAACGATTGCATTTGAGAGTTATGAAGAGGAATCGGTTTATTCAAAGGATCAACAAAACCAACATGGTGATCGAATGACTATCAAGTCTTGAAGAACATTCGAGAAAAATCCGGAGGTGGGACAAGTGGTGTGCTCGAGAGCTAGCAATTTCCACCACTTCCGTTATGGTCTCCGGTTCGGTTCTTAAGAAACGTGAAGATTAGGCAAGTCATTCTTGCTAGTCACCGGTGTTTGAACGGGTTCATCGTGATCAATTCTAATTCTTGACCTTTTTCATCGGTTTGAATTTGTTCGATTAGATTACGGGCTCTATCTTCAAAGAAAGTGTCCTCGTAATCCTCGGTGGGTGCTTGGGTAGCTCAGATGTTTGAACCGGTTTGTCAAGATTAGAATGTATTTCGGGTTGTGGCGGGTGGTCGAAATAACTTTGAAAAGAATTTATGATGGATAATTCGCACGAATTGCAAAATTCGCTTGAACTAGGCCCTCCACACCGCTCACACACATTTCGACGATGAAGTTGACGAATGTCGACATAAGAATTAAACATATAGAGGATTAAGAAGAGAATCAAATGGTTGAGAGGATACGAAGAATAGAATTAATCGGAAAAGAGGGTAAGAGAAATAGAATCATACGGATAAGAGGAATGAGAAGAGTATTTTGTATTTTGGATAAGAAAATATAAACATATACTGGATGGATGGTATGAACAAAGAGTGAATATCCAAATTACTAAACGCTATACGGAAGATAGATCAAGACTGACTCCCGTGGGCGTAAAAATTTGATGCGTGCAAACAGTAAGCTAAATCACACAAGCTCGCCACTTGTGAATGGCGGATCCGTAACCGACTTTAAACCGCTCAAGCACGAATGCAATGAAGATCCGAGGAGTATAGTGTTTCCCCGGGTCGTTATGTCCCAGCGAGCTATGCAATGGATTATCAAACGTATAGTGATCGGGAGATTTGAACGGAAAAGGAGATTAGGAATATGATTATAACTACGGAAAAAGCCAACAAATAAAAACGGCTTAAATGCAAATTAAAGAAAGTTAAAAAGATAAACACTATTAAATAAACGCTATCACTATAATTAAAATGATGTTTTTGTTTTAATGTTTTTATAAAACTGAAATTAAAATCTACGCGACGTACAAAATAAAAAGTGAAACTAAATCAATATTAACCCTAAAAATATGAAAATGATATTTTTACAATCCTAATGATAAAAGAAAATATTTAGAAAAAGAAAATTATTTTTATAACTAATTATCTAATTATTATTAATTAAAAACTATTTTTAACTATTTAATAATTACCTAAAATACAAGAAATTAGGAAATAAAACTAGAAAAATAAAATTAAGACTTAGAAAAGTCTAAAATAACAAACTAGAATTTTCAAAACTATTTTTGTATTTTTCTGATAATTTTTCTATTTTCTAGGAATTAAAAACTATTTAAAACTAATTAAATTATTTAAAATACAAATTTAACTAAGAAAACCTAGAAAATATTTTTTCTCTTTTATATTTATCTAAACTTAAGAAAATTGAAAAATTATTTTTTGAACCTTTTCTTAATTTTTGTATTTAAAGCTAATTAAAATGCTTAAAACTAATTTAAATTGAGAAAATAGAAAACACCTTAGAAAAATCTGAAAATTTCAGGAAAAGTCTAAAATAATATAAGGAATAAAGGAAAAATAGAAAAACAGGAGGTTGTTAGGAGGAATAAGGATCTGATGAGGAAGTGCTTATTGAAATAAGCACTTCAATAAGCAAATGGAATCCAAAGGCTACCAAACCAAAAGAGAAGCTCTAATATGCTAAAGGAACATAAATGGAACAAGTTTCAACAAGCCCTAACCACTGATAAGCAATTTCACAAGATCATGAACTCACTGATTTTAACAGCAAAACAGGAAACAGGTCTGATGTTTGAGCTTGTGCACAAGCTTATTCAATAAGCTAGACCAAAAACCAACAGTGCAGTCTTAAAGTCCACCTGGCAGGCTACTACTAACCAAAATTTCAGGCTCTAATTCTTTGAAATGAACCTAATGCACAAGCTGCAAGTTCTGAGAAAAACTGGTTTTGCACCTGACTTTTGACTATTGAAAACAGATGCTATGTTTGACTAAAGTGAATTTTGATCCAAAGTAATTAACTGATTTTGATGTTTAAAGATGAAATGAAAGCATTGCAAGCTGGTTTATCAAATCTTACACCTATGTGTAAATTCTCATCAACTGATTCTAACAGTAGTGCTCATGGGATCAGATGCAAAGCAAATTCGACTTTTGTGAGTTTTGAGTGCATTAACAAGACTGAATTGAATGCTTTAGACCTACTTGAACTTACAGCAACACAACTAAATCACTGAATCAACCTATATCATAGCAAATAATTCCAATCCAAACACTACTTATTTAAGCTAAAATGCAAATACTCCTAATCCTATTCTATGTTTTGATCCATGACAGCAATTCAGTGTTATCTAAACTAAACCAGAGCTCATGATTGTAAAGTTACCAAAGATAATCAACAAATTTAAACTATACTAATTTGGATAGTACTCAAATAGTAATCAGTTTCAACAGTTAAAGGATTAAAGACACTTGAGATGAATTTTGACTTTGAGACCTTGCAGGCACAAATCCTAGACTTGAATGAATATATATGGGCTAAACAAACATCAACCAATGATTTTAACTCATGAATACATCTTTAGTACAAGTTAAGCTTTAAACCAAACACCCCGAAAACTCGATATGCACTAACAATGGACAAGCTACTTGAACAAGCATGATTTCTTGATTACACCAAGTCTAAAGACCTTAATTGACCTTGAATAAACAAGTATGAACTAAAATTAAACACAGATAAAGATACAGGCTTACTATGCAAATTGGATGAAAAGCTGAAAGTGAGAAGCTCACTCACAAGTGCCCCACTTGCTTGCAGGCCAAAACTAAAACCAAAACTACACTTAATGAGCTTACTCCAACCCAGTTCAAGGATCTACAACACCCCAATCAGCTTCCATTTCAAATTTGCATCAACAGTTGACTTTGGTTGACCATTATTCAAATTTATTTGAAACCGAATTTGAAACTTATCAAAAGCTAAAAGGAACTCATTTGAGCTTATTGGAACTGGATGAAAAGCAATTTGAAGCTTAAATGCAATAGCACTAGTTTGAAAATCTCAACAGTAAACACAAGATCAACACTTTTAACTAAACCTTGAAATTAGTTCTTAAAAATAGAGTACAATGGTAAATTAACTAGAGTTTGGATAATAGAAACACAATATTACAGATTCTAAACTAATTTAAGACATTAAATAAAAAACGACATTGAGGAAATTTATAAAAACCAACTACTGCCTCAACTTGCTTCTTCTTGCATCCTTTTATACCCCAAGTTGTTTTTTCTCTCTAAGTGAATCCCACCATTTGTTTTGACCTTTGGATGTCGAGATTTGATCATGGCCCTTGATTGGTTTTGGCGGGAAAATGATTTTATACCGGTTGAGTGTTGAGAGGAAGTAATCAAAGATTTCTTGTACTCTTATGTTTGGAGGAACAAGGTGGGTGGAATATGAAATTTGGAGGAGGGGGAAGGTGGAGTGTATGCAGGGTTTTGGGGCTAGGTGAAGAAGAAAGGAGGAAAAGGCGGGTATAGGGTTGGTTTGATGGCTTGTTTTGACCGGTGTTTAATAATCAAGGGGGTCTAAAATGATAAATGACAGGGTCCAAATGAGGTTGAGGTCAAAATGGGTTTAAGGTCTTATAATAACACAAGGACTAGTTGTGTAACCACGAAAAATTGAGGACCAGTGCCATTCTTGCAAAGATGTTCCAAGGACTTAAAGTGACAATCTTCAAAAGTACAAGGACCAATGTTGCCATTTTCACATTTTCGAGGACCATTTCGCCAATTTTAAACTTGGAGGACCATTTTTGTAATTTTCTCAAACTTTTGATAAATCTCACCAAAGGACTAAATTTGACAACTTTTGATTTTAAAAGGACCTTTGGTGACTTTACTTTTGAAATTATGTGCTCAGGACTGCTTTTGACAATTTTTGAAACTTGGGGACTAAAGCGCAATTTTGCAAATTTGATATGTTTTCATCCGATTTTGATATTTTGCATTTAAAACACATAAAACACTGCTTTGTGATATTTTCATCATTTTGATGTATTTTTGAGTGTTTTCAGATTATTTTGCAGTTTATATTGTACAAAAATGATGAGTATTTAGACACTCATCAGTACAAAAATGATGAGTATCATAACTCATTGGGCAAATACATTGAATGTAGTTGGGTACAACCCAAAGCCCATGACCCATGGAGCTTGACCCATAAGCCATTGCATGACATCATGCTTATATCATATATGGATAATATCCATAACCCATGATATTGACCCATACCCAATGTCTAGATACATTGAACCCTTGGTGAGCACTCAAGAGAATGTCTAGATACATTGAACCCTTGGGGAGCACTCAAGAGATACATTGTATCTAGCCAAAGATCCATGGTTCAACCCATGACCCGTAACCAAAATACCCATCGGCAAAGAGGAGCGTACCACGCATCCCTAGCTTTGTAGCCGGATCCCTTGTGGAAGGGATCCGTGGGATCCGGGAACGATGAGAATTTTCTATAAATAGTGAGCCATTTCTTTCCTTTTAGCTCACCACTTCACATATACTCTCTCCAAGTTTTATATCTCTAACCTCGGATCCAAGAGATCTATGTAGTTTGTCTTTTGTTTTGTGTGATCTTCTAGGTTCCTCTTAAAGGAGAGATCACCACTTCTTGAAGACGTGCAAGCTCAAGTCCATGAGTTGCCATGCTTCGTCATCATCAAGACAACTAAGGTTCTCTTGTTGATAGTTCTTCCTTTCTCCATAGATGTTGGATTGAAGGCATTAGTGAAGGATGCCGAAAGTGTCAAGACGAAAGCATTAGAAAGATGCTTATCGATCGTGTCAAGAGCATTAGTGAAGAATGCTATAGGTGTCAAGACGAAGGCGTTAGTGAAGAGTGCCAAGCGTTGTGTCAAAGGCATTAGTGAAGGATGCCGAAGAATCGAATCAAGTAGCATTTGGGAAGAATGCCTAGGTGGTATAATCGATGAGGTACATCGTTATACATATAAGTATTTGTTTATTTACAAGGATGGTGATATCCTTGATGGTGTTGTAACAAGGAGTAGATCTCCTTGAGATTAGGTGTTGTGTCGTGAAGGGTAGTAGTTCCTCCATAGTAATGGAACTAGGTGCTTAGCCTAGTACCTAATAAAGGGTAGGCGACGTTGTGATAGGATTAGTTCTCTAAGGTGTGAAAGAACTCGGTGGTTAGCCTAGCACCGTATAAAGGGTAGGCGACATTGTGTTAGGTGTGGTTCGCCTTGGTGTGAAGGAACTCGGTATTTAGCTTAGTGGGAAAAAGATTAAGCGACGTTGTGAAGGCTTCTCCGCCATAAGGAGTTGGTGTAGTGTTTACGAACTCTCGAGTAGGTGACTCGGGAGTGGAGTAGGGCAAGGAAGGTGTCCTTGTAGCCGAACCACTATAAATACTTGTGTCGTGGTGATGTGCTTACTCTTTATCATTCATTACACATTTATATATCTATCTATCAACGTCCAACATAAACAACCAAATAGATTGACATAAGTCGATCTAAATATTTAAAAGGAAGTTTTAAATTGGTAAAACTATTCAACCCCCTTCTAGTTTTCCACAATTGGCATCAGAGCTTCGTTACCAAGTTTTTTTTTTGTATATAGTACTTTGAAAACTTGATACGATCCGTGTATGTTTGGAAACTACAAAGAAGAGAATTTCTTAAAACAAAAAGTCATGTTTTTAGAAATCATCATATGTTGGATTGTGATAGATCATTCTAACATTTTCCTTTGAGAAGTCTTCATACTAGGATTTGGGTATCTTAGAAGATCATGAAGTATTTCGCGTCTATGGTTTCTAAAACCATAAAAAGGGAATATAGCAAAGGATTGGGGTATCTTAGAAGATCATGAAGTATTTCGCGGCTATGGTTTCTAAAACCATAAAAAGGGGATATAGCAAAGGTATGTTTTCTTAGTTACAATTGTTTTCAAAAACGTGTTAAATTGCGTGTGGACAAAATGGTGATATATGCTTCTATCTTATAATAAGCATAATATGAAAAGTGTTTTAGTGATTTTTTTTCTTTGAAGTTTTGTTGTTAGATATCTTGTTAATCAAGCTTGAATAAAGGTAAAAATGGGTAATATAACTTCACAAAAAAGTCTACAAAGACTAAACCTTTTCGTCGGGTCAAACGTACATTTTGTAATTACGTGTCGATCCGCGGATCCCTCAGTTACATCGGACGGATCCTCAAGCAAGGGATCCGTGGGATCCGTTGAGTGCAGAAGACGCTTTTGTTCGAATTTCAAAATTCATAACTTTTAACCGTAAGTCGTTAGAAGTCGTGCCACCTATCGTTTTAAAGGTATTTGAGTCTACTTTCATTTAAAAATGATTTCATAAACTGATTCAAAACAATAATTTACAGAATCATTGATTTATAATAGAAAGTCATTTTAGGTCATAACTTTTGCACAAACTTTTGATCTAATTGGAGACGGATGTTTTCGCTTTTGAATAACAATGTGTCCTCTATTGAAATTAAGGTTTTGATCATATTTATAAATATAAAAGAAACTAATCAAGCTTGGTATACATGTTTATATTTAACACAAAGCGATGAAAAGAACTTTCGTATGCTATGCTAAATGATAAATTGTCTTCTTTGCATTACTTGATTATTTGCTTATCTCAAATAGATTTTGTACTTGTTTGATTGAATAGCATATGTGGTTTCCTTACCTTGCTATTCATTCTCTTGTTTGTCGATTTAGTAATATTCTACTAATCAATGTGCTATTTGAAGGAGTGTTTGGGATAACATCTAGTTGTGTCGAAAATGTTAGTTTAGATACTTAGATAAGTCATATAGGTTGAAAATGTTTAAAACATATAACACACTAAATGGATTTTGATTGAGTTTGTCATGTGTGCAACATAAATGTTTTATGTGCTTATATGATTTCTTTTGTTCTTGCATCGTTTTCTAAAACAACAAGAATGTACATCGGATCATAACCTACACTTGTGTTGATGATGTACTCTCCATTTTCCTTTTCATGATCGCTCTCCAAGCTTCATAGTAGGATTGACAACTTGATTATTTCATCCGATATACTCAAGTAAATTATTTTGCAACGCAAATATAATTGTTCATATCCAAAAGTCCAAACTCAAAGCTTTCCAACAACATATGTTGAACTAGCTCATCCAACCATTTTTTGTTGTTTACCATATGGACAACTTTTAAACTTATTTTTAACATGACGCCTTCGTCACCTTAGTTGTCTCAAGTATAATATTAAACGAAGCAAAGTATCATCATTGTTACTCTTGATAGGCCATTGTAGGAATATAAATTTTCCTAACTTGAGAATGAATATTGGAGAACTTATTGCACTAGAAACTCAATTTGACCTAACGGTTGAATTGCTTCCTTGATAGAAGTTGGGTATGTGGAATCACCGTAAAATGGTCTGTTTAGCCGTAATTGAGCACCGCTAGTGTGATCTCATATTCATTCTCTCACTTGGGAAATTTATACTCCTATGTTTTCCTAAAGTAAGTTTACAATGGAAATACTTTGCATTGTCTTAGGATTACTAATCAAACAAGTTGTAAAATTAATTTTTCTTTTAGTTAATCACAACCACTTGCCTCATCAAGCGATTATCTTGCTTTAATCGAGAAGAGCTACATGACTTCATGGACGAAGTTCATTGTATGCTAATCACCATCCGTAATGACTATACATAGTTCATTGCTTCCGTTGGCCAAAACAACCCTACTGTCTTGAACACCATCATCTACTCGCATGCCATTGTTAATACAAACGATTTACTAATCTAGATCGTAAATCTATTTTGAGCTTCTTGAATAGCGGTTGTTAAGTTTGATAAACACTGTGTTACTTGTGAGCTAGATCTCATTTAATTGCTTATGTGCTATTTCTACATGCTCTTAGTATGTTTTACTTGTATACATGTATGCTTCATCAGAGATCATTAGCCTCTAAGTTCGATACTTAGAACAAACGCCTCGTTAAGTAAAAAGCGTCCCGGATGTCGGATCCCTAGTTTGTAACTATCTGGATCCCTCAAGTGAAGGATCCGTGAGATCCGGGCAAATAGAAGTGGAGTTTCAATCCTTTACACCTCAAACCATGTTCCTAGATTACTTCACACTAGCTGAACTTAATACTTTAGGATGTCTTAAGTCCTTCTCAAGCTTAGTAAGCTTCACACTCACTCATTATTTCTCACATGATCCCTCACATCTAGACTTAGAAATCTTTCGATTATGGCAAAATTGATCATAATCATCCTTACCTCTAAGTTGGTAGAAATGGATCAAATTGTAGTTCTTCCACCTTAAAACCTTTAGGATCTTCTCCACGACATTATCCTAAGTCACTATCTGATCACTAGGATCACTTAGCTCCATTTGACACTCTCAAGATTCTAGTGTCATCTTTGTTCATTCATTGGTACTCACGAAAGTTCCAATTTCTTCCATATAAGGCAATCATTAGCTACATCACTCATTGCCCTTGAACATTTAAGTACCCTTCCATTTAAAGACACTTAGGAGAACTGAAACAATCAAAAAGGTATAGGCTTTAGACATTTCAAACATCACTTCTATCCTTTCCTAGTGTTGAGAGCCGGATCCTAGGATTAGCCTAGACGGATCCCCATTGGTGGGAACCGAGGATCCGGGTGATGATGTATGTCAACTCTTGCTCGAACAATCATTTCAAGCTCATCTTGCTAACTTGAACACTCCACCTCATCCTAATTAAATCCCTAGATCAGTAAAACTCTAAAGTTGGCTCTTGTGCATGCTAATCATCACATTCTAAAGGATATTAGAGACTTAAGTCTTGAATGCACTTGCCAAATCCTTCCTTTTATAAGTCATCAAACACAACATAATTCTCAGCATTTAGAAACCTTTTTCTTAGTCATTTCAAGATGAGGAAAGCTCCTAGTGCTAACTCATCCAACCAAGAACCACCCAAGAAACTTGCTCGTGTTGTACACAAAATTTCCTCAACCGAATCATCTCCGGTTAAACCCACAAATGGTAGGATTTCCCATCCACCGAATCATCATCCGTAAGAGATAATAGTGCTAGAATCTCACCTCAATGAACCCAATCAACAATTTCCAAGAGAACCGCAATAATTAGCATTAAACCTTTTAGGTTAGAAAAGGGATCATTGAGCTCTAAACCTAACGTACCTAGTTCTAGCAAAACGTCTAAACCTTCATTCCTAGAGTATGGACTACGCTCCTTCACCGAGCCTCTCTCTCACCCAAATCTCTATTCATTAGAGCATTCACCACCGAGAACTTCCCATTCACCAACCTTCTCGTTAAAATAGGAACCACATACATCACCAACTAGTCCATCGTTGGAAACAAGGAACCACCAAGGACTTGATCATATGTAGGAATTTCCATTACCACCACTCTCATTACTAGTAGAACCTCATCCTAAATTACTCAATGTACCTCCACCATCATTGTAGAACCTCCTCAAAACATCATGTTCCTAATCAAGACAATAATTGCTCTAATTGTCTAATCACCCAAGGACTTGTTCAAGAAGTACGAAATGAGTTGCATTTCATGTTTAATCATCTTCTTGAAAGATTGGACCAAATCAACAAGTCTACTCATCCCTAGACTCAAGCACATTGTTGCTTCTTAAGCTTTGGTCACTTATTAGTATTAGTAGAATATGGCTAAATCATTCTCTTAGTTTTTAGAGATTTGTTGATCATCTCTTATGTTTTTACTGAATGATAGTTTACTTTCCATATTACATTGAGTATATGTTTGTTGGTTGAATACATATCTTATTTTGATGTTAACATTACTTGTTACATCACCATTCTGAATTTAATCATCGACTATACGGATCCTCAAAATTGCCTAGACGGATCCCTACTAGGAGGGAACCGTGGGATCCGTGAGACGTAAAACTATTTTTCTACTAACTTGGATCACATATGCAGGAAAGCGTGCATTATACTTGTTTTCTAACCTTTGTTTTGTAGTTATTCAATCTACACTTGAAGCCTTTGACACCCTAAAGCTAGGGGAGCTTTGTGTCAAAACAATACATTGCAAATTACTTGCAATATTAGAATTACATTTCGACATCCCTTTGCAATATTGCAATCATCAAGGGGAGCACATTCGTCACTTAGGCGAAATCCTTTGCAAACTTACTTGCAAACAAACTAGATTAGTATTACTTTCTTGGCGCCTTACATAGGGATGGACTCGTCAAGGGGAGTTAAGACAAGGTACTTTCCGTTACTTGCTCTCTACTTTTCTTTCTTTCACATGTTTTCTTAAAAAGCGATGTGTTTCTTTTCTTCAAACACTTTTGTTTCGACAAAAGGGGAGAAGAAAGTAAAACTACAATTCAAACGTTTACAATTTTGGTTTTCCTTAAAATAATTTTATATTTTGTCATCAACAAAAGGGAGATTGTTAATACAAATAAGTCGTAAAAGCGTTTATTTATATTTTACGATCTTCTAATGTTTTGTTGATAACAAACGTAAAATCATTTTAACGAAAAAAATAAAATACGTAAATGGTTTGAACTAATAGTTTCTAACATATTCACATTTTCACATAAAACACTAAAACAAGTATAAGTGATTTTATGATTTAATATTACATATGTACAACAACTAGTGTTTACATATTTGGGTGAAATATACACATAACTAGTATGTAGTATATTGGGTAATATAAATGGGTAGAAACTTAAGTATCATAACCCATTGGGCAAATACATTGAATGTAGTTGGGTACAACCCAAAGCCCATGACTCATGGAGCTTGACCCATAACCCATTGCATGACATCATGCTTATATCATATATGGATAATATCCATAACCCATGATATTGACCCATACCCAATGTCTAGATACATTGAACCCTTGGTGAGCACTCAAGAGAATATCTAGATACATTGAACCCTTGGGGAGCACTCAAGAGATACATTGTATCTAGCCAAATATCCATGGTTCAACCAATGACCCATGACCCATAACCAAAATACCCATGGGCAAAGAGGAGCGTACCATGAATCCCTAGCTTTGTGCTAGCCGGATCCCTTGTGGAAGGGATCCGTGGGATCCGGGGAACAGTAGAGAATTTTCTCTATAAATAGTGAGCCATTTCTTTCCTTTTAGCTCACCACTTCACATATACTCTCTCCAAGTTTTATATCTCTCTAACCTCAGATCCAAGAGATCTATGTAGTTTGTCTTTTGTATTTGTGTGATCTTCTAGGTTCCTCTTAAAGGAGAGATCACCACTTCTTGAAGACGTGCAAGCTCAAGTCCATGAGTTGCCATGCTTCGTCATCATCAAGACAACTAAGGTTCTCTTGTTGATAGTTCTTCCTTTCTCCATAGATGTTGGATTGAAGGCATTAGTGAAGGATGCCGAAAGTGTCAAGACGAAAGCATTAGAAAGATGCTTATCGATCATGTCAAGAGCATTAGTGAAGAATGCTATAGGCGTCAAGACGAAGGCATTAGTGAAGGGTGCCAAGCGGTGTGTCAAAGGCATTAGTGAAGGATGCCGAATAATCGAATCAAGTAGCAATTGGGAAGAATGCCTAGGTCGTACAATCGATGAGGTGCATCATTATACATATAAGTATTTGTTTATTTACAAGGATGGTGATATCCTTGATGGTGTTGTAACAAGGAGTAGATCTCCTTGAGATTTGGTGTTGTGTCGTGAAGGGTAGTAGTTCCTCCATAGTAATGAACTAGGTGCTTAGCCTAGTACCTAATAAAGGGTAGGCGACGTTGTGATAGGATTAGTTCTCCTAAGGTGTGAAAGAACTCGGTGGTTAGCCTAGCACCGTATAAAGGGTAGGCGACGTTGTGTTAGGTGTGGTTCGCCTTGGTGTTAAGGAACTCGGTATTTAGCTTAGTACCGGAAAAAGATTAAGCGACGTTGTGAAGGCTTCTCAGCCATAAGGAGTTGGTGTAGTGTTTACGAACTCTCGAGTAGGTGACTCGGGGAGTGGAGTAGGGCAAGGAAGGTGTCCTTGTAGCCGAACCACTATAAATACTTGTGTCGTGGTGATGTGCTTCTTACTCTTTATCTTTCATTACACATTTATATATCTATCTATCAACGTCCAACATAAACAACCAAATAGATTGACATAAGTCGATCTAAATATTTAAAAGGAAGTTTTAAATTGGTAAAACTATTCAACCCCCTCTTCTAGTTTTCCACACATTTATTTATATTTTACGATCTTCTATTGTTTTGTCAATAACAAACGTAAAATCATTTTAACGAAACAAATAAAATACGATAGTTTGAGCCAATAGTTTACTAAACACACTTACATTTTCATATAAAACACTAAACAAGTAATATTGTTTACAACTTATAGAAATGCATATGTATAACAACTAGTGTTTACATAATATGGATATGTACTTATATATACTTAGTATATGTTGTAATGGGTAATGTAATGGGTAAAAATAAGTACTTGACCCATTGACTAGATACATTGAATGTAGTTGGGTAAAAGCCAAATTCCATGACCTATACCCATGGAGCTTGATCCATAACCCATGACCCATTGCATGACATCATGCATGAAGTCATGTTGGGTACTATCCATGACCCATAGACCTAAACCATGACCCATGATCCAATGTTTAGATACATTGTATCTATTTGGGTACCCATGACCCAAAGTCCATAACCCATGACCCATAACCCAAATAGTGAGGAGCGTCCACGGATCCCTAGGATTACACTGGACGGAGCCCTCAAGTAAGGGATATGTGGGATCCGAGGAACAGTAGAGGTTCTTGCCTATAAATAGTGAGCCATTTCTTAACTGTAACTCACCCCTTTTACACATACTTTCTCTTAGTATTGTAAACTCTCTAACCTTAGATCCAAAGGATCTTTCTATGTAGTTTTGTGTTTGTGTGATTCTTTAGGTTCCTCTTAAAGGCGAGATCACCACCTCTTGAAGTCGAACAAGCTCAAGTCCATAGGTTGCCAAGCTTCGTCATCATCAAGACTACTGAAGTAACCTTGTTGATAGTTCTTTCCTCCCTCCTTAGAAGTGTTGTGTTGAAGGCATAAGTGAAAGATGCCAAACGGGTCAAGACGAAGGCATTAGTGAAAGGTCCCAAAGGTCCGTGTCGAAGACATTAGTGAAAGGTGCCAAAGGTCCATGTCGAAGGCATTAGTGAAAGGTGCTAAAGAGTCAAGACAAAGGCATTAGTGAAAGGTGCCGAAGGGTCGTGTCAAAGACATTAGTGAAATATGCCAAGGGTTTACATTCGATATGGTGCATCGATGTATAAGATAGATTAGTTTGGGTCAAAGGATAGGGAGATCCTTTTGGTGTTGTTATAAGGAGTATGTCTCCTTTGTGATAGGTGTTGTGTAATGTTGGGTAGTAGTTCCTCCTTTGTAATGGAACTCGGTATCTAGCATTGTACTGAATAAAGTGTAGCCGACGTTGTGATAGGTTTGGTTCTACCTCGTAGAAGAACTCGGTGTCTAGCTTTGTACCGGATAAAGAGTAGACGACGTTGTGAAGGCTTCTCCGCCACATTAAGGAGCTTGTGTTGTGTAGTGCTTACGAACTCTCGAGTAGGTGACTCGGGGAGTGGAGTAGGGCAAGGAAGGTGTCCTTGTAGCCGAACCACTATAAATACTCGCGTTATGGTTTTGTGTTTCTTACTCTTTATCTTTGCATTACTTATTCATATGTTTATCTATCAACATCCAACATACACATTAAATAGATTGACATAAGTCGATCTAAATAGTTTAAAACGAAGTTTTAATCGGTAAAACTATTAAACCTCCCCCCCCCTTCTAGTTTTCCATAAACTTTACAATGTAGAAACTAAGCTTCTTTAATGTTAAAATGTTTTTTCTTACGTTGTAGTTTGAGTGAAGTTGTAACCCCAAAATAGTGAGCTAAGCTTGTCTTGTCTTCTAATCGATAGCATAAAATCTTGTCTTCAACATATTTTCTTAAATCACAGTAGATAAACTAGTATAATACACTTATCTTCAACAATCATTTCATTATGTATTTTTTTTTAATATAATATTTAATTTATCATTGTTTCACAACATCTTAAAAAATCTTCGTATATTGTTTCAAAAACACATATAAAATACGCAAACAGTAATAAAATTTCAAGTAATTTTTAAATAATAGCGAAATGAGTGTCATACCATTATCCATATTTTCAACAGCTTGTTTTCCCTTATCCGGTTTCTGAGGTTGCGATTCATTCATATTTATTTATTTCAGAATTTGATTCAACTGTTCGTTGTTTATTTTTGAAGGATAGATGTGGGTGTGTGTGTTTTTTATTTTTATTTTTTTGTATGTTTTTCCAGATCTGCTTTTAGGTTATTGAACTTTACATTTTCAGTCCTTCTATTTTTACTTTATGTCAACTTTTTTGTTTTTTTTAATTTATATCACCTGTGATATACAATTTAATCTTTGTTTTGGATTACATTTGCATAATCATGTTTCATTTCATATTTGTGCAAGATGATGCATTTAAATCATGTTTTTTGCATGTCTTGTGTATGTATAGATTGTCATCGACTACATTTTGGAAAAGCTATGTCTAGACAAATCAACTGAAAATTTTCACAGCAAGCACATACAAGCTCACATCTCAAAGTACATTTTGGAAATAATAAATTCTTACTTATTTTCTTTTGTTTTTTGTTATATCACAGGTGATATAACATGTGATATAATAAACTTTTTGTTATATCACTGGTGATAAGTTCTAATGTCACAAGTGATCCTTTAAAAAAAAGAAAAAGGAGGTAGGCTAGTTTTGGTTGCTTGGCATTTTCCGGTCGTGACTCAAGATCTAAATTTTGTTGCCAGTCTTAACACGGTTCCACAGAGGAGGACATTGCAAAAATAGCCACTCTCTTAATCTGAGAGTGAGTCATTTTATACATTTTAAGGACAGTGCGTCTAGGCAGTCATCTTATCCATTACCAAAGCCTCGCAAATAAAGCACTCACACTTTGAAAAAAATTCATCATAATCCCAAATTTACCTATCCTGGCTTCACTAATTCATTTATATAAACTAAAGCTATCTGAGTAGCGAAATCTTAGATGATGTTGTCTTTAGAAATACTGTGTTCTAAACATATATAGTGATAGATACATGCATACGGCAGCAGTAGAACATAAAGAATGTTATATTCATATTTCCCAAAAGCATTTACCTCCATCTGTCTGCATTACCAACTAAAAGATGCAAAATCCAAAACAAAATGTAGTACAATCTCCAGCACCAGGGAATGTGATTCGGGTACCTAATAGATCCCCCATCTATCTTAGGTATTTCCCAAACTTAGACACTGTCCATCACATTTCGTGGCCTGGCAGTCCTGCTATTGGTTTTTGCATATCTGATTCTTAAACCTACTTTAAACCATCTACATTGTTTAGAAATATAATATACTTAAACAGAAACGTAAATTGTTTTGGAATAGCATTAAATACATTTAATGCTTGTTTTCTTCTGCTATCTTCTTCTTGATAGCTTCTTCAACCACCTTTTGCATCTCTGGTTCACCATATTTATGTTTTTCACCAAATTTGATTGCGTAATCTGACATCAGCTCACTTTTCTGATTCACTTCATGTAATAGTATTTTTGCAGCATACCTCATCCTCATTCTTTACATCTGTTCAGCATATTTGTGATTTTTTTCATCAATGATGTTAGTCTTCCATTTTGCTCCTGCTTCACCTTCAAACGTCTCCATATGCATTATCATATATAAGCCGCAGTCAATCTTGTTATCACTCGTTCTCCATTTCATCTTTAACACAGTAGCTAGCTTCTCTTTCAATAATGTATCAACGATTGGGTGTGCAGTACTCATCAAGTATTGTATAAGCAATGCTTTCTGCAAATTAACAAAATATTGAATAGATATTACTTGCTACAATTTATCTCTAGTGATATTACTCTGCATAAAAGATAAAAGTATTAAAATAGAGTTCGGTTTAGACATTGCTTACCACAAAATCAAAGACGTCTTTGTATTTCCCTCGGTAGTCTGCATCTGAAATACTGTTGTCCAATATTACAGCGGTACCCTTCTCAAGGTTGAAAACCATTACATAGCAATGTTCGTGAGCAATTATCGGAAAGAATACAAGTTTCACATCTTTCAAATTCCGTTTTGCTTCATCCTCAGTCATGTGTGTTTTGATTAATCTTTCAAAGGTTACATACTGCTTTTTTTCATCTTTCTTCTGCTTTAGAATCTCTGGCAGCTGTATTATGACAATAGATAAAAGATAATTTAAAATACATATTATATATTTTTTGAAACGCATAGATATACGACTGCATTTTTTTTGGAAGTGTTATATTTTACCATTGCATCTGTTGGGAAGTAGTATCTTGTCTTTTCTTTTCCAACTTTGTTCTTCCTCTCATCATAATTCAACACCGAAGCGAATGCGTCGATTACCTGACTTTCTATTAGCAAGCACGACGCAATTGACCGCATTACTGTTCTTGGTACTAGTGTGCCCTTACCATCATTGAATACCTCTTCTCTGTGTTTTAATATCACAGTTGATAATAATTAGTTTCTTAAACATGTGTAGCATATCACTTGTGATAAATATCATAACCTTAATACAAACAACAAATATAAATCTTACATGATGTCTTCTTCCATTGAGAATAAGCTATTAGCTAGGAGTTTTTTAGACTTCGTTAATGGTTCCTTCGTATCTGCCATCTTGTTCATATACGGTGATTTCAAGTATATCGATGGTTTCACAATCCTTTTTCCTTATTTCTTTTCTTTTTCTTTGTTGCTTTGTTCAGCAACATCTTTCTCAGTCCCGAATGCCTTATATTGAATTTTTGGGCTTTGAAATTCGGCAAGTTTAGCCCTTTCTTCTTCTTGTGTCTCAACTGCTTGTTTTTTGGCTGCAGCGTCTTTTTCAGCCTGCGTTTTAAGCATAAGCCAAAAAAATAAGCATTTAACAGGGTTTAAATATGAAAAATTACTGCAAGGTGTTTTGTTTAAGTTTATATATGTCTTACAAGCTTATTTTTGTTTCGGCTTATGTTACAGAAGCCCCATATTTTTGGCTTATTTTTTTAGTCATGTAAGTCCATAATTCTCAAAATAAGACAAAAAATCAGGGCTTATGTAATATAAGCCGAAACAAAAATAAGCTCATAAGCCCACATATAAGCTTTAAACAATCTCCCCCTAAACAACAATCAACAACTAGACAACACTATACAAGTTCTAAAGTTCCATATACATAAGTATTATAAATCACAACTATCTAACCTTTTCTTTAGCTCTTTTGTTGGCAAGTTCTTTTGGAGTTTTGTTTTTGTTTTTTTTTTTTTTTTTTTTTTTTTTTGCCTCTTTCACCACAGATTCTTTTGCAGCATCCTCTGCTTTTCCTTTATTTTCAGCCTCTTTCGTAGCAGCTTCTTTCGCAACAGCTTCTTTTGCAGCCTCTTCTTGCTTTTTGATTGCTGCTTCTTTCGCAGTAGCTTCTTTTGCAGCCTGCATTAGTAAAAAAGTAAAAAACAAATAAAAAAACTATTAGATTGTATCACTTTGTTATATTAGAATTTATCACTTGTGATATTACCTTTTCAACTTCTTCTTTTTTCTTCTTTTCAGTTTCTTGTTTTTCAAATTGTCTTTTTTCTCAATTGCTTCTTTCTCAGCTTCCTTTTTAGCTTGTATTTTTTTGCAGCTGCTTCTTTTTCGGCCTGTATTTTATCATTTGTTATGTAAAAATTTATCACTTGTGATATTGTATACAGATAATTATTTTAAATCATAATTATCTAACCTGTTCTTTAGCTCTTTCTGCAGCAGTCTTTTCTGCGGCTTTTTGTTTATCTATGTTTTCTGCTCCTTCTCTATCATCTCCTTCACGATTATCGTCTATATCATTTATACCCTCCTCATCGTCATCATTCCCATCACTCCCATCATCTGTTTCAGTATTCTCCTCTTCATCATCACTTCCATCATCTCCTCCATATTTTCTACTAGGCCCTTCTTGACTATCGACCACTCTCCCAGATTCATCTATTTGTAGTCCTCCTTGGAATTGTGTATTGTAATTATCTACAAGCAATTTTATCCTTTCATATCTCGGGTAAATCTCCATGATTACCCTTATAAAATTCTCTAATTCCTTCTTCTCATTCAACACTCTTTGAAACTTATCTTCTACTGCTTCATATACTTGTTGTATTTTTAATAAAATAAAACAATTATAAGCATTTATCACTAGTGATATTTCACATTTTGTATATCAATTAATTTTGTAATTAAATCATGTTATTAGAGTATCTAACCTCTTTCTGTTTCTGAATATCTTCTTCATCGTCATCATCTTCTTCGATGACTATCACATTCCCAAACTCTTCCCTTTCCATCTCCAACTCCTGCCTTTTCTTTATTAGTTTTGTGTTCCAATTCCTAATGGCTGGCCATTTTCGTGGAGCATCCATTTCATCAAACTTCGTGAAATGCAAGTAAATGAGTTGTTTTCAAGCAAACAAAACATTCATTAAAAACTATAGTTATTAAAAGAAATGGTAGATTAATGTTAGTATCCCAAGTGATATTATACATGGCATCTATTTAATAAAAAACAACTTGTAATATCACTAGTGATAGCATACATCATATCTATCATTAGCTTGAAATATCACTTGTGATACCCTACATCATATTTGTTATAAAGCATATTTTTAAAGAAAACCTTAACATACCATGAATGCTGTGTGTGGTCCGTAGTACCAATTCTCCAACGTTGTATCATCCCATCCATTATTGCTTGCTTTCATGCATTCCCAAATTAATGTGCACCAGTCTATTATAGGTATTTCTTCTGGTGTCATCAGATATTCAAGGACGTGATACTTCAACATTGAACTATTATAGAAACTACCTGTTAGGTCACAAGTTTTACAACACAAGCTTATAAGAGAAGAGATGAGGCGATTGAGCAAGCTCTAACACATACACACGTTAAGCAATAATACGGTTATGAGAAGATGTATGTGAAAGAAAAGAAAACTTGAACAACCAACCCTCAAATGAGGGTTTACAATAGTTTATATAGGCAAGGAGCTAGGGCAACACTCCCTCTCCTTCCCTATTCCTTATTGGGCTTGGATCAAGCTTATGGGCCTTCTACATAAGTTTGACCTTAAACAAACATAAAGGCCATAATAATGCTACCTATTACATATGAAATATAAATACTTGAAATCTGTTTAGGAGTGATTCCAACAATCTCCCTCAAGTATATATGAATGTAAACGGTGAAGGCGTTGATGTAATAGTAGTCGTGACGCCTTCGACATTCTTCTTTCTTGTGAGAGGAATTGTTTGATTCGAACAATCTCCCAAAGTGTAGAGAGATCGTTATCTTTGAGCGATTATGCTTTGACGTCATCTTTAACTTTGTTCTTTGATCATTGTTCTTTGTGGTGAAAGTGATAGTATGTTGTTGTTCGCATCGATGCGCTTTCAGTTCCGCTTTTGCCCAGGTGTCCACGTCATTCTTCAACATGCTCACACGCCTATGACGTTGGAATTCAATCTTGATGAAGTTCTCTAAGTCTTTAACTTTGTAGATTCTTTGGTTTGACGAAGAATCATTCGACGGTTGTGTTGCTTTTGAATAGAACTTCCATTAGTGATGATGTTGGTGTGAACATGAGAAGAATCAAGACGATCATCCCGCTCCGAGCTTCCATAAGAAAACATTTCAAATGGTTAGTAATAAGCGATTTCCGCACTTACAAGTTTGAACTTGAGAGTGTTAACAAGATAGTGTGAAAACACAACTCTTATTCTTACAAAGGCCGCCTCGAACCGGAGTCCCACAAGTGAGATAGCGCGATGTACCGAGGTACATCTGATTCAGATGAGTCCGAGGTACATCAAGCATCACCTCACGATCAGACCGTTTGAGACACACTCCGCGTAATCCACGGGAGTTACCGGTGACCGCTTGTCAAGGTCTGTTTGAAGTTGACTCGGCGGAGTTTCCATTCAATCACCGAGGATCACAGATGTTAACCTCTCATAAATGTTCTCGATGATTGCTAAGATCGTGAAGGACTCGATATGAACCATCGATGATCTTATTTGTTGATCATCAAGTGATTAAATGTCAAGTGTTCCTAAGAGATCTTTGATGAATCTCGTGGCTCTAGACTCAATAGTGCGTTTTGGTTTTCCTGAGCGGAGACTAGGAGAGGGTCTCCTTCTTCAATACCAAGCGATCTCTAAGAGAAAGCCAATAGATTATGTAGGGTTCCCGTGAGAATGAAACAAGTTTCATTGAGAGAAACTTGAGTGGCAAGAAGGTTTAGTGCATGCGCCACCGGGTCCATGACGACTTTTAATCTTCAATACCGGTGTCACCGAGTGACAACCAAGAGTATATGAATTGATCCTTGTGTCGCCTAAGTTGAATAACTGAGGGCTATTTCTTTTCACCCTTTACTTTACATTTCTTTTGATTCTTCAACTCCTTCTTTCTCCGATTCTCATTTTCTCCTTTTATAATCATTCCTAAGGACTTCTAACACTAACTAATGGTAGTGTCCTTGGGTAGATCCTCCGCTCTGGCGGATCATAGGACGTTATTCCTAACCTTAGTCACCTTATAACTCCATGACTAACCTATGTTTGCCATTATAACCATCGTAAGTTAAAATATCTCTCAAAGGGTTTATAAATGAAACATGTTTGAACCACGGTGAGAGATAAGTTTTGCATAAATACTCCCCTCCACATGTGCTTAATAGTTTTAATGGTTAAATGCACAAGTGAGGAAAGAGCGCGCACTTTTGAATTGATCCACTAAAGATAGACAATCTCCCGCGAGACACGGTTACGTTGAATAGTTAAAGAGATACATTGTCGCCTTTAGGTGACAACTAGCTCTAATAACTACCTTGAAGGTGTAGACAAACCTTGGAAGGTTGTCAAACCCGCCGAGTTCATGTCTATCCAAAAGTTTCTCGAATGGTACTTTCTACTCAGACAAGTCCTTTGCGAGACACGCTTACATCACTAGCGAACTAGCTTGAAATTATTACCCGCCCAGACAAGTCTTTTCGAGTTACAAACAGTTTAGTACCGTCAATTTGTTGGTTAAGTCCGAGGTACATGATTCATTTGCATTTTGCACAACATATTTCTTATCACACATTTTCTCCCCTCAAAATGGCATATAAAATTGTTATTTTTGAACGGTTTGAGAATAAATATGACCATTTTGAGTGTTATGGGAAGAGTGACCATCGTGAACAATTTGTGAACAAAGTTTTCATCAAATACTCCCCTCAATTAGTGATATACACGGTTGAGGTTTTGAGAAATCTTATGGGAAGTACTTGTCTTTTGAGCAAAACCTTAAAAATGAAAGGTTTGATAGGTTTTACTCAAAATAAGAAGCTTTCGCTCCTTTTATAAGGATTGTGGCACCGAGGCGCACTACGTGGTCCTTTCTTGATAGATACGGGTTGTACATGTTATGTGTGCACAAGCCATACACATATGTAATCACACATCCAAAATTATAAGAAGGAAACCATTTAAGGGTACCGTGAAGTGCGTTGATATTCCTGTGAGCGCGACAGGCGCTGAAAGCCGATGATGTTCCTCCCGAGTCGACCACCAACATAGCTTTCCAATCGTGGAATCGATCCCTTCGAACAACCGCTCATCAATCAAGGTGATGATACGCCTCACATCCCTCCTTTCCGAGAGTTCCACGCTTAGGATTCCCAACTTTCATGCGTATATCCTTCAACTGCACACCAATCCATCCCTAACCATCTTTAAG
The DNA here is from genome assembly GCA_022545495.1 of Chrysanthemum lavandulifolium. Taxonomy (NCBI): domain Eukaryota; kingdom Viridiplantae; phylum Streptophyta; class Magnoliopsida; order Asterales; family Asteraceae; genus Chrysanthemum; species Chrysanthemum lavandulifolium. The sequence continues at coordinate 220,082,666 of CM040244.1, forward strand.
GTATGATCCCGAATTTGTGGAGCTCACTACACGCCATAAGCGGTTTCTTGAAGTTCACCGCGGTAAACAACGCCGAAAGGTTTGTCGATGAGCGTGAGTTGTTTAAGCCGGTTGATGTCGGAAGATCAAGGCGTGGTGGAGTGAAGTTTACACGTTTACGATATGATTCAACGACCATCCGGATATCTTCGACACGCTCTTTGATCACGATGCGCCTAATGAAGATGAGAACCGACTTGATAAATTCACGTTGAACTTCATCGAGAATTGTCTCATACGACCCGCACTTTGGCAAGATACATGTCTTCGATGTCGTTGAGGACAAGTTCTCAAAGTCGACCAGAGAATCCATAGTCCTGCTCATCTTGTCGCTTGACTATGATATTCTTTAAGAATGTGTAGTCCCACTTAGACTTGAGATCAATGTGTTTGATGGCCACGATGTCCTTCGAGCTATACACTTCATGTTGAGACTTCAACGAGTGACAGTAGTAGATTCTTCGCGCTCGTGCCAATGATGAATCCCATACAATGCATCTTGGTCGATGCTTGCACGTTGTCGAAAACAAGTGAGTTGCACGTTCCTCGATAGCTATGCGTTAGAGTAAATGGTCACTGGAATGGAAGAGTCAATGATGTAGTGTATTTTCTTGAACCATCGCCACCATGGAGAAGAAATTCCGTGTCTTTGTTGAAGAAATATCGGAAGGAATCCTTGGTTCGTCTGCTTGGCCAATTGTCGGTAGAGGTTTGGTCCAATCGGTGTAGTATGGAGGTTGTCCTTTGTGTGAAGTCAATGTTTGCTTCCGGATTGAGCCAATCCATGTTGTTGGACATAGCTCGAGCGATGTTCTCAAGATGATATTCGACCCGAGGGCGCTTTCGAGTCGTCTTTCCATAGTTGAAAAGCTTCATTCTTGATTCGCTTCAATTCGATTTTGTCATTTTCTTCACATGGAACCGTTTCTGCAACAGCTTTGCATGCTCCATTGTTGAACCATCTACCAATTCTTGACCTTCATCGTGGTAGGAGTTTGATTGACAAGTGTGGAGAACCATTCAAACTCTTCGGTTTTATCGTCATCTAGCCATGATACGACTCCGGCCGAGTCGTCTGCATTTCTTCTTTTGGAAGGCTTTGATGATGAAGCCGGTTTCGCACTTGTTTGGGTGAGGTGGGTTGTTGTCGGGCTCAAGGACCTCTTCATCGTCACCACCCGTATACTCAAAGTGATCTTGATAATTTTACATTTTTAATCCTTTTTAGATCTTTAAATATTTAAATTTTAATCACATAATTATATTTGAATTAAATTTCTTATTGTGTAAAATTTAGTTCTACTAAACCAACTCTATTTTAGATTTAAACTATATTACTTTGCCTTCAATTAGTTGTTCAATTTTATTTCAATTCAAGAAAATTTTCCTTATGTTCCATAAATAAATTTCCAATTAGTGAAACTATTCCTTTTAAAACATTCAATTTAAAATTATAAACCTACAATAGGTAATGGTTCTAATTAATTTCACCTTTATCTTTCCAGCTTTAGAAAATTTAACTATGTTCTACGTATTCAAAATAATACTAAGGTCTAATTATTAATTGTCAACAAAATCATTAACTCAACCTTTCTCAACGAAACTCATTTCTAAATAATTATAATTTCTTGATTACCATTAGGTAAATTTTTAAAAACCTATTAATAACCGATACTTGATCCAACCTTTTAAATAAACGAAATTATCTAAATTTTAATTTGAATACCTTTTAGTAGTGAAAAATTTAACTTATGTAAAAATCTATGAGAAACATTGCTTGAAATTTTTTATAACCGTAACTTGAATAGCCCTAATTGTAGAAAGCATTTAAGTGTTTTCGAACAGGAAATTCCTCTCTGAACCCAAATTAAGAGAACCCTATAATACATTTCCTATTATTCTAGCGGAAATTTATTAACCTAAACTTCTACTTATTCCTACATAACTAACCTAATCTAATTAGGAACTTACTCCTTCAATTCTACATCTTATCTAGAACTTTAAAATTATTTCAATTTATTAAATACCAACTCCAACTTATTTCTCTACCAGGACCCACTTGTATTAGACATCATTCTGACTGTTCTATGTCTCTAATTCCAATTAATCAATCATTTCTTAACAATTTCTAACAACCTAACCTCTATTGACCTTGGAACCAAACACAAAAGGTTAATAGGTTAGAATTTAAACTCATTATCTTTCCGTGTGATGATTACCCAACACCCATTGGGAACCGGATTGGTATGTTGTCAATTGCTGAACTATTTAATCATTCTTGTTTAATTTACATCCTCTTATCCTATAGTTTAATTCCTAACATGTATAATCTGGAATATTAGTCTTAATTTGATTTCTTTTACATCAACAGAATTTAAATTGACTCCCTAAATTTCGGGAAATCCTAAGGAACTATGATCCCAGAACGTTTCTAATTTCTAAACTTGGATCCTTAACCCAAAGCCAGTTTCTCTGTTACCAAATTTTGGAATCACTTAAACCCTTAGATTCCAATTCTCCAAGAGTAAGAACTATTTAATTAACCTACATTGAAAATCAATATTAGATAACTTTTATTCTTGAAAAGAAATTTCCAACGTCTAAATCTTGCATTCCAGAGTATTCCTTACCCTTAACCTTCTGCAATTCCAAAGTACCATTTCCAATTCTCTTACTTTTCTTAGGCACTTACCACTTTTGAACAAACCCAAAGAAAACACAATAATTTTATTTATTTCCATTACATAACAGGGAAATTTTATATCAGAAACCATTACTCTCTAAAATTTCCTAATTTCAAAAAAACTTTGTAACAAAAAAAATCATGTTAAAAGTATACATTTCAATTTATAATTTTAGATTCAAATTCCTTCCTAGTCTTCTAGACTATTTACTGTATTATTGGTATAGTAGTAGGATATCCCATTTTGAATGTTAATTATGTTTACCGCCAATAACTTCCCATACATCTCATCTTGCTTTAATCTATAATGTTAACAATCATCACTAATTGAATCCAATTCAAGAACCTTAATTTTGCCCTTTTAGTCAATCCACTGGAGAAAGGTAGTTATTGACAAATATTCAATTTCCAAATGATCAATATCAAACCCATAATTGTCAAGGGAGCACATGAACCTTAGTTTGGGCTTGAAATGGGAAACAATGATTGCAAATTTTATAAAAGAATTCTTCTTAAGTTTCTTTTCCAAATTCTCTCTCCATTTTAATTCTAAACCCTTTCAAAATTTGAGGTATTATAATTTTTTTCAGACTTAAATCAGGGAGGAAACAAGTAACCTTTTAATTTGCTCATTTTTCAAAAACAAAATGCTTTCTAAATAATTTTTGAAAAGGGAAGGGAAATAATTTAATTTAAATTTAAAAATAATTAGTCTAGAAAGTTAAATCATTGTAAAATGTTTATTAGTCCAACAGTTTTGAAATTTAAAAGGGCAAATTAAGAATACCAGAAATATTAAATTTCAACAATGAACATAACCAAAAATAGTGCATCATTATAATATAAAATGGTTTACATAGATGAATACCATATGTTAAAATTAATTGGTAGAACTTCAAGGTAATTAAAGCCTCAATGAGGTACACCACCTGTAACCATAACCTCAGACCTGTTAATATCATGGAAATAACTCTTTTGGTCTACAACCCAAAGGATTGACCGGGAACAGAGATTCTTAAATTAACCATTTCTTTTAAAGATTCACATCACAAATTCTCCCAGGTTTATCCTGACCTCATCCGGATTTGAGGTTTGGACTAAGTTTGTAAGGAACCTTTAAAACCTTGTATGGGATGTTTTTCTTATATTCCATTTTTTCCTAAGTCAACCATTAATTAATTAAGTTTAAAATGAAGGGAATTAAATTGTAAATTTATTCTAGTTACCTTGGTTAATACTCTGCGTTAATCAATCAACGATTAAATTAGCAAAAATTTATCCTACAAAGTTATTGAGGATTGAAGAGTAACCAAATTCAGATAAACTTTGCAAAATATGTTAAACTTAGAAAGGCATAGTCCTGGTACTTATAAGGTAGCAATAATTGAATTTTGTAAAGAATAGTAGAGCCATTGTAGCAAAATAATTATTGTTTAAAACCCGATTATAGGATTTAACCCAATTCTGAATTTGTGTGTGTTCAACCGGTAGGGACCATTATGACAAAGTGTTTGCCAACTATTAAAAACGTTTTTAGATTATTACCCAAATAGTGGTGGAACCCCAGGATGTTACAGGTATTAAAGGCCGTTATTGGTTTCCCCTTCTTTTAAAAGTTTTATTAAACAAATAATTTTTCAACATATTTTAGTTTCAACTTAAAAAGGATTAAATAATTTTAAAACCTAAATTTGTTTTGGCTTTTCCTTTTATTTATATTTTGTATCAACAAGGGAATTATGGTTAAAATATATTGAATTAAATAACCTTTTAGTTTTCCAATTTATTTATTACTCTAAGTTTGCATAACCAAAGCATAAAGTACAATGTTTCTAACACATTAATAAACAAAATACAAATGTTAATGTTAAACAACATTTTAAAGGGTTCAACATTAAATAGAAGGGTAAGATATAGAGTAAAGATGATTGTTTGGGATAAGGAAAGTTCTACCAACAGAGTTTTCTTTGGATATTTTACATTTCAGTAGTTTGTTGGTTAATCTTATGTCCATAACTAGTACCACCAATGGTCAATTTAGAAAATCTATGGTAGTTTGTCCAAACAAAGAGAACCAATGGAGCTTTGCCAAGAAATCGGATGCTCAATGATGTGAAAGGGAAAAGGAAGTTAGCCATATAAAATGGAGTTTTTATCTAATCAATTTCAATACTTCTTTCATCAGTAAATTTAATTTAGATAAGGATTATTTTGGGGTTTTGGATACTTAAAGCCCTTTAATAATTTCAAGTCCTTTATGCCTAACAATGTTCTAAGGTTTGTTAAGTTGAAGAATGTGCAGCGTCAAGGATAGAAAAGGTCCTGTACATAAGGGTAATCTACAAATATAGCCTTAATTTCAACAAGCATCAATTATTTTAACATATAAATTTCCAAGGTTTTATTTTTCACCATCTAAATTCATAATGTTTTCAAAATATAACTTTTGTATTTTAATAATGTTTTAATAGTTTAAATAGATTTCCTTTAACTTCAGTTTCCATAATTTAAATGTTTTAAAATTTCTTGTTCATATTTTGAGATTTGACTTTTCAAAGACACGTTTTGATCATCCGGTTGCTCAATTTTAGGATCAAGATTTTGCACTCAATTGAGCGATTTTCTTTTGAAAACTAAGTTGATGGTTGTGAATATCTTTTCACACCATTGAAGACGACGTATTGCATTGTAAATTTCCGTGTGTAATCGTTTATTTTACGCTTTTAAAGACTCGATCCGAAGCACATTATCGGTGTTCTCAACAAGAATAATGATGTCAACAATATCGCCAGAGATATGATCGATGCATATGGCAACGAATAGAATAGCACAACATTATGGATATCGACAGATAACATCTTCCAAGAGTCGATCAACATCTTTTCTCAACGGTTTTTTTTGCGTTTGTGTTAGTAATAGATGTTTTGTTTTCGAAAACGTTTTTCATTACCCCAAGTTCCTTATGAAAATCCTTTTCCAATCAATTGCACAACTTTTCAAGTTTTTAACATTAGGTAAAATATTTTTAAAAATGTCTCTTTGTTCTCGCGCCGAGGCGATTGAAAATGTTCAACTTTGATTTCGGATCGATATTCTATCTCATGTTGTAAAATTTTGAGGTCGACCATGAAAATGTCAAAATATCGAAGAATTTTTCGATTTTCGTGTTGTGAGTTTACTTCGCTAATGGAAGGTAAAGGACCATAAGTTTGTGCAAAGACTGCTTTTGGGATTAACAATAGAAGACTCGTGTGTTTTGATGATAACCCTTGGTGTGTTAGAAGAATCCGTTGGTGTGGAAAGTGACCGCGTTTTATAATTAAAGGTTTGTTGTAAACAATGCTTTTAATTTAGATCGACTCGCCTTCGCATCTAATTCCTCTTGACGATGGTATTCAACAACACTCATGACGGTATTATCAATTTTGTATTCTGACCGGAAACTTCGTGGAGTTGGTTTGAATGTTTTAGTGAAAGCTTTGGTTTGTAATCGCCTAGATTTTTCCATATCCATTTGGATTGGGTTTTAAGGTAAACTTTTCAATAGTCATTCTTGATTCACCATGTTTGTAAACAACCGCTTTAAACTCTTTAATTTTGTTTTGCAAACCGAGAATTTACGCAAGAAGGTCATCTACCCGATTCGTTGAATGCTTTTTGTATGCGAGAACTGTTTTGACAATTTAACAACTCACCTTAGCTTTTGATTTTCCAAGGTGAGAGCGTTAAGTTGCTTTTATGTTCATGTTTCGATTGTTCTAATTCGGACAACAAAGCATTCTTCGAGGCGGCTAGATCACGATCCTCTCTCTAAATATTTTCGTTTGATGAGATTTTGCAAAGCGGCTTCAAAACCTTTTCACGGTTTTCTTGAGTTTTGAAAAGTTGAGTTGCATTTGTAAACATTCAAAATCCTTGGTTAACAGATGCATTTTTACTTTTTAAGGATTGATTTAATGCATAGCATTCCTCCATTTTGATTTTATGGTCTTGAATTAACCGAGCAAAATCCGGATGAGGCAACAGATCATCTTGTTCAACGTGAGTCTCAACATGATCATTTTTAGATCCTCAAGCACGACCACGAGTCAATTTGATTATCAAAGGAGACCATAAGGTCATCTTGATCGTCAAATGTAACTACTGTGGTTAACTTGAAAATCATCGAAGAAGATGTAGAAGACTCATTTTGAGCGATCGATCCGTGCGGATTCGAGATATTGGTGAGATATTAGTTCGATATGATGATGGTTTGTTCGGGTACCGAGACAAGCCATCGATGTCATACACTGGGCTCAGATCACTCATGTGCGACTCATGCATATTAGCCATCAACATAACATGTTGCATTCACCGCAAGTCCTCCATATCATCATCGAGTCTGCAGATCCGCCATAAAGCTCGTTCTTTGTGCGTAAGAGATCCACCGACTTCATCCTTAAGAGCCGAAGTAAGGCCTCTTTGAAATAAGCACGCCCCTAGTCCTTGGCTTTGGGCATGCATTAGCCAGTGTCCCTTCTCATTGCGGTTGTAGCATCTAAGACCATTTAACCGATTCTCGAGCATTTCCTGCTCCACCACTTGAGCTCTGTTGTTTGTTGGAGTATGCTCGTGTCATAATAAATAATTATATGGCTAGTCATATGTGAGCCTATGGGTCACACACATATACACTTAGACACCATTTATTATAATGTATTTATCGATTTACGTTATAAATAACCTTCACGACTCGGGATCAATAACGGGCCATTAAACATCAAGTTAGACTTTGTGTTTCGGGACTCGGGCCAACAATGGGCATGGCCATTGAAGGCCTTAGTATGGCCGGCCTCATGAAGGGGATCTAGGGGAGACTTAGGACTTTGAAGGACCTAATGTGTAACTTGTATATTGATATCAATTATCATTAATTGTGATTATGATAATTGATGATGATTTGAAGGTTACAATTAAGTTCTCCTAATCCCTCTCCCATCTCATAAGTGAACGCCCAATATTCATCAAAGATGAGGTTTTTGGTTTTGATCTTCTTCCTTGCTCATTCTATTGTAGTCTCTTGCAAGGTGTTTGTGAAAAGGTTAGACTAGCATCAAAGTGGTGATTGCTTGACGGTAGTGTGTTTCAATCATTGGGAAAGACCAACATCATTGGTCTTTTGGTTTCTTGATTCCATTCGTGGTGGTCGTTGGTGTCTCGTTACCGAATCACGCTACAAAGGTATAAACCTTATCTATGTTTTATTTGATTGATCATATGGCAATATGGATCCGTTGTTGGTGATGATTCCGCCATGCTTATTTGATTTATATATGTTTATTATTTTCATCATCACCTATAGTGGTATCACGAGCCATCATATGTGCCATATGATTATCGGGTATGCGAAAAATGGTCAAAACGCGTGTTTTTAAGTGTTTTTGTAACCACTTTCAAAACAGCCCGAGGGCTCCATTTTCATGGATTAAGAATGTTATTAGTAATATAAACATCTGTGATTTTTGGTCCTATGGCCATTGGTTTCGTGACACGTTAATTAAACAATGTGTTCGGTACGCTAAAATGGCTTTAATCGCGTTGTTTTAATCGATTCTTGAAACGATTTGAAAACAGCCCCTAAGGCTTAATTTTCTGTGGTAAAATGATTTTAGAAGGTCTAATTTCAGTAGGTTTGAGAACCTAAATCCATTTTACTCGCTGCATCAATCGGGTTTTAATTTTGTTGATTATTTCTTCGATTCGTTGGCTAATTCTTTTATTTCATGTCATTTAAATTGTTCCCATGGCAAATACATGCATGTTTGCTCATGGGATTAGCCAACTCCTTGTTATGTTCATAATTTTATGGTATTATTATGTGTATATGCAAAGCCGATGAAAACCTAGACCACTTGTGCTATGAATGATTGTGATTGTCGTTAATTTCTTGTTATTTGGGGTTTGCCATTGTTTCGGCTTATATGTATGAATTTTAATTTGGTTTTTGCCATTGTTTGGGCATTTTACAATAGATAGATAGTAGATTAGTTGTATTTTACATTCTATATATTGTAACCGATGCTTGGAATGGAATGGCGAAGCATAAAAGACATAAAGACGCAAAATGGCTGCTCGTACAAGCTGCAGAAACGGCGTTTCCGATGATTGGTGGCGTATTTTTAACCAAATTTTTGCTGCAGGTAGACAACTCATGGGCCCACAACTTTGTAGTTTGGTGCTAAGCTCGGGATGACTCCTTCTAGGCCATTTGGGCCTCCGAATGCGAAATTTGGGCTGGCAGATTCACTTTTCATGTGCATTATGGGCTTCTACTTGTCCTTGCTTGGTCTTGGAGCAAGTGGGAGTCCTCCGTGTGGTTGTGGTTTATGTCCCTAGATGACTCTTGGTTCTCGTGATGGCTCACGAGACCAAGCATAGGTTCTTTCATCGGTTGAGGCTTTGCATATTGTGGTTGTGTGTTGGTTGTTTGCATATTATGTATGTTGTGAATGTATATAACTTGCAAATCGTTTTCTAAAACTTTAAACGCAACACAAACCATTTTCAAACTAAATCTTATGATTTAGTTTAACTAAGTTTAAATATGGATTTAACTTAAAATCATTGTTTTAAAAATAACACTTAACTTGTTATGTATGTTATTCGATTTATGTATTGTCCAATCTCTATTATAATCCACATAGGTTGTATATTAGACTTGAAAATGGACAACTTGACACACATAAATTAAAACAATGTTTAGACTTAAGTTAAGAAGAGTTTTAACTTGTGCTACGAAGAATGAATGCATGCTTTTTTCGTACACCTTTTTTGATTCACATCAAAATATTTTACCCGTCACAAATTTAAGTCATGCCATCCAATCGCTTGAGAACACTTGCAATTACTTTTTGCCTATGCGTGGGACCTAGGTTGAATTGTAACCCAAGGTGATTATTGTCTATGCGTGGGACCTAGATATATTTTCGCACGTTCTCAAATTGGATGACTTAATCGAGTTAAGCGGTGAGACCTTGACCCGAGGCAAGGATGGGACTAAACATGCCTACTTGACACTAGCTGCTTATTCACTAGTGCCATGAGTCCCATAAGGATCTAAGAGTTGCACATGTAATGCAATTGGTGATCGTCGCCACCAATTGAATCTACTATTGCTAGCGCATCAACCGATGTGATAGTAGAAGCACAATGTGGATCTTAGCCTTTTTCGTAAATTAATTGTTTTAAACATGGGGTAATTAATTTGTAAAAGGATAATTATCGAAAATACTAAAATTGAACTTTGTAAATTCATATTTAATGATATAATGCATCACATCCAGTAAACAAAAGTTTGTTCTTTTCTTGTTAAAAGACAAACTAAGTACTTCTTTCTTGTAAGAAAGAGACTTGTTCCTATGTTTTCTTTAAGAGGAAATACAATAATAGGAATATTTGAATTGTCCTAATTCTAATCAAACTCAAAGCACACCTACTCTAGAAATTGTGATGTCTTGCAAAAGTCAAAACGGTTAAGTATGGTTGCACATCTTATTCTTTCAAGTTTGTTTTATAACCCTAGTTCCGGTTTTGAAACATTGAAGTAAGATAAGATATTTGGATAACTAGAGAACACGTTTTCTATAGCTACCAAAATAATATGAGTTTAATAATTAGAAGATGGAAATATCAATAAACCGCAAAATGGTAAAGACAATTACTAGCATGATTACCTAGCAATTATCTTAACCCTATAAACCTAATAAGGTACTATACACCCTTGTGGTAAAATAGACCTTATGGAGGAATTGCATGACTATTTTCAAGTTAAAATATCAATGATGGCTAGCCCGTCATCTATATGTTAGAACTTGATGCACTTCATTAAATATCTAAGTACATGTTTACTAGTCCAAGTGACTCACATTAGCAATAATGTGTAGATATTCAAAGAAAGAAGGAAAGTATCCAATCGACACTCGCTCCACGGTGACATGACATTTATAATGTTGTATAATCCAATGGGAGCTATGTGACTTTAATATCGGTGACGTAACACATGTAATGTTGTCTAATCCATGGGAGCCGTAATCTTTATTACCTTGCAGGTTGCCCATATTATTTCTTGATTGTCTTGAAATAATACATTACTTTCCACACGAGAAGCATCATAGTTTATATAAGAACCATTGCATTAATTTTATTAGATAACTTGTCGCGTCCTCGATGTTGCTTCTCGAAATGTTATTAATAAATTATTATGCATAATTCATTATTAAAACAATAAAGTTCTACATATCTATATTTTGATTTTGTATGAAATCATATCGTGACATCGTCATATTACGCATGATGTTGTGCCGCACAAGTGGGAGAAATCTTCATTGTGTGCAAGATACAACATATAACAATATGACTAATAGTTTTTCTTGACCGCAAGGTAAGAAAACTAATATTCTACTAGGACTTCTACACATAAAATGTAAGTTGCCCTAATTAGAACAAATGTCAAGATAATATGAAAAGCTACTTCAACATATTCACCGAATTGTTCAAGAATATGATTATGTATTATTGTAAATTCATAATCTTGAAGTATGAAATTAACTTGAAATTACTATTGAGGCCAAGAGTCGGCATTCTAAATTGCTTTACTTGAATATGTTTAGGTCTCTTGTAAAGACTTAAACATCAAGTCTCGTTAATTGTTGAAAGACTTATAACGTAAAGTAAGACGTTAACTTGTTATGTATTCTTGTTAAATACATGTACATGAAGTCATTAAATTGTAAATGACGATGACGATAGTAATATATTAAATGTTTATGTTTTCTAGTCAAAACATGCACATGAAGTTATTGACTTGGTCAACGACTTGTAAATTAAGTATGCAATGGGCTGAAAACACTGTTGATGCCATCTGGTTTGACTTGGTTGGCAGATACGTAAGCCAAAGAGTATAAGTTCATCTATTGAGTTGTGGGATAGTCTCACAACATCAATTCTCATGGAATACCACATCATTATGGTATGTCCATCATGGAAAATCAAACTCTATTGATATTGTTTGATCTTTGATGACTTAAACTCTCTTACCTCCAAAGTTATTAAGGTTAGAAAATTGAATGTGCCATGGGTACACTCAATATGGTTCCAATCTGGAAGGTATTTAAGACACCATTGTGTTATGGAATGGGATGAATTCCATTATGTCTTGATTGAAGTTCTTAATTTGTTAAATACCTTAGAGTAAGTAATTAACAAACCAGAGTCAAGAACTACTAATGTATTTTGGATGTCCCAATTGAAAACAATTTATTGTTTCTCAAGATGCTGTGTATCTAGAGATTAGTCTCTATGTACAAAGCAAGTGGGAGCACCTTTAGATCTTGAAGTTGTTCAAGAACTAATATACACAACCTTCTAGGTACACTTGTCGATGTCACACTAAGGTTGAACATGCATAAGTTAAACCATAGTATGATATCTCTCATTCATAGATCCGAAGGAAACTTCTTGCACCGAATGATATAGTCTTATATCAATGCTAAGGGATATAAGTTAGAGGGTCATTGTGAACTCGCTAACTAAGAGTCGCATTATCGATTGTGAATCGATGAATGGCTCAAAACTATGAATGATAAGATGCATCCGTGGAAGACAATCACTCATGAAGCTTGATTGATCTCTTACCAATCGCTTAGACTGTGAGGTTAAAATGAGTTTCTCAATGAGAAGACTCAAAAGGACAAACTTGTACACACATTTTAATTCACTTAGTAGTGAAAGGAGCTACTCATACTCAAGAAATTGACTATGATTAAATCTTCCCACCGTAATTATTAAATGTATAAAGATTATGAATTGTCATACTTATCTTCATGTAAATGAAATGTGACAATAGGATTTCAAAACTCTTTTCTTATTGAATACATTTGCGAGGACGATGTGTATTCAAAAGGGTTTGTGAATATATATAATCTTTATTATGTCTACAAGATACAAGAATCCAAGTGTGGATTAGATCATGCATCTCCGAGCTAAGATCTTTAGTTTACCATAAAATCATTAATTTGATTTTGATTAAAATAAGATCAGTACGATGTACACTAAGAGCAAGTGGGAGCACTGTATTTATTTTCTTAAATCTCATATGTTGATAACGTATTAGAAACATTATTCCATCTAAGCTAGAATTTATACCTTAGTTTGGAATGTAGTTTCTCATGAGAGTTTTAGAAAATAAAACATGCAACTTTGTTACATATGTTTGTTTGAATAAACATAAGCGGTTATTAAGTCTGACACAATATGAAACATTATTGAGGGAGTCTCAATAATCAATCTTACCGATGAGATTGAAAGCATGAATAGAAACCTTAAGTTTAACTAAAGGATTCATTATGTATATCATATTGTGCATTGGACTAATTATATCATTTGCATGAATGCAAGATGATTGATAACAACAAATATCTAAGTGAATTTCATTAGATAATTGTTAAATGAACATTCTAATGGACCTACAAAGGACCAAATATATGTTCAACATTTACGGATATTTGAGGATCTCTATTCTGTTTGCATACATTGATGCTTATTTAACTGAAATGATGCTCAAACCTAGTCATGGTAGCATATCATCATGAATGATGACATTGTTGACTAGATGTTCTCGACTGAGAGCATTAATGCATTATACATTAAAAGAATAAGAATACTTTACGCTTGAGAAACTGTTTAGATGAATGTCTAAATTAGGTGTTTTGCTAGCTTCAAACACCCTATGGAATGCATTGTTGCAATACTCAGATTGTACTTGAATGCACACATACAAAAGCACAATCATCATACCTTTCATGGATTTTGAAACAAGTATTCTCAAGGTTTACTCAGATGACTACTTGTTGTCTTGAACAACATAATTTGATCATGGTGGGAACACGGTTTCCGATCTATATGTAGTCTTATGCATATCTGCTTATAGTATTTGGATAATGGAATGCTAAGCGCTTTATATTTTATAATGAATTGATTTAATGGTTATTATCGTTTTCATTTATATCAATCGTATTCTATATTTGCATGTTTAAATCCATGAATGATTTTCTTCATTCAAAACTTGTCCATTGTCGGTTGACGATGACGGAGTACCATCAAATTAAGACAATTGTGAGTGTGTTGGTGACCTTTTGCCAAACTCACATGTTGTTCATGGTGATGAGCATTGATCGACCCAACCTACGAGTATTCACCGCATGGATCGGCCAAATAGTGAATCTCGAAAATGGTTATGTCTATTATCCTTAGACTTGAGATGCAAGGTGTCTTGCATGTGTGGAGTTTTATTCCTTGATATGGTTAAACGTCGTCCCGAACAAGGTAGTTATAAAGGCCACTATCGTGAATGATTTGAAGCACATGAATGACACGCGGCAATCAAAATAGGATTTGTTCCTCCACATGGTTTGGAGTTAGATACTATTGGGCCCTCGATGATTTGAACAGATGTTTGTATGGTCGTACCCAAATGAGATTAAGATGAATCTTAATTCACTTGGTAATCTTGTTCAATATCAAGATCGAGAACATAATAGTTGAACAATTAGAATGACTTTTGATCCATGTCTAATATTCAACATGGTATCTGAAACAAAGGGATATATGACATATAAACCATTTAATGAAATGTTTGAGAAACTGACCTCACATATCACTAGGGGCATTGGCGTGTTGCTAGACGCTAACCATTGCTTGTATAATTACTTGACTATTATGACGCCGCAAGTGGGAGTCGTTGGAGTATGCTCGTGTCATAATAAATAATTATATGGCTAGTCATATGTGAGCCTATGGGTCACACACATATACACTTAGACACCATTTATTATAATGTATTTATCGATTACGTTATAAATAACCTTCACGACTCGGGATCAATAACGGGCCATTAAACATCAAGTTAGACTTTGTGTTTCGGGACTCGGGCCAACAATGGGCATGGCCATTGAAGGCCTTAGTATGGCCGGCCTCATGAAGGGGATCTAGGGGAGACTTAGGACTTTTAAGGACCTAATGTGTAACTTGTATATTGATATCAATTATCATTAATTGTGATTATGATAATTGATGATGATTTGAAGGTTACAATTAAGTTCTCCTAATCCCTCTCCCATCTCATAAGTGAACGCCCAATATTCATCAAAGATGAGGTTTTTGGTTTTGATCTTCTTCCTTGCTCATTCTATTGTAGTCTCTTGCAAGGTGTTTGTGAAAAGGTTAGACTAGCATCAAAGTGGTGATTGCTTGACGTGTAGTGTGTTTCAATCATTGGGAAAGACCAACATCATTGGTCTTTTGGTTTCTTGATTCCATTCGTGGTGCTCGTTGGTGTCTCGTTACCGGAATCACGCTACAAAGGTATAAACCTTATCTATGTTTTATTTGATTGATCATATGGCAATATGGATCCGTTGTTGGTGATGATTCCCTGCGCTTATTTGATATATATATGTTTATTATTTTCATCATCACCTATAGATTGAGCATGAGATCCTTCCATAAGAAGGCGAATATGATCCCACATTTTTGTGCGTCTTTTGAGCATCAACACTACGAAGAATTGGGTTTGGTAATCCTAAGAGGATGTATTCCATTGCAAGTTCATCGACTTCATAGTGTAGAAGTTACGTAGCATTAAGATCGACAACCGTAGCAATGTTGGTTTGTTCATCTCTTGGTGGCAGCGTTTGGATCTCCTGCACAGTGTGTGAGGCATCTCAAATGGACCTTCAAGATAACCTTCTTTAAGAACTTTCCATGCGGCTTCTTCGGATCACGAACCTAAAGAACCTTATCACCCATTGATCGTAGTTTCTGGAGTGAGCATTGGAGGTCTATCAGTGATCGAGCTTCATGAATTGATTGTTGGCTGCTTAAAGCTTCACACATCTTAGCAAACCAAGTGGGTTCCTTCATAGTGGTCCGTGATGGATGTTGATTGAAATCGGTTGTGTAGGGTTTAACTTGAAGGCTTGGTTGTGGTTGAACCATTTGTGGTTGTGGAATTGCACCAAGTTGTGAAGTATGTTGCTGATTAAATTGTTGTTGATAAATAGCTTGTTGTTGATTCCATTGTTGATGTTGTGGAGTTAATTGTTGTTGTTGTTGATGATTATAAGTGTGAGGGAAATAGTTAGAGTATGGTGGTTGAGACATGATGATAAACTTGTGTGGTAAAGATGGATCTTTGTAGTCGAATGAACCTTTGTTGATGAAGTATCCTTAGGCGTAGAAAAGACAAGAACCAAGTAGCACTTATGCGTAAAACACCAAAAGTTACGAGTAACAATGAGGAGTTACGCGTAGGTTTTAGCTTACGCGTAAGTAGGAAAACACTAAAGTTAAGCGTATACAAAAGTTAGGCGTAGAAACGTGGCGTAGGATTACCTTATGCGTGAACCGTAGTTTACGCGTAAAGTGAATCTTATGCGTAGGAATTCTACGCGTAAGCTTATGCTTATGCGTAATTTTAGGGTTTTGCCAAATGATCTTTACACTTCACATTGCAAAAGATATCCAAAGTCGACGTATTTTCGGACTTATCCAAGTAAGAAAACACGGATTAAACCGAAAATTGAAGATCAAACCAAGGAACAATCTTACGCGTAATTTTAGGGTTTTGATACGCCGAGGATTACTCGTAACTTTGATTCTGTCCAAATGTGTTTCTAAACCAGTTTTTGTTATGGAATAGCTTCAATAGTACCAAAAGAACACAAAAGTGTGAATTTTGATGTACCAAAGCGCTAAGCAGGTTCTGCGTGAACGACACCCACGAACAAAACAAGCTTAAAAGCGTAAATCCACGCGTAAAGTTTGAAACTTTTTGCCAAAAACAAGTATTTTAACACCTCAAAACATTGAAAGTACAAGAATCTTGGATTAAAAAGTGTAAAAAACGAGTTTTTAAGATAACCAAAGATAGCGTTATCTCTACGCGTAAGATCCAAAACCAAAACTTCAAAAACAAACGAGTACACCCAACTATTTGGCGATTGATACCACTGTTAGGTCACAAGTTTTACAACACAAGCTTATAAGAGAAGAGATGAGGCGATTGAGCAAGCTCTAACACATACACACGTTAAGCAATAATACGGTTATGAGAAGATGTATGTGAAAGAAAAGAAAACTTGAACAACCAACCCTCAAATGAGGGTTTACAATAGTTTATATAGGCAAGGAGCTAGGGCAACACTCCCTCTCCTTCCCTATTCCTTATTGGGCTTGGATCAAGCTTATGGGCCTTCTACATAAGCTTGACCTTAAACAAACATAAAGGCCAAAATAATGCTACCTATTACATATGAAATATAAATACTTGAAATACTGTTTAGGAGTGATTCCAACACTACCCAAACAGTTTGCAAACAACATTAGGTAATTCATTTGGAATGTGAAATATGTTTCATCCGTATTCTGAATCACCTTAGATAAAGTTGTTGTTGTTATCCTTTTCTTTTCTGGAAACTGTGCAATATAGTCTCTGATAAATGTGTCGTCCCACGTCCTTTGTGGTCCAGAGCATAGTGGTTTTGGATCCATTGGTATCCCGAATACTTCCCTAATATTTTTTGGAGTGATTTTTATTACACCCCCATTTGGCAATCTTATTTCCATTGTCGCTACATCCAAATGTGTCAAGATAAAGTAGGGTAGTTTTCCGGGGATTTTTCCCAATGGAAAATCAAGCAATGTTTCCCATTTCTCTCACCATTTTTTTTCTTTCTGGGCTCACTGAGTGTATTGCATCGTAAAATGGTTGCACAGTCGTCTTAGCCCTTAACGAATTGTATGTGATTGCAAAACCTTCATCATCCTCACTTTCCACTTCTATTTTTTTCTTGCCCTTCTTTATTTCTACCTTCTTCTTCTTCGTTGCACGTTTTTTGTCTTCGACATCTTCTTCTATATGTTCCATTTTTTTCTTACGTGTTCCTTTTTCCACCTTCTTCTTTGGAGCGTCAGCTTTTTCTTCTTTTTTACCTCTCTTTCGTTTTCCTTTTTCTACCTTCCTTATTTGTTTAGTTTTTTCTGTTTGTTTCTTTTTTGAAACTGATCTTGTTACTCCAACCGGTGATTCAGATGGTGGTTGTTTTCTTTTCTTTGGTTCCTTTTTCTTTCCAACCTCCTATGATGCTCTTGTGTTTTTTTTGCAACAACTTTCTTCTCCACTCGCTGTTGCTATTGTCTTTGCTACAGATGGTGGTATCACAGTTGCTTCTGGAATTGTTGGGGATATTGGTGTTCCTTCCATGTTTGTTGCTTGTGGTGTTGGTGTTGGTGTTGGTGTGGTTTCAACGGTTTTTAGTTCTGTTATTGGTGTGCCTTCAGGTGTTGTCATTTCAGGCGATGCTTCATTCAATGGTGTAACAAATCTTGATTGCACGATGGCTGATATATGTTTTGTTGGTTTTTTTTTTAGATAGGTATTTTTGATAGACGACTTTGTCAGTTTTTTGGTTGTTTTTTGTGGTGAGGGTGTTGATGTTTCCTCTTGTGTTTGTGTTGTTGGTGGTGGTAAAAGTGCTGCTTTGTTGAGGGTAGTTGTATCTGGGTTTTTTTCGATATGCTCTTTCTAGTTTTTGTTTTTGAAGCTTGTCTCTTACTTCTTTTCTTTTTTAATTGATTTAGACTCATATCCAAATCTGCACAAAACAAATCCCAATTAAGTTTTTATGAATATTAATGTCTGATAAATTAAACTCTGAATGTGTATGCGTCATACAATTTTATAACATTCTACTGCAAGTATGTCATATCAAATTTGTATCACAGGTGATATAACACAAAAGCTAAATGTCAAAACAAGTATGCCGCATACATACAATGTTTATCACAATTGATATTTCTAAAGGAGACATGCTTATATGTTACAATTTACCTTTTCCTTTATCAATATCTGGAGATAGGCTCAAAAATTTGCTTGTCGACAAAACTGCATTTTCAATTTTTTTTTTAAAACAAACATAATGTCTGCAATTTTTATGTGTAAAGATTCATTAGCAGATAAAAACTGACCGTTTAAAGCTTGTATTGTCTCCAGATGCTTGTAAATATCATCTTCTACATTTTTTTCAAAATCAAAATTTTAATGTCTCATGTTAAAAAAACAAAAATACACTAAAATTCTCATAAGATGTATTTGAAATATAGTTATTATAACTACAACAGCTTATCACAGTTGTTATACTAACAAAAATCGAAAAAGATTCACTATATCTGTTTTTATAAATGGTGATATAGCATTAAATATCGAAGTAATCCGCTACTACTATTCATCATCACAATTAATATTCCACCAAAAATCAAAACTAAACCACTACCACTACCACTACCACTGTTTTATCATAACATTCAAATCACTACCACAACTATTTTATCACAGGTGATATATTTCCAAAAATTAAAAAAATCACAACATTCATCACATTATTATAACAATATGTCTATAAACATCTAAAATCAGCAAAAACTGAAAAATCTTAATAAATATCTTTTTCTTTTACAGTATGACAACAAAATCTCAAATAACTACATAATCATCAATTGCATGACAGTATGACAGCAAAAATACCGAAAATCTTCATAAATAGCAATAACATTCATAAACAAGTATAAAATCACTAGAGATACATAAATAACATCTAAATAACTAGTTTGAAGCATCGTAACTTCATTTGTAGAGTTTGTAGGTTTATTTTGATCCAATTGTTTTTTGTGCTTCTGCTTTTTCAGTTGAAGATTGTTACATTTTTTTTTTTTTTTTTAACGGTTAATTTTTTATTGATTTTGATTGTTAGGGTTTGTTTTTTGTGAGAGAAGAAAGAGAGAGAAAGCGATGTTTGATTGTGATGGTGAAATGAATGTGGTGAGCTGTATTTTGTAGGGGTGTTCACGGGGCGGTTCGGCTCGGTTCGGTTAGAGATTTTAACTATCCATCGTGGGGCGGGTAGTTCATTTTACTATCCAAAACTGAACCGTACTAGGCGGGTAACCGGACATGCGGGTACCCGAAATGAGCGGTTACCAGCGGTTCGGGTCATGGTTAACCATTTTAAAAAATTAATCAAATTGAATCGGACGAACAATAACATAAATTATAACGTAATATGTCTATTGTAGTAAACTTAAATAACATTGAAAAGATTTAAGTCATAATAATGTTGTTCCGTCGCAATAAAAGCATTCAAATTATCATATGTAACAAAATAACTAATACTATTTATTTGACGTTTATAAGTACGATCACTTTAATCATATGTAATACATGGACGTTAGTAAATGATCACATTTAGGTAAGTAAAAATGCGTTATACGATAAAAGTAATGCAATAAGATAGTTAATACTTGTACATTTTTAAGAATGGTTTGTTGAAACCTACTTGTATATTATAGGCGGTTCGGTTCGGGTAACCGCGGATAACTAAAAGTAAAAACCGAAACCGAACCATGATAAGCGGGTTTTTCCGGTTTCGGTTTTTCTCGGTTTCGGTTTCTTCGGTTATCGGTTTTTTGCGGTTTCGGATTGAGCGGATCGGCTCGGTTCGTCGGTTTCTCGGATTTTTTGAACACCCCTAGTATTTTGTGGTTGGGGAAGTTTGAGGAGTTGACAAGAATGGTCCTTCCGTGTTTTTTATTTTTAAAATATGTTTCTTTGATCCAACGGCTCATATGCATCCCTTGATAAGTAGCAGATTGTGAGTTTACAAAATAAAGCGCCTCATATAAAAAGCTACATAGATAAGAGACTAATGATTTTGAACCAACGTATTATTTTATATTCGTTGGGAAAGAAAAAACAGTTACCTTGAAACAAAGTCTATTGAGGTCTTCAAAAGTCACCTACGTATTCAATAATCTACAAATAAACGTTAGTTTAATAATGTAGTGACTTAAATATATGTTTCTCTAATTATCAATCGATTAAAGAATGTAATTATTGGATAAAACAACCTTCACCGGTTAGTTTGGATCTTCTAATTTTTTTTTTAAGTTTTGGTAAATGAACCAGTCTCTATGTTAATAGACTCGAGGGCTTGTTTGTTAAACTTTTATATTAATTCATGTTTAATTAAAAGATGACCTAATGTAGTCATCTTTTTTATTAAGTCACTAACAAACAGTTTTTATATAAATTATTAAATTCAGTTTTTTTTCTTTATATTAAGTCAATTAAGTTGAATTCAAACACCACCTCAGTTCTTTCAATCTCAACTCATTTTTATTCCATTAGCTCACCTCTCAAAAACATTGTTCGATCGAGTTGCATCTTTTAAGCATATATATAGGCATATAGCTAACGTTTATTCTCAGGTATGACAATAATGTACAAATGCTGCATACATCCAAGGAATACGTATATACTACTGACACAAGCTCGACAAGGCTGACGATCTTACACGGAACTATATTAATCCATGAGCTCAACCCGAAAGTATATTCGAGTAGCCGGAACTCTCAACTCCACTTATCCCGTGAATAATATATGAGTAGCTCGCAAGTCAACATTTATGTTATTGTCATTTCTACTGTGCTTGATTTAACAAGTTCTTTAAAATATTAGTTTGACCTGAATTCAACACAGTTGGCATGATATCAGCATATATAATGAGATCAAACTCATGTGTAATCTTTATAAATAAACGTCGCTATATCAAATATAGACCTGGTCAAAAGTGGGATTCTTCGACCATAAATCGACATTCATGTTTAAACAGATAACCGTGTATATAATCAATTTCCATACATTTAATTAAACTTCACATAAGTTAATGGTACAAAAACAAACTATGTGGTCTTTCTAAAGTTTGTGTTTTGGAAGGACGTATTTGGATTATAGTCCAAAAGTCGTATGTATAACCTGGTCATCAGAACTACTCCATCACTGATCTTACAAAGTTAATGGTAGGAAGAATTGAAGAACCCTAAATTGTTTGATGCGTACTAGATATATGAGAGTAGTTAATACCTATGATTTTTGTCCTAGCTAGTGGTATATACGTAAGTGTTGCACATCAACTAATAGGTCGTGAGTTCAAGTGTCGTTAAATACATTAATGATATATGTGTTGGAATTTAACTATCATAGCAACTATATAATAAACATAATCATAAACATCACATAGAGCACGCAACGGAAAACAAGAATCAATATTTGTAATTAATTAACTGAAACATAAAGAATGAGTACCTTTTAGCAATCCATGCAATTAGGGTTTATGAAAACCCTCCAATTAGATCGAATCAATAATAAACCTTAATTAGGGTTTATATGTGGATCAATAATGATTAATCTAATAGGGCAAATCACCAAAATTCAAAGTAGGATTTCTCTACGATCATGTACAAACGTATTAATAACGATTCGATGAGAAAAGCTAGGTTCTTGGATCACAATAATTATCCTAAACACTTTAGATGAGCAAAAAGCAATCGTAAATCCCTTGGAGGTGTTTGTAAGATCGGTTAGTGCACAAAGAGGGAGAAGAGAATAAGTTAGGGTTAACTAGGTGAACCCAGATTAACAAACTAATTATACAATGAATTGTATTTATATATAGTGTGGTAAACTTGGAGCCTAAGTTAGAAGGGAAAAACCATTCTAGAAGCAAAAACCGATCGGGCCTCAACTAATGGGAGGGTTCCGGATCCTTCTCGCCTTCTAGTTACATCTCTAGTCCTTAAAGGTTAATATTTAACGACCGTTAACTAAACTCCGTTAAATACTAACACCCGTTAAGTATTTATTGTGAATTAATAATAAAATACAAAATTTTTATTAATTATTGAACATCGATTCTAATACGTAAAGTGTGCAATCTCATAGACTCATGTTCGAATCCGGTCATACACATACTAATTTATATCCATAAAACTTACAGCTCCACTTGGATATATCTTAATATAGTAATGACATTGGTTAGTCTAGCATAACACCCCAATGCCCTCAGAACGACCCTGAGTGTGGTTTCCTGGAAACCTTTTAATGATTCATCATTATACTTATCCTTTTGTTACTAATATCAAGTTAATATCATAGTCATTCCATAATCAACTATTATGTTTTTCGTTATATCTGATTGAGCAAGATTACCAAATCATTTGAACATATTTTAGATAGACTTTGGGTATGGCCATACACACATCTTGTCAACCCTACGAGGGGCCCAATAGTATTAAACTTCGAAACAAATTCGAATGAACAAATTCTCTCTTGACTACGAGCAAAAGCCATGACCTTTGCAAACACTTCTGAAAACAACCCTTATAACTACCAGTTATGGATAGTGTTAATACAAATAAGCCGTAAAAATGTTTATTTATATTTTACGATCTTCTAATGTTTTGTCGATAACAAATGTAAAATCATTTTAACGAAACAAATAAAATACGTAAACTGTTTGAGCCAATAGTTTTCTAACACACTTACGTTTTCACATAAAACACTAAAACAAGTATAAGTGATTTTATGATACATATGTAAAACAACTAGTCTTTACATATTTGGGTAAATATGTACTTAAACTAGTATATACTAAAATGGGTAAAAACTAACAAATGGTATTGACCCATAACCCATGGTTTTATCTAAACCATTTGACTAGGTACATTGAACTCATGAGATATATTGTATCTAATAAGAAACCCATGGATCAACCCATGACCCATGACCAAAATACCCATGGGTAAAGAGGAGCGTCCCACGGATCCCTAGCTTTACGCTAGCCGGATCCCTTGTGGGAGGGATCCGTGGGATCCGGGGAACAGTAAGTTTTCTCCTCTATAAAAAGTGAGCCATTTCTTCCTTTTGGCTCACCACTTTCACACATACTTTCTCCAAGTATTGTACCTCTCTAACCACTGATCCTAAGGGATCTTTCTATGTAGTTTTTCTTTTGTTTTTTGTGTGATTCTCTAGGTTCCTCTTAAAGGCGAGATCATCACTTCTTGAAGTCGAGCAAGCTCAAGTCCATGAGTTGCCATGCTTCGTCATCATCAAGACAACTGAGGTTCTCTTGTTGATAGTTCTTTCTTCCTCCGTAGAGATGTTGTGTTGAAGGCATTAGTGAAGGATGCTGAAAGAGTCAAGACGAAAGCATTAGTGAAAGGTGCTTCACGTCCGTGTCAAAAGCATTTGTGAAGAATGCTAAATGTGTCAAGACCAAGGCATTAGTAAAAGGTGTCAAGCGTTGTGTCAAAGGCATTAGTGAAGGATGCCTAGGTCGTATAATCGATGAGGTGCATCGAAATACATATAAGTATTAGTTTATTTCCAAGGATGGTGATATCCTTGATGGTGTTGTAACAAGGAGTGGATCTCCTTGAAATTAGGTGTTGTGTTGTGATGGATAGTAGTTCCTCCATATTAATGGAACTAGGTGCTTAGCCTCGTACCTAATAAAGGGTAGGCGGCGTTGTGATAGGTATGGTTAGTGAAAGAACCCGGTGGTTAGCCTAGCACCGGAAAAACACTAGAACAAAAAGTGGATTTGGCTACACCGAATATGTGTGACGATATACATATAGTCACACATGATTTTTCGACCGTGTGTGACTAAAGGTCGCGCGACCATAGGTACTCTATGGTCACGTGTTTAACTTTTTTTTAGTCTCTATTGCAAAAGAGTAACCAAAACCTTAACATGCGTAACTAACTAGGTACAATTTTTGTTGGATTAATCCGTATTAGTGACCATAAACACTGTATAGTCACACAAAGCATGTTTCTTTTGGGTATTTAGTCACATACAGTTAAGCATAAAGTGGCCAAAAGTGTTAATAAGTGTGACCATATGGTGTTTAAGGTGAAGAAATATGTCTTTTGTGTGACTATTGGTCATCCAATGGCCACTTGAATTTTATGTTTGTGTGGCCTTTTGTAACATTTAGTCACACAAAGCATGTTTGTTTTTTGTATTTAGTCACATACAATTAATCATAAAGTGGCCAAAAGTATTAATAAGTGTGACCATATGGTGTTAAAGTGAAGAAATGTGTATTTTTTGTGACTATTGATCATCCAATGGCCACATTAAATTTATGTTTGTGTAGCCTTTCTAACATTTAGTCACACAAAGAATGTTTGTTTTGGGTATTTAGTCACATACAATTAATCATAAAGTGGCTAAAAGTGTTAATAAGTGTGACCATATGGTGTTTAAAGTGAAGAAACGTGTATTTTGAGTGACTATTGATCATCAAATGGCCACATGAATTTTATGTTTGTGTGGCCTTTTCTAACATTTAGTCACACAAAGCATGTTTGTTTTGTGTATTTAGTCACATACAATTAACCATAAAGTGACTAAAAGTGTTAATAAGTGTGACCATATGGTGTTTTAAGTGAAGAAATGTGTGTTTTGTGTGACTATTGATCATCCAATGGCCACACTAATTTTATGTTTGTGTGGCCTTTTCTAGCATTTAGTCACACAAAGCATGTTTGTTTTGTGTATTTAGTCACATACAATTAAGTATAAAGTGGCCAAAAGTGTTAATAAGTGTGACCATATGGTGTTTTAAGTGAAGAAATGTGTGTTTTGTGTGACTATTGATCATCCAATGGCCACATTAATTTTATGTTTGTGTGGCCTTTTCTAACATTTAGTCACACAAAGCATGTTTCTTTTGGGTATTTAGTCACATACAATTAAGCATAAAGTGGCCAAAAGTGTTAATAAGTGTGACCGTATGCTGTTTAAGGTGAAGAAATATGTGTTTTGTGTGACTATTGATCATCCAATTGCCACATGAATTTTATGTTTGTGTGGCCTTTTCTAACATTTAGTCACACAAAACATGTTTTTTTTTTTTTTTGTATTTAGTCACATACAATTAAGTATAAAGTGGCCAAAAGTGTTAATAAGTGTGACCATATAGTGTTTTAAGTGAAGAAATGTGTGTTTTGTGTGACTATTGCTCATCGAATAGCCACATTAATTTTGTGTTTGTGTGGCCTTTATAACATTTAATCACACAAATCATGTTTCTTTTGGGTATTTAGTCACATTAAGCATAAAGTGGCCAAAAGTGTTAATAAGTGTGACCATATGGTGTTTTAAGTGAAGAAATGTGTGTTTTGTGTGACTATTGCTCATCCAATGGCCACATTAATTTTATGTTTGTGTGGCCTTATCTAACATTTAGTCACACAAAGCATGTTTTTTTGGGTATTTAGTCACATACAATTAAGCATAAAGTGGCCAAAAGTGTTAATAAGTGTGACCATATGGTGTGTAAAGTGAAGAAATGTGTGTTTTGTGTGACTATTGATCATCCAATGGCCACTTGAATTTTATGTTTGTGTGGCATTTTCTAACATTTAGTCACACATCGAATTAAGCAAACTGTGACAAAAAAGTGTTAATAATTGTAACTATTTGAATCTTTTAGTCACATATAAGAAATCAATATATATCAAAACAAATTCAATATATATATATATATATATATATATATATATATATATATATATATATATATATATATATATTCAAAATATATTCAAATACAATAAAATTGGAATGTATATAAAATTGTAATGTCGTACATAATAAAATGAGTTAATTACATAAATCGTCCTTGTGGTTTGGTAAAAGTTACGGATCTTGTCCTGTGATTTTTTAGCGCGTTTACGTCCATGTGGTTTACAATCTTACGGATCTTTCCACGATCGACCGGTCCCAAAAGGACCTCCCTTGCAAATACTCTCTAACGTGAGGGCTAACGTCATATTTTGGTTTTAACGATCGGAGTTAATTACATAAATCGTCCTTGTGGTTTGGTAAGCGTTACGAATCTTGTCCACGTGGTTTATTATAATATTTTTTTAAACTGCTTTTTCTTAAAAAAATTAATTTTATTAAAAATATTAAAAAAAAAAAAAAAAACTTTTTAATTTTATTATAAAACGGATGAAGGCGTATAAAAAAACGTTTTTATACGGTTTTCCCTATTTTTACGTTTCATTTGTTTTTATACGGTTTCGTTCGTTTTTGTATGAAAACATTTTTGTACAAAAATGTACGTTTTTGTATGAAAATGTATGAAAACATGTTTTCATACAAAAACGAACGAAATCGTACATTTTCATACAAAAACATACATTTTAAACAAAAAACCGTACGTTTTTGTATAAAAATGTACGTTTTTTCATACAAAAACGTACGAATGAAAACGTTTTTGTATGAAAATGTACGGTTTTTGTATGAAAATGTACGGTTTTGAATGAAAATGTACGGTTTCGTTCGTTTTTGTATGAAAAAATGTACATTTTCATGTACGATTTCGTTCGTTTTAATACAAAAACATACATTTTCATACAAAAACATACATTTTCATACAAAACCTTACATTTTCATACAAAAACCGTACATTTTCATACAAAAACGTTTTCATTCGTACGTTTTTGTATGAAAAAATGTTTTCATACATTTTCATACAAAAAAGTACATTTTTGTACAAAAATGTTTTCATACATTTTCATTCAAAAACGAACGAAACCGTATAAAAACAAATGAAACGTAAAAAGAGAAAACCATATAAAACGTTTTTATACGCCTTCATCCGTTTTATAATAAAATTAAAAAGTTTTTTTTTTTTTTTAATTTTATTTTAATTTTTTAATAAAATTAATTTTTTAAAAGAAAAACAATTTAAAAAATATTATAATAAACCACAGGACAAGATCCGTAACTTTTACCAAACCACAAGGACGATTTATGTAATTAACTCCGATAGTTAAAACCAAAATATGATGTTAGCCCTCACGTTACGTAGTATTTGCAAGGAGGTCCTTTTTGGGACCGGTCGATCGTGGACAAGATCCGTTGGATTTGTAAACCACAGGGACGAAACGCACTAAAAAACCACAGGGACAAGATCCGTAACTTTTACCAAACCACAAGGACGATTTATGTAATTAACTCTAATAAAATTCTCAATAATTTAACGACTTCTGACTCTTGATCTTCTTAGCTTCCTTTTGCATGGCATGACTAGAGACGTAGCGCTTCGTTTGTAATTTAGGTGCGATTCGTTCTCACCAATCGCTTTATGGTACTTGGTGGTGTTACGTGTAGGAAACAAAAGCCGGGTGTATCAAACACTGAATTAAATATGAAGAATGATATATGTAGGTTTATAAAACACATGCATGTATGTACCTTTTCATCGAAACCACTTGATCCTTTGGCCATGCATAAAACCACCCTCGCATCCTTAAGCGCTTTTGAAACCGTTACTTCCTACATTCGGTATGCATGTCGCATCCACTAAACATTTTCAATAGACACTCAGAGCAATTCTTTGGGAGTGGTTTGTTATGAAGCATTTGTTTTCCATCGCTTTGTACACGGTACCCTCCGCAATAATAGTTTATTTCTTTAAGTGCACACACCGCACTTAATTACCTAAAAGATAATTTGTTGCATGTATATATGTATCGATAATTAATTAAACTAAAGAACATATGAAAATGTTTAAATACATACTTGTGGTAGTACTGTTAATGGAGACTCATGTTCTTGTGATTCGGAAGCTTGACGTGAAGAATCCTTTTGTTTTGATCTAGTTGTTTTCTTAGATGCGACAGATTTAACAGTTTCCTATATATATAATACACGGTAAATAATACATGTATGTAGAATTCAAAAATCCCAGGGGGTTGATTTATTACTTACACTTATTTCCATTTCCTTTTCCAAAGTTGCAAGTCCATTAGACTTCTCAATGCTCGCAATTTTCTCACGTCCAAAGAACACGTGTTCAAGCATCCTCATCAAGACCGCTATTTATAAGATTAATGTTCACCGGAGACACGAAATATAAATTGTTTAAGAAGACCGCAGCAGATTTAAAAGGGTAAAAAGATGGAATGTTACTTTCTTATGTCTTACTCCGTTTGTGTCAATGTAGTTGAAGTTGATCGCAACCGCCCCTTTGTGCGACCAATTGTTTCATCAAATCTCAGATTACGCCTCTTTTCTTGACTTTGGCGCCTCTCATTATCAAGTTCACTTTGAAGTAACACCACTCTTTCATCGGATGCTTGTCCGATTCGAGGCGCATCAAAATACCTCTTGTAGGTTACTCCACCTCCCACTCTCACATATCCTCCCTTTTCCTTACCTAATACAACTGTCATGGCATCGATTGCCATGATCAAGCTTCAAGAATCCTTGTTTGTTCTTGTCGTTCGTTTCTTTCGCACACACAATATGGGAAATAGGTTATTTAATTCTACCAAGATTAACTTGTAACTAAAAGTATTAACTAAAACACTACCGTATTAACTTATAACTAGCTTTAACTAATCTGAAGAGTGATTAACTTATAACTAAACAAACACAATAATAAAATTTGCGGTCAAACTTACAAATTTTCTCCCACCGATCCGATATCATCATCGTGATATTCTCCGTCTTTTTCGCCTTCCTTTCAACCACAGTACCACGCGGTGGTTCTTCATCTGGTTCAATTTCTTTACTCGATCTTATAAACATCAAATACATACAAATGTAAGATAAACGAATATAAACGAAAGTATGATGCTATTAAATGCAAATGTGCAAATGTTTATCGTTACCATTTTTCTATCACACAGGCGTATCCACCTCGTCCCATTGTATGATCATAAATGGACTTGCAACGCGACACTTTAGCTTTTGCCGATCTCACCTTGCAACACAAAATCATACGGCGTTTAGATGTAGTAATGTCGATAGTATACAACTAATACATATGGAAACATATGAAAAGGTGAAAGATATTTGAACTTGAATAAAAATGACTAATTAACACCTTGTATTCCTCATTGGTGTGTAGTTTACAAAATTAACCCAATCTTGGCTTTTATAATTGCACTATACTTTCTTTGGGACTTCATTTAGTTTTGAAAGGGTATTTTGGTTGGGCAATATGTAGTTTTGTATCAATTTCATTCGAAATTCCTTAGAAGTTGACCAAGACGATTCATTATCGACTTCGACCGTCAAGTCAACATCAAAATATCACGCAAAGATTAACAAATTGTTGTTAATTAGTTGCACATATTGTAAATGCAGAGATAAACTTATTAACACCTTGTACCCACGATACCAAGCCACTACTAGTTAATAAAAGTATATATGTACCGTGATTTCATCCCACATTTTATCTCTTGCTTCGAATCAACCTTCCTCCGTGTTAGATTCCCGACACCTATATGCTCACGAACCAAGTCACCTAAAAACTCAAAACAATGCTCGCTTTTTCTCGATAACCTATCCAAAGGCATCGAATGTTACACCGACCTTTATTCCGTCTGCTTTTCCATATTCCCGCGAAACTTAGCAAACCTAGTTATGCCCTCTTAACAAAGATTCGCATTTGAATGGTTGTTTTCGACATCCTCACCCTCATCCGAATACGTCTCGATTCATATCCTAAAGTGTTTTCATTTTCATGATCGAATAAACCAAATCATCCGGATAATTGATTTGCGTTGCCATGATTCGTCAAGTAATGTGTTAAAGAAAATTAGTAAACTTAATTGGTAAATAATGGTGTAAAATTGAAGTTCGTTGTTTTGCTTGAAGCCCGATTTATTGGAGTAAAATTAGGGCTAATGATGTGGCAGTTTTTCAATTAAGGAAACCATAATTTTCAAATTAATTTTACCAAATTTGATAATTTTAAAATGTGGCTCCAAATTGACAATATAGCATTTAAACATTTAATTTTTGGCTGCAATTTAAATATGAATTATAAAATCTAATTTTTGAAAAATCAAACAATTTTTGAAACCAAAAACACCCCTGACAGAAATGGTGCTTACCCACAGTCCCAAACACCCATATTACTTCAAACCAGCTATGTCAAAGACACATATAACTGCAGATACACTAAAATCACCACATGAAGCATACAAATGAACAAACAAAAGCTAAAAATGGACTTAAAGCAACTAATTAAGCAACTATAACTAATAAGCAGTTCCAGATAAACAATGAACCACAAAAATAGGCAAATCAAACCAAGAACTCCTGATACATCAAATAGCCCTAAGACCTTACTTTAAGCCTATAAATAAGCTATTTATAAGCAATTAAATAAGCTCTAACATCCTCAAGCAGTCAAAAAAATCAAGAAAACATGTAAATGCAATTAACTTAAAGCAAAAACAACAACAAAAACACCCACATCTAGTGGTTCAATCAAAAATAATTGTCATGAACAAACGCTCCACTTCTAAACTTTATAATCAGTCATAAAAAAATTGACAACAATCTAAATGTTGAACATCCTAATCCTATAATAATACATTCTACCAGTGCGAATATGAACTTAAACACCACAACCAATTCCTAAATTCAAAACAACACGAAAAAAAAAAGATGAAACAAACTTGCGAACACATTACTTATATTAACAAACATATTTAGCATTCGTATGGATAAACCATCAAAAGATCCATACATACCATCCCATTAAACCAAGACATTAGACATTAGACATAAACAGATGACACTAGAGCAAAAGAAAATATCCCATTCCATAGCGAGAAACCCTTCAACCATTCATCGCCTGAATTTGTTCTTCCTTGGTATCGATTTCCTCCTAAGATTGAGTAATGAGATCATTCAACCCCTTCAGCTTAGACCTCGCAGCCTCCCTGTCATCCCTAAGATCCATCAAAGTGTAAAGACCTAATGTTTAAAAACGGCAAAATAAATCCTCCTTCTTTTAAACTATGTATATAAATTAGGGGTGTTGATCCGTTCGATTATATTTTTATTTTGGTCAACACGAAAACCAAAACGAACCGAACTATAATTAAACCAAAGCGAACCGAAAACCGATTATGAATTAAGTTCGCTTCTTGGGTTGACCCGAATTTAAGCTCGATTCTTGGGTTGACACATATGGTTTTAAACCGAAAATGGATTAAGTTCGCTTCTTGGGTTGACACAAAATTGTTTACATTTTAAGCCATGGCTTCCATAATTAGCAACCTACAAACATAATGTTTGAGTAAATAGGACGAAAACGTATAAAACAGCTGGAAACTGACGAATGTGTGTAAAAACTTATACAAACGGACTAAAAGATGAAAAAACCAGCGAAAACGTGCAAACACGGACGGAAACCTGTAAACAAAATCGGCAATGTATAAAAACCGATTAAAAGGGACAAAGACGTAAGAAAACGGACCAAAACGTATTAAAACAGACGAGAAGGTGTATAAACGTACGAATCTGTGTAAAAGTGTAAGAAAACGTATGAACACGGGCGAAACATTCTTAAAAACATACGAAAATGGGTAAAAACGGATGAAAACGGGGTAAATGGGACTAAAAGATTAAAAAACCAGCGAAAACGTGCAAACACGGACGTAAACCTGTAAACAAAATCGGAAACGTATAAAAATCGATTAAAAGGGACAAAGACGTAAGAAAACGGACCAAAACGTATTAAAACAGACGAGAACATGTATAAACGCGTTTAACGTGTAAAAGTGTAAGAAAACGTATGAACACGGCGAAAAATTCTTAAAACATACGAAAATGGGTAAAACGGATGAAAACGGGTAAATGGGACTAAAAGATGAAAAACCGGTAACGTGCAAACACGGACGAAACTCGTAAACAAAATCGAAACGATAAAAACCGATTAAAAGGGACAAAGACGAAGAAAACGGACCAAAACGTATTAAAGCAGACGAGAACGTGTATAAACGTATTTAACGTGTAAAGTGTAAGAAAACGATGAACAGGCGAAAAATTCTTAAAACATACGGAAATGGGTAAAACGGATGAAAACAGGGGTAAATGAGACGACGTGCAAAACAAATTGAAACGGACGAAACGTACAAAAACTTATACAAACGGACTAAAAGATGAAAAAACCGGTAAAACGTGCAAACACGGACGGAAACCTGTAAACAAAAACGGAAACGTATAAAAACCGATTAAAAGGGACAAAGACGTAAGAAAACGGACCAGAACGTATTAAAAAAAGACTAAAACATATGTAAAACATATGAAAACGGGGTAAATCGGACGAAAACGGACGAAAACATATGTAAAACATATGAAAATGTATGAAACGTTTGAAAATGTACGTTAATATGTAAAACAGATGAAAACGTATTCAAACGGACGAAAACATGAAAAAACTAGCGAAAACGTGTAAACACGGACGAAAACCTGTAAACAAAAACGGAAACGTATAAAAGCAGTTAAAGGGATAAAGACGCACGAAACGTATTAAAACAGACAAAAACGTGTATAAACGTACGAATGTGTGTAAAAGTGTAAGAAAACGTATGAAAACGGGCGAAAAAAGTCTTGAAAAAAGTAAACAACCCCTAACTCATATAGTATGGCTAAACATATGTGTCAACATCCTATTGGGGACAGCAGGAGGACCCACTTCTTCACATCTATACTACATATAAAGACATCATAATCCAAAATATAAAATAACGAGGCTACAAAAACCCGTGCGTTGTAATCGATTGGGTAAGGGTTGAATATATACGTGTTTTTTACGTAATATTGTATGCAAGTAGTTACATGTAAGGTATTGCAATTGATGTTATCATAAGTTTTGTATTTTAAGTAGTCTATTTAATATTTTAATAGCAATGCACAGGAACTATATCCAAGTTTTGATTGCCTAATGTTTGAGTAAATTGCTGAGTTGTTATCGTCATGGTCTTTGAAGTAGTAATTTTGATTACGCAATAGGTCAGAGGTAAATTCTTGTTTGCGTAATGTTGTTGTAACCTTGTCGGGTAATGTTTACGTGGGTTTCGTTATGCAAATTTGCATGGTTCGCAAATTAATAACCACTGCATTCATCGTTTGCCAAAGTTGTAGTGTCTATAAAGCAAGATTAGTCTTCTTCGCCCTCAGTAGATGACTACATAGTAATGATGACTAACTTTGATTTTGGTCAATGTGCTACATTGTAAAGATGACTAACTTTGATTGTGGTCGATGTATTGCGAGTTGACATGTAACTAATTTTCAAACTTTTGATTACAATATGCAATTTTTTTCCTCTGAACAAAATTAGATATGTAAATTTTAATACCCAGCTTCTTGATTAACCATAAATTTGTATTAATATTTTTGTTATAAGAAGTTGAGATAATAAACCTTTTAGACATGTTTAGTCATTAATTTAAATTTAAACTGTGTATATAGAGGCTGGTTTAGATCCAATGAAAAAATGTAGGGTTTAAATTGCAATATTAGATATCTTCCTAAATACTGCATATCACATTTTTTTTGAACTATTGCATATCACATTTATGCATGAAAGAATATGAAAGGGCTACAGTAACACCCAAAATAAATTTTCCGATGCCTCTTGAGTGTTTTTTTGTAATTATTTGTGCAAATTGTGAGGTACATTGTAATTATTTATATTTACCTAACCATAAAATCAACACACAACTATCAATAATTTTAACCCTAAACACACAACTATCAATAATTCTAACCCTAAACACACAAAATGTCTTCCACACCTAATATCGATGAAATGAAAGCTGCCACTGAATCCGGCAACCTTAGTGATGCTTTCAGGGCGTTGATCTTGCACGACATATAGAGAGGAAAAAGTTTTATCGAGCGGATGGGAGAAGAGAGTAGCTAATCGAGGAAGTTGTTGCCAAAAGGAACAAACAATCGATGAGACCGGGAGGTTGTTTACTCGTTTCAACGTCATTGCAAAGAATCGGTGAGTTTGCCCTTCGTGAGATACAGTTGAAGGATCGAAGGAAGATTGATTTGCTGGCTCAGCTTTTGGTGCTATGTCGTCGGAGTCTGTTGGAGAAGGAGGAGTTCTTGGAAGACTTGGATGAAGTTGATGAGTCTGAAGATGGAGAATAGGAAGCTTTGGAAGTTTTTTTTGTGTTTTGATGTATATTTGATGGTTGTATGGATGCTTTTATTGACTGCTACTTTGTTAATATAATTATAACTGTAATGGATGTAAATGATCAATTATCGAAGATAATGGTTTTAGGTTTTAATGCTTTATTACCTTGAAGAAATAATTTAGTTTTATTTATTTATTTACTTTTATTATAAAATGGTCAAGTAGTGTGTGTTTGACTTTCAGGATTTCACACATTTATCTCTCTTACACTCGGTCAAAACACACGCTAGTTTCAAATAGCGATTTAGGGTTTTCAATCAAACGCAAAATCAATCAAAATAAATGTTAGTCAATGAAATATTCTTGAGGGCTATTATAAAGGGCTTGATTCTCTTCCGATTGAGCCTAATATCTCGTATAAATGTTATAATTTATCGCTAGTTTGTTAGTTTAGGATGTTTATTGATTTATAGATGATATTGTGTTATGTTAGTTTAGGATGTTAGTCAGGGTATTAGTCATTTGCATAGGAAAAGTAGTTGTTTGATGATTTATGGCTCATTAGTTGAGGTAATAACGATTACGTGTTATACTTGCAGTATGGGTAGGTGAATATCGATTTGCTGTTAGTTAATGCAAAAGGTGGGGGTGTTGAGGATATTGTGATGATATGGGAGTTGGCAAATAAGAAGAATGGGATATTTGCTCATACTGTCATAGAGAATACAGTTACGAAGCAGCAGTTTGATTTTATTTGAAGTATATATCATTAGAAATATGCGTTTGTGGATTAAAATCCGTACTTATTTTTTAAAAGTTATGAAAAGTAAGGCTATATGTTTTGCATAGTGATAGACCCTCTTAAATAGGAAAAGTAAGGCTATATGTTTTGCATAGTGATAGGCACATGTATAACATATAATTAAACATTGACTACCATTTGCATGAAAACAAAATACACGTAATCACTCTTGTTTCGCAGATTTCATATTGATTCGCTTGGAAGGTATCTAACACAAATAGCATGCAAGTAAAAGCCAAATTTATTACTATTTGCATACAGGTAGTGCTAAGTTAATATTGGCAGTGCTAAGTTAATACTAGTAGTGCTAAGTTATTAAATAGTATGTTTCTTATTTAAAAAGTACCTACAATTATATACTTTATTACAACGTTTAACTTTTTTTGTTACTTGGATTCCATAGGTTTTTTATCATGACAGTGAACGTGACATTCAAGGACGGGAAACATCGTTCAAAAACATTGCAAACGTTGATGCACTGGCAGTGATTCAATAGCTACATTGTATATTCGATTAACCAATATTGTATTCGACATATGTATTTATTTGCGAGAAGTTACGACATTGCGTATGTTAATGTAATATTATTTATTTGTATGTTAAGGTACTTAATTTTTAAGATGATTCTACCAAATATTTTGTATGTATATAATCAAGGGTTTATGTCATAAAATAGTTGCGTACTTTTTCAAATGTACCGTTTTGGTACGTAATTGTTCCACTAAAACTTATATATTTGCATATATACCCAAAACATGCTTAAGTTGCATTATACATCATGCATTAAAAACTTGTATTATGGAGAAATATGCAACTTTTGAGTTTTAGTGGGTATATATGCAATGCTCCCATAATACTAAAACAAAACTCCTTCTTAATTAATAGTAATCATTGCGGTTTGAGAACCGTGATATATTACGACTACACTTAATCACATAGTCAAAGCAACATATTTAAGTCTATCTTCTTCAACACAACAACCGCATCATCGTGTAATGTTACACATTGGTTTTTTTTCTTTTGTTTTTTAACCATGAACCGCAAATGTAAAGTGATTGATATGCATGTTTCGATATGTTGATGGATACAAATGCATGTTTGGTAATTTTTTGCAATGTTTAACATATCCTAAAGAATATAGTATCCTTTGATCATAATGTAATGTACCGCTTTATTAGAACTATATGCGATTTGATTCTTTTGAATATTGTGTGACATGTAAATATAGGATGATTTGAATAAAAAGAATCATGGATATATGTGGATTGTGGAAAACGTAGCAGCTATTTGTTAAATAGCTAATTAGACAACTTGTAAACATATATTTAATCTAGGTTAGTATAGCTTTTATATGATTTGGTAAAGAACTACACCTTATGTAATTAATTATCTGAGCTTAGGTTTAAACATTGGATGAAGCAATGGCGTATGTTATGTTGGGTAGATTATGGATTTGTTACTAGATTTTAACAAACGTATGGGGTAAGATGATTAAAAGTAAAAAAATACAGATTTTACTCTAAAAGGACTATATGATTATTGATTTTTGAAACATAGTTAAATATGTAGTAGTACATCTTCAATCATTTTTTGTTTGACACCTTAATGATAAAGATGTATTGATCATCTAAGACTTGTATTAGTTGGTGGAAATGTTATGCATATGTGATAACCTTATTGACCATTAAGACGATTGTGGTTTTAAAATAGAATGAGCATCCAATTGTTGGTGGAGGAAAACCGCACAAACATTAGGACATTGCAGGTAAGTTGTACTTAAAATGCTTACTTAAAGTTATAAATTTATCAATGTAACCATCAAATTGATATACGTGCTTACTTTTTAAATTTAAGATGCAACCTGCTTTGTTTACTGAAACATTGTACCCCAAGAAGCGTTGGATATACCTAATCCACAATAGGCGGACCAAACATAAGGTTTACTGGAAATTGGTTCGTGGTCGCATTACATTGCATGGGTCCAAGTGGCGAGCTTTTATTGATCACAGCCAATACATCAATGTAGACACATTCCATTTCATTCGTCAGCAAGAAGACTGTTATTATGTAACAGGGTACAACGATGCAGGCCATGAAAGCCCTGGATACGATCCGGCTCTTCTAGGTTACGACAACGAGGTGCACAGTTACGTTGGATGAATATCCTGCACAACCTCGGTAAGAAAAAATGTTAATCAATACATTGTATAAGTTTGTTGAAAATGGGGATTATTTTAATTGTTTGACCCGCTAATGTTTTCTTTAAACTAAAGCATTACGTAGGTCATTCCTTGCAATTTCCGGACAATATCGACAATAACCAATTTGACGTTCTTGTTGCCGGCCCGCCGTAGCAGCTATCACTTACCGTCAAATTGAAATATCGAGGAAAACAGAACACGTGCATGAGTTTGGTGGGCACGGATGGAATGTATTGGTTTACGATGAAAACTCGTTTGCTAGCACAAGAGTTGTTTTCACAAATCTCCTAAATAATACTCTTTCCATGATGTCATTTCTTTGAAAATGGATTGATGATGCTCGAACTTGTGCAACGTATGGAGCTAAATCGCACTGCACTGCTCATGAGAAACCCCGTAGATGAAGGTATGTTAATCAAAGTGTAGACATAATCTATGATTTTATTTTAAAATAAACCTTTCCATATAATAGCTTTTAAATTATTTACCATTTTATTAAATTCCAATTGCGGATGAGCGTATGAAACACATATGTGCATGGAACGAATGTACGAGCATGAAAGTGAAAGGGATTGTTTTACGCGCCCATCCTTGCATATGTCACGGACAGAGTCGTTTGGTAAGTAATGATACAAATCGGACAATTTAGGTCATTATCGCTTTAGCAAAACTAATATATGCTTCAACACATGGACATACTTTTGTTGAGCATACTACATTGTTCTTTTAATGCGAACATACCACATAAGTTTATGAAGCGAAATCACATGTGGAAGTACCATAACGCATCACGAGATACGGAAGACATGGAGTTTTATGTGAACGTGAACTGCGGAACAACACGATAGGCCTAGAAGTAAGAACCACGTTACCATAAACGCCGGATGGAGAGAGATTGTTGAGGAGTGTCGGTGGAACGAAACAAAATGGTCGATTCAATCTTGTTGACTTTGTCGTGACGACCAAGCTTCGTGTCTTCCGCACTCGCTTATAATTCGAAGATTTAGCATGTGTTAAAACGTAATTCCAGACGTTATCAGTTGTTATTGGTATACATGTTTATAAACAGATTCTTGGATTGTGTAGGATCTGGTTGGCTTCATTTAGGGTGTGTGTTCCCAAGTAGTTGAAGCCATTCATGAGATGGAATGTAAACTACTTGGTATAGCCCCTATCTGGAAGTGTATGGTTCATAGTGGTGCATTAAAAGGTGTTCTTTGTGATGGAATTTTGTGCTCGTTGTCATCTGTCCTTGGTTGTATGATATGGGCAGTTTGTTTTTGTTATCAGACTTATAAGAACAGTTATATCAGATATTGAATAGAGTTTCCTTGTATGCAACTTGATATGGGACTTGTCCATATCGAGTGTGTTGCTTTTTCATTTTACAAAGTTTCCTTGATTAATACAAGTTCATTTTGCACCAAAAATATATATATATTTTGTGTTGTGGTCTACTTATAAACGTAAAACTTTAGTGGTTAAAGTCGCCAAGACAAAGTTAAGTCCGGTAGGTTAGTTGTAGTGGTTAAGGCTGCAAGTACAAAGTTAAGTCCGCGACATAAGTTAAGTCTCATTTAGTATTCGTAGTTAGTTACATTTATTTAAAAACATAATAGTTTTTTGTGTGACTAATGATAATCCAATGGCCACATCAAATTTATTTTTGTGTGGCCATTTCTAACATTTAGTCACACAAAGCATGTTTATTTTGGTTATTTAGTCACATACAATTAAGCATAAAGTGGCCAAAAATGTTAATAAGTGTGACCATATGGTGTTTAAGGTGAAGAAATATGTCTTTTGTGTGACTATTGATCATCCAATGGCCACTTGAATTTTATGTTTGTGTGGCCTTTTGTAACATTTTAGTCACACAAAGCATGTTTGTTTTGTGTATTTAGTCACATACAATTAATCATAAAGTGGCCAAAAGTGTTAATAAGTGTGACCATATGGTGTTTCAAGTGAAGAAATGTGTATTTTGTGTGACTATTGATCATCCAATGGCCACATTAAATTTATGTTTGTGTGGCCTTTTCTAACATTTAGTCACACAAAGCATGTTTGTTTTGGGTATTTAGTCACATACAATTAATCAAAAAGTGGCTAAAAGTGTTAATAAGTGTGACCATATGGTATTTCAAGTGAAGAAACGTGTATTTTGTGTGACTATTGATCATCCAATGGCCACATGAATTTTATGTTTGTGTGGCCTTTTCTAACATTTAGTCACACAAAGCATGTTTGTTTTGGGTATTTAGTCACATACAATTAACCATAAAGTGGCTAAAAGTGTTAATAAGTGTGACCATATGGTGTTTAAAGTGAAGAAACGTGTATTTTGAGTGACTATTGATCATCCAATGGCCACATATTAAGTTACGTGACCATATGTACTGGATTTTGGCTACACTTAAATAATATGTGTGACAAAACATTTAGTGTGACCATATATGGCATTTGGTCACAGTGTTATAGCAAATGTGACTTTATAGATTAGCTTTTGGCAAGCTAACACAAACTAAACTTTAAACACACATATTAACTTACGTGAACATATGTACTGGATTTTGGCTACACTTAACGAATGTGTGACAAAACATTTAGTGTGACCATATATGGCTTTTGGTCACAGTGTTCAAGTGTGTGACATATATTTGTCACTGTTTATATGTATATCGCGACTAATGCTTCAAACTTACTTTTCATTTGTCACTGCTCCAATTTCGATGTGGCTAAAGATTTGGCAAAACATATCACCACCCTTAAATAATTTGTGACAAAACTTGACTCTATGATTTAGACACACAAAAATTACTTCATGTGACTAACGATCAAGGTTACTTGTATTTGTCACGCGTTCCAAATTCATATGTGGCTAAATGATCTCAAACAAAATCACCAGATACCTTTAGCCACACAATGTTCAATTGTGTGGCAATACAGTTCTAATGGTCACATAATCAAAATTTTCATGTGTGACTAATTAGTAAATGTTGTCAATTTTCGTACCTTCAGCCACACAAATATGCGAATGTATGGCCGTTCCATTTCGACCATGCGTGACCAAATCCCGTTTTTGTACTAGTGAAAGAGTAGGCGACGTTGTGAAGGCTTCTCCGCCATAAGGAGATTGGTGTCGTGTAGTGTTTACGAACTCTCGAGTAGGTGATTCGGGGAGTGGAGCAGGGCAAGGAAGGTGTCCTTGTAGCCGAACCACTATAAATACTCGTTTCGTGGTTATGTGCTTCTTACTCTTTATCTTTCATTACACGTTTATATATCTATATATCAACGTCCAACATAAACAACTAAAAAGATTGACATAAGTCTATCTAAATATTTAAAAGGAAGTTTTAAATTGGTAAAACTATTCAACACCCCCTTCTAGTTTTCCACAATTGGCATCAGGGCTTTGTTACCAAGTTTCTTAGAGTATGTTGTACTTTAAAAACTTGATACGATCCGTGTATGTTTGAAAACAAAAAAAAAAGAAGGATTTTTCAAGTCATGTTTTAAAAATCATTATAATGTTTATTGTTGGACAATGATAGAATGTTCTAACATTTTCCGTGTTAAGTATTCTCCATACTTGGATTCGGGCTTACCAAGAAGATCATGAAGAATCTATCTAAATATTTCTTTTCGCTAAAAGAATTTTTAAGTATTGTGTTTCTCACACATGAATCTGGAGATTCCAAGAAGATCACAAAGCATTTCATCTAAATACTTCCTTTCTTAAAAAGAATATTTAGCAAAGGTATGATCGTTAATAATTTACTTTTGTTTTTTTTATTGTTAAAATCTTAGTTGCACAATTAATATCTATTTGTAATTACTTAAGTAGTTTTCTATATCAAAGACATCATCAAGAATAGCATTCTTCGATTGATTTGTATAGACCACACTACTAACATGTAATAATGATATTTTGGGTTATTCGATAGCCTCAATCATTATTCATCACAAATGACTTATTGACACTTCATCTATGTCAATAAATATCCATGTGAAACTTCTTATATTATGATAAAATGGGATTTTATTATAATGTTTGAAAAACTCTCCAAGAATTATGACTAATTCTTAGAAAGGGAACCACGTCAAATAGGACTAGTATTAAAAATCATCAAAACCTCAAATCACAAGTTTTAGAGCCTAAACATCAAAACTCTAGGCGTTTTAGAACTCCCAAACCAAAGTTATCAAGGAATGCTTAAGCTGATTTTTGCTGTCATGCCGGATCCCTGCGTTTACACTAGCCGGATCCCAAATGAGAGGGATCTGCGGGATCCGTGCAACAGAATACAGGATAAGTTAGTAATGATCACTGTGGATGTTCCACAATTATATTCACCTCAAATACTCACGAACAAGAACACAACTACAGTTCAAATGAGCAATTTGATCATTTCTCTCAAGCATAACAATCACTTGTGTAAGTATAATCTTCACTACATTGTTAATTTAATTCCTTGATTTCTAGGATTACAATTTTTTCATCTTTAAGAGTTGGGTTCAAATGGGTTTATCATAATTTGTCACCACATTGTTTTCTAAGATAATCTAAATCAAAGAATTAACATTGTTAATACAAATTAAACACATTTCTTGAATTCAACAAAGATGATGAGAGCAAAATTGTGATCAAACCCTCTAGGTTACTATTCACAATTAACACCACATTGTGGTTATATTTTTTAGGAACAATCATGCTAAGCAACAAACAACAAGATTACCAAGACACCGATCATTACATACCAATGTACCATAGAAAAGATGGACTTAGTCCCGAAGATAGGAAAGCTTTTAAAATGCTTGAAAAGAGACTTTTTCACGAAGGTCGAGTAGTAGAACCATCATTTCTTGCCAATACCGACATAAGAGAAGTTTTTGGAGCTATTGGGTTTGATTGTTTATTGGACATAAACGAACAAATTTGTCCGGTTTTTGTACTCGAGTTCTACAAGACAATGGGGATAGTTAGAAATGATGATGGGTCCATCTCAATTGAATTCACCATAAATGGGTATGAGTACACTCTTTCGCTTGTGGAGTTTGGAAGGATAATAGGGGTGCCATATCAAGGTGTTTGCATGTACTCTAATGAGTGGTCTTTGGAAGAGTTACACACTATGGTGGATAATCATGAAATCTACCACATGTTAATTCCGGAAAAAACCACGGTGAGGGACACCTTGTTCATGTCAAGAGCATCCCCATCAAGGGTCACTAGGAATTCGAAAGTGATCTATAGGGATCCTTTCCAAATGGAGCTTTCCGAGATGTACGCTTTGTATAGGAAATGGGAAAATGTGGTGAGGGAGAATGTGTTGTGCCTAGTAGGAAACAAGGATCACCCCAATGCATGTCTAAGTTTCATGATCTATTGCCTAGTGACCGAGACTCGCTTTAACCTTGCCTACTACATGATCAAGAGAATGGCAAGTGTAAGAAGCATGGACAAAATGGTGCTCGTGTATGCAATGCTCCTAACCCGTCTTGCTAAATTCATCTTTGCATTAGATCCTTCTCCGCAATCCTATGATCATAGCTTTTGCAACAAGGTTATGGTGTCATTAACCGAGGGAAGAACTACAAGGTTTATGGTAGATGGCAAAAGGCCTCACCCACCCACGGACTCCTCGGATGAAAGGGAGAGGCAAAGAGAAGGTGAAGGTAGTAGCAACCCACTCGGAAATACCAATCTCGACCCCTTGGACTACATTAACCAGTTGTCGGACGTTCCAAATGCATCACCCGAATGGCAACAAACAAAAGGAATCTTCAAGTGTTTCGCCAACTTCTTGAAGAAAAAGAAGTAGAGACGGCGTGATAAAGAGTGGATGATGGGCGAAGACGGGAAGGGGAGGAGAAATGAGGTAAGTTCATAGGACCTAGATTTGTGAAGAACAAT
Organism: Chrysanthemum lavandulifolium; assembly: GCA_022545495.1. Taxonomy (NCBI): domain Eukaryota; kingdom Viridiplantae; phylum Streptophyta; class Magnoliopsida; order Asterales; family Asteraceae; genus Chrysanthemum; species Chrysanthemum lavandulifolium. The sequence continues at coordinate 220,126,225 of CM040244.1, forward strand.
TTCAAACAATGGGTTGTAACACTTAAACAATGCCTATGTAAAATAGTGTAGTAGGTAGGTCTTGCCATATCTTGGCACTAAACAATCGTAACTTAGGAACTTGTAGAATGAGATTTTACGACTCCTTGAAAATATTCAAGTGGTCGTCGTCACTCATTTTAGGAACTTTTAGCTCTCCCTACTTTGCTATGCCTTATATCCGTTGTGTTCTTGCATTTAGTCCCTATAGAAATAACTAGGAGAATCACTTGCTTGAGAATGCAAAATGGCACATTTTCTGTAAGTCTTCTGATCTGCAGTAGGCGGATCCCAGACTTATAACTAGCCGGATCCCTCCCAGAAGGGAACCGCGGGATCCGTGACCACAGATGAGCAATACAGACTTGCTTACATCAAATTTTCTCACTTGATCACCTCACACTAGTCAAACATAAGCTAACTAAACCTTTCTCAAATATTTGAAAGCTTCACACTCACCCATGGCTTGCCTAGGGTATATTTCAATGTTTTTTTTTATTTATCAACTCATCAAAACTCACCATATTTCCGCTCCAACACTCACACATCATTTATCACATCTCATAACACTTAGTTTGATATATCCATCAATTTTAGCAAATTGGTTTTAATCACTTTTGAATCAAAATTAGGCTCAAAACTAATTTTTCATTTTTTCTTTATTTTTTAAGATTTTAGTAAATTTTTCTTAAGTCATCGTCTAACTTCTAGGACTAATTACCATCATTTCTCCATATCAAATCAAATGGTATCCTTGTCAAACACTTAGTTAGACTACCTAAAGTCAATTTTCTTAACCAAAACCATCATAAAGCACCATCACCCATTATGGTTGAGCATTTAAGATATCCAACAGTTAAAAACTTCAAAATTAAGTCAAAACCTCGAAATACATAGGTAATAAACCTCACAAAAGCATAATCATTTCACCTAGAACCTGTTTGACAGGCGGATCCCTGGTTTATAACCAGACAGATTCCTGGTGAGAGGGATCCGCGGGATCCGTGGCTGCAGAAAGCTAAAACCAGCTTCCATCTTCAATTTTAAACCAACTTTTGGTCGTCTAACCACTTTTAGCTTTCATTTATTGTCTCCCTAGAGCTGATCAAAATCCTAAGTGCATGCTTAATCCTCTTAGTGGCCAAGAATTTAATTCCCTAAATTCAAATTATCCTTTATAAATCAAACACTCTTAAATTTAAGGCACCACTCTCAATTATCTCTAAATAATCAGCAACTAGAAGCTCATATAGAATCATTATCATCACTATGACTAAGGCTCTTAGCAACAACTCCTCAACCAAAGACTCATCCAAAAGAAAGGGTCAAATGATCCATGAAATCTCATCCACCGAATCATCTCCCGTAAGAGATAACAATACTAGAATCCCACCTCTTCAAACCATTCAACAAATGCTAAAAGAACCGCAAGGATTAGCATCAAACCTTTCGGACTAGAAAAAGGATCATCTAGTTCAAAACCAAACATGGCTAGTTCTAGCAAGCCATCTAAGTCCTCATTCCTTGATCATGGATTTAACGAGCCTCTTCCTCACCCAAATCTCTATGCATTAGAGCACTCGCCACCAAGAACCTCCCACTCACCAACCTTCTCGTTAAATAGGGAACCACCCACAACACCAAATAGTCCATCATGGGAAACAAGGAACAATCATGGACATGATCATATGGAGGAACTTCCACTACCACCACCCTCACCTTTAGTAGAACCTCATCCCACACCTCAAAATGAAATCCCACAATCGTTCATAGAGCCTCCTCAAAACATCCATTTCCCTTCGGTTCCAAATCAAGGCAATAGTTGCCCAAATTGTCTAATCACCCAAGGACTTGTTCAAGAAGTACGAAATGAGTTACATTTCATGTTTAATCATCTTCTTGAAATATTGGACCAAATCAAAAAGTTTACTCATCCTTAGACTCGAGCACTTTGTTGCATTCTAGGCTTTAGTAACTTATTAGTAGAAAATGTATGGCTAGATCATTCTCTTAGTTTTAGAGATTTGTTTGATTATCTCTTGGTTTTATTGAATGATTACTTATATGCCATATTACTTTGTGTTTATGCTTGCTAATTATATACATATCTCATCTCATTATTAGCATTGTTTGGCATATCTTCATTGCCAAAGAATCTGTCACCAGACAGACGGATCCCTCCAAAATGCCTAGACGGATCCCTCTACAAAGGGAACCGTGGGATCCGTGGTACAGAATAACAATTTTCTACTAACTTGAGTCTTATTTGCAGGAAATTATGCACTATACTCTTGTTTTTCTAACCTTTATTTTGTAGATTTTCAAAATACACATGAAGATTTTAACACCATAAAGCTAGGGGAGCTTTGTGTCAAACCATATTGCAAAATCATTTGCAACATAATCCTACTTGGATTATACTTCATGACACCCCATTGTAACGTTGCAATCTTCAAGGGGGAGCATTTTCGTCACAAGGACGAACCATTTGCAAACATAATTGCAATACACTTGCTTACTTATTTTTATGTACTTGACGCCCTCACAAAGGGATGGACTTGTCAAGGAGGAGTAAAGACGAGATCCTTTCCCGTTACTTGCTCTCTATTTTTTATTTCTTTCACATGTTTTTCCTAAAACAATGTGTTAGTTTCCTTCAAGCTCTTTTGTTTCGACAAAAGGGGTGAAGAAAGTAAAAACTAAATTCAAACTTTTACGAATTTTAGATTTTCCTTAAAATAATTTTATGTTTTGTCATCAACAAAAAGGGGAGATTGTTAATACAAATAAGCTGTAAAAACGTTTATTTATATTTTACGATCTTCTAATGTTTTGTCGATAATAAACGTAAAATCATTTTAACGAAACAAATAAAATACGTAAACTGTTTGAGCTAATACTTTTCTAACACACTTACGTTTTCACATAAAGCACTAAAACAAGTATAAGTGATTTTATGATACATATGTACAACAACTAGTGTTTACATATTTGGGTAAATATATACTTAAACTAGTATATACTAAAATGGGTAAAAACTAACAAATGGTATTGACCCATAACCCATGGTTTTATCCAAACCATTTGACTAGGTACATTGAACTCATGAGATACATTGTATCTATTAAGAAACCCATGGATTAACCCATGACCCATGACCCATAACCAAAATACCCATGGGTAAAGAGGAGCGTCCCACGGCTCCCTAGCTTTACGCTAGCCGGATCCCTTGTGGGAGGGATCCGTGGGATCCGGGGAACAGTAAGTTTTCTCCTCTATATTTAGTGAGCCATTTCTTCCTTTTGGCTCACCACTTTTACACATACTTTCTCCAAGTATTGTACCTCTCTAACCACTGATCCTAAGGGATCTTTCTATGTAGTTTGTCTTTTGTTTTTTGTGTGATTCTCTAGGTTCCTCGTAAAGGCGAGATCACCACTTCTTGAAGTCGAGCAAGCTCAAGTCCATGAGTTGCCATGCTTCGTCATCATCAAGACAACTGAGGTTCTCTTGTTGATAGTTCTTTCTTCCTCCGTAGAGATGTTGTGTTGAAGGCATTAGTGAAGGATGCCGAAAGAGTCAAGACGAAAGCATTAGTGAAAGGTGCTTCACGTCCATGTCAAAAGCATTAGTGAAGAATGCTAAAGGTGTCAAGACCAAGGCATTAGTGAAAGGTGTCAAGCGTTGTGTAAAAGGCATTAGTGAAGGATGCCTAGGTTGTATAATCGATGAGGTGCATCGAAATACATATAAGTATTAGTTTATTCCCAAGGATGGTGATATCCTTGATGGTGATGTAACAAGGAGTGGATCTCCTTGAAATTAGGTGTTGTGTTGTGATGGGTAGTAGTTCCTCCATAGTAATGGAACTAGGTGCTTAGCCTAGTACCTAATAAAGGGTAGGCGACGTTGTGATAGGTGTGGTTCACCTTGGAGTGAAAGAACCCGGTGGTTAGCCTAGCACCGGAAAAAGAGTAGGCGACGTTGTGAAGGCTTCTCCGCCATAAGGAGATTGGTGTCGTGTAATGTTTACGAACTCTCAAGTAGGTGACTCGGGAGTGGAGTAGGGCAAGGAAGGTGTCCTTGTAGCCGAACCACTATAAATACTCGTTTCGTGGTTATGTACTTCTTACTCTTTATCTTTCATTACACGTTTATATATCTATCTATCAACGTCCAACATAAACAACTAAATAGATTGACATAAGTCGATCTAAATATTTAAAAGGAAGTTTTAAATTGTTAAACTATTCAACCCCCTTCTAGTTTTCCACATATAGCGTTAAACTATTTTACAAAAATGTGCTACAACCATCACAACTTTCTGGTATCTCAAGTCTGAGGATAAATAATCATGATTTACTTTAATGACAAAGATCCATAAAGTACAATCAGATGGTTGAAATCTGTCCTATATTTAATTTATTGAATATCTTGTGAATTTGGCATGTGCACGCATCAATATACATAAGTATATTTTACCAAAACTCAGATTTGTCTTAATTCAATGATATTTTCATATCATTGATTGACAACGGACTATTTAGAATAACATAAGTTATTCTAGAATTAAATATGCAAATATAGGATAAAATATATTATAAATGAAAACAAACGTACAAAGTACTTTAATTCATTAAAATAATAATTGTTTAAAAACATCCCTTATCCAAATACTAAATAAATCAATGCATGATAATTCTAGTTAATGAATAATGCCTCAAGTCATGACAATCATACTTGTTGACAAGGCATAGTTTCAACTAACTTTGATCTATCGGAATTTTGAGAATACTTATTTCAAGAATTCAATAAGTGAATTTCTTGTATGTGTTTACGCACATCTTGATATTGACATAATATTCCATAAGGTGCGTGACAACCTCAACCACCTTTTATGACAATCATGTTTTACACTTCCAAAGTTTAAGTATTCTTATTCTCTAATGTATAATGCAACTATACTCTTTGTTGAGCACAACTAATCCATGTGATCATTATCAAGGATGAAATCCTACAGTGACTAGTTGTAACATATTGGATTTCACATACACATCAAACCATAAGCAAAGTAGGCGATACAAGAGTTTTAGAGAGAAAGTTAGAGGTTTGGGAACTTTAGTGAGAGAAAGAAAATCTTATTATGAGTTCCAACTCTACCTTGGAAGGTAGAGAGTATTTATAGTCTTTACATAAATCGCCACCTATCGGGCCGTGGATCGTGCATACTTGGAAGGTGGGTAAAGACCGTCATACAGGTGGGTCCTCCACGGTGTTACTTAAACTAAATACTACTTAACTTATATTAATCTACGACTACGAGCTTACTAACGATTACATATACTTGAGGTGACCGACTCTTTAATACTTGGATTTACTAAATCCTAACAATCTCCCTAAAGGAGGTCACCTCAAACATATACTAAAATTACATTGAATACAAACAGATATTACATTAAAATTGTTCTTGCATTCTTGGTGTAGTACTTTGCTCAAGCTCGTAGTCATTGATTCTTCTCATTGCATGTTTGGTTAATCCAAGTGGAGGTCTTTTACCGATCCACGTGATAATGAGTTTTGAGCCGCTTTGAGATCATCAAGAAACATCAATCTCGACTCATCCATTGTGGTGTTGGTATAATGTGAAGTTGTGACTTTCGGACCGACATGCTCACATTCGGATCATGATATCTTCTTATCGAGTAGCGGAAGCTTTCGTTGATTCATGATATTGGCGCAGCACAGTAGCGTAAGCATGGAGTGATAATATCGAGTCATTGATGCACTAATCATGATTTCTTTGGAAATGAATGTGTTGTGTGAGCATGCGGCTATGGATTGACCGCCCATTCGATCACCGCAAACGTAGGGTGTTCCCGCATAAAACAGCTTAGCAATAAAGCACACAAGAGTGTCTTTGATCACTTTTGTTGAATTGAGGTACACGCCCACGGTTCCCCGTTGATCAAGACAAGTACCGCCCGTGATCGTATAATTCAAGAATTTCCTTGACAGGTTTCGCAATGTTCTAGCCGTTCTCAAACCGAACGCCTCAAAGAAGACAACACGGAGTGAGTGAACCAAATAATTGAGATTCACCGATTGATAAGAAGAGATTTGAAAACAATCGTGTCGCTCAATAGAAATTGTTTTTGCAATACAACGAAGGTTTTGATGAAAATCAATTATCAATCATAAACACCTTTTATTTTGAAATATAAGTACACAATCGATGTGCTAAAGAAAAGAGTTTTTAAGCACAATGACCGGTTTTTCAAAGGTATCCGTCAATCCATAACTCGAACTGTGATTGATTCAAAAGATTGAATCGCCCCATTGTTTTCGTTTCGGTTGTCACATGGTCGATCTTTTGAAAAGATCTCACATGTCACCTACCAGAGCTTGTTTGATGTTGGCTCCGTAAGGCTTTCCATCTTCATTGTGAATATTTTACATATATCACTCGGATGTTCCGCAATACCACAAGGATAATGCGAGGACTCATAAGATATAATCTCTTTCCACATTGTGTGAAACAGAGTCTTCATTGAAAGTGTCCTAAAGAGATTTATTGATGATCTCGTGGCTCTAGACTCAATTTGTGCACATTTGGTTCCTGTGCGGAGACTAGGAGAGGGTCTCTTCTTCAATATCAACAATCTCTAAGAGAAAGTCGATAGATTATGTAGGTTCCCGTGAGAATGAAACAAGCCCTTTAAGAGGAACTTGAGTGGTTTGGGAAGATGTAGTGCAGCGCCACCGGGTCCATGACGCCTTGTCTTCAATACCGATGTTACCTTGGTAACCACCAAGAGTATATGAATTGAACCCGGTTTCGCCCTAAGGTTGAATAAATGGAGGGCTATTTCTTTTCACCCTTTTCACATTCAATTCTTTTTCATTCTTCAACCCTTCAAGGCTTACCGAGACTTCATAACTAGAACCTTGTTGGGTTTATTCCAAGACTAGTTCACCTTAGTCCGCACTCTTCCCACATCTCATTTTTCTCCTTTTTTCAATATACCTAAGGACTTCTACACTATCTAGTGGATTGTCCTCGGTAGATCCCTCCGTTCTCGGCGGATCATGGGAACAAATACCTAACCTTATCATCCTTATATCACCATACATAAAGTAAAGTTGGTCGGTCTATTTGGTATTGTTCATCCGCCATTGGAACCAATTGAAAACCATTTGAAAATCAATCCGATACTTATGATATATTATCAAAGCATTTTGTACCGAATTGTTTTTGATATTTTTAGAACAAGAGCTCCCCTCAACATGTGCATCAAGTGAAATCGTTTTGCACACGGAGGCAAGAGAAAGAATTTAGCTTCTTTGATTACCATTTTCTAAAAGATATCAACATCACTTCCCGATCAAAACAAGTAGATAAAGCATATAGGGAGGATGAGGTTTTCATAAGCTTGCTCCCCTCAATATGTGCCTTGAGGTTTGAAAGAGTTTTGCACATACAAGAGGGAACATATCGCACATTGAAACAATTTGATCACGCTTTCGATCTTTGTGGTTTAAGATAGATGCTCCCCTCAACATGTGCATGGAAAATTTGAAATCGTTTGTCACATGCGGGAGGAAAACTTGCTAAACACTTATGAACCCATTTATCGAATTATCACTTAAAACCAATTTAAATCACAAATTCTCCCCGATCACAATTATCAAATCATTTGAGATTTGTGATCTCAGAGATTTAAATTGATTTTGAAAGCTTTAAGGAGAATTGTGACTTGATTATGAAAGCGTTTTAACCGATAAGGATCGATTTTGAGACTTTGACCCATTGATTAAACATGCATGAATATCTTTTGAAAACAATTGAATGACACATAACTTTTTAATTTAATTGAAATCATTCTCCCCCTCAATCAATGACCTAAGTTGTTGATTGAGAGATAGATATTTTGACACACTTTAAGTCCAGATGATTTCCAAAAAATAGAGTCCGAGTTATTTTTCAAAGCAATTAGTTTTCATTAGATAGTAAGGATTAGTTTAAAGAATCAGAGCATTAAATTTGAAAACCAAGATAAAGCATGGCTCGTTTTTCTTTGAAAAGCGGTTACCGCTCGAATGACAATAAACCATTTTTTCTCTTTCTCCCAAAAATATTTTTGATTTTTGATTTTTTTTTTTTTTTTTATGAAAATTGAACAACATCTAAAGTCCCGTGTCATTCTTTGAATGACATCACAAAGATCGTAGATATTATCGAATAGAAAAAACATGACAAAAGACAATATTTTTCAAAATTTTCAATTTTTTTTTTTTTTTTTTTTTGAAAGTTTTATATTTTTCTATTTGCTTTTGAAGGTTTTGTAATTTTGTATTTTGCTTTTTGAATAGATATATACAAGAGATAGATGAAGAAAACCTTTACTCCTCTTCTTCCTCTTGAAGACGCTTTGAGTGTTTCCGTTGTAGGCTCTTAAGACCAAGTCGTGGAAGTATAAACTCAAAACGTTCTCTAGGAAGAGCTTTGGTGAAGATGTCGCTAACCGGTATTCGGTCCTCACAAAGTAAAGTTCCACCACACCGCTTTCAACTTGTTCCCCGATGAAATGATGTCGAATGTCGATGTGCTTTGCTCTTGAGTGTTGTACGTTGTTGCATGAGAGAGCAATAGCACTTTTATTATCACAAGATGAGGGATTTTGTTGAATTCAAAGCCATAGTCGATAATTGGGATCTCATCCATAGGATTTGAGCACAACAAGATGACATGGCTATGTACTCACCTCTCAGAGGAAATAGAAGTACTCATTTGCTTCTTTGAAGACCACTCACAAGCTTATCACCCAAAACCGAGCACCTCCGCACGTATTTCGACGAGTATCTTGACATCCCGCATGATCAAGATCTGATAGGTCGTTAGTGACATACCGGTGTCCTTCGGTACCAAAGTCCCATATTGATGGTTCCTTGAGATACCGAAGACCCGCTTAACCGCTTCAAGGTGCTTTTTAGTAGGCTTAGCTCGGTATCTAGCACACATGCAAACAGCGAACAAGATGTATGGTCTACTAGCCGTGAGGTACATCGTGATCCAATCATACTACGATATTTTGTTTGGTCTACCATGATCCCCGAGTGGTCCTCATCTAGTTTAGTACGCTCAATCATGGGAGTGTCAACAGGTCACTAGAATCAAATCCAAATTTCTTTAAAATCTCATTTGCATATTTAGATTGATTTATAAAATGCCTCCGGACTTTGTGAAATTTGTAATCCCAAGAAAATGACATTTGTCCCATCATTGACATTTGAAATTTAGAACCCATTTCTTTTGAAAACGGTCACACTCATTGGGGTCACGAGGCAAAGATGATATCATCAACATAAATTTGAACGTGAATTAAATGTTTGCCTCGACTTTCGGTGAACAATGTAGGATCAATCGCTCCTTTGTGAATCCAAGAGATAGAAGAAACTTTGATAGTGTATCATACCATGCCCTTGGAGCTTGCTTTAGACCGCATGAGCCTTCTTCAAACGATAAACGTGAGTAGGATGCTCGATTCACAAAGCCTTCAGTTGGTCGACGAGACGACTTCTTTAAGATCTCCGTTAAGAAACGCCGCCTTTACATCCATCCGATAGACTACCATGTTCTTACTTGCAAGATTAGCCAAGAAGATTTCGATTGCCTCGACACGAGCAACAGAGCAAATGATTCTTCAAAGTCAATACCTCCTCTTGACGGTATCCTTTTGCAACCAATCGAGCCTTGTTCTTTAACACATCACCATGCTCATCAAGTTTCACTTTGAAGATCCATTTTAGAGCAATGATCATAGCACAACTGAGAGTGTACTAATTCCCATACATCAAGTCGATCAAACTCATGAATTTCTTCTTGCATAGCATTGAACCAACTGCCTTCATTCATGGCGGTTTTAACATCTTTTGGTTCGATCTTAGAGAGTACGGAGTTGAAGAAGCACCATAAGGCATCGGTTGCCGCTTGTTTCCGTGTGGATACCGGACGAGAGGGATTTCCAATGATGTTGTCTAATGGATGATCGTGAGTCCATTTTCCGAGGTGTTCATGTGGTCATTGTTGAGGGATCAAGTAGCAGAGTCGATGTCTCTCAAGAAGATGGTTCGATGATGATTCAGAGCAAATATGTTTTCAAATGGAGCATCTTCGTGGAGTAGCAAAGGGATTAACTTCATCATTGATGCCGTAAACAGTTCCATGATGTACATTTGAAGATTGATGATTTGTTGATGAGACAGAGTGATCAGCAGCAGCGCTTCTTGACTTAGTGATATTGAGACCAAGGATTGACTTCATTCATGTGGATATGAGCAGCCTCTGTTGTGGGAATTGACAGTTCATTAGCACTTGGCTCATAGTGTTCATCAAACATCGGATCAAACAATTTCTTCAAATCATCTTCATTGGAGGTACATATGGAGTCATTGGAGAGGAATTTGGTACAAAGGATGAACCAATGGGACTGTTTTGAAGTGCGGGTCCCGAATGGATTGTCCAGAGCCATATGACCGGTCACCATCGAACGTAACGTGAATTGTTTCCATGATATTTCGGGTTCTTTTGTTGTAGATTCTCAGAACCCTTCTTGTTTGGTGCATAACCAACAAAACTCCAATATCCGCTTTGCTCTTAATTTTCCTAAGTCTTGACCATCATTCGTTGGATAACACAAGGCACCAAACACACGAAGGTAGGAGAGATCAGTTTTCGCTTATGAATAAGTTCATATGGAGTTTTTCCATGAGAGGTGTGAATAAGGAACGATTTTGGGTGTAGCAAGCAAGTGGCAATGGCTTCACCCATAGAAACATTGGAACCTTTGAATAAATAAGCATTGTTCTTGCGGCTTCTACAAGAGTTCGATTTTGCCTTTCAACTACACCGCTCGTTGAGGAGTTCGTGGAACACTTCTTTGATGACCGATTCCAACACTTTCATAAAACCGAATTAAGTCTTTGTTAACAAACTCGTGCCATTGTCTGCTCGAACAATTCGATCGTATTGTTGAGTCGAACTCAAGTCGTTTGATTAGTTTGATGATGACATCCGAGTTTCATCCTTTGTCCTCAAAAACTTTACCCAAGTAAATCGAGAGTAGTCATCAACAACTACTAGAATGTATTTCTTCCCATTTATCGCTTGCACTCTCATTGGTCCGCATGCATCCATATGAAGGGTATGAAGAACTTCCATTACGAGTTTGTGGGTTTTGGTTTGTGGGCATATTTCGTGCTTTTTCCCAATTGGCAAGTCGAGCAAAGATGATCTTTTCATATTTTAACTGGTAAACCTCTCGACAAGATCCTTTCTCGAAAGGTTGTTTATGGTACCAAAGTTCAAGTGATTGAGACGACGATGCCATAACCAAGACTTTGTTTTAGAAGCCTTTGACAAAGAAGCGATTGGAGAGGACTTCATCATGTCGTCGATAGAGATGGTGTATAGGTTTGAACCTCGAGTACCTCTTAATAATTCCACACCATCAAGTTCTCTAACGAAACAAGAATGTTTTCTAAAAGCCACTTCTAGATCGGAATCACGTAATTGACCAACAGAGAACAGATTGTGACCAAGACCTTCCACATAATATACCCCGAAATCACACTTTTACCAACCACATAATCTCCATAACCCATAATAGCTCCAAAATGGTCGCTCCCGAATCTAATCGTCTCCGATGAATTTACTCACGGTTCATGAGCCGCGACCGTCTCCAAATATATGCTTGGAACAACTGAGTCCGTGTACCACGTAACGATTTGAACGATCCGCAGCTGAACATGCACAAGAATGGATAATCGATAATTGGGATCCCCATGCAAGAATGGGTTCCATTTGGTTAGTAATAAATGATTGGAACACCCACATCGTAAATAGAAACATCCATATCGTAAATAGAAGCAATGGAATCATTATGAATAGATGCAAGATTAGTGTCCGATTTGCCCTATTCAAAGTATGTTCACTTCTTAAGGGAATAGTTCTACCAAGAGGCATCCATTTTCTAGTGGGCATTGTCTCGATTAACCTTATGGCCAATGTGTATCCATTGATAACCTATCTTACTAAATGTTCTTCCGTGGGTTTCCACTGTTTTCTAACTTTCTTTCGCCTTTGCCTTTTAGCCTTCTTAGAATGATTTTTTCATTAACAATATTAATCGGGATTTGACCGCATTAGACAAAGCATTCACACCACATTCATGATTAGTAATGTAATTCATGCAGACATCATTACATGGTTTGCAAATAGTATTAGAATTGAATTAATTACAAGACGCCTATGGCTAATACTAGAATCAACACGATTCGCTTTATTCAAATTCTCCTACGGTGATCTTCTACTTTCTTCCAATGCACATTCTTAGCTCATGAGGCCCTATCATTCCTTGTATTGCCTTGAGACTTTGACCGCCGCTTTAATGTCACCGACACTCTCGTAGAGGAACGGAACATTAGTTGGTTTTGCTACTTTTGCCTTTCCTGCTTTGATGTGTTGGGATGTGAACTATTCAAGGCACATTGAGGTTCACTTTCTTAACACCGGAGGTGCTAGGATCCGAACTATTTGAAGGCCTACTAAAGTTCACATTCATAACATTGGGCATTGAATGATTTGTATACTTGGCATTAGGCATAGAACAGGGTATCAAGGGGTTGACTTGCTCACCTAGGGATTTAGGACATATTGTAATTAAGCATTCTAGAAGTTCTTGAGATCGTTTGGCATATAAGCATGCATGGCCAATTGCATTATCAAGTGGTTTCTCTAACTTATCCTCTTCTACAATCTCACGGAGACATTCTAGACTATCCTTAAGGTATGAGAAATATGTTTGAATGGCAAGTTTGTTATTCCTAAGGTGAGGAGGAACATAATTCACGCACAAAGCATATTTATTACAACCATGCACCTTTGATGGACCATTCTCCCATTGGTCATTGGCATTTTCCTTTTACCCGACTCTTCGATTCTCAATTTCCTTTTGCAACGGTTATTTGTTCATTATTTTTATTACGAGTGACTTTTATTGACTCAAATAACTCATTGAAATGACGTTTAACCTTTTCATTTTCTTCGAGAAAACTCTCATTTTCCTTTTGTAAAGCATTGACCAAGTTTTGTAGATGAAAATTTTGAGAATTCGAGAATCTAAAGGAGGAGGCATTTGGGAGCCGCACATTGTTCATTTCACCCTTTAATTGAGAGATTTGGGCTTTCAACTTTCTCGATCGTGATACAATGAGCTCGAATCTGCTCATCACGCTTGCTAATTTCAAAATCGCATCAAATTCAGAACATCCAAAGATGTCTTGATATTTGAGGTTTTAACATTTTCTTTCGGATGTTGATATTTTAATTGCAAAGCAAGATGCTCAACTTCTAATTTAGAAAACTGTTTTACCGTGTTATCATGATCATCCTGCTCAACTTTATCATGCGCTTTAGAGTTAGTTTTTCAAGCTCAATGACACGATCATGGGAGACTTTCGAGCAACAGATAATTCATGAAATCGAGAAGCATTAATGGAACAATTCAGTAGAAAATGTAAAACACATCTTGAGTAATACATTCGTAAATAAGAGTCTCATTCAATGTATGCAAGTTCTTCCTCTCAATCTCATTATATTTTAGTGCTCGCTCATAGTCACTAACCTCAACTATCATTGCATCAAATTCCTTTTCCATTCCTTTAATATCCGAATCTATCCCTTTTAAGACTCTCAAATTGATCTTTTAGTTGTTTAAAGAAAGGCATGACCTCGCTTAGATAGCATTCTTTTGTTTGCTCAAAACCCTTTCCCTTCAAGAATCCCAGCTGGTGTGATCCTTTTCTTACAAGTTTTCTCAAAATCGACAAATAGTTGAAAAATAACATATTGACCGATTAAGGTCTTGCTCTTAGTGGCAATAGTTCTAGGAACTAAATGCATTGGTGTATTTGGAGGATACAGTCAGCAGCATTTTCCTAAGGGAGGGTTTGTTTCAACAAGATTTTCACTTTTTGCTTATCTAAGTCCCTTTTCCGTAATACTTGTTCGTGTGTTAACAACGTTTGAGGCTTAAATTTGTTTAAGGAGATCCAGTTTTCCTTCTTGTAATCATGGGGTTTGATCATTATGTTATTCTTTTACATTCGTGATCATCTAGCTTCTTATTCATTTTCTCCCTAGATGCATCATCTAATTTTCTATCTTCCTCAAGGCACTCAACGCAACTAGGTTTCGCCTAGGCTTAAGGATTTCATTACCATCATAGATTACCTTATGAGCACTTTTAGCCTTTTAATGACCTCCGGATTTGGTTCCTCAACAAGGGAGTACTATGCTTATCACTTAAAACTCGTGCTTAGTGATTAAGTGAGCAGCTTGAATGGTATTTCCTTGTACGCATAACTTATTTTCAAGCTTGTTTTTCAAGGTTTTAGATTAGAAAATCATTCAAAAGTTTTGATTCCTTAGCACGTAATTCTTGCTTAAGCATTTTAACATTTTCTTGAAGTTCTTGTTTTTGCTTAGCGCTTTAGAAAGCTTTTCTTGTAAGGAGTTTAACTCTTGTTTTAATACTTCTTTCTAAACTTACTTTGTCTAATAGTTGTACGATTTGGTCATCCATCTCCGCTCACGAGTGGTTAACTCAAACTTAGCTCGTTGTTCATAAATAGCAACACGCTCTTTATAAGCATTAAGTTCGTAGATAATGACTCATCGTGGGTACATGCAGTGTATTCGTCAAAAGCATAGTCATCATTGATCGCATAAGATACATCACATGGTACAATCTCACTTTCACTTTGTTTCACATATTGATCATATGGGACAACATCGACATTGCCCATATTTTCAATATCCGACTCAATAATTACGCTTGATTGTACTTCATCATGTATCTTTTGCTCATCAACTTCATCGATAGTTTAAGTACCTCGTAAATGATTTTGTCTTTGGATGGACCAGCTTGTGGTGATGAAACTTTGGAGAAACCATAGGTGAGATGCTAGCCATGAAGATTGTTTGAGCAAGAGGTTCATCATCTACATCGAGTCAAATGCATCACAATCGCCTACTTGAAAGGCATTCGATGATTATGACCAATCTCATGAATTGGTTGCTCATCAACATCAAGATCATATGTCTTGGCATTCCTTCAAGAAGAAACAAGAACTCCTCTTCATCCAAAGTCGCTCCATTGTCCCGAGCTTGCACTAGCAACATCTTATCCTCAAGTACTCGGCATTCGAGGGCGTTTTGGTGATGTGCGCTTGCAATATGTCCTCACCACCACAGCTTGTAACACTTGATCGGCTTTACTTGTCCTTGATTTCCATTCCTTCCCTATTTCGATTTGCAAAGAAACCTCTACCAACTCCACCTCTTCCTTGTTCATACTGCTTTCTTGAACAAAGTTGTACCATAACCTTTCCGTCTCTCGATAAAGGGCCCGATTGTGTAGATTAGATGTTGCTCGAGGTTGTTGTTGGTGTGTGGAGAGAGTTCATGTTTTGACCGATCATGAGAGCCAGTTGATTAATGAAGTTTCCCACGTGTGCATCAAAGATCGCCTTGTTTGAACATTGGCCTGGAATGAGTTTGTGATTACCATTACCCATGGGTATGACTTGTGAGGCTTTGGTTGTGATTCCTATGTTTGAGTAGAAGGCGTTGAATCATTCGATGAGCTTGTCTCTCCTCGGTTGGTTTTGAACCGATTAAGAATCCTTTTTCAAACATAGCATGTCTCTCATTCTCAAGAAGGAATGCATAGAGTTGCTCATAGTTTGTATTCTTCAATCCTTTGGTTAGCTTCACGTAGTGACAAACTTGTGCCATTCGGGATTCATGTTGTTTACAAATTTAGAGTTCAACTCGAATGTTTGGCATGGTCATTCGATATTCCTCATGTCATTGACAAGCTTGTGGAATCTCACGTAATACTCATAGACGCCTCATCCGGTTTCATCTTGAAGTGCTCAAACTCATCATAGAGTTGTGATTCTCTGTCTTCCATAGTTAATTCGTAACCGCATGTAAGCATCTTGACATTATCCCACACCGCCTTGGCTTCGTGTTGTGATTGATTAGCTTGTAGATATCTTTTGAAGACCTTGAAGTACGATGTTAGAAGCCCCGATATCAAGATCGAATCTCTTTTCTCCTTATCATCGAGCTCATCATACGCCTTTGGCCTGTCTAGTCCAAAGATCATAGTTCCATCCGCAGCAGATCAATTATGTCTCTTGTAGTCTCAACCGATAAGGTCCTTCATCAATCGATTTGAGAATGTTGACCCCATTTTCCTTTCCAAGACAAGACACCGATTCTTTGAGCCCAAGAGTCGTAGTCGGCTGGCTCAAGCATGGGTGGACGAGTATCCGAACCACCGCTTGAACATCCTCGCAACAAGTGGAGATGATTGTAGGTACGATGGTAGACATGTTTAAAGATTACACGGATTTTATAACTCTATGATTAAACCGGAAATAGATTCTTTCACGGATTTTACTAAATCAAGAGAAAACCAGACATAAACAAACGTTAACCAAGTCGCTAAGATTCCTTGAATCAAGTCGCTAAGAACCAAGTTGCTAAGACAAGTCGCTAAGTTCCAAATCGCTATGAATTTTGACAAGAAGTCGCTATGCACCAAGTCGCTACGAGATCAAATCGCTAAATAGCAACTCACATCGGGTCAAATCGCTAACACCAAGTCGCTACGAAACTTAAGAACAAGTCGCTATCAAAATTGAAAGCAAGTCGCTACCTTACCAAATCACACCAGAGTGGAGAATCCACCAACAAGATTTTTTGTCGGCTTGTCTCTAAAGGCAAGTCGCTAGGACCAAATCGCTACCACAATACACTACAACTCGCCATGATTTACAAAGCAAGTCGCTACCAAGAAAATTACACCGAGAGCCAAGTCGCTAACTTGAAAAACTTCCAAAACACACTTTTCAATCCAAAACAACCCAACCACGATGATTCAAGCCTTCCAAATCAAAACCTAAACACTTGTGATGATCCTAAACACAAAAGTACAATCAAAATCCAAGCTTTAACACTAGAAATCAACCAAATGATGCAAAACCACTAAACTTTCTCAAACTCAAAACCACCTAAAACCACTAGAAATCCAAAGATATGTAAGAGATGATCTAACCATGGCTCTTGATACCATTTGTAACATATTGGATTTCACATACACATCAAACCATAAGCAAAGTAGGCGACACAAGAGTTTTAGAGAGAAAGTTAGAGGTTTGGGAACTTTAGTGAGAGAAAGAAAATCTTATTATGAGCTCCAACTCTACCTTGGAAGGTAGAGAGTATTTATAGTCTTTACATAAATCGCCACCTATCGGGCCGTGGATCGTGCATACAATGGGTAAAGACCCGTCCGTCCTCCACGGTGTTACTTAAACTAAATACTACTTAACTTATATTAATCTACGACTACGAGCTTACTAACGATTACATATACTTGAGGTGACCGACTCTTTAATACTTGGATTTACTAAATCCTAACAATTAACAAATTCGAACTTTTTAAGACTTAATGTGATTTATCACATTTCATAATATTATGGTGTCTTATTAATCTTCTAGATTGTAGTCTTATTGAGTATATCAAATCCATACTCAATTTTCTAACCTTGATAACTTTTGGAAGAAAAAAAGTTATAGTTATCTTGAATCAAAGAATATAAATAGAGTTGATTCTTCTAACTAAACATCCCATTAACATTGTGGTATTTCATTAGAATTAATATTGTGATATAATCTATCAATGTATAAGATAACCATATCCTTTTTGACTTACCTATTTACCAACCAAGCCAAACTTAATGGTATAATAGAATTTTCAAGTCAATTGCATGCTTTATAACACTAGTACTCTTTGACCAAGTCAAAAGACATAACAGTTATAATCACAATATACGTTATAAGCCATTAATTAACTCATTGACTTCATGTATATATCTTAATAAAAAAATCATAACAAGTTAATGTTTTACTTTATATTATAAGTCTTGTAATAATTAAAATACTTCATGTTTGTGACTTTACAAAGAAAACATAAACATGTATAATTTAAAGTAATCATGAACACCACTTCTTGGTTTCAATTAATAATTTCAAGTTAATTTATTACTACATTTATTCATGTCATTCAAAGAATACATAAATACTTAAATTATTTATTTATGTCCTCTATACTACATATAATGCACGAAGGCACCTCACTCTTAATTTTAAGACGTACAAGATAAGAAGCATAATGTACACCACTTTAATGCACATTCTCACTCTTAATTTTCAGACTTACAAGACATGAAGCATAATGTACACCACTTTAATGCACATATTAAAAAGACAAAACACCACTTTAATGTTAATAATGTAGTCAAGATTTTTAATGTAGTCAATTAATTAACTGTTCAATAAATACAATTAATGCAATTATTAAAGTACCCTTTACATAAAAATATAAATTATCAAGGATATTGTACAACTAACTTAAACACAATTCTTGTATTAAATGTCACTAATACAAATAATAAAGCACATTATATCAATATCCAAACTCGAATGGGCAACGGGCCAAATGGGCTCGAGCCCGAACGGGCACGAGCCAAACGGGCTCGAGCCCTAACGGGCGCAGGCCAGACGTGCACGGGCTAAACAGACACATAGCAAACGGTCTCATGTTATACGAATCGCTTTAAAAAGACCCAAAAAGACAAAATAAATTCCTTAGTAAAGGAGTTAAAATACGTCACATAAAACTCTTAATATCCATAAATTTATTGTCAAAAAGAGATTAATAAACTAAAATACATGATTTACCGAAAATTTCTAGTTCCAAGAATACATAAATGCTTAAATTAAAGTAGTATTAGATTACTTCATTTATTTATGTCAGTCCAAAAATACATAATAATTTAAATTGAATTTTATGTCATCTCCACGTATACATAAATATTTAAATAGAAGTAGTCTTTGTTATCATCTTGACACATGTTCCATGATAAGACAATCTTACACTATAAGTGTATAAGTCATATTAGAACATAGATCTCTTACCTTGCGGTTAAGAGAATCCTTTAATTATATTTCTATGTGTTGTACCTTTGCACACAATAAATAATTCTCTCCCACTTGTGCATGGAACAACATCATGTAACAAATAAACAACACGACACACGCTTGTTTATGTGAACAATATGATTGTATCATTGATATTAGCATAACAAGTTGATGTAGGACTACATTGTCTAGTAAGAAAACATACATGACTATCCTTAAAAAAGCACAAGTGTCTACAATTGAAAAGTAATTATCTTGAGAAATTCTAGAGATAATTTGGGTTACTACCAAGAAAATAAAACTTGTAGCTCCCACTGAATTATAGAACATTACAATAATTCTTTATTCAGTAATAAAACACAATGCTCCTACTGGATTTGACAACATTGTAAGTGTTTCATAACCAGTGAAAACAAATAGTGTGCTATTTACTTCCCTACACTTTTGAAAGACCATTCGCAATAATTAACTAGGTACTAAAAGAGTGTATTCTTCTTATAGATGACGGATTATCCATTAATGCTATTAACTTGAAAAATTGAGCATGCAATTTCTTCTTTAATAGGTCTACCATCCCTATAATGGTATGTAGCACCTCTAAAGGGTTAAAGCAATAACAACTAGATAAAATATCATAGTTTACTTTTACCACTTTTTGCGATAATCAGTCTAGCTTCTAGTTCAATAACTCATAAAATGTCATATAGATTTTCCAGTTAACCAAATGTAATATTTGTTACAAAAGAAGTCAATCACCGAATGTGAGTAATGAAATCTCTATGGAAAATAAAATGTGTAATTCTCTTAACTATTAAAGTTGCTATGAGTTATATTAAAATTTAGACAATTCTAATGTTCTCATCATATCTTTCTTAATCATGAAAAGAAATAGGATTTAGTCTCACTCTTCTCTAATAGAAAGGAGACTAGGTTTATTCTTTTAGTAAAGTTGACTCTAGCCAAAAATCCCTACGGGTGTAGATCAATTTACCAATAAAGAATAATTCATGTTTATAGTTTAATGTTGCATTCATACATTTAAAAGAATTAAAAAAATCAATTTTAGTATTTTCGATAACTCAACCTTTCAAGAAAGTTAAATACCCTTGGTAAATAAACATATAATCATTTAATTTTCCTTGAAAAACTAGGATCCAAATTGACATAATTTCATTACATCAGTTGATTTGCTAGTAATGAAAGTATTTAATAAGGGTACGAGTCGAACCTCAATTGCCAATCAAAGATTGCAACTCTTAGAACATTATGGGATTTACTTATTTGCCAACTCTAGTTGCAATGTAATCATGTTTTATCCCCATCTTATGCCTTGAGTTACTAGGTCTCACTATCAAACTCAATTAAGTTATCCAACTTAAGAAACTGCAAATTCATTCACGCCTGTCTCACAGCAAGTGGAGATTTACACTTTGATTACAATCTAGCTACGTCTCACGTAACATAAATGGCAACCTCATGTGTTTTTGTTTCATTGTATGGCATATAACTTAAATTAAAGGGTAATAATTTTGATGTGTGTAATCAAAATATGTATGAAGAAGCATGCACACATCTTCATATCATAGGTTTAATAAAACTTTACTTATTAGTTTTCTTTCCCTAAGATTAAATCAACAAAGTTTTAATCGAGGTATTGGATGAACCAATCAAAGAGTTTACCTTCAATTATCATCTAATATATCTTACTTTTGCATAAGTAAAAAAGACTTAGTGTTTCAGATAATTACCAAAAGTGGTGCGTGGAATTAAGGTCAATTCACCCTTAAGATGATTTTGTACATATAACAGTCGTAGGTAGCTTCATTTTGACGCACAAAGAAGCGGAGAATCAGGTTAGCTAGAAGCTATTAAAAACCCTCTTTTTTAGGTCAACATTTAATGCGTACCTTCCTTATACCTTTCTTATAGTTTGTCAAGAATGGGTGAGCCTTTCTAACTATTTGGTACAAGAATCATCAGTCGACTAAAATTTAAGATTTAACTCTTAAAAGCAAATCAAATTTCACCATTGTTTAGTCCGGTTTAATTTTCTATTCAAAAAATTATCCTTTGTTTACAACTTGTCATACAATTACAATAAACAAATAAGCAAATAAAAATTAACCAACTACAAGAATGAACATGCTAAATAAAATCAACTAACATGTGTATTTTTAACTAAGATGTCACTGCTGGAGTTTAACTATCAAAACAATTATATAATAAACATAATCATAAACATCACATAGAATACGCAACGGAAGACAAGAATCAATACTTGTAATTAATTAACTGAAACATAAAGAATGCGTACCTTTTAGCAATCTATGGAATAGGGTTTATGAAAAACATCCTATTAGATTGAATGTGTAATAAACCCTAATTAAGGTTTATGTGTGGATCGACTAATGATTAGTCGAATAGGGCAAATCACCAAAATCCAAAGTAGGATTTCTCTACGATCATGTACACACGTATTACTAACGACTCGATGTGAAAAGCTAGGTTTTTGGATCACAATAATTATCCTAAACACTTTAAATGAGCAAAAAGCAATCGTAAATCCCTTGGAGGCGTTTATACGATCGATTAGTGCACAAAGAGGGAGAAAAGAAGAAGTTAGGGTTAACTACGTGAACCAAGATTAACAAACTAATGATACAATGAATTGTATTTATAGTGCGGTAAACTTGGAGCCTGAGTTAGAAGGGAAAAACCCTTCTAGAAGCACAAACCGATTGGCCCTTAACTAATGGAAGGGTTCTGGATCCTTCTTGCTTTCTATTTACATCTCTAGTCCTTTAAGTTAATATTTTAAGACCGTTAACTAAACTCCGTTAAATAGTAACACCCTTTAAGTATTTATTGTGAATTAATAATTAAATATAATATTTTTATTAATTATTAAACATAGATTCTCATACGTAAAGTGTGCAATCCCATAGGCTCGTGTTCGAATTTGGTCATACACATATTAATTTATATCCATAAAACTTACAATATATAGTATAGGGCAACAGGGATGTGAAAAAGTGTCGTTTAAAGAAAATAAAATAGTAGTCAATTAGTAACTTGTGAAGTGGTTTTATGAGTCTCAGTTCAAGCAACACTGTGATTAGAGGGTAAGTCTTGTTGCAATCTCGGTGTGGACCAATGCCCTCAATTGGTGGAAAATCCCTAATAAGCAACCAAACACCATCAATCAAGGTTGTTAAGATCGAGATCCTATATATTATGAATCGTTTTTATCTATACAACACTGGAATCGTGAGATCGGAAGATCCTACTTATATGTTTACATTTCTTTTTTGTCTATTGATCCAAAGCTGATTGTATAACAAATTTATCAAGAAAGAAGAGTTTTGAAAGTTCTAATAGTATTAAATGCAATGCGTAATGCTTTAAAATACTAAAATGTCTAATCGGTGATTAAAAATGTTAGGATAATTTAGTTTAAAACTTTATATTTTTTACTTTTATAAAACATTTATAATAATCAATGTGTGCTTTATTGTTTTACTTTAAACAAAGTTCATTCATTTATAATTAGTAGTTAGTTTATTTAATGGAAGTACGATAGAATCGGTTCAAGATCTTACGATTTTATTGTAAGATCGAGATACTACTTAAGATACTATGCCTTTTAAGATCCTACCAAGGATAGACTTGTTTTTGCTTAATGGGATCGTAAAATCGGAAGATCTTAAGAGCTAGATCGAGATCTTAACAGCTATGCTATCAATGGCATGTTGTCACTATCAAGTTTCTTAACCTTTTCTCCGACACTTACCACCATATTCGATGCCGCCGTGCAATCCACCCTTTGAATCCTTTGACGTTTTGGAAATGAGTCATCCTTTACGGCTAAAAGACCAAACAAAAGTCTTATTCTAAATGATATCAAGCAATTCCCTTACACTTGGATCTCTAATATACTTCGTGTAAACATCAAGATTCAGGGTGGATCTGGCGGTCGAGGTTGATAATTTGGACAAAACATGTTTTAGCTTAGAGAGAGAAAGTGGATGAAAAAACTTGTTTATTATTCTTTCCTTACACTAGTTTCCCACACCCCTCAAGTGAAGACTTGAGGGTATTTATAGTGAAATTACATGACAACTATTACAATATTACATTATAGTCCCTGTGTTATACGCATACTAGTTGTCTTCTCCAATTCTCGTAAAAATTGATCAGCTTCATTTCTAACAATCTCCCTCCAGCTGGAGATATACGTTAATTGGTTACAATGATTCCTAACAAGTAAAATAAACAATCAAAGTAAGTGCAACAATGTTGGGGAAGACTTCATAGATCCTTATCTTCATAAACATCCCCAAAAATATTTCTTGTAGACGAACCTCTGTAATGATCTAATTGGGTTTTTACTCCCTCCCAATTCGTAAGCCCTTTACAATAAATTGCTCCCTCATAAACTAACAATCCATCTGACATAAACCCTGATGCATGTAGAATAAGTATCTCTGTATTCTGCCCAAAAAGTCTTTAGTCTCTTATCTTGGCATGCACAGTGGAAAATGGATCATAGACTAATAATATGTAACTTCTTCACGAGTTTTGGGGAGCATCATATCAACATCAAAACTCACATAGAATGCTTCCAAGTTCTTCAATAAAAGCCCCGATGTACACATTTCTCCCTCCAGGATGATGACGATCTCTCGGAATCATCATAAATATGTGTACATGCCATAACCATATCAACTAGAAGCAGCATACAAATCAATTCCCCATGAGTTGATGTCGATCACTAACTCTTTTTACAATCTCTCAAATCAACCTTGAAGCAACCTCTCCATAATACAACCGGCTAATAGTAATGATCACATATGGAGATGACCCATTATAACGAATTTGAGAATGAAGTAAAGTCCTCTAGACTTTTGACTTAAGCTTGCACTACTGTGTGACTAAGAACCGATAATGAGAATTCCAGCATAGGTAGAATCATATACCCATCCAACCATCCTTAACTGTATATGAAATATAATTCTCTTGAACCACCCACAACCTTTTGTGACACTGAGTACTACAACGTAACTCCTTAAAATGATCTCTATTGTGAGCATTAAGAACCAACTTATACGTTTATAGATCACACACATAGCTAGATGTCCAAGTCTTAATCACTATTCTATAAATGCTCAAACAAGGATCTTTAGAATTCGTGCATCCAACCAACCCCTAGACTTTGAGATACTAAGTACACGCACCCGTAAAACGTCACTTCAACCTCAAATAAGCAATAAAAAATCAACCTCGTAGTCATCTTTTTGTTGCCGTTCAAAATTTAGCCGTTGTTAGTTTGATGTGAATCTTGATAAGGATCGTTTAAGCGAAACGTGGTTTGATAGTAATATTTGGCAGGTTTTGGGTGTTTTGGTGTTTTAGTTTTGTATGTTAGATATTAGGTGAAACCTTAAGAATTGGTCGAATCTCGGCTTCAAAATAGGTAATTTCGGCTTCTCTATTTCGCCTTAAATAGGCTATTTCGGCTTCCCCTGTTTCGGCTTCAACTCTTGGGACCGATTTTGGCTTCAACTTTTGGGGCTGATTCCGGCTTCATTTTTGGGAGGCCAATTTCGGCTTCATTTATGGAGGCCAATTCGGCTTCATTTATGGAGGCCGATTTCGGTGTTGGTTGGATTTTGGCTTCACTTTATAGATATCGATTTTGGCTTCCTGAATTTTCGGACAACTCCACTAAAATATACCAATAGGCTGATTTCGGCTTCACTTAAAGCACCGATTTCGGCTTCAATTTAAGAACCGATTTCGGCTTCAATTTAAGCATCGATCTCGGCTTGTTCTCGAGGCCGAAATCGCTTCCTGTCGAGAGAAAATCATAAAAAAACACCTAAAAGACTAAAAAAATGTCCGTTTTAGCCCGTTCGTTTTGCAAAATCTTGCTTAGAAACTCTATATCTTCAAGAAAAACATCAACTTTAACATTAAACCACCATAAAATCAAATATTTGAAGAAAAAAGTACACCTTTTTCTATAACACCTTAGCTGTATATATAGATTATGGAAGTCTCGTATATATTTTCCATTTTACTGAAAAACGAATTTTTATTTATATTTTTTATAGTCTATCAAAGGGGCAAACGATGTACACTTAAAAACTGAATTAGAGATTAAACAAGTTAAAGATCTCTCAGATTTACTCAGTCAACGTCTTAGAAACCTATTATTTCACAAGAAACATCAAATTTGTAATCAAACTAGTCATAAAGACTAAACGGATAGTAATGAAGTTTTCCAATTAAATCCGTTATGTTGTTTTGCGCTCGCTTGCTGATTTTTGTAAATCAAAACCAAAACAAATACGAGAATGGTCAATGGTGATCGTATTTGTGCTATGCATGTGCATTATTATGCATGCATGTATGATGAGGAAATTTATAAGATTCTGTTACATGCCAAAATAGGATCACAGATTCATAGATCCCTACATTCCGATCTAAGTTAAATTTTCTGTTTCTATAAGCAATCCACGAGAAAGAAAGGGTTTTGATTTCTGCTTCGAAGGTGTCTTTCTTTGGAGGTTTCAAGTAAAGAATCCGTCTATTTCTGAAGCGCCATATTAGTAGTCCAATTGGCGATAAGATCCATTAAAAAAATAACCAAAGACAATTAAAAGATATTAAGTTCCATATGTTGAAACGCGGAAACAAAACTTCATTTCTTTTTTTTTCATTCATCTATAAAGTATGCACCAATAACTAGTCCATGTTCACAAAATAAGTCAAGCTTCATTCAAGAAGAAACAATGGAATCTTTAGTGTATGCTCCACCATTGTTACTCTTAATCTTTTTCCTCATTAAGTTATACTACTTTAATAGATCTTCCACCAAGAAAAACCTACCACCTTCACCACCAAGATTCCCAGTTATCGGCAACCTCCACCAGATTGAACCACTCCTCCACCATTCGCTCCATTCCCTATCTAAAACCCACGGTGGTCCGCTCATGCTCATCCACCTAGGTTCCGTCCCAACCCTAGTGGTCTCATCAGCTGAAGCAGCTCGTGAGATCATGAAAACTAAAGATCTTCTCTTTGCCAATAGACCCAACGTCAAAATGTGGAAGCATCTCCTCTACGATCTTAAAGAAGTCTCGGTAGCGCCTTATGGCGAGTATTGGAGGCAAATGAAGAGCATAATGGTTGTCCATATGTTAAGCAATAAGAATGTCGAAGCTAGTAGTGAAGTGAGGGATGAAGAGATAGCTATTGTGGTTGAGAAATTAAAAAATTCTTGTAATAAGGTGGTTGATTTAAGTGATTTGTTTGTTACTATTACAAATAATGTGGTGTGCAGGGTGACGTTTGGAAGGACTTATAATGAAGGGGAAATTGGGAGGAAGTTTAAGAAGATGTTGAGAGAGTTTTTTGAAATATTGGGTGGTCTTAACTTGGAGGATATGGTTCCTTGGCTAGCGTGGGTGGATCGATTGAGAGGGTTTAGTGCTAAAGTTTTGAGGGTGGCGAGAGATGTGGACGAGTTCTTGGAGGGTGTGGTCGAGGAGCGGCTAAGAAAACACTCAACTGGTGGTCGTGGTAGGCGAGAAGACTTCATTGATATATTACTTAAGATCCAAAAGGATGATAGCATAGGAGTGACTCTAGATAGAGTTGCTCTCAAAGCACTCCTCTTGGTAACTCTCGTAACTCTATCTTTACTTGATCATTTTTATCAGGAAATTTGTATTATAATTGATTTGATGCACTCTATACGACTGATCGAAGGAGTTTCGTCCTTAATTGAATCTAAAACCCTAACTTATAAAATCGATATCCGACCACTTGTTAACCACATAGGCTCTCATAAAAGATTTCTTACACGTAATAATGCTCAAAGATTTAACTACGTGATTATATCAATTTTTATTAAACACTTAATTATTTGAAACTAGCATTCGTTAAATATTGTACACTAATTATGATTTGTAGAAGAAAGTTTTTTAAGAACCATTCAAGTATATTACTTTATAGACAGTTCATGTGATTGTTGATTTTGTTAATTGTTCATTTTGTATATACATATATTGAATTTCTTAAACGTGTATCACTAGTTGAAATTTTTTACGGTAACTGTCTAAACTGATAGAGTGATATAACTAAAACATTATATAGGAAAAACGAAGGTTAAGTTTTGCTATGACTTGTAAGTTGTAACGTTATGAAATAATCGTAGTTGTCCGTATGTAGTTCAATTACATAATCTCTTAATTTTGTTGTATGTTATTAATCTGTATATCAACTACCTATTATATATTCAAAACATCAACATTTACCTGAATTCTTAATTCAAGTATTGGTTGGGTAGGAATTTTATATCTCGATCAGCTCGTGATTTGATTCCTATCAATGTGTGCCTCATAATTGATTTGGCATATTTTTCAACATTATATCCAGCTTGATTAGCATTGTATGGATATTAAAAAATGTATATACAATTCACAAATCACAATCCATCAAAAGTAGTGTAGAAATAGGGGAATACTTGGCCACAATAATCCTAAATAAAAAATAAACTAGCAAAGAATCATGGATTTACATAAAGATTCAGGACTCACAAAAAAAATCATACACCACATTTATAACACAAAATAGTAGCCAATTGGCTACAAAAAAATGTAGCTTAATATATGAATAGCTAAAAAATTTCTTATACCATTGTTAACAAAATTTTGTGTTATAGGATGCATATACGGCCGGAACAGATACAACCGCGACAGTATTAGAATGGGCATTTGCAGAACTTATGAAACATCCAATGGTTTTGAAGAAAGTTCAGGATGAAATAAGAACCGTTGTGAAAGATAAGCAAAAGATAAACCAAGACGATGTTGACAACATGAAGTACTTGAAGGCTGTTATAAAAGAAACTCTACGTCTTCATCCTCCGATCCCTACCTTAGTTCCTCGAGTCGCAAGCCAAGATGTCCAAATCATGGGTTATGACGTTATTAAAGGAACTAGGGTTATTATTAATGCATGGGCCATTGCTAGAGACCCTAAAGTGTGGGATGAACCAAACGAGTTTCGACCTGAGAGGTTCTTGGATTGTTCTATTGATTTCAAAGGGCTAGATTTTGATTTGATCCCATTTGGTGCCGGAAGAAGAGGTTGTCCTGGGATTTCTTTTGCAATGGCGACCAATGAGAATGTGTTGGCTAATCTTTTGCATAAGTTTGATTGGGAGTTGCCGAATGGAGGGACAGAAGAGGATCTAGATATGAATGAACGACCTGGACTAACGATTCGTAAAAAGCTTCCTCTATTGGCTATTGCGAAACCTTTCTCTATCTAACTATAACACATCCCAAGACATTTTGTTAAAAATTTGTTTGATATGTTTATTGGCCGGAACATTTCAGTTTATGGTGGAATAATTGGATGTTACTGTAAGTCTGTAATATGTTAGTGGTGTACTATCACATAATGAATAGCAGTACGATGATGATTGTATGATCCCTACTCTATATAAATGAGGGTTTGTTTGAATCACATCTCCTCTCAAAATTCTAAAAAAATGACACGTGGCATTTAAATTTCCCAAAACTACCAGAGCCGTCCGATCAATAATAATTTTGAAATCATTAAACACAAAACCGTTTCCCCAATTATACGATCTGATATCACCTAAATCCTTTTCCAAAAATTATAACCCTCCATTTAATCAATCATCATATAATCGTAATCAATCAAAGAACATCAAACCTTCCCTTAAATCATAACTTCTATCCCTAATACGAACGATTAAGGTTGTTTGATTGTCTGGAAAAACTAATCAACCAATCAAATAAAATTGGATACTTGATTTTGGTAATATTTATCTTTTTATTTTACTTTGTTTATGGGGTTTTTAATTTCATTAATTTTGGGGTTTTGATTAGTTATTACGTTTTACTAGGATTGAATTCGTGTATCAAGGAAATTAATCATCTAATGTAGGTAATCTTCTACCTATTAGTGATTATGTTACAATCGGATAAGCACTTTATCGTTTGCGGTATGATTTTATTTTTTGTTTGATTTTTGTATTCTTTTTTTTAAGATAATCATATGTTTTGTGCGATTTTTGTTAATTTTTTGTTACGATATGCATATGTATATTATAAGTTTAGTAATTGGTAATAGGTTGATTAGTATTATATTTTGGTTTAATGATTTAATTTGAAATAATGTATTACAGTTTTTTTATCACATGTATTTAAAAACACTCGAGACTTTTTACAAATATTAGCATTACGCCACAAAATCCATGGGTGTCTCGGGACGGTGGGACACACGACCGTCGTCTCAAAGCATGAACTTTTTTGAAAAATATGTCAAGAACTATTTCGAGGGTGCAACCAAGGTGATATTTGAGCTCTAATGAAAAATGTCTCTTGCGGAAATTAGTGTTCATTTATATTTTGTTGATTGATGGAGAGGAAAAAAAAGATGAGATCGAATATATAACAATGTAACTATGTATAGGATATCATGTAATATGGTGTTTGTGATCCAAGTACTATGAGTATAGCAGATGTAATTGTCTCTAACTGATTAAATTGTATGCTGATGTGTCATGAGTTGATGTGTCTAATGTAATTGCACTGCATGTAAGGCAGAGAGAGGCGCACACGAGAATGAGGATAACCGATTCTAAGTGTTGATGTATATAATGAGAACACACCGCACATAGAGGAGACTGCACAGAGATAACGAAGAGAACCAAATGTACATGTTTATTGCCTAATAATGTGATTTGCATGGTGGAAGCTCATGTGATATTAGGTGATTAAATCTGCACCACTACACTTATGTTTCTATATCCTTATTTTTCCTTGCGTTAATTGTTGTTATCAATAACCCTTACTGCTGCCACCGATAGATAAAAATGTTCCTGGTATAACAAATTAAAAAAAATAGTTACGCATGTAAATTATCGTGATCATATGATGAGCTTAAGACTTTGCACATTGACATAATCCTAACTGACTTCGTGCTGACCCAAATGCCGCTTACGTATCCAAAATTCTATTATTGATCTATATGTTTCTGTTAATGCAAATATCGTCATTAAACGTTATTTATATTTTTGATCTTTACCTAAGTTTTGTTAACGACAAAAGTAAATTTAATTTGTATAAAGCTTAAAGCTTGTCAAGTTTAATAGATATTAAAACAAGCTTTTTCAAACAATATCTTCATCATTTAAGCATTTACATTGTGACTAATCATATCTTAATATGAGTCTAAGCATAATGTATGATAGTAGTTTTAGAATGTTTTAGTTTCTTAAAACTAAACATTACTTATGTATTTGCATATTTCTAAAAATAGAAAAACAACACATGACATCATGTGATGCATCATGGAAATCATTGGAAGATTTCATTAGATATTTTGTGTAGATTTATACTCTTCATATCTTACACAATCTTACATAGATATGGTTGACTTTGGCAAATATCTTGATATCATGCTGTCAGACCTGGCGGCACAAAAATGTATAACGGACGGAACCCTTTCAAGGGGTCCGCCGTCCGTGGTGCCTGCTGATGGTTTTAGCTATAAATAGCAAAACCAAACCAAGTAGTTTTTCATCCATTTCTATCATACTCTCTTACATATCTTCTCTCTAACCTTTCTAACTCAGTTTCATATCATATTAGTGATCTCTTTTGTAGCAAAGAAGATCAAGTCACATTCAAGCTTCAAACGAGAAGTTGGAAGTCTTGTTTGTTTAGTGTTATATGATCTTGTGTTGATTCATACTTCATTGTTGTATTAAACCATCATAATCTTGTGAGTGTGAGTGGTTAGTATTTTAGTCCTCAAAATACATTGTGTGTGGGAGTGGTTGTACCCTTGGAAAGAACTCGACATCTAGCTTAGTGTCGGAAATAGTGTGGCGAAGTGTAAAGGTTTTCTCCGCGGTGAAAGGAGCTTGTTGACTAGTGAAGTTAAACTCTCGAGTGTGAGACTCGGGAGTGGAGTAGGCCAAGGAAAAGCGTCCTTGTAGACCGAACCACTATAAACAACTTGTTGTGGTTTGATCATTTCTTTCCTTATTTACTCTTTACATATTGCTTGCATATTTCATTAACATATCTAAGATCAATATCAATTGATCTTTCAATAAGTTTCAAAACAAAGTTTTAATTGGTAAACTATTCAACCCCTTCTAGTTTTCTACAATTGGTACCGAGCCTCATTGCTCAAGAATTTCTAAAATAATTTGTATTTTATAAACTTGAAACGATCCATGGATTCTGAAAACTTTAAAGAAGGGCAATCTATGCAAAGACCACCACTCTTTGAAACCAATGGATTTATCTATTGGAAAAATCATTTTGAAACATATGTAAAATCAAAAGATATAGATCTTTGGTTTGTTATTGTTAAAGGGGATTTTAGTTCTACAACAAAGGATATCTCTGTTGATGAACAAAAGAAATTAGTTGCTAAAAATAATGAAGCTAAAATGATGCCTTATAACGCTTTACCTAGAAAAGAATATGAAAGAATTTTTATGTGTGAAACCGCCAAAGATATTTGGGAATCTTTGATTGTTACACATCAAGTTAATTCACAAGTCAAGGGTAACAAAATTGATCTTCTTGTTCAACAATAAGAACAATTTGTTATCCCTGAAGATGAAACCATTGATTGTGGCTTTGCTCGCTTTAATACTATCATTACATCACTTAAAGCACTTGATGAATCTTTTCGTAGTAAGAACTTTGTTAGGAAATTTCTTAGAGCACTCCATCCCAAATGGAGAGCTAAAGTAACCGCTATTGAAGAATCAAAAGATCTCTCAAAAATGTCACTAGACGAGCTAATCGGTAACCTCAAAGTACACGAAATGGTGATGGAGAAAGCTTCGGAGATCATCAAAGGAAGAAGGGAGAAGATCAAATCCGTTGCTCTAAAAGCAAAGGCGGAATCAAGTGATGATGACGAATCTTGCTCCGGTAGTGAAGATGAGGAGTATGCCATGGCCGTTAGAGATTTTAAGAAGTTCTTTAGAAGAAGAGGAAAGTTTGTAAGACAACCTCGAGAAGAAAAGAAGCCATTCAAAAGATCGGGATGACAAAAGGGTAAAGGTGAAAGAAAGTGTTTTAGATGTGGTGATGCAAGTCATCTCATGGGAGAATGTCCCAAGCCACCTAAAAGCAAAACTCAACGAGCTTTTGTAAGTGGTGCTTGGAGTGATAGTGAAGACGATGAAGAATCAAGCAAGGAATAGATCGCTCTAATGGCACATGAGTCAAACGAGGTACTTTCCGACTCTTCTTATTCTTCTATTGATGATGACACTTTGCAAAAACAATATAATCAATTGTGTGAGCTAAGTCTAAAATCATAACTAAAAATAAATTTTAAAACCAAAAGGAATTTTGGAAAATGAAGTTTATGTGTTAAAAGAAAAGCAAAACGACTTGAAAAAGGAAAAGCAAATGACGATGGTTGTAAATCATGTCAAGAGCTTAATCTTGAAATAGAAAAACTAAAGCTCACACAAGATGTTCTAATCGAACAAAATTCTAAATTTAAAAGGTTTAACAAAAACATCGCACTTGCCGATGAAATAGTTAAAATACATAAAACACCAGGAGATATGAATGGGATAGGATTTAATGAGGTATTAATTCCAAAGAGTCAAAACAAAACGGCCGAAAAGGACGAACAAACTGTCAAAACTGCTGCAGTACAGCACGGACCAGACGGACCCAAAATAAGGGTTCCGTCCGTTGAACCAAATGGTGCCGTGGGTACTTCAGCAGGACAGAATGTTTGTGATACGGACCGTAGTGAATTTGTCAAAGTAACAAAGAAAACCAAGGATAGTGTTAAACTAAAACCAGTTGTTACATCAGGAGTAGGACTTGCAAAAAATGAATTTAGATCAAAAACTACTCAACAACGACATAAAACACCTTTTGCCAAACGCCCATTTCGTAAGAGCAACCACAACGTACATCCCAACTACCAACACAACGGTTGGAATCAAAACTTTCCTAGACCATATCAAACTCCAGATTACATGTCATGGAACTCTTACCCATCGTTTCCATACATGAATCAAATAAATGGTATGTTTAACCCAAACGGACCCATGAGATATTGGGGACCAAATGCTTGAGTTATTTGCTTCTTAGGTATGCTTGAAAGTTGGATTGGAACCTGATGAATGGATAAAAGATAGTGGATGCTCACGACACATGACGGGCAAAAAAAGTATCTTCTCATCATACAAAGAGTATGACGGAGGTAATGTCACTTTTTGTAGCAATCTCAAAAGCAAAATCATTGGCAAAGGTACGATCGCTCATAACTTCCTAACTATTGAAAATGTTGCTCACATAGATAGGTTAGGATTTAATCTACTTAGTATTAGCCAATTATGTGATAAAAAGTATAAAGTACTATTTGATGAAAATGGTAGTAAAATACTAAAAGATGGTATCACCATAGCTAAAGGAGTTAGGAAAAATAACATATATGTCATGAAAATAGATAAAACATCTAATGACAAACTTTGCCTAACAACGTTAGATGATAGCTCATCTCTTTGGCATAGACGCTTAGGTCACGCTAATATGAGACTTATACAAAACCTATCTTCAAAAGAGCTAGTTAGGAATTTACCAAAACTAAAATATGACCAACACTTTTGCGACGCTTGCAAAATTGGTAAACAAACCCATAGTAGTCATAAATCTAAAAATATGGTTTCCACATCTAAGTGTCTAGAATTATTGCATATGGACTTGTTTGGTCCATCCGCTATAAGAAGCTACGGAGGCAACTTATACACTTTTGTCATAGTAGGTGATTACTCAAGATTTACTTGGATGTTGTTTTTGAAAACTAAAAATGAAGCTTTTGATAAATTTGAAATTCTTAGCAAGAAAATTCAAAATCAACTAGGTGTTAAAATTGTGTCGATCTGAACGGATCATGGTCGTGAATTTGACAACGAAACTCAATTTGGAAACTTTTGTGATACAAATGGTATAACACATAACTTTTCTGCTCCAATAAAACCTAAATCAAATGGAGTGGTAGAACGAAAATAGAACAATTCAAGAAATGAGTAGAACAATGCTTAATGAACAAAACATTCCTCAAAAGTTTTGGTGTAACGCGGTTGACACTTCTACATATATTTTAAATAGAGTCTTAATTCGTCCTTTCCTAAACAAAACACCATATGAGCTTTATAAAAGTAAAAAGCCAACTTTAGGATATTTTAGAGTCTTTGGTTGTAAATGATTTATTCTTAATACTAAAGATTATCTCACCAAGTTTGACCCAAAGTCTTATGAAGGTGTATTTCTTGGTTATTCTCAAACTAGTAAAGCTTACATTGTCCTAAACAAAGAAACAATGATATTCGAGGAATCGTTGAACATAACATTCGACGAAAGTCCACATCCCTCTAAGACATCACCTTTGGTAGATGATGACTTAGTTGAAAGTCAAATGATAGAAAGTCAAGAAATAATTAATAATAACAAGGAATATGAACCATTAAATAAAGAAATTATAAACATCAAAGAATCTAAAAGTCATCCTTTAGACAAGGTCATAGGACAACTTAATCAAAGAACCTTAAGGTCACAAGCCCAAAATCAAAGTAATTATTTTTGTTTTGTATCCACCATTGAACCGAAAAACATAAATGAAGCAATAAAAGATGAATCATGGGTAATTACCATGCAAGAAGAGTTAAACCAATTCGTTAGAAATGATGTTTGGAAACTAGTTCCAAAACCTAAAGATCAAACTATAATTGGAACGAAATGGGTCTGTCGAAATAAAATGGATGAAAATGGTGTAGTGTCTAGAAACAAAGCTAGGCTTGTTGCACAAGGTTATAATCAACAAGAGGGGATTGACTATGATGAAACTTATGCACCGGTAGCTATACTTGAATCTATTAGAATATTACTTGCTTATGCATGTGCTTATGACTTTAAATTATTTCAAATGGATGTTAAAAGTGCTTTTCTTAATGGGTTTATTAACGAAGAAGTGTATGTTGCTCAACCTCCCGGTTTTACCGACTTTGAGAAACCACATCATGTTTCAAAATCAAGAAAGCATTATACAGCCTTAAGCAAACACCAAAAGCTTGGTACGACGGACTTAAGACTTTTCTTATTGATAACAAATACACTATGGGATTAGTAGATAATACTCTTTTTACCAAGAAAAAGGAATCACATATTATCATTGTTCAAATATACGTTGATGACATTATATTTGGATCAACTTGTCAAGAGTTATGTGATGATTTCTCTAAAATCATGCACGACGAGTTTGAAATGAGTATGATGGGTGAGTTAAATTTCTTTATAGGACTTCAAATTAAACAACTAGAAGATGGCATATTTTTTAACCAATCTAAATATATAAAAGGCATGCTTAAGAAATTTGGTCTTGAAGAGTCCAAACCAACTAAAACACCCATGTCCTCGGACACTAAACTCACCAAGGACGAAGAAGGTGAATCCGTAGATAACACTAAATATAGAGGAATGATTGGTAGCCTACTCTATCTTACGGCTAGTAGACCGACATTATGTTTAGTGTTTGTCTATGTGCTCGCTTTCAAGAAAACCCAAAGGCATCACACTTAGAAGCCTTAAAAAGGATTTTAGATACATTAAAGGAACAATGTGTTTAGGATTATGGTATCCCAAAGGAACGGTGTAGAAACCATAGTGTATGCCGACTCGGATCATGCCGGTGATTATGTCGATAGAAAAGTACAAGTGGTATTTGCACTTTTGTTGGACATTGTCTCACCTCATGGTTTGCAAAGAAGCAAACGGCTTTAGCTATCTCAACCATCAAGCCGAGTACGTCTCACCGGAAAAGCATGTCAACAAGCTCTTTGGATGAAGCAAGCTCTCGAGATTACGGAATTCATCTCAACGACATTGTAATACTGCGACAACAAAGGAGCCATCGATCTCAAAGAAGAATCCCGCTCAACATGCTCGTATAAAGCATATTGAAATCCGTCATCACTTTCTTCGCGACAATGTTCAAAAGGAAACATCTCAATCGAGAAAGTATCCTCCAAGACAACATTGCCGACATCTTAACTAAGCCTCTTAAACGAGAACCTTTAATCTTCTTAGACTTGGTTTAGGGTTAATGGAACCAAACATGTAGGATAAACATAGCCCAAAACATTAGACTAGTCAAAACAAAACAATTTTGTTTTGTAATCGCTACTATAGCCACGACACCAAACGACAACACGGACGGAACCAAAAATTTGGTACCGTCTCGTCCGTGGTGTCTACAAAAGCAAAATGCTACCTAAAAACATCTTCTTCCTCAAAACCCACTTTACCAAAACGTAAACATTAAACCAAGCTCATTATTGACACCTTCTCACTCACTAATCACTGAAGATAACATCATTGTAAGTATCCTAACTACATTTTATCTCTTAATTCGAGTCTAGGATTCTTATTTATGCAAAAACCATTACAAATCATTACATGGGGTTTTATGTATGCTTTTATACTAAATATGAATTCAATTGGCAAATTGCATAACTAGTCATTGAAATTAGGTACTACATTATCATATTGCATAAACAAATCATGCTTCCCACTAATCAATAGATAATGACTATAAGGCCTTATTCAAATAACCAAACACCCCATGTCAAAAATTTGAAAAGCTTCTCACTTGTAGGAAAACAATTTTTCATTGTTAATACAAATAGAAACGTTAGATTTTCATCACTTGCATGCTCTTGAATACTAAAGGTATTGCATAACTAATATGCATTCCGGTATATTCAAATGAAGCCACATTGAATTAGGAGCATTTGGGTTATCTCATGGTATTTGCCAAACACCCCACTAAAACCATTTTGTGCATAAAATGAGTCGAGATAACCGCAACTCCAAATCGTTTTCATATAGGCACACACTAGAACCAAAACGTTAAGTTTATTCTCATTTTAACATATTAATTCTTGCTCTTAGGAATAACCATGGTAGCCGGAAGATTCTATGATCACAAGGACACCCTTGGCTACATTCCCAAACATCACAAAACCAAAGGACTTTCCAAGGAACAAGTAGAAATCTTTAAGAGTCTAGAATCAAGGTATTTCCATGAGGGTAGAACCATTCACCATCTTTCATTGAAAATACCAATCTCCGTGAAGAACTAGCCGCCATTCAATTCGATTGTCTTCTTGACATCGATGAACCAATTTGTCCTAGGTTTGTGTTAGAGTTCTATGCTAGTGTGACCGGCTTTAGTGATGAAGATGATGATGAGTTTTGTCTTAGGTTTAAAATCAATCAAAACGACTACACCATCACCTTAGCCAACTTTGCTCAAGTACTAGGAATTCCCAACCGAGGGACTTGTGTCTACTCGGAAAAGTGGTCACTCACCGTTCTTGATGCAATCAATGACCGCACTTCTCCCTACCAAACACCTATAGCAAATAAGGATGTCATCCGTGAGCACCTATTTATCCCAAGGGGAGATACAACCCGAGTCACCCGAAAAGGAAAAGAAGTGAACCGAGACCCATATGGAATGAAGCTAAATGAACTCAAGCCCGAATTTAGGAAATGGGAAGAACTACTTAGAGCCAACGTTATTAGCACCATAGGGAATAGGGATCACATCAATTCTTGTCTTTTCCATATGCTCTACAACTTGTCCACCCGTCAACCATTCAATTTAGCCTACTACATTGCTAGGAGAATGATTGATATTCCAACACAAGGATCGGTTGCTCTACCATACGGGATGCTTCTCACCCGTCTTTATAGATCCTTTGCACCAATTCTACCAAGCCCAAAAGGGATGCACCTTCACTATGAGCTCATCCCTCACATCTTTGTACCTTTGAGTGATGCACGAGTTGCTTAGACAAAAGGCAAGAGAGCAAAACCTCCTACTCCATCATCATCATCATCAAATAGCTCCGATGATGGACTTCCAAACTCTCGCCTTCCACCTCATGAGTATTATGCATCTCTTCCCGAGATTGAGAATGAATCAGCGGAGTTCAAGCAAACCAAGGGGATGTTCAAGTGCCTTGGTAGAATGATGAACAAGATCTACAAGAAGTTGGATAAGTGAGAACTGCATTTAAGGAGTGTTTGGAACAATACATTATCTCTAATGTTTGATACAATTTGGTTGTTTTTATCTTGTAGGATGATAATATAACTTGAAACAATGATGTATGCTAACAATCTTATGCAGGAGATAGCACAAGTATGCTATCAAATTTTACCCATTTTCACTATAATGTGACAATCACTTAGCCTTGCTCAAAATCTATGCTCCATTATGTTTGTACTTGTGTTATTTACTTTTCCTAACTAGAAATGTTTAATGTCACATGTTTTGAGCAAAATTTCAAGTTCGGAAATGTCCCGATGCCTTAAAAATTGTACTGTGAAGTTTTCAGTCATTTGACGGATCGACGGCACCAAAGTTTTGGTTCCGTCTCATATAGAAATGGTACCGCCGTGCACATGATAAGCGAACCGCACGACACCCTATTTGGGTCCGCCCATGTAAACATTTGGTGTCGTGGATCCTCGGGTAACTTTCTCAATTTCGATACTTTCGACATTCCAAATTACCATCCATTGCTTGTAAGTCAATCTTAACTAGTTTATACCCTTATTAGAACTAGTATAATTCACTTAGGCATATAAGAAATCCATTTCCCACCAAAATTCAAAATTTGAAAAATTCACCCAAGGAGCCCTTTGCATAAAGGAAGGAACCAAAATTTTGGTACCTTGCAATCCGTGGGTAATCTGATTGTTAGGATCTTACAATCATTAGAACACATTTATTGCAAATCTTTTCTTCTTCACTCCATCCCTCTTGTATGGCTTGACTTGGGTGATATGACTAGCATTTAATACACTTCCAAATCATTAGGAACCTCATCCCTTTTATGGTTTAACATCAAATCAAACACATTTCTCCATAATTTTTCACTTCTATAAATTAAGAGGTTTTACCATGATCATCTTCACACCTTCTTCATTCTTACCATCAACTAGCAAAGAAAACACAAGTCAAAATGACAAAATCTTCACCTTCAACCAAGCCTTGCAAGAAAACCGCTAGAATTAGCGTGAGGCCTTGTTGCTTTGTCAACTTGAGCTCTTCATCCGAATCCTCTCCACTCACAATCTCATCTCCCATAAGAGATGACAAACCTTACCTTGGCTACACCTACTCAATCACCAATTGTGATCACCACTCCACCACCTACAAAAACACCAACCTCACCTCCACCGCATCCATCCAAACATCAAAATCACCATCACCACCAAAGTCTCCAACTCTCATTCCTATGGAGTTATTCTCACACCACCCACTTCTCCAAATCCTTTCTTGAAGGACTTGGATGACTTGCCTCCTAGGCCAAATCATCCACCACCATTGCCATCCTTTGTCACAATTGAGCGGATTGCTCATGAGTCTCCTAGGCCATCCTTTGACCCAAACGCCCATTAGGGCCAAGACCTCTTCTCTTCCACCCCATTCACAAAGACATCCATGGTCCTTTGTATGGGATCAACCACTCCTACATCAATGTCCCTCACTTAGAGGACATTGAGGAGTCCATGTGGGATGATAATCCCACAAGAGAGGAGATTCAAGCGAACTCCAACATCTCCACCAATTCAAATATGGTGGATTCTCACCTTAGTGAGACTATGCAAATGCAAAATGCTTTGCTAGCCTCCATAATCACCACCCCAAACATCCCCACCAACACCAACACATCTACCATTCCACCACCTCAACCTCATAAACCATACTACCCCCTAGGCATGGTTGCTCAACTTGTGAGCAAACCGCCTAAACCATTGATAGGACCGGGTTATGGTCCATGACTTCAAGAGAAATGAGGTTCATCCTCAATCACATCCTTGATCGCCTCAACGCTCTTTCTCATCCACCATCTCATTAGGATGGTCCTAGATTAGCATTTTCTAAGTATTTTTTCTTTTCTTAGGATTTTTTATTATTATTGTACTAAAACACTTCATTATGTTCTCTTTTCATGATTTTTAATCATGAAAATTTTAGATAATGAATGGTGTTTTCTATATTGTTGGTGCTTTTACATAGTGTTTGGAAATGCTTGTGAAATGATCATTATTACTAACAAATTTTTGTAGCTTTATTTTCACAATCCATGTATCTTCCCATTGGCACCCAATTTAGGGGAGCTTGATCAAGGGGAGATAATGGCTCGCTCATTACATTCCGCATCGCATCTTCTTTTGTTGAGACAAAAGGGGAGAAAATATAGAACTTGGTTATATTTGACTTTTCTAAAAAGTCAAGCGCATACATTGACTTTCTAAAAAGTCAAACATGATACTTCATTGGTAATACTTGACTTTTCTTAAAAGTCAAATGCATACTTTGACTTTCTCGAAAAGTCAACATCATGCATCAACTAGTGAATACTTTGACTTTATGAAAAGTCAAACATCATACACTTGCATTATCATTTCCTTTTCAAGTTCTAAAACTAATATTTTATAATCTTGTACAATCTTTGTATCTTTTATAAAAATAAAATTTATATTTTGTCCTCAACAAAAGGGGAGATTGTTAATACAAATATCGTCATTAAACGTTATTTATATTTTGATCTTTACCTAAGTTTTGTTAACGACAAAAGTAAATTTAATTTTATAAAGCTTAAAGCTTGTCAAGTTTAATAGATATTAAAACAAGCTTTTTCAAACAATATCTTCATCATTTAAGCATTTACATTCAAAATGATTAATCATATCTTGATATGATATCTTAACCATAATGTAAGCATAATGTATAGTAGTTTTAGAATGTTTTAGTTTCTTAAAACTAAACATTACTTATGTATTTGCATATTTCTTGTTAAATTTGCATATTTCTATTAATAGTAAAACAACACATGACATCATGTATTGCATCATGGAAATCATTGGAAGATTTCATTAGATATTTTGTGTAGATTTGTACTCTTCATATCTTACACAATCTTACATAGATATGGTTGACTTTGGCAAGATTTGATATCTTGTCTGCCGACCCGGCGGCACCAAAGTGGTACACGGGCGGAACCCTTTTAAGGGGTCCGTGGTCCGTGGTGCCTCACGATGGTTTTGGCTATAAATAGCAAAGCCAAACCAAGTAGTTTTTCATCCCTTTCTATCATACTCTCATACATATCTTCTCTAACCTTTCTAACTCGGTTTCATATCATATTAGTGATCTCTTTGTAGCAAAGAAGATCAAGTCACATTCAAGCTTCAACGAGAAGTTGGAAGTCTTGTTTGTTTAGTGTTGTATGATCTTGTGTTGATTCATACTTCATTGTTGTATCAAACCATCATAATCTTGTGAGTGTGAGTGGTTAGTATTTTAGTCCTCAAAATACATTGTGTGTGGGAGTGGTTGTACCTTGGAAAGAACTCGACATCTAGCTTAGTGTCGGAAATAGTGTGTTAAGTGTAAAGGTTTCTCCACGGTGAAAGGAGCTTGTTGACTAGTGAAGTTAAACTCTCGAGTGTGAGACTCGGGGAGTGGAGTAGGCAAGGGAAAAGAGTCCTTGTAGACCGAACCACTATAAACAACTTGTTGTGGTTTGATCATTTCTTTCCTTATTTACTCTTTACATATTGCTTGCATATTTCATTAACATATCTAAGATCAATATCAATTGATCTTTCAATAAGTTTCAAAACAAAGTTTTAATCGGTAAACTATTCAACCCCCTTCTAGTTTTCTACAATTGGTACACCGAGCCTCGTTGCTCAAGAATGTTCTAAAATAACTTGTATTTTATAAACTTGAAACGATATTGGATTCATGATAAACTTTAAAGAAGGGCAATCTATGCAAAGACGCACCACTCTTTGAAACCAATGGATTTATCTTATTGGAAAACCGAATTTGAAACATATGTTTCAAAAGATATAGATCTTTGGTTTATTATTGTTAAAGGAGATTTTAGTTCTACAACAAAGGATATTTCCGTTGATGAACATTTAAAGAAATTAGTTGGAAAATAATGAAGCTAAAATGATGCTTTACAATAATATTTTACCTAGAAAAGAATCATGAAAGAACGTTTATGTGTGTTTTCCGCCAAAGATATTTGGGAAAGTCTTTAATTGTTATCATCAAGGTAAACAAGTCAAGGATAACAAATTGATCTTCTTGTTCAAAATATGAACAATTTGTTATCCTCAAGATGAAACCATTGCTCGACCTTTAACACTATAATTACATCACTTAAAGCACTTGACTAATTTTCGTAGTAAGAACTAGCTTAGAGTGAAATTTCTTAGAGCAAAAAAAATCAAAATAGAAGTGAAAAAGATGTTAATACAAATATCGCCATTAAACGTTATTTATATTTTTGATCTTTGCCTAAGTTTTGTTAACGACAAAAGTAAATTTAATTTATAAAAGCTTAAAGCTTGTCAAGTTTATTAGATATTAAAACAAGCTTTCTCAAACAATATATTCATCATTCAAGCATTTACATTTATGATTAGTAACATCTTGATATGACTCTAATCATTATGTATGATAGTAGTTTGTAGAATGTGTTAGGTTCTTAAAACCAAACACTACCTAAGCATTTGCATATTTCTATTAATAGTAATACAACATTTGACATCATGTATTACATCATGGAGATCATTGGAAGATTCCATTAGATATTTTGTGAAGATTTGTACTCTTCATATCTTGCACAATCTTACTTAGATAGAGTTGACTTTAGGCAAGATTTGATATCTTGATCGCCGATCGGCGGTACTAATTTGGTACACGGGCGGAACCCTTTTAAGGGTCCGCGGTCCGTGGACGCCCTCGTCCAATTTGGCTATAAATAGCAATGCCAAGCCAAGTAGTTTCTCATCCCTTTCTAACATACTCTCATACATATCTTCTCTAACCTTTCTAATTCGGTTTCATATCATATTAGTGATCTCTTTGTAGCAAAGAAGATCAAGTCATATTCAAGCTTCAACGAGAAGTTGGAAGTCTTGTTTGTTTAGTGTTGTATGATCTAGTGTTGATTCATACTTCATTGTTGTATCAAACCATCATAATCTTGTGAGTGTGAGTGGTTAGTATTTTAGTCCTCAAAATACATTGTGTGTGGGAGTAGTTGTACCCTTGGAAAGAACTCGACATCTAGCTTAGTGTCGGAAATAGTGTTTAAGTGTAAAGGTTTTCTCCACGGTGAAAGGAGCTTGTTGACTAGTGAAGTTAAACTCGAGTGTGAGACTCGGGAGTGGAGTAGGCAAGGAAAAAGAGTCCTTGTAGGTCGAACCACTATAAACAACTTGTTGTGGTTTGATCATTTCTTTCCTTATTTACTTATTACATATTGCTTGCATATTTCATTAACATACTTAAGATCAATATCAATTGATCTTTCAATAAGTTTCAAAACAAAGATTTTAATCCAGAACTATTCAACCCCTTCTAGTTTTCTACAATTGGTACCAGAGCCTCGTTGCTCAAGAATTTCTAAAATAACTTGTATTTTATAAACTTGAAACGATCCATGGATTCTCAAAACTTTAAAGAAGGGCAATCTATGCAAAGACCACCACTCTTTGAAACCAATGGATTTATCTATTGAAAACCGCTTTGAAACATATGTAAAATCAAAAGATATAGATCTTTGGTTTATTATTGTTAAAGGAGATTTTAGTTCTACAACAAAGGATATTTCCGTTGATGAACAAAAGAAATTAGTTGCTAAAAATAATGAAGCTAAAATGATGCTTTATAATGCTTTACCTAGAAAAGAATATGAAAGAATTTTTATGTGTGAAACCGCCAAAGATATTTGGGAATCTTTAATTGTTACACATCAAGGTAATTCACAAGTCAAGGATAACAAAATTGATCTTCTTGTTCAACAATATGAACAATTTGTTATCCTCAAGATGAAACCATTGATTGTGGCTTTGCTCGCTTTAACACTATCATTACATCACTTAAAGCACTTGATGAATCTTTTCGTAGTAAGAACTTTGTCGAAATTTCTTAGAGCACTCCATCCCAAATGGAGAGCTAAAGTGACCGCTATTGAAGAATCAAAAGATCTCTCAATAATGTCACTAGACGAGCTAATTGGCAACCTCAAAGTTCACGAAATGATAATGGAGAAAGATTCGAGATCATCAAAGGAAGAAAGGAGAAGATCAAACCGCTGTTTTAAAGCAAAGGCGGAATCAAGCGATGATGGTGAATCTTGTCCGATAGTGAAGATGAGGAGTATGCCATGGCCGTTAGAGATTTCAAGAAGTTCTTTAGAAGAAGAGGAAAGTTTGTAAGACAACCTCGAGAAGAAAAGAAGCCATTCAAAAGATCGGGATGATAAGAAGATTAAAGGTGAAAGAAAGTGTTTTAGATGTGGTGATGCAAGTCATCTCATAGAGAATGTCCCAAGCCACCTAAAACAAAACTCAACGAGCTTTTGTAAGTGGTGCTTGGAGTGATAGTGAAGACGATGAAGAATCAAGCAAGGAAGAGATCGCCTAATGGCACATGAGTCAAATGAGGTACTTTCCGACTCTTCTTATTCTTCTATAGATGATGACACCTTGCAAAACAATATAATCAATTGTGTGAGCTAAGTCTAAAAATCATAACTAAAAATAAATTTCTAAAACCAAAAGGAGT
Organism: Chrysanthemum lavandulifolium; assembly: GCA_022545495.1. NCBI lineage: Eukaryota > Viridiplantae > Streptophyta > Magnoliopsida > Asterales > Asteraceae > Chrysanthemum > Chrysanthemum lavandulifolium. Next base: position 220,171,121 of record CM040244.1, read on the forward strand.
TTTTGGAAAATGAGGTATATGAGTTAAAAGAAAAGCAAAACGCCTTGAAAAAGGAAAAGCAAATGACGATGATTGTAAATCATGTCAAGAGCTTAATCTTGAAATAGAAAACTAAAGCTCACACAAGAAGTTTTAATAGAAAATAATTCTAAGTTTAAAAGGTTTAACAAAACATCGCTCTTGCCGATGAAATAGTTAAAATCCATAAAACACCGTGAGACATGAATGGGCTAGGTTTTAATGAAGTATTAATTCCAAAGAGTCAAAACAAAACGGCCGAAAAGGACGAACATTCTCGTCAAAATTGTCGAAGATAAAGACGGACCGACGGAACCAAAATAAGGGTTCCGTCCACAGCAAAATGGTACCGCTGGTACTTCAAACAGTAATGTAATGTTCGCAATACGGACCGCATCAATTTGTTAAAGTAACAAAGAAAACCAATGATAATGTTAAACTAAAACCAGCCATTATATCGAGTAGGACTTGTTAAAATGAATTTAGATCAAAACTACTCATCAACGATATAAAACTTCTTTTGCCAAACGCCTTTCCTAAGAGCAACCACAACGTTCAACCTAACCACCAACACAACGGTTGGAATCAAAACTTTCCTAGACCATATCAAACTCCAGATTACATGCCATGGAACCCTTACCCATCATTTCCATACATGAATCAAATAATGGTATGTTTAACCCAAACGGACCCATGAGATATCGGGGACCAAATGTTTGAGTTATTTGCTTTTAGGTATGCTTGAAAGTTGGATTGGAACCCGATGAATGGATAAAAGATAGTGGATGCTCACGACACATGACGGCAACAAAGTCTCTTCTCATCATACCAAGAGTATGACGGAGGTAATGTCACTTTCGGTAGCAATCTCAAAAGCAAAATCATTGGCAAAGGTACGATTGCTCATAACTCTAACTATTGAAAATGTTGCTCATGTGGATAGGTTAGGATTTAATCTACTTAGTATTAGCCAATTATGTGATAAAAAGTATAAAGTACTATTTGATGAAAATGGTAGTAAAATACTAAAAGATGGTATCACCATAGCTAAAGGAGTTAGGAAAATAACATATACGCCATGAAAATAGATAAAACATATAATGACAAACTTTGCTTAACAACTTTAGACGATAGCTCATCTCTTTGGCATAGACGCTAGGTCACGCTAATATGAGACTTATACAAAACCTATCTTCAAAAGAGTTGGTTAGAATTTACCAAAACTAAAATATGACCAACACTTTTGCGACGCTTGCAAAATTGGTAAACAAACACATAGTAGTCACAAATCTAAAAATATGGTGTCCACATCTAAGTGTCTAGAATTATTACATATGGATTTGTTTGGACCATCCGCTATAAGAAGCTATGGAGGCAACTTATACACTTTGGTCATAGTAGATGATTACTCAAGGTTTACTTGGACGTTATTTTGAAAACCAAAATGAAGCTTTTGATAAATTTGAAATACTTAGCAAGAAAATTCAAAATCTTCTAGGTGTCAAATTGTGTCGATCCGAACGGATCATGGTCGTGAATTTGACAACGAAACTCAATTTGGAAACTTTTGTGATACAAATGGTATAACACATAACTTTTCCGCCCACTAACACCTCAATCAAATGGAGTAGTAGAACGTAAAAATAGAACAATTCAAGAAATGAGTAGAACAATGCTTAATGAACAAAACATTCCTCAAAAGTTTTGGTGTAACGCTGACACTTCTACATATATTTTAAATAGAGTCCTAATACGTCCTTTCCTAAACAAAACACCATATGAACTTTATAAAGGTAAAAGCCAACATTAGGATATTTTAAAGTCTTTGGTTGTAAATGTTTTATTCTTAATACTAAGGATTATCTCACCAAGTTTGACCCAAAGTCTTATGAAGGTGTATTTCTTGGTTACTCTCAAACTAGTAAAGCTTACATTGTCCTAAATAAAGAAACAATGATAGTCGAGGAATCGTTGAACATAACATTTGATTTAAAGTCCACCTCCTCTAAGACATCACCTTTGGTAGATGATGACTTAGTTGAAAGTCAAATAATTGAAAGTCAAATTAATAATAACAAGGAAGATGAACCATTAAATAAGGAAATTGTCAACATAAAAGAATCTAAAAGTCATCCATTAGAAAAGGTCATAGGAAAACTTAATCAAAGAACCTTAAGATCACAAGCTCAAAATCAAAGTAATCATTTTTGTTTTGTATCCACCATTGAACCAAAACCATAAATGAAGCAATAAAAGATGAATCATGGGTAATTGCCATGCAAGAAGAATTAAACCAATTCGTTAGAAATGATGTTTGGAAACTAGTTCCAAAACCCAAAGATCAAACTATAATTGGAACAAAATGGGTCTTTCAAACAAAATGGACGAAAATGGTGTAGTATCTAGAAACAAAGCTAGGCTTGTTGCACAAGGTTATAATCAACAAGAAGGAATTGACTATGATGAAACTTATGCACCGGTAGCTAGACTTGAATCTATTAGAATATTACTTGCTTATGCATGTGCTTATGATTTTAAATTATTTCAAATGGATGTTAAAAGTGCTTTCCTTAATGGGTTTATTAACGAAGAAGTGTATGTTGCTCAACCTCCCGGTTTTACCGACTTTGAGAAACCACATTATGTCTTCAAACTCAAGAAAGCATTATACGGCCTTAAACAAGCACCTAAAGCTTGGTACGACCGCCTTAAGACTTTTCTTATTGATAACAAATATACTATGGGATTAGTAGATAATACTCTTTTACTAAGAAAAGGAATCGCAAATTATTATTGTTCAAATATACGTTGATGACATTATATTCGGATCAACTTGTCAAGAGCTATGTGATGATTTCTCTAAAATCATGCATGACGAGTTTGAAATGAGTATGATGGGTGAGTTAAACTTCTTTCTAGGACTTCAAATCAAACAACTAGATGATGGTATTTTCTTTAACCAATCTAAATATATAAAAGACATGCTTAAGAAATTTGGTCTTGAAGATTCCAAACCAACTAAAACACCCATGTCCTCGGACACTAAACTCACCAAGGACTAAGAAGGTGAATCCGTAGATAACACTAAATATAGAGGAATGATTGGTAGCCTACTCTATCTTACGGCTAGTAGACCCGACATTATGTTTAGTGTTTGTCTATGTGCTCGCTTTCAAGAAAACCCAAAGGCATCACACTTAGAAGCATTAAAAGGATTTTAGATATATTAAGGGAACAACGTGTTTAGGATTATGGTATCCCAAAGGAACGGGTATAGAAACCATAGTGTATGCCGACTCGGATCATGCCGGTGATTATGTCGATAGAAAAGTACAAGTGGTATTTGCACTTTGTTGGACATTGTCTCACCTCATGGTTTGCAAAGAAGCAAACGGCTTTAGCCATCTCTACCATCAAGCCGAATACGCCTCACCGGAAAAGCATGTCAACAAGCTCTTGGATGAAGCAAGCTCTCGAGACTACGGAATTCATCTCAACGACATTGTGATACTTTATGACAACAAAGGAGCCATCGATCTCAAGAAGAATCCTGCTCAACATGCTCGCATAAAGCACATTGAAATCATCATCACTTTCTTCGCGACAATGTTCAAAAGGAAACATTTCAATCGAGAAAGTATCCTCCAAGACAACATTGCCGACATCTTTACTAAACCTCTTAAACGAGAACCTTTAATCTTCTTAGACTTGGTTTAGGGTTAATGGAACCAAACATGTAGGATAAACATAGCCTAAAACATTAGAATAGTCAAACCAAAACAATTTTGTCTTGTATCTCGCCATCAGTAGCCAGACACCAAACGACAACACGGACGGAACCAAAATTTGGTGCCGTCTCGTCCGTGGTGTCTCATGTACAAAACAAATTTTATACATAACATCTTCTTCCTCACAACCCACTTTACCAAAACGTAAAACTTAAACCAAGCTCATTATTGTCATCTTCCCACTCACTAATCATCAAGATAACATCATTGTAAGTATCCTAACTACATTTCATCTCTTAATTCTGAGTCTAGGATTCTTATTTATGCACAAAACTATCACAAATCATTACATGGGGTTTTATGTATGCTTTTATACCAAATATGAATTCAATTGGCAAATTGCATAACTAGTCATTGAAATTAGGTACTACATTATCATATTGCATAAACAAATCATGTTTCCCACTAATTGATAGATAATAAATATAAGGCCTTATTCAAACAACCAAACACCCCATGTCAAAAGTTTTGAAAAGCTTCTCACTTGTAGGAAAACATTTTTCATTGCTAATACAAATAGAAACGTTAGAATTTTCATCACTTGCATGCTCTTGAATACTAAAGGTATTGCATAACTAATATGCACTCCCGGGTATATTCAAATGTAGCCACATTGAATTAGGAGCATTTGGGTTATCTCATGGTATTTGCCAAACACTCCACTAAAACCATTTTGTGCATAAAATGAGTCGAGATAACCGCAACTCCAAATTGTTTTCATATAGGCACACACTAGAATCAAAAACGTTAAAATTTATCTAAATTTTTTTTAACATGTTAATTCTTGTCCTTAGGAATAACCATGGTAGCCGCAAGATTCTATGATCACAAAGACACTCTTAACTACATTCCCAAACACCACAAAACCAAAGGACTCACCAAGGAACAAGTAGAAATATTTAGGGGTCTAGAATCTAGGTATTTCCACGAGGGTAGAACCATTCACCCATCCTTCCTTGAGCATACCAATCTTCGTGAAGAACTAGCCGCCATTCAATTCGATTGTCTTCTTGACATTGATGAACCAATTTGTCCTAGGTTCGTGTTAGAATTCTATGCTAGTGTGACCGGTTTTAGTGATGAAGATGATGATGAATTTTGTCTTAGCTTTAGAATCAACCAAAATGACTACACCATCACCCTAAGTGAATTTGCTAGAGTACTAGGAATTCCCAACCGAGGAACTTGTGTCTACACGGATAAGTGGTCACCACCGCCTTGATGCAATCAATGACCGCCTCTTCCCTACATAACCCGCTTAGCCGATAAGGATGTCATCCGTGAACACCTTTTAACCCAAAACGGATACAACCCGAGTCACCCGAAAGGAAAAGAGGTAGACCGAGATCCATATGGAATGGAGCTCAATGAACTTAAGCACTAATTTAAGAAATGGGAGGAGTTACTTAGAGCAAACGTCATTAGCACCATAGGGAATAGGGATCACATAAACGCTTGTCTTTGCCACATGCTTTACAACTTGTCCACCCGACAACCATTCAACTTAGCCTACTACATAGCTAGAAGAATGATTGATATTCCAACTCAAGGATCCGTTGCTCTTCCATACGGGATGCTTCTCACCCGCCTCTATAGAAACTTCGCCCAATTCCACCAACCCCAAAAGGGATGCATCTTCACTATGAACTCATCCTCACATCTTTGTACCTTTGAGTGATGCTCGAGTTGCTAAGACTAAAGGCAAGAGAGCTAAACCTCCAACTCCTTCATCATCATCATCAAATAGCTCCGAGGATGGTCTTCCAAGCTCTCGTCTTCCACCTCAAGAGTATTACACATCTCTTCCCGAGATTGAGAATGAATCAGCAGAATTCAAGCAAACTAAGGGAATGTTCAAGTGCCTTGGTAGGATGATGAACAAGATTTACAAGAAATTGGACAAATAAGGGTACTTTAAGGAGTGTTTGGAACAATGCATTATCGTTAATGTTTGATACTTTTTAGTTGTTTTTATTATGTAGGATGATAATATAACTTGAAACAATGGTGTATGCTAACAATCTCATGTGGGGATAGCACAAGTATGCTATCAATTTTACCCATTTTCACTATATTGTGAAAATCAATAAGCCTTGCTCAAAATCTATGCTCCACTATGTTTACATATGTGTTATTTACTTTTCCTAACTAGAAATGTTTAGTATAACAGTTTTGAGAAAATTTCGTGTTTCGAAATTTCCCGACACCTAAAACGAACTCGTCCATATTTCAAGACTCTGACGGATCGACGGCACCATTATTTTGGTACCGCCCTTTATGTAATTTGGTACCGCCATACCAGACAAGTGACCAGACGGCACCCTTTTTGGGTACCGTCTGTATGATTTTGGTGCCGTGGATCCTCCGTAATTTTCTCAATTTCGACTCTTTCGTGATTCCAAATTATCTTCCATCACTTATAAATCAATCTTAACTAGTTTATACCGTTATTAGAACTAGTATTATTCACTAAGGGATGTAAGAAATCCATTTCCCACCAAAATTCAAAAATTTGAAAAATCCACCCAAGGAGCCCTTTGGCATAAAGGAAGGAACCAAATTTTGGTACCTTCAAACCGTGGGTAATCAATATTAGGAAATTCCACTCACTAGAACACATTTATTGCATATCTTTTCTTCTTCACTCCATCTTCTTTGTATGGATTGACTTGGGTGATATGACTAGCATTCAACCCACTTCCAAATCATTAGGAACCTCATCTCTTCAATGGTTCAACATCAAATCAAACCATTTCTCAACAATTTCTTACCTCTATAAATTGAAAGACTTTACCATGATCATCCTCACACCTTCTTCATTCTCACTACTATCTAGCAAATCAAAACCCAAGTTAAAAATGACAAAATCATCACCAAAACCTTGCAAGAAAACCGCTAGAATGAGCGTAAGGCCTTGTTGTTTTGTTCATCTTAGCTCATCATCCGAATCTTCACCACTCACCATCTCATCTCCCATTAGAGATGATACACACCTTACCTTAGCTACACCCACTTCATCACACATTGTGATCACCACTCCACCACCATCAAAAGCACCTACTTCACCTCCACCGCACCCATCCAAACATCCAAAACACCCTCACCACCTTCACCAAGGTCTCCCACTCACTCCCATGGAGTTATTTTCAACTCCACCAACATCACCAAATCCTTTCCTAGAGGACTTGGAAGACTTGCCTCCCAGGCCAAGTCATCCACCACCATTGCCATCCTTTGGCACCATTGAGCTTAATCGCTCATGAATCACCTCGGTCATCCATTGACCCAAACGCCCATTAGGGCCAAGACCTCTCCTTTTCCACCCCATTCACAAGGACATTCATGGTCCTTTATACGGGATCATCCACTTCCATCATCAATGTCCCTCATATTGAGGACATTCCGAGAGCATGTGGGATGACAATCCCACTAGAGAGGAGATTCAAGCCGAACTCCACAACCTCCACCAATTCAAAGGCATGGTGGATTCTCACTTAAGTGAGACAATGCAAATGCAAAGTGCTTTGCTTGCATCCATCATGACCACTCCAAACATCCCCAACACCACCAACACATCCACCATTCCACCACCACAACCTCCGCAAACTTTCTACCCTCCAAGGCATGGTTGCTCAACTTGTGAGCAACGGGTCAAACCGTGGAACGGACCGGATTATGGTCCATGACTTCCACGAAGAAATGAGGTTCATCCTCAACCACATTCTTGAGCGCCTCAACGCTTTTCCCATCCACCATCACTTTAGGATGGTTTTAGAATAGTCTTTATTTGTTTTGTTTTTAGGATAATTTTATTTTCTTGTACTAGAAACACATCATTGTGTTCTCTTTTCATGATCTTTACTCATGAAAAATTTTAACTAATGAATGTTGTTTATTATGTTGTTGGTGTCATTACATAGTGTTTGGAAATGCTTGTGAATGATCATTATTACTAACAATTTTTTTGTAGCTTTATTTTCACAATCCATGTATCTTCCCATTAAAGCACCCAATTTAGGGGAGCTTTGAACAAGGGGAGATAATAGCTCGGCTCATTACATTCAAGATAGCCTCTTCTTTTGTTGAGACAAAAGGGGAGAAAATATAGAACTTTGAAATTATTTATATTTGACTTTTCCGAAAAGTCAACCGCATACATTTGACTTTCTAAAAGTCAAACAGAACTCTCATTGATAATACTTGACTTTTCTTAAAAAGTCAAACCGCATACTTTGACTTTCTCAAAAGTCAAACATCATGCATCAACTAGTGAATTCTTTGACTTTCATAAAAGTCAAATCTCATACACTTGCATTATCATTTCCTTTTCAAATTCTAAAACTAATATTTTATAACTCTTGTACAAACTTGTTTCTTTTATAAAATAAATTTATATTTTGTCCTCAACAAAAGGGAGATTGTTAATACAAATATCGCCATTAAACGTTATTTATATTTTTGATCTTTGCCTAAGTTTTGTTAACGACAAAAGTAAATTTAATTTATAAAAGCTTAAAGCTTGTCAAGTTTATTAGATATTAAAACAAGCTTTCTCAAACAATATATTCATCATTCAAGCATTTACATTTATGATTAGTAACATCTTGATATGACTCTAATCATTATGTATGATAGTAGTTTGTAGAATGTGTTAGGTTCTTAAAACCAAACACTACCTAAGCATTTGCATATTTCTATTAATAGTAATACAACATTTGACATCATGTATTACATCATGGAGATCATTGGAAGATTCCATTAGATATTTTGTGAAGATTTGTACTCTTCATATCTTGCACAATCTTACTTAGATAGAGTTGACTTTAGGCAAGATTTGATATCTTGACTGCCGATCCGGCGGTACTAATTTGGTACACGGCGGAACCCTTTTAGGGGTCCGCGGTCCGTGGACGCCCTCGTCCAATTTGGCTATAAATAGCAATGCCAAGCCAAGTAGTTTCTCATCCCTTTCTAACATACTCTCATACATATCTTCTCTAACCTTTCTAATTCGGTTTCATATCATATTAGTGATCTCTTTGTAGCAAAGAAGATCAAGTCATATTCAAGCTTCAACGAGAAGTTGGAAGTCTTGTTTGTTTAGTGTTGTATGATCTAGTGTTGATTCATACTTCATTGTTGTATCAAACCATCATAATCTTGTGAGTGTGAGTGGTTAGTATTTTAGTCCTCAAAATACATTGTGTGTGGGAGTAGTTGTACCCTTGGAAAGAACTCGACATCTAGCTTAGTGTCGGAAATAGTGTGTTAAGTGTAAAGGTTTTCTCCACGGTGAAAGGAGCTTGTTGACTAGTGAAGTTAAACTCGAGTGTGAGACTCGGGAGTGGAGTAGGCAAGGAAAAAGAGTCCTTGTAGGTCGAACCACTATAAACAACTTGTTGTGGTTTGATCATTTCTTTCCTTATTTACTTATTACATATTGCTTGCATATTTCATTAACATACTTAAGATCAATATCAATTGATCTTTCAATAAGTTTCAAAACAAAGATTTTAATCGGTAAACTATTCAACCCCTTCTAGTTTTCTACAGGTTTGATCATTTCTTTCCTTATTTACTCTTTACATATTGCTTGCATATTTCATTAACATATCTAAGATCAATATCAATTGATCTTTCAATAAGTTTCAAAACAAAGTTTTTAATTGGTAAAGTATTCAACCCCTTCTAGTTTTCTACGGTTTCTATTTATACTATTATCACACATAACATTAGATAATATCATAGGAACTTTGTTATATATATATATATATATATATATATATATATATATATATATATATATATATATATATATATATATATTGCGGTTATAGAGAAAAGTGTAATTAGAGAGAAAAGTGAGAAAAAAAGTTATAGGGTCTAATTTGAAACATCTCAAACTTGAGGCTAAGTTTTGAAAACCACCCCACCCCATAAATATTTTTTTCCCGCTAAACAAATTTTTTTGGGCACTTTTTTTCCCATAAAATCTATAATGTGATGCACCTTTTTTTGTGCATCTCGGTTATAAAACAGTGCATCATAGTTATAACTACTTTTTAACCGTGATTCACCAAAATAAAAAGTGCATCGGATCGCATATGTTATTAACTTATTCCGAAAAAGTTTTGAATTAGAACCTTCAACTTTTGTGTATAAAAGAGAGATTTTTCAAATGATTCAACACGTTTATTTTATTAATCACATGGTTAATATACAATGAAATCAATTATCCTAACATGTTTCAGAGTTATTTTGTTTTACTTTTCATCAATTCACGATGGTTAATATGCACTGGCGTTATCCCAATAAAAAAGCATGTTATAACAAAGAGATGCGTCACTACCATGGCTACCATCCGTCCCTGGTTGTACAACTAATGCTTCTTATAGAGTATAGTACACTAAGTTATTGCAATGTTATAGGAGCATATTAGGTAAGGATCGTTGGGTGCATCTCGCTTATTAAAAATGATGCATCATAGTTATAACTACTTTTTTTTAACTGTAATTCAACAATATAAAAAGTTGCATCAAATCGCATATGATTAACTTATTACATAAAACTTTGAATTAGAACCATCAACCTTTGTGTATAAAAAGAGAGATTTTTAACTGATTCAACACGCTTATTTTGTTAATCACATGGTTAATATACAATGAAATCAATTATCCTAACATGTTTCAGAGTCTTTTTATTAATCACATGGTTAACTTACTTTTCATCAATTCACGATTGTTAATATGCACTTGCGTTATCCCAATGACAAAGCATGCGGCGCTACCATGGCTATGATAGCTCCGTCTCTGGTTGTACAACTAATGCCCCTTAAAGAGCATAATATAGTAAGTTATTGCAATGTTATTGGAGCATATTAGGTAACAATAGTTGGGTGCCTCTCGGTTATAAAATTTGGTGCATCATAGTTAAAACTAATTTTTATAACTGGGAGCATATTAAGTAACAATAGTTGGGTGCATCACAGTTATAAAAATTTGGCCGGAAATTTTTGGCCGAAAAAAAAAATTGGCGGGAAATTTTTGTTTTCCGGGGGGGGGGGGGGGGGGTGCGAATTTACAAAACCTCTTTAAAGAATGAAGGAAAATACAATTAGGTCCCTGTAGTTTGGTGTGAAAAAAAAAGAGGGGAAGAGGGGGTGATTCAATGGTTACAATTACTTTTCTCACTTTTCTCTTGAGATCAACTTTTTAAATGATCCATATATATATATATATATATATATATATATATATATATATATATATATATATATATATATATATATATATATATAGAGAGTTATCGTAAGAGATTTCTTAAAATTGTAAAAATAAGGACTAATCTAGACCGTTAGATCTACTAATTGACATTTGATGACATTAATTAGAGGATGGTATTTATGAGCTACATTTATTATTAATAACTAAAAAGTGAAGGGCAAAATAGGAATTCTAGCTTGCACATTTAATAACCATTTTTTAAGCAATTTTAACTATTTACCAAATCTATTTTCTTTTTTATTTGTTATATTGTAAATCATTTTCTAACTAAAAAGTGAAATATTAAATATGTCCGTACATTAAATTTTCACATATCTAAACTTCAAACAAATAATAACACTGATACATCAAATTTTTAACAACAGTTGATACATGATACAAAGTAAATGTTTTTTAATAACAATGGATACATTAAAAAAAAAAAACGCCCAACGCCTTCTTCCACGGGTTATGGGACCCAATACCGCTTCCAGGTGTATGGGAGGTTGTGATGTAGACACACCATACCCCCACGAAGGTAGAGAGGTCTTCAATTCTACCAAAGGTAGAAAGGACCTCCGGCCTTTTGTAGGGAGTGAGGTTCGAACCCCTGACCTCTCGGTTGAGAGGCAAGGGGTTTACCACTGAACCAACCCTACTATCATAACAATGGATACATTGATACATGTAATTTTATTTTTTAACACGGCCAACTCACACATTGGTACATTCAATTTTCTAACACATCATTTGATACATTGACACACATCATATGATAAAAAAAACAATGTGTGTAAGTGTGTCACTTAATTTCATTAGAACATTGAATTTTTTAAAAATGAATGTGTGTCAATGTGTCATTTATTTTCATCTAAATTGACATATTATTTTCATCCAAACTGACACATTACAACCAAATGTATATCACTTACTTTCATCCTAATAAAATTGATACATCAAAATATAAAATATTGATACATTAAATTATTTGCGAAGGACAATGCACAGCAGCAAAAAAAAATCTTATAAACAATATCTAGAACTAAAAGATTTTAAAAAATGAATACATCACCCATTTTCTAATTGAAATAACCAATCTCATATAAAATTAATCAAACTCCCATGTATTCTTCTCGTATATTTTCTAACAAACAAGCAAACAACAAGACAATCTAATTACATTTCTAATAAAAACAAAAATAAAAATTAAATAATATTGTTATACATTTTCACTAGCTAAGTTGATGCAGTTTTGAAACAACTCATAATCTGCTCCTGACCACGACACGGTAGATCGGTTGAGTCAATCACTTGACGAGTAGCGACCGGTTTTCGACGGATAGCGGCCGAGCATGCTTGAGCGCGTTAGATCTTGTCATCGTGTGAGCCGAGGAAAAGCGTTAGGATGTTTTAGATTCGATGATGGTGATGGTTGATGATGGCCTTTGTTGGACTAAAAATTTTGATACACGAAAAAATGAAACCCAAAACCAATTAGTTTGCACATAATGATTTGTTATGCAAAAGAGAAAAGGTTGTGGATTTTTTTTTGTTACAGAATGAAGATGTGAAAGGATGGTGTAAACTCAGATCTAGAAAACCGAAATGACGAGAACTTTTAAGATATATTGAATGTGTGTTTGTAGGTTTGACATAGAGGAGAAACTTAAATCCCTAAAATACCCTTTTGGTTTAATCTTTAATTCTAATTGCAATTAATTCTTAAATGCTACTTGCTCAATTCCTATTGGTTCCTACTTTACAACTTTATATATATATATATATATATATATATATATATATATATATATATATATATATATATATATATATATATAGTAGGGATCCAATGAAGTAAATTAAAATAAGAAGTGGTAAGAAGTGACCAAAATCACGCATTTGAGATGCAACGACTTGCATTAGATGCATTTCTATTCATATAGATGCATCTGATTAAAAGCTAGAAAACATACTCTGGTGCGTTATAATTCATCTAAGATTATAGGGATGCATATAATTTAGGTCGGTGCATCTCGGATTTACGGTTATAGTTCTTCTTATTCCTTCTTATTTTAAGTAATCTTCTTATTTGATCCTAACCATATATATATATATATATATATATATATATATATATATATATATATATATATATATATATATAGGGAAGGAGGGATCAGAAGAAGAAAAACTAAAATAAAACAATAAAAAGAATTTCTAGCACACATTTCAAATAGGAGGAGAAATTTAAGGGAGATCATCTATTTTTGTAGAGTGCATCCGAAATGAAATGGTTGTGGTTTCTTCTTATCATTCTTATTTTAATTTTCTTCTTATTTGATCCTAACTCTATATATATATATATATATATGAAAGTGTAACAAAATATGTTTGGTTTTGAAACTTGTAGTTACTAACATAACTTACAGGTCAATATTAAGATTATAAAATGGTAATTAAGTGGTTGTAAAACTTAATGGGTGAAAATAGTCAGTTTTATGTTGATGTTGGGTTGTGGTGTGTTTATATGCCTCACAAGCAAAAAATACATATTACCAAAAATAGAGCAACGTTATCATGTTGTTGCCTATGACACCAAAACTGGTTCAAAATGAATAATTAAAAAAGACTTACTTGAAGCTCCAGTGCATCCTCAATCCTATCGATGATCCTGTCCATAGTAGGACATTTCTCAATAGTCAAATTAATGAACTCAGGTGCAATTTCTAGAAACTTATGAGAAGAACAACTATCAGTTTGATATTTAGACAGGGATCAATTAATTTGCCCAGTCCCTCATCATGGTAGCGTCTAACAAGATTCATCAGTGTTTGTAGATTACCATCTCCAAAGCTTCTTTGGTGCCAAGCCGGTGTAAAATTATTATGTAATGTGGTGTTGGTGATCCTACTGATGTAGTAACTGAAAACTATGTTCGTAACAATCTCTTACTGACTAAATTGTATGCTGACGTGTCACAGGCAAAAGAGTTTCTGTAAATGAGTAAATCATGCAAAAAGACCGCACATGCAGGAGGCTGTATATAGATAACGAGGAGAACTGAATAGTAACAGAATAACAGGTACATTTATACTATCTAATAATGTGATCTAAATGCTGGAAACATAAGTTAACACCCATATTTAGTTTCGTGAAGATGAAAATCAATCCCAATTAAGATTGGTTCATCAAGCAATTATATTATTTATAAACACATGCAAAACCATTGAATTGCAGTTCATCACAACTTAAATCTGTGGTTGATCTCAAATACAAAAATAAATAAATACTGATAAAAAAAACTCAAGTACTAAGATGAGACTTGATCTGTTTTCTTGCGCACTGTAAATTTATGTCAAATATACCGCTTTTTCTAAAATGAACCTGGTCTCTAATTTTTGGATCCTCATTACTTTTGGTCCTGGGTCCGCCACTCTCTGCACTTCTAACTCTGATCTTCCCAATTCTAAGTATCAATTACTCCTGCTTCCGCTAAATAAATTTCCTGGGTTAACAGATTCAAAATAACTGTTAGTTAAGCATATATATTTTTATGATAAATTTATGATCAGCATGCAGTCACATCTAACCAAATGTTGGCCAATGACACTTATTTATCAAAGTTTCTGTTGTTAACTATCCGACAACACTATTTTAGGTTTAGTTTCTGTTTATACCATTAGTACACGTAATTTATGTCTGGCTTTGGAAGTTTATCAGGTCTTACCACAATAACGCAAAGGACAAAATATAGATAAACAAAGTGGGAATTAAGAAAATTGTTTAACCACTGGCCTGTTTTTAGTACATAGAACTGTATGCAACTAAAACAGTGCTAGAAATATAAGTGTCATGAATGAGTGACAAAATCTTGTACATTGGATTAAGTGGCTATAGGTCGAAACATCTCTCGATGACATGAACTGTGTATTAGTAACAGTCAAGATTTAAAAGAAAACCTTAATATGTGAAATCCTTCATCATTTAGTAAGAAATATATTTTTTTGGGCAAAAACTAATATTAGTCAACGGTGATAATTAGATAAATATTGATTGAAACTTTGTTAAACATATGTGTGGATGATTAAAATGACAGTAGAAAAAGAGTATTTAATTTTAAGGTATTAATGTATGACCATTCTTTAACTTTTATCTTCTGATTTTACTAAGTGCGCTAATAATTTTATTCATTTTTGGTTGTATATCTTGCAATAAGCATATTGTTATTGAAGTTGGCGTGGACCACTTGCTCAAAGCCAGTTATAAGTTACGATAATAAACAGATGTAGTATAGGTCACAATCTTATATGTCAAAAAAGTTTTGGTTATGTTATGAGTTTGATTCCTTTGTTTTAGGCAATCACTAACAAGATTAAGCACACCAAGACAGATTCTTTTCCTGGGTGAGTTCTCGATATCCCACTATTAATGTTCATGTGGGTTTCGTAGTGAAGGTGTGAACATCTGTTACTAAAACCGTAATCACGTTAACTTCAATCAAGAAGTTGATTAAGTTGTAAATTGTAAGGCGAAGAACGGGCACTTGCACTTTGAATGACAACGAGATTGAAATTAGCAAATGTGTCAAAAGGACTTTCTGTTAACTATCTTGTGTATTGCTTCTTATACATAATCATACGGTGTCTTTGACCATATTTTCCATGTATGCCTTCATTGTTTATTAGCTCGCTTAATGATTTTGTTTTTTTTTTTTTTGTTTTTTGTTTTTTCAGCTTTCATTCAAGGGTGTAACTCCATTGCCAAAGGCTGAGATGACGACAAAAGTGGCTCACTCAAATTTAAGGTAATGATCGTCTTGCTGCAATTTTTTTTTCTACACATTTTGTCATCTTATTTTTGTTATCATCATTTTTAACAATATCGACCTTTTTTGGGATTTTGGATTAATCTCAACCATATTCATGTAGATTACATGTTAAGTGGATAAAATATTGGAATTAAGTCTATTAGTATCAGTTTTCTTACAACACTGTGAATATATTTATTGAATTTGTATCTCTTTAAAACATGTTAGATTGAAAAAAAAGAGGGGGATTTATGATTGTGGAAAATGGTGTGTGTCATGGTGTTTGTTTGCATGAAAATTGGTGTTGTGTTTTATATACACTCAGTTTTATCAACAATAGTTTGTTTTCTTTAGGCAAGTTAAGCAAAAATGATACAAAATTTTGGATATTATTTAAACTTCTATGTTCAATGTAATCCCTTCAAGTATTTGTTTATAATTAATTGGTTACCTCATCAATATCCCATGCACAACACCTTTTCAAAAAAAGTTAGGGTCAAACAGGGCTATGGGTCCAAATATTTTACTTTTAAGTGCGGTCAAAAATGGGTAAGGCGAGTTGGTTTACCCAATAACTTTATGTCCATTTGCTTGAATCTTGAGTATGCTTAAATGTATTGATTTTAATGAAAAACACTGAAAAAAAATTATTCAATTTAAATGATATAAAATTTTGTAAATACACATGCAAGTTTCACGTTATTTGACCCATTTAACCAATACATGTTTTTTATTATTTAAAAAGCTTCTCGGTGTCGACGGTAGTAGAATCATTACACTGCTTAGAAGTTTCGTGATACTATGTATAGTATGAAATCAAAATTTGGTTAAAGTATGTGATATGTAAGGTGCTACTGATATGGATCTCACTTTTGTTTCGTTTAGTGGTTTCCTGTGGGTTTCCTCACTGTTAACCACATTTTCATGATATGTTTGAGGTTTTCCAATTAATCAGTAGCCATATGATCTCCTCCATAGACTGACTAAAAAAACGAGCAAAGTTCTTTTTGTGCTGGTATTTACTTACTTCTCACATGATTTTATTGTTTCATAACATTACTTAGGTTATAAAGAAACTATGGTAGAGTATTATAATTACCATCAACACGTAGTCATGGTCCGATGATGCTCGAAAGCTTTACATAAATATATGCATTTGTATAGTGCATGTTGTGTCTCATATGTTTGCACCGTGTATGTTATTTTCACTCTCTCAAGCATGACTTTTAGTTGTAGTGGCCATATTGTCTGGTCACGAATAAGTAGGTTTGGTTTACTAATGAAAATAGATTGGGGTTGAAAGACATCATTTTTTTTTTTTTTTTTCATTTTTTTTTTAAATATTTTTTGGGCAATTTATTCATTCGTGATAATTACCTGAAGCATTATTCTTACGTTAAGAGCTTGAATATTTGTCATCTGTGTGTAACCAAATTAAGAATATTTGTAACCAAATTTTCAAAAAAAAAAACCAAATTAAGAATATTGTTGATTGACAAGCAACAATGTCCGTAGCATATGACTTCTTTGACAAGCAACAATGTCATCATTGTCTTTTAAGGTTGTTTATTATGTTTTTACTGGATAGTCAAATCATTTATGTTATGAAGTAAACTTCATTAATGGATGACTAGTGGACATGCAAGCATAAGTGGCGATAAATATAGTTATATGTGTTTGCTTACCGTTTAGTGAATTCGTTTCACAACACTTGAATGTATATGTGTTAGTTGTAAGTGTTTGTTTGGGTTCACTGTAACTTTCCGTAGCTTTCCGAGACATCATTATTCCGCAGATATAGAAATACCTCGCAATCTCTTACGCGTCAAACACTACCCCAAAAGTATATGATTTTGTGAATCAAGATTATATTGATTGAAATAAATGAAATAAAGGTTAAAGTTGTAAAATTTGAATTAAAATAAAATAAACCCATTAAAAATATAAAACTAAAACTCATAAAAATATATCGAATGGATGTTGAATTAAAGAAGCGTAAAATTTTAGAAAATATGGTGAAATAAGATTATAAAAAAATAAGTAGATAAAAGATATTTTAATTTAAAATAAAGATGAATTTTAGTTGAGAAAAACGATATACGCTATTTTATAATTGGATATGTATTTTAATTTTTAGTGGTTAGGAGTTAGGTTTGGAGTTTGTTAGAAGTTAGGCTTGGAGTTTGTTAAAAAGTGACACATGTCATCTCATAATTGGATCTCCTTATCTTAATTTTTCGTTAGAAAAACTCTTTCCATAATAAGCAAGTAAAAATGTCTGAATTTGTAAGTTTTTCTAATTTTAGAATGCCTAAATGCATTATAAAGTAGTATAGATTAGATGTAGTCCGAGTATGTATGCTTTGGGCGTGATTATTTATGCATCAATCAAGTAGAACACTTTGAAAGTAAGCGGTTGCCATTTTAGACCCGATTAATGTATATGTTCCTCATCGGCTAAAAAAAGTTAGTAGAGCACCCGTCCATTAAATGGGTAGCCACTCTCTATAACGAGTCTTACGCAACATAAATACAATCAAAATGTCAGGCGTTCCACACCGGAATTTAGCTATCAATTTTGAGAATGGGAATCAATAACATTGTGACGAGATTATATCATATGGTAAAGTCGGCATGGTTTGAGCTAAACCTCGCATGATAATAAGACCGCCCGATAAAAAGATATTTTCTGCTTAACAAGAGGCAATTCCATGTTTCGGTTTGTTTTGCCACCACAATAAACAAAAGTCAATGTCAAACTTTGTCAAATGAGGTACTCTATTTGAAACGACCATTTTTTCACATTGACAACTATATGTAGTTGTTTTAAAGGTAAAAAGCAAAAAAGGTCTAAAAGTGTTATGATTTCACAAATAATATTATCTTTAAATAAGTCTTTCATAGGTTATAAGTTTGTTTGTATTTGTTATTCTCTTTTTTCTTTCGCAATCACCTATATGTAGTTTTATTACAAAGTTTTTAAAAAATATTGTTGTTCGGTTAATATTATTTTTTTAACTTGATTTTATCAAGCCTTTTACTATTTTTTTTATTCTCAACATTATATTAAGTTTAACGATATATTAATACTTATAATTATTTCATTTGTGCTCAACTATAATTGATATGTATCTTTTTTCTTTTACGAGTACGACTCACAAAAACTCATTTTTTATTATCAACATTATATTAAGTTTAACGCTATCTTAAAAACCATGTTACTAACTTTTCTACTAATTGTTATCTTTAAGTTTAACGATATATTAACACTTATAATCATTACAATGAATTTTGTCTATGTAGCACTTCATCATAGATTGTAAGTTTGTTATAAACTGCAAACATGTTATTTTTGTATAGTTTACCAATATCTTAAAAAATATTCTAATAATTGTTATCTTGAAAATTTGTTGAAGCTAGCCGCCCAACGGGCGAGCCTAGAGCTAGTTTATATATATTATGTGCTTAATAGAACTTTAAAGCACTATGATAGACTCATGGCATATTTAGATAAACCTAAAATTAATTACTTTTTAGATATTACTCGTATATTTAAAAGTTTTGCTAATGAGAGTCACTACCAAAATTCTGACTTCACGCGACAACTGATTTTTAGCAAAGATGCATGTCGTCACTACAGGTCCGCTAAACGACCAGAGACATAGTTTTATAGCTCTGACTTTGAGTAAAACATAGCGACAATATGTTATCACTAAAAGTTCGTTAGAAGGAATAAGAAAAGATTATGTTCAAACTTTGACCTTGACTTTTATCTATAGCACGACTAACGTGGATGCTATTTTGGTCTTGGTCAAACGAAAGTTTCCCTCCTAAAATTATTTCCGGTCTGACGGTATGATGATTGTGTAATCGTTATAGGGATTTTATGTTTTTAAGCTATGTGGTTGAGCTATTTAAGTTTTCATTTAACTTTCGTGTGTGACGAATAACGACTTTGAACGTTTATTAATTTGAAATGTGAATCGTATGTTTTAGTTATGGTTTGTGTTGATTTAGAAAATCTGAAAAAAACTAAAAGTTGTGAATTTTTTTGCGGAAATGCGGAAAAACTAAAATTATGCAGGCAACAACCATAAAATCTGCAGGTCACCTATAGCGACCACAGTCGTTGTTATAGGGTCTCTAAAGCTCAAGTCAACGCCACATATAGCAACGACATATAGTCGCTATAGGTCTTCTCTATGACTCAAAGTCAATGAGTCAATGACGTTCAAATAGTCAAAAATTAAGGTTAAAAAGTCAAAAGTCAAGCTTACTTATAGCGACATGTCGGCGCTTTAAAATGTGTCACATCTATAACTTATAGTGACAGATTTATGGAGACGTGATTTGTCGTGCCACATGTCATCGCTATAAGTTAAAATGACGACATTTTGGACTTATAGCGACCACTTCTATCGTCGCTATAACTCGAATATGCAGTAGTGGCTTTCACAATAATTGAAAATTTTGGAGCACATAGTCTCAAAAGTGCGTGATCGATGAATGCATTTTGATATGTTATAAATTTAGTAGTGTTGCAAAAATCGGCCGAATCGGCCGATTAATCGGTAATCGGCCATACACCTTGTAGAAGTTTGAGAATCGGTCAAAAAATCGGCCAGGTAAAAAATGCGGCCAAAAATCGGTCAAAAATCGGCCGAATCGGTCAAAAATCGGCTTAATCGGTCAAAAATCGGCCGAATCAGTCAACTTTAAAAAAAAAAAATTTTCACTTATAACGTACAATGGGGATCGTTTATTTCACTTATAACGCACAATGGACCTTATAATTAGAATTAGAGCCTTTTATTGAGGTTTGGAAACATAGTAGGCTTGGAATCAGCTAAGATCTTTAGTTTGTTTTCCAGAAATACCCAAAACTTGTAAGAAATACCAATTCAATTAATCACCGATTAATCCCGCCTTAACCAATTACTCGCTGCAGGGTGGTCGACCGCCCAACTATCGATTCGTGATTTTTGCAACATTAAAATTTACATAAGCACGCAGAAATGATGAAGAGGAAAGATACAAACATGTTTGATAGGATAGGTTTTCTTGTCTAAAAAATAAACAAAATATGTTGATGAAATAAGTCAACAATGATCTATATGCTTGAAGAGAAAATTAACGAGATTAAAGACTTGGAAGAAATTATGAATGCTCAGGTGCACAAGGTGTGTGTCTGAAGATCCTATAACTTTAATACCAACACAATCAGCTCATCACATGTCACCAATAACTAATTCGTCCAGAGTATCTGAAGCAAGTGAAGAGGTGCATGATACAAGAGGTATAATCCTTAAGTATAGATTATAGAAATCTGGTCACTAGCAATTTAACTTTCAAAACAAATATGTTTCCCAACCATCTCACCCCGTCCAACAATATGTTTAGTATGTTTATACTACTAAACTTCTTGTTGAATGGTGTTTAAACTATTTTAAGTGATCTGGCTTTCACTTTTTCATGGGAAAATTCTGGTTCATGCAGTTCTTGACATCGTGGGTAAAGATTAACATTTCGTTTCATGTCTGGCTTGTGACGATGCGATTGGTTCATTATCTTGTTCTTTGTTCTAAAGTTAAATCATGCGATACGGGGTGTTAAAAGAAGAGTTCAGGATAGGAAGTATATCTTTGTTTTAGTCGGAGTGGAACCTGAATTCCAGATTTATTCACTAGTTTTTTCTTTTTTTTTTTGAAACGGCAATTGTATTAAGAACCTAGCAAGAAGCTAGCATCAAGCGTTACAATGATTAGATATGGCGATACGAGGGTTAGAATACCACTCCATCCAATTACAAAAGTTTTTGCTACGTCTACTAGAAATCCAATTGAACGAGTGAAGCTTCACATCATTTAGAATCACATCTTTGTTCCTTTGGTTGTTCTTGAAAGTTATCTGGTTTCTATTCTGCCAAAGAATCAAAATAGCTGATTGAATCACACCATCAAGATGGTATGTGAGAGTAGATGTGAGATTTGCTCGATCCACCAAGGTGATTGCCTCAAAAAGATTAGAAGGAATTAAGTTGTGAAGATTACACCATTTTAAAATGTCGGTCCACGTTTGCTTTGCTATTGCATAATGAACAAAGATGTGATTTTCTGTTTCGAGATCATCGTCACAAACAGGGCACCGAACTGAGTGTATATCAATTCCTCTTCTATCTAAGTTAACTCTTGTTGGAAGTCTTTCATTTGCCACTCTCCAAGTATTAATATTTATTTTTATAGGTATGTACTTGTTCCATCTTGTTTGATCTTGAGCCATGGTTGTTGTAGAGCTTGTGTAGATATTTCTAAAAGCTTTGACCGTAAATTTTCTTGAAGCACAAGCTGTAAATTCCTACGAGTCCCGAGAGTTGCTAAGATGTAATTGAGAAACAAGATTGTTTAATGTCTCTAATTCCTGAATTTCTTCTTCATAACGTGGATTCTTCCTCCATGCCTAAGAAAAATGAAGTCTATAAGTGCCTGATGGACCAATGACATTTGAAAGGGGAGTAACACCAGCAGAATACCTTGGTTCCACAGAGGTGGGAAACAGTGGGAATGTGACAATACCTTGGGGACCTGTTGACAACTCGAACATCTTTAGAAGCTTCAAGTCGATATAAGTGAGGAAACGTTTCACTTAAAGAAGGACCACCCAACCATTTGTCCAACCAAAACTTTGCAATTTCACCGTTACCAATCTTGATTTTAAAGAGAGAAGGCAAGTCTATCCCGTGCAATTGTAGGTCTTCTCTTAGCTTTGCAATGTTATACCAAGGACCCGATTTACATCTAATAATTGAGGTGTCGAGAAGACCACCTTGAGGACCATGAATAGAACGAATAACTTTTCCCCAAAGAGAGTCGCCTTCATTATAGAACCTCCACCACCATTTAGATAATAAACTAATATTTCTTGAGCTTAAACTGTCAATTCCAAGAGCTCCACATTTTAAAGGGGATATTACCTTTTTCCAAGCAATCCATGCTATCTTTTGAGTGTCTAAAGAACCACCCCAAAAGAAGTTTCTCCTTATGCTTTCAAGCTTATTGATGATAGAATTTGGGGCCTTAAATATGGAGAATAAATAAACACCTAAGCTTCCAAGAACGGATTTTATAAGGGTTAGTCTACCACCAAAAGAGAGGGACTTTGATTTCCATTTAGACAATCTTTTTTGAAACTTTCGATGAGGGGATTCTAATTTGAGCATCTAGACATCTTGGCCCCGATAGGAAGCCCTAAATAGGTGCACGGGAAGTGGTAAGGGGGACAACATATTGCGGATGCTAGAGAGGTTAACTCATGTAAGCCAAAAAATTTATTTTGTTGAAGTTAATTTTAAGCCTAGAAGCAAGATGAAAACAATAAAGGATGCAAGACAGGTTTTTGACATTTGACAATGACCATTCCCTTAAGATAAGAGCATCGTCGGCGAATTGAAAATGCGAAACATTAATCTTATCTTTCCCCACCTCAACCCCTCAGAATAAACTTCTATTTTTTGCTTCATTTCAAACCACATTAAGAGCCTCAATCGCGAAGATGAAGAGAAGGGGAGAAAGTGGTCACCTTGTCTAAGACCCCTTTCAATCTTGAATTCCGAAGTAGGGGAACCATTAACAAGAATTGAGGCATAGCGCGAGTTAAGACAAGCAAAAATCCATTTCCTCCACTTAGAGGTAAAACCCATTTGAGCCATAATCGAGTCTAAAAAAGACCAAGACAAAGTATCAAAAGCCTTTTCAAAGTCAACTTTAAGCATAAAAAGCTTCTTCTTATAAATTTTTGCCCATGATATAATCTCATCCACCATTAAAGGTCCGTCTATAATTTGACGACCTTTTATGAAAGCCGTTTGATCTTTGCTAACAATCGATGGGATTGCCATCGCTAGGCTGTTAGCAAGTATCTTTGCAAGAATTTTGTTATGGCTACCTATCAAACTAATGGGTCGGAAATCATTTATGACAAGCGGGTCTTCAAATTTTGGCACAAGAGCAATGAAAGACGAATTACAACCTGTTGGAATGAATGAAGTCATCTCAAATTCTTTGATATAAACAAGGACATAATGAGCGATGGTATTCCATTGTGATTTGTAGAATTTGAATGTGAAGCCATCAGGGCCCGGAGCCTTTTCACTTCCACATTCCCAAACCGCATCCTTAATTTCTTGGTCGGATATTGGATATTCAAGAATCAATAAATAGCAACACACAAGTTTTTTGAAATTCTCACTTGTGAAATTTTATTCACTAGCTAACATCAAAATTCATGGTTACGACAAGTGAAGTTGGATTGGATAGATTGACGAAGGGCTAAAGCCATGCGGTTAGTGTTGCTATGTTATCTTTATGGTTTAAACTTTTAGTTTATGTATTTAAAAGATCTGGGTGGTTGTAGTGGGGTCCATTTTGGGGTATTGATGGCGTTGGGTTCTTTCGTAGTGGCCAGTAATGCTGAGTTTCGCGCCCGAGGTGGCGGCACTTTTGGGTCGCATTTGTGTTCTTTTCTTTATATTTTCGCTTGTTAAAGATCTATTTGACAAAACTAGTTATTGTAGATAGCAAACACTTGAAGTTGTACTTGTACTTTGACAGCTTTTTTGTTGGCCTCGTTTGTGGATCTATGATCTCCAACATAATCAAAATATACCAAAACATAAAAAGATTTAAACTTTATAAACGTAAACTACATTTCATATATAAAATCTGTCATTCTTGTTCATACATAAGTTCTAACTATTTATACTAAACGAAACAGTGCGTTTGAAGGGTCATGATGGTTCAAACGAACCAAGGGATGTGTCACTTCAGGCATAACTGCCAATAACTATTTTCCTAACTGCCTAAAACTAACTTTATAACTGTCTTTGACTTTTCTTTGGTTTGACTTTGCTTTGGTTTGACTCTGATTCGGGTCATCAGATTGGGATTAACCCAATATTCTCCCCCTTAATCATAATCGCGTTGTCATAGATCTTCGGTAGTGCTTGAAAATGCCAATAAGAGGGTTGGTTCTAAATCTTCTTCGATGAGGTTTGTCTCTTCTTGTCTTTGAAATCTTCCATTTCTTTTATGGCAGTGTGACGCATAATGTCCATATTCATTGCAATCACAACATTTTACTTTGCTGAAATCTCTAGGCTTTTTCGTTGCTTCATTGTAATCTTGTGAGAAATTTTCTTCTTTGTCATGATTTCGGCTATATGGTGGAATGTGTAACACCCCCAAATCTCAGTATAGCGGAAGACTTAAATAAGCTTTCGGGGTGTTACTGGAATGGTATATCACACAAGTATAGGAAAACAAGATAATCATAAATAGGTCTCAACCAATCCCATAATTAATTATCCGATTACAATTATCCCAAAATAGTCAAATATAAGGCCCAACATAGATTATAAAATAGGTCCACATAATATTATCAGAGTTTAATTATGATCCTTCAACCATGTCTCTTTGCCAAGCCTTCATAGAACAAGCATTCCAAACATCAACTCAATTACTTGAGAAAATCATGCTAAAAAGTCAGCTAACGCTGGTGAGTTCATAGGTTTAAGTATAAATTCAATAGTGGACCTGTAAGAGTTTATTTTCTATGCGAGACTAAAATAGATACACAATAAACATTCCAATCACATACCAACAACATAATCGAGATCTCAACAGGGCCCCAAGCGACTCTAGCCAGCACAGTCGTAGCAAGGCTTAGAACAAATGCTACCCTGGACTAGGTCGGATATCTATTCTTAGCTAGGCAACATAGTTATAGCAAATGATTGCTACCCTAGACTAAGACAACATCTACCACATATCTATCTAAACTAGTCAGCACATAAGCAAATCAAAAGAGTTTAAGTAGGTCCAAAAAAAGTAGCATGATTTTTCACCTCAATTTAGTTAAAAACAGAGATAAAAGTGGGGCTATGAAACTCACCTCAAACAAGCAAAGCACAAACAATCACTAGCAACGCAGATAACAGCTAACTCGACTTACTGACTCGGCACAACCTATTAATATAAACCAATTCTTAATATATTTTCCCAACTTCAATATTATCTACCCCGAATATATTCCAATTCTTATCTCCAAAAATGTCTCGTTTCACTATTTAGTTACAAGCGTTTGGTATCATCGTATGTGTAGTATCGACCCGACAAGACTCCATGAATGCACTATATCTCTAACAATGCGACTCATAACGACACAATGAGACGTCTAAGTGATAAGCTTTATGTTAGGAATTAGAAAATTCAGTCGTTAAAGAGTCGGTCACCTCAAGTATATGTATTCGTTAGAAAGCTCGTAGTCGTAGTCAAGTTATGTTAGCAAGTAGTTTGTTAAGTAACCGTGGAGGACGGACGGGTCTTTACCCACTGTATGCCTGATCCACTGCCCGTAGGTGGCGTTTATTTGTAAGACACTATAAATACCCTCTACTTCCCAAGGTAGAGGGTTGGAGCTTCAATATCATTTTTCTTTGTTTCACATAGTTCCCAACTCTCTTCCCTTTCTCTCTCTAGAACTTTCTCTCTCTAAACATATAGAACACCCCATGTGATTATGGTTTAGTGTGTTTGTGAAATCCTATATCTTACAATTGGTATCAAGAGCCAAGGTTTGATCACTCATCTTTCATGCTCTTTGTTTTGGTGGATTTCATAAGGTTTTTGGGGTTTTAAGTGTTTAGGAGAGTTTGAATCATTTGGACAAATTCTAGGATTAAAGTTTGAATTTTGCTTGTACTTTTGTGTTTAGGATCATCATATGTGTTTATGTTTTGAATTGGAAGGCTTAATTCATTGTGGTTTGGTTGTTTTTATTGATAAAGCGGTTATTTGTGAAAGTTATGCAAGCGAGTTGAGTCTCGGACTTTGTTTCTTGAGCGAGTTGCTTTGTTATTGGAAGCGAGTTGGTTTATGCGACTTGGCTATTTAGCGAGTTGACTCTTTATGCGACTTGGGTTCTAAGCGAGTTGTTTCTTTAAGCGACTTGTGTTCTAAAGCGACTTGGCTATTAAGCGAGTTGTACAGCTAGCGAGTTAGTTTAAGCGACTTGGTGGTTAAGCGAGTTGTCTCTGTTTGCGACTTGCTATTAAGCGAGGTGTCTCTATATGCGACTTGGCTATTAAGCGAGTTGGTTCTTTTAGCG
Source organism: Chrysanthemum lavandulifolium (assembly GCA_022545495.1). Taxonomy (NCBI): domain Eukaryota; kingdom Viridiplantae; phylum Streptophyta; class Magnoliopsida; order Asterales; family Asteraceae; genus Chrysanthemum; species Chrysanthemum lavandulifolium. The sequence goes on from CM040244.1 coordinate 220,198,156, forward strand.
ACTTGTTTCTTTAAGCGAGTTGGGTGTTTTGCGAGTTGATAACTAAGCGAGTTTATTGTTTAGCTAGTTGTCTATTGAGTCTTGTTACTTCTTCGTGCTACATTTTTACGGTTGTTCTTTTGGTTTAGTAAAATCCCGTGAAAGAATCAATTTCCCGGTTTAATCAAGGAATAGTAAAATCTCGTAGAACTTGTAATCATGTCAAACATCGTACCTACTATCGTTTCTTACAGAAGGCGAGGGCGTTCAGCGGTGGATCGAGATACTCGTCCACCTATGCTCGATGTAGGCGATTATGACTCATGGGCTCAACGAATCCGATTGTCTTGTCTTGGAAAGGAAAATGGGGTCAACATTCTCAAATCCATTGATGAAGGACCTTATCGGGTTGAGACTACAAGAGACTTAATTGATCTGCTGCAGATGGAACAATGATCTATATTAGATGGACCAAATACGTATGATGAGCTCAATGATAAGGAGAAAAGAGATTCGATGATGATATCGGGGCTTCTAACATTATACTTGTGGTCTTCCAAAAGATATCTACAAGCTTATCAATCATAACACTGAAGCCAAGGCAGTTTGGGATAACGTCAAGATGCTTCTCTCAGGTTCTGAATTAACCAAGGAAGACATAGAATCACAACTGTATGATGAGTTTGAGCACTTCAAGATGAAACCAGATGAGAGTGTCTATGAGTACTACGTGAGATTTCATAAGCTTGTGAATGATATGAGGAACATCAAAATGACCATGCCAAACACTCAGCTGAACTCAAAGTTTGTGAACAACATGAATCCCGAGTGGCACAAATTTTTCACCTCTGTGAAGCTTACCAAAGGACTAAAGAATACAAACTATGAGCAATTATATGCCTTCCTGCTTCAGAATGAGAGGCATGCTATGTTTGAAAAAAGGATTCTTGATCAGTTCAAAACCAACCAGGGAGAAACAAACTCACCAAATGATTCTACAGCTTTCTACACCAATTTTGGTATTACCACCAAAGCATCTTAAGTCATACCCTTGGGTAATGGTAATTACAAGCTCATCCCTGATCCTGCATATAAGCCTCCCGACTCAAACACTCTCATGGAAAACTTCATCAATCAACTGCTCTCATGGTTAGTCAAAACATGAACTCTCCCACACACCAACAATAACCTCGAGCAAAGATCCAATCCACACAATCAAGCTCTTATCGGAGATGGGAAGGTTGTGGTGCAACCATTCAAGAAAGGCGGTATGATCGGGGAAAGGTGGAGTTTGGTAGAGGATATGTAGCAAATCGAATCGTGGAAGAAATCCAAATCAAGGACAAGGAAAGCTCGTGAAATGCTACAAGCTGTAGTGGTGAGGACACATTGCTAGGGCGCACATCTCCAAAACGTCCACGAATCGCGAATACTTGAGACAAGATGTTGCTCGTGCAAGCTCGGGATAATGGTGTTGCTTTGGATGAAGAGGAGTTGTTGTTTCTACCGAGGGCAATGCCAAGACCTATGATGCGAGATGTGGATGAGCAACCAATTCAGGAGATAGGTCACAATCATCAGAATGCTTTTCAAGTCGCTGACTGTGATGCATACGACTCTGACGTCGATGATGAACCTACTACACAAAAAATTTTCATGGCTAGCATTTCTCCAATGGTCTCTCCTAAGGTCTCATCATCATCACAGCAAGCTGGTCCATCCAAAGAATCAATCATCTCAGAGGTATTAAAACTATATGATGATGTGGATGAGCAAAAGATGCATAATAAAGTACAATCTCTTGAAACTTATGAATCAGATATTGACGATGATGGTAATAGCAATATTGTCCCATATGATCAATATGTGAAGCAAAGTGAAAGTGAGGTTGTACCATGTAATGCATCTTCTGCAGTCAATGATGACTATGCTTTTGATGAATACACCGCATGTGCCTCGATGATTCTGTTATCTACGGGCGAATGCCTATAAAGAACAAGTTGCTATTTATGAACAACGTGCTAAGTTTGAGTTAACTACCCGTGAGCGTGAAATGGATGACCAAATGCGTGCAATTATTAGAAAAGAAATTTTAGAAGAAGTATTAAAACAAGAGTTAAACTCCTTACAAGAAAAGCTTTCTAAAGCGCTAAGCAAAACAAGAACTTCAAGAAAATGTGAAAATGCTTAAGCAAGAATTCAATGTTAAGGAATCAAAACTTTTGAAAGATTTTCCAATCTAAAACTTTGAAAACAAGCTTGAAAATAAGTTATGCGTACAAGGAATACCATTGATCGCTCACTGATCACTAAACACGAGTCTTAAGCGATAAGCATAGTATTCCCATTATTAAGGAACCCAATCCCGAGTATGGTAAGAAAGCAAGAGATGCTCGAAAGTAATTTATGATGGTAATGAAATCCTTAAGCCTAGGCGAGAAACCTAGTTCATGTTGAGTGCCTTGAGGAAGATAAGAAATCGATGAAGTCACTAAGGAGAAAATGGATAAGAAACTTAACAATCCTGCATGTAAAGAGAAAACATCACGATCAAACCTCATGATTACACTAAGGAAAATTGGATCTCCTTAACATGTTTAAACCTCAAACTCAATTAACCCCGAGCAGTTTTTGGAAGAAAGATATGGATATGCAAAAGTGAAAATCTTGTTGAAAAGAATCCCCTTGTAGGAAATTGACTCGAGCAACTGTGTATCCTCCTAATACACCAATGCATCTAGTTCCTAGATCTATTGCCACTAATAGCAAGACCTTAATCAGCCTATATGTTGTTTATCGATGTTTGTTGATTTTGAGAAAACGTGTAAGAAGAGAATCACACCTGCTGTGGATAAGCGAGAGGAAAGGGTTTGAGCAAACTAAAGAATGCTATATAACTAAGGTTATGCCTTTCTTTAAACAATTAAAAGGTCAATTTGAGAGTCTTCAAAAGGAATAAATTCGGATATTAAAGAAATGGAAAAGGAATTTGATGCTATGATTGTTGAGGTAAATGATTATGAGCAGAACTCAAATATAATGAAGTTGAAAGGAAGAACTTGCATATCTTAAATGAGAATTTGATTTCGAGTTGTGTTGCTCAAGATGTGTTTTATATGTTACTAAGCACTCTATTACGCTTCTCGATTTCATGAATTATCTATTGCATTGAAAGTTTCCCATGATCGTGTCATTGAGCTTGAAAACAAAAACTCGAGAACTAAATGAGAAAATTGATCGGGATGATCACGATAATTTAGTAAAACATCTTTCTAAACTAGAAGTTGAACATTTTGATTTGCAACTAAAATATCAACATCTTACGAAAATGTCAAAACCTCAAATATCAAGACATCCTCGGATGTTCTAGAGTTTGATGCGCTTTTCACATAAACAAAGCGTGTGAGCAGATTCAAGCTCATTGCAACACGATCAAAAGTTGAAAGCCCAAATCTCTCAATTAAAGGGTGAAAAGAATAATATGACTAGCTCCCAAATGCCTCCTCCTTTAGATTCTCAAGATTCTCAAACTTTTCATCTTCAAAACTTGGTTAATGCTTTACAAAAGGAAAGCGAGAGCTTTCTAGAAGAAAATGAAAAGTTAAACGACACTTTAAAGAGTTATATGATTCAATGAAAGTCACTCGTGACAAAACAACGAAAAATAACGTCTTTACAAAAGAAATTGAGAATCTGAGAGTCGGGAAAAGGGAACCGCCACTTGTCTTCAATGAGAATGTTGCATCAAAGTCATCCTCGATCGCAAATACCTTGTGATATTAAATACATTCCTCCTCATCTTAGGAACAATGAACTTGTGTTTCATAACTATTGTGCTCACCTTAAGGATAGTCTAGAATGTCTCCGTGAGATTGTGGAAGAGGACTTCATAAATAAGCCTCTTGATAGAGAAATTAGGTTTGCTTGCATTCGTGCCAAATGATCTCGGGAGGCGCTAGAATGTTTAATTGCAACATGTCCTAAATCCTTAGGTGCGAAAGGTAAAGTGTGATGCCTTGTTCTATGCCTAGTGCAAGCATTCAAACCATTATGTGCCCGCTTTTAAGAAAGTGAATTCTAAGGTGCCTTCTAGTAGTTCGGATCCTTGCATATCTAGTTCGGGAATGCAAAAGTAGCTCAACCAACTAATGTTCCCATAATTCCTCTACAGAGTAATCAGTGACATTAAAGCAAGCGGGTCAAAGCCTGTGCAATACCAAGAATGATAGGACCTTGCAAGCTAGGAATGTTCGGTGGAAGAAAGTAGAAGATCACCTTAGGGAGAATTTGAATAAAGCGAATCGTGTTAATTCTAGTGTTAGCTCTAAGCGTCATTGTAATTAATGCGATTACGCTACTTTGGCAAAACATGTAATGATGATTGCATTGTTTCTTTTACAAATCATGAATGTGGTGTGAATGTTTTGTCTAATACTGTCAAATGCCCTGTTAAAACTGTTAATGCTAAAAATCAAGCTAAGAAGGCTAAAAGGCAAAGGCGAAAGAAAGTTAGAAAACAGTGGAAACCCACAGGAAGAATATTTAATAAAATAGGTTATCAATGGATACCTTCTGGCCATAAAGTTAATGAGTTATGTCCTCAATCTGCTAAGACAATGCCCACTAGAAAATGGATGCCTACTGGTAGAACTATTCCCTTAAGAAGTGAACATACTTTGAATAGGTCAAATACGGACACTAGCACTGCATCTATCCTTAATGATTCCATTGCTTCTATGTCTGATGTGGGTGTTTCTATCTCTGATGTGGGTGTTCCAATCACTGTTACTAACAAAATGGAACCCATTCGTGCATGGGGATCCCAATTATCTAGTTATCCATTCTTGTCTGTGTTCAACTGCAGATCGTTCAAATCATTCTGTGGTACCTGGACTCGGGATGTTCCAAGCATATGATTTGGAGACCGGTCGCAGTTCATGAACTTCGTGAGTAAATTCATCGGGACCATTAGATTCGGAATGATCATTTTGGTGCAATTATGGGTTATGGAGATTATGTTGTCGGTGATAGTGTTATCTCCGTGGTATATTACGTAGAAGGTCTTGGTCATAACCTATTCTTTGTCGGTCAATTCGTGATTACGATCTAGAAGTGGCCTTAAAACATACTTGTTTCGTTAGAGAACTTGATGGTAAGGAACTTTTAAGAGGAACACGTGGTTCAAATCTATACACCATCTCTATCGAAGATATGATGAAGTCTTCTCCAATTTGCTTGTTGTCAAAGGCTTCGAAAACAAAGTCATGGTTATGGCATCGTAGTATGATTGGATCCACGATGTACCTCACGACCGATGAGACCGACATTTTGTTCGTTGTTTGCATGTGTGCTAGATATTAGGCTAAGCCTCACCAAAAGCACCTTGAAGCGGTTAAACGGGTCTTCGGTATCTCAAGGAACCATCAATATGGGACTTTGGTACCAAGGACACCGGTATGTCACTAACGACCTATGCGAGATGCCGATCATGCGGTGTCAAGATACACGTCAAGCACGCCCGGAGGTGCTCATTTTGGGTGATAAGCTTGTGAGTGGTCGTCAAAGAAGCAAATGAGTACTTTATTTCCTCTACAGAGGTGAATACATAGCCATGTCATCTTGTTGTGCTCAAATCCTTTGGATGAGATCCCAATTATCGACTATGGCTTTGTATTTAACAAAATTCCTCTGTACTGTGATAATAAAAGTGCTATTGCTCTCTAATGCAACAACGTACAACACTCAAGAGCAAAGCACATTGACATTCGACATCATTTCATCAGGTAGCAAGTGGAAAAAGGTGTGGTGGAACTCTATTTTGTGAGGGCAGAATACCAGTTAGCAGACATCTTCACCAAAGCTCTTCCTAGAGAACGTTTTGAGTTTATTGATTGGTGCAAAACCGTCAAGTTTTGTCACGCGAGCTAGCCACTTGTGAATGGCTAACCGTAAGGAACTTAAAACAGCTCAAACACCAAATGCAATTTAGATCAGGAGAATACAGTGGATTCCCGGGTTGTTAAGTCCCACGGAGGATGATGGTGTTTAACACAATCGGATGTCGAATAATCACTAAGGATAGTGATCGGTAAGGATTTTGAGTTATTTTATAAATTACAGGGCTTAAATGCAAATTAAAGGAAATTAAAAGATAAAAATATTAAATAAACGCTATCACTATTTTTAAAGCGATGTTTTGATTTTATGTTTTTTAAAACTTAAATTAAAACTACGTGACGTCTATAAATAAAAGCGTGAAACTTATACAATATTAATCCTAAAAATATGAAAATGATATTTTACAAACCTAATGATATGAGAAACTTTTAGAAAAAGAAAATTATTTTACAACTATTTATCTAATTATTATTAATTAAAACTATTTTAACTATTTAATAATAACCTAAATTACAAGAAAATAGGAAATAAACCTAGAAAAATAAAATTAAGATTTGGAAAATCTAAAATAACAAAAGAGAATTTTCAAAACTATTTTTATAATTTTACGATTATTTTCTATTTTTATGAATTTTAAACTATTAAAACTAACTAAACTACTAAAATTACAAAATAAACTATGAAAAATCTGGAAAATTACTTTTTTAATTTTTATATTTATCTAAACCTAAGAAAATTGAAAAATTATTTTTTGAACTTTTACGATTTAATTGTATTAAAAGCTATTTAAAATTACCTAAAAGCTGTTTTTAATTAAGAAAAATAGCAAGCAGTGTTGGAAAATTATGAAAATTTCAGGAAAACTCTAAAATGATATTATGAATCTAGGAAAATAGAAAAACATGGTGTTGTGTGGAGGAAATTGAATCTGCAATAAAAGTGCTTATGAAATAAGCACTTAAATAAGCTAAATGAAACCACAGTCCACAACAGATTACACGAAGCTATAATATGCTATAAGAACTAAAAGCAACAAATTACAACAGGTTTTAACCTCTGGATTGCAAGATTATGATTTGATGTTTTAAGCTTAAGTCTTAAATCGGTTGTGAAGGTACTACTTTTAAGCCAAAGATTAAACTACCCAATAAGTGAAATGCAAAACAAAAGTTTGAACCTCAAGAAGACCTGGTTGGCTACTTGTAAACCAAAGCGAGATCAAGAGAAGCTCGAGGAGCTTGGAATAAGCTCTGCAATAAGCTGATAAAAACTCAGCTCTGACTGAGTTTGTGAGCAGGGCATATAAGCCCTGTTTGATGAGCTTGTTTGAGGGCTTTAGAAAATTACTAAAATTATGAAAAAATGACAATAAGGAAACAGACCAGTTGAAGTTTTAAAGTCCTAAGTTTCAATAAGATTGACCCAATAATGTGCTCATGAAAAATCCTTCTAGTTGGGCCAAAACTGAGATTTCATGTTTTGACTTTTGAAGGCAGTTGTGCAAAGTTGACTTTTGTGAACTTTAAAGCTGATTTATGGACTGATTATGTTGTTTAGTGATGAAATGGAACTACAGCAAGCTTTGTTTATGAGTTTTAAACACAAAACAAGAGTTTGGTTTTGCAAAATTACAACAGATTAAGTAATTAGGACAGTTGAGTATGATTTTGACTTTGAGTGTTTTGTAGGCACAAAATGAGACAGATATGATTGCAAATAGAGTTAACAAGCATGAACCAATAGATAACTACTACTGACTAAACTTCCAACACAGATTAAGCCATCAATCCAAACACACCTTTAAAAACTGTTTTATAATCAAAACTAAGCAAGTTGCTGATTCAACACAAACCAAAACTTAAACTGAGTCTAACATCCTAGTTATCATAAATTAAACATGTTTAAACTATTTGATGACCACAAATTCAAACACAAATCCAAACTGCAAACTGAGCAAAAAATGAAACTGAGATTAAACTCACAAGTGTCCAAGCTGGTATATAGGCTACAACCAAACCCCAAGACCACTACACTAAGCTATATCCAACCCAATACCAAGTCCTGTATCAACCCATTCCATTTCAATGCCTGTTTAACCCAATCTTCTTCTCAGTTGACTTTCATTGACCATACATCAATATTGCTAAAAACTGACTTCCAAGCTTACAATAAGCTATATTAAGCTTATGTGAACTTGTTTGCACTTAAAGAAAAGCTGTTGCAATCTTGGACATAAGAGTTTAAGTTTGAAATTTTAAACAGTGTATATAAGACTTGAAACTGAAATCAAACTTTGATTTAAAGGCTCAAACTGAATTATAGTAACTAAATAACTTAGTTACAATGTCAGAAAGCTTGAAATTACAAATTGAAAAGCTAATTAAAACATTTAAGAGAAATACGACATACAAAAATTTAAAAAACTAAGTAACTGCCTTCTCTCTTCTTCTCTTCCTCTTTTTATACTTCAAATGGCTCTCCACGTGTCCTTTGAACAGATCCCACCTCTGAACTTGACCAATGGTTGAGTTTTGAGTATTTTGGCCACTTTATCAATTTGGCGGGAAAACGTGGATTTGACTTGTAGCTCTGAAACTAGCACTAGGGGGTGGCATTTATTGTGGGGGGTTTGTGATGATGAGGGAGGTGGTGGAAAGGAGAAAAGGTGATGGGAGAGGGCAGTGTTGTTGCAGGCAACTGGGGAAGACAGGTGTACAGGAGGTGGCGGGCAACTGGTTATTTGACTTTGTTTGACTTGGGTTCAAAACAGGGAGGTCAAGGGGTCAAAGGTTTAAAGTGGCAGGGGATCAAAATAGGTAAAGGGGTCAAAAGGTTTTAATATTACAAGGACTAGATTGTAATTTCTGAAATTTAGAGGACCAATCCTGCCAATTTTTCCAAAGTTGTCACAAGGACCAAATTTGACAAGTTTTAATAGTACAAGGACTAGATTTGACAATTTTAATTTTCCAGGGACCAAACTTGACATTTTTGAAAGTTGGGGGACCTTTTCATCCATTTAACAAAAGATTTATTCAAGGACCATTTTTGACAATTTAGAATATTTCAGGGACCTTAAATAACATTTTTCTTTATTTAGATTTACCGAGGACCTATTTTTTGACAATTTTGAAACTTGGGGACTAAAGCGCCAATTATGCAAACTTGATCGTTTTCACCGATTTTGATATTTTGCATTTAAAACACATAAAACACTTATTTGTGATATTTTTATCATTTTGATGCATTTCGAGTGTTTTCGGATGTTTTTGCGTTTAATTTGTACAAAATGATGAGTATTTACACACTTATCAATCCCCACTAAGATATTGCTAGTCCCTAGCAATGTTTTGAGAAAAATTAATGGATTTCATCTCTTTACCAAAAGCCATTACTACGGAGTAGCCAAATGTTTCGATTCAAGTAAGAACCTTGGTACACCGATAACCAAATGATTTTGAGCAAATCACCGACTTCCAACGGATTTGATTTGTCTTTACGAAGCCGTTTGCTACGGACTAATAACTCTTAGATAAAATATCTTTGGTGAGTGATTACCAATTATGGTTTTCCAAGCGCCTTTACCACAAGCCATAAACTTGCGGGCTAGCCAACTCTTCACTTTTAAGGATATGGAAATGAATACCATACAATTTTGGGCAAATTGCAAGCCGTCAACGGATTTGAGATATCTTTACCAAGAGCCGTTTGCTCTGGATTAGCCAATCCTTTTGTTTATTAGACAAGGCGGATGATAACCATAAGATGAGTAAGTGCAAAACACTTACTCCAAAAAAAAATTTTGGCCAAAAATGGGGAATTAGGCGGTATAATTACATGATAAAATTCGTGAGAATTCCCCACACTTAGAAATGAATATTGCCCTCAATATTCAAAGTACAGCGGTTATGCGAAACATAGAACGAAAAGGAAATACTACGGCCATTATTTAGCAAGATTTTTTTTTTTTTTTTTTTTTTTTTGAAACTCTTATATACAACAATGGGCAACTCCCCACACTAGGGTGGTAGAAAGTAGAAAGAAGAAGCTAAACTGTCAAGTTTTGTCACACAAGCTAGCCACTTGTGAATGGCTAACCGTAACAAACTTGAGACATTTCGAAATATGGGTGAAAACCCATATGGCATACTCTTATTTTTGATTCCCGAGTCGCTAGCTTGACTCGATCCCGCATTCATTGGTTCATGGGGAAAGTTTGTAGATCCGGGACAATCACGGAGGAATGTCCTCTCCAAAGTAATGCTTCAACCGATGACCATTCACTTTAAAGTTTGGACCATCGGGTTGAGATAACTCAATGGTGCCATAAGGATAAACCTTAGTGATAGTAAATGGACCAGACCAACGGGACTTAAGCTTTCCCGAGAAAATCTTCAATCTTGAATTGAAAAGAAGGACTCGATCACCAACGTTGAAAACGCGGTTCTTGATTTTAGAGTCATGAATCTTCTTTGTCTTTTCTTTGTAGATCAAAGAGTTCTCGTATGCATGATCACGGAGTTCATTTAATTCATTCATTCGAACTTTCCGGTGATCACCAGCTGTCTGAATATCGAAGTTGGCATGTTTCAAGGCCCAATATGCCTTGTGCTCAAGCTCAACCGGCAGATGACATGCCTTTCCGTATACAAGCTTGTATGGAGTACACCCGATGGGTGTTTTATAAAAGTATCACGGAAGGCCCAGAGCGTCATCTAGCTTATCCGACCAAGAGGCACGGTTTTCGCCAACCGTCCTCTCCGAATTCTTTAATCCCGGTTGGAAACTTCCACTTGCCCACTTGTTTGGGGTGATCTGAGAGAGGCGGTGAGTTACACCATACTGCATGACTCTTTCAAACCGGTCATTGCAGAAATCGTACCACGATCACCGATTATTGCTCGTGGGTTCCAAACCTAGCAAAAGAGATTTCAAGAATTTCACAACAACTCGGGCATCATTGGTATGCAAAGCCTTAGCTTCAACCCATTTTGACAAGTAGTCAACGCCACGAGTATGTACTTATTACCATGAGAAGAAGGAAATGGCCCCATAAAGTCAATGCCCCGGATGTCAAAAATCTCACACACTTGAATGGTGTTTTGCGGCATTTCATTTCTTTGTGAGATATTCCGTGACGTTGACAAGCGTCGCGGGTTTTGACAAATTCATGGGCATCCTTGTAGATAGTGGGCCAATAGAATCGGAATCAAACACCTTTTGGCGGTGTTGTTTGGACTATGATGGCCCCGGTGGGTCCAAAGATGGCAAGCTTTGAGAATGTCAAGAGCTTCTTGTCCATAAACACACCGTCGGATGACTTGATCCGCACAAATTTTGAATAAGTAGGGTCATCCCGAGTAATGTTTAACATCTTTGAAGAATTTGTTCTTCTGTTGGGTTGACATCCCTTTCACTATGAAGTTACCCGCATGGTAATTTGCGAAGTCGACAAACCATGGGGTAGAAGAGTCTCCACGAAAAGAAACCGCATTGAGTGTTTCGAGAGGAAATGTTTCATTTATTTCCTTTTTCGAAAACATCTTGGTGAGGTTCTCTAATCGGACAGATGATCGTGACGGGTTCTCTGCTCCTTTTTATCACGTATAATGATATCAAATTCTTGGGAGGAGAACCCAACGGAGCAATCTCGGCTTTGCATCTTGTTTTGCAAAGAGATATTTGAGAGCCGAGTGATCCGTATACACCACGCATTTGGTCAAGATGAGGTATGGCGAAACTTTTCAAACGCATACACCACGACTAATAGTTCTTTTTACGTAGTGGTGTAATGGGTCCGAGCTTGATCATAGTTTTGCTTGCGTAGTGGATAGGTGAAAATGCTTAGTTTTGCGTTGCCCCAAGACCGCACCGATAGCAAAATCACTTGCATTGCACATGAGCTCAAAGGGTAAATCCGGTGAGGGGCAACTAGAATGGGTGCTTCCGTAGCTTTTTCTTTAGTGTTTCAAAAGCTTTGACGCACTCGGAGAGAAGATAAAAGGAGCTTCTTTTCAAGAAGATGGGTCATAGGCGAGCGATTTTAGAAAAATCTTGAATGAATCTACGATAAAACCCGGCATGACCAAGAAAACTCCTAATACCTTTGACGGTAGTAGGATGAGGCGGTTAGCAATAACATCAACTTTTGCTCTATCTACCTCAATCCCGTTTTTTGAAATCTTATGGCCAAGGACTATGCCTTCTTTGACCATAAAGTGGCTCTTCTCCCAATTTAGACAGAGATTGGTGTCTTCACACCGTTTTATCATTTTGTCTAAATGGGAGAGACATGTCTGAAATGAGTCCCCAATGACCGAAAAGTCATCCATAAACACCTCCATTGTTTCCCCGATCATGTCGTGGAAAATGGCCATCATACATCGTTGGAACGTGCCAGGAGCATTACATAAGCCAAAAGGCATACGTTTGTAGGCAAAAGTTCCGTATGGGCAGGTGAATGTGGTCTTCTCTTGATCCTGTGGATCAATGGGGATCTGAAAGTAACCCGAGAAACCATCAAGGAAACAATAGTACTCATTCCACGCTAATCTCTCAAGCATCCGGTCCATGAAGGGTAGAGGAAAATGGTCTTTACGGTGGCGTCATTCAACTTACGATAGTCAATACACACGCCATCCGTAACCAACCGAGTTGGAATTAACTCGTTTTCTTCATTCGTGACAACAGTTATGCCACCCTTTTTGGAACATAGTGAATTGGGCTAACCCAAGGACTATCGAGATTGGGTAAATCAATCCGCATCAAGAAGTTTGATAACCTCTTGTTTGATAACATCATGGATTTTTGGATTTACTCTTCTCGATGTTGAACTGCTTGGTTTGAAGTCATCCTCCATCAAGATTTTGTGAGTACAAAATTCGGGGTTGATACCTTAATGTCGGAGAGTTTCCAAGCAATTGCTTGCTTGTGTGACTTCAAGATTTTTATGAGCGATCTTTTCATCTTTACTCAAATCTCGAGCAATAATGATAGGTAATTTATCATCACCTTCAAGAAATGCATACTCGAGATGAGGCGGTAAGTCCTAAGTTCGACTTGAAATTCTTGATTTTCTCAATGACTTGACTTCCTTGTTATGAAGTGTGACGGGAGGGAGTGGAGGAGAAGTGTCTGATTTAACAACTTCTCAAGAGTAAGAATATCTCCTCCGGATTAATCTCATGGTGATTAATCTCTTACGGAATTGCATCACTAGTATGAGGGGTTGATGAGTGATCATCTTTAAGCAATTTCTCAATGAGAAGTATGTCCCCTCGATGTCAATTGGGCGTGATCAATTTCCATGGAGCAGAATCACTAGCCAAGTATGCTTCAATCTCTTCCAAGATGAAGTCGCCTCAAGCGGAGTGAGAGAAGGAGTAGAATTGGCTATGATAGGTTGAGAAGATGTGGTGGGATCCCACTCACGAATTATGAGAATAACCAAGAACTTCTTGAGTACTCTTGAAGCAACATCAATGATATCTATTCGGTTAATCGACTCGGAATCATAGTTTGCGGAGTACCTCAAGTTTGATCAAGGTTAAAGGTGATGACTTCATTACCAACACGTAATGTGATTTCTTGCTCAAATACATCAATGAGAGCACGGCCCGTTCTCGTGAATCCTCTTCCAACAATGAGAGGAACCCGTGGATCGACATCGAAATCAAAACTACAAAGTCGGTGGAAAATGGAACTTTCCTACTTTCACAAATCGTCCTCGGCAATTCCAAGAGGACGGGATATTGTACGATCTGCAAGCTCGAGAGTCATGCATGTAGGAGTAAGATCAGGAGAGAAAGTTTCTTCCATCTTGAATGAGGCATTAGGTTTATGCTTGCACCAAGATCGGCTAAGGCAAAGCATTCAACCATTCACGGAAATACACAAGGTAAGAGGAACTTTCCGGGATCTCCAAGCTTCTCGAAGCTTCTTCAAGATAACTCTGAGCGATTCTCGTTCGAGGAGTTTTAGCCATTTCAAACGACTTTTCCTTGTTGCTTAACATGTGTTTGAGACTTGATGCAAACTTGGGCATCAACATGATAGCATCCATGAAGCTTATGTCAAAATGAAGTTCTTGGAAAATTTGAAAGAATTTTTCCATTTGTTGACTAGCTTTCGCGGAGCTTTGCTCATGTAAGCGTGATGGGTAAGGAATAGAAGTTTTGGATTTGGGGTTACCAACTGGAGGTTCAAAACAACTCGGTGTTTGGTATTGGGTTTGGAACAACACGAGGATGGACAGTCTTGGTACCTCCGTTATTAGTAGGAAGTTCCTTGTCCTTTGTCGCCTCGGGTTCACTTTCCACTACCTTCGGGAGAAGAAGAAGAGGTAGTAGGAATAGCGGGTCCATCATATGAAGTACCACTTACGGTTGTGATCGCCTTTGCATCGCCCCTCGGATTAGCGATCGTGTTGCTAGGTAAAGTACACGAGCCCGAGGGTCGATCATTTAAAGACTTCTTTAATTCGCGATCCGACCGACCAACAACTGTTTGTCTCTCTTGAGTCTTCATAAATTGCTTTAAAAGCTCATCGGATGTTGACACGGGAGGAGGTGGAGGGATAATTTGAGGCCGTATGTTACGGTTATAGCGAATTCCCTTGATTAGGGTTCATATTCCCGAAATTGATTCCCTCGATTGTAAGTGTTTTGATTGAGATTTCCTTGATGTTGGAAACCTTGATTGGGTCCGAATAGAAATTACCTTGGTTTTGATAACCTTGGTTCATTCTTGGTTGGTTACGATTCGGTTAGGATTCAGTTAAACCGGGTGGTGCACGATAAGTGTTAGCTCGGTAGTCGGTTCATTTTGAGGACGGTATTGATTACCTCCTTGATTTAAAGTACCGGCTATAGCATTAGCTTCAAACGGACTACCATCGGTGGCGAGACAGTTGTAGTATGCATGAGGACCACCACAAGTAACACAAACTTCAACTTTCTTTACTTCACCATATGATGGTGTCTCGTGTGAAAGTGACTTTCTTTTGGTTAGCAAGAACCAAAGCTCGAACAATATCCGTGAGTTTGTCAATCTTAGCATCGGTGCTAGATGTACTCACGGAGATGAAATAGAAGGTCCAACATTAGATCGAGTCGATATGTCTTTGTGCGGAAAGGACGGACACGGGACTTGTTTTCAATGATTTGCAAGGCTTCTTTTGTGGTCTTGCTCAAGAAATTACCTCCCGCGGAGGCATTTAGAGAGTCTTGATTAGTCTGGTTCAGACCATTGTAGAAAGTATCTGGAGCAATTCTTTGTAACGATCCCATGCCTCCCCGAATGATTCATCAAATCTCTGAGAGAATTTCATTATCTCATTCTTGAGACTTGTAGTTCGGGATGGAGGATAGAATTCATTAACAAACTTTGTGACAAGATCTTCCCATGTCTCAATGGAGCGAGGGGTTGTTTCTCAAGCCAATTCCGGGCTTGTCCTCTAGGAAAATGGGAGCAGAAGAAGCTTGATAGCTTCATGTGGGACATTCTTGTACTTGATGGTAGATGCAATTTTGTTAAACCATCGAATGTGTGCATGAGGATCATCCCGCTCAAAACCATAGAATTGGCTTTGGGTTACCAGTTAAGTAACCGGTTTTGAGCTCAAAAGTATCGACCACGATGGTGGGACAACAATAGCATCTCCGTAACCCTCGATGGGTGCTTGGAGAAGCTCATTCATCGGCTTGTCTTACGCCATTACGGTGGTGGTGGTGGTGGTAGGCGTTCCTCGATCACGGTGAAGGAGCGAGCGTCCTACGTCACGAGGAATGTTTCCAAGCTCGGAAAGTGGACTTGTAGAGCTGGAAGAACGAGTGCGCATGCACTAAGTATAAAAATCGGTTTTCAAAACAAATGCGAGGCAAAGCGACAAGTGAACTTAACCAATAATCACAAATGAAATGGCTTCTTTGAAAAAGGTACACCAAATCACAAGGACACAAAGGCAAGTTTTAAATCGATGTTCGGGAACTTATTATGGTCACACCCCAGGTTAGTAGGTGTCTTGCCTTGATTTGCGGTGGTTGATTTTATGTATATATTAAGTACCACCGAAAAGGCGTAGGTATAGATTTGTCTTGATGGGTTTAAAACTTTTGGACAATATTTTTGGTATCGTCTCGTTTAACCAAATCGTATTTCTTTAAGAATCACCTTAAAAGAAACACAAGCTAGAAAGCGTTACGATTGTTTTGTTGTTTTATATTTTGTGTGGTGTTTTAACACTTTAGGAAAAGTGTTAATGAACTTTTGATTTTGTTATAACTTTACAAAAACTTTTACAAACTGTGGTATATGTGCAAGTCAGGTCTCGAAAATGTTTAGAACACGCTTCTGACCTCCCGTGGCGCCTAAAATTTGATTGGTGCAAAACCGTCAAGTTTTGTCACGAGCTAGCCACTCATGAATGGCTAACCGTAAGGAACTTAAAACAACTCAAACACCAAATGCAATTTAGATCGGAGAATCTGATGGATTCCGGGTTGTTAAGTCCCACGGAGGATGTGGTGTTTAACACTGATCGGATGTCGAATAATCACTAAGGATAGTGATCAAGAAGGATTTTGAGTTATTTTATAAATTACGGGGCTTAAATGCAAATTAAAGGAAATTAAAAGATAAAAATATTAAATAAACGCTATCACTATTTTTAAAGCGATGTTTTTGATTTTATGTTTTTTAAAACTTAAATTAAAACTACGTGACGTCTAAATAAAAGCGTGAAACTTATACAATATTAATCCTAAAAATATGAAAATGATATTTTACAAACCTAATGATATGAGAAACTTTTAGAAAAAGAAAATTATTTTACAACTATTTATCTAATTATTATTAATTAAAAACTATTTTAACTATTTAATAATAACCTAAATTACAAGAAAATAGGAAATAAACCTAGAAAAATAAAATTAAGACTTGGAAAAATCTAAAATAACAAAGAGAATTTTCAAAACTATTTTTATAATTTTACGATTATTTTTCTATTTTTATGAATTTTAAACTATTAAAACTAACTAAATTACTAAAATTACAAAATAAACTATGAAAAATCTGGAAAATTACTTTTTTACTTTTATATTTATCTAAACCTAAGAAAATTGAAAATTATTTTTTGAACTTTTCTCGATTTAATTGTATTAAAAGCTATTTAAAATTACCTAAAAGCTGCTTTTAATTAAGAAAAATAGCAAGCAGTGTTGGAAAGAGGAAATTGTTAGGAATTAGAAAATTGAAAACCACAGTATTGAAGAGTCGGTCACCCCAACTATTATCTAGCATAAGTTGGCTCGTAGACTTATCGTTAGTTACGTATTTATGTAGTTATTTAGTTAGTCAAGAGCGTAAAATAGTTTAGTGCAACACCGTGGAGGAAGGTCGGGTCTTTACCCACCGTATCCCCGATCCACAGCCGTCGGAGGTCGTTTAGTTTGTAACCTATAAATACCCTCTACCTTGCAAGGTAGAGGGTTGGATGTTCTTTGGATAATCTAATATTCCACAAGTTTCTCTCACTAGAATGTCCCACTATTTCTCTCTCTAAAACCATCTATGTGCTCATTGTGTTAATGTTATGATGTGTATGTGAAATCCAATATCTTACAATTGGTATCAAGAGCCATGGTTAGATCATATCTTACACATCTTTGGATTTCTAGTGGTTTTTAGGTGGTTTTTGAGTTTGAAAAAGTTTAGTGGTTTTTGCATCATTTGGTTGATCTCTTGTGTTAAAGTTTGAATTTTGTTAGTACTTTTATGTTTTGAATCATCACAAGTGTTTAGGTTTTCATTTGGTAAGCTTGAATCATCTTGGTTGGGTTGTTTTGGATTGAAAAGTGATGTTTATATGGTTTTCAAGCTAGCGACTTAGCTCACGGAGTAGTTTCTTGTTAGCGACTTGCTTCACATTTTTAGCGACTTACGGTGTTGGAGCTAGCGAGTTAGATCTAGCGAGTTAAAGTACAAGTAGTGGACTCTCCACCACGAGTAGCGACAGTGGTAGCGACTTGGTGCAGAGCGAGTTGCTCTTTAGCGACTTGCATCGTTAGCGACTTGTGTAGCGAATTGCTGCCGAAATTTTGCTAGCGACTTGAGTGTTAGCGAGTTACTACTTAGCGACTTACATCTGGCTAGCGACTTGGAACTCTAGCGACTTGGCATGGTAGCGAATTAAGTGTTGGCGACTTGGTGTAGTATCTTCTAGCGACTTGGGATTAGTGCTATTTAGCTGATAGCGAGTTGATTCTAATTCTCTAGAGACTTGGGGAGTAATTCATAATAACACAATGTCAGTCATCATGGATCCTTTAATCACCAAAGTACTTGCTCTCTATGACATAGCACGTAATTGTGAAGCAGAATGCCTATCCGAAAGCCACACACTTAATGATTCAAGATCGATCAATCGAACAACTCAAATAAGTCACTCTTAATGTCTTCGATGATGCTAAGAATGTGGAATGCACCGGTGAGCCGTTTCAACATCTCGATCGACTTCTCAAATTACTCTTATCAACAACCATGGATCGAACAAGTTGTGCCATCCTTCGTCGAGATTTTCCCACTTTAACAAGAACTGTTTTGCTTAACCTTGAACGATCGAGGTTTCAAATTACCAAAGAAAAGCTCTCAACGGATGATTCTCATGTCGCTCTCCAAACCATCTTCAACCAATTTCACCACTTACCCGGAAGAATACTCCTCGATTTTGATAACATCATGGTGGAATGTCTTTCAAGAAGCACACGGAATGGAAATTCATGAGTTCGAAACTCATTTATTCAACTTATGAGTAATATGGAAACATACATCGAGGAAGCGCAAAAGAGAATAACAAGTGAAGGAATTGAATGAGTGTCAAGAATGTCCATGGAACAATGATGACGTGTCATGCTTGATCCAGCTTGAACTAGCGAAGACACCGATTGCGTAATCTCGGTTGTGATGGAAAAGGATGAAGAAAACATCACCGATCTCAAATTCTCGTAGTCGAAAAGGTATCAATCAACAAGGTACACTTATCGATCACACAAATTCTCACAAAAGGTACATGACTCTTATCCCGAACATAACAAGGTGGAATCAATCTTTGTTTTATCGAATCTAATGCAAGTAACATGATTGAAAAAGGGTATATGATGAGCTTTCAAACAAATTTTCAATTCTTGAAAACACCGTATCTCTTTGCAAATTGAAATACAACATATGAATGAAATGTTTTATGCAAAAAACAAGTGTAGTAATATGGAACTTCGAATTTAGAGAATTTTTGAAATTAATCGATTAAAATCCCGATTCGGGACAAAGATTCGACCATAAGTAATCTGAAATCGCTTCTTTCGAAGCCCGAAATATGATTTGTCATGAGATGAGTGATACACTAGAATCTAGGAATTCGAACTAGCTCTATGTGTGTCCAACCTTCTAAGAGAAAATGAGCATTTAAGAAAGAACCTTGAGGAAACAAACTCTAAGTTAGTCAATCAATCTAACTCTTGATGAAAGATATTGATGACCTCAAAGCACAAATTCGGGATAAGAGCTTCAATATTGTTGCCCTAAAAATGAGCTCGGGAAGTATGTTGGAAATAGGATGAACGCTAAGTCGCAAAACCTTCAACTTTGGGAAAGTCAACGGTTCGTAACCACTTGAAACAAGCAGTTATTAAACAACCTAATGCCTTTAGGTCCGAAAGAGCTAAACCATTGAAATCTAAGCTTACATCCCAAGTTGATAATAAGTGCATTTTGTCAAAACCGGTCACTTCATTGCCTAGTTCGGATATGATGAATCCCAAGCATAGGACTAATGAACATCACCCACAAATCGAAATGCTATAAGCTTAACTAGGTATCATGCAAAACATAGTCCGACGGATCAATCCCTAAGAAATTCTCGATCACAAAAGACAAATAGTCAAAACAAGGGTGTGCACTCGGTTAGTTCAACTCATTGTGGCTTCAAATGGATTCCCACCGGTAGATTATTTAAGTTTACAGGACTTAAACGAACTTACATCCCTAGATCATGCCTCAAATGGATTCCCAGGTAAACTTTTCAAGAATGTAGAGCCTAATAGGATCTCCATTAATGATAAGTCCGTAGTATCTTGTGATGCATCCAAATGTGAGACTAATCATGTCACTAACTCTTCTATGTACAAATCTACATGTGCTTCCAAAGACAATGTGCTCTCGATCTTTTCGGTACAATGCTCAACTCAATCAGAACTTCATGACTTGGTTCCCATCGAAATGAACATAGCTCATTCAGAGCTATAGCGTGCAACGATTGATGCACTACTTACTTTGACTCCTATTCATCATTGAATCGGGACTCGTTCATCCATATCTTTGTATAAATCGAGTTTAAAAAAAAAAAAAAAAAAAAAAAAAAAAAAAAAACTTTAAATCCTTTATCCTGTTTAAATTCTTTAATTGTACAATTTTATCACGTTTTTCCTATCTAATAAAGAATATTTTCACTGTTATCGATAACATCTACGGTCCTAGAAATGTCATTCAATAATGGCACGGGATCATAGATGAAGTTCGAACAATTGAAATATTCTTGTTTCCATTTTATCAGGGTAAACTTATGTCAATCAATGTTCTTTGATGAACTTGATTGAGGGGGAGACTGTGTATATGTTTTCTTGACTATCTATGCCATTGGCTTCTGTGTTGGTTATAATGCTTGCTCGTTTGCATGTTGAGGTCGTGTCTTGCCTCTGTAACTATCGGGTTATGGTTTTTGTTGGTTGTGGTCGTATCTTGCTCATAGGATTATCATTGTGTACCTTCGTATTAAGTGCCTAGTATTAAATGCTTATTGGTCTAAACGATTAATTGATTCATGTTGATCATTGTGATAATCTATGCTAGTGACTTAGTCTATATTCTGTGTTAGCATCTTACCACTCCTTCCTCAAAACCATAGGGACCAAACTTGTCTAATATGTGAACGTTGTGTTGCACTAGCATTTTACCTCTCATTCTAAAACCATGAGGACCAAATGTGTCATAGTGCCAAAGTTAGTTTGAATACCCCTAGCGTATTACCTGGTCTCTTCTCAAACAAGTTTCCTGTTTCTCTCTCTCTTTTTTTTCTTCTCTTCGTATAATTGCTCTACCTAGCGACTTAGCAAGAGGTTTGTCTCGAATCACTCTTATCTTTGCTCTCTTAAGCGTTTGTGTTGTGCTTCTAACTTGTCACGTTTACCAGATTCGAACGTGCATCTCGTGTACTGTGACTGTTGGATTCCCTCTTAGGTTCGAAGGGTTGATGATTATTATGATTGCATACGTTCTAAGTGTTGGTGCATTATTTTGTGATTGTTGTATATGTTACCATGAAAGGATAATGATTGTTTGGTGGATTGGGTGGTTTGCCTGTTGAATTTTTGAGTGTTCTTGGTGGCGAGTTAAACTGTTCTTGGTAGCGACTTAGTCTCGAATGTTCTTCATAGCGAGTTAGTGTTCAAGTTAGCGACTACGTTTCAGAGCTTAATTAGTTCACTAAATTCTAGCGACTTGGTTAGCGAGTTAGTAGTTAGCGACTTGTATTTACAAGTTAGCGAATTAGTTACCTAGCGACTTAGTTGACCTGCTTTGTAGCGACTTGGTTAGCGAGTTAGCGATTAGCGACTTGTTTTACAAGTTAGCGAATTAGTAACCTAGCGACTTAGTTAACGAATTGATAGCGACTTGGGTGTGTTCTTGTTCATGGCGACTTGACTTTACATGCTAGCGAATTAGCATAGCGACTTAGAATGCTAATCTTTTAGCGACTTATGCGTGGCTCTAGATGACGACTTGTCTTTACAAGTCTGCAACATTGTTCACTTTCATGTTGAGAATTAGTATTAGGGTCAAGGATTATTAAAATGCTCAAAGGTCTTTGTGCTAAAGATGATCTCACTCTCTCAACACTTAGGATCTGCTTATTCGACTTGTTGAAACAACATACTCTATGTAATCTGTTATGACATCTCTGTTTAGGCAAAAGGTACTTGGCTTATCTCACGACTGCCAAATGTTACTTTTTGCCTCATACATATCTGTTATATCACCTTTACATGTGTATCTTGGCTCATGTCATGATCTCTTTGAAATGCACTCTTTTGCCCTTTAAATCACTTATATGCTCGTCAAGTAATTATTTATCTATATGACTGTACTTCATTGAAATATCTCAATTATGAATGGTATCATATATTTGAAAGTTGTCATGTATTTGTAATCTATGCCCTCTATCTTTCTCTATGTGTTTTGGGGACTCCTTCGAGTTACTACTTCTATGCCATAAGGGTGCTCTCAATGTTGTCTCACTTACCATTTATCATCTAACTGTTCCCATTCATTACTATTGATTGTATGATTACTCGTAATATCAATGGCAAGTTCAATCGAGAAAAGAGCGCTACCCTTGGCATCTTCCAAAGTTCTCTCGACGAAGAAATCCTTCCCAGAGTCAATGGGTCGATATCGGAAAAAGCAAGCGTTATGTGGACTTACAAAAGCTTCAACATAATCCGATACTCAAAGTGTCTATTGACATCCTCAAAAACACAAACTTCTTTGGAGCTATTACCAAGCAATGCTCAATTCCCTCCATTTACATTCAACAGTTCTGGAACACCATTCAATGGGACAAAATCACAGCTCGATACTCTTGCATGCTGGATGATATGGAGTTCACAATTGATTCTGATATTTTGAGCAAGGCTCTTGGAATCACACCATGTAACCCTGACTTTCGTTCTGAATCTCCACCTGGTGCTGACGACTTGATTGTCTTTCTTATTGGATTGGGTTATCAGAACAGCATTTCAAGAGCATCTGACATCATCACTGGACACATGTATCAACCCTGGAGAGCCATTACGACAATTCTGAACTTGTGCTTATCTCGCAAAACATCGTGGTTCGATAAAGTGAGAATCCCTATCTTGCAAATCCTATGGGAATCGTTAATAGGGTTGATGTGAATGTATCAGATCGAATTTGGGAAGAATTTTCGTTATCAATGAACACATTCATATCTGACTGAGTCAATTTCCAGAACAAAGCTCAAGGCCGAAAGAAACAGAACAAGCTTGTAATTCCCAAAGCATCGATTCTCTAAGCTTGTTATCCAGCACTTACAACAAACTCACAAATTCAATCCTAGGAGTGAATCAACTCTACATAAGGCTGAAGAAGAATATGTCTTGGGAAACCTAAAATATGTTCCTAGAGGTGTGGTCAATGAAATATTTGGTTTGCCAATTCCTGATTGTCTTCTCACAGAAGATATCAAGAAGACGGACTACTTCAAGCAATACAAGAAAAGAGCAACCAAACTCTCTCACGATGTCACACCTCTCCTCTACAACCAAACGCTCCCATGACCAAGTCACCTCACAAGCATCCTATGCCTCTTCCTAAAAAGAGACGTGAAAGGTCACAACAATGACACCACATCCAAGAAGCAAAATGTTAAAAGGAAGAAAGTGGAGAAGGAAACCGGTAAGAACACCGAGACACCAAGGGATGCTACCAGTTAATCGATGAAGATGATCTCGATCGCAACTTGGAATTCAAAGAAAGCCTTGAAAGTCGAATGTGAAAGCTCCGGTGGGTGGAATTGTGTTAAGAGAACCCGCTCAACTACCTCAACAAACAAACCCAATTACACTTGACAAGGGTAAAGGAGTTGCAAGTGTTGAAACCGAACAAGTCGCTCACATGTTGTTAACTATCTCATCATCTCCATCAAGCACCACAAATCCATATGAGTCAAGAGAAGAATGATTCATCTCATGCAAAAGAACAACTGGAGTGGTCAAGGTGCTCAAACATTTAAGGAATCTCTTACACTTGGTGAGACTCAATCGGCTTGAAGGTTGACACTTTGTTACAAAAGGCTCGCAGGAGAACCTTGAGACAAGATCTGATGAGACCTTGAAGATGGATGAACCAAATCTGTCTACCAACTCTCTATCCTCACTTAAGAATCTTGATGAAGATTTTTCTTTTGGTGATCAATTCATTAATGACAAATCCTTAGACACTGCACAATCCATGTATAATGTCAGCATTCAGCAAGATACGTCTACCATTCCTCCAATGACTGCATCTTCACTATCAACTGCACTTCCACCACCCCCCTTACCTTCTCATTCAACAGTACAAACACCACCAACCCGAACCCGTCATTACAATTGCGGATGAAGTGGCTCCACGCGCTTCCTCCACCGATTCTCACCTCCGATCAACTCTTGGATAAAACCATTAAAAGGATAGATGCTCGGAAAGGCAACTTCCTAAATCTGCTGATTCTCCGGTAGATCGTGTCTCTGATTGGAGCACCTCAACTTCAATGAAGCGCCATCGCCGCTATTGAAGGAGAAGTCAAGGATGCTGTGGAATGGGCTATGGAGGCTCCACTTCTTAGACGATTCAAGGACCTCCCCATCTCCGATATGAGAGCAGCTCTGTGTGAAAGGATGTATGAGGCTGAAGAGGACAAGCATGAGGTTCACAGTAAACTCTATGAGGCACTAGAGGAATCCATTAAATTCGACAATGATGAGCAGTTTATGATTGACGTGGGGGAAAAAGGAGCTAAAAAGAAAAGGAGAACGATTGTGATGGAAACATTGATGAAGAACCGCAATGATCCTCCTCCACCTCCGCCACCAACGGGAGGCGCTGGAACCTCTGGAGCTAGTAATCCTTCTACGACAACCATCACACCTCCACCACAACCACCATCATCACCGCCAAAACCTTCTAATCAATCAGGTCCTACAAAAGATCAGAATACTATGAAGAAATCTGCTGCATGGACGACGGTTGACTCAAGGTTCATGTCCACATCCACCTCAATTCCTGATGATCAAGTAGTTCACGAAGAGTCGCAAGTCATAGCTGACTCAGAACCAGATGAAGATGATGCGTCGACGAAGCATATTCCAAAGCCATCAGAAGATTGGTTTGACACTTACATGGCTGGGAATCGCACTAGCACATCCAGGGTAGCACCTTCAAGAGATACAATTCAAAGCTGCATTGTGGAAGATAGACCTCCGTCTCCAGAACCCACATGGACCATCCCAGAGTCTGACTCTATGATTCCTGACAACAATTGGGCATCAGTTATCACCAATAATTATGAAGTCCCAGCTGAAGACTCTCTTCTGCACTACACTGGTGATATGGGAAGTTTTATTAGATGGTTTTGTGAGCGAAAGAGTATCTCATCCATAACTCCAAGAGATCTAGAAGGACAAGCTTACGAAATTATCAAAGTCTTCCATTCTGATGCAAATCATCTCCAATATCAGATGGAAGAATGTCATAAGATGTTAAATGACCAAGTCAGTGAGCAAATCAGTCGCTTCAATGTCAACAAATCTCTTCCTCTTGGTGGTGAACCCGGTCGATAACCATTCAGTGAATTCTTCTTCAATCACGACTTGGACTATCGTGTGCTCGCTCTTTGAAAGAAGGCCCGCTCTATCAATATCAAAGATGAAAGTCGCAACCTACTCGATCGGGGCTTGAGCAGATGGTTCCCGATCAATTTCGGGGGTGAAGAACAAAAATATGATATTGCCGCTTCTTATGGTATTTCTCACGGTGGTTCAAAAGAAGAAGTTCTACATCGAAAGACATGGTGTCGATAAAGACGCAATGATGTCGATCAAAGCTACAAATCTTAAGTGTTGTTAGTGTAGAGATCTTCCTATCTATGGATATGAGTACTTGAAGAAGATTGTCCTTAAAAGAGTCGACTTCAAAGTGTATACTATTGAAGAGAACGACTTCAAACATCTTACGCCAAATGATTTCAAGATCTCTATCTCTTAAATCTTCAAGGACACCTTGAGCACTTACCGTCCGTGAGAAAAAGGCCCTCTGCTGCTGTCACTCTTTGGATCGGGGCTTAGTCATTCAAAACGAGTTGAGGACTTTCGACTTGGTATTGAAAGCTACCAAACCGGGATCAACCTTACAAGTCCTCAATGGAATGCAAGCGGGCATGAATTTCATCGAGAATACAAAGTCCTTGACACCCCTAGAGCCGTCATCTTCACCGGCAGATATGGATCTCGTATGCTTATGCGTCTATGTGAACTCTACAAGTTTAGTGATGGTACGCTCAAATTGGTCGAAGAAGAACTTGACACCGAGTGAAAGAAGCCAAACTTGACATGAAATCTTGGGTTAAAACTATGTTTTGGATGATGATGACGTGAAGAGATGTGAACACTTCATTGTCGCAATTAGGCGAAGACTCAAGACACGAAGGATCTTCCGCACCTTGAAAGTTTTGTTGGTGGAAGGCTTCGTGATGGTCACTACAAACTTCTTCGTGAGGGTGAATGAAGACTTCTTGGGATCTTGTTTATGGTGTGTCGTTAACTATGTGTAATATGTGGTGTAATAAATATGAACAACTGTAATACATGTAATAGTGCTAGGATTTGTCTTGTGGTTTCCCTTGTAAAAGGGAAACATATGTGTTGTCCATTTTGATCATATAAAATCGGACACATTTTTCTCCTACAAATATTTTACCTCATACATAGTTAAATCACTTGAGATCCAAAATCTCAAAGGATTTAAGATTTTGATCGGGAGAAAATGTGATATAAATATGAAAGATGTTAAAAGATAAGATGACCAATTTTTGTGCAAACTTCTCTCTTATATGTGCTAAACAATTTTCGAATCTCGAAGCATATATTAAGGGGGAGAACTCTCTTTGCAACTCAAGTCATCAAGGTACACAACACTTAAATCTTTGCAAAATTCAACTTTAAATGTTGTTAAGGTACCTTGATCATATGGCTTCTAATCCTTTGATGATAAAGGGTTCCCTCTAGTATGTGCAAAACTCTTTTCAAACCTCTAGGCACATATTGAGGGGGAGCAAATTCATGGAAACCTCATCCTTCCCGGAAATGCTATACCTACTTGATTTGATGAGGGAAGTGATGTTGATATCTTTTAGAAAATGGTAATCAAAGAAGTTAATTCTTTCTCTTGCCTCCGTGTGCAAAACATTTTCAAATACTTGATGCACATGTTGAGGGGAGTTCTCGTTCTAAAATATCAAAACAATTCGGTACAAAATGCTTTGATAATATATCACAAGTATCCGAATTGATTTTAAAATGGTTTTCAATTGGATCCAATGGCGGCGAACAATTCCAAATTGACCGACCAACTTTACTTCATGTACGGTGATATAAGGATGATAAGGTTAGGTATGTGTTCCCATGATCCGCCGAACCGGAGGGATCTACCCAGGACAATCCACTAGTTAGTGTAGAAGTCCTTAGGTATGATGATAAAAGGAGAAAAATGAGATATGGGAAGAGTGCGGACTAAGACCGAGCTAGTCTTGGAATAAACCCAACAAGGTTCTAGCTATGAAGTCTCGGTAAGCATGAAGGGTTGAAGAATTAAAAGAATTGAATGAGAAAAGGGTGAAAACAAATAGCCCTCCATTTATTCAACCTTAGGGCGTAAACCGGGTTCACTTCATATGCTACCGATGGTAACATCGGTATTGAAGACAAGACGTCATGGACCCAAAGGACGACCGCACTTCAACTTTCCAAACCACTCAAGTTCCTCTTAAAAGGACTTGTTTCATTCTCACGGGAACCGACATTATCTATCGACTTTCTCTTAGAGATGGTTGATATTGAAGAAGGAGACCTCTCCTAGTCTCCGTCATAGGATCCAAATATGCACAAATTGAGTCTAGAGCCACGAGATCATCAATAAATCTCATTAGGACACTTTCAATGAAGACTCTCTGTTTCACACAATGTGGAAAGAGAGATTATATCTTGAGTCCCACGCATTATCCTTGTGGTATTGCCGAACATCCGAGTGATGTGTTTACATATTCACAATGAAGATGGAAAGCCTTCGAGCCAACATCAAACAAGCTCCGGTAGGTGGCATGTGAGATCTATTATATAGATCAACCATGTGACAACCGAGCAGAAACAATGGGGCGATTCAATCTCTTGAATCAAACCTGGTTCAGTTATGGATTGACGGATACCTTTGAAAAACCGGTCTTTGTGCTTAAAACTCTTTTCTTTAGCACATCGATTGTGTACTCATTTTCAAACCAAAAGGTATTTTATGATTGATAATTGATTTTCAATAAAACCTTCGTTGTATTGCAAAAACAATTTCTATTGAGCAATACACGATTGTTTTCAAATCTCTTTTCATCAATCGGTGGACTTAAAATTATTTGGTTCACTCACTCCGTGTTGTCTTCTTTGAGATGTTCGGTTTGAGAACAACTAGAACATTGCGAAACCCCGTCAAGGAAATTCTTCGAATTATACCCGATCACAGCAAGACATGTATCGATCAACGGGAACCGTGGGCCGTGTACCTCAATTCAACGAAGTGATCAAAGACACTTTCGTGCGATTTATTGCTAAGCTGTTGTATGCGGTACACCCGACGTTTGCGGTGATCGTAATGGAGCGGTCAATCCATAGCCGCATGCTCACTTAACACATTCAACTCAAAGAAATCATGATTAGTGCATCAATGACTCGATATTTTCACTCCAAGCTTCGCTACGCCGCCAATATCATGATTCAACAAATGCTTCCGCTACTCGATGAGAAGATATCATGATCCGAATGTGAGCATGTCGGTCCTAAAGTCACAACATCACATCATACCAACACCACAAAGGATGTCTCGTAGATTGATGATTGCCGATGATCTCAAAAGATGGCTCCTATTTATTATCTCATAGATCATTAATGACCTCCTCTTAAAGTACAAATCATGCGAGACTTTGAAGTTGCACTACTTATGCACAAAGATCACGATGTTGAAGTTGTTTTGTCTACGAGCTCAAGAACAAAGTCAAGTATTGGTTGCTAGGATCCGAAATGTAAAACACAGGGTGACCTCCTTGGGGAGATTGTTAGGAATTAGAAAATTCCAGTATTGAAGAGTCGGTCACCCCAACTATTATCTAGCATAAGTTGGCTCGTAGACTTATCGTTAGTTACGTATTTATGTAGTTATTTAGTTAGTCAGTAGCGTAAAATAGTTTAGTGCAACACCGTGGAGGAAGGTCGGGTCTTTACCCACTGTATCCCTGATCCACAGGCCGTCAGGAGGTCGTTTAGTTTGTAACCTATAAATACCCTCTACCTTGCAAGGTAGAGGGTTGGATGTTCTTTGGATAATCTAATATTCCACAAGTTTCTCTCACTAGAATGTCCCACTCTTTCTCTCTCTAAAACCATCTATGTGCTCATTGTGTTAATGTTATGATGTGTATGTGAAATCCAATATCTTGTGTCCAAGCTGGTATGCAGGCTACAACCAAACCCCAAGACCACTACACTAAGCTATATCCAACCCAATACCAAGTCCTGTATCAACCCATTCCATTTCAATGCTTGTTTAACCCAATCTTCTTCTCAGTTGACTTTCATTGACCATACATCAATATTGCTAAAAACTGACTTCCAAGCTTACAATAAGCTATATTAAGCTTAAGTGAACTTGTTTGCACTTAAAGAAAAGCTGTTGCAATCTTGGACATAAGAGTTTAAGTTTGAAATTTTAAACAGTGTATATAAGACTTGAAACTGAAATCAAACTTTGATTTAAAGGCTCAAACTGAATTATAGTAACTAAATAACTTAGTTACAATGTCAGAAAGCTTGAAATTACAAATTGAATAGCTAATTAAAACATTTAAGAGAAATACGACATACAAAATTTAAAAACTAAGTAAGCGCCTTCTCTTCTTCTTCCTCTTTTATACTTCAAATGGCTCTTCACGTGTCCTCTGAACAGATCCCACCTCTGAACTTGACCAATGGTTGAGTTTTGAGTATTTTGGCCACTTTATCAATTTGGCGGGAAAAGGTGGATTTGACTTGTAGCTCTGAAACTAGCACTAGGGGGTGGCATTTATTGTGGGGGGTTTGTGATGATGAGGGAGGTGGTGGAAAGGAGAAAAGGTGATGGGAGAGGGCAGTGTTGTTGCAGGCAACTGGGGAAGACAGGTGTACAGGAGGTGGCGGGCAACTGGTTATTTGACTTTGTTTGACTTGGGTTCAAAACAGGAGGTCAAGGGTCAAAGGTTTAAAGTGGCGGGGATCAAAATAGGTAAAGGGTCAAAAGGTTTTAATATTACAAGGACTAGATTGTAATTTACGAAATTTAGAGGACCAATCACGCTAATTTTTCCAAAGTTGTCACAAGGACCAAATTTGACAAGTTTTAATAGTACAAGGACTAGATTTGACAATTTTAATTTTCCAGGACCAAACTTGACATTTTTGAAAGTTGGGGACCTTTTCGCCATTTAACAAAAGATTTATTCAAGGACCATTTTGACAATTTAGAATATTTCGGGACCTTGAATAACATTTTCTTTATTTAGATTTACCAGGACCTGCTTTTTGACAATTTTGAAACTTGGGGACTAAAGCGCCAATTATGCAAACTTGATCGTTTTCACCGATTTTGATATTTTGCATTTAAAACACATAAAACACTTATTTGTGATATTTTTATCATTTTGATGCATTTCTGAGTGTTTTCAGATGTTTTTGCAGTTTAATTTGTACAAAAATGATGAGTATTTACACACTCATCATTTATCCTTCCACGTCTTGGTCTAAAGAGTCTACAACCGGAAACACTCAAACGTCTTCAAGAGGAAAACGAGGAGTAAAGGTCTTTATTCATCTATCTCTTGTATATATTTATTCAAAAAGCAAAATACAAAATTTCAAAACCCACAAAAGAAAATATAAAATTATAAAATACTCAAATAATCCATAAAAAGTAGAAAATCTTAAAAAAAAAAAAATCCAAAAATATTGTTATTTTTTCATGTTTTTCCTTATTCGATATCATCTACGGACTTAGTGTTGAAATTCAAAGAATGTCACGGGTCTTTAGACGTTCTTGAATGTACATAGTTTTGTTTAAATATATATATATATATATATATATATATATATATATATATATATATATATATATATATATATATATATGAGAGAGAGAAAATGGTGGTTTATTGTGATTTGAGCAAGAACCGTTTTTAAAGTAAAGAACGAGCCATGCTTTATCTTATTTTTCAAATCTCATGCTCGATTCTTAATACAAATGTTTGTCATCAAAAGGACAAATGTTTTTCTTTCCAAATATTTATCCGTCTAATGATTCTTCTGAAAAATATTTGTCATCTAATGAAAACTAAATTGCTTTGAAGATACCTCGTATTCTATTATTCGTGTAAATAATTTGTGCTTATCATCTGTTAAAATCTCTATCTCTCAATCAACAACTTGTGTCATTGATTGAGGGGGAGAATGATTTTATTCGAATTAAAAAGGTTATTTTGAAAGGTCATTTTTCAAACAATTGGCACGTAAATGAGCAAGGTTTATTGTTTAAAAAAATCAAAAAGAATAATTTTTTATACAGTGGATTCAAAACCTTTGCTAATGTTATGTTTTCAAAAGACAATCTTGCATGTTTAAACAATGGAGTTTAAATTCTGAAAATCTGATCCTTATCAGTTAAAAATGTTTTTTTTCAAAAAGCAAGTCACTATTCTCATCAAAAAGCTTTCAAAATTTAATCTAAATCAATATAGATCACAACTCTCAAAGGATTTGAACAATGTGATCGGGGGAGAATCTGTGATTTAAATTGGATTTAAAACTGATAATTCGATAAATGGTTTCATAAGTGTTTTGCATGCTTTCCTCCCCACATGTGCCAAACGATTTCAATTTTCCATGCACATGTTGAGGGGGAGCATCTTTTTAAAACCACAAAGAATTGAAACGTGATTGATTTGTATCTAAGTGCAGGTTCCCTCTAGTATGTACAACACTCTTTCAAACCTTGAAGCACATATTGAGGGGGAGCAAACTTTTGAAAACCTCATCCTTCCCCAATATACTTTATCTACTTGGTTTAATAAGGGAAGTGATGATGATATCTTTTGGAAAATGGTAATCAAAAAAGTTAATTATTCCTCTTGCCTCAGTGTGCTAAAACGATTTCAAATACATGATGCACATGTTGAGGGGGAGCTCTTTTTCTAAAAATATCAAAAATAATTCAGGTACAAAATGCTTTGATAATATATCACAAGTATCTGGATTGATTTTCAAATTGTTTTCGATTGATTCCAATGGCAGATGAACAATACCAAAAGACCGACCAAATTTACTTTATGTATGGTGATATAAGGATGGTTAGGTTAGGTTTTTGTTCCCATGATCCGCCAGAACCGGAGGGATCTACCCAGGGACAATCCACTAGATAGTGTAGAGTCCTTAGGCATGATGAAAAAAGGAGAAAATGAGAAATGAGAAGAGTGTGGATTGAGACTAAGCTAGTACTGGAATAAACCCAACAAGGTTCTAGTTATGAAGTCTCGGTAAGCACTGAAGGGGTTGAAGAATGAAAAAGAATTGAATGTGAAAAGGGTGAAAATAAATAGCCCTCCGATAATTTAACCCTAGGGAAGATACCGGGTTCAATTCATATGCTACTGGTTGTTACTATGGTAACACTGGTATTGAAGACAAGACGTCATGGACCCAGTGACGCACTGCACTACAACTTCCCAAACCACTCAAGTTCCTCTTAAAAGGTCTTGTTTCATTCTCACGGGGAACCGACATTATCTATCGACTTTCTCTTAGAGTTTGTTGATATAGAAAAAGGAGACCCTCTCCCTAGTCTCCGGCATAGAAACCAAATTATGCACAATTGAGTCTAGAGCCACGAGATCTTCAAATAAATCTCTTTAGGACACTGTCAATGAAGATTCTCTGTTTCACACAATGTGGAAAGAGAGATTAAATCTTATGAGTCCTACGCATTATCCTTGTGGTATTGTCAGAACATCTGAGTGATATGCTAACATATTTACAATGAAGATGGAAAGCCTTCTATAGCCAACATCAAACAAGCTCCTGGTGGGTGGCATGTGAGATCTATCCAATAGATCAACCATGTGACAACCGATCGAAACAATGGGCGATTCAATCTTTTGAATCAATCACGGTTCGAGTTATGGATTGACGGATACCTTTGAAAACCGGTCGTTGTGCTTAAAAACTCTTTTCTTTAGCACATCGATCGTGTACCAATATTTCAAAATAAAAGGTGTTTATGATTGATAATTGATTTTCATTAAAACCTTCGTTGTATTGCAAAACAATTTCTATTGAGCGAAAACACAATTGTTTTTCAAATCTCTTTTCATCAATCGGTGAATCTCAATTATTGGTTCACTCACTCCGTGTTGTCTTTTTGAGGCGTTCGGTTTGAGAACGACTAGAGCATTGCGAAACCTGTCAAGGAAATTCTTGAATTATAGTTGATCACAAAGACTTGTAATCGATCAACGGGAACCGTGGGCGTGTACTTCAATTCAACGAAGTGATCAAAGAAACTTTCGTGTACTTTATTGCTAAGCTGTTGTATGCAGTATCGCTGACGTTTGCGGTGATCGTAATGAAGCGGTCAATCCATAGCCACATGCTCACACTACACATTCATCTCAAAAGAATTCATGATAAGTGCTTCAACGACTACGATACTTTCACTCCATGCTCGCTATGTCGCAAATATCATGATCCAGAAAGCTTCCGCTACTCTGATGAGATTATATCATGATCCAGAATGTGAGCATGTCGGTCCAAATGTCACAATATCACATAATACCAACACCACAATGGAAGAGTCAGAGATTTTTGTTTGCTGAAGATCTCAATGCTGGCTCAAATCTCATCATCACGAGGATCAGTTAAAGACCTCCACTTGGATTATCCAAACATGCGGAACATGAAGAATCAAAGACTTCGAGCTACTGAGCAAAGAACTTGATCAAGAATCCTAGAACAATCTAATGTAATATCTGTTTGTATTCATTGTAAATTGAGGTGACCTCCCTTAGGGGGAGATTGTTAGGAATTAGAAAATTCGGTCGTTAAAGAGTCGGTCACCTCAAGTATATGTATTCGTTAGAGAGCTTGTAGTCGTAGTCAAGTTATGTTAGCAAGTAGTTTGTTAAGTAACATCGTGAAGGACGGACGGTCTTTACCCACTTGTATGCCACGATCCACGACCCGTAGGTGGTGTTTATTTGTAAGACACTATAAATACCCTCTACCTCCCAAGGTAGAGGGTTGGGCTCAATACCATTTTCTTTGTTTCACATAGTTCCCAACTCTCTTCCCTTTCTCTCTAGAACTTTCTCTCTAAACATATAGAACGCCCCATGTGATTATGGTTTAGTGTGTTTGTGAAATCCTATATCTTACACTTTATAGTTTAATAAGTTTCGAAATAAATCGTTAGATCTTATCGAATTCGTCAACTCGATAAACTAAACCATTTATTTATGTCGCTTATTATCCCAAAAACCAGTCACATCCTAACGAGTTATAAGGATAATCCACCCATCAATAACGCTATCCTAAGCACATAACGGGCACTTATTAGATTCGTTAACCTAATAAGTCCGCTATCCATGTGGATTAACGCTATTAATGTCAAGTCATCCGTAACCCATGCATAACACATAATGGGTATTAAATACTCATAAATGACACATTTCGGTAAACGTGCCCTCGAAACATTTAATAACTCATTTATTACAAAACATTTTCATTTGAAGACGTTAGTTCCCTTTTTAAATATCGAATAACAAGGCGAGTCTTGTTATCAAATATTTAATATAAAAACCATTTATTATCTATATTTTCTAGTTTTATTTACAAGTTTATATATATATTACGTCAAGTTTCAATATAAGTTTCGAGTCATTATCCGTTTCGAGTTCACAAGTCCGAGTCATGACTCTCGGCTTTTACACGTCATATTGTCCAATAAATACTAAAGTCCATGTTACGGCGTTGTCGGGGTCAACCGAGACTAAAAAGTCACGGTAACACCGACGTTGCGCAAAGTTGACATATATAATATTAAGTCCAAAATAAACAACTCCACAAACTCCAATCAACCTCCAAACAATCTCATATCAATCTCGCAATCCAAATAAAGTACCAAACACACCCATAACCAATTTTGCGACCCTAATGGTCTTGACACGGTCCCAGTTAAGACCACGCAAACCAAACGAGCCCTAGAAGCTCTTTGGCTCTCCGCGTCTAATTCAAACTCCAACAACAACACCCAATATGTTACCACAATGAATCGACCCGGACCCACGGGTCCTTGAGGGTCTCGGCTCCACACATAACGCCACCCACATGGACCCTAGTGGTCCTTGTGGCTCGTTCCAAGCTTCCCAACTCCATCCAAACGCACCCTAATGGCTCATTCATTTCCCAAACACAACCAAACACCATCTAAACACCATCAAATATCAAAACTCATCAACTAACTACAACCAAGACCTCATAAAAATGATAAAAATGCAATAACACATGAACACGACACAACACACGATACCAACACTCTTGTTTTTATGTTTTATTAGTTTTAAACATCATTTTATGTCCATTTTCATCAACACCCAAACAAGAAACACATGGGTCGAACCCCATGTGGTTCGTACGTGGTCACACAAGGCTCAAATGAGCTCACCACTTGTTCCTTTTACCTTTATCTATCCCGATCTACAAAAGTAAAACGATTCCAAGAACACACGCACGGTTTTCACGCGATATGGAGGGTCAAAAAGTAGAGTTAGGGCGCGTGCCCTATGCCATATGAAAGAGGAGAGAGAGATCTACACCGCCAATGGCAAATGAAAGTGGAGCTAGGACGCGCCGGAATTTGGCCGAAAAATGGCCGAAAAGTAGCCGGCGGCTAGGGTTAGGGTTTTAGAGAGAGAGTGTAGTGAGAGAAAGTAGTGTTTAGGGTTTTTAGCGAGAGAAAGTAAAGTGTGTGTGTGTGTGTAAGGGTGAGGGTATATATATTAGAGGGTAGGGACTAAATAAAAAAATGATTTGGGGAGGGGGTGGCGGCTAGGGTGAAAAGTAGGGGCCAAGCCCGTAAATTTTTATAAACTTTCCCGTTTTACCTCTCCCGAGCTCTTAGATTTCCCTACTAGTGTCCAACGAC
This sequence comes from Chrysanthemum lavandulifolium, assembly GCA_022545495.1. Classification (NCBI taxonomy): domain Eukaryota; kingdom Viridiplantae; phylum Streptophyta; class Magnoliopsida; order Asterales; family Asteraceae; genus Chrysanthemum; species Chrysanthemum lavandulifolium. The sequence continues at coordinate 220,234,177 of CM040244.1, forward strand.
TTTTATTTATCGCTCTATTGTTTTTATTTACGTTTTTCCACGAATTTGATTATTTACACGTCACGTTTCGTGTTACGGTTTAAAAGCTACGTTTCTTCTCGTTACAGGATTTTAATGTGCCGACTCAAGTAGTGCCTAACATAACGGGCTATAACTCATACCACAACTCATACGATAATAAAATAAATCATAAAAACCAATAAACGATATCAAAACAAGTCATGGTTAACCGGAATAGCTCCTAAAAGCAAACTACCCGGTCTAACTTAGCGTAATGCGATTACTTAAAAGGGCTCTCTAATTGCCTGCGAATAAAACATGGCAAATGTCTGATCACGATGTATACAGAAAGTATGGAAGTCAACGGAGGACGAACCAGAAAATGTAAAGGGACACATCATGCATATCCAAGGAAAAAAGATTTACATGACTCATTCTCATTCATGGCATGAGATAAGCAGCCCTAATGACAGTTACATTATTGCTAAATAAAAAGAAAGTGCGCTGCACACGATGCATATCAATAACAATTTTCTATATTTTATGCAAAAAGCCAAACATGCATACGACTTATATGAACATCAGATTTCGTTTTATCCACGTACTGCTTGATAAAGAAACACCGCCAATGGCCCATTTGGTCTTAAAGAAATGTAATCATTCCGTTTTAAATTTTATGTCCGTTTTGACTTTTAAAATCAAAATGTGATCATAAATATTTTTGTTGTATTATATAATACTTGATGAAAATTATATCAATGAAAATACATTTAAAACACAATCTATTCATATATTTTGTACCAAGTATTATATAATACAAACACAAATATTTAAGGTCAAAGTTAGATTCAAAAAGTCCAAATAAACTTAAATTTTAAGACGGAGGTAGTATATAATCTAAAAAATACAGTAACTAGTTACCTGCTGATTAATTTGCTTGAAAATATTAGAATGTTGTCAACGTTTGTTTCGGTTCTAAATGTGTAAAAATTTGGCTTGATAAATTCGGTATAGAAACACAACTGGCTTTTCGATAAAGCTTTGGTATCCACTGGCATGTTTGAAAACATGTACCCGCTACTTAATTTTGGGCTCGCATATACTTATATACAGTCGTCGAAAAAGGGGTAATTATGGATTTGCCCCGATCGCTCGGGGTGTCAACACTTTCTAGACTCGATTTTTGGTTATTCCCTAATAGATTATGAATCTTGCGACCTTTTTCTTTTAATCTCAAAGCGCCAAGTGCATGTCCCTCGACTTTTGTGAACCCAATGATTGGTTCTTACTTTTACTAGCTATATTTTTTAAGCGACCTAGACCCAACGAATTTTTAAAATTCGAGCGAAATTTTGTTTTGTCATTTTCTAAAAAAAAGTCAAACTTTCTAAAATATTATTTTATTCCTTTAGCGTCTTACAAATGCTGAGCAACTTAAGCGAATTACTTTAAGCGACTTTTTTTAGTTTATACTTTTGTACTTTTTTTACATCACCTTTGTACTTTTTATCATCTTTTTTATCTAGCGAACTATTAAAATAATTAAGCGCTTTTTCATACTTTAAGCGACTAGATATACTTTACCTTATTGGATGATTATAATAACACATACATTACAAAATACTCCCACAAACCAAGATCCATCTTCTCGAATGTAACGTTCAACCCTGCAAAAAAATGTTTCATATTCGGGTATGTATTTGTATTTTTACATTAAAATTGGTTTTTTACTTTCGTATATTGATAAATATTATTTGTTCGTATCTTTGTTATTTTTGTATTTTATTTAAAATTAATCATGTTTAATAGAAGTTTTGTCGCAACGAAATTGTTTATTTGTTAGTTTCTATTTAACTTAGCTAGGGTTTTTAATGGAGTTGGGGTTTTTAATTGAGTTGGTGTTTGCAGATCTAGTGTCTTTTTTCTCCCCAAAAATATTATCATTTTTTATATAGTTCTGTTGTAGTATGATAGTATCAAATAGTCCTGAATATTAAGTGTCAATTTTCCCCGATAATGCTCGTATTTTATATCATTTATATGGATTTACGCTTGTTTCCTCTATATTTCACTTTCAGGTAAATTACGAGTATTAGAGCTAATGAGACGCGGATTTGGAGAGTTTATTGAAGATATATGATAGTATGCCCAATTTGAAGTAATTACGGCGTAACTCTTCTCTCACATTACGCCGTAACAAAAGCGTAACTCAGAAGACCAACTCAACTGAAGATTATGGCGTAACTCCATCTTAGGATTACGCCGTAACTAATTAGGTCAAATGATGTTCCAAGCAGCTGCAAGCTACGCCGTAACTCTTTCCACGATTACGGCGTAATCATGATTTTGTAACGTATATTGAAGATATGGCGTAACTCATTCCACGTGTTACGCCGTAACCAGCTTTTCCAGAGCAATTTACGAAGATATTGATGTTACGACGTAACTCTCAACTTAAGTTACGCCATAACTAGATCTGGTCTATAAATACCAGCCCTAAATTCTGCATTTCACATCATTCACTCCACACACAAAGCAGAGAACATGGGTAGGGGACTGAAGGCAGATATTGAGGAGCATACGGTGCCATCTCCAAGGGAGAAATCACTCCCTAACGATAAGCATTAGCGATCTATCATTTCTTTTATTTTCAATTCATGTATTTCGTTATGTCAAACATTGAATTGATTGTTTCAGTTAATATGATCGGCTAAGCACCTCTGGTGCTAGCCTAGTTATGATTCCTTTATTGTTATGTTTATGTTTACATTGCTTCTGTATAATTGTTTCTAGTGTATGCATGCATAGTTTGTTGGTAGCTACCCTTGTTTCGGTAGTTTTGAATGGCGGTAGTGTATAGTTGCTTAGGAGAATTGACCAACTGACCCTAAGTAGGTAGACTGAGTGGGAAGGATAAGAATTGACCAACTGACGACCCTTCTTCGCTTGTGCGAACTAACCAAATGATCACCTGCCGTTTGGATGAACTTAAGAAGTTAGGGATGAGTGTCTAAGATGCTAGTGCCCGGGCACTCATTGTTATGAATCTTGCATGTAGCGGAACTTAATAAATGTGCTTAGGGGACTAAAAACAACTGAACTTTCAAGGGTAGTAGATTGATCTCCGGTGGAAACCTTTGCTGATAGGTTAGGACGAACATACCAAATGCTGTCCTAGCGACCCAAACCCCCACTTGAAGCAATTGGAAGTAATTAGACGTGAACATAACATGATAGGATGAGTAACTAGGTTAGCACACTTCTCCTCTATTGATCACAACCTCTGCCCTTATTTGCTTTCTTTTGTTTTCTTGTCTTTAGTAATTAATTAATCATTTCCATCTTAAAACCAATTAAAATATGTGATACCTAGACTTAATTAGAATCCGCTCACATAGCTCTTGGGACGACCTCGATTTTACCGATTACTACACTACACACGATCGGGTACACTGCCCGTTAGCGTATAAGGTAGACCATAGGTAAACGAGACACTTATAAATATTAAAACCTGGTCAGTAAAACTTGCATCAAGTTTTTGGCGCCGCTGCCGGGGAGTTATATTAGGATTTTTGTTAAGTCTTTCATTTTTGTTTTAACTTTTCTCAATTTCTCACGATCTCTTTTCAAGTTTCAGGTACCATGGAAGTTGTTAACATTGATCGCCTCACTCTTGAGGAATATTTGGCGTTGACAAGGGAAGAACAAGGGTCGGGGATCGTTAGGCCGGCCATCGCCGAAGATGATCAATTCGAAATCAAACCGCAATTTATGAGGGAGCTACGTGCAAATCCCTTCTCCGGAAGCATTACCGATGATGCTTACGAACATGTAGACAACGTGGAATACATTGTCAGCTTATTTAAAATTCCAAGGGTCTCAAACGATGCTGTCATGTTACGTGTGTTCCCTATTTCACTCACTGGAGCTGCTAAAAGATGGGTTGATCGATTACCAGCCGGGACCGTTAATACCTGGCTTCTCCTAAAAAAGTTCTTCATTCAAAAGTACTATCCTCCATCTAAGACCGCGAAGCAACTCGAAGAAATGCATAACTCCAAGCAGGATGGCGATGAAACATTGTACCAAGCATGGGAAAGATACAACGAATTATTATACAAATGCCCTACTCATGACCTTAATAGCCAGTAAAAGGTGAACGTCTTCTACAAAGGTCTAAACGTCTCCTCGAGGCAAATGATCGATTCTCAAGGACCAATACCTGGAATGACTCCAACAAGGGCCTTAGAAACTATTCAAAAGATGGCTGACCACTCTCATAAGTGGCACAATGGGGGGAGTAATCGTAGTATAAGTGGAAATGTGGAAGGCCTTGCAGCGATAAATAACAAACTCGAGAGTCTTGGTAGAGATATGAAAAAGCTCAAGGAAAATGTGCATTCCATACAAGTTGGCCGAAATGAATACGATAGCACTCACCCTACCAAGGAGTGCCCATCTAAGGAGAAGTCAAAAGGATTGAAGAAGTGAAATATGGAAGTGGTAGACCTTTCAACGGATATAATGGTAACGGGGCTAGATACCACGAAAGATCTCCAGGATTTTATACAAGAATCAACAATAACCCCCTTAAACAGAGCCTTGAAGAGATAATGCAGAAACACATCGAAGAATCTACAAAAAAGAGTGATTGACTCAAAGAATGGATGGTCAAGGTAAAAGAAGAGACCGACATAAACTTACGGAATCAAGATGCCGCAATTAAAAACCTCGAAACCCAAATTGGGCAGTTAGCTAAAAATCTCGGAACCAGTAATGATGAAGCCGTTACGTGTAAGGATTATGAACGGGAACTCAAATATAATGAAATTGAAAGGAAGAATCTGCATATCTTAAATGAGAACTTAGTATTGAGTTGTGTAGCTCAAGATGTGTTTTATACTGTTACTAAGCATTCTATTACTGCTTCTCAATTTCATGAATTATCTGTTGCTTTGAAAGTTTCCCATGATCGTATCATTGAGCTTGAAATCAAAAACTCAAAACTAAATGAGAAAATTGACCAGGATGATCACGATAATTTGGTAAAACATTTTTCTAAGCTAGAAGTTGAACATTTTGATTTGCAACTAAAATATCAACATCTCAAAGAAAATGTCAAAACCTCAAACATCAAGACATCCTCAAATGTTCCGAGTTTGATGCGGTTTTGAAATAAACAAACGTGATGAACAGATTCAAGCTCGGTGTAACACGATCGAAAGTTGAAAGCCCAAATTTCACAATTAAAGGGTGAAAAGAACAATGTGGTGGCTCCCAAATGCCTCCTCCTTTAGATTCTCAATTTTCTCAAAACTTTCATCTTCAAAACATCATTAACGTATTACAACAAGAAAATGAGAGTTTTCTAGAAGAAAATGAAAAGGTCAAACATCACTTCAAAGAGTTATACGATTCAATGAAAGTCACTCGTGACAAAAACAATGAAAAAATAACTTCGTTACAAAAAGAAATTGAGAATCTGAAGAGTCAGGTAAAAGGGAAAATGCCACTTGTCTTTAATGAGAATGTTGCATCAAAGTCATCTGCAGATTCTAAATATATTGTGACTATTAAATACATTCCTCCTCATCTTAGAAATAACGAACTTGTGTTTCATAACTATTTCCATCATCTTAAGGATAGTCTAGAATGTCTTCGTGAGATTGTAGAAGAGGATCACATAAATAAGACACTTGATAGTGAAATTAGGTTTGCTTGCATAGAGGCCAAACGATCTCAGGAGCTGTTAGAATGTTTAAGAGCAACATGTCCTAAATCCTTATGTGAGAAAGATAAAGCTGTGATGCCTTGCTCTATGCCCAGTGTTAAGAAAGTGAACTTTAATGTGCCTTCAAGTAGTTCGGATCCAAGCACTTCTAAACACGAAATGCAAAAAGTAGCAAAACCAACTAATGTTCTCATTCCCTTTACGGGAGTAAAAGTAACACCAAAGCGGCGGGTTAAAGCCTCGAGGCAACACAAAGAATGATATGACCTTGCAAGCTAGGAATGTTCGGTGGAAGAGTAGAAGATCACCTTAGGAAGAATGAAACTTTGTTGAATAAAGCGAATCGTGTTGATTCTAGTGTTAGCTCTAAGCATCTTTGTAATTAATGCGATTACGCTACTTTTGGCAAAACATATAATGATGATTGCTTGGTTTCGTTTCTAATCATGTATGTGGTGTGAATGATTTGATTAATCTTTGTTAAATACCAGTTAAAATTGTTAATGCCAAAATCAAGCGAAGAAGGCTAGAAAGCAAAGCGGAAGAAGGTTAGAAAACATTGGAAACCCAGGGAAGAAAATTTAATGTCTGAGTTATCGGTGGATACCTCACGGCATAAATTTAATCTTAATGAGATGTGCCCTAAATTATCTAAGTCAATGCCCGATAGGAAATGGATGCCCACTGGTAGAACTATACCTTTAAGAAGTGAACATACTTTGAATAGATCTATTGTTTCTACTAGCCCGATATCTACCACTAATGATTGTATTGACTCTGCTTCTGATGTGGATGTTCCAATATCTACGTCTAACCAAGTGGAACCCATTATTGCATGGAGATCCCAATTATCCAGTTATCCATTCTTGTCTGTGTTCAACTGCAGGTCGTTCAAATCGTTATGTGGTACTTGGACTCAGTTGTTCCAAGCATATATTTGGAGATCGCTCATGACTCATGAACTTCGTGAGTAAATTTATCGGAATGTTAGATTCGAAGCGACCATTTTGGAGCAATTATGGGTTATGGAGATTATGTGGTTGGTGATAGTGTAATCTCGGGGTATATTATGTTGAAGGTCTTGGTCATAACTTTGTTCTCTGTTGGTCATTTCGTGATTACGATCTAGAGGTGGCTTTTAGAAAACATACTTGTTTCGTTAGAGAACTTGATGGTGTGGAACTTTTAAGAGGAACACGTGGCTCAAACCTATACACCATCTCTATCGAAGGCATGATGAAGTATTCTCCAATCTGCTTGTTGTCAAAGGCTTCGAAAACAAAGTCATGGTTATGGCATCGTCATCTCAATTACTTGAACTTTGGCACCATTAATGATCTTTCTAGAAAGGACCTTGTAAGAGGCTTACCCAAATTGAAATATGAAAAAGATCATCTGTGTTCATCATGCCAATTGGGAAAAAGCAAGAAATATGCCCACAAACCCAAACCTACAAACTCAGTTATGGAAGTTCTTCATACTCTTCATATGGATTTGTGCAGACCTATGAGAGTGCAAATGATAAATGGAAAGAAATATGTTTTAGTCGTTGTTGATGACTACTCTCGATTTACTTGGATTAAGTTTTTGAGGACAAAGGATGAAACTCCAGATGTCATCATCAAACTTATCAAGCAGCTTCAGGTTCGACTTAATAAGACTGTTAGAATTATTGAGCAGACAATGGCATCGAGTTTGTTAACAAGACCTAAGTCAATTCTATGAAAGCATTGGAATCGGTCATCAAAGAAGTGTTCCATGCGCCTCAACGAGCGGTGTAGTTGAAAGATGAAATCGGACCATTGTTGAAGCTGCAAGAACAATGCTAATATACTCAAAGGTTCCAATGTTTCTTTGGGTGAAGCCATTGCCCTTGCTTTACACCCAAAATCGTTCCCTCATACACACCTCACATGGAAAAACTCCTTATGAACTTGTCCATAAACGAAAACCTGATCTCTCCTACCTTCGTATATTTGGTGCTTTGTGCTATCCAACGAATGACGGTCAATATTTAGGTAAATTAAGAGCTAAGGTGGACATTGGAGTATTTGTGGGTTATGCACCAAACAAGAAGGGTTACCGAATCTACAACAAAAGAACTCGAGATATCATGGAAACTATTCACGTCACATTCGATGAGCTGTCTGGGCAAATGGCTCCAGGGCAATCAAGTTCTGGACCCGCATCACAACATTCATTAAGTAGTCCTATTAGTTCTTCTCTTGTACAAAATCCTCACCAAAGAACTCCATATGTGCCCCTTCGAAAGATAATTTGAAGAAAGCTGTTTGATCCAATGTTTGATGAACACTATGAGCCTATTGCTAATGATCATCAAATCCATCAACATAGGTTGCTTTTATCCACATCAGCGTAGATAACCCTTGGTCTCCATGTCATTGAGTCAAGTAGCGCCTCTGCGATCACTCGATCTCATCATCAAATCCTCAATCATCGTGTGTACATCATGGAATTGTTTCGCACCTATGATGGAGATAACCCTTTGCTACTCCCGAAGATGCTCCTTTGAGAACATATTTGCTACGAACCATCATCGAACCATCTTCATCGGGGAAAGCGACTGCTACCTTAGTTCCTCAACAACAAACACACGAACATCATAGAAAATGGACACATGACCATCCATTGGACAACATCATTGGAAACCCTCTCGTCCGGTATCCACTTGTAAACAACTTGCAAGCGATGCCTTATGGTGCTTCTTCAACTCCGTACTATCTAAGATCGAACCAAAAGGCGTTAAAGCGCCATGAATGAAGGCAATGGTTCAATGCCATGCAAGAAGAAATTCATGAGTTCGATCGACTAGATGTATAGGAATTAGTACCGCTCTTGATTGTGCTTTGATCATTGCTCTAAAGTGGATCTTCAAAGTAAAACTTGATGAGCATGGTGATGTATTAAAGAACAAGGCTCGATTAGTTGCAAAAGGATACCGTCAAGAGGATGGTATTGACTTTGAAGAATCATTTGCTCCATTGCGTATCGAGGCAATCGAATCTTCACGGCTAACACGCAAGTAAGAACATGGTAGTCTATCGGATGGATGTAAAGGCGGCTTTTCTTAACGGAGATCTTAAAGAAGTCGTATATGTCACCCAACTGAAGGTTTTGTGAATCGAGCATCCTACTCATGTCTATCGCTTGAAGAAGGCTCTTTACGGTTTGAAGCAAGCTCCAAGGGCATGGTATGATACTCTATCAAAGTTTCTTCTATCTCTGGATTGACAAAGGAGCGAGTTGATCCGACATTGTTCACCGAAAGTCGAGCAAACACTTAATCCACGTTCAAATCTATGTTGATGATATTATTTTTGCCTAGACCGACCCCAATGAATGTGACCGTTTTCTAAGGAGATGGGCTCCAAATTTCAAATGTCAATGATGGGACAAATGTCATTTTTACGGGATTACAAATTTCACAAAGTCTCGGAGGCATTTTTATCAATCAATCTAAATATGCTAATGAGATTTTAAAGAAATTTGGATTTGATTCTTGTAACCTGTTGACACTCCCATGGTGGGCGTATTAAAGCGGATGAGGACCTCTCGGGATCATGGAAGATCGGACCAAATATCGTAGTATGATAGGGTCACGATGTACCTTCGCCGATGGACCGGACATTACATTCGATGTATGCATGTGTGCTAGATACCGTGCTAAGCCTACCAAAAAGCACCTTGAAGTGGTTAAGCGGGTCTTCGGTATCTCCAAGGAACCATCAATATGGGACTTTGGTACCGAAGGACACCGGTATGTCACTAATGACCTATCTGAGATCTTGACCATGCGGGATGTCAAGATACACGTCGAAGCACGTCGGGGGTGCTCGGTTTTGGGTGATAAGCTTGTGAGTGGTCCTCAAAGAAACAAATGAGTACTTCTATATCCTCTCTGAGGTTGAATACATAGCCATGTCATCTTGTTGTGCTCAAATCCTATGGATGAGATCCCAATTATCTGACTATGGCTTTGAATTCAACAAAATCCCTCTGTATTGTGATAACAAAAGTTCCATTGCTCTCTTATGCAACAACGTCCATCATTCAATAGCAAAGCATATCGACATTCAACATCATTTCATCAGGAAGCAAGTGGAGAACGGTGTGGTGGAACTTTATTTTGTGAGGATTGAATACCAATTAGCAGACATCTTCACCAAAGCTCTTCCTAGAGAACGTTTTGAGTTTATCCTCCCACGACTTGGTCTAAAGAGTCTACAACCGGAAACACTCAAACGTCTTCAAGAGGAAGACGATGAGTAAAAGTTTTTCTTCATCCATCTCTTGTAAATATCTATTCAAAAAAGCAAAATACAAAATCATAAAACCCACAAAAGAAAATAGAAAAATATAAAATATCAAAAATCCATAAAAATCAGAAAATCTTTGAAAAAGCTAAACATATTTTTCTCATCTTTTCTTTTATTCGTTTTCATCTACGGTCTTTGTGTTGTCATTGAAAGAGTGACACGGGTCTTTAGATGAAGTTCGAATGTACATAATTTAAAAAAAAAAAAAAAAAAAAAAAAAAAAAAAGAAAGAAAAACAAAAGGTTTATAGTCATTTCCGACTATACCCCGGGTTTAAAAAGAAAGAACAGAGCCATGCCTTATCTCATTTTTCAAATCTCATGCTCTGATTCTAAAAACAAATGTTTGTCGCCAAAAAGACAAATGTTTCCTTCACAAATATTTTTCCTTCTAAATATGCTTCTGAAAAATATTTGTTATCTAATGAAAACTAATAGCTTTGTAAAATAACTCGGGCTCAATTTTTGAAAATCATCTGGACTTGAAATTTGTCAAAATCTTTATCTCTCTGATGTAGGTTTTACTGACCAGGTCTTAATATTTATAATGTCTCGCTATACCTATGGTCTACCCTAGTGCACTAACGGGCAGTGTACCCGGTCGCGTGTAGTGTAGTAAATGGTAAAGTCGAGGTCGTCCCAAGAGCTATGTGTGTTGGATTATTACTAAGTCTAATGTCACAAAATAATAATTGTTTTGAAAGGGATTTAATTAATTAAACTACTAATGCAGAATAAAATAAAAGCAGATAAATAGATAAAGGGAAATCAATAGAGGAATAGTGGTGCTAACCTAGTCAATCCTCCTAGCTAGTTATGTCTACGTCTACCTACTTCCAATTACTTCAGGTGGGGTCAAATTCGAGAGGACAACATTTGGTCAATTCGCCTAACCTATCGAAAGATGCCACCACAGAGAAATCGGTAGCACCGTCATAGGTCCTGTTGTTCCCGGTCCCTAAGCCAAGTCATTAAGTACCGCTACATGCTAGATTCATAATAGTGAGTGCCGGCCGTTAGGAACTTAGACACTACACCCTCAATTCTTAAGTTCATCCAAGCGATAGGTGATCGGTTGGTCAATCGCACAAGTAGAAAGGGTCGTCGGTTGGTCATATCTTCCATTCCGTCTCGGTCCGCTCACCTAGGGTGGGTTGGTCATATCTCTAGGCAATTGGCCTCACCGCCATTCAAAACTACCGAACCAAGGGTGAATACCAATGAACTATGCATGCATACACTTAGAAATAATTGTGCGGAATTAAAGGTAGCGTAAACAAAACAATTAAGGAATCATAACTAGGCTAGCACCAAAGGGTGCTTAGCCGCTCATATTAATCATGCAAATCAATTCAATATTCAAAGGTACGAAATACATGAATTGAAAGTAAAAAAATATAAAACGCTAATCCTTATCTAAATGGGTGACTTCTCCTTGGAAACGACTCCGTATGCTCCCCTAGACCGCCTTGAGCTTTTTCCCACATTCTCAGAGTGTTGTGTGTGGAATGGGATGATTAGAAATGTTGGAATTCGTGAGGTATTTATAGGCCAGATCTGGGTTACGGCGTGACCAATATAGAAGTTACGCCGTAACCTTCTATTTCTTCGTAAATGCACTAGATCTGCTAGTTACGGGGTAACCTTATTAGTGGTTACGCCGTAGTCTTCAATAAACTCGGTTACGTCGTAAGTGATGCAGTAGTTACGGCGTAAGTATCAACGGCGTGGAACCTCATTTGACCTAATGGAGTTACGTCGTAACTTTTGGGAAGAGTTACACCGTAACCTCTTGATAAGTTGGTATTCTGGGTCACGCAATAGTTACGGCGTAATGTGAGAGAGGAGTTACGCCGTAACTTCTTCAAAATAGCATACTGTGATAAATCTTTAGTTATGTTTCCATATCCGCGTCTCTTTAGCTCCAATGCTCGTAATTTACCTGAAAGTGGAAAACAATGGAAAACAAGCGTAAATCCATATAAATGATATAAATAATGAGCATTATCGGGGGAAATTGACACTAAATATTCAGGACTATTTGATGTTATCAAATATCCACCCACTTGAACTCTACTTGCCCTCATGTAGACCTTATTAGATAGATTCCTAAAAAGATATCTCCCAAAATCTAGAAAATATGAGTTTACAAATCCCTTATGCTAGAATAAAACAAAGCCGAATACCTCACGAAAGGGGAACAAACACTCAAATCTCTCAATTATTCTAAGTGTCAATTTCGGGGTGATCACTCAATCGCACAGTCATAGCATGTATTCTATCATAAGCTTGGTGGTTACACAAATCTCTACCACTAGAGTTAAGGGCTAAACAATTCTCGAAGGCAATATGGGTAGACACGACAAAGGTTAAGGGGTGACTCGTCATTACTAACATGTCACGGCTAAGTGGACAAAATCAATGATACATGACCAAATCCATGGCCAAGACACCAAAGATTGCTCGCTGGATCACCTAGACACGCTTCATGACTAAAGGGTAGGATAAGACATGGGATATATAATTGGTGTAAAATGAAAAACAAGCAGGTAGTCTAAATCTATAACCAAGTCATCACCACTTACCGTCCGCCCAAAGTTCAAGCTTAGAAGTCTAGAAACCGGATCATGAAATGCAAGGTAGATGTGTCATTAGAGGACGTCGTGATGGGCACACTATCTTTTCTTCTTCTGTTGGCATAACTACCAACTCCAATCTTCAAATATGACTGAGGTGGCCTCCTCGATACTAATCAATAAAGCTCATACTACAGTGCTTATAACATCGCACTTTACAATATCATAACTCAATCAACTCTTTTTTTTTTCTTTTTTTTTTCTTTTTTCCAACATAACATCCCCCCACTTGAGATGAACAATGAGAATTCGGGGGGTCTTCAATGATCTTCATAAATGTTCTCGATGAAAGCATAATTTCCAAACCTTTCCACTCGAACCTTGAACTTAGGCAAATGATGACTTCCCAATCACAAATAAAGACTACATGGTAGGCTAAGGTGTATAGGTGTAACGAAACAATATATTGGGTTGACAAAATGAAAGGAATGGCTCAGAAGGGTGTATCTAGGGGTATCTTGCACTAAAGGTGAGTGCAACAAAAGGGTTTCACATGGGGTTCGAAAAGTCGAGGTGACTAATCGATAGACTCACAATGGTAGGCTGTTTGGGTGATAATCGTATAATATTGCCTTCTAAAACTGAAAAGTCCAAATACATCGAGCTAACTCAACATACCTTGTCTATGGTCTCGAAATGATGCAAAGGCCAAGTTCTAAAGTTTACAAGCTACCGGCACACTCATAATTTGGTGGATTTGGGGTAAAATATAGGAAACGGATAAGGCTCATCTAGTTAGGTTAGGAAAAACATGTCAAAATTTTAAAAATGGCATAATTTTTCAAAATAAACTAGAAAAATGAGGGCGAAATAAAGTTCAAGAGATAATTCTACTCCCGTCCCCCCACTTGAATTGTACAAAGTCCCTTTTGTACTAGGCATTAAAATAAAGGTGAAGAAAGGTAGATTTAGGCGAGAACTTCCCCGAATTTTGCTCCATAAAGAAGAAGGCCCACGAAAAGAACCTTGCCTTCGTTTAAGCGTCATGAACAAACTTCAATCCACGAAATCACAATACCGACAAGCATAATTCTAAAAGAAAAAATGAAAACGAAAAACAAACCTAACTCACTTTCGTAGGAATCACGGTTGCATTTAGCCTATGCAACAAGCCTTTTAAACCACTTGGTATCCCAGTGGACGAGTGAAGTCTCATGAGGGTTCTGAGGAACACACCCACAAAGTTAATTTAAAACTAATACAAGGTTAATGTGTTTTAAAATGAAAGAATTAAATCGAGAGAGAAAGTTACGTCGTAACTCCTATGAGGAATTCTGCCGTGGCGGCAAAACTAGTATGAGCTATAAAGCGAGTGGTTACTGGCGTAACCGTGAGATGGTATTCTGCCGTAATTGGTAATCGTCAAGAATTACTGCTTTGCTCAAATGTTGGTTACGGCGTAATCACCAAGATGAGTTCTGCCGTAACTCTGTTCGAGATCGACAAGCTGCGACAACAATTAGTTCCTCGTTTCTGCAAAATGGTTAGAAAACACAAAACCCAACATAAAGGAAATAAAAACAAAAGAAAGGGATAATTCGGGTTGTCTCCCGAAAGAGCACTTTTCTTTATTAACGAGTCTTTAAGTTAGACTCAGGGCCGTGGGGCTTCTATGGGGGCCTTTGGACTTGCCCCACTTCCACCATTCGTTGGTACTCATTCATCCAATTATCAAGCCTTTTTTTCCTTGTAGAATTATTGAGGCCATTTGTTCCAAACTTGTGTGAAAGCCATTTATCACATGATTTTCCTCGGTCATCATCTTCAATAATAATACTATTAGTAATGTCGATCTTGGATCTTGTCTCGCTATTGTGTCGATGAGATGATTGCACTCACCGCTTGATCCTTAATGATTTTGAGCTTCCAAATTTTAATTTGTACCAATCTTCCAATGCTAACTCAACATCATGTTTCTCTCCCTTATGAGGGTATATCCACTCATCCGCTTTTCTTTCACATTTTTGAGGATGAGTAAACGGTGGCCATACTGATTCGCTATCTTTGGTTGCCATCGAGTTGCAAAAATGTTTGTTTGGATCCAGAGTTTCCTCAATGCTTTGGACAATTTCATCCTATTTCTCCTTACAATTATCAATATTCTCTCTACGATCACCAGTAATAGGTTTAGAGTGTAGAGTGGGATCCAGCGATTGAACATTAACAATGTCAATATCATTCGAAATTTCAGTTTTTGGTTTTAAATGCCCTTTCATACTAAAAGTTATTCGTTCATTTTCAGTTCCCAAAGAAATTTGTTTTTCAAAAACCTTAATCTGAGCCCTACAAGTGGCCAGAAAAGGTCTTCCAACAATCAAGTTGTAAGCCTCCCGCTTTCCCATGTCAATCACCACAAAATCAGTAGGGAAGAAAAATTTTCCAATTTTTAAAAGCACATTGTTCACAATTCCCCTCGGTACAGCCTTAGAGGAATCAACCATTTCAATCATAATAGTTGTTTCTTTTAAATTGGTAAGTTTTATTTTTTCAAATAAAGTGGTAGAGATAAGGTTTACCCCGGCCCCTAAATCAGCTAATGCGGGAATCTTAATGTTACCAATAGTGCATGGGAGAAGAAAACTTTCCTGGTATTGCTGCTTTTCAGGAAGTTGGCTTGGCAGGAACTCGTCGTCTTCTGATTTATCATCCTCTCTTAGGTAGTTAATCCCGGAAAGATCATTAGTGATAGAGGATGTGCACTGCTCCTTTTTTGCTTTATCTTGCTCAAATATGGCCTTGCAGGCAGTGGCTTTAGCCTTACTTGTTTCAAGGTTTTTAGCCAATTGCCCAATTTGTGTTTCGAGGTTCTTAATTGCAACATCTTGGTTACGTAGGTTCATATTGGTGTCCTCTTTTACTTTGACCATCCACTCCTTGAGTCTATCTCCCTTTTTTGTAGATTCTTCGATGTGTCGGTGCATTATTTCTTCAAGGCTAGGTTTAGGAGGATTATTGTTGATTCTTGTGTAGAACCCAGGGGATTTTTCATGATACCTAGGTCCGTAATTATTGTAGCTGTTGAAAGAGAATTCTTTTCCATAGTTAACTTCTCCGATCCTTTTAACTTCTTCATTGGAGGAACATTCTTTAGAAGGAGGAGTCCCATTTCGCTCAACTTGAATGGAATGCACATTTTCCTTGAGCTTCTTCATTTCTCTTCCAAGGCTTTATAATTTGTTGTTTATTGCTGCAAGGCCTTCCATATCATCATTCTTACTTCGGTTGCTTCCTCCATTGTGCCATTTGTGAGAGTGGTCTGCCATTCTTTGAATAGTTTCTAAAGCCATATTGGGTATCATACTAGGAATCGACCCTTGAGAATCAATCATTTGTCTTGAAGAGATGTTCAGTCCCTTGTAGAACACGTTCACCTTTTGTTGGCTATTGAGATCATGAGTAGGGCACTTGTATAACAATTCGTTATATCTTTCCCAAGCTTGGTATAACGTTTCATCACCCTCTTGCTTGAAGTTATAAATTTCTTCCAATTGCTTAGCCGTCTTCGATGGAGGACAGTATCTCTGAATGAAATACTTTTTTAAGATAGGCCAAGTGTTGTGATCCTGCGGTAATCGATCGACCCATCTTTTGCGGCTCCGTAAGAGAAATAGGGAATACTCGTAACATTATAGCATCGTGTGAGATTCTGGGAATTTTGAATAGGCTGACAATGTATTCGACATTGTCTACATGTTCATGGGCATTATCGGTGATGCTTCCAGAGAAGGTATTTGCACGCAATTCCCTCATGAATTGAGGTTTGATTTCGAATTGAGCATCTTCTGCAATGGCTGGCCTAACAATCCCTGGTCCTTGTTCTTCCCTTGTCAACGCCAAATATTCCTCAAGAGTGAGGTTATCGATGTTAACAGCTTCCATGGTACCTGTAAACTTGAAATATTATCATGAGAAAAGTTTAAAAACGAAATGAAAGACTTAATATTAATCCTAATATAACTCCCCGACAACGGCGCCAAAAACTTGATGTAGGTTTTACTGACCAGGTCTTAATATTTATAGTGTCTCGCTATACCTATGGTCTACCCTAGTGCACTAACGGGCAGTGTACCCGATCGCGTGTAGTGTAGTAAATGGTAAAGCCGAGGTCGTCCCAAGAGCTATGTGTGTTGGATTATTACTAAGTCTAATGTCACAGAATAATAATTGTTTCGAAAGGGATTTAATTAATTAAACTACTAATGCGAGAATAAAATAAAAGCGAGATAAATAGATAAAGGAAATCAATAGAGGAATAGTGGTGCTAACCTAGTCAATCCTCCTAGCTAGTTATGTCTATGTCTACCTACTTCCAATTACTTGGTGAGGTCAAATTCGAGAGGAAGACATTTGGTCAATTCGCCTAACCTATCGACAAAGATGCCACCACAGAGAAATCGGTAGCACCGTCACAAGTCATGATGTTCCCGGTCCCTAAGCCAAGTCATTAAGTACCGCTACATGCTAGATTCAAAATAGTGAGTGCCCGGCCGTTAGGAACTTAGACACTACACCCCCCAATTCTTAAGTTCATCCAAGCGATAGGTGATCAGTTGGTCAAATCGCACAAGTAGAAAGGGTCGTCAGTTGGTCATATCTTACCCTTCCCGTCTCAGTCCGCTCACCTAGGGTCAGTTGGTCATATCTCCTAGGCAATTGGCCTCTACCGCCATTCAAAACTACCGAACCAAGGGTGACTACCAATGAACTATGCATGCATACACTTAGAAATAATTATACGGAAGTAAAGGTAAACGCAAACAAAACAATTAAGGAATCATAACTAGGCTAGCACCAAAGGGTGCTTAGCCGCTCATATTAATCATGCAAATCAATTTAATATTCAAAGGTACGAAATACATGAATTGAAAGTAAAGAAATATAAACGCTAATGCTTATCGTAATGGAGTGACTTTTCCCTGGAAACGACTCCAGTATGCTCCCCTATACCGCCTTGAGCTTTTTCCCACGTTCTCGTGAGTGTTGTATATGGAATGGGATGATTAGAAATGTTGGAATTCGTGGGGTATTTATAGGCGGATCAAGGTTACGGCGTAACCAATATAGGAGTTCTGCCGTAACCTTCTATTTCTTCGTAAATGCACTAGATTCGCTAGTTACGGCGTAACCTTATTAGTGGTTATGCCGTAGTCTTCAATAAACTCGTTACGTCGTAAGTGATGCGATGAGTTACGGCGTAAGTATCGATGGCGTGGAACCTCATTTGACCTAATGGAGTTACGTCGTAACCTTTGGGAAGAGTTACGCTGTAACCTCTTGATAAGTTGGTATTATGGGTCACGCAATAGTTACGGCGTAATGTGAGAGAGGAGTTACGCCGTAACTTCTTCAAAATAGCATATTGTGATAAATCTTTAGTTATGTTTCCATATCCGCGTCTCTTTAGCTCCAATGCTCGTAATTTACCTGAAAGTGGAAAACAATGGAAAACAAGCGTAAATCCATATAAATGATATAAATAACGAGCATTATCAAGGGAAATTGACACTTAATATTCAGGACTATTTGATGTTATCACTCTCAATCAACAACTTACGTCACTGATTGAGGGGGGAATGATTTCAATTAAATCAAAAGGTTATTTGTCATACAATTGGCTCAGACCAAGGCTTCTGTCATGTTTTCAAATGATACTCAAGCATGTTTATTCTTTGGAGTTTAAAGTCTCAGATTTGATCCTTATCGGTTAAATGTTTTTATAAGCAAGTCACAATTCCCCTCAAACGCTTTCAAAAACAATTTAAATCTATAGAGATCACAAATCTCAAATGACTTGAAAATTGTGATCGGGGGAGAATTTGTGATTTAAATTGGATTTAAACTAATAACTCAATAAATGGTCGTGAAACTGTTTAACAAGGCGTCCCTACTACATATGACAAACGATTTCAAATTTTCCATGCATATGTTAAGGGGGAGCATCGTTCTTATACCATAAAGGGTTAAAACATGATGATTTGTCTCAAAGTGCAAGCTCCATCTAATATGTGCTAAACTTTTTTCGAATCTCGAAGCACATATTGAGGGGGAGCATCTTAAAAGGAAAATAAACCTTCAAGGTACAAATACTCATATGTTTCAACATAAAGTACCTTGATTGATTTTCTAATGGTTTCCGTCTGGCAATATGATCGTGAATGTGCTTCTAAGAACTTTTCCTCTTTGTGCAAAACAATTTTAGAATCTTGATGCACATATTGAGGGGGAGCAACTTCTTGAAAACCACATCCTTTCCCAAAAATATCTTTAACAAAGTATGAAAAATACTCATTTTGATCGGGAAAGTGATGTTGATAACCTTTAGAAACTGTTGATCAGAGAATCGAATCTTTCATTCTTAAATCTAAGATTTTCTAGTCCTCTTGCCTCCATGTGCTAAAACCATTTCAAATATATATGATGCATATGTTGAGGGGAGCTTTTTCTAAAATTATCAAAAACAATTCAGGTACAAAATGTTTTGATCATGAATCGCAAGTACTTGGATTGATTTTCAAATGGTTTTCAATTGGTTTCATGGAAGAATAAACAATACCAAAAGACCGACCAATTTACTTTATGCATGGTGTTATAAGGATGGTTAGGTTAGGTATTCGTTCCCACGATCCCGCCAGAGCCGGAGGGATATACCCTGGGACAATCCACTAGATAGTGTAGAGTCCTTAGGTATGATGGAAAAAAGGAGAAAAATGAGAATATGGGAAGAGTGCTGACTGAGACAGAGCTAGTACTGGAACAAACCCAACAAGGTTCTTGTTATGAAGTCTCGGTAAGCACTGAAGGAGTTGAAGAATGAAAAAGAAATGAATGAGAAAAGGGTGAAAAGAAATAGCCCTCCAATAATTCAACCTTAGAGGCGTAAACCGGGTTCAATACATATGCTCTTGGTGTTTACTAAGGTAACACCGGTATTGAAGACAAGGCGTCATGGACCCAAAGGACGCATCGCATTAAACTTCCCAAGCTACTCAAGTTCCTCTTAAAAGGACTTGTTTCATTTTCACGGGGAACCTACATAATCTATCGACTATCTCTTAGAGATTATTGATATTGAAGAAGGAGACCCTCTCCCTAGTCTCCGGCATAGGAACCAAATATGCACAATTGAGTCTAGAGCCACGAGATCATCAATAAATCTCATTAGGACACTGTCAATGAAGACTCTCTGTATTCACACAATGTGGAAAGAGAGAATATATTTTAAGAGTCCTACGCATTATTCTTGTGGTATTGCCAGAACATCTGAGTGATATGCTAACATATTCACAATGAAGATGGAAAGTCTTCTAGAGCCAACATCAAACAAGCTCTTGGTAGGTGGCATGTCAGATCTATCCAATAGATCAACCATGTGACAACTGGATAGAAACTATGGGGCGATTCAATCTTGAATCAAACTTGGTCCAAGAAATGGATTGACAGATGCCTTTGAAAAATCGGTCTTTGTGCTCAAAAATTCTTTTCTATAGCACATCGACTGTGTATTAATGTTTCAAATTTAAAAGGTGTTTATGATTGATAATTGACTTACCATAAAACCTTCGTTGTATTGCAAAACACTTTATATTAAGCAATACACGATTGTTTTTCAAATCATTTTTCATCAATCAGTGAAACTCAATTCGTTGGTTCACTCACTTCGTGTTGTCTTCTTTGAGACTTTCCGGTTTGAGAACAGCTAGAACAGCTGCGAAACCCTGTCAAGGAGATTCTTCGAATTATACCGATCACAAGCGGTGCTTGTCGATCAGCGGGAACCGTGGGCGTGTACCTCAATTCAACGAAAGTGATCAAAGACACTTTCGTGCGGTTTATTGCTAACTGTCGTATGCAGGTACACCCCGACGATTGCAGCTGATCAGAATTGAGGAGTCAATCCATATCCGCATGCTCACACAATCACATTCACGTTTAAAGGAAATCATGATAAGTGCATATCTTCGTCAACTGGCTCTGATATTTTCAAACCATGCTTCTACTACGCTATTGGAAATATTCTGAATCAACAAAAGCTTCCGCAACTCTGATGAGAAGATATCATGATCCAAAATGTGGGCATGTCGGTTCGAAAGTCACAACTTCACATGATGGCAACACAATAAAGGATGAGTCAGAGATTTATGGTGGCTGATGATCTCAAAGCTGGCTCAAAAATAATCATCCTATGGATCACTTAAAGACCTCCACTTGAGATAACAAAACATGCAGAATATGAAGAATCAAAGACTACGATCTACAGAGCAAAGAACTTAATCAAGAATCCAAGAACAAAAAATATGTAATATCTGTTTGCATTCAATGTAAATTGAGGTGACCTCCCTTAGGGGGAGATTGTTAGGATTTGGTAAATCCGTTAGTTAAAGTGTCAGTCACCTCAAGTATATGTATTTGTTAGAAAGCTCGTAGTCGTAGTCAAGTTATGGTAATAAGCAGTTTGTTTAGTAACACCGTAGAGGACAGACGGGTCTTTACCCATTGTATGCCGGATCTACAGCCCTTAGGTGGCGTTTTGTGTAAGATACTATAAATACCCTCTACCTCCCAAGGTAGAGGGTTGGAGCTAAGAATAGAATTTTACTTTCTCTCACTAACTTCCCTAAACCTCTAACCTTTCTCTCTCTAAAACATATAGTCATACGCCACTTTGTATCATGGTTTGATGTGTTTGTGAAATCCAATATGTTACAGATGTGTTACGGCGTAACCATAAGATTGAGTTACGCCGTAACTATGGGATGATCAGTCGCGCTCATCATGTTGCAAAGAACTTTCTCCGATTTCACGCAAAATGGTTAAAACACAAAATCCAACAGAAATAGAAATAAAACGAATGAAAGGGATAATTCGGGTTGTCTCCCGAAAGAGCACTTTTCTTTATTTACGAGTCTTTAAGTTAGACTCAAGGCCATGGGGCTAGAAGTGCTTATTTGTCATTTCGTGGATATGGCAATCTCCACGTTGAATCCAACTGATAAGATTATTATCCCGCTTATAGTCCGCGCCCAGTTCTAAACACCCCAAATAAAAATTCTTGATCTTTTGGTATGGGTGGTCAATACCTTTGGCCTTATCTTCGTCACTAATGTCAAGTAGAGGCCGAGCATTGCTTAACTGCTTCTTAGTCCAATTTTTAAAGTTCTTAACAGTTCTTGGCATTTTAAAAACTATTTTATCTTTACCAATCGTTAACCATACTAGCCCTTCCTTCTCATTCTTATCTAGCCCAGACAGTTCTTGAAAGGGTTTCCCGAAAATTACCCCGGTGAGCCCATCCTCCACGAACTCGCTAGTGTCATCCAAAACCACAAAATCGACCAAAAATGAGTGAGTTCCAACAAAGACATAAATGTTTGTCGCAATCCCTAGGAGATTGTTCCCTTTATATTCTAGTTCTTTTACAATAACTTGGTTGTAGCACTCTTTCGACATGATGTTTACTGGGGAATTTGTGTCGATGAAGGGATGGAAATCAATGAACCCAATCTTGCATGAAATTTTCAGGTTATAGGGGTTCCTATGATGGATTCAAGTTCCCATCTCATAAAACTTAGGCTGGTCAGATTGTGAAAAAGTCTCTTCATAATTTTTGTACCAATGGACCATGTCGACGTCACTAGAGAAATCGTCGGCACTGATTCCCAAACCATCTTGTTCTTCAAAGTTGACAAACACATCAAAATCTTTCCCCGAAGCTATCTCGCCAAGATTTGAAGGAGTCTTTGAGGGATCACTAAGAAACTCTTCCAATGCATCACCAAAATCGCCAATAGGGTCAGTCGCGCAAACCTTTTGAGGGATGGACAAATTTTCATTAGGTCTGAACGTAGAAACTTCCCCATTAGCTTCAAGAGTCATTTTTTGAGCAAAGACATCCACTTTTGTATGGGAAATAGTGAGCATTGGTCTTCCTAAAATGATATGTATCTTGTTGTCTTCGGGAATATCTAGAATAACGAAATCCACCGGGAAGAGGAACTTTTTGATTTTTACCAATACATTTTCAACGATTCCCAAGGGTGATTGCATGGATCGATCGGCCATTTTCATTTTTGCTGGTTTAAGGTCTCCGATACCCATGCGTAGGAACATTGAACGAGGCATTATGCTTATGCTCGCTTCAAGATCAGCAAGAGCGTTACACATGTTAAGATTCCCGATCAAGCAAGGGAGAGTGAAACAACCGGGATCTTTTTCTTTTTGCGGCAGTTCATTTCTTAGAACTGCTGAACATCTCTCATTTAGTTGAAATGTCTCATTGAAATCATTATTTAATTCCTGCAAAACATCGTTAGGATTAGTTCTAATGGAATTAATTAGAGGGATGTTTACCGAGAGGGCTCCAATATCAAGGAGTAAGAGTTTCTCCTTGCTAATTCTTCATTTGACCTCCTCAGAGAAGGTAGTTGGCTCCTCAGAAGCTATTTCAACCAAATTGACAATTTCTTCATCTCGTGCAACAAGGTAATCCGTGATGGCTTTTGAGCATAAGTCCACATTCTTTTCCAAACCCTTGATCCTGTCTTCATGAATCTTAAGAGAAGAAACCGTGTTTTCTACGAATTTTTTCATCATTTTTTCAATTCTCTCGTCACGTTCTTTTGATTCTTCAATGTGGTCAAGAATCATCTTTTCCAAGCTGTTTTCGATCTTGGCCCCAAATACACTCTTTACTTTTTCTACCTTACAAGCTTCACTTTCACTAGCCCTTTCCAGTCTCCGTTTTTCAAAAATTGCACCGTAATCATTTTCTCTCTTGGTTAATGTTTTCATCACCTTGTGATCGAAATTCTCTTTTGGTCCATAACCTGTCTCCATATGCCATTTATAGTAATGTTCAGATATCCGTCGAATACACTCCAAAGCTTGGTCGGGTGCCATGCTTGGAATAGGTCTAGGAGAATCGAGTAGTTCAAGGGTTTCTGCATTAATTCCTCTATAGAAGACATAGACAATTTGGTGCTTGTTCAGGTCATGAGTTGGGCAGCGGTAAAGTAGCTTATTGTATCTTTCCCATGCTTGATACAATGTTTCTTCACTTTCTTGAACGAACTGATGGATTTTACCGAGAAGTTTAGCCATCTTTGAAGGAGGGAAAAACTGTTGAACGAATTCTATTCTTAGTTGATCCCACATTTCCTTGCACTCGGCAGGGAGTCTATTATACCATCTTTTTGCGGTCCCTGTAAGAGTCATAGGAAATTTTTTTGCTGTAACCGAATAGCTAGGGATATTTCGGACGCTAAAAAGGGATGACAAGTAAAGCACTTCTTCCACATGATTTTGCACATCCTCACTCTCGTCTCCCGAAAACTGCAGCTCGTGTAATTCCCGGATAAATTGGTCTGGAATGGTGAATTTCTCCATACTAGAGTCTTGTGTGAAGGTTCCTTTACAGTTCACATTGGGTTGCTCCATATATTGCTTCATGGTTATTCCATCGATATTAACTTCATCAATAACTTCAGGTTCTGCATCAGATTTGTCAGATTCGTAAAATGAGAAAATATTATGAATAGGAATTGGTAAGAAAACTTTTTTCGTCCGAAATTGTTTTTCCGGATCGTCGAACGGGGTAGCCAAAAATGGCTTGGAGCTTCTACTCTTGAATCCTGACATTATGAAAAAGAAAGAAAATTAAAAATAGACTTAATAAAAACCCTAATATAACTCTCCGGCAACGGCTCCAAAAACTTGATGCGGGTTTTACTGACCATGTTTTAATATTTATAAGTGTCTCATTATACCTATGGTCTACCCTAATGCACTAACGGACAGTGTACCCGATCGTGTGTAGTGTAGTATTCGGTAAAACCGATGTCGTCCCAAGAGCTATGTGAGCGGATTCTAATTAAGTCTAGGTGTCACAGATTTTAAGGTTGAAATGATTAATTAATAACTAAAGACAAGAAAATAAAGGAAAGCGAATAAAGGCAAGGGTTGTGATCAATAGAGGAGAAGTGTGCTAACCTAGTTACTCATCATATCATGTTAAGCTCACGTTTAATTACTTCCAATTGCTTCAAGTGGGGTTTTAAGTCGCTAGGACAGCAGTTGGTCAGTTCGTCCTAACCAATCAGCAAAGGTTTCCACCGGAGATCAAGCTACTACCCTTGAAAGTCCAGTTGTTTTTAGTCCCCTAAGCCAAGTCATTAAGTTCCGCTACAAGCAAGATTCATAACAATGACTGCCTGGGCGCTAGCATCTTAAACACTCATCTCTAACTTCTTAAGTTCATCCAAACGGTAGGTGATCAGTTGGTCAAATCGCACAAGCGAAGAAGGGTCATCAGTTGGTCAATTCTTACCCTTCCCACTCAGTCTACCTACCTAGGGTCAGTTGGTCATATCTCCTAAGCAACTAGACACTACCACCATTCAAAACTACCGAAACAAGGGTAACTACCAACAAACTATGCATGCATACACTAGAAACAATTATACGGAAGCAATATAAACATAAACAAAATAATTAAGGAATCATAACTAGGCTAGCACCAGAGGTGCTTAGCCGCTTATATTAACTAAAACAATTGATTCAATGTTTGACATAATGAAATACATGAATTGAAGGTAAAAGAAATGATAAATTGCTAATGCTTATCGTTACGGAGTGATTTCTCCCTTGGATATGGCTCCGTATGCTCCTTGAGAACTGCCTTCAGCCTCCTACCCACGTTCTCTGCTTTTGTGTGTAGAGTGAATGATGAGAAATGCATAATTTTGGGCGATATTTATAGGCTAGATCTGGTTATGGCTTAACTTAAGTTGAGAGTTACGCCGTAACATCCATATCTTTGTATTTTGCTCTAGAAAAGCTGGTTACGGCGTAACATCTGGAATGAGTTACGCCGTATCTTCAATAAATCATGGTTACGCCGTATTTATGGAAAGAGTTACGGCGTAGCTTGCAGCGGCGTGGAACATCATTTGACCTAATTAGTTACGGCATAATCCTAAGATGGAGTTACGCCGTAATCTTCAGTTGAGTTGGTTTTCTGAGTCACGCTTCTGTTACGGCGTAATGTGAGAGAAGAGTTACACCGTAATTACTTCAAAATATGCATATTATCATATATCTTCAATAAACTCTCCAAATCCACGTCTCATTAGCTCCAATGCTCGTAAATTACCGGAAAGTGAAATATAGAGGAAAACAAGCGTAAATCCATATAAATGATATAAAATACCAGCATTATCGGGGGATATTGACACTTAATATTCAGGACTATTTGATGTTATTAGTGGTTATAAGAAATTGGCACATATGTGTCGCTTAAAATTATTGAGGCTATGCACGAATGGCATGTTAGGGTGTTATATGTAAATGTAATATAGTTAATGTGTATATTATATGTAATTGTACTTGATAGAATGTTTTGTCTAAATTTCAGTAAAGAAGAAATGGATACTCCCCACCCAAAACAAGCCATAAAGGCTACTACTTCTAAGCGTGCCGAATATTCGGCAAGTGGTCCGGCCAAGAACGATAAAAGTTATGAGAGTTCTTCTTCCTCTAGTTCCGAGGGCCCTGTTCTATAAGGGTTTACGAAAGAGCAAGTAAAAGCCTTGGATGTTCTAATGAGGAGAAGAATAGGTAAGGCACTCGAGAGATCTATGCCATATTTCGTTAAAGAGACCACCCTCAATATTCAAGAAGTGATGAAAAGAGAGTTCGCGGAACTCAAAAGAGAAGAGGGTCATGGTAGGATCACTAGAAATGATAAATCATCTTATCGTGACTTCACGGCTTGTGATGTACCTAAGTTCACGGGGACTCTTGACCCGATTGCTTGTAATAGGTGGCTTATTACCGTTGAAGGTGCTTTTCGCACAAGCGGGTGTGAAGAGACAAAGAAAGTTATATATGCTATCAATTACCTTTGCGATAGCGCTAGAACTTGGTGAGAAGGAAAGGTTCACGAAAAAGGGGAAGCTTGGTCGAAGTTGTGTTCGTGGAAAGAGTTCAAGGACTTATTCACCTCGGAATATGCACCGGCGAAAGAGATTGACAAAATCCGTGAGGAATTTTAAACCCTTGTGCAAACAAACGAGACGATAAATGAATTATGGAAGAAGTTTAACGATATGGTTCCTTATTGCTCTGAATATCACAATAATGAAAAACTCAAGGTCGATAGATTTCAAAGAATGCTTAAGGATGATATCCGTAAAGTAACCTGTAAAGAATCGTTTAAGCCCATCTAGGATATCATAACATTAATTTGCACAGCGGAATAATAAATAAGAACATCAATGTTACTTCAAGGTTTTCTATATTCACCATGATAAACTAACAAACACTAGGCGTTTACAACTCGTACGCCTAGGAACACACACACACACTTTGGTGTTTACATCTTGCTTGACCTAATAAAAAGCTATTCCCTGCCTTTCTTTATAAACTAGAGAGCTAGGGTTACAAAATACTACTAGGGACTAATTAATAAATAACTATTATAACATCATGTCCCTTGTCTTTCTTTTTCTTTAATAGTCCTTTATCTTTCATATATTTTGTCATATCAACTTAAATATAATTCCCAACAATCTTCCCCTAGTTGATAATGACAAAACCAATAAGCATAAACTTCTCCTGAAGTTAGTATGATGAAAGATAAACGAACTTCTCCTTACACCATCAAGGATCTTTAAGCTGCAAAACATCAAATCATCTTCCCCTTTTTGTTATTATCGAATAGGGGTCTTCTGTATATATGCAACTTCCCCTCAAGTGATGTATGTAGATGGCCTTATGTAGTAATTACTGATGAAGAAAACTGAATATAACCAATTGATGAAGAAATTGAATTTCCCAAACTTGTGTCTTATGTCTTTTACTAACTATGTCTAACCCACATAGTTATATTCCACGTGACTCCGAACTTATACCAAGGAAGAAATATAAGCAGATTATAACCTCTTGACAAATCCTCAACAATATGAGACACTAAGGATAATAACGTAACTCCTTCAAGTGATAGCAAATGTGAGAATTAAGCATCATTAGTTTGTAGATCACAAACTTTTGCTAGATTCGCCAAGTCTTTGTCACAACTTTATAAAGCACGAACAAGTTACCTCCTGCAAAAAGGTATGATTAGACACGCACCTGTGAAACTCAACTACAACATCAAATAAATGATATTCAACTTTCTTTGTAATCACATCTTCAAATAAATAGCCATCATCGTTGGGGATAAAAAACATGTGTGTCGTCAATCCGAAAACATGATAATTACTAGGGTTCATCATTGAATAAAAATTTAACTCACCAAGACCAGTAATCAAAGAACAGTTTTAACCTTTCGACAACCAGAATTAACCGTCGCACCCACCAATATTAATTATCAAGCTGCAAGAATTAACCATCGTCAGGCAGAATTAATCACGACACGACCATCATTAATATGTACGCTGCCAGTATTAACATTCATTGCCCACCAGAATTAAGTCTTCGACAAGTACATCGATGTGACCAGACTTAACTCCAAACGAGAGCAGATTTAACCTTACCGAACAGAACAGTACCAATTTTTAGCTGAATGTAGGACCAGTATAAACTTGCGTCATGTGATCACTTGCACGTGAGGTCACCGTCCCATGAGGTCATCGTCCCAAATAAAAAATGACCAATCATATTAGTGAATAATAAACACCACTGATCAGTGTTAATCAATTAAATAAAACCCTTAGCTGATCAATTCACTAGGTAATACAAGAATTGAAAATACCATGACCAATTAATGACCGCCCCATTAATGAATATACCACCGACCAATTAAATATAGTACCAATCATAGAGCACCGACCCACTTGCAAGAGCAGTACACGAACACTAGAGCAACCAGTATTAATCCAAAGCAAAGACCAGAATTAATAAAAACCACGTGATCATTTGCACGTGTACCAAAAAATAAACTAATACGAATTGAAAAGTCAGTCAATCTTATGCGTATAATTTTATTGCTGATGACATGTGTACTCACCCATGATCGTTCTTCAATTGACCATCTACCAATGATTTGCACCGTCCAATTCAATCATAAAACCACGATCATACAACCCGCCGACCATCATTATAACACAAATATGAGAATGGTCCCACGTATCACAATAGTACGAGACAAACCAAAAGTATTGAATTTGAGATCCGTACTTACATTGACATTAATTGGTACAAGTTTATAACATAAATATGAGAATGGTCTCATAATACTAGTCTTGATCAAGCACCCAAAATAGAATTTTGACCCATCTTTTCTTCATAAAATCGACATCAAAAACCTTGTTGATCCTAGATATCGAGAGCCACCCGCTCTGATACCAATTGTAAAGAATCGTTTAAGCCCATCTAGGATATCATAACATTGATTTGCACAACGGAATAATAAATAAGAACATCAATGTTACTTAATATTTTCTATATTCACCATGATAAACTAACAAACACTAGGCGTTTACAACTCGTACGCCTAGGAACACACACACACACTTTGGTGTTTACATCTTGCTTGACCTACTAAAAAGCTATTCCCTGCCTCTCTTTATAAACTAGAGAGCTAGGGTTACAAAATACTACTAGGAACTAATTAATAAATAACTATTATAACATCAGGTCCCTTGTCTTTCTTTTTCTTCAATTGTCCTTTATCTTTCATATATTTTGTCATATCAACTTAAATATAATTCTCAACATAACCTCATCATTCGAATGTAATAGTTTGGAAGATCTTCTAAGCCGAGCTCATGTGAGGGAAGTAGACTTAATGAGGAAGAAGAATAAGGAGGACAGGGATTTTAAGAGGAAACAAGTGTTTGGGGATAGAGAGGGTAAGAATCTGATGTTTGAGCAAGGCAAGAAAGCCGGGGGAAGTCAAAGTAAGACACAATGCAAAAAGTGCCATAAGCTTCATTATGGTGAATGTAGACTTAACATGCCAGGATGTTACAAGTGTGGCTCTCTAAACCACATGAGTAAAGAATGTCCAAAGCCGATGGTTATATGTTATGGGTGTAATCAAGTTGGACATAAGTTGAATGAATGTCCAAGTCGAAAAACAAATGAAGCCAAGATTGTGAAGATGGTTAGGGAAGAAAAAGTTGAAGTTCCAAAACCTAAAGCGCGAGTTTACCAAATGGGAGTGGAGGAAGCAAAGACGGGACCCAATGTCATTACAGGTATACTTCTTGTTAATTCCATTCTCGCTCGAGTTCTATATGACTTGGGAGCTAGTGCGTCCTTTGTGTCTTTAGGGTTTAGTAAGCAATTAACCTCTCCATTATCTAAACTCTCTAAACCCCTTGAAGTTGAAATAGCTGATAGTAAGGTTGTGGTCATAGTTAATGTGTATCGTGATATAGATTTGGAAATAGATAATAGTATTTTTAAGATCGACTTAATCCCTATATTGCTTGGAGAGTTTGATGTCATTATAGGTATGGATTGGCTTAGCAATTATAATTCCGCCATTATGTGTAATCAGAAGATGGTTCGAGTTGTTAATCCTAGCGGTCGTGAAAGAATTATTTATGGAGACAAGAGGAAGGGTGAAGTTAGGTTATGCTCTGTAATGAAGGCTAGGCGATACCTATCATGGGGTTGTTGTTCCTATTTGGCTCGCGTGATAGATACAAGTATTGAAAAGATGAGTATCGATGATGTTCCAATTGTCAACGATTTCCGAGACGTTTTTCTGGAAGAATTACCGGGTATTCCGCCCGAGAGGCAAGTCGAATTTCGTATTGACCTCATTCCGAGTGCTAAGCCTATAGCAAAAACTCCTTACCGTTTGGCTCCATCCGAAATGAAGGAATTGATGACTCAACTCCAAGAATTGTTAGATTAAGGTTTTATCCATCCTAGTAGTTTGCCATGGGGAGCGCCGATTATATTTGTTAAAAATAAAGACGGTAGCAAGCGAATGTGCATTGACTATCGTGAATTGAATAAAGTAACGGTAAAGAATGTGTACCCATTGACGAGAATCGATAATCTCTTTGATCAACTTCAAGGTGCTAAATGGTTTTCCAAGATCGATCTACGTTCGGGTTATCATCAATTAACGGTTCGAGAAGAAGACATTCCTAAAACAGCTTTTAGGACTCGTTACAGACTTTATGAATTCACGGTTATGCCTTTTGGCCTTACGAATGCACCTGCGGTTTTTATGGATCTAATGAATAGGGTGTGTAGGTCGATGTTGGATAAGTATGCCATCGTATTTATTGATGATATTCTCATCTACTCGAAGAATGAGGAAGAACATGCGGTCCATTTACGATAGACTCTCAAGACCTTGAGAAAAGAAATATTGTATGCTCAATTTTCGAAATGTGAATTTTGGTTACAAGAAGTCCAATTTCTTGGGCATGTTGTTAATCCGGAGGGCATTAAAGTTGACCCGTCAAAGATAGAAGCGGTAATGAATTAGCAAGCTCCAAGAAATGTAGGAGAGATACGAAGTTTTCTGGGTTTGGCAGGATATTACCGGAGGTTCATACAAGACTTCTCCAAGATTGCATCTTCGTTAACCAAGCTTACAAGGAAGAATGTCCCTTTTGAGTGGGGGAAAGAGCAAAATGACGCTTTTTCTACCTTATGAAGGAAATTATGCGAGGCACCAGTTTTAGTTTTATCGGAAGGGACGGAGGATATGGTAGTATATAGTGATGCATCTTATTCCGGTCTTGGTTGTGTTCTTATGTAAAGGGCAAGGTAATTGCCTATGCATCGAGGCAATTGAAGAAGCATGAAAAAGATTACCCAACTCACGATCTTGAGTTTGCAGCCGTGGTTTTCGCATTGAAAATATGGAGGCATTATCCTTACGGCGTGGAATTTATAATTTATACCGATCATCGAAGCCTTCAATATTTCTTAAATAAGAAAAATCCAAATATGAGACAACAAATGTGGTTAGACTTGTTAAAAGATTATAATTGTGAAATTCGTTATCACCCGGGAAAGGCGAATGTCGTAGCGGACGCATTAAGTCGAAAAGGCCAAGGTGAAGTTACTCAAATCCATTCATTACAAATGATTACCACGTCCGATTTCTTTGACAAGATTAAGTTAACTCAAAAGGAAGCTTTGAAGGAAGAAAATTAGGAAAGAGAGCGTATCACTTCTCATGTCCCTCATTTCGAAGAAGATAGTCATGGAATTAAGACGCGATACGGGAGAATTTACATTCCCTTTCGTAGTGACGTCAAGATATTAGTTTTGGATGAAGCACATAAGTCAAAGTATTCTATTCACCCGGGAGCTAGATGTATCATGATTTAAGAAGAGATTATTGGTGGCTGGGCATAAAAAGGGATTGCGCGAAATATGTGGAGAAGTGTCTGACTTGTTTGAAAATTATGGCCGAACACCAAAAACCATATGGCAAGGTGCAACCTCTAGAGGTACCGGTTTGGAAATGGGAAAAGATTACGATGGACTTTATTACAAAGTTGCCTCAAACGACCAAAAAGCATGATGCCATTTGGGTAATAGTAGATCGGTTGACAAAAAGCGCGCACTTTATACCAATTAGAGAAAATACACCCGTCCATAAGTTAGCAAAGATTTGTGTTAAAGAAATAATTGTGCGGCATGGAGTACCCATTTCCATAATCTCCGATAGAGATGGAAGATTTACTTCTTCATTTTGGCAAAACTTCCAAGAACAATTAGGTACAAGGTTACATATGAGTACGGCTTTTCATCCACAAACCGATGGGCAAAGTGAAAGGACGATTTAAACTCTTTAAGATATGTTAAGAGCTTGTATAATCGACTTTTGAAGAAATTGGGATGATCATTTACCTTTGGTTGAATTTGCCTATAACAATAGTTACCACGCTAGTATAGAGATGCCACCTTACGAAATGCTTTATGGTAGAAAATATAGAACTCCGATGTGTTGGGATGAAGTTGGAAAAAGAGAGTTGGCTAGTACGGATGTAATACTAGCAACAACCGAGAAAACAGAGATGATTCGAGAAAGACTAAAGGCGGCTCAAGATAGATGGAAAAGCTATGCCGATAATCGAAGAAGACCAATTGAATTTGAAGTAGGAGATTTCGTCATGCTTAAGGTTTCTCCGTGGAAGGGTGTTTTTAGATTCAAACACAAAGGAAAGTTAGGTCCAAGATTTATTGGACCCTTCAAAATCTTAGAGCGTGTTGGGAAAGTGGCTTATGTATTGGAACTCCCCGAAAAGATGAGAGGAATTCATAATACCTTCCATGTATCTTATTTAAGGAAATGCTTAGCGGATGAATCTAGTGTGGTCACGTTAGATGATATAGAGATAGACCTGAATTTGACATCACAAGAAGAACCGGAGGCAATACTTGGAAGAAAGACAAGACAACTTAGAAATAAAGAAATTCCTTTGGTAAAAGTGCAATGGAGACATCAAAAGGGTACAACTATTAGATGGGAACCGGAAGAAAGAATGAGGAATAAGTATCCTCAACCTTTTCAAGCATAGATTTTGAGGACGAAATCAGATTTTAGGAGGGGTGAATTGTTACACCCGTATCCCGACAAGGTATTATTATCTATAAGTATTAGTCCTTTAATTTATATTGAAGTTATAAAGTTATTTATAAGTTATAATTAGGTAAATGAGGTAGAAACTTAAGTGGCCAATGCTTAAAACCATAGAATAGGGGGACTAGAATTGCCAATAAAGCAAAGTGGGTTTAATAAAAAAAATAAGTGTGCTGGAAGAAATATCCAGAAATTTAGAGAAGTTAGGAGAGGAAGTACGTGAAGTGAAGAAGGAGAAGAAGATAAACCAAAAACTATCAATTGGGTCCAATTCGACCTTGTGGTGGTGATTATTAAGGCTATTAGACTCTTAATTTCATTCCCCTAAATCAAGAATCTTAAGGGATCTTGTGACTCTACCTTTGTAGAAAACCTATTGTGGAATTGAGATAAGTATAGTGGGTTTATGTATAATTATGCTTAATTATGAACTATTGATTGTATGTTATAGTTTTGTTGGAGCTTGTAATAGTAGCCTTGGATCCATAGCTTTTATATTGTCAAAGTAGTGTAATTATGCAATTGGAGGTATGTTTTAATGTTACCAGATGCTCCATGAATTTTATTGTGTTGTTAAAGTTTCATTATTCATATAACCCATTTACTTACTAAGCATTTTGCTTACGTCATAGTTGATGATGTTTTGTAGGTTCTAGCAAGGAGAATAAGGGTAAGAATCAAGTATAAGTGATAACATCAAATAGTGTTGAATATTAAGTGTCAATTTCCCCCGATAATGCTCGTTATTTATATCATTTATATGGATTTACGCTTGTTTTCCATTGTTTTCCACTTTCAGGTAAATTACGAACATTGGAGCTAAAGAGACGCGGAAATGGAAACATAACTAAAGATTTATCACAGTATGCCTATTTTGAAGAAGTTACGGCGTAACTCTCTCTCACATTACCGTAACTATTGCGTGACCCGAATACCAACTTATCAAGAGGTTACGGAGTAACTCTTCCCAAAGGTTACGACGTAACTCCATTAGGTCAAAAGAGGTTCCACGCCGTTGATACTTACGATAACTCATCGCATCACTTACGACGTAACCGAGTTTATTGAATACTACGGCGTAACCACTAATAAGGTTACGCCGTAACTAGCGATCTAGTGCATTTACGAAGAAATAGAAGGTTACTGGCGTAACTCCTATATTGGTTACGCCGTAACCCATACCGCCTATAAATACCCCATGAATTCCAAAGATTTCTAATCATCCCATTCCACACACAACACTGAGAACGTGGGAAAAAGCTCAAGGCAGGTCTAGGGAGCATACGGAGCTATTTCAAGGGAGAAGTCACCCATTATGATAAGCTTTAGCGTTTTATATTTCTTTACTTTCAATTCATGTATTTCGTACCTTTGAATATTGAATTGATTTGCATGATTAATATGATGGCTAAGCACCTTTTGGTGCTAGCCTAGTTATGATTCCTTAA
This sequence comes from Chrysanthemum lavandulifolium, assembly GCA_022545495.1. Taxonomy (NCBI): domain Eukaryota; kingdom Viridiplantae; phylum Streptophyta; class Magnoliopsida; order Asterales; family Asteraceae; genus Chrysanthemum; species Chrysanthemum lavandulifolium. The sequence goes on from CM040244.1 coordinate 220,268,888, forward strand.
TTGTTTTGTTTGCGTTTACCTTTACATCCGTACAATTATTTCTAAGTGTATGCATGCATAGTTCTTTGGTAGTCACCCTTGGTTCGGTAGTTTTGAATGGCGGTAGAGGCCAATTGCCTAGGAGATATGACCAACTAACCCTAGGTGAGTGGACTGAGACTGGAAGGGTAAGATATGACCAACTGACGACCCTTTCTACTTGTGCGATTTGACCAACTGATTACCCATCGTTTGGATGAACTTAAGAATTGGGGGGGTGTAGTGTCTAAGTTCCTAACGGCCGAGCACTCACTATTTTGAATCTAGCATGTAGCGGTACTTAATGACTTGGCTTAGGGACCGGGAACAATAAGACTTATGATGGTGCACTGATTTCTCTGTGGTGGCATCTTTGCCGATAGGTTAGGCTAATTGACCAAATGATGTCCTCTCGAATTTGACCCCACCAAGTAATTGGAACTAGGTAGACGTAGACATAACTAGCTAGGAGGATTGACTAGGTTAGCACCACTATTCCTCTATTGATTTCCTTTATCCATTTATCTCGCTTTTATTTCATTTTGCATTTGTAGTTTAATTAATTAAATCCCTATCGAAACAATTATTATTCGTGACACTAGACTTAGTAATAATCCAACACACATAGCTCTTGGGACGACCTCGGCTTTACCATTTACTACACTACACGCGACCGGGTACACCGCCTGTTAGTGCATTAGGGTAGACCATAGGTATAGCGAGACACTATAAATATTAAGACACAGTCGTCAAGAAACCTACATCAAGTTTTTGGCGCCGTTGTCGGGAGTTATATTAGGATTAATATTAAGTCTTTCATTTCGTTTTTAAACTTTTCTCATGATAATATTTCAAGTTTACGGTACCATGGAAGTCGTTAACATCGATAACCTCACTCTTGAGGAATATTTGGCGTTGACAAGAGAAGAACAAGGACCAGGATTGTTAGGCCGCCATTGCGTAAGATGCTCAATTCAAATCAAACCTCAATTCATGAGGGAATTGCGTGCAAATCTCTTCTCTGGAAGCATCGCCGATGATGCCCATGAACATGTAGAAAATGTCGAATACATTGTCAGCTTATTCAAAATTCCGAGAGTCTCACACGATGCTATAATGTTACGAGTATTCCTATTTCTCTTACGAGAGCCGCAAAAGATGGGTCGATCGATTACTGCAGGATGTCAACACTGGCCTATCTTAAAAAGTATTTCATTCAGAGATAATGTCCTCCATCGAAGACGGCTAAGCAATTGGAAGAAATTCATAACTTCAAGCAAGAGGTTGGTGAAACGTTATACCAAGCTTGGGAAAGATACAACGAATTGTTATACAAATGCCCTACTCATGATCTCAACAACCAACAAAAAGTGAACGTCTTCTACAAGGGACTGAACATCTCTTCAAGACAAATGATTGATTCTCAAGGGCCGATTCCTAGTATGACACCCACTATTGCTTTAGAAACTATTCAAAGAATGGCAGACCACTCTCACAAATGGCACTATGAAGGAAGCAACCGAAGTAAAAATGATGATATGGAGGGCCTTGCAGCGATAAACAACAAATTAGAAAGCCTTGGAAGAGAAATGAAGAAGCTCAAGGAAAATGTGCATTCCATTCAAGTTGAGCGAAATGGGACTCCTCCTTCTAAAGAATGTTCCTCCAATGAAGAAGTTAAAAGGATCGGAGAAGTTAACTATGGAAAAGAATTCCCTTTCAACAGCTACAATAATTACGGAACTAGGTATCGTGAAAAATCCCCTGGGTTCTACACAAGAATCAACAATAATCCTCCCAAACCTAGCCTTGAAGAAATAATGCACCGGCACATCAAAGAATCTACAAAAAAAGGAGATAGAGTCAAGGAATGGATGGTCAAAGTAAAGGAGGACACTGATTCGCTCCCAGACAATCAAGTTTTATCACGCAAGTTGCCCACTTGTGAATGGTCAACCGTAACAAACTTCAAGCGATGCGGAACCAAATGCAATGAAGATCTAGGAGAGTATAGTGTTTCCCGTGTCGTTATGTCCCAACGAAATGCGAGAATAATCAAACGAATAGTGATCGAGAGAATTTGAGCAGAAAAGGATTGTGATCGATTATACCTAAAGGAAAAGTTTATAAATTACAGGGCTTAAATGCAAATTAAAGAAAATTAAAAGATAAATTATATTAAATAAACGCTATCACTATTTTTAAAATTATGTTTTTGATTTTTCTTTTACAAATTTAACTTAAAACTACGTGACGTAAAAAGAAAATGTGAAAATTAAACAAGATTAATCCTAAAAATATAAAATGACATTTTACAAACCTAATAATAAGAGAAAATTTTTAGAAAAAGAAAATTATTTTATAACTATCTATCTAATTATTATTAATTAAAAACTATTTTTACTTATTTAATAATACCCTAAAATACAAGAAAATATGAAATAAAGCTAAAAAAATGAAATTATGACTTAGAAAAATCTAAAATAACTAAAGAGAATTTTCAAAACTAATTTTGTATTTTTCTGATTATTTTTCTATTTTCTATGAATTAAAAACTATTTAAAACTAATTAAATTGCTAAAAATTACTATTTAAACTAAGAAAATTATGGAAAAATATTTTTTTTGACTATTTGAATATTATAAAACTAAGAAAATTGAAATTGTATTTTTTTGATTTTTTTCTGATTTATTTGAATAAAAAGCTAATTAAAAATGCTAAAAACGAAATTAAATGCGAGAAAAATAGCAAATGAACAGTAAAAATATGAAAACTTCCAGAATATTATAATATATTATTCTAAATATAGGAAAAATAATAAAATTGGTGCAGGTGTTCAATAATTAGGTTCTGTAGTGAAAAGTGCTTATAAATAAGCACTAAAAATAAGCTATAAGTACCAAATGAGCACCAAATTATCACAGAAGCTAGAGTATGCTAAAATTACTTAAAAGCAACTTATTACAACTGGCCTAAACCTCTGAACAACAATCTACAATGATATGGGTCTATTTAAGCACTAGTGCCAAATTACCTTATGTACTAACTTTAAGCCCTTGTTAAGCCGACATAAAAATCACAAAATAAACTAAAATCACCATGAAAACCACTACCAACCAAAGTGTCTAAATACGAATTTCACTAATAAGGACTAAAATTGAGGAAACTAAAATGCAAATGTGGAAGCTATGGAAGCGGGTCAAAATGAGCTATTAAGCTTGCATAAGCTAATAAAAGCTACCACTCTTGAACCAAAGGTTGAATAAGCTATAAACAAGTTATGGGAACTTAGAATAAGCAACAACAACAAGAAAAACACACTAAATAAGCAAAAATAAGGAATAAGCAAAGCGGAGTTTTGTGAAAAGTGGCTTAAAATAAGCTAATGAATAAGCGAGTTAATAAGCTAAGTAGAGATAAACTAATATTTTCTAATTAAGATGAGCAGCTAAACTTTAATATCTCAAAAGCTTATATCCTAAATCCTAATGGTAAGATCACAATGAAATTACAAAGTTTATTCAAAACGGGTTTTATGAAATTTTGACTTTTGGACGTAATTGAAAACTTGACTTATTTGAGATTTGATCTTGATTTGCCAACCGAATATGATGTATTAAGATGAACTAAGACTAATACAAGCTATCCTAATGATATCTAAACACAATTCAAACTTTTGGTTTTACAAATTTTGTGAGATATGAAGTTAAGACAGTTTGATGATGATTTTGACTTTGAGCTATTTGGAAGGTATATATGAACTAAAATGAGTTTCACATGACTAAATAAGACCGAGTAGACAGGTTATAAACACAAACAAGAGCTCAAGCTCAAACAAGCAACTGATCCAAACACCATTTTAACCAACTGATTTGCTACTTAAACTACTCTAACTACTGATTAAGCTAATGCTAATACTGAAATTGGATCTAGTTACCCTAATTACCACTAGTTAAACAGGTTTAAGATACTTAATGACACAGATACACATACAACAAAGTTATGCGGACTTAAAACATAAAATGGGAAAGAGATTGAGACCTAACTTGAAGTCCGGCTATTGAGAAGCTTAAGCAAAACCAAACCACCACTATTCTAAACCAAACCCAATCCATTCCAAGCTCTGCAACTACCAATATCCATTTCCAAACCCATTTGATGCTTGATTGACTTTTGTTGACGAATTCCAATGTTGCTTGAAACTAAATTCCAAGCTTACCAAAAGCTTTAGATAGCTTAAATTAACTTATGTGAACTTAAAAATAAGCTACTAATGGTTTGGATATAAGAGTTTGAAAATGGATTTTCCAACAGTGAATCATGAAAATTTGAAACTTAAGTGAAACTTTGAATTAGGACTTGAACTTGATTACAAACACTTAATTAACTTAAATTCAATACATAGAAACTGAAAATTACACTTTATGACTTAAACTAAGACATTTCTATAAAAATGAAATACATATGAAAAATAAAACTAACTACTGCTTCTTCTCTCCTTCTTCTTCCTTTAGTTATACTCAAAAAGCTTTCCACTAGTCTTCTGATTAATTCCCACTTGCTTTGATAGCCATTGGATCAGTTTTGAGTGATCTAAGCCGTTTGATCAAATTTGGCGGGAAAGATGGTTTTGACCTGTGGGCTTCTGAATTTGCAACTAGGGGGGGTGATGGATAGGTGTGATGATTATGGGGTGAGTTGAAGGGATAAGAGTTGCAGGGAGAGGTGATGGGTGAGGTGTTGCAGGCAACTTGGGTAAAAGGGAAGAGGATAAGCAGTGGGAGGGAAAAGAGGTTTGACTGGGTTTTGACTAGGGGTCCAAAAAGGGTTTTGGCAGGGGGTCACAAAGGTTTTGGCAGGGGACCAAAAGAGACAAAGGGGTCAAAGGATTAGTTTAATATTACAAGGACCATTTGTGCAATTTCAGATTCTTGAGGGACCAAATCTGCCAATTTCTCAAAGTTCACACAAGGGTCACTTTTGACAAGTTTCAATAGTACAAGTACCATTTTTGACATTTTCAAACTTTCAAAGGACTATTTGTGACAATTTTCAAAGTTTAGGGACCTAAGTTGTAATTTTGCAATTTTCAATCTCAAGGACTAATTTTGACAACTCATGAATTCCTAGGGACTTGAAATGATATTTTTCTTTATTTTGATTTACGAGGACCTGCTTTTTGACAACTTTTGAAACTTGGGGACTAAAGCGCCAATTATGCAAACTTGATCGTTTTCACCAAATTTTGATATTTTTGCATTTAAAACACATAAAACACTTATTTGTGATATTTTTATCATTTTGATGCATTTCGAGTGTTTTCGGATGTTTTGCAGTTTAAATGGTACAAAATGATGAGTATTTAGACACTCATCATCCCCACACTAAGATATTGCTAGTCCCTAGCAATGTTTTGAGAAAAATTAATGGATTTCATCTCTTTACCAAAAGCCATTACTTCGGAGTAGCCAAATGTTTGAGTTCAAGTAAGAACCTTGGTACACCGATAACCAAATGATTTTGAGCAAATCACCGACTTTCAACGAATTTGATTTGTCTTTACGAAGCCGTTTGCTTCGGACTAATAACTCTTAGATAAATTATCAATATTATCTTTGGTGAGTCGATTACCAATTATGGTTTTCAATCGCCTTTACCACAAGCCATAAACTTGCGGGCTAGCCAACTCTTCACTAATTAAAGATATGGTGAAATGAACACCATACAATTTTGGGCAAATTGCAAGTCAACGGATTTGAGATATCTTTACCAAGAGCCGTTTGCTCTGGATTAGCCAGATCCTTATGTGGGTTAGACATGGTGGGTGATTACCATTGTTGTGTTTAGTACATAGTACTTCCACTAAAAAAATAATAATTTGGCCATTTTGGGGAAAAAGGGACTAAAAGGGTACATTTATGATTAAATTAGCGAAATTCCCCCCACTTAGAAATGAATATTGTCCTCAATATTCAAAGTACCGGCTGTTATGCCGAAACTTAGAACGTAAAAAGATAACATTACTAGCTAAGTGTAGAAACACAACAATTATTCTCTTTTTTAATATTTAACAATTTTCATTTATTTTTTAGATCTATATACAACATGTGGGACATCTCCCCCACACTTAGGTGGTACACACGGGTGAAAACCCATGTTTAACTACTGTTTTTGATTACCGAGTTGCTAGCTTGACTCGACCCCGAATTACTTTGTTCATGGGGAAGTAAGTGGAAGAGACAATCTCCATCGAACTTTCATTCAAGATGTTTGGACAAACATTTGAAGCACGTGAAAGTTCCACACCGACGAGATATATAGACGAGACCGGCTCACACATGGTACATGGAAATGCGGGGTCAAAGATAATGTCTTCATTCCGAAGGAGTGAAGAGCAGAGAAGTGATGAGAATATATGAAGAAAAGAAAGAAAATCATGATAAAAATCATGACTAACTCTTCATCCTCAATAGGAGAATTCATAGTTTCATGAATCTCATCAGTTAAGCTCGCTTGATCAAGACATATTATGGGTGTGTCTAGATCAAAGTAGAAATTATCATACTCCGGCGGAGATATGATATGAGTGAGTTCACCGGCGAACTCCTCGTGAAGAGAATCAATCACAAGATGTAAATCTGTGAATTCTTGTTCCACTGTAGACTCATCACTATCCTCAATCTGAGTATCAAAGAGTGGATTCTCAGAAATTAAGGTGAATTCAGATTCGAATTCAAATAGAGGATTGGTGAGAGTTGTTTTGAATGCTTGAGGAAAAGAGTGATTAACATTCTCTATTGGACTGTTAGGGTGAGAAGTGAGTGAACGATCATTATCAAGGAGACTTTCAGTTTCTCCCAGATCGGCTTTGAAATCAAAAAGACTATCATTACTTTCCGATGAAAGTGGATTGATGTGAGTGAGTTCATCGGTGAACTCCTCAAGATGATGATCAACATCAGACTGTGGAAGTGATGCTTCAACATACCGTATAGGTGATGATGAATATAATAAACATGACAATAAATATCAAATAAAGCGGGCGGTGAATTATATGGATATTGTATAGGTGATGGAATCATCACCAACAACGGATCCATATTGCCATATGATCAATCAAATAAAACAAAGATAAGGTTTATACCTTTGTAGCGTGATTCGGTAGCGAGACACCAATCACCTCCACGAATGGAACCAAGAAACCAAAAGACCAATAAGGTTGGTCTTTCCCAATGAGTGAAACACACTACACGTCCAACGAACACCCTTTGATGCTAGTCTAAACCCTTGTATCAATCCTTGCACAAGACTACTATTAGAATTATCAAGGAGAGAAAACCAAAACCAAAACACCTTGTGTGTGTGTGTTTTGGCCGTACAAGAGAGGAGGGGAAGAAGGTTTTGAAGTCCATGATGTAACTTGCAATCAACATTAATCATAATCAATTATAATCAATTAGCATTAATGCTAATTGATGTCAAATCTTAAGTTACACTATAAGCCCTTCAAAGTCCAAATGTTCCACTTAACTCCCTTATGTAACAAAGGTTATACATAATGTAAATCGATAAATACATTATGATAATGGTGTCTAAGTGTATATGTGTGACCCCATAGGCTCACATATGACTAGCCATATAATTATTTATTATGACACGAGCATACTCCAATGACTCCCACTTGCGGCGTCATAATAGACAAGTAATTATACAAGCAATGGTTAGCGTCTAGCAACACGCCAATGCCCCTAGTGATATGTGAGGTCGGTTTCTCAAACATTTCATTAAATGGTTTATATGTCTTATATCCCTTTGTTTGAGATACCATGTTGAATATTAGACATGGATCATAAGTCATTCTAATTGTTCAACTATTATGTTCTCGATCTTGATATTGAACAAGATTACCAAGTGAATTAAGATTCATCTTAATCTCATTTGGATACTGACCATACAAACATCTGTTCAAATCATCGAGGGCCCAATAGTATCTAACTCCACACCATGTGGAGGAACAAATCCTATTTTGATTTGCGTGTCATTCATGTGCTTCAAATCATTCACGATAGTGGCCTTTATAACTACCTTGTTCGGGACGTTTAACCATATCAAGGAATAAAACTCACACATGCAAGACACCTTGCATCTCAAGTCTAAGGATAATAGACATAACCATTTTGAGATTCACTATATGGCCGATCCATGCGGTGAATACTCGTAGGTTGGGTCGATCAATGCTCATCACCATGAACAACATGTGAGTTTGGCAAAAGGTCACCAACACACTCACAATTGTCTTAATTTGATGGTACTCCGTCGTCAGTCAGCGACAATGGACAAGTTTTGAATGAAGAAAATCATTCATGGATTTAAACATGCAAATATAGAATACGGTTGATATGAATGAAAGCGATAATAACCATTAAATCAATTCATTACAAAATATAAAGCGCTTAGCATTCCAATTATTCAAATACTAAAATAAGCAGATCTACATGAGACTACTAGGTGGTGAAGTCCAATGTTCCTAGCATGCCCAACATGTTTCGTGCAAGGCATAGCTTTAGTAAGAGGATCGACTAAGTTGTCATCGTGTGAACTTTTAGAAGGCGAATATCACCACTTTCGATAACTTCTCGAATGTAATGAACTTTCCGACGAAAGTGTTTGGCACCCTTTTGAACACCAGGTTCATTTGCAATGATAATGGCACCGGTATTATCACAGTACATATCCATGGGTAGTTCATTGCTGGGAACAACGCCAAGCCCAGAAATGAATTTTCGAATCCAAATCGCCTCCATTGCAGCTTCTGAAGCAGCAATGTATTCTGCTTCTGTAGAGGACATTGCAATCGTGCTCTGTTTTGAACTCTTCCAGTCAACAGCGCCTCCATTCATGATGAAAACGAATCCAGTTTGGGACTTGGTGTCATCACGATCGGTCTGCCAACCGGCATCAGTATAGCAAGTGATACTGAGCTCTCGGTTGTCATCACCACCATAAACAAGAAACATATCTTTAGTATTACGAAGATACTTTAATATGTTCTTAACGGTCGATGACATTCACACGGATTACGTTGATACCTACTCGTCGGGTTACGGCGAGCGCTACATCGGTCTAGTGCATCTTACGCATACATGATGGATCCCACGCGAAGCATATGGGATACCCTTCATCCTTTTCACCTCTTGGTGTAGAAGGTTCTTGAGTTTTACTCAATTCCGTATTCGGTTGCATTGGAAGATTTCCACGTTTGGAATCTTGCATCCTAAATCGCTTTAGGATTTTGTCAATGTATGCACTTTGACTCAAGCCGATTAACCGCTTTGATCTATCCTGTAGATCTTGACTCCAAGTATGTCTGTGACCGCCTAAGTCTTTCATTTCAAAACAATTTCCAAGCGAGATTTTACATCTTGTAGCATTGGAATGTTGTTTCCATGAGTAATATGTCATCGACATATAAGACTAGAATACGACATTACTTTCACTAGTTTTCTTATATACACATGGCTCATCAAAGTTTTGAGCGAAACCAATCTTTTGATTTCCTCATCAAATCTCTTGTTCCAACTTCTAGATGCTTGCTTTAATCCATAAATGGATCTTTGAAGCTTGCAAACTTTGTTGGGATGTTTAGGATTCACGAAGCCCTCGGGTTGCACCATGTAAACATCTTCGTTTAGGTGGCGTTCAAGAAGGTTGTCTTGACATCCATTTGCCAAATCTCATAGTCATAATGCTGTTGCTATGGCTATAAGAATCTAATAGCTTTAACGTCGACAGCAGTGAGAAGGTCTCTTCATAGTCAATCCGTAGGTTTGAGTGTGACCTTTTGCTACTAGGCGCGCTTTATAGGTGTGTACATTGCCATCCATGTCGGTCTTCTTCTTGAAGAGCCATTTACTCCCAACGGTCTTAGCATTAGGAGGCGGTCAACTTGACCCGGACTTCATTGTCTTTCATGGATTGCATCTCCGATTTCATAGCACCGAGCCATTTATCGCGTTCAGAACTCGATAATGCAGCTCGATAGTTAGCAGGTTCATCTTGATCCCCTAACTCATGTTCCTCAGCATCGACATAGAAACCATATCGCTCGGTGCTTGAGGTATCCTTGCGGATCTCGAATCGAGCAACATCTCTAAGAGGCTCGACATTTTCATGTTCGATCTCATTTTGATGCTGACTAGTGTTACCAGAAGGTTGTGCATCTTCACTTTGAATTTCGTCAAAGTCTACGGTGCTCCCACTTGCTTCTTGTGAAATGAGACTATTCTCAAGAAACTCAGCATAACGAGCAACAAATATTTTGTTCTCGGGTGGGTAGTAGAAGTAGTAACCCATCGTTTCCTTTGGGTATCCTACGAAGATACACTTGATAGATCTAGACTCAAGTTTGTTTGGCGTTTCTCGTTTCACGAGGGCCTCACAACCCCAGACCTTCAAGTAAGACAAGTTAGGGACTTTCCCATGCCATATTTCGTATGGTGTCTTATCTACCTTCTTGGTTGGAACCATGTTGAGAATGCGGCAGCGAGACTCTAGGGCATAACCCCAAAGGACATTGGCAGCGTTGTTAGACTCATCATAGATCGAACCATGTCTAGCAAAGTTCGATTTCTCCTTTCGGATACACCATTATGTTGTGGTGTATGTGGAGGAGTGGTGTGAGACTATCCACACTTTTTAGATGATCTAAAACTCTTGACTCATATATTCGCCTCCACGATCGGATCGAAGAGCCTTTATAGTCTTATCGAGTTGATTTTCTACCTCACTTTGAAATACTTTGAGCGTTTCAAAGACTTCATGTTTATGTTTAATCAAGTAAACATAACCATATCATTGAAATCGTCGGTAAAAGTGGCGAAGTAGTTAGCTCCTTCCCTAGACATGATCCTAAATGGGCCACATACATCGGTATGTATGAGTCCAAGTAGGTCTTTAGCTCTTTCTCCAACATGGGAAAAGGCTTGCGTGTCATCTTACGGATATGCAAGAAACACATTTATCAAAAGGCGTCCGTCAATTGATTCTAAAAGCCCATCTTGTTGCGACCGTGTCGTTTCTTGTTTATGTGGCAAAGACGACAATGCCATAGAAAAGTTGAATCCATGTTACGTTTAGATTTCTTGTTGCTAACATTATATATAGAACCATTGTTTGAATTAGGATCACGCATATCAATTTCAAAATACCATCTCTAGGAATAGCATTAAAATAAAAACATTATCCTTAGAAACCGAAATGCCAAAATCCGTAAAAACATGAATGAAACCATCATCCTTCAAGCGAGAAAGTGAAACAACACCTCTAGTAATAGTAGGTGCGAAATGACAATTATTCAAAACAATAACTAGTCCATTAGGAAGGATTAAATCATAGCTTCCTATCGCTTTGACGGTGCGATTCCCATTACCAACGTCTGGGTCCAAAGCGCCATGCTTCAACTTTCGACTTCCCTAAGAGCACGCACATCATTACAAATGTGAGTCCCACAACTGTATCATATACCCGAGTTTATTAGGAAAAGTATAGAGTTCTATAGTGAAGATACGATGTACTAGCCCGCTAGCCTTGTTCTTCTTCAACTCTGCCGGTACCGGACGGTTTCTCTTCAGTGCCTACCATTCCACGGTGATGGCGGTGCGTCCTTGGTGGGTGCTCCTTCTTAGCGGTGGGGGACTTTAGGTTTGGGGCGTAAGCAAGCTTACCCTTGCCTCTCCCTTGTCCCTTGCCGGTGCTTGCGGTTTCCCTTGTTCTTTTGGATTTTGCCTTGCTTGATAGCTAGGACAAGCTGGAGCTTTCTTGGGCATACCTTTTACGCAAGTTTGAGCATATTATGCGGTTCATGTATGGTCTTGCCCATGTTGTGCATGTTGTAGTTTTGCACAAATTGTTCAAATTCCTTTGAAAGTGAGGTTAGTATCATGCTCACTCCAAGGATCCGAGGCATGGGGTATCAAGCCGCTCCATCGATCGAGATAGCCTTTCATTTTCATGATGTGGCTCTTGACCGATTGTCCTTCCTCACGCTTGCAAGCATGGAATGATCGGCAGTTTCAAATAATTCACCTTTCGACTTCTTTGTTCGAACATAGTTCTTAGTTCGGTTATCATGTCAAATCTTTGTGAGGTCCTCTAAATTCTTTTGAATTTACGGGATCATGCTCGCAAGCATAAGACAAGCGACTTCTGCTTTGTTCATTAAACCTACGAGTGTAGGCATTACGCAATGGCGGTGGCATTTTCGGCGGGAGGCTCGGGTAAAGCTTGTTCGGATGGTAAAACTTTTGTTCGGACTTGAGGACAATCCTCAAGTTTGGTACCGATCAAAAGTTGTTACCATTCAATCTCTCTTTCGAGAAATTGATCGATTGACGAGTTGTTGATGGTTTGAGTTGGAGTTGTCATCTACAAAACAAACAAAATTCAAATTTTAGTATCTTACAATAATTAATCCTTTTAAAATTAACTACCCAGTTTTAAAGAAAAACAATTAATTTTGCGAAAAAGGCTAAGATCCTCATTGAGATTCCACCATCACATCGGTTGATCGCTAGCAATGGTGGATTCAATAGGTAGGTAACGTCGACCAATTGCAAATCAAGTGCAACTCTTAGATCCTTATGGGACCCATGGCACTAGTGAACAAGCATCTAGTGTCAAGCTGGCATGTTTAGTCCCATCCTTGCCTCGGGTCAAGGTCTCACCGCTTAACTCGATTAAGTCATCCAATTTGAGAACGTGCGAAAATAAATCTAGGTCCCACGCATAGACAATAATCACCTTGGGTTACAATTCAACCTAGGTCCCACGCATAGGCAAAAGTAATTGCAAGTGTTCTCAGCGATTGGACGGCATGACTTAAATTTGTGACGGGTAAAATATTTTGATGTGAATCAAAAAGGTGTCTGAAAAAGCATGCATTCATTCTTCGTAGCACAAGTTAAAAACTCTTCTTAACTTTAAGTCTAATCATTGTTTTAATTTATGTGTGTCAAGTTGTCCATATTCAAGTCTAATATAGAACCTATGTGGATTATAAAAGAGATAGGACAATACATAAATCGAATAACATACATAACAAGTTAAGTGTTATTATTAAAACAATGATTTTAAGTTAAATCCATATTTAAACTTAGTTAAACTAAATCATAAGATTTAGTTTGAAAATGGTTTGTGTTGCGTTTTAAGTTTTAGAAAACTATTTGCAAGTTATATACATTCACAACATACATAATAAGCAAACAACCAACACACAACCACAATATGCAAAGCCTCAACCGATGAAAGAACCTATGCTTGGTCTCGTGAGCCATCACGAGAACCAAGAGTCATCTAGGGACATAAACCACAACCACACGGAGGACTCCCACTTGCTCCAAGACCAAGCAAGGACAAGTAGAAGCCCATAATGCACATGAAAAGTGAATCTGCCAGCCCGAATTTCTGCATTCGGAGGCCCAAATGGCCTAGAAGGAGTCATCCCGAGCTTAGCACCAAACTACAAAGTTGTGGGCCCATGAGTTGTCTATCTGCAAAAAAATTTGGTTAAAAATACGCCACCAATCATCGGAAACGCCGTTTACTGCAGCTTGTACGAGCAGCCATTTTGCGTCTTTATGTCTTTTATGCTTCGCCATTCCATTCCAAGCATCGGTTACAATATATAGAATGTAAAATACAACTAATCTACTATCTATCTATTGTAACATGCCCAAACAATGGCAAAACCAAATTAAAATTCATACATAAAAGCGAAACAATGGCAAACCCCAAATAACAAGAAATTAACGACAATCACAATCATTCATAGCACAAGTGGTCTAGGTTTTCATCGGCTTTGCATATACACATAATAATACCATAATATTATGAACATAACAAGGTGTTGGCTAATCCCATGAGCAAACATGCATGTATTTGCCATGGGAACAATTTAAATAGCATGAAATAAAAGATTTAGCCAACGAATCGAAGAAATAATCAACAAAATTAAAACCCGATTGATGCGAGTAAAATGGATTTAGGTTCTCAAACCTACTGAAATTAGACCTTCTAAAATCATTTTACCACAGAAAATTAAGCCTTAGGGGCTGTTTTCAAATCGTTTCAAGAATCGATTAAAACAACGCGATTAAAGCCATTTTAGCGTGCGAACACATTGTTTAATTAACAAATGCGAAACCAATGGCCATAGGACCAAAAATCACAGATGTTTATATTACTAATAACATTCTTAATCCATGAAAAATGGAGCCCTCGGGCTGTTTTGAAAGTGGTTTCAAAAACACTTAAAAACACGCGTTTTGACCATTTTTCGCATACCCGATAATCATATGGCACATATGATGGCTCGTGATACCACTATAGGTGATGATGAATATAATAAACATATAAATATCAAATAAGCATGGCGGAATCATCACCAACAACGGATCCATATTGCCATATGATCAATCAAATAAAACATAGATAAGGTTTATACCTTTGTAGCGTGATTCGGTAGCGAGACACCAATCACCTCCACGAATGGAACCAAGAAACCAAAAGACCAATAAGGTTGGTCTTTCCCAATGTGTGAAACACACTACGTCCAACGAACACCCTTTGATGCTAGTCTAAACCCTTGTATCAATCCTTGCACAAGACTACTATTAGAATTATCAAGGAAGAAAACCAAAACCAAAACACCTTGTGTGTGTGTGTTTTGGCCGTACAAAAGAGAGGAGGGGAAGAGGTTTTGAAGTCCATGATGTAACTTGCAATCAACATTAATCATAATCAATTATAATCAATTAGCATTAATGCTAATTGATGTCAAATCTTAAGTTACACTATTAGGCCCTTCAAAGTCCAAATACTCCATTTAACTCCCTTATGTAACAAAGGTTATACATAATGTAAATCGATAAATACATTATGATAATGGTGTCTAAGTGTATATGTGTGTGACCCCATAGGCTCACATATGACTAGCCATATAATTATTTATTATGACACGAGCATACTCCAACAATAAAGAGGAATATTTTGGTATTTTGAAAACATGTTGTAAAACAAAGAATGAAAATCTTTTGGGTTTTGATTTTTAAGATGTTTTTGGATTTTTGGATTTTTATAAGAAAATATAAACATATATAGATGGTATAAACAAGGAGTGAATATTCAAATCACTAATCTGCTAAACGTAAGACTATTAGCACAGCTCCCCGGCAGCGGCGCCAAAATTTGATTCGCTCCCAGACGGTCAAGTTTTATCACGCAAGTTGCCCACTTGTGAATGGTCAACCGTAACAAACTTCAAACAGTCTGGAACCAAATGCAATGAAGATCTAGGAGAGTATAGTGTTTCCCCAGGTCGTTATGTCCCAACGAGCTGTGCGAGAATAATCAAACGAATAGTGATCGAGAGAATTTGAACAGGAAAAGGATTGTGATCGATTATACCTAAAGGAAAAGTTTATAAATTACAGGGGCTTAAATGCAAATTAAAGAAAATTAAAAAGATAAATTATATTAAATAAACGCAATCACTATTTTTAAAATTATGTTTTTGATTTTTCTTTTACAAATTTAACTTAAAAACAACGTGACGTACAAAAGAAAATGTGAGAATTAAACAGTATTAATCCTAAAAATATAAAAATGACATTTTTACAAACCTAATAATAAGAGAAAAAATTTAGAAAAAGAAAATTATTTTTATAACTATCTATCTAATTATTATTAATTAAAACCTATTTTTACTTATTTAATAATACCCTAAAATACAAGAAAATATGAAATAAAGCTAAAAAAAATGAAATTATGACTTAGAAAAATCTAAAATAACTAAAGAGAATTTTCAAAACTAATTTTGTATTTTTCCGATTATTTTCTATTTTCTATGAATTAAAACTATTTAAAACTAATTAAATTGCTAAAATTACTATTTAAACTAAGAAAATTATGGAAAAATATTTTTTGACTATTTGAATATTATAAAACTAAGAAAATTGAAATTGTATTTTTTGAGTTTTTCCGATTTATTTGAATAAAAGCTAATTAAAAATGCTAAAAGCGAAATTAAATGCGTAAAAATAGCAAATGAACAGTGAAAATATGAAAACTTCCAGAATATTATAAAATATTATTCTAAATATAGGAAAAATAATAAAAGTGGTGCAGGTGTTCAATAATTAGGTTCTGTAGTGAAAAGTGCTTATAAATAAGCACTAAAAATAAGCTATAAGTACCAAATGAGCACCAAATTATCACAGAAGCTAGAGTATGCTAAAATTACTTAAAAGAAACTTATTACAACTGGCCTAAACCTCTGAACAACAATCTACAATGATATGGGTCTATTTAAGCACTAGTGCCAAACAGCCCTTATGTACTAACTTTAAGCCCTTGTTAAGCCAGCTTATAAAAATCACAAAAATAAACTAAAATTACCATGAAAACCACTACCAACCAAAGTGTCTAAATACATAATTTCAGCTAATAAGGACTAAAATTGAGGAAACTAAAAATGCAAAAGTGGAAGCTATGGAAACGGGTCAAAATGAGCTATTAAGCTTGCATAAGCTAATAAAAAGCTACCACTACTGAACCAAAGGTTGAATAAGCTATAAACAAGTTATGGGAACTTAGAATAAGCAACAACAACAAGAAAAACACACTAAATAAGCAAAAATAAGGAATAAGCAAAACGGGAGTTTTGTGAAAAAGGGCTTAAAATAAGCTAATGAATAAGCAGTTAATAAGCTAAGTAGAGATAAACTAATATTTTTCTAATTAAGATGAGCAGCTAAACTTTAATATCCCAAAAGCTTATATCCTAAATCCTAATGGTAAGATCACAATGAAATTACAAAGTTTATTCAAAAACGGGTTTTTATGAAATTTTGACTTTTGGACAGAATTGAAAACTTGACTTATTTGAGATTTGATCTTGATTTGCCAACTGAATATGATGTATTAAGATGAACTAAGACTAATACAAGCTATCCTAATGATATCTAAACACAATTCAAACTTTTGGTTTTACAAATTTTTAACAGATATGAAGTTAAGACAGTTTGATGATGATTTTGACTTTGAGCTATTTCAGAAGGTATATATGAACTAAAATGAGTTTCACATGACTAAATAAGACTGAGTAGACAGGTTATAAACACAAACAAGAGCTCAAGCTCAAACAAGCAACTGATCCAAACACCATTTTAACCAACTGATTTGCTACTTAAACTACTCTAACTATCGATTAAGCTAATGCTAATCTCGAAATTGGATCTAGTTACCCTAATTACCACTAGTTAAACAGTTTAAGATACTTAATGACACGAGATACACATACAACAAAGTTATGCGAGACTTAAAACAAGAAATGGGAAAGATATTGAGACCTAACTTGAAGTCCAACTATTGAGAAGCTTAAGCAAAACCAAACCACCGCTATTCTAAACCAAACCCAATCCATTCCAAGCTCTGCAACTACCAATATCCATTTCCAAACCCATTTGATGCTTCATTGACTTTTGTTGATCGAATTCCAATGTTGCTTGAAACTAAATTCCAAGCTTACCAAAAGCTTTAGATAGCTTAAATTAACTTATGAACTTAAAATAAGCTACTAATGGTTTGGATATAAGAGTTTGAAAATGGATTTTCCAACGATGAATCATGAAAATTTGAAACTTAAGTGAAACTTTGAATTAGGACTTGAACTTGATTACAAACACTTAATTAACTTAAATTCAATACATAGAAACTGAAAATTACACTTTAAGACTTAAACTAAGACATTTCTATAAAAACGAAATACATATGAAAAATAAAACTAACTACTGCTTCTTCTCTCCTTCTTCTTCCTTTATTTATACTCAAAAAGCTTTCCACTAGTCTTCTGATTAATTCCCACTTGCTTTGATAGCCATTGGATCAGTTTTGAGTGATCTAAGCCGTTTGATCAAATTTGGCGGGAAAGATGGTTTTGACACATGGGCTCGAATTTGCAACTAGGGGGGTGATGGATAGGTGTGATGATTATGGGGTGAGTTCAAGGATAAGAGTTGCAGGGAGAGGTGATGGGTGAGGTGTTGCAGGCAACTTGGGTAAAAGGGAAGAGGATAAGCAGTGGGAGGGAAAAGAGGTTTGACTGGGTTTTGACTAGGGGTCCAAAAAGGGTTTTGGCAGGGGGTCACAAAGGTTTTGGCAGGGGACCAAAAGAGACAAAGGGGTCAAAGGATTAGTTTAATATTACAAGGACCATTTGTGCAATTTCAGATTCTTGAGGGACCAAATCTGCCAATTTCTCAAAGTTCACACAAGGGTCACTTTTGACAAGTTTCAATAGTACAAGTACCATTTTTGACATTTTCAAACTTTCAAAGGACTATTTGTGACAATTTTCAAAGTTTAGGGACCTAAGTTGTAATTTTGTAATTTTCAATCTCAAGGACTAATTTTGACAACTCATGAATCCCTAGGGACTTGAAATGATATTTTTCTTTATTTTGATTTACTGTGGACTGCTTTTGACAACTTTTGAAACTTGGGGACTAAAGCGCCAATTATGCAAACTTGATCGTTTTCATCGATTTTGATATTTTGCATTTAAAACACATAAAACACTTATTTGTGATATTTTTATCATTTTGATGCATTTCTGAGTGTTTTCAGATGTTTTTGCAGTTTAAATGGTACAAAAATGATGAGTATTTAGACACTCATCAGACACCAATATGAACCTACGTAACCAAGATGCTGCAATTAAGAACCTCGGAATACAAATTGGGCAATAAGCTAAAAACCTTGAAACAAGAAATGCTAAAGCCACTTCCTGCAAGGCCATATTTGCGCAAGATAAAGCAAAAAAGGAACAGTGCACATCCTCTATCACTAATGATCTTTCCGGATTAACTACCTTAGAAGATGATAAATCGAAGACGACGAGTTCTGCCAAGCCAACTTCGAAAAGCAAGAATACCAGAAAGTTTTCTTCTCCCATGCACTATTGGTAACATTAAGATTCCCGCATTAGGCGATTTAGGGGCGGGTAAACCTTATCTCTACCACTTTATTGAAAAATCAAACTTACCAATTTAAAAGAAACAACTATTATGATTGAAATGGTGATTCCTCTAAGGTCGCATCGAGGGGAATTGTGAACAATGTGCTTTTAAAAATTGGAAAATTTTTCTTCCCCACCGATTTTGTGGTTATTGACATGGGAAAGCGGGAGGCTTACAACTTGATTGTTGGAAGACCTTTTATGGCCACTTGTAGGGCTCAAATTAAGGTTTTTGAAAAACAAATTTCTTTGGGAACTGAAAACGAACGAATAACTTTTAGTATGAAAGAGCATTTAAAACCAAAAACTGAAATTTCAAATGATGTTGTTAATGTTCAATCGCTAAATCCCACTCTACACTCTAAACCTATTACTGGTGATCGTAGAGAATATTGATAATTATAAAGCGAAGCAAAGATGAAATTGTCTAAAGCATTGAGGAAACTCTTAATCCAAACAAACATTTTTGCAACTCGATGTCAACCAAACAGAGCGAATCAGTATGGCCACCGTTTACTCGTCCTCAAAAATGTGTAAGAAAGGCGGATGAATGGATATACCCTCATAAGGGAGAGAAACATGATGTTGAGTTAGCATTGGAAGATTGGTACAAATTAAAATTTGGAAGCTCAAAATTCATTAAGGGACTGGTTAAGCGGTATGGGTGCAATCATCTCACTGACACCATAGGCGGTACAAGATCCAGCATCATCATTACTGATAATATTATTACTGAAGATGATGACCGAGGAAAATCATGTGATAAATGGCTTTCACATAAGTTGGGAACAAATGGACTCAATAATTCTACAAGGAAAAAAGTGCTTGATAATTGGATGAATGAATACCAACGAATGATGGAAGTGGGGCAAGCCCAAAGGCCCCCATAGAAGCCCTGCGGCTCTGAGTCTAACTTAAATACTCGTTAATAAAGAAAAGTGCTCTTTCGGGAGACAACCCGAATTATCCCTTTCTTTTGTTTTTATTTCCTTTTTGTTGGGTTTTGTGTTTTCTAACATTTTTTGCAGGAAACGAGGAACTAATTGCTGCTGCAGTTGCTAATCTGAACAGAGTTACAGCGTAACTCATCTTGGTGATTACGCCGTAACCAACATTTGAGCAGCAGAATTCTTGACGCATTACCAATTACGGCGTAATGCCATCTCAATGGTTACGCCGTAACTACTCGCTCTTGACTCATATCGGGTTTTGCCGATTCTGGCGTAACTCCTTCATAGGAGTTCGACGTAACTTTCTCTGCTTTAATTCTTTCATTTTAAAACACAGTAACCTTATATTAGTTTTAAAATGAACTTTGTGGGTGTGTTCCCTGTAAACCCTTACGAGACTTCACTCGTCCACTTGGGACACCAAATGGTTTAAAAGGCTTGTTGCATTCGCTAAATGAAACCGTGATTCCTACGAAAGTGAGTTAGATTTGTTTTTTGTTTTTTTCAGAATTATGCTTGTCGGTATTGTGATTTCAGGGATTGAAGTTTGTTCATGACGCTTAAACGAAGGCACGGTTCTTTTTCTTGGGCCTTCTTCTTTTTGGAGCAAATTTCATGGAAGTTCTCGCTCTAATTCTACCTTTCTCTTCACCTTTATTTTAATGCCTAGTACAAAAGGGACTTTGTACAATTCAAGTGGGGGGACGGGAGTAGAATTATCTCTTGAACTTTATTTCGTCCTCATTTTTCTAGTTTATTTTGAAAAATTATGCCATTTTTAAAATTTTGACATGTTTTTCCTAACCTAACTAGATTAGACCTTAGCCGAGCACATACAACCCTTGACATTACATGGTGAGATTAGTCTTATCCGTTTCCAATATTTTACCCCAAATCCACCAAATTATGAGTGTGCCGGTAGCTTGTAAACTTTAGTGTTAGGTCACCATATTAGTAACACAAGCATCAATATAAGAAGTAGAGATGAAGGATAGATCGGATGAACAAGTTATCACACACACGAATATAATGAAGAATAGTTATGCGTAAGTAATATGATAAAGTGAACAACCAACCCTCAAGTGAGGGTATTACAAAGGTATTTATAGGAGAGGGAGCTAGGGCAACACTCCTAGTCCCTTCCTTTCCTTATTGGACTTGGGCCAAGGCTTATGGGCCTTCTACATAAGCCTTAGCGTAATAACAAACATAAAGGCCTAATTAAGCTAACTATTACATATTAATTACTAACACTTGAATTCTAGTTTAGGAGTGATTCCAAGAATCTCCCCCTAAGTGTTAGTGATTGATAGAGTGAACGGTGAAGGTGTTGATGTAATAGAAGCTTTGACGTCTTCTGACATTCTTCTTTCTTGTGAGAAGAATTGCCTTGATTCGAACAATCTCCCTAGTGTAGATAAATTGTTTCCTTTGAAAAGTTCTGCTTTGACGTCATCATTTTCTTTGTTCTTTAGTTCTTTGTTCTTTGTGGTGAAAGTGATAGTATGTTGTTGTTGTCTGCATCAGGTCTGCTTCGTTGCTCCAGTGTCTCCACGTCTTTCTTCAACATGCTCACACGCTCTTTAACGTTGAAGTACAGTACTTATGAAGTTCTCTTAGTCTTTAAACTTTGTAGATTCTTTGATATGACGAAGAATCATTCTGAATTTTGTGTTGCCGTTTAAGAGAACTTCCATTAGTGATGATGTTGGTATGAGCATGTGAAGAATCTGCACGATCAGTCCGCTCCAGAGCTTCCATAAGAAGAAAACATACACACGGTTAGTAATAAGCGGATTCCGGCACTTACAAGTTAGAATTTCGAGGGTGTTATGACATAGTGTGAAAACACGTCTCTAATTCTTACAAAGGCCGTTCTGAACTGAGTCCCACAAGTGAGATAGCACGATGTATCAAGTACATCTGATTCGAGATGAGTCTTTGAGGTACATCAAGCATCACCTCACGATTGTAGACCGTTTGAGACACACTAAGCGTAATCCACGGGAGTTACCAGTGACACGTTGTCGTGGTGTTTGATGTTGACCACGGTAGGAGTTTCCATTCAATCATCGAGGATCATATCGTGAACCTCGATAAATGTTCTCGACAGTTGCTAGGATACGTAGGACTCGATAACGCACCACCGTTGTTCTTATTGTTGAGCGACAAGTGATGAAATGTCAAGTGTACCTATGAGATCTTTTGATGAATCTTGTGGCTCTAGACTCAATAGTGCACCTTGGTTTTCTTGGCGGAGACTAGGAAGAGGGTCTCCTTCTTCAATACCAAAGAATATCTAAGAGACGGTAGATAGTTTATGTAGGGTTCCCTGTGAGAATGAAACAAGCTTACATTGGGAGAAACTTGAGTGGCTAAGAAGGTTTAGTATATGCGCCTTTGGGTCCATGACGACTTTTAATCTTCAATACCGGCGTCATCAAGTGACAACCGGTAGCATATGAATTAAACCCGGTGTATCGCCCTAAGTTGAATAACTGGAGGGCTATTTCTTTTCACCCTTTCTTTTGCTTTTCTTTTAATTCTTCAACTCCTTCTTTCTCCGATTCTCATTTTCTCCTTTTATAATCATACCTAAGGACTTCTAAGTACTAACTATTTGTGATGTCCTTGGGTAGATCCCTCGACTCTGGTGGATCATAGGACGGTTATTCCTAACCTTAGTCACCTTATAACTCCATGACTAACCTATGTTGCTATAAAACCATTTTCTTGAAAATCTCTCAAAGTGGTTATGATTGAAAAACATTTTGTACCCTTGTAAGAGTTTGATCATTTGTAGAAATACTCCTCCACACGTGCTTAAGTGTTTAGGCAAATCGCACGGTGAGAGAAAAGCGCGACTTTTGAATTGATCGACTCAAGATAGACAATTCCTCGAGGGACACAGTTCGTTGCATAGTTAAAGAGTTACATTGTCGACTTTTAGGTGACAACTAGCTCTAATAACTATCTTGAAGGTGTGGACAAACCTCGAGAGGTTGTCAAACCAAATCAAATTTCATGTCTATCAAGAGCTTCTCGAATAGGTACAATTTACTTGGATAAGTCTTTGGAAGACTAATCTTTTCAATGTATATTGCTCGGATCCGTCAATTCATGGGTTAAGTCTTTTCACACGACAATTCAATAGCAAATCAACATATTTCTTATCACAATAATTTTCTCCCCCTCAAAAATGGCATATACATGTTATTTTTTATAACGTTTTGATATTAAATATGACCATTTCGAGTTTTGTGGGAAGATTATCACGAAGAACAATTTTGTGAACAAAGATTTTAGTGAATACTCCCCCTCAACAAGTAATACTAACTTTTGAGGTTTTGAAAACGTAAGGGGAAGTACTTGTTCTTTTGAACAAAACTTTGAAAAATGTATGTTTTGATAAGTTTTACTCAAAAGTAAGAAGCTTTCGCTCATTTTATAGGATTGTGGCACTGAAGCGTACCACAAGGTCCTTTCATTACAAGAACGGGTTGTACACTGTTATGTGTGCACAAGCCATTGTCATTATAAAACCACACATCCAAATTAATATGAAATTGAAAAGCAGTTTAAGAGGTACCGGTAGTCCATCAATCTTTCGGGAATGCGAGCAGGCGTTGATAGCTGTAAGAGTAATCTGGGACGACCACCTACAAAGCTCTCGAGTTACAGGCGGTCCCTTCAGACAACCTTTCATCTATCCGAGTGATGATCCTCTTAACATCCGTCGTCCTTAGAATTCCATCGCTTTGGAGACCCAATGCCTTCATGTATCTCCTTTAACCGATAAGCTAAGCCGTCCCGACTTTCTTGGTGTGTGATCTCCAAATTTATGAAGATCTCTACACGCCATCAAGCGATTGCGATTTAGTTCACTACGGTAAACTATTCCGAATGGTTTCTTGACGAGAGTGTATTGTGAAAGTCGATTGATGTCGGGAAGTTCTAGCCGAGGTCCGTGAGGTTGACACGAGTGCGATATGATTCAACGACAAGTTGTAAGTCTCTACACGTTCTCGGATCACTATGCTTCGATGAAGATGAGCGGGGACTTAATGTATTCACGTTGAATTTCGATCGAGAATTGTCTCATTCTTCCCTGCACCTTGGCAAGATCTGATCTTCAATGTCGTTGAGAGACAAGTTTCGAAAGTCCGCTTCACGTAATTCATAGTCCCTTTCGTCTTGTCTCTTGACCACGATAGTCTTGAGGAAGGTGTAATCCCATTTAGGCGAAAGAGTGACATGCTTAACAAAGAACGATCCCTTTATCATTGTATACTTCATGTGGAGACTTTCGAACTGGCGACTTTTGTAGTAGATTCGTCGATTGCTCGGCCAATGGTGAATCCGTACATTGCATCAATATCATACCATTCCACGTTGTTGGAAAACATGTGGGTAGCCTTTTCTTCGATGGCTATGCAGTTGGAGTATATGGCTACCGAGAACGGGAGTGTAAGTGATGTAGCGTATTTCTTTGAACCATCGCTACCGTGTAG
The DNA here is from genome assembly GCA_022545495.1 of Chrysanthemum lavandulifolium. Lineage (NCBI taxonomy): Eukaryota > Viridiplantae > Streptophyta > Magnoliopsida > Asterales > Asteraceae > Chrysanthemum > Chrysanthemum lavandulifolium. Next base: position 220,293,439 of record CM040244.1, read on the forward strand.
AAGAAATTCCAAATCTTTGTTGAAGAAGTAGCGAAATGGAATCCTAGGTTGATCTGGTTCACAATTGTTGGTAGAGGTTTAGACCGATCGGTGTAGTATGAAGGGTTGTCTCTTTGGTGAAGTCAATGTTTGCTTGAGGTTGAGCCAATCAATGTTGTTAGACATGGCTCGTGCTATATTTTCAAGGTGATATTCAACTTCGTAGCACTTTCCGAGTGTCTTTGAGTAGTTGAAATGCTTCATTCTTGATTCGTTTCAACTCGACTTTGTCATCTTCTTCACGGAACTTCTCTTGCGAAACTTAGCATGCTCCAACGTCGACCTTCTACCATATCCGGATCATCGAAGAGCGGGAGTGGTATCAACAAGTGTGAGAACCATTCAAACTCGGTGTCATCTTCGTCTAGCCATGAGGCGACATCGCCCTTAGGAGACATCTTCTTCTTAGGTCTTGATGAGGATGACGGTTTCTTTGTTGAGCGGGAGAGGTGGGTTGTGGTTGGGGCTCGGGGACTTCTTCATCGTCACCACCGGTATACTCAAAGTGATCTTGGTTTTCTATCTGGGTTGGTAACTTTCGAGTCACGAGGTTTGTCGATGAGAAGAGCGTGGAGGAGATTGTCTTGTTGTTGGAGTCCTTAGGGGTGGTGGTGGCGTGGAGGAGACTTCTTTGGACGTTTAGGTGCAGAGTCCTTATCTGTATCATCGTCATCTCTTGGTCGTTTAGGTTGATCTGCTGATTCCTTGCATGATGATCTGAGTTGATAATCTAGTAGACCTTCAAAAATTTAGCTTCATCCAAGTAAAGTTGCGATCATTTGACATTTGCATCACCAATTTAGCAATTAACTTCGGTTTCGGAAAGATCGATTCTTTGGCCATTATATGTTTAACCAATGCGGCGATGTTTGGAGTAAGTTGTGCGGAGAATACTTCTCTAGTCACACGAGGACGATGTCGAGAATAAATTTTGAGTATATTCTCTTGCCGTCTTCTCCAATTCTTTTTAAAATATCCTTTGATAAACTTACGATTTGTTCCTTTACATCAACAACTCGTTTATCCGTCTTGAAGAAAGTTGATTCTGTCAGCGAGTTGATTTAGCTTTTTGTTGGTTACATCCTTTTCCGTACTTGCTTGACAGCTTTAACAATTCTTGTCTTCGCCCGAGATATCCAAGAGTCTGTTGGCTTCTTTACATATTTGGATGTGGATCTGGTTGTTCCTTTGGATGGTGGGCGTGAAGAGTGAGAAGATGAATCAGATGATGAGGAGTCGTGAGGTGATTCAGGGTCCTTAGGAGGTTCAGAAGTTTCCTGCTTAGATCGAGTAGGACTGTCAAGAAGATAATCATCATAACTCACTTTGTCATCTTGTCCAGATTTAGCCTTTACTTCAGCCTGAATCCGAGCCTCTTCCTCTGCTTTGGCTTGAGTTGTAGCCTCTTCATCAGCCTTTTCTTTTTCAGTCTTTTCCTTTTCTGGTTCCTCGAATTCATAATCAATAGAATCCTCCAGGGGCTTTTGTTGTAGTTGATCAAGAGTGGTGGCACCAGCTCCCTTATCAGGTTGATTAACCGCATCAAGAGTTGGTGTAGATTGGACACCACCACTTGACCCTCCGAGGCCACGCATTTGTTCCTGTTCAAACTCTTTTGCCTTATGTTGGAGTCTAATGATTTTGAACTTCTTCCTGTAGTCAGTGTCCAGTGGATCTTCATTTGAGCTTTCCTTTTCTTGCTCAAGTATTGGAGTCTTCCCTTTCCCTTGGTCAGCTTTTGGACTTGGAGGTTTAATTCTTGTTGGAGTGACATCGGTTGCGGTTTGAGTAGGTGACCTCCTCGTCGATTCGGTTTCATCGAGCTTTCATCCACTAGCTTTCTTTGCGGTTCGAGACTTGGGAATGGGAATAGAGCAGCTTCCTTAGAGGAACTTTCCTTTTGAGTGGAGGTTTCCTCTTAGGGAATTTTCTTTGACTCTCGGTGCTTGCAAAACTTCCTGACCGCCTCTCCCGGTTTTCCTAGTAGGTGTGCGGAAGACTTGTCATCGAGAAAACCAACTTTGCCTTCATCAAATGCTACGGATACCTTTTGTATGAGTAAAGTTGTTTGATTTCATCGAGAGAAGGTGATCCGCAAAGACAAAGACCTTGTTTCTCTGTTGTTGATTCCTTAAATCTGACTGTTAGAGTAGGTTCATACAACATGTCGTGATTATTGGGGTCATTGATTCTCTTGGGGATATCAGGGTTATACCCAAGTGCTCTTTGGATCAACAGTTTTGTATATCTGATATAAGGGATCTTTGAGCCAAGCTTTTTGAGGAATGTCATCATGTCGTCCCATATCAGATCTTCAACTTCGATATGCTTCATGTTGACCAAAGCCCAAAAGATTTGCAGTTCCATGAGCTTGGGATGCTCATAGCCACCGTCACGTCGTAAGCAGATTTGGTGATGATGATGTAGAGAGTTCTCGTGGTTGAGTAATATTCTTAAGATCCACGTATGAATGCTTAGTGATTATTCACGAAGCTTCGTCATAACCAATGTCGATCATGAATTGTAGAATGTCTCTTGATTGGTGCGGCATTGTATTGAGTTGGTTCGATAATGAGGATGAGAAGAATAGCTCTCAAGTCTGCGGTGTGATGGTGACTTGTTTGTCATTGGCGCCTTTGTCACGACATTTTGTCCTTTGATCTTTTGCTTTGTATTCCAGGCGATGAATGTAGATCTCGAGCAATTGTAGCGTAATTTGTGAGCATGTTACGATAAGGATGATTCTTGAGAATATCCACGGTGATTAAGCAAGAAGACTACGAGTAGGTGAGAGTATCAAAGTCAACACGAAGGTTGTTCTTTCCTATCTTCATCGGATAACCATGAGGAAGATATCGGCAATGGTGAGAACATTTGGTGCTTCCACATTTCGCATTTGGCGTCCATGTCGTGATCGAAGATATTTAGCCAAAAGAACCAACATATCGAAAGACATTATGTTAGTCAACAGATGGTTTTATTGTCTAATTATTGAATGTGATATGTCGATGATTGTTACGAGTCCAATGTCACTTGTTTGTCCAATAGTCCAATGACGTCGTGATAATTTTCGTGAGTTGTTTAACTTTAGGTTTTAAAGTCTATGTTTTCACTTATTTTTTCACAACATATTAAACATTTAAGCTTATTAGTGACATTATTGGTTTCGTGGCGTTATGATTTAATTATTTACAAGTTTGTACGCGTAACAATTCATAATTAAGTTTAAACTAGGCTTAGGCGTAGAAATGGCAAGCTTATGCGTAAACAGGATTGATATACGCGTAAGCATAAGCTTATGCGTAGGTTCTTGACTTACGCGTAAGAAATATTACGCGTAGGAAAAGGGGGCCTTATGCGTAAAGCTTACGCGTAAGTGTATATGGAACCTTACGCGTAAGGCTTACTCGTAAGAGTCAACCTTATGCGTAGAGGTCACTGTTTACACATATCCTTCACATGATACACGTAGTCCCTTTTGTAGAACCTTACGCGTAAATGCTACGCGTAAGATTTCTCTTACACATAACATGCTACGCGTAAGGTGATCCTTATGCGTAGATGGCAAATACCCTTGATTCTGAATTTTCACGCATAATAAACCTGAAACAATTTCATCATAGCACCAATATTAACACATACATTCAGTTATTTTCAGAATAAATCATGAATACTCATTAAACAGTTACGCGTAAGACACTTATGCGTAAAACCTAAACCCTAAGTTTCAAGAATTACGCCTAAGATAATTAGCCATAGGAAATGCACCAAAATGATTCTGGGAAGTCTAGTATGCCTATTAAGTTGTTTTATCCAAGTTTTAACTTCAAACTCAACTTGAATCAAAAAATACCCAATTCGTATGAACTAAAACCCTAAAAAACAATTCTTTCATGTTTGATGTTACTGGGCAAGTTCTAAGCATGGATATCATCAATTCATCATGTAAACAACACCTTATAAGCAACTAATTAACCAGAAACACTCACACAAGAAAAAACCCAATTTACGCATAAACCCTAATATCACAAATTCAATCAATTCGTGTTTCTGGGTGCGTTTTGATGATGGAAATGGTTTCAAAGTGATTAAGTAAACATATTGACACTATCATATTAACCAAAAACATACGAATGAAGGATTTGTGTTCTTTGCTTACGCGTAGAACACAAATCATACTCAAACACATCATTTGACCGTTGGATTCGCGTATAAATCAAAACCATTGTTTAAAAACATGTTAAGATTATAAAACCACCTACAAAATGATGATCCAAAACATGGATTTGAAGATCGAATTTTAGGCGTAGGATTTGGTTTGGTGAGATAATAAATGTGAGGAGTAAATGTGTTAGGTGAATTGTTTTATTAAAAATAACTTTAAGCTTTTGACAGTTTTAGCCCCTCCACCTTTTCCATTTACATCCAATATCCATAACTTCCATTTGGTTACCAAACGAAGGATATTTGGAAAGAATTTTGACGACACTCCCCCTCGACTTAAGAAATAATGAAAGTTTATAAATATTAGTCCGAGGAGTGTCAGAAAACCAGATATGTGACCACCATTATTAAAGAAACAACCAGGATAAGATAACATGCAAGTACAAGGTTTTATGAAACTGAAAAATATTAGTTTTCTCCCCCTCAACACTTGATCAAAAAAATTACTGAATTTTGAAAGATTTGAGTGTTGATGGAAGATTTGTACTTGCCATGTGAAAAGAAAAATAGATAGAAGAATATTTTTGTAGTTTTATCAGATTTTATAATTTTGTATTTTGTTTTTGAAAAATATTTACAAAAGATGTTTTGGTGTTTGATTGGTTTTAATAATGTTTGAAGAGTTCATCCAGTTCCTCTTGAGTCAAACACCGCATACCAATCCGGTGGACCAACTCATTAAACCTAGCAGGAGCTAAGGCTTTGGTGAGAAGATCCGCCAATTGGTATTCAAGTACCACAAAATATAATTCAACAAGACTGCTCCACGTGGTCCTTGATGAAATGATATCGAAGATCGATGTGCTTTGATTTGAATGTTGTCTTGAGTTGCGAGATCGCAATAGCACTCCGATTGTCGCGATACATCGGGATTTTGTCAAACACGTAACCATAGTCTTTGAGTTGTGTTACGATCCAAATGACTTGAGCACAACATGCCGACATGGCTACATATTACCTTACGCTGAGGAGAGCGATGTACAATCCTCGCTTCGATTGCCATGACACCGTTTATCACCAAGAAATTGTAATGCTCTCAAGTACTTTTCCATGAATCTAAGCATCCTGCGTGATCGACATCCGAAAAAGCTATTAGTTCAAAACCGAATCCTTCGGATACGGATCTCCAAATTAATGGTTCCTCGATGTATCGGAGGATTCTTTTAGCCTCGAGAGATGGGTTTCATTGGTCTCGATCGATAACGGAGCAAAGATAAACAAGCAAAAACAATATCGGGCACGCTAGTTGTTAGATACATGAGAGACCCAATAATACTACGGTATTTGGTAGGGTCCACCAATTTCCCATGTAAATCGGCGTTTAGCTTCTTGGTATGAGCCATTGGTGTGGCATAGGTGTCACGATTTTGCATTCCAAATTTGTTTAACAGTTCAAGGGCATATTTGGGTGACTCGAGAAAATACCACGGGGTGATTGATGAACTTGCATTCCTAGAAAGAATGTGAGTTCACCCATCATTGACATTTCAAAATGTTTTGTCATTAATTTTGCAAAAGCATTTGAGTATTTTAAATGTGTTGACCCAAAAATAATGTCATCCACATAGATTTGAACGATTAGGATGTGAGCCCCGTGATATTGTATGAAAAGTGTGGGATCGACCGAACCTTTGGTGAATTTATTAGCAATGAGGAAGGATGATAACTTATCGTACCACGCCCGAGGAGCTTGTTTGAGACCATACAGAGCTTTATTCAGTTTGTAGACATGGTTCGGGAACTCGGGATCAACGAATCCTTCCGGGTGGTGACATAAACCGTTTCTTCAGTTGTCCATTTAAGCGGTTTTGATGTCCATCGAAGACCGTTATGTTCATATGAGCCGCGACGCGAGAAAAATCGAGCGACCTCAAGGCGAGCAACCGAGCAAATGATTCTTCAAAGTCAATACCTCTTCCTGTCTATAACCCTTAGCCACCGTGACGTGACTTATTTGGATTATGTTCCTTGACATCAATTTGTTCTTCCAAATCCATTTGAAACCAATAGCGTAGACCCTTGTTGGTCTTTCAACCAGTTCCCATACTTCAAGACATTTGAATTGGTTGAGTTCTTCTTGCATGGATTCAATCCAGTTGTCTTTTGTCATTGCGTCTTTAATGTTTTTAGGCTCAGATGGCAGATAGTGATTGCATAAATGCAATGTTCACCATCTGTGTGAAGACGTTGTCTTGTGACGACTGGTTGTTTTAGGTTGCCAATAATGTTCTTAAGAGGATGGTCTTTTGTCCAACGATGTGTAGAGGGTTGATGTTGGTATACATTGTGCAGATTTTGAGGATTCAAATGGTTTGTTGATGATTCCACGACATCAGGTGCAGCAGTTTCATTGGCAAACGGGTTAAAGAACACATTTGGATCAAAATCTGCGGTGGGGTACTTCATTAAGAACATCGTGTTGGTTGACGTCGTTGGAAGCAGTTTGTTCAAGCTGTTGTTGTAGAGTCAGCGGTGGTGCTTCTTTACAAGAATTGTTGTAGCGGTGTATCGGTATAAGAGTGTAATCGGGTTGAGCGGTGAAACAACGGATACACCGAGCGCGTTCATCAATGTCATCACTAAACAATGAGACAAATAAGCTTCCATTTGTTGACGAGTAAGCTGGGGGCTTGGTTCAGCTGATGATGGGGTTTGGTGGAAGTTTAAATAGTTGTTGATAATTCGTTTTCAGTACAAGATATTTTCCGAAGAAATACAAAGGTATGTATTTCCCGGGTCGTTTTCCCAACGAGGGATGAATGGAGTAAACAACTCACGTCGCGTGATTCGGGATTTGAATGGGTAAAAAGGGAATGATGATTTCTAAAAAGGGAATAAAATCAACTAAATCTATGATGAAAACAAGTTATTACAACTAAAAATGCAGACGATAACTAAAAACGCGATAAATCGTAATTAAAGAAACGTGAAATAAATGCAAATACGCTAATTTAAACTCGTGAAAATGAAATACTATTTTTCTACAGCTAAAAATGATATTTAAAACTTATTTGTAATTTAAAACTAATTTTATTTGGATTTTTTTGATTTATTTGGAATTAAAAGCTAATTTAAGACATTTAAAAGAGACTTAAAATACTAAAAATTAGGAAAACATGCAAGAAAATTACAAAACTACTTTTCAAAATCAAATTTAACTAAAAAGATTTTTAGAAACTGGAATCACATTTTTCTGACTTTTTATCTATTTATTATGAATTTAAAACTATTTAAAACTAATTAAATTGCTAGAAAATACTATTTAAGCTAAGAAAATTCTGGAAAAATACTTTTTAAGACATTTTTATTTTTCTAAAACTGAGAAAATTTAAATTTTATTTTTTGGACCTTTTTCTGAATTATTTGTATTAAATACTAATTAAAAAGCCTTAAAATTGAAATTAAATGTAGAAAAATAGCAAATGAAAAGGGAAAAATATGAAAACTTCCAGAATAATATAAAATAATACTAAGATGCAGGGAAAAATAACAGAAATAACTTTGGAGATCAGGAACTATGATTTGGGCACACTACTAGTATGAATAAGCACTTGAAATTAAGCTAAAAGCCTCAATAAGCTACAATAAGCTACTACAGCCTAAAACTAACCTAAAATGAGCTACTGCAACTGGAATGGATCAAATAAGCACCGGCAAGAAGCATTTGAGTACAAATCAAATTCTAACTTACTTATTCCAAACGGCCCTCAAGTGCCAACTTATGAGACTAGATAAGCTAGCTTATAAAATTCCTAAAAATAAACTAAAATGATCATGAAATCCACAACCAACCAAAGATATTGTATCCCAAATTTCAGCTTAAATGGACTTGAATGAAAGATTTTAAAAATATAAAAGTTGAACCAATTTATCACTAAAAATGGATTTTGACTTTTTTATAAGAACTTGTGCCTTTGACTTTACTAAGTTTTGATTCAATCTTACAGATTATAAATATTAATTCTAAATAAAATAAGATCAAATTACACTAACCAACTTGTTTCTACTCCTAAAATGCAAACTATGCTAACCCTTACTTAACTGATGTGAAAATGAGGACAAGCTAGAGAGGTTTTTGACTTACAGAGAAGAATAGAAGCAAACCAATGACCAATATGATTTCAATATACCTTAAAATGAATCTAGAAACTAAGATTAACCACTGAACTAGCCTCAATTTCATACTTACATCCAATGCCAAACACTAGTTCTACTATCTGATGTGCAAACTAAAACAACAAAACTACTTATAAGGCAAAACTTATCATCTAATCTAGATCCTAAGACCAAAATACTACTAATTGCAGTGATCTAAACTACAGATAACCTCAGATTCAATTATAAGCAAATAGTGCAGACAATAACAGATAAGAAACAGAAATTATGCAGAATTAGTATTAAAGCTAAGGCAACGCAAACAACAATCAAATATGCACTTAATTGATAAATCTAAGCTGAATTAACTAAGTTAACAGCAAGCAAACAATCTACTAAGCTAACTGAGATTTTAAGGGAATTATTAAAACTTACAAATGGTCCAAAGCAACTGCTATACTAACTGAGAACTCTAACATTAATCAACACCCATTGCTGTACCTTATCAAGCTCAGAATTACCCAAATTATCATCTAATCTAACATCCTTTCCCAAATCAACCTCAATGCTCCAAGTTTGACTTCCGTTGACTAAATTGAGATTTATTGACTGTTTTGTGAAATTTGAAATAAAACCAGATTAATGCTTAGATAAGCTCACGATAAGCTATAGTTAGCTTATGTGAGCTTATAGGATCAAGTAAAAGAAACTGTAACAACGAGTAAAAGCAACTGAGATTAATCCAAATAAACTGAAATTTGCATTAAGTAGATTAAAAGTACAATTCAAAAACTGAGATTACAAAGATGATTTAACTTTAATAAAACGGTAAATTGACAAAAGTTAAATGGTCTAAGCTTTCTAAATACTTGAAAAAACTGGACGATTTCTTCTTGTGATGAAGGGGTCTTTATATAGGCTGATGATAAGAGGGTCTTCAGAAGCTTCATGAATCTCTCAATCTTTGATCACAGCCCTTCAATCTTAGCTTTCATATTAAGCTTCAATCTTGTTCGTTGGATCATGAGTTTGCCTCTCACATCACACGGATTGCCAAGGTGTAATCTGACATGTCAGGTTCCTTCTAGAAGGGAATTAAGTTGTGGGTAATTTTGGTGAGGAGCCGGGTAAATGGAGGAGGCTGGGATGGTTAAACAGTAAAAGGGAATTGTTTGGGCGCGTATTGTTAACTGGGTGGGTTTTTTTTATGATAGTTTGACTTGGTGTGTGGATGTTGACCGGGTTTTAGGTGTAGTTTGACCCGGGTAAATGTGGTATACGGGTGGGGATTTGAAGATTGGATTGGGCTTTGGTTTTGTAGTCTTTATCCAAATGTAAACATAAAAATAATTTTGTACTTTATCAAGGACCAATGTTACATTTTTGGAAAAGGTAAAGGTGAAAAATGGTATCTTGGATAAATAAGATATGAAGGGTGTATTGTGTAAAATGGTTAAAGTGAAAGGTGAGTTTTGTTATTTTGGGAAAGTTGAGGGATTATTTGTGTAAAATGATAAAGTGAAGGGTAAATTGTGAAAAATTCTCAAATCATGTCCCGAACTCCGTAATTTAATCTTTTAAGCATCAAAGTCCTTGAAATACCATTCCCGGCATCGGCTTTTGCATTCTTCTCTCTCTCGTGCTCGGTTTTCTTCGATTTTGGCTTTCTTTTGTCTGTTTTGTCATATCCGTACCTGCACATGCATAAAGTCAAGAAACCATCAAATATTAGCAATAAACGGCTCTTTCTTGGTTATTTTGGGTCTGAATTGATAAAGAAATAATATGTGTTTTAGCACATATCAGTTGTAACCGGGTTCCAAGCTGTTATGCTCAGAAGCCATGTCAGTAAGCATCCCACGTCCAAACCCATGTCCACGTAAAGCCCAAAGAAAGCCCAAGCTAAATCCGTTAGGGTTTTATGCCTCTTGTACTATAAATACCCCTCATATGGTCATTTGAGGGGTGTGCTTGAAAGTGTGTGTGTGTGTGTGTTTTTCCTTTGGAATATACAACATCTTGTGTTCATCTTTATCTCACATATACACGGTTTTATATCATTCAAGTCACCATCTTTCTCATCTTATTTCTAAGCTTTGTTTGTGTTTGTTTCACGTGGTTATACTTGTATACGTGTTGGGTTTGCTTGGTAAAGTGATAAGGTTGATATTCGTAGTGGTCCTACAATTGGTATCAGAGCCTAACAATGGTTTAGGAGTGTTTGTGTTTGTTTTGAAGGGTTACGCATAAAGCTCACGTTTTACGTTTTTGTCAAGCTTAAAGCTTTAATTTTTGCACTCAAAAATTCAAGATTCTTGTGGTTTAAGGTTTATTTGGTGCTAAAGTTTCGTTTTTGCAAAAGTTCAAGCTTTACGTGTTTTCTTCATTTTAAGCTCGTATTTGGTTTCTTGGTCATTTCTACCGTAACTTTTCTAAGCACTTTGGGTGAAAAAGGTCAACATTTTGGGTTATTCGAGTGTTTTTAAGGCTATCGTGCAAAAGAAATCATTTGAATCGTTGGAAATTTCTTACAGTAGAAGTCAAAAGTCAAAACCCTAGTTTCCTACTCGTAACTTTTGGTGAAGAATCTTGAGCTATAACGGTGACTCGGTGCTTCCTCACTTGGATAAGTTTGTGGAACACTTGACTCTTGGATATCATTTTGTGATGATGTAAAGGATTTTGGTTCTTAACCATAGTTTACGATAAGCTAAAAGCTTACGAGTAACTCTACGATAACTTCAAAATTACGCGTAAGGTTTACGAGTAACTTTTGTCTCACGCATAAGCTTAAGGTTACGCAGAAGATACTTTCACGCATAAGGTTTCTACGCATAAGGTTTCTACGCCTAAGGTTCCTACGCTTAAGGTTTCTACGCATAAGGTTTCTACGATAAGCTTCCTACGATAAGATCCCACGCATAAGCACCGGATCCCACGCCTAAGCCTCGCTCACTCGTAACCGTGTTTCTACGCCTAAGCTCTTCATTTCAAAAAAAAAAAAAAAAAAAAAAATCAAATTTTGAGGAGACTAAGCGTTCAATTTTTACGAGATTCAAATTTTGGTTTAAGCTGTGAAAATTTTGGTCAAAATTCAAATTTTGGGCCTAAATTCAAATTTTTGGGTCAAATTTGGCGTCAAAATTGTCATAACTCAAATTTTTCATACGACCTTAGAATTGATTTTTATAGTCAATTTCAAATTTTGGGCGAAAATTTTTAAGAACCGAGTTTCTGAGCACGACTTTCGTAATCACCTCAACCGAGCTTAATCTTCATCAACCACAACTCCTTTATCGTTGAATCGATCCTACATCAACTTTATCGATCATACCTTCATCAATGGCAACTCAACAAGACATTCATGCGGTAGGTGCCAAAACCGACCTCCTATGTTGGCAAAAGGTGGTTATCTTCAATGGACAAGTCGAATGCTCCGTTACATCAAGACCAAACCTAATGGCAAACTCATGATTAAATCCATTCGGGATGGACCCTTCAAGCCTCGACAAGTTAATGTACCGAAACTCGATGCAACACCTCCCACCACACCATCTTCTCGTCTTCAATATGAATCGAATACACCGCAGAGGATCGAAACAAGTCAAGCGAGATGACATGGCAATTCATATTATCCAGCTGGGTTTACCAATAGACATCTTTCTTTCGGTGAGCGGCCAGAAACCGCTTCGATATTTGGGAGCGTGTTAGACGACTTTGTCATGGAACCGAAATTGGCCATCAAGACATGGAGAACAAGTTGCTAAGCGAATGAGAAAAATTCACATCTACACGGGAGAATCCATTGAATCCTACTATGGAAGGTTTTGCACTTTGATGAATGAGCTAATCGAAACAAGTCGACACCCGAACTATCGTTCAAAACATCAAGTTCTGAATAATTTACGGAAGAATGGGGACGATATGTCACTATTGTCAACCAAACAAAAGACTTACATCAAGTGAACTTTGATCAACTCAACGATTTTCGAAACAAAACCAAGTGAAGTAAATGAAGTCGGGGCAAGAAAGATTAGCAAAGAATCATGATCCATTGGCACTCATTGCTAAGACTCAAACTCAAGTGAATACACAACAACAACCTTCATCATCTTCCACTAACAACAACTGCGACAATACATTCCACAACAACAAAACTATCCACCGAACAACAACATTACTGGGAACAAGGTATCACCGATCTTGAAATGGAATAAGAAGAAGCTTTGTCACAAGCATTTGCATTCTTGGGTAAAGCATTGAGGTCGCTATTCCACACCAACTAACAACAACCAAAGGATTTCATCAAACACTCACAATGAGCAAATTGCACGGTAGGGTGTGAACATGGGTAATCAAGGACAAATGGTTGGAGTTATTGGGAATCGCGAGGATATTCTTGGATTTCGCATGGGTAATCAGGCGGTTCGAATCGAGTAATGTCGATGGGTCAAAATGTTGGGAATAGAGCAAAGGTAATCGAGAATGGAATGTTGCGACTCGATCGTTGGGAATTATGGAAATGTGAATCGGGGTAATCGAGTTACGTGTTATAACTATCAAGGAGTGGGTCACATGGCAAGAAACCGTCCCACTAAACCGCACAAGAAGATCGGTGATTTTCTTGAAAAGTCGCTTTGTTAGCGAGATAAGCAAGCGGGGTTCTGATTGAGTCTTGAGGAAAATGACTTTTCGCTATTGTGGATGAATTGGAAGACCTCGAGGAACTCAATGCAAACCGCATCTTCATGGCAAATCTTGAGAGACTAAGTACGACATCGACTGACGCACCTCCACGCCTATGACGCCAACGCAGATGTCGAGGTACCAATCATAGATCCATGTTATAACAATGTCATATTTGATGTGTTTACTCATGACGAACAAGATTCTCGGACGCCGGAACCTACTTATAATACATACGGACAATCCGGTTGTAGCAATACTAACTCGAAACTCGGATGTGGATCCTAGTGGAGGCGTGTGGCACAAAATCTCGAGGCGATGAGGAAACACGTGCTTATGTTGAATCATTAATCAATCAATGTGGCATTGAAGTTGAGAAAGTTAGAGCGGTCAATCGCGAAGTTAAGGCGCGAATGCTAAATTGACCGAGCTTGAGAGTTACAAAGAGCATGCCAAAGCCTATGAATTTCATACAAACAAAATGTCGAATTAGAAATTGGTTATCGAGATTACATTTTAAGAGAAAAGATTTGAAACTCAAGTATGACACACTTGATGTGAATCAATTTGAAAATCAAATCTTTAAACAAGGAAATTTCGAACTAAATGACCAACTTTCAAAACAAAAAGCAACATATTTCGATCTTGAAAAAGAAGAAGAAGTTGATAAGCGATTTTGCAAAGCGAGAAGATTCTCTTCTTGATGAGATTCGGATAAAGCTGAAACGATCAAAAATTGGACAATTTACTTCTTACAACGGGTCATTCCGCTAAGACAATCAAGATGCTTTTAATCAAGTAAATCCGATTTTTCATACTTGCAAAAATGGCTCTTGGTAACTCACCTCCTTGTTTCCTCAAGAAAGCTCAGAAGAACGGAATGTGTTGAACAATGGAAAACCTTTGCATGAACCTATAATTGTGCATGATTCTCTTGAAACGTTGGAACTATCGAGGAGAGTAGATCTAAAATGAAACAAAACATCCGAAATCAAACCGATTGATTATAACAAATGGAACCAAATTAATGTTCTTCCTTTTGTTTCTCAAAAGGACAATCAAAGTTTTCCACCACACAAAGTGTTTCAAACAAAGTGTCAACACCGGTTTCAAAATCGGTTTCAAAACCGGTTGTTGTCTCCAAATCTCTTTCGAACATTGAACAAATGTCTTCAAACAATCCTTTTAACACAAGTGATGTGAGAAGTATTTTGGAAAATGTGAAAACTAGAATGCGGATCTTCAAGAGATCATAAAACTAAAACCAACATTACAACAAATATCGGTTTAATAGTTTTGATAATGAGCAGAAGAAGTTTTTGAAACTCAAATTGCCCTCAATTTGAATAACATCAACTCTGTGGTAATTCATTTTGAACAAGCCTTTTGAAAGAAACAGTGACTTTGTCAAGGACCATAAATCCCTGGTAAAGCAAGCTAATGGCGATGTTGAACACATTAACATTTTGGAAAAGTTAAATGATTCTCTCTTGAAGATGTTCGACTCATCGATATTATGTCCATTATTTTACAAACATATTACATTGAAGATCATGAAAGACTCGAGGATGAGACCTCGAAATTGTTTCAAAATATGAAAAGCTCTTATGAAACTTGAAAAATAAAATATCTCATATTTTAAACAACTTGATCAAAAAGCGAGGAATGCAAGTATGACAAAGCGTCGTATGAGCGTGCCTACAATGACATGAAAGCGAAAAATGATCTTTTGAGGGCTCATTTGGAAAGTCAAAAGGAAAGGCGATGGAAGCTGTGATTACAAAACCATTGATTGCGGAGAAAGCAAATGTTCTCAAACGGTTTCAAAACCAAAATGTCATTTCTTTGCCTCCTCCAAAAGTCAATGAGAAAATGTTTCATCAAAACCATCCTCCACATGTCGTGCCTAAACAAAATGTTGATAAAGGAAAGCGGTTATTGAGAATCCTAAAGTTTTAGCACTGGCCTTTTAAGATGAGTACCACTAATGCGCCCGCCTCCACATCTAAAGAGACTAGGATAGTGAAACCACCTCCTTCATAAAATGTGAATCATGATGCGTGTGCCTTACCTTCTACGGGACTAGAAAGCACCTCTAGGAGCAGCGAGACTAAAGCCTAAGAGCAATACAAGGAACAATAGAGTCTCGATCGCCTCTAGGAGTAGTAGCTTGAATAAAGAGAAGAAAGTAGAAGAACACCCTAGGAATTTGACCTTTGAATAAGAAAGACATTTCATCCGAATGTCTTGAACCTATGAAACTTGCTAAGTCTAATGAATGTGTTGAATCTCTTTGTTTAACTTGCAAGAAATCTTTAAATGTTCAAGATGATTGTGTTTCTAAGAATGTGAATGATAAGCCTGTTAAGAAGAACGTCCCAAAAGTAATTACGCTAAGCGAATAGGAAGACTAGTTGCGAAACTTAGGCTTTACACTCTTCGAGGAACCAACGTGTATACTTTAGGGATGATATTTGAAACCCAGGTAGAACTTACACACTCCGTAATGGTACAATGAGTGATAAACCGGTCTTCCCTATAGAAAACCTCGTTGAGTGTGCTCGAGATTTTACCTCTAACCCAAAGGAACCTAAATCAAAACGGTTTCCACAATATTCTTTTTTCAGAATGGCGTGTTATCGAAATTTGTCTTTGGATCATCGACTCGGGTTGCTCCAAGCACATGACCGGAATCTGAGTCTGCGATCAATTTCGTCGGAAATTCATGGGAACCGTGACGTTTGGAAATGATCATGTAGCACTATCATGGGTTATGGAGATCTACCTTTTGAAATTATTTGATCACTCGGGTTTACTATGTCGAAGGGTTGGGACACAATTTGTTTCGATCAGGCGGGTTACGTGATGCGATTTAGAGGTTGCTTTTAGGAGAAATGCTTGCTTCGTTAGAAACTTGGATGGCGATCTCTTAAGCGGGAATCGTGATACAAACTTGTATGCTATCGACATCAACAAAATGGCCTCTTCATCACCAATATGTCTTATGACACGAGCATACGGAACACGGTCTGGTTGTGGCACGACGGTTATCCCATCTCAATTTCGACACCATCAACAAAATTGCCAAAGACAACATCGTCAACGGACTTCCAAAGTTCAAATACACCAAGGATCACTTATGTCCATCATGCGAACAAGGAAAAAGCAAAAGAGCATCATATAAACCCAAATGTACCTAGTTAGGAAGCTAAGTTGCATATGTTGCACATGGACTTATGTGGCCCAATGAGAGTTGAAAGCTTTAATGGGAAAAAGTATATTCTTGTTATCGTCGATGATTATTCAAGATATACATGGGTTAAGTTTCGAGATCAAAAGAGCGAAGCACCGTGCATCATCATCACCTTCAAGCGAATTCAAGTACTTCTTCAAACTCCGTAAGGGTTGTAAGAATGCACAACGACACGTAATTCACTAATCGGGAGTTAAGAGCTTATTTTGAAGATGTTGGAATTACTCATCGACATCGTTTGTTAGAACTCCACACAGAATGGGGTAGTTGAAAGAAGAAATAGAACTCTTGTGGAAGGCTGCCGCACAATGCTAATTTATTCTAGTGCACCGTTATTTCTATGGGTCGATCACGCGGTTGCCCTTGCTTGCTTCACTCGTAACCGATCCTCATCCATCCAAGATTCAATAAAACCCCATATGAAATAGTGAACAACGAAAACCGGATATCTCTTACTTTCACGTGTTTGGCGCTTTGTGCTATCCTACGAATGATGAGAGAAGATCTTGGGCGAAAGCAAAGGTGATATTGGAATCTTCATTGGATATTCGGGATAACTCGAGGGCATCTGTGGTGTATAATGAAGGCTAAGGAGGATCATGGAGACGATGAATGTGACGCTTGTGAACTTTCTAAGATGGCTTCGAGAGACTCGCTCTAGAACCCGCACTAAACCGGCAGACTTGGACACATCGATTCGGGACTCGTACCTCAAAGAGCTCAATCAACTTCGTTTGACAATCCTAAAGAACAAGAATGGGAGAATTTCTTGAGTTAATGTTCGATGAGTACTATGGTGGAACTTCGACAAATGCATCAAACCATCATTCCATTGCACCCGCTCAAAATCATCCTCCACCACCAACGGAAGATGCATCTACAATGGTGAAACCAATGCACCAACTCCATCAACATCATCTACTTCTACTCAAGTTAATGCACCCGTTCTACAAAGAAGTTGATGAGCAAAACCAAAACCGAGCGATGCAACGTTAGATGACGACTTATTTGAAAACCCGTTTGCTACGGAATCGGTGAATCTTCTTCAAACTTACGAGAACCATCTAACTCGCATATGTTTAACCAACGGTATCCTTCTACTCGAAGTGGACAAAAGACCACCCAATTGAACAAGTTATTGGTGAACCTTCAAGGCCAATTCAGACGAGACGTCAACTTGCCACCGATTGCGACTTATGCATTTACCTTTGCTCAATTAGCAATCTAGAGCCAAAGAACATTCGCGAGGCAATGGCGGATCCGCATGGATAGAAGCAATGCGGGAGGAACTTCTTCAATACCGTCTACATGAGTCGTGGGAAAGGTTCCAAGACCAATTGGCGTTCGCGTCATCGATCTCAAATGGTTTTGGAAGAACAAGCGGGATGAAGAAATGACCATTATTCGCAACAAAGCTCATCTTGTGGCCAAAGGATACGAGACGGGGAAGAGGAATAGACTTTGAAGAGTCATTCGCACGGTAGCTAGACTAGAAGCGATCAGGATATTCTTGGCATATGCACTCACAAAAACATCACGGTTTATCGGATGGACATTAAGACCGCGTTCTTGAATGGAACTACGAAAGAAGAAGTGTACGTGAGTCGGCCGAAGGCTTCATAGACATGGAACATCCGGACTCGTCTACAAACTCAAAAAGGCTATATATGGTTTGAAACAAGCTCATGGCGTGGTATGACGAATCGTCCTCTTTCCTTATCCAAAACAATTTCACCAAAGGAACAGATTGATCCTACCTTGTTTACACAAAATGCAAAACGACATTTTGATTGTTCGATTCGTGGGCGACATCATTTTGGGTCCACTAATCCGAATATTTCAAAACATTTGAAAATCTCATGAAAAGTAAATTTGAAATGTCCATGATGGGGAACTAAAATTCTTTCTTGGTTTACAAATACATCGAGCCCCTCGTGGAATTTTTATTAATCAAGCTAAGTATACAAGCGAGATTTTGAAAAATCATGGTATGGACAATTGTGATTCGGTCGAACACCAATGGTAACTTCACCAAAATTGGAGCCGATTTGTTTGGGAAACCTATTGATCCGAAGAAATATCGGAGCATGATTGGTTCTCTCATGTACCTCACGCTAGTCGACGGATATTCATTTCTTTGTTTGCTTATTAGCACGGTTTCGAGGCTAAGCCTACGAAGCGCACCTCAAAGAGGTTAAAAGGATCTTCTAGATTGAAGACATCCATTCACATGGGACTTTGGTATCCGAAGGAATCGGTTGATCTAATTGCCTTTTCGGATGCGGACCATGCGGTGATCAAGTTCTGACAAAAGTACATCCGGAGGAGCACAATTTTGGGAGAAAAGTTAGTAAGTCGGCCTTCAAAGAAACAAGATTGCCTTTGCCTTTGTCAACCGCTGAAGGCGAGTATGTGTCTCTATATGCGTGTTGTGCTCAAGTTCTATGGATGAGAACATAACTCATGATTATGGCTTTACTTTCGATAAAATACCTATGTATTGTGACTCAAAAGTGCCATAGCCATATCATGCAATCCTGTTCATCACTCAAAGACTAAGCATATATGTGTCCGCTATCACTTCATCAAAGAGTGCGTCGAAAATGGTCTTGTTGAATTATTTTTCGTGAAGGCGATTACCAACTCGCCGATCTATTAACTAAAGCCCTTCCAAAAGAAAGGTTTGAGTATTTAGTTCAGCAATTGGAATCTGAGCCTAACCCCGAGGAGTTAGAACGTCTTCTCGAATCTTCTTGAAAATGATTTTCCAAAAAGCTCATTTGTAAATATTTTGAAAAACAAAATACAAAATTTGAAAATCCAACAAAAGCAAAATATAAAAATATAAAACTTTCAAAAATACAAAACAATAGAAAATCAAAAATACAAAATATTCTTCTACGACATGTCTCTCGTATAATCGATATTCATGCGTTTCTAGAAATGTCATTCAACAATGATACGGGCATGTACGGATGCTTGAGCGAGAGTTCTTTAATATGTTTTCTAAAACATGTCGTTTCTCAAAATTTCTTCAATAATGGCTTTCGTATACATCGATGCGAAACCCGGACCGAAATGATGATTTTTGATTATTTTCAAATCAAAACTCGTGCTTTGATCGAAAAATGAGGTGTACGCTTGATTGCACTACATTTAAAAAATGGTGAGAAATCATCATCATCTTGAGCACCTTTTCAAGATTGTTCAAAAGATTTTAAAATCTTTCAAATAGTTTGTGCTCAAGATAACTCCTCTAAAACCCTTTAATTGATTATGCTTTATTAAAGGGGAGTATAAAACAAAATGTTCCAAATTCATGCTTAAATCAAATCCGTTTGTCTCCCAAAGATTCTAAAATGTTGTTTAATCCGTTGATATCAAAAATATCACATATATGCTATTTTTGAGGGGAGGAGACGTGATTAAAATGTGATCAAAATCGTTGTTTGAATCTCAAATGAGCTCGACTCGAGAGGAAACCAATGAATTGACGAACAATCATGTACCATCTCGAGAAACTTTCTATGGACTTGACGGGACGGGTAATAATTTCAAGCTAGTTCTCTAGTGATGTAAGCGTGTCTTGAATCGGTCTTGTTCATTTAAAGTCGATCAATTCAAAACGTCACGAACTCTACCCTCTATATGCGATTACGTCAAACCATATAAGCACGTGTGAAGGGGGTGTTTACGAAAATACAAAACTCACGGAGTGTTTCAAACATGTTTTCTATCATAAACATTACGAGAGATTTTCATGAAAAATGGTTTTATGGCAACAATAGACGATCATGGAGTTATAAGGTGACTAAGGATAGGAAATCCGTCCTATGATCCCTTGAGTCGGAGGGATCTACCCAAGGACATCACAAATAGTTAGTATTAGAAGTCCTTAGGAATGATTGAAAAAAAAGGAGTAATGTGAGAAAGGAGAAAGAAGGGTTGAAGAATTAAAAGAAATGTAATGAGAAAGGGAGAAAAGAAATAGCCCTCCATATTCAACCTTAGGCGTAAACCGGGTTCAATACATATGCTACTAGTTGTCACTTGATGACACCGGTATTGAAGACAAAGGCGTCATGGACCCAATGACACACCGCACTAAACCTTCTAGCCACTCAATTCCTCTTAAAAGGATTCGTTTCATTCTCTTGGGAACCTACATAATCTATTGACTTTCTCTTAGAGATCGTTGGTATTGAAGAAGGAGACCCTCTCCCTAGTCTCCGCCGGAAAACCAAAATGCACTATTGAGTCTAGAGCCACGAGTCATTAAAAGATCTCATAGGAACACTTGACATGACATCGCTTGTTGTTCATCAATAAGAACTCAAGTGATACATTCTAGAGTCCCACGCAGTCTTAGCAATCTGCCGAACATTTATGAGAAGTTTCACATCCGTGATCTTGATGATTGAATGGAAACTCTGCCGGGTCGGCATCAAGCAGCCACGACGGCAGTCACTCGGTAATTCCGTGGATTACGCTTAGTGTGTCTCAAGCGGTCTCTGATCGTGAAGTGATGCTTGGTGTACTTCAAATGACTCATCCGAGCTGTAGATGTACTTGGTATATCGTGTTATCTCACTTGTGGGACTCAGGTTCGAGGCGGACTCGTGAGAATTAGAGGCGTGTTTTCACACTATTTGTTAACACCCTCGAAATTCAAACTTGTAAGTCAGGAATCCGCTTATTACTAACATGTTTTATGTTTTCTTCTTATGGAAGCTCGGAGCGGATGGATCGTGCGAGACTCGCCACATGCTCATACCAACAACACATGAAAGTTCTCATCATAATCAAAGGAGATGATTCTTCGTCAATGTCAAAGAATCTACAAAGTTTAAAGACTCCATAACTACATCATTGGTAACCAAAGACAAATAGAAGTGTGAGCATGGTGGAGAAAGAAGTGGAGAATGACGTGGAGACACCTAACCAACGAAGTTGACAACGGTGAACAACCACATTATCGATCACAAAGCATGAAGGAACAAAGAATCAAGACTATTCTATATCTACACGCAAAGTTCAAGCTCAAGGAAAGTAGAGACCTAATCAAGTGGAGCATCGTTTGAATGACCACCCCTTAGGGGGAGATTGTTAGCCTTAATAGTTTTATTAGAAGTGATGGTCATTCACAATTAGGAACTTTGTAAAGTGTGTTAGATATCGTGATAGAATAGTCAATGGGTTAGTGGACTGTGCTAAGCTAAATGGTTAAACTTTAGGGTATGCTAGCCGTATATAAGCTTAAGCATCCCACGTCCAAACCCATGTCCACGTAAATCCCAAAGAAAGCCCAAGCTAAAGCCTTTAGGGTTTTATGCCTCTTGTACTATAAATACCCCTCATATGGTCATTTGAGGGGTGTGCTTGAAAGTGTGTGTGTGTGTGTGTGTTTTTCCTTTGGAATATACAACATCTTGTGTTCATCTTTATCTCACATATACACGAATTTATATCTTCAAGTCACCATCTTTCTCATCTTATTTCTAAGCTTTGTTTGTGTTGTTTGTGTTAACGTGGTATAAGTGTTGGGTTTGTGATAAGGTTGATAAAACTAAGGTCCTACAAAAGTGTTTGAGATTTGGTTTATGGTTGTGGATAAGCTCAAAAGGTGTTTTGTTGTGGCGTTTAGTAATCATTGACCGATTTTGAGTATAGCATGCAGTTGATACAGCTTTTGCCCACAAGTAATCTGGAAGTTTAGCATTGATTAACATTGTTCTTGCAGCTTCCACTAACGTACGGTTTCGTCTTTCAACAACTCCATTTTGTTACGGTGTACGTGCAATAGATGTCGATGCTCAATTCCCACTTTCTCATAAAATTCTCGAAGAGTTTGGTTTACAAATTCGGTTCCTTTATGCATTACGATTTGGCGGACGGTGTTCGGGCTGGACTTGAATTTTGTGAGAAAGGTGATGATCATCTGTGGAGCTTGATCTTTACTTCGAAGAAAGTAGACCCAAGTCCATCGTGAGTAGTCATCGACAATTACCAAGATGTAGCGTTTGCCATTCATCATTTGCACGCGCATCGGGCCACACAAATCCATGTGAAGAAGATGAAGCACATGTTGAGAGTTGTGTTCCACCTTTGAAGGAAAATGAGCACGAGTGCTTTTCCCTTGTTCACAAGCTGAGCATAGGTGATCTTTGGAATATCGGAATCTCGGAGACCTTGACAAGTTTTTGTCGAGCAAGGTTGGTGATGGTTTGAAAGTTTAAATGTGAGAGGCAGCGGTGCCATAGCGTGGATTTTGTTGATGTTGCCTTTGAAAGTAGCGGATGGGAGATGAAGCAACCATGTCTTGCATTGAGATTGTGTATAGACTAGAATTGCGAGAGCAGGACATTAGATCGTTTCCTTGTAGATAATGAATGAAACAAGTTTTCTCCCGAAAAGCAACTTCCAAATCTCCATCACGTAATTGACCGGTGAAAAGAGATTGTGACCGAGGCCTTCCACATAATAAACCCCGCTAATTTCGATATTACCATTGATATAATCTCAGTAGCCCATGATAGGCTGAAGTGATCATTCCGAATCGACGGTGCCAATGAACTTTGCAATAAAGTTTGATAACAGTTTAAGATTGCATGTCATGTGTCGGGAACATCCGCTATCAACAATCAAAGGATGATCTCAGTATCACCTATATTACACATGACGACACGGATGGAATAGAAGTAGATGTGGTACCGAATTGTTAGAGGTTCCAAGCGATTATAGTAGATATACACACATCAATGATTTTAGGTATCCATTTAAATCCTAGTGTATTATGTATCCATTTCGCCATCTCCAACTAGTCTTAGCTTTAGTCTTAGTGAATGCACTAGGTGGTACTACATTCTTTGGAGGTGATCTATCGAGCTACAGGACATCAATGCGTTTCTTAGAATCTAAAGAGGCGGTTTACCAAGCACGGACTTAGAAGTATTAGTGGGCCTAGAGGTATTCGATTCTTAGGATTCCTTAAGCGAGACAAGATAGCTCTAGCAACACATTTGTCATGACAATCGAAAGCATACTTTTACGACAAATAACACAAGAAGCTTGATGAATATCAAAAGTACTTAAAGGTTTAGCATTCGCTACAACACTTTTTCCATTACATTTGCCGCATTTAATATCTAAAGTGGGTGCAACTTGAGTCTTATTCAAAATCCTAGGGTGTTCTTCTACTTGACATTCTTTATTGATCTTTTCTTAGGTCGCAACTTCCTATTCTTCCTTGTATTGCTCCTAGGTGTGAAGTGTGGACGTTGGGAAAAGAGGCAACTATTCTGTTTCGAAAGAGGAAACACATTAGTATCTTGTGTTTTGTCAAGAGGCATTATGGGTTCACATTTGCTAAGTGTTACATGTGCAATTCTCTTAATGATGCTAGGCTGAACTTGTTCATACTTTCCTAACATTTCCCTTAACTTAATGATAGTGTGCACCAAATCTTGATTTTCAGAACGAAGATTTCCAGAAAAATTCATGACTTCTTTAGTGTGTGCAAGATAATGATCAAGTTCGTTTGATGCTTCATTTCGAGTCTGTTTGAGTATATCAAATATGACACCATATTCATTTTTAACTTTTGCAACTTGTTCATATTTTGAGATTTGACATTTCAAAGACACGTTTTGATCATCCAATTGCTCAATTTTAGGATTAAACGTTTTTTATTTCAACTGGTGGATTTGTTTTGCAAAGCAAGTTCACGATTTTGACAATCTTTTGACACCATTGAAGGCGGCGTTTGAATTTGAAAGTTCGTTTAACGATCGTTCATTTTCACTTTTAAAGACTCTATCGATGCACATTATCAATATTCACAACAATATCAATGAATCAACGAGAATCGTGAGAGATATGATCGATGCATATGCAGCAGTTGTAATACAACAAGATTATTGATATCGGCACATATAACATCTTCCAAGAGTCGATCAACATCTTTTCTTAACAATTTCTTTTCGTTTAGTATTTGAAATCGATGTTTCGCATTTTCTCGAAAACTGCTTTTATGAGACCGAGTTCCTTGTGAAAATCCCTTTCCCAATATAGTGCACAAGTTTTCAAATTTTTGACATGGGGTAAAATTCTTTTCGAAGAATGTCTCTTTGTTCTCGCGCCATTGGCGATTGAAAATGTTCAACTTTTATTTCGAATGAAATTCAATCTCACGTTCCAAAATTTTGAGGTCGATAAGAAAGTGTCAAAGTATTTTATAACGCGACAACTTTCGGCTTTTGTTTTAACTTCACTAAGTGAAGGTAAAGGACCATTAATTTGTGCACCATTGTGTTTGGGACTAACTTGAACGGTGTGATAACAAAGGTTTGTTAGAAGTATCTTGTTGTGTGACAAAAGTTATGGCTTTTGAATAGTTAAATGGTTTGTTATAAACGACAATTTCCATTTTGACCGACTCGTCATCCGCATCTAATTCCTCCATACGATTATATTCAACAACGGTCATAATTGAATCATCAATTCTATGTTCTCCTTTGTAAACTTCGTGGATTTGGTTTGAATGCCCTGTTTGAAAACTTAGGTTTGTAATCAAGAAGAATTGGTCCATATCCATTTGGATTTGGTTTAAAAGTAAACTTTTGAATAGTTGTGATTGACTCACCATGTTTATAAACAACATTTGAAACTCTTTGATTTTGTGTTGTAAGTCGACAATTTCTTCAAGATAGTTATCTATTCGTTTCATAGAATCTTTGTTTGTACTCGAGAACTGCTTTTGACAAGTTAACAACTCGACCTTGGTTTTTGAGTTTCTAAAGTAAGAGCGTTAAGTTGTTGTTTATGTTCATATTTCGGTTGTTCTATTTGAGACAACAAAGCATTCTTGGAAGCGGCTAGATCACGATCCGTCGTTCTAATGATTTTTCGTTTTGATGAGATTTAGCAAAGCGACTTCAAAACACCTTCACGCTTTTTCTTGAGTTTTGAAAAAATTGATTTGTCGAATTAAGCATTCATTATCCCAATTAATTAACGGTGCATTTTCTCTTTTAATTTCGTGCAAATTTCCAAGCGAGAGTTTTAGTCTTTAATTAAGGTCAAGCTCAATTTCTCTATTAGACGAAGCTCATTTTGTTCAACGGAGTCTCAACATGATCATTATTTAGATCCTCAAATATAATCACGAGTCAACTTGATTATCAATATTAACCAAAGGTTATCTTGATCGTCAAATATAACTACGGGATCTATTTGATAATCATCGGAATGAGATGTGGATGGCTCATGTTGAACACTCGATCCTTGTCGGATGGAGAAATTGGCGGAGATATCGATCGAGATGAGTATATTTTGTTCGGTACCGAGACAAGCCATCGATGTCATACAATGGGCTGTGTCACTCATGTGTAGAGCTTGCATTTGTGCCATCAACATCATCACTGCATTAGCTCGCAAGTCCTCCATATCATCATCGAATCGCATACGCCATAAAGCTCGGTTCCTTGATGGTAAGAGTTCCACCGACTTCATCCTTAAGAGCCAAGAGCAACGCCTCTTTGTGATAAGACCGCCTCTTGTCCTCGGCTTAGGACATGCATTAGCCATGTGACCCTTCTCATTGCAGTTATAACAACGAAGACCATTAACCCCATTATGAGCATTCCCCTGTTCAACCACTTGACCCCTTTGTTGTTGCGGAGCACCCATGTTATTCCTTCCAATAGCATTAAACCCTTGACCACCTCCCATCTGACGACCATAACCATGGTTCTGAACTTCAACGCGTCCATTGTTCACAATAGCTTGATTCCTTGTATTGGATGAGGAACGAATGCGATTGTTGGATTTGTTTGTATACCAACCGAAGGCTTTAGCAATCATAACAAATCCTTGTTGCAATTCATCAAAAGCAGCAGAGTCCTCATCAGCTTCACTGTAAAGTGCTTGAGCATTGTTGTTGTTGTATTGAACCAATTGAGTTTGTTGAGGTTGTTGCTGTGACTAATCATATGGTGTAATGGTTGCAGTTGGTTGAGGAGCGGGTTGAGGAGCTGTTTGAGGAGGAAGATTAGTTTGAGCCCACAAAGCAAGTTGTTGATTATCGTGAATTGACCGTGAAGTTGGGAGTCCACGGATAGTCCTTTCTTTGTCAACTTCTTTTGGTGAGGCTTCAAATAGTCGTACAACAATCCGTATGTAGCATGATGAAGATTCTTAGCTTGACGGAGAAAATGACATACTTCTCCCATTCGGACCAAGAATACTTAGGAACTTAGTGTTGACAAACAATTCGAGGCATGATGATGTTGTGTTTGTCCAAATCATTAATGATGTCCGAAAAGCGATGATGATATGACTCTAATGTCTCTCTGGTTCAATCATGAAGTGTTCATAGGCCAAGTAGATTTTGGATTCCATGTCTTCCGATTGAGTGTTGTGCCTTCCATTAGAAGATGAATATGTTCCAACGTTGCTTTAGTGTCTTTTGAGCATCAACACTTGAAGGATCGGATTGGGTAGTCCCAAAAGGATGTATTGCATTGCTAGTTCATCGACTTCAAAATGTAGAAGTTCAAGACCGGTGAGGTCCGAGATAGTCGCAATGTTGGTGACGATATCTCTTGGTGGATTGGCATCCGGATCTGCGGGTGTGATAACGATGAGGCATCGAAATGGACCTTCCATAATGACCTTCTTTAAAACTTTCCATGTGGCTTCTTTAGATCAAAAACCTAAAGAACCTTATCACCCATTGATCATAATTAGGGAGTGAGCATTGGAGGTCTATCAGTGAGCCGACTTCATGAATTGATTGTTGGCTACTTAAGGCTTCACACATCTTGCCAAACCATGTCGGTTCCTTCATAGTATTCCTGGATGGATGTTGATTGTAGAAGTTTGTGTAAGGTTGTACTTGAAGACTATGTGGTGGTTGAACCATTTGTGGTGGTGGAATTGCTCCAAGTTGTGGAGTATGTTGTTGATTAAATTGTTGTTGATAAATTTGTTGTTGATGATTAAATTGTTGATGTTGTGGACTTAGTTGTTGTTGTTGTTGTTGATGATAAGTGTAAGGAAAATAGTTAGAGTATGGTGGTTGTGACATGTTGAAAACTTGTGTTGTAAAATGGATCTTTGTAGTCGAATGAACCGTTGTTGATGAAGTATCCTTAGGCGTAGGAATCACGGAAAAGCAAAGTACCACTTATGCTAAAACGCCAAAGATACGCTGCGTAATGACAATAGTTACGCGTGGGATTAGCTTACGCGTAAGAAATGAGAAAACACTAAAGTTATGCGTAATGTAAAGTTAGGCGAGAAAACTTAGGCGAGGATTACCTTATCGTAAGGCGGAGCTTAGGCGAAGAAGAATCTTATGCGTAATGAGTTCTACGCGTAAGCTTAAGCTTATGCGTAATTTTAGGGTTTTATCAAAAGATCTTTACACTATCACAAAGGCAAAAGATATCCAAAGTCGAAGTGTTTTCGGGCTTATCCAAGCAAGAAAAACACCGAGTAATCCATAAAATGAAGATCAAACCAGGAGCGATTCTGGCGTAAGATTAGGGTTTTACTTACGCGTAGAAATTAGCCAAAAATGATTTCTGCCAACTGATGTTTCCAAACCAGATTTTTGTGATGAAATAGCTTCAATATCACCAAAATAACACAAGAGTGTGAAGCTTGATGATCCAAAGCTTTAAGACACGTTATGCGTAGAACTACTACCACGTATAAAACCAAGTTTAAAAACAATGATCCACACGTAAAGTTTGAAACTTTTTGCCAAAAACAGATATTTTAACACCTAAAAATGTTGAAAGTACAAGAATCTTGGATTCAAAAGTGTAAAAAATGAGTTTTTAAGCGTGACAAAGTGATAAACTCTTTTACGCGTAAGACCATAAAGTTAACTTCAAAAACAAAAGATGTTCACCCAACTATTTGGCGAATGATACCACTGTTAGGTCACCATATTAGTAACACAAGCATCAATATAAGAAGTAGAGATGAAGGATAGATCGGATGAACAAGTTATCACACACACGAATATAATGAAGAATAGTTATGCGTAAGTAATATGATAAAGTGAACAACCAACCCTCAAGTGAGGGTATTACAAAGGTATTTATAGGAGAGGGATCTAGGGCAACACTTCTAGTCCCTTCCTTTCCTTATTGGACTTGGGCCAAGGCTTATGGGCCTTCTACATAAGCCTTAGCTTAATAACAAACATAAAGGCCTAATTAAGCTAACTATTATATATTAATTACTAACACTTGAATTCTAGTTTAGGAGTGATTCCAACATTTAGAACTTGGCCTTTGCATCATTTCGAGACCATAGACGAGGTATGTTGAGTTAGCTTTATGTATTTGGACTTTTCAGTTTTAGAAGGCAATATTATAGGATTATCACCCAAACAGCCTACCATTGTGAGTCTATCGATTAGTCTCCTCGACTTTTCGACCCCCATGTGAAACCCTTTTGTTGCACTCTCCTTTAGTGCAAGATACCCCTAGATACACCCTTCTGAGCCATTCCTTTCATTTTGTCAACCCAATATATTGTTTTGCTACACCTATACACCTTAGCCTACCCTGTAGTCTTTATTTGTGATTGGAAATTATCATTTGCCTAAGTTAAAGGTTCGAGTGGAAAGGTTTGGAAATCACGCTTTCATCGACAACATTTATGAAGATCATTGAAGACCCCCCTCCCCTATTCCCATTGTTCATCTCAAGTGGGGGGATGTTATGTTATTATGTTATGTTAAAAATTAAAAAAATGATTCAAAAAAAAAAAAAAAAAAAAAGTTGATTGAGTTATGATATTGTAAAGTGCGATGTTATAAGCACTGTAGTATGAGCTTTATTGATTAGTATCGAGGAGGCCACCTCGGTCACATTTGAATATTGGAGTTGGTAGTTATGCCAACAGAAGAAGAAAAGGTAGTGCGCCTATCACGACGTCCTCTAATGACACATCTACCTTGCATTTCATGATCCGGTTTATAGACTTCTAAGCTTGAACTTTGGGCGGACTGTAAGTGGTGATGACTTGGTTATAGATATTAGACTACCTGCTTGTTTTTCATTTTACACCAATTATATATCCCATGTCTTATCCTACCCTTTAGTCATGAAGCATGTCTAGGTGATGCAGCGAGCAATCTTTGGTGTCTTGGCCATGGATTTGGTCATGTATCATTGATTTTGTCCACTTCGCCGTGACATGTTAGTAATGACGAGTCACCCTTAACCTTTGTTGTGTCTACCCATATTGCCTTCGAGAATTGTTTAGCCCTTAACTCTAGTGTTGGAGATTTGTGTAACCGCCAAGCTTATGATAGAATACATGCTATGGTATGCGATTGGTGATCACCCGAAATTGACACTTAGAATAGTTGAGAGATTTGAGTGTTTGTTCCCCTTTCGTGAGGTGTTCGGCTTTGTTTTATTCTAGCATAAAGGATTTGTAAACTCATATTTTCCGGTTTTGGGAGATATCTTTTAGGAATCTATCTAATAAGGTCTACTTGAGGGCAAGTAGAGTTTAAGTGGGGATATTTGATAACATCAAATAGTCCCGAATATTAAGTGTCAATTTCCCGATAATGCTCGTTATTTATATCATTTATATGGATTTACGCTTGTTTTCCACTTTCAGGTAAATTACGAGCATTGGAGCTAAAAGACTCGGAAATGGAAACATAACTAAAGATTTATCACAAGATGCCTATTTTGAAGAAGTTACGGTGTAACTCCTCTCTCACATTACTGCCGTAACTATTGCGTAACCACGAATACCAACTTATCAAGAGGTTACGCGTAACTCTTCCCAAAGGTTCTGACGTAACTCCATTAGGTCAAAAGAGGTTCCACACCGATACTTACGCCATAACCATCGCATCACTTACGACGTAACCGAGTTTATTGAAGACTACGGCGTAACCACTAATAAGGTTACGCCGTAACTAGCGATCTAGTGCATTTATGAAGAAATAGAAGGTTCTGGCGTAACTCCTATATTGGTTCGCCAGTAACCCGGACCGCCTATAAATACCCCACGAATTCCAAAGATTTCTAATCATCCCATTCCACACACAACACTCGAGAACGTGGGAAAAAGCTCAAGGCGGTCTAGGGAAGCATCTGAGTGTTTCGAGGAGAAGTCACTCCATTACGATAAGCTTTAGCGTTTTATATTTCTTTCTTGTCAATTCATGTATTTCGTACCTTTGAATATTGAATTGATTTGCATGATTAATATGAGCGGCTAAGCACCCTTTGGTGCTAGCCTAGTTATGATTCCTTAATTGTTTTGTTTGCGTTTACCTTTACTTCCGTATAATTATTTCTAAGTGTATGCATGCATAGTTCTTTGGTAGTCACCCTTGGTTCGGTAGTCTTGAATGGCGGTGAGGCCAATTGCCTCAGGAGATATGACCAAGTGACCCTAGGTGAGCGGATCGAGACGGAAGGGTAAGATATGACCAACCGACGACCCTTTCTACTTGTGCGATTTGACCAAGCGATCACCTATCGTTTGGATGAACTTAAGAATTGGGGGTATAGTGTCTAAGTTCCTAACGGTCGGGCACTCACTATTTTGAATCTAGCATGTAGCGGACTTAATGACTTGGCTTAGGGACCGGGAACAACAGGACTTATGACGCTGCGCTGATTTCTCTGTGGTGGCATCTTTCTTCGATAGGTTAGGCGAATTGACCAAATGATGTCCTCTCGAATTTGACCCCACCAAGTAATTGGAAGTAGGTAGACGTAGACATAACTAGCTAGGAGGATTGACTAGGTTAGCACCACTATTCCTCTATTGATTTCCCTTTATCCATTTATACGCTTTTATTTCATTACGCATTAGTAGTTTAATTAATTAAATCCCTATCGAAACAATTATTATTCTCGTGACACTAGACTTAGTAATAATCCAACACACATAGCTCTTGGGACGACCTCGGCTTTACCATTTACTACACTACACGCGACCGGGTACACTGCCCGTTAGTGCATTAGGGTAGACCATAGGTATAGCGAGACACTATAAATATTAAGACCTGGTCAGTAAAACCTGCATCAATAAGATAGACCACACTTGAGCCATTAGTTGTTGAAGTCTTTTGGACCAAAGGTCTTGAAGTTGGAAGCCCCGAAGAGTCAAGTTTCGTTTTGGTATATTTCGGGTCATATGGTCGTTTCTTCACTTTTACTTTTGAGATTATGTTCTTAGTGTTGTCTAAATGGGTTTTCAATTGATAGTGTCAAACTCTTGTAGTTATGGGTCAAGATTATGGTAAAATGATGTTTGGCGCCATGCCATTTGGCTTGTTTTAAATGATATGAGTCAAAAGGTATAATGGTAAAAGTCCTTGTATGTTATGTTGGGCCATTTGAAATCCTTGGTATAGTTCTTGCAATATTTTGAAGTAAAGTTGTGGTTGATGTGCAGGATTTCTGCACAAAATGTGCAGGTCTGGTCGCCATACGGCGTCACCAACTTTGTGACCCCGTCTGGTTAGAAATGTTTTGAGCCGTCAGGTTAATACCTGTTTCAGACGGCGTCCCAGATAAAGGGTGACGGCGTCTGCGGATGAGCTGACGCCGTCGGGTTATAAAACCCCTGAGCCGTCGGGCTATAAAGTTTATCTATGATCTGATACCCCTTTTAAGGGGGACGGCGTCGCGTAGTGTGGGCGACGGCGTCCACCCGTCAGGAGGGCACGTTCGAGTATTTTAAAAACAAAATTAAAAAGAAAATTTTGGGCTCTCTTTCGTTTATTAATTTAAGTTCTCGATTATTTAACCGAAATGTCAAAGTAAGTTGGTCCAAATTTCCTCATTAAAAAAAAAAAAAAAAAAAAAAATCAACTTTTCGGTTTTGGGGGCGTAACACCATCTACCATATCCAACACCGATGTAACATTACACATGTTCCTCAAATCAGGTCTCCACCATGCTCGAAATTTAGCACAAAACTCAACTGCAAATGGGCATGAAGTAAACAAGTAATCATTTGTATATGCATTATTTCTAACCATCATTAATTCCTTCAACATGCTCCTGGTCAAACTGTAACTTCGATTTTGCTCTTAGTTGTTGTTCACTTCAACAAAAGAATGTTAGTGTTCACCCTTTGGTCAACCAAACAAGTCCTCACTCCTCACCTCACCCGTAGGTTGACTTTGTAACGAAAGCGAGTGGTCAGACTCAAAATCAAAAGTTATCAGGTGTTATATAAGGCTAATCAAGATTTATAACACAATTTTTCTTGACATGGTGCATATTGAAAGAATTGAATTCATGTGGTTTACGATTACCCCTGAAACTTTTCCTGGTTTGCCCGTGTAAAAACACTTTTTAACCGCTAAAACATAAGCATTTTAACATAGATCATCTGTATTACCTCTTTATATAATCTTCACTATGCATGAGGATAATCCTTTAGAAAATCATAAATAAAAGTCGAGGCCAACCTTTTTCTTTTAAATGGCATTAAATAGTTAGATAATTAAATGGTTTTTTTTAACTTGTGCCTTAGGGGCACATGTTAAAAAGTGGACCACAGTCTGAGTGTCACATTCTAAATAGTCAGTAAGTGATAGTGGGACCTAATGCAGGAAGATAATAGGGACCAATCAATGACTGTCGGTCATTCAAAATGTGACCCAAATTGTGGGACCATTTTTAACATATGTCCATGAAGCACAAGTTACAAAAACCTTAATTAACAACTAGTAAGATGCCAAAAATTACAAGAACTCTACAATCTTGACTAACGGCTCTAGTCATCAAACGAACCTCCAACTATAACAACCCCAAGTCCCCAATGACCTTAAACTACAACTCCCGTTTAGATGTTATGACCTTAAACCACATGAATTCAATTCTTTCATTATTGGAAGGTGGCAGAATAATGTTTCAAAATAATAAGTTGATCGACAAAACTTGTGGTTTAAGAAAATAGTTTAATTGTTAGCATATATTATATAGGTTAAGTATCAATTAAAAATACAATCATATCTTAAGAATCAAGATCAATATCATCCGTAATCGTCACATACTGTTTATAAGAGAAACCGATAACGATTGCAAAGTTTAACATATAAAATTCAATGTGATATAAAGTAAGTGTTAACGTAAATGTCTTGCTTTACCTAAATTACCTAATTCGAATTCATTACTCCCCCAATAATTTTTTTTAATAATGGTTTGATCACATGCATACGCTTGCACCATGTTTTGTTGTTATGCAAATAAAACATATATTCAAAGATTAACGCTATACACGTTGCTTCCTTCAAGGCCTTCAATTGATTAGGTTCTACTAGGGTGTGCAAGAAACCGAAAAACCGAACCTAAACCGGAAAAAACCGAAGAACCGAAACCAAAAAATCCGAAACCGATTGAAAAACCAACGGTTCGGTTTTTATATTTGAAAAAACCGAATTTTTTGGTTTGGTTTGGTTTTAGCTTTAAAAACCGACCAATAGAAACCGAACCGACGTTTAAAGTCAAAATAATATATCTTGCTGTTATTCATAAATAATATAAGTACTGTATCTTGATATCTTCCTTTTACATTACTGTTGTCAATGACGCATTTCAAATGTGTGATAACTCTGTTAATATTTTATTTCATAACAATATACATAACACAAATGTGCTTTAAGGTAAAAAAAAAATGGGTACACAAATGTCACAAGAACACATTATGTTTGAATGTTAATGGTTGTTCCTGTTGAAGATGGTGCAATTACATCAAAAGATTGAAGATCTTGTTCCAACATCATTCTTTTTTCGTTTACACACCCTTCAATTGTTTCAGTTTACCTTTCAAGCTCTAACAAATCCTTGGAACTTGGAGCAACTTTGAGAATGTTGGACTTGATTTAAGACAGTTCTTTACCCGCTTTAGTACCGTTGTACCGGCGGTGCCGGTTTAAGATATGATTCTATTTTATGATATATGTCAAATCTACTTTGAAAAGAAAGCTCGATAAATCGTATAAACCGAAAAATCAAACCGAAAAAAACCGACAACGAAAAACCAAACCGACACAAAACCGAAACCGAATGGTTTCTAAAAATCAAAAACCAAAATTTTTCGGTTCGGTTTCGGTTTTATACAAAACCGAGTCAAACCGAACCATGCTCACCCCTAGGTTCTACAGATCAAACACGTTTAATTGGTCCATGGGCTGTTATATGAAACTCTTTAAAATGAAAGCCCAGTAGATAGGTTTAATTGGGTTGAACGATAAAGTCACACTACATCATATATAAGCCCAAACAAAGTCCTAGATCATGAACATAACAAAAGGATGTAACTATCTGTAAATGACTAATGCCACCAAGATCCAGCACAAAATGACAGAACATCGTTTGACGGTTCGATAAAAATAGTGCAAATAGCTGGAAGTAGTTGAAACATATATATATTTGGAAGAATGCTACACACACATAAATTTTACAAAAATAAAAGGGTGCTACTAAATACATCAAAGTTTGACTAAAGCACAATTTTCAAATAAAGATCGGTAAGAGTGAAGGGTATCGTAGCGATTCTTGCTCGCCATTCCAACGTGGAGCCTTCGCCGGCGTTCGCCGCCCTTCGCCACCACACCATGGTGGCTCGCCGTTTGTAATCTCGCCACTCCCACTGGAAAAAGACAAAAAAAAATTGAAAAAGTATATGTTTCTTACCAACGGTTACTTTCTTTTATTCTTTTTTTTTTTTTTTTTCAAATTCAAATATTACCCCACCCACTCTATAAATAATACCCATATTTTACACAAAAATCCACACTTCTTTTTCAAAAATATATTATCTTCACCATCTCAATCCACAACCAAAAATGTCTCAAGATCCAAACAAGATGTCGTTTATGAATCTTCTCAACTCGTTTTCGTCAAACCCGTCCACCCATCGTCCCAAAGCTCAAACTCTTCTTCGCAAGTCGTATTACAAGCTTATCAATATCCAAGACAATCACAACCGCAATTCTATCCATCACAACCACAATTCTATCCATCACAACCACAAGGCTATCCATCACAACAATCACAACCACAATTATATTCATCACAACCATCACCACCGCAATTCTACCCTTCACAACAACATTACTTTGAATCACAATTCAAAGTACCTCAACCACCACCAACCGAAACACGTGAACAACGTCGTCAAGGAAAAAACCAGCCAAAGCGCCAAAGAAAAAAACCAAGACCGTGGTGAATTTGGATGCGGACAACGAGGAGGAGGAGGAAGAAGAGTCTCGAACCACAATTCGTTGTTCAAGCGAGGAAGAAAAATTTTTAGCCGAGTGTTGGGTCGAGGTTTCCCAAAACGCCGCTATCGGTAATGACCGACTAAGCGATGCGTTTTGGACTCATATTTAGGAAGACTTCAACGGTCGTAGTTCAGGGCCTACTCGTACCAAAAATATGGTCACAGGTAAATGGACTCGGATAAACGGTGATTGCCAAAAGTTCAACGGTGTTTACAAGCATTTGCACCGTAAATCTGGGGAAAATGATGTTGATCATATTGAGAATGCAAGACTTGCTTTTATGGCTCAATCAAGGAAATAGTTTACTATGGTCTCGGCGTGGAAGGTTTTGAAACAATATCCCAAATGGGACGCGCCGGACGGGATCAATGAAGATAATCTCGCCGAATTATTCGGGCCTGATCCAAGAGCTCGTCCCGCAGGCAAGCCTCGACCGGCAAAAAAATCAAAATCAGTGGAGGAGCACCGAGGGGAGTCAATCGGATGCTATAGTGGAAGCTTCGTCAAGATTATAAGCGTAAAGTAGGCGGAGCCAAAAGAAGTGTCGAGGCGAGGATAGCGAAGAAAAGGCACTCAAGAGTGTCGAATTGGAGTTTCTCATGCTTGATCTTGAGGGTTCACGAGCCAAAAATCAATCATCAAAAGAAACAAGACCAAATAATAGCAAAATACAACATGTAAAAGACGAAAAATGTTGTATTTTTTAAGTTTCGTATGGTTTTTATTTTTCGTATGTTTTTATTATTTATCGTATGTTTCTTATTATTTGTATGTTTTTCCGTATTGTAGTTGTTTTCCCGTATTGTAATTTTATTTAAATGAAATGAATTTTATTGTGTTTGAAAAATATGGAAAAGAAATAAAATGAGGATGGGTGGGGCCCAAATGAAGAGGTTTGAGTTAGTTGTGAATAAAGGTAGTTTTAAGTGAGTGTGTTGAAGTGATGTGGCACATGTGGGGCCCAAACGAAGAAGAGTGGCTTAGCCACGATACCCTTCACTCTAAGTAATTTTACTGGGAAAGACAATTAATACTGAGAAAGACAGCAGTGAATAAATAAAAGCAATTAATACACTGACATACTTTTGTCCTCTCTCTCCAAAATGTGCATCTTGTCTTTTTTTATCTAAGAGCACAAGGTATGCAAGCTACCAATAACACGTTATTGGTATGCCACATCAACGCCTCATCATACACCTTTCAATAACACACTAATAACTAAAACACCCTCCCTCATAACACACCAATAACATGTTATTGGGTCCCATAAAATATCCCACTAAAGATACACACTCACTAACAATACAAAAAGTAAATAAATAAATAACACAAAGAAAAACCAATGGCTTGAGCCACTCTAGTAACTCAAATGCATTTGGCATAAATTTGGCATGTTGGAGTAGTATGGCAATGACATGTCATTGGTATTTTTTTCCTCCCTTTGGCATGTTATTAGTAACTATACCTTGTACTCTAATCTAAACTACTTATAAAGAGAAAAGGGTCAAATTGAAAAGTGAAAACTGAATTTTTGGTCAATGCCCATAAGACTATGTTTATTAACAATCTATCACAACTCAATCTTTAGTAAAATATTATTTTTTTTATTTTCTTCACCTACACAACCAATCTATACCTTTTTACCAACAACCCAACCCAACCTATACATACAACCAATCTATTCTTTAAGAAAAAAAAATAAAACAAATAGCCATTCACTAGCCGTCATGTGGCAAATTAGAGGTTGGTAATCTAGGTTGCCTGACCTTGGTCATGGGAGGATTTAAGAATTTTGATTAAAATATTATTATTTGTGTATAATATATCCAACCGGTTGGGTTGTCAACCCATTGATAAACATAGTCTAATGACCTTGTAAAACTCAGGGAAAATGAATTCGTGG
The DNA here is from genome assembly GCA_022545495.1 of Chrysanthemum lavandulifolium. Lineage (NCBI taxonomy): Eukaryota > Viridiplantae > Streptophyta > Magnoliopsida > Asterales > Asteraceae > Chrysanthemum > Chrysanthemum lavandulifolium. The sequence continues at coordinate 220,330,933 of CM040244.1, forward strand.
ATTAAAAGAAACTATAAAGGAAACTATATGGAAATGAAAGGAAACTATATGCAATTTATTGCTTCTTATGATCATCGGCTGTAAACCAGTAATTATGTAAACTAATCAAGGAAATGACTCAAATCGTGAATATTGACTGAGTTGTTGCCTATATGTTGACTACATAAATCGCACATTCACATGTAACAAAAACATACACAAACACAAAACTAACAAAAACGCACACACACAAACACAAACACTCTCATCTCTTCTACCACCATAAAAACACCACCACCACCCGACGCCACCACCACCGAACGTCACCACCATCAACCCCTTGGCCACAGCAGCCAAACAACCTCTCCATCGAAGTCCCCACCACCGAGACGAACCGCCAAGATAGACCACCCACCTTCTCCTGAAAACCCCATCACCGGTTCACACAACCACCAAAACAGCACCACCAAAACAGCCGCCGAATTTTAAGGTTTTTTCTTAGTGTTTATTTATTGATTTATGTAATTTTTTTGGATTGATAATTTTTTTATAGATCTATACGTTTTTCATGGTTTTTTTTATAGATTGATATATTTGTATTATATATCTATGTATTTTATGAGTGTGTGTTTGTAGATCTATATTTTTTGTAACCGATTTATAATTTTTTTTCAGTCGCCGTTGCCGGAATCTTCCATGCCGCTGTCGAAATCTTTACTGCCGCTGCTGGAGTTGTTGCCAAGGATGCCGAAGACGAATGAGTAGGCACTGGACACAAAATGATTGTGTGCCTAATTCATTTATAATTAAGCATCCGTCTAGGACTAGGTTATTGGTGTTGGTGATTGTATACTTCATTTTAAAGACTTATTTTGGTGTTTCAACTAAGGACAACTGTGTTGATTGTGATATTATTCTTTAAGGGCCATTAATTTGGATATAAAATATTGATTTATTCACTTTTGTAAAAACATTTGGATGGATTTTCATTGCAAACTTATCAATGTAATTCTAATATTTTTAGAAAAGAACATGTTCGCTGTGGAAAATAAAGAATCAACACATGAAATATATATTTGTTTCTTTCTACTTTTGGAGACCATGAATGAGTTAATATGGTTTTTAGAGTATAATTACATTTTTGAGACTTGCATCGGAATGAACCATGAATATACAAATATTTGGCCAAGTGATTTTCTGTATGACTGTATGTTCTTGATGTTCTCGTAAATGATTTCCTTTTCCACGTACTTTGTTTCTTTTTTGAGAAATATAAGTTATGCAGATCATGGCTTATCTTGATGCCAACTTTGTTTTCTCTTAATGTGTTGAGTGACAGGTAAATTTTAAAATCACGTGCAGCCTTGAATCATGCTTATATGTTAGTTACAAGGCAATAGATCATGAAGCTTAGGCAAACGTTGGGATGATCCTTATTTCCCACCAAACAAAGGACGTTCTCCCTTAGCACTAGTTCCCATTTCTTGTATAATGGGAACATTTCTGAAAGCTCCATTTGAAAAGGATCTTTATAGATGACCTTGGACTTCCGAGTGACTCTTGATGGAGAGGCTCTTTCCATGAAGACGGTATCTCTTACCGTAGTTGCTTTGGGGATGGGTGTGAAGTATACCTCGTGATGATCTACCATGTCATGAAGCTCGGCCAATGACCATTCATTTGAGTACATGCATACTCCTTGACATGGGATACGAAGTATCCTAGCAAATTCTTCAAGAGTGAAGGTGAATTCTTTCCCATTGATGATAAACTCTATCGAAATGGTTCCATATTCATTTCGAATGATTCTCATGGTCTTGTAAAACTCTAGTACAAACACCAGACAAATTTGCCCATTGATGTTCAAGAGGCAATGGAAGTTGATTCCCCCGAAGACTTGGGGAATGTCGGTGTTGTTGATGAATGAGGAGTGAACTACTCGTCCTTCGTAGAATAGTCTCTTTTCCAACAACTTGAAAGCTTTTCGGTCATCCGGGTTCAAACCATCCTTTCTATGATACATGGGAATGTAATGTGCGATGTCTTGGTAATCTTGTTGTCTATTGCTAGGCATGAATGGTCCTAAACATCAAAACCACAATGTGGTGTTAATTATGTGAATAGTATCCTAATGAGGTTCATGACAATTTTGCTCAATACATCTACATTGAATCCAAAAAATGAGTTTAATTTGTATTAACAATGCTGATTATTCGATTTAGTTTATCTTAGAAAACAATGTGATACCAAATTGTGATAAACCCATTTGAACCCAATTTCTCAAGATGAAATTGTACTTCTAGGAATTAAAGAATGAAAATAACAATGTAGTGAAGATTATACTTACACAAGTGATTGTTTTATTTGAGAAGATGATGAATGAACTCCTGTGAACAGTAAATTAGGTTTTATGTTCGTGAGTTTGAGAGAGTAAAGTGAAGAATAGAACTCCACAGTGATCATATTTTTAAATTGTCTTCTGATGTGCCGGTTCTCACGGATCCCTTGAATGAGGGTTCCGGCTAGTGCAAACTTAGAGATCCGGCATATCAGCAGTTAGCAGTTTAAGTGATCTTTGATAATTTTGACTAGCTATAATACCCGTGCACGCACGGGGTTTAGACATAAAATTTAAATTAAATATTAATTTTACAATTGTTATTTTGAAGTATATTGTGTTTTTTAAATGTACTATTTTTATATGGATAGTTGATATTTAGTTTGTTTGTGCATAGAGCATTGGTATTGTCAAGCCAAAGGCCTCGTGCCGTTGGCAAAACACTCTAAAGCACGAGATCTTTAACGGCACAAAAAAAACCCTCTCCCTCATACAAATGTGGTGCCATAGCAAAAGTGGTGTCGTTGGGTCCACACATACCCCACTAAATACACAAATACTCAACAACAACAAAAAGCCTTTGGCGCTGGCTATTAGGCAACAGCCAGCACCCTTTGGCACGACACTTGGTACCGTGGGCCATTGAATTTGTTGGGCTGTTGGAATGGCGCTAGTTTAACAGTCAACAATACCTCCATAGATGATGGTTACCTTAGTCGATACTGGCTCGCTTCAAACCCAAATTTTATGTTTGCGCCGTTGAGATTGATGGTGTGTAACATATTATTATTTGAGGCAATGGTCGGGAATTGTTATCAACTTCCATAGAATTATGTTAACATACCATATACCATAGACGATGGTTACCTTAGTCGATACTGGCTCACTTCAAACCCAAATATCATGCCAAACCATTGTTCTCTTACCATCTCCAATGCAGTGTAATGTACCTATATCAGATTGTTTTAAAGCTCACGTAACTTTATTCCTTTTTCTTGATATGAGTCCTCATTGCCATCATGTTTGTTTTTGAAGTGTTTCTTTTTCTCTGTCTTGTTTTTTTGGTGGCCGGTTATAATTTTATAGAATGAATAATTTATGCATAAAGTATGACCATTAGTTTATGGTTATATTTTGAATTACCTTTTCGTTTTCTGACCATGCATTTTTTGAAGGTCTCTTTTGTTTTGCATTTGAATAGACAAAAGAAGAATAAAATTATTCATATGAGTCGAATGTACAAAATTTAGATTAATAATAATATGTTATTTTACAATTATAAGGAAAAAAATAAAGAAGATTGTGAACTTATGAATACCTGTTTGTCGTTAAGATCATATTCATGCTTGCTGACGTTGGTGGATTGTCGTTAACATAATATTTAACTAACAAAGTATAGAGTTATCATTCCTAACACAATTTGGGTACATTATTAGATAATCATTTGATGGTCTAATTTATCATATCCTAAATCTTGAGTATCAGTTTTGGAGTTGTTTACTCAAATATGCTCTCTCAGTCTAGCCATTTTACCATTTTTGAAAAGTGTATGCGATTATAGTGCTTTGTTACATGAAAAGCAACTCCAATCACTATCTTTTGCCTCATATTTCATTAGACTTGAATACCTGATTACATCATTCAAAGTTCCTTAGAAAATCATTAGTAGTACTAATAATGAGTCTTGAGTTTTCACCTTTTAAGTAAGATCCATGCATGATCACAGTTTCTTATACAAAATAAATAATATAAATCAATGTATATATTTGAAAAGCAACCAAAAAACATGATGCTTACAAATTTCGTCATGGGTTCATCATCACTCCGAGTCTGCAGCTAATAATAAGTACATTTCCTTTTCCCACAACGACCACATTTGAATTCATCAGTGGTTGGCTTTGGTGGCAAACCACGTTCACAATCGAACAAAACTTTCTCGTTTATTTTCCCAATCTCCATTTGTTTTACAGTGCTCGTCATCTCTTCAGGGGTAAATCCAATTTGTTTTTCCCAATTTACCATCTGTAAATATATAAGTTCTTATCATTCTTACTTCACCGGGTACAAACCCTTTACCCAAAAAAAAGTTCTTATCATTCAGATGTTGTATTCTTGTAGGCAAGACTTGTCCGAGGCAACTTTTTGGTGAACAATACATATGGCGACTATAAGACTGTTGAGGAGCTATGGGATAAGGAGATCTGAAGCAAGGTTGTGTTTATTTAATTCGGAGCAATGCAATATGTCATATGTTAGGCCAATGAGCATTGAGCTTATGTAAAAAATGTAAAGCAAGTAACCTCGTTTTGTTACCTTAACAACTTGAACTTAAAGCTTATTTGACAAAAAATGAACTTATTAGCCTTTCAACTTTCACTTAAGCTCATAAACCCAACATCAAAGCTAAAACAGTTGCCACCTTAATCCCGTATCACTAATTTGTGAATTTGGACTAAAATTCGTATATGCAATATAAACATCCTAGCCACAAAAACATTATCACACCTAACTTTCTTTAAGTAACTGAGATTAGTTAAATGTATAAAATCAAATAGGCAATTCATTTTCCTTTCTTTCGACTTACAAACAACAAATGTGAAACCGGAAAACCATGTTTCCAAAGTTCTAATCTACCAGGAACTGAATAAAAACACACATGCCGTTTCTGAAACTGAAAAATGTCAAGTGAAAAAACTCAAATTTCGAATTTGAGTTTCTAATTCAAGCATTTAAAAATTAAACTGGAATACTAAACACATACGCGAATAATCATAAGCAGTTTTCTTGCATCCAAACAGGAAAACACTCCAAACTATATATCTGCTGTATTGAAATACCAAACACCCCTTGACTTTTTTACCTAAGATTTCGAGGACATAATCTTTTAGATTTCACGTAATGAGATCACTTAAAAACCTTACAAAACAAATAAATCTTAATCTTTTAGATTTCACGTGATGAGATCACTTAAAAACCTTACAAAACAAATAAAACTGTAATTTTTAGCCCTAAAGAATGATAGTTGTGAATGATGATGGAAAATGTTTCCTTTTGTGACCTGGTACGGTATGTCCAGAACTTTTTGTGACATGATTTCACGTAGGCTGGTACAATACTCAAGATGTTTACTTTATATCTTAATCCAGATAGATACCACACCTGTTATCACCTAGCAGGCAACGTGAGATTGCAGGCTCCTTTTTGCACCAATTTTTACAGAGCACATGAGGTTCCAGCTCGGGTTCAACTGCTTCTCAGCCTGGTAAATAAAATCAAAATTAAAAAACAACTAAAAAAATATATTTCAAGGTGATGAATTTGCAACTTAAGAGATATGGCCATTATGAAACCTGTTAAAATAATAGGGAAAATTATAATAGAATTGAAGAAACTGATGATTTGTTTAAGTAATTATAGACTTTAGGGTCGTCCAAGTTTGTGTATAATTATACTAACAGATAAACTTTAGGGTTGTCCAAGTTTGTATATAATTATACTAATAGATATGCATAAGAATTTTTAATAATATCTTTAATGTTTATCTTTTAGATAAATAGCTTACGTATGACACAACACAACCATTTGACCATGTGTATAATAATATTAAATGAAATTAATTTGAACTATAAAGGAGTGTTTGGGATTGCTTATTAAAAGTGCTTATCTGCTTAAAATCAGCTTTTAAGTGCGTGTTTTATAGTAAAATGAGCAAATAATCAGTTTTAATCCAAACTCTCTAAAAGATATAAGAAACCAAATTTACCTTGAATGTCTTAGTCAAAGCTGAAAAGCTGCATAATCACGAATCGTATCGAATTCCATCTTTCTTACAACATCCAAACCCGAAACCACTATTCCACTTGAAAGATCCCTAATTTAAGTACCAAAACCACAATGTGAATCATTTACCTCAAAGAACAACATCAAGTATCCATAACCACTTCACCAATTTAATATTTTACATAAAATTCAAAACTTTTTAACCCAATAACATATCTGACTAAATCCAAATGACATCAACAAACCAACATAAATACCTTATCACATGGCTACTGAATGAGGGTCAGAAATAGTCACATGAATACTTCCGTTAAGCTGTTTACATCTCAAATGAAGACTCACACTTTCTGAATAATGTTAACATGTAAAACCTTATTAGTTTAAATTCTGAGATGTTAAGAATGAAATAGTAGTCCTGCTATCAAGCAATCAATTGTGCCACAATAAGCAATATGATGGGATGTCCAAATCAAATATTAAAAGTGCCACCCGACTTCAACCAAAATAACACTAAAATTTGGGACCCCAAGAGACATTGGCATCAAAAGTAAAACATTAATATGTTATCATGTCAACCATATCAGATCGTTATCTATCAACAGTGTCAATATTATATATAAAAAGGTACTCGTCAATTGTCATTTTTACGATATAGAAACATCATAAGTGAAAATTGATTAGAAAAGAATAGTTTTTTTATATTCACAAAGCGTCAACTTTTACATTTGTACCATTTTAATCACTTCATTTTGTATTTTTGCTATGCCTGAGTTATCAAAGACAGATTTGCCCCTTGTTTGTCTCATCTAGTTACTTAACTATGTGTATATTTTAAAATTTTATATGTTGTTTGTTTTATAAAAGTGGTTAGCAACGTAGCTATATTTGTGAGTATAAAGTGTAAAATGGCGTAAAAGTTAAATGTCACTTCAAGTAGCAATATAAAAAGGCCAAAAGCTCATTGTGGGATGAATTTTCAGTTCTATACACTAAACGTTCAAAAAGGTTTTTAACAGTTCCCTATCATACAACACAAAGTTTTTGTATATTTTGAAAGTTCAAATTGACCGTAACATCAATGTTTTAAAACCTGAGATACCTCGGTTGTTTCAAGTCACCAAATTGATAAACAGTTTGGTAACTGGAAACCGTTAACTAATAATATGCAATTGAGTGGAACCTAAATTTGCTTACATGTTGTTTATTTTTGGAACAACAAAGTTTAATACGTATTTCACTAACATCAAAGCTATTCTCCTATTTGTTTGATCAAATATTGGAACCTAATACTACCAACATATTTTCTAACAATTTGTCTTCTTTACTATGTTTAGATCAATGGATGCCAATAATTTTATAATCAAACCTAAGAATCAACAAAATTGACAGTAAATTTTTTGACATATGACAAAAAAAACCCTATAATCAATTACAAACAAAATCAAGAAAATATATATCCAAAATCATACCTTTGGGTCATTGATAGGGTTTTTGCTCATTCATTCATGTAGAATCAAGTTTATATTATGAAGAAATAATCAAATTAAAGTAAATCATGAACAAACGAATTAAGGTAGTGACTGCAAGAAGCTTTTAAAGTACTACATATTTGTTGTAAGTTTCAAGGATATTGCAATTACATACCTGGTTAAGTTTGGAATAGCAAGGGGTATGGAGAGCACCCTTTTAGTGATTAAAATGGTACAAATAAGATCATACATGGTTAGATTGTGATTGAGGAGGGGTAAAACTCACTAATCTCATAGATTATGGTGAATGATGAAATGGAGATCATCCTTTTTTATTAAATTTCACTTAATGACCACTTAATTTTAATATTTACATATTCAGTATATGTGCTTAGATAAATGTTCTATCATGCGGTTAAAACACACGAATTTTATAAAGTTTGACCAATTGAGGTTCAATTTTGACTTTTTATTAACTAGAGTTAACTACATTTTTGGTCCTTGTGGTTGTATGCTGATTTCATTATTGGTCCTTTTTTTCAAAAAGTTGTGGTTTTAGTCCAAAAGTGCTAGTTTGGTTCCACTTTGAGTCCAATTCCGTTAACCCCGTCAAATATAGTCGTTAGCACCTATATGAATTAGTTAAGTGAGGGTAATTTGGTCTTTCTATGTTATTTTTTATTCGTTTTTTTTTTGTTAACTTAAAAACCCTCCCCTATTTAATACATAACTGATAACACTAAACAAATTATCCCCATTTAAACACACACCAACACCAAAAATGTATCCCATGCTTAGATGCAGAGAGTGCAACTCAATAGAAGTAATCCGTACTTCATGGACGACATTCAACTCAGGAAGACGTTTCTGGTGTTGTTCTAAAAGGGTAAGCAATGAATCCTTTATTTTTTGCACATTTTTTCAATTTGACCTAATTTTGCAATTGCAATTTGTTTAGGTATCAAATCATGGGTTTATTGATTGGTATGATCCACCTATGTGTCAACGTTCTACGGCATTGATTCCGGGTTATTAAGATCAATTAATCGATTACAAGGTGTTGTTGCTCAAAATCGTGTTGAATCGAAGGTTGAAGTCGTTGTTATTATTTAGTTGGGTTTTTCATTGTAATTTATCTTGTTAAATGATGTTAGGGATCAGTTAGTTGGGAATGTAATGGTAGTCTGTTGACTTTAAAAGTCTTATGACTTTTGCCTTTTGAATGTAATGGTAGTGAAGATGAAATAAAGTTGTTGTTGTTGTTGTGATGTTAATGTAATGGCAGTGTATTTACTCAATGATAAATGCTACCTATTTTGGTTGGTGAAGTAATGGCAACGTGTTTGTATTGAATTATGTTAGTTACATTTGACATACCAAAAGAACAAAAGTCATGCAGACTTGTGAACACCAACATAACAAAGTTTACATACCAAATTCTTACTAGTTGACATACCAAAGTCAAACAAACAAAGTCTTACATAGTTGATAGACCAATAAAGTCTTACATAACCAAGTACCCTAATAAAGTTTGACAAACCAGAGTCAAAGATAACAAAGTTACCAATATTCAGTGACACAAAACACAAAAGTCAAACATACCAATGTCTGAAACATCAAGTTTATTCCTGAACCATTTTACCTTTACCATTTTCAGTATTTTTTCTTGGTGATTTCCTGGTTGCAGTAGGCCTAATAGTTTGTGCAGATGGCCTTGCAAGATTCTTTATGGGTGATTTCCTTCTTGCAGAAGTTTTTGTCGTTCTTGGCCTAACAAATGGTGCAGATGGGCTAACAGTTGGTACTGGTGTGTTGACAGATGGTGCAGATGGGTTGACAGATGTTTGTGAAGGGTTGGCAGTTGGCCTAACATTAGCAGATGCTTGAGATGGGTTGGCAGTTGGTCTAACACTTGCAGATGCTTGTGATGGATTGACTGTTGGCCCTCTTTGACCTTTGCAAGATCTTTTGTTATGTCCTGATTCCCCACACATTTTGCAACTAATAGTCTTCCTTCTACTTAACTTCCCATTTTTTACCATACCATCATATAACTCAGTTGCACTTTTCTTCCTCTTTTTTCTTGGTCTACCAACAGGAGGTTGATAATCTGGTGGTGTTAGTGTGATTGGGCTTGGTGACTTCTCCCACATGTCAGCTCCCCTACAAGGATTTATCTTGAACCTATACATTTCTTGCCAAGTAGACAACCAATAACACTCACTCACCCATGACTCAGGTAGTCCAGGCTCCATCCCATTGTTTGCCATGTCCCAGATACTTGCCACTGCATGCTTGCATGGCATTCCTGTGAGATCCCACTTCTTACATGAGCAAGTCCTCTGATTCATGTTTACAACACACTGCTCTCCAAAAGGACCAGATACTTGATATAAATCTCCTCCATTCCATGTAACAATGTATTGAGCAGCCTTTTTTTTTGGACTAAGGTTATCTGACCCAGTTTGTGTTTTTTTTTGTCTTAAGCTTCTTGGACTTATCAACATGTGATCCACTTGGCCCACTAGGCCCAAACTGAGATGCATTCTCATTACTAAAAATAGGAACATTTCCTCTACACTCAGCCCTTACCCTGGTTTTATCATTCTTTGTCAAGTATATGTATCTTCTTATATCAACTAAAATTCTAGTAACCATCTCCTTTATCAAGTCTTTGTTACCAAAACTTTGCCCAACATAAAACTTTTCACTGTAAATCTGCCCATCAACAGGTTTGTGTTTTTTTTCTAACTTCTTTAAGGCTCTTTTCCTATTACACTCTGGATCATCTGAGTTACTAGCACTTCCAAAATCATCCAAGTCTTCTTCTAAAGATGGGTCATCTTGTTCAACTGGTTCATTTTGGGCCACATTACATCCTACCCACTCAGCATTAGCATCAGTGTGCTTCCTAAAATCTTCCATATCTACCTAAACATCATCAATATTATTCTCTAAGTCAATATCAAATTCACTATCATCACTATCAGAACTCTCCTCACTATCATCACTCTCTTGACTGTGATCACTAACTACACCATCTGTCTCATTTGGTTCACTAACATTAGGATTATCATTTGGTTCACTAACATTAGGATTATCATTTGGGTCAGTTTGATTAGGCATAGCACTTGACTCCCCCATTTCAGGTTCTAGGTCACAAAAGAATGGATTAAAGTCATCTCCTAAGTCAGGATTCTCATTTGGGTCAGTTACTTTAGGCATATCAACTGGGTGTATAACATAGAACTCAATGATTTTAAACCTATCAACATACTTTATCAACTTCAAGACATCACTATCATTGCTTAATACATACAGACCAATATCTAAATTGCCATTTGGAATCTTATAACAATATTTCATAGAGGGATTGCGATAACCTAAGCCTGCTAACATACTTTTTACTTCAACTACTGAAAACCCATCTGCATCAATTTGATCAAACCAATTTACCCTTCCACCATTGTAGACACGATTTGGTGAACTAGTAAAGGAACCACCATGGTGTATCTCTAGGGAAAAAACACTTGGAAATTTCCCTGTTGCAACAAAATACATGATTTATCAGTCGACATTGACAGATATGTACAAAACATTAAACCCCCAAAACAACCTAAACCATAAATTGCAAAACAAAAATAACTTACTGTATACATGGTATGGATCAAATGTACGACCATCGGTCTCAAGACCCATTGGCAAATCAACATTTAGGGTTCTTCCGACTTGCAATTAGTGTTTTCTCGGAGAAAATTTGATCGGTTCAACTATGAGGATGAGAAGTGAAATGACTGTTTTGTTGACTTTTTAGGTACTAATACACTTTCATTTAGAGGGGAAAGTTAAAGGACGAACATACCCTTGTGTAATTATAATAAATTAATCAATCCCTCAAGTGTTTCTCACGTGACACACTTTGGTAACGGAATCAACGGAATTGGACTGAAAGTGGAACCAAACTAGCACTTTTGGACTAAAACCACAACTTTTTGAAAAAAAGGACCAAGAATGAAATCAGCATACAACCACAAGGACCAAAAATGTAGTTAACTCTATTAACTAATTACATTGCTTGATTTTGCTTACGTGGCAAAATCAAGCTCTTCTATTGGTTTAATTGTTTTTTCACTAAGAATGATTTTGCAAAGTTACTCCGAAATGATGTAATTCTTTTATTATATAAAAGATTTGGGAGTTCTAATTTTTGGCTAGAGTTGATGTTTATGCTCTATAACTTATGGTTTGAGGTTTTGACGTGTTTTACTAGTCTTATTTGACGAGGTTCCCTTTTTATGAATAAATCATACTTCTTGAGAAGTTTAAGGATTATGATAAATACTATTTTATCATGATATGAGGAGTTTCACATGGATACTTATTGACATAGATGAGATGCCAATAGCCTTATGTGAGGAGTGATGACTAAGGCTCTCGAATAGCCAAGATATCATTATCACTAGTTTGTAGTTTTGTCTATAGAGATCAACGAAGAATACTATTCTTGATGACGAGTTCAATATTGATAACAACTTTAGTGATTTTTAAGTAAGCGTAATGAGACTACTAATCTTAACATGTTTATATAAAATGATATTATTAATTAATCTAGAAAATATACAATAATAACTTATTGTAAGTAATTTATTAAAGAGCATACCTTTGCTATATATTCTAGTTAAGAAAAAAAATATTGAAGATAAATTCTTCGTGATCTTCTTAGGATGCCCAAATCCCAGTATGGAGAATTCTCAACAAGGAAAATATTAGAAAGATCTATCATTATCCAACGTTATAGAATATGATGATTTTAAAAACGTGACCTTTTATTTTTAAGAAATTTCCTTCTTTGTAGTTTTCAATCATACACGGATCGTATCAAGTTTTAAAAGTACAATATACTCTTAAGAAACTTGGTAACGAAGCTTTGATACCAATTGTGGAAAACTAGAAGGGGGGGTGAATAGTTTTACTGATTAAAACTTCGTTTTAAAATATTTAGATCGACTTATGTCAATCTATTGAATGTGTGCGTTGGATATTGATATATAAGCATATAAATAAAACAATACAAGGATAAAGAGTTAGAAGCACAAAACCACGACACGAGTGTTTATAGTGGTTCGGGTACAAGGACACCTTCCTTGCCCTACTCCACTCCCCGAGTCACCTACTCAAGAGTTCATAATCACAACACAACACAATATCCTTGTGGCGGAGACACCTTCACAACGTCGCCTACTCTTTATCCGGTACAAGGCTAGACACCGGGTTCTTTCACGAGGTAGAACCAAACCTATCACAACGTCGCCTATACTTTATTCGGTACAAGTCTAGATACTGAGTTCCATTACAAAGGAGGAACTACTACCCAACACTACACAACACCTATCCAAGGAGCACCCTCCTTATTACAACTTCATCAAGGATATCAATATCCTTGGACACAACCTATATATATTTGTACATCGATGCACCAGATCGATTGTACACCCTTGGCATCTTTCACTAATGCACTTGACATGATCCTTTGACACCTTTCACTAATGCCTTCATCATGGACCTTTGGCAACCTTCACTAATGCCTTAGACACGGACTTTCAGAACCTTTCACTAATGCCTTCGACTTGACCCTTTTTGGCATCTTTTACTAATGCCTTTAACACAACACTTCTAGAGAGGAGGAAAGAACTATCAACAAGAGAACTTCAGTAGTCTTGATGATGACGAAGCTTGGCAACTCATGGACTTGAGTTTGCTCGACGTCAAGAGGTGGTGATATCGCCTTTAAGAGGAACCTAGAGAATCACACAAAGACAAACACAAAACTACATAAAAAGATCCTTTGGATCTGAGGTTAGAGAGTTTACACTACTGTCCCACGGATCCCTTGCTTGAGGGATCCGTCCAGTGTATTCCTGGGGATCCGTAGGACGCTCCCCCTAAATGGGTTATGGGTCATGGATCATGGATCATGGGTCATAGACTTTGGACCATGGGTACCCAAATAGATACAATGTATCTAGAAGATGCAATGCATCTAGTCAATGGGTCATTGATTAGCTCCATGGGTTATGGATATTACCCAAAATGACTTCATGCATGATGTCATGCAATGGGTTAAGGATCATGCTCCATGGGTATGGGTCATGAACTTTAGGTTTTACCCAACTACATTCAATGTGTCTAGTTAATGGGTCAAGTGCTTAGATTCTTACCCATTACATTACCCATTACAATATATACTAAGTATGTGTATATATACCCATTATGTAAACACTAGTTGTTATACATATGCATTTCTATAAAATGTAAACACTATTACTTGTTTAGCGTTTTGTATGAAAACGAAATTGTGTTAGTAAACTATTGGCTCAAACTATTTACGTATTTTATTTGTTTCGTTAAAACGATTTTACGTTTGTTATCGACAAAACATTAGAAGATCGTAAAATATAAATAAACGTTTTTACGGCTTATTTGTATTAACAGTAATGTTTAGTGCTTAATTTTGTGATGGGGGTGTCGTTTAAGGAGGCGGCTTACTTATCTACTAATTTGCAGTAACAACTAGTTATGATTTCAGTATGAAGGTTGCGGGTTTGGAGGTATGTCTTTTATGGTAATCTATGTTTTTGGTATACAAGGAAAGCGGCTGTTGTTCTTCCCGTCCCTTATCTCGATTCACAAAAAAAAACCTTAGTTCGTCTCTTCAGATTATAGCACGCAAAAAATGTATAAAGTTAAGAACTTGATGTATAAAGGTTGATTTAATTAATGTTGTTGTATGTTTTGACATAATTTTATGTTTTAAATGTGTGTAATTAGTGATTCGATTGAAGTTGGTATTTGTTTGCAGTTGAGTTTACTAGAATTTAAGATCTTTTTTGATATGAGAGCATAAAGTTATTGAGGTTAGTGCTCTTCTTATCAAATGTTTACGGATTTCATATTGAAAATCTATAAGATGTGGCTGTAAGAATTAGGCGTTGTTTCTGATTGGATATGTGTGTTATTGTTTACATGGTTGCTAACTAAAAATAAGCAAATAAGTAGAAAAGATATGATTGCCAAACACACTCTATTGCTGGACAAAAATGGCAAAATGGTTAACTCCAGTTCTTGGTAAGCATCCCACCTGCCTTTGTAACACCCCCAAATCTCGGTACAGCGAAAGACTTAAACAAGTTTTTGGGGCGTTACTGGACAGGCACATGTCACAATTCTCAATTTCCGGTCTTTTTTCAAATTTATATTTCATTAACGTATATATTTCTTATTAAATAAACGCTATCGCGTAATTAATTTTTTTTTGAACATTTGATCCGACGCTTCCAAAATTATCCGATATATTTTTATATTCATATTAAGATTATAAAAAATTTATTATTAGTTTACCCAATGTTTTGAATTTATTTGGTATATAAATTGTTATATTTATATATTACGACGGTTTTAAGTAAATTCTACTCGGTAATTATTCTTTCACTTAAATTTTTGCAAGAAATGTATTTTATAATTTTATGACTTCAATATATTTTATTTTGCTCCGTTAAAATCTATTTTTAGCTAACGCTACCTTAAATGCTTAAATAAATACACAAGTTATTCATTATTCTTAATTAACTACACCTTTATCCTACATTAATATACTTAAATACTACTTAATGCATTTAGTCTTTTTTTTTTTTTAGTATGTCGACCACAAGGAGGTGACTCACATATATTTGTGTACAAATATCTAGTAACTCAAGTTCAACTTGTCTTTCTCCTCTTAATAATCACTAGCTTATATTTTTTTTTCTTCTTTATCTTGACTTCCTTTGGGGTGTCTACCTCTTCAAAAAAAAAAGAAGAAGAAGTTCATCATCTTTTCAAGATCAAGGATTATTATGATCAATTTTTGTGTTCTAGTTAAGGTTTAGGATTTAACCTTGAAGATTAACTAAGTTTTCTATCACCTAAACCTCTTCAATCATTCAAGTAAGCATTCCATGATTTTTATTACTCCTTCATATTCATATTTATAATATTTCATCATTTTTGTAAGAAAAACAAGCATGAATTCCATGATCCATACCACTTTTAATGTTTTTATTACATATTATTAGTTATAATTATCCTATAATTAATCCCTTGAAACATATCACTTTTGGTGATGTCTAGGAACCCATGACACCCTAAGAAGGTGTATGGTAGGATTAGAATAGCCGGAGTTGTTTTGAATGGGTTAGAATAGGTTTGGCGCGAGAAAAACTCATTTCGACAAGTTTTAAAAAGGGTATGTCCTTATTTTTGAAATCTGGAAAATCCGACAGTTTGTAAAATATTTTGGGATAGATATTTAGAAAATACACTTTAAAACGAATTCGTGGCCGCTTGAACGGATTAAAACGGAGTTATAACGAAGAAGTTATGAATTTTTCAAGTTAAGCGACGAAAATTATAATTTCCAGAAAATTCAGCATGTTACGTCCACTTTGTACGAGTCAAAAATGAAACTTAGGTGTTATAAATTATGTCGACTTGTCAAAAATATGTTAGTATACTTTGATACAAAGCTAAGGACCTTTAAAAGCGTAGAAAACGGATTTGTAACGATTAAATTATACGTTTTCACAAAGTTGCCGTAACTTTATTATATAAGAAAAACTATATTATTTCTAATAGGCAAATATTACGGCAAAACTAGTGACCATATTGAAGGTTGTTTTAACATTGATGTAGAACTTTTATAAAGTGATATCTTCTAATAAAAGTAAGTTCGCCAAGTATATTTTCCAAAATGTCCACCGTTTGTTTAGCGGAGTTGTAATGAATTAATTACGGTCGCTTAAACTTTGCGAAAACCATCTTTAAACTATACTTTGGACTAAAGTACCATACTTAACTTATATTTTCCTTTGTGATCGAGACCTTTAGGATGGAAACTTAAACACTAAAACTTTGAGATTATGATATGAGCTTCCCAAAACCGTTGAGTTAGTTTTCTAACACGCTCGGCGTGCACCATTTTACGACTAGCTTTTAGAGGCCGTTTAGTCACTTTCATGAAATTGTCAAATGACATTGTTTCTGACGAAAAGTTATAGATTCATAATAAACCACTAAATGATTATCGTATGATATCATTTCAACGTAAATACTTGATAAAGTGTTTTGTAACTTGACAAGAGGTCATAAACATATATTTCGACGATAAACTTTACTTTCAAAAGGTACAAGTGGTATGGATATCATATGAGTTTGCATGCGACATTGTTTCATGACTTACATTAGAGCATATCATTCATTATAGGTCGCGGTTAGAGCATTGCGTCTCATTTACGTGCATCCACTTTGTCATCATAACTATTGCCTTGGTGAGTTCGTAGCCCACTTTTACTCGTTCAATTGTTTTATAAACACTTGGGGAGATACATGCTCAACTTAATGCTTTTACTTTACACTTATATGAACTTAAACTTTATTGTTTGAACTATCACGAACTTGTTACCCTTTTGTTTCACTACTTATGCTAGTAAGTAGATTGTGCCCGAACTAAATTGATCACTATGTTATGAACGCTAATATTTGAATCACTTTCCTTGATTTTGAACCCTTCAACATGTATATTTGAGCTCTTTTAAATTGATTCGGACCCTTTAACATATAAGTGAACACTTTGGACTTGATATGAACCTTTTGACATATAGTTAAACTCTTTTAACTTGTACAAGGACCCTTTTGATATATTTTAAACTTGTTTGGCGTGATTTTGAGCGCTCGACTATCTTGAACCCTTTGATATTATTCGAACTCTTTACTATTACGAACTTTTGAACTCGACTTAAATCTTTGAACTTAATTATGAACTTTTGAGCGGAACTCTTGAACTTAAATACAAACTTATGACTTGTTTGAACTTATTGAACCGTCGTGTTATGACCTTGACCTAAAGTCTCCCATGATCGAGCATCACTATAAAGTCTCCTGTTCGAGCATCCTATAAAGTCTCCCATGATCGGAGCATCACTATAAAGTCTCCCTTGTTCGAGCATCCTATAAAGTCTCCCATGTTCGAGCATCACTATAAAGTCTCCTTTGTTCGGAGCAATCTTAAAGCCTCCCGGTCCGGAGCGAATTTCTCACTATGTTACGGGCGTTCTCAATCTAAAGTCTCCCATGTTCGAGCGGTGCAAATTCTCCCATGTTCGGAGTGTTCTTAATTGTATATAATAGTTGTATGATGTCTTGTTCGTACATTCGCATTGTTAGTCTCCTATTAGTAGGTAGTATGGATAGCGTTATTAGAGGTCGGCCAACCTCTCGTCCACTATGTTACGGACGCATATTATTTATTCTAGGGTTGTGCACGGCATACATTATTATATCGTGGTGCTATATTGTGAATTATTACGATAATGTATACTTAACTACTAGACACACTATATTTTGTGCAATGGGTTGTGAACACACAGGTTGCAAGTTTTGTATGGGTGAACTTGGGCCGAGTGTATTACAATGTCTTTGCTTTGTGAACTATTATGATAACGTGCACTTGAATTCTAGACATATTTTGGCGGTGGGTTGTGAACACACAGTTGCAAGTTTTGTATGGGCGGAACTTGGAATTGAGTGGATTTACAATGCCTTTGCTTTGTGGACTATTCTTTATGACCAAAACTTTGCCTTTGTTGCATGAACGCTCTTTAAAAGCTTTACTTGTTAACCAAACTCTATGAACTCACTCAACCATTGTGTTGACACTTTTAGCATGTTTTATCTCAGGTATCTAAGGCATTCACTTCATGGCATGCATGTGGACTTATCATAGAGTCGCGGTGTCGACGCGTCTCACCTACATTTTTGCACTTAACTATCGTTTGGTTGTAAGAAACTTATTTTGGTATTTTGGAAATCTATTGGGACCTATGTTTTGTAAACTCTGATTATTTTACTAAATCAAACGATATTTTCAAAACGACACTTTAGGTCGTTCGATATAACTGTAACTTTGATGCTATGATCGTCATCCCCAGAATTCCATTCATTTGCAAAGCAGGTAATTTGGGGTGTGTGATTGGTATCGAGTATCGGTTATAGAGAACTAGGTTGCATCATTGACCCTAGACTATAACTACATCATCATAGCATCTCATCATATCATTATAAGTGCATACTCCTTATACATGCGAACTTATGACTCAACACCAAACATCATATGAGACGATTAGTCCAAGCATTGCATAGTTACTCCTAAATTATACCTAGCACGATCACCTATGTCTAATTCGGGAAGAATCATGCAATGAAGGAGTAGTAGTCTCATATGTGTAAGCAATCCATGTCGAGCCAAATTTTCAAAAGATTTTCTTCAAACCACTTGTTTCCAGTTTGATCCGAGTGACAGTTCTTGTTTGATGAGTTGCAAAGATCGAGCTAGAAACAAGTTGTTACCTAAACCGATTTAGCCTAATCGTATGACAGTTCTTGTTTGATGAGTTGTGGGATTAAGTAAAAATCGGTTACCTAAAAATCTTTTGAGGATTTCGCTCGAGAATGGGAAAGCCTGCCTCATCGAGCCTAGTCATAAGAGAGCATGTATTTAGGACGGGAAATGCTCACGATAGCACGAGCGATTTAGTTGAATGAGGAACTCATATGCATGAGCATTGACATAATCATTTAGACCATACACGAGCATAAACTTTTAGAACCCTTGTCGCGGTTTGGGCTATAGTTATCAATAATCGAATCACAACGTGATTCCACCGACATGGGAAGAATGTCAATTCTTAATTTCGGTCTTTTTCAAATTTATATTTCATTAACGTATATATTTCTTATTAAATAAACGCTATCGCGTAATTAATTTTTTTTTGAACATTTGATCCGACGCTTCCAAAAATTATCCCGATATATTTTTATATTCATATTAAGATTATAAAAAAAATTTATTATTGGTTTACCCAATGTTTTGAATTTATTTGGTATATAAATTGTTATATTTATATATTACGACGGTTTTCGTAAATTCTACTCGATAATTATTCTTTCACTTAAATTTTTGCAAGAATGTATTTTTATAATTTTTATGACTTCAATATATTTTATTTTGCTCCGTTAAAATCTATTTTTAGCTAACGCTACCTTAAATGCTTAAATAAATACACAAGTTATTCATTATTCTTAATTAACTACACCTTTATCCTACATTAATATACTTAAATACTACTTAATGCATTTAGTCTTTTTTTTTTTTTAGTATGTCGACCACAAGGAGGTGACTCACATATATTTGTGTACAAATATCTAGTAACTCAAGTTCAACTTGTCTTTCTCCTCTTAATAATCACTAGCTTATATTTTTTTTCTTCTTTATCTTGACTTCCTTTGGGGTGTCGACCTTTTCAAAAAAAAAAAAGAAGAAGAAGTTCATCATCTTTTCAAGATCAAGGATTATTATGATCAATTTTTGTGTTCTAGTTAAGGTTTAGGATTTAACCTTGAAGATTAACTAAGTTTTCTATCACCTAAACCTCTTCAATCATTCAAGTAAGCATTCCATGATTTTTATTACTCCTTCATATTCATATTTATAATATTTCATCATTTTTGTAAGAAAAACAAGCATGAATTCCATGATCCATACCACTTTTAATGTTTTTATTACATATTATTAGTTATAATTATCCTATAATTAATCCCTTGAAACATATCACTTTTGGTGATGTCTAGGAACCCATGACACCCTAAGAAGGTGTATGGTAGGATTAGAATAGCCGGAGTTGTTTTGAATGGGTTAGAATAGGTTTTGGCGAGAAAAACTCATTTCGACAAGTTTTAAAAGGGTCTGTCCTTATTTTTGAAATCTGGAAAATCCGACAGTTTGTAAAATATTTTGGGATAGATATTTAGAAAATACACTTTAAAACGAAACCGTGGCGCTTGAGCGGATTAAAGCGGAGTTATAACGAAGAAGTTATGAATTTTTCAAGTTAGCGGCGAAAATTATAATTTCGAGAAAATTCACATGTTACGTCCACTTTGTACGAGTCAAAATGAAACTTAGGTGTTATAAATTATGTCGACTTGTCAAAATATGTTAGTATACTTTGATACAAAGCTAAGGACCTTTAAAAGCGTAGAAAACGGATTTGTAACGATTAAATTATACACGTTTTCACAAAGTTGCCGTAACTTTATTATATAAGAAAAACTATATTATTTCTAATAGGCAAATATTACGGCAAAACTAGTGACCATATTGAAGGTTGTTTTTAACATTGATGTAGAACTTTTTATAAAGTGATATCTTCTAATAAAAGTAAGTTCGCCAAGTATATTTTCCAAAATGTCCGACTGTTTGTTTAGCGGAGTTGTAATGAATTAATTACGGTCGCTTAAACTTTGCCGAAAACCATCTTTAAACTATACT
This sequence comes from Chrysanthemum lavandulifolium, assembly GCA_022545495.1. Lineage (NCBI taxonomy): Eukaryota > Viridiplantae > Streptophyta > Magnoliopsida > Asterales > Asteraceae > Chrysanthemum > Chrysanthemum lavandulifolium. Next base: position 220,351,919 of record CM040244.1, read on the forward strand.
TTGGACTAAAGTACCATACTTAACTTATATTTTCCTTTGTGATCGAGACCTTTAGGATGGAAACTTAAACACTAAAACTTTGAGATTATGATATGAGCTTCCCAAAAACCGTTGAGTTAGTTTCCTAACGCTCGACGTGCACCATTTTACGACTAGCTTTTAGAGGCCGTTTTAGTCACTTTCATGAAATTGTCAAATGACATTGTTTTACGACGAAAAGTTATAAATTCATAATAAACCACTAAATGATTATCGTATGATATCATTTCGACGTAAATACTGATAAAGTGTTTTGTAACTTGACAAGAGGTCATAAACATATATTTCGACGATAAACTTTACTTTCCAAAAGGTACAAGTGGTATGGATATCATATGAGTTTGCATGCACGACATTGTTTCATGACTTACATTAGAGCATATCATTCATTATAGGTCGCGGTTAGGAGATTGCGTCTCATTTACGTGCATCCACTTTGTCATCATAACTATTGCAACGGTGAGTTCGTAGCCCACTTTTACTCGTTCAATTGTTTTATAAACTCTTGGGAGATACATGCTCAACTTAATGCTTTTACTTTACACTTATATGAACTTAAACTTTATTGTTTGAACTATCATGAACTTGTTACCCTTTTGTTTCACTACTTATGCTAGTAAGTAGATTGTGCCCGAACTAAATTGATCACTATGTTATGAACGCTATTATTTGAATCACTTTCCTTGATTTTGAACCCTTCAACATGTATATTTGAGCTCTTTTAAATTGATTCGGACCCTTTAACATATAAGTGAACACTTTGGACTTGATATGAACCTTTTGACATATAGTTAAACTCTTTTAACTTGTACAAGGACCCTTTTTGATATATTTTAAACTTGTTTGACGTGATTTTGAACGCTTCGACTATCTTGAACCCTTTTGATATTATTCGAACTCTTTGACTGTTCTGAACTTTTGAACTCGACTTAAATCTTTGAACTTAATTACGAACTTTTGAACGGAACTCTTGAACTTAAATACAAACTTATGACTTGTTTGAACTTATTGAACCGTACGTGTTATGACCTTGACCTAAAGTCTCCCATGATCGAGCATCACTATAAAGTCTCCTGCTCGAGCATCCTTATAAAGTCTCCCATGATCGAGCATCACTATAAAGTCTCCCTTGTTCGGAGCATCCCTATAAAGTCTCCCATGTTCGAGCATCACTATAAAGTCTCCTTTGTTCGGAGCAATCTTAAAGCCTCCCGGTCCGAGCGAGAATGTCTCACTATGTTACGGAGCGTTCTCAATCTAAAGTCTCCCATGTTCGGAGCAGTGCAAATTCTCCCATGTTCGGAGTGTTCTTAATTGTATATAATAGTTGTATGATGTACTGTTCGTACATTCGCATTGTTAGTCTCCTATTAGTAGGTAGTATGGATAGCGCTATTAGAGGTCGGCCAACCTCTCGTCCACTATGTTACGGGACGCATATTATTTATTCTAGGGGTTGTGCCTGGCATACATTATTATATACGTGGTGCTATATTGTGAAATGTTCTGATAATGTATACTTAACTACTAGACACACTATATTTTGTGCAATGGGTTGTGAACACACAGGTTGCAAGTTTTGTATGGGCGGAACTTGGAACTGAGTGGATTTACAATGTCTTTGCTTTGTGAACTATTATGATAACGTGCACTTGAATTCTAGACATATTTTGGCAGTGGGTTGTGAACACACAGGTTGCAAGTTTTGTATGGGCGGAACTTGGAACTGAGTGGATTTACAATGCCTTTGCTTTGTGGACTATTCTTTATGACCAAAAACTTTGCCTTTGTTGCATGAACGCTCTTTAAAAGCTTTACTTGTTAACCAAACTCTATGAACTCACTCAACCATTGTGTTGACACTTTTAGCATGTTTTATCTCAGGTATCTAAGGCATTCACTTCATGGCATGCATGTGGACTTATTATAGAGTCGCGGTGTCGACGCGTCTCACCTATATTTTGCACTTAACTATCGTTTGGTTGTAACAAACTTATTTTGGTATTTTGGAAATCTATTGGGACCTATGTTTTGTAAACTCGATTATTTTACTAAATCAAACGATATTTTCAAACGACACTTTAGGTCGTTCGATATAATCTGTAACTTTGATGCTATGATCGTCATCCCCGTGAATTCCATTCATTGCAAAAGCAGTAATTTGGGGTGTGATGATTGGTATCGAGCATCGGTTATAGAGAACTAGGTTGCATCATTGACCCTAGACTATAACTACATCATCATAGCATCTCATCATATCATTATAAGTGCATACTCCTTATACATGCGAACTTATGACTCAACACCAAACATCATATGAGACGATTAGTCCAAGCATTGCATAGTTACTCTAAATTATACATAGCCCGATCACCTATGTCTAATTCGGGAAGAATCATGCAATGAAGGAGTAGTAGTCTCATATGTGTAAGCAATTCCGTAATCGAGCCAAATTTTCAAAGATTTTCTTCAAACCACTTGTTTCGGTTTGATCCGAGGCAGTTCTTGTTTGATGAGTTGCAAAGATCGAGCTAGAAACAAGTTGTTACCTAAACCGATTTAGCCTAATCGTATGGCAGTTCTTGTTTGATGAGTTGTGGGATTAAGTAAAATCGGTTACCTAAAAATCTTTTGAGGATTTCGCTGAGAATGGGAAAGTTTGCCTCATCGAGCCTAGTCATAAGAGCATGTATTTAGGACGGAAATGCTCACGATAGCACGAGCGTATTTAGTTGAATGAGGAACTCATATGCATGAGCATTGACATAATCATTTAGACCATACACGAGCATAAACTTTTAGAACCCTTGTCGCGGTTTGGGCTATAGTTATCAATAATCGAATCACGAGGACGTGATTCCACTGACATGGGAAGAATGTCACAATTCTTAATTTCCGGTCTTTTTTCAAATTTATATTTCATTAACGTATATATTTCTTATTAAATAAACGCTATCGCGTAATTAATTTTTTTTTGAACATTTGATCCGACGCTTCCAAAAATTATCCCGATATATTTTTATATTCATATTAAGATTATAAAAAAAATTATTATTAGTTTACCTAATGTTTTGAATTTATTTGGTATATAAATTGTTATATTTATATATTACGACGGTTTTCGTAAATTCTACTCGGTAATTATTCTTTCACTTAAAATGTTTGCAAGAAATGTATTTTTATAATTTTTATGACTTCAATATATTTTATTTTGCTCCGTTAAAATCTATTTTTAGCTAACGCTACCTTAAATGCTTAAATAAATACACAAGTTATTCATTATTCTTAATTAACAACACCTTTATCCTACATTAATATACTTAAATACTACTTAATGCATTTAGTCTTTTTTTTTTTTAGTATGTCGACCACAAGGAGGTGACTCACATATATTTGTGTACAAATATCTAGTAACTCAAGTTCAACTTGTCTTTCTCCTCTTAATAATCACTAGCTTATATATTTTTTTTCTTCTTTATCTTGACTTCCTTTGGGGTGTCGACCTTTTCAAAAAAAAAAGAAGAAGAAGTTCATCATCTTTTCAAGATCAAGGATTATTATGATCAATTTTTGTGTTCTAGTTAAGGTTTAGGATTTAACCTTGAAGATTAACTAAGTTTTCTATCACCTAAACCTCTTCAATCATTCAAGTAAGCATTCCATGATTTTTATTACTCCTTCATATTCATATTTATAATATTTCATCATTTTTGTAAGAAAAACAAGCATGAATTCCATGATCCATACCACTTTTAATGTTTTTATTACATATTATTAGTTATAATTATCCTATAATTAATCCCTTGAAACATATCACTTTTGGTGATGTCTAGGAACCCATGACACCCTAAGAAGGTGTATGGTAGGATTAGAATAGCTTCGGAGTTGTTTTGAATGGGTTAGAATAGGTTTGGCGCGAGAAAAACTCATTTCGACAAGTTTTAAAAAGGGTCTGTCCTTATTTTGAAATCTGGAAAATCCGACAGTTTATAAAATATTTTGGGATAGATATTTAGAAAATACACTTTAAAAGCGAAACCGTGGCCGCTTGAAGCGGATTAAAGCGGAGTTATAACGAAGAAGTTATGAATTTTCAAGTTAGCGGCGAAAATTATAATTTCGAGAAAATTCACATGTTACGTCCACTTTATACGAGTCAAAATGAAACTTAGGTGTTATAAATTATGTCGACTTGTCAAAAATATGTTAGTATACTTTGATACAAAGCTAAGGACCTTTAAAACGAGAAAACGGTTTGTAACGATTAAATTATACACGTTTTCACAAAGTTGCCGTAACTTTATTATATAAGAAAAACTATATTATTTCTAATAGGCAAATATTACGGCAAAACTAGTGACCATATTGAAGGTTGTTTTAACATTGATGTAGAACTTTTATAAAGTGATATCTTCTAATAAAAGTAAGTTCGCCAAGTATATTTTCCAAAATGTCCATTGTTTGTTTAGCGGAGTTGTAATGAATTAATTACGGTCGCTTAAACTTTGCCGAAAACCATCTTTAAACTATACTTTGGACTAAAGTACCATACTTAACTTATATTTTCCTTTGTGATCGAGACCTTTAGGATGGAAACTTAAACACTAAAACTTTGAGATTATGATATGAGCTTCCCAAAACCGTTGAGTTAGTTTCCTAACGCTCGGCGTGCACCATTTTACGACTAGCTTTTAGAGGCCGTTTAGTCACTTTCATGAAATTGTCAAATGACATTGTTTTCTGACGAAAAGTTATAGATTCATAATAAACCACTAAATGATTATCGTAGGATATCATTTCGGCGTAATCTTGATAAAGTGTTTTGTAACTTGACAAGAGGTCATAAACATATATTTCGACGATAAACTTTACTTTCCAAAAGGTACAAGTGGTATGGATATCATATGAGTTTGCATGCACGACATTGTTTCATGACTTACATTAGAGCATATCATTCATTATAGGTCGCGGTTAGGCTGCTTGCGTCTCATTTACGTGCATCCACTTTGTCATCATAACTATTGCAACAGGTGAGTTCGTAGCCCACTTTTACTCGTTCAATTGTTTTATAAACTCTTGGGAGATACATGCTCAACTTAATGCTTTTACTTTACACTTATATGAACTTAAACTTTATTGTTTGAACTATCACGAACTTGTTACCCTTTTGTTTCACTACTTATGCTAGTAAGTAGATTGTGCCCGAACTAAATTGATCACTATGTTATGAACGCTATTATTTGAATCACTTTCCTTGATTTTGAACCCTTCAACATGTATATTTGAGCTCTTTTAAATTGATTCGGACCCTTTAACATATAAGTGAACACTTTGGACTTGATATGAACCTTTTGACATATAGTTAAACTCTTTTAACTTGTACAAGGACCCTTTTGATATATTTTAAACTTGTTTGACGTGATTTTGAGCGCTTGACTATCTTGAACCCTTTTGATATTATTCGAACTCTTTGGTATTACGAACTTTTGAACTCGACTTAAATCTTTGAACTTAATTACGAACTTTTGAGCGGAACTCTTGAACTTAAATACAAACTTATGACTTGTTTGAACTTATTGAACCGTCGTGTTATGACCTTGACCTAAAGTCTCCCATGATCGACATCACTATAAAGTCTCCTGTTCGAGCATCCTATAAAGTCTCCCATGATCGAGCATCACTATAAAGTCTCCCTTGTTCGGAGCATCCTATAAAGTCTCCCATGTTGGAGCATCACTATAAAGTCTCCTTTGTTCGGAGCAATCTTAAAGCCTCCCGGTCCGGAGAGAATGTCTCACTATGTTACGGAGCGTTCTCAATCTAAAGTCTCCCATGTTCGGAGCAAGTGCAAATTCTCCCATGTTCGGAGTGTTCTTAATTGTATATAATAGTTGTATGATGTCTTGCGTACATTCGCATTGTTAGTCTCCTATTAGTAGGTAGTATGGATAGCGCTATTAGAGGTCGGCCAACCTCTCGTCCACTATGTTACGGACGCATATTATTTATTCTAGGGGTTGTGCACGGCATACATTATTATATCGTGGTGCTATATTGTGAAATATTACGATAATGTATACTTAACTACTAGACACACTATATTTTGTGCAATGGGTTGTGAACACACAGGTTGCAAGTTTTGTATGGGCGGAACTTGAACCGGTGGATTACAATGTCTTTGCTTTGTGAACTATTATGATAACGTGCACTTGAATTCTAGACATATTTTGGCGGTGGGTTGTGAACACAGGTTGCAAGTTTTGTATGGGCGGAACTTGAACCGAGTGGATTTACAATGCCTTTGCTTTGTGGACTATTCTTTATGACCAAAAACTTTGCCTTTGTTGCATGAACGCTCTTTAAAAGCTTTACTTGTTAACCAAACTCTATGAACTCACTCAACCATTGTGTTGACACTTTTAGCATGTTTTATCTCGGTATCTAAGGCATTCACTTCATGGCATGCATGTGGACTTATCATAGAGTCGCGGTGTCGACGCGTCTCACCTACATTTTTTGCACTTAACTATCGTTTGGTTGTAACAAACTTATTTTGGTATTTTGGAAATCTATTGGGACCTATGTTTTGTAAACTCGATTATTTTACTAAATCAAACGATATTTTCAAACGACACTTTAGGTCGTTCGATATAATCAGTAACTTTGATGCTATGATCGTCATCCCAAGAATTCCATTCCATTGCAAAGCAGTAATTTGGGGGTGTGATTGGTATCGAGCATCGATTATAGAGAACTAGGTTGCATCATTGACCCTAGACTATAACTACATCATCATAGCATCTCATCATATCATTATAAGTGCATACTCCTTATACATGCGAACTTATGACTCAACACCAAACATCATATGAGACGATTAGTCCAAGCATTGCATAGTTACTCTAAGTTATACATCGATCACTTATGTCTAATTCGGGAAGAATCATGCAATGAAGGAGTAGTAGTCTCATATGTGTAAGCAATCCGAATCGAGCCAAATTTTCAAAGATTTTCTTCAAACCACTTGTTTCCGGTTTGATCCGAGTGACGTTCTTGTTTGATGAGTTGCAAAGATCGAGCTAGAAACAAGTTGCCTAAACCGATTTAGCCTAATCATGACGGTTCTTGTTTGATGAGTTGTGAGATTAAGTAAAATCGGTTACCTAAAAATCTTTTGAGGGTTTTGCTCGAGAATGGGAAAGTTTGCCACATCAAACCCTAAATAAGAGAGCATGTAACACGAACGGAAATTCGATGGCACGAATTCGTATTTAGTTGGTGAGGAACGAATGTGACAACTCGTAATTTAGACATTTCATATAGACTAGATTTAGTCTACATAATCATTAGTAACATCATTTCATATCAATTTATGCATGGGTTTTGCATTTTACATTAAACGTATATATTTCCTATTAAATAAACGCTATCGCGTAATTATTTATTTTGAACATTTGATCCGACACTTCCAAAAATTATTCCGATATATTTTTATACTCATTTTAAGATTATAAAAATTATATTATTAGTTTACCCGATGTTTTCAATTTATTTGGTATATAAATTGTTATATTTATATAATTACGACGGTTTTAGTAAATTCAACTCGATAATTATTCTTTCACTAAAATTTTGCAAGAAATGTATTTTTATAATTTTTATGACATCAATATATTTTATTTTGTTCCGTTAAAATCTATTTTTAGCTAACGCTACCTTAAATGCTTAAATAAATACACAAGTTATTCATTATTCTTAATTAACAACACCTTTATCTTACATTAATATACTTAAATACTACTTAAAACATATTAGTCTTTTTTTTTTTGTCGACACCCTATATGACACACACAAGGAGGTGACTAAATCATATATTTATACAAATATTTAGTAAGATCAAGTTCAACTTGTCTTTCTTATCTTAATAATCACATAGCAACTCATTTTTTTCTTCTTTATCTTGACTTCCTTTCCATAACCGACCTTTTCAAAAAAAGAAGAAGAAGTTCATAATCTTTTCTAGATCAAGGATTATTATGATCTTTTTGTGTTCTTGTTAAGGTTTTGAAATAAAACCTTGAAGATTAATTAAGTTTTCTTCACCTAAACCTCTTCAATCATTCAAGTAAGCATTTCATGATCTTTATTACTCTTTCATATTCATATTTATGTTATTTCATCATTTTGTAAGAAAAACAAGCATGTTTCCATGATTTATACCACTTTTATTGTTTTTATTACATATTATTAATATAATTATCCTATAATTAATCCTTGAAACATATCACTTTTGGTGATGTCTAGGAACCCATGACACCCTAAGAAGGTGTATGGTAGGATTAGAATAGCCGGAGTTGTTTTGAATTGGTTAGAATAGGTTTGGCGTGAAAAACTCATTTCGACAAGTTTTTTAAGGGTCTGTCCTTATTTTTGAAATCTGGAATTTTCGACAGTTTATAAAAATTTTGGCCTAGATATTTAGAAAATACACTTTAAAAGCGAAACGTGGCGCTTGAGCGGATTAAAGCGGAGTTATAACGAAGAAGTTATGAATTTTTCAAGTTGACGGCGAAAACTAATAATTTCGAGAAAATTCACATGTTCGTCCACTTTTACGAGTCAAAAATGAAACTTAGGTGTTATAAATTATGTCGACTTATCAAAAATATATTAGTATACTTTGATACGAATCTAAGGACCTTTAAAAGCGTGAAAACGGACTTGTAACGATTAAATTATACACGTTTTCACAAAGTTGCCGTAACTTTATTATATAAGAAAAACTATTATATTTCTATTAGACAAATATTACGGCAAAACTAGTGACCATGTTGAAGGTCGTTTTAACATTGATGTAGTACTTTTATAAAGTGATGTCTTCTAGTAAAAGTAAGTTCGCCTAGCCTATTTTCCAAAATGTCCAACCGTTTGTTTAGCGGAGTTGTAACGAATAATATACGGTCGCTTAAACTTTGCGAAAACCATCCTTAAACAATATTTTGGACTACAAGTACCATACTTTACCTATATTTTCCTTTGTGATCGAGACCTTTAGGATAAAAACTTAAATGCTAAAACTTTGAGATAATGATACAAGCTTCCCAAAACCGTTGAGTTTGTTTCCTAACACTCGGCGTGCACCATTTTACGACTAGCTTTTAGAGGCCGTTTAGTCACTTTCATGAAATTGTCAAATGACATTATTTTCTGTTAAAAGTTATAGATTCATAATAAATCACTAAATGATTATCGTAGGATATCATTTCAACGTAAATACTTGTAAAGTATTTTATAATATGACAAGAGGTCATAAACATATATTTCGACGATAAACTTTATTTTCCAAAATGTACAAGTGGTATGGATATCATATGAGTTTGCATGCGACATTGTTTCATGACTTACATTAGAGCATATCATTCATAATAGGTCGCGGTTAGGAGATTGCGTCTCATTTCTGTGCATCCACTTTGTCATCATAACTATTGCAACAGGTGAGTTCGTAGCCCCACTTTTACTCGTTCAATTGTTTTATAAACTCTTCGGGGGAGATACATGCTCAACTTAATGCTTTTACTTTACACTTATATGAACTTAAACTTTATTGTTTGAACTATCACGAACTTGTTACCCTTTTGTTTCACTACTTATGCTAGTAAGTAGATTGTGCCCGAACTAAATTGATCACTATGTTATGAACGCTATTATTTGAATCACTTTCCTTGATTTTGAACCCTTCAACATGTATATTTGAGCTCTTTTAAATTGATTCGGACCCTTTAACATATAAGTGAACACTTTGGACTTGATATGAACCTTTTGACATATAGTTAAACTCTTTTAACTTGTACAAGGACCCTTTTGATATATTTTAAACTTGTTTGACGTGATTTTGAACGCTTGACTATCTTGAACCCTTTTGATATTATTCGAACTCTTTGGTGCTCGAAGTTTTGAACTCGACTTAAATCTTTGAACGTAATTACGAACTTTTGAACGGAACTCTTGAACTTAAATACAAACTTATGACTTGTTTGAACTTATTGAACCGTACGTGTTATGACCTTGACCTAAAGTCTCCCATGATCGGAGCATCACTATAAAGTCTCCCTGTTCGGAGCATCCCTATAAAGTCTCCCATGATCGGAGCATCACTATAAAGTCTCCCTTGTTCGGAGCATCCCTATAAAGTCTCCCATGTTCGGAGCATCACTATAAAGTCTCCTTTGTTCGGAGCAATCTTAAAGCCTCCCCGGTCCGGAGCGAATGTCTCACTATGTTACGGGCGTTCTCAATCTAAAGTCTCCCATGTTCGGAGCAAATGCAAATTCTCCCATGTTCGGAGTGTTCTTAATTGTATATAATAGTTGTATGATGTCTTGTTCGTACATTCGCATTGTTAGTCTCCTATTAGTAGGTAGTATTGATAGCGTTATTAGAGGTCGGCCAACCTCTCGTCCACTATGTTACTGGGACGCATATTATTTATTCTAGGGGTTGTGCACGGCATACATTATTATATACGTGGTGCTATATTGTGAAGCTATTACGATAATGTATACTTAACTACTAGACACACTATATTTTGTGCAATGGGTTGTGAACACACGGGTTGCAAGTTTTGTATGGGCGGAACTTGGGCCGAGTGGATTTACAATGCCTTTGCTTTGTGAACTATTATGATAACGTGCACTTGAATTCTAGACATATTTTGGCAGTGGGTTGTGAACACACAGGTTGCAAGTTTTGTATGGGTGGAACTTGGAACTGAGTGGATTTACAATGCCTTTGCTTTTGTGGACTATTCTTTATGACCAAAAACTTTGCCTTTGTTGCATGAACGCTCTTTAAAAGCTTTACTTGTTAACCAAACTCTATGAACTCACTCAACCATTGTGTTGACACTTTTAGCATGTTTTATCTCAGGTATCTATGGCATTCACTTCATGGCATGCATGTGGACTTATCATAGAGTCGCGGTGTCGACGCGTCTCACCTACATTTTTGCACTTAACTATCGTTTGGTTGTAACAAACTTATTTTGGTATTTTGGAAATCTATTGGGACCTGTGTTTTGTAAACTCTGATTATTTTACTAAATCAAACGATATTTTCAAAACGACACTTTAGGTCGTTCGATATAATCAGTAACTTTGATGCTATGATCGTCATCCCGTGAATTCCATTCATCATTGACCCTAGCTACAATCAGTAATTTGGGGTAATTTGAGTCGATTAGTCCAAGCATTGCATAGTTACTTCTAAATTATACATAGCCCGATCACCTATGTCTAATTCGGGAAGAATCATGCAATGAAGGGAGTAGTAGTCTTATATGTGTAAGCAATTCTAGCCAAATCAAAAGAGCCAAATTTTCAAAGACTTGTTTGATGAGTTGCAAAGATTACTCAAACCGATTTAGCCTAATCTCATGACAGTTCTTGTTTGATGAGTTGTGAGATTAAGTAAAATCGGTTACCTAAAAGTCTTTGAGGGTTTTGCTCGAGAATGGGAAAGTTTGCCACATCAAACCCTAAACCGGAGAGACCAACACGAACCGAATTGAGGGTGAATTCCTTTTTGGGTGGCGAATGTGACAACTCGTAATTTCAGGACATTTCATATAGACTAGATTTAGTCTACACATCATTAGTAACATCATTTCATATCAATTTATGCATGGGTTTTGCATTTTACATTAAACGCATAATTTCCTATTAAATAAACGCTATCGCGTAATCATTTATTTTGAACATTTGATCCGACACTTCCAAAAATTATTCTGGTATATTTTTTTTATACTCATTTTAAGATTAAAAAAATTATATTATTAATTCACCCGATGTTTTCAATTTATTTTGTATATAAATTGTTATATATAAATAATTACGACGGTTTTCGTAAATTCAACTCGATAAATATTTATTCACTCAATTTTTGTAAGAAATATATTTTTATAATTTTTATGACATCGATATATTTTATTTTGTTCCGTTAAAAATTATTTCTAGCTAACGCTACCTTAAATACTTAATTATACTTACAACTTACGAATTAATCTTATCCATTTAAATACTTACACAACAAAAACATATCATTTCTTTTTCTTTGGCCTTCTTGCCGACACCCTAACTATGACACACCATTTATGAGAAAAATCTTACATATTATATGTATATTTAGGAAGATATTTGCCTTATAATCTTTTTTTTATTCAAACAAACACATAGCAACTCATTTTATCCAAGGTGAAAAACAAATATCCTCTCCTCTCCTCCATAACCGGCCATACAAGAAGAACATGAAGAAACCATAAATTTTTCTAGCTCAAGTGTTATTTAAGTTCTATTAGTGATCTTGTTAAGGTTTTGAAATAAAAACCTCAAGAATTATTAAGTATACTTTTCTCAAAAACTCTTCAATCATTCAAGTAAGCATTTCATGGTCTTTATAACTTTTTCATATTCATCTTATTGTTATTTCATCATTTTTGCAAGAAACATGCATGTTACATATGAATTTATACCACTTTTGTTGTTTTTATTACTTATTATGTAATATAATTATCCTATAATGAATCCCTTGAAACATATCACTTTTGGTGATGTCTAGGAACCCATGACACCCTAAGAAGGTGTATGGTAGGATTTTAATAGCTTCGGAGTTGTTTTGAATTGATTAGAATAGGTTTGGCGCGTGAAAAACTCATTTCGACAACTATATTTAAGGGTCTGTCCATATTTTTGAAATCTGGAATTTTCGACAGTAGATAAAAATTTTGGCCTAGATATTTAGAAAATATACTTTAAAACGAAAACGTGGCCGCTTGAACGGATTAAAACGGAGCTATAACGAAGAAGTTATGAATTTTTCAAGTTGACGACGAAAACTAATTGTTTCAGAAAAATTCAGCATGCTGTCTCGACTTTTTGCGAGTCAAAAATGAGTCTTAAGCGTTATAAATTGTGTCGACTTATCAAAAATATATTAGTATACTTTGATACGAATCTAAGGACATATAAAACGTAGAAAACGGACTTGTAACGATGAAATTATACACGTTTACACAAAGTTGCCGTAACTTTATTATATAAGAAAAACTATTATATTTCTATTAGACAAGTATTACGGCAACAAGTGACCATGTTGAGGGTCGTTTTTAACATTGATGTAGTACTTTTTATAACGTGATGTCTTCTAGTAAAAGTAAGTTCACCTAGCCTATTTTCCAAAACGTCCAACCGTTCGTCAAACGGAGTTGTAACGAATAATATACGGTCACTTAAACTTTGCCGAAAACCATCCTTAAACAATATTGTGGATACAAGTACCCTACTTTACCTATGTTTTCTCCGTGATCGAGACCTCTATAATAAAAACTTAAATGCTAAAACTTTGAGATAATGATACAAGCTTCCCAAAACCGTTGAGTTTGTTTCCTAACACTCGGCGTGCACCATTTTACGACTAGCTTTTGAGGCTATTTAGTCACTTTCATGAATTTCCAAATTATATTATTTTGCGATTTAAAAGCTATAAATTCTTGATAAATCACTAAACGACTATCGAGGAGGTTGTTTCAACGTAAATATTTGTAAAGTATTTTATAATATGACGAGATGTCATAAACATATATTTCGACGATGAACATTATTTTCAAATGTACAAGTGGTATGGATATCATATGAGTTTGCATGCACGACATTGTTTCATGATTTACATTAGAACATATCATTCATAATAGGTCATGGTCAGAGGTTGCGCCTCATTTCAGTATTGCCATTAAATCATCATAAACATTGCACCAGGTGAGTTTCGTAGCCCCTACTTTTGTATGTTTTGAACTATTTTGGGGGAGATACATGCTTAACTATTTTTCATAAGTACTTTATATTTTTAAGGATAACTTCTATCATGATCACCATCGTTTCAAAACCGAATGTTGTACTATTGATTATGTGCTATAGTTCTCGTCAGTATAATGTTCTAAATCGGTTGACTCGATACATTGAGTCATGTACTATTGATTATGTGCTATAGTTCTACGTCAGTATAATGTTCTAAATCGTTGACTCTTGATACATTAAGTCATGTGCTATTGATTATGTGCTATTGTTCTACGTCGAGTTAGGTACTATTGTGAATTCATTTGACATCATGTGCTTGAAGATAAACTATACACATTTTGGCGGTGGGTTGTGAACAGCGGGTTGCAAGTTTTGTATGGTGGAACTTGGGCCGAGTGGATTACAATGCCTTTCTTTGCATAAACGATTTTGAAAGGCTTTACATTTCAACTCAAACTCTATGAACTCACTCAACCTTTGTGTTGACACTTTTAGCATGTTTTATCTCAGGTATCTAAGGCATTCACTTCATGGCATGCATACGGACATATTATAGAGTCGTGGTGACGACGCGTCACACATGGGATTTATGCACTTTAAAATCATCGTTTGGCTTGTAACAAACTTATTTCCGCAAGTTGATTTTCATTTGGGACCTACACTTTGTACACTCTGATTATTTTACTAAATCAAATGATGTATTTTCCAAGCGACACTTTAGGTCGTTCGATATAACTTAACTTTGATGCTATGACGGTCCTCCCAAGGAATTTCATTCACGCAAAACAAGTAATTTGGGGTGTGATGATTGGTATTAGAGCATCGGTTATAGAGAACTAGGTTGCATCATTGACCCTAGACTATAACTACATCATCATAGCATCTCATCATATCATTATAAGTGCATACTTATTGTACATGCGGGTTTATGACTTAACACCAAATATCATATGAGTCGATTAGTCCAAGCATTGCATAGTTACTTCTAAATTATACATAGCCTGATCACCTATGTCTAATTCAGGAAGAATCATGCAATGAAGGAGTAGTAGTCTTATATGTGTAAGCAATTCTATGATCGAGCAAATTTTCAAAAGACCGTTACTCGAACCGATTTAGCCTAATCTCATGAGTTCTTGTTTGATGAGTTGTGAGATTAAGTAAAATCGGTTACCTAAAAGTCTTTGAGGGTTTTGCTCGAGAATGGGAAAGTTTGCCACATCAAACCCTAAACCAGGAGAGACCAACACGAATCGAATTAGGGGACGTAATTCCTTTTTGGGTGGCGAATGTGACAACTCGTAATTTCGGGACATTTCATATAGACTAGATTTAGTCTACACATCATTAGTAACATCATTTCATATCAATTTATGCATGGGTTTTGCATTTTACATTAAACGCATAATTTCCTATTAAATAAACGCTATCGCGTAATCATTTATTTTGAACATTTGATCCGACACTTCCAAAAATTATTCTGGTATATTTTTTTATACTCATTTTAAGATTATAAAAATTATATTATTAATTTACCCGATGTTTTCAATTTATTTTGTATATAAATTGTTATATATAAATAATTACGACGGTTTTCGTAAATTCAACTCGATAAATATTTATTCACTCAATTTTTGTAAGAAATATATTTTTATAATTTTTATGACATCGATATATTTTATTTTGTTCCGTTAAAAATTATTTCTAGCTAACGCTACCTTAAATACTTAATTATACTTACAACTTACGAATTAATCTTATCCATTTAAATACTTACACAACAAAAACATGTCATTTCTTTTTCTTTGGCCTTCTTGCCGACACCCTAACTATGACACACCATTTATGAGAAAAATCTTACATATTATATGTATATTTAGGAAGATATTTGCCTTATAATCTTTTTTTTATTCAAACAAACACATAGCAACTCATTTTATCCAAGGTGAAAAACAAATATCCTCTCCTCTCCTCCATAACCGGCCATACAAGAAGAACATGAAGAAACCATAAATTTTTCTAGCTCAAGTGTTATTTAAGTTCTATTAGTGATCTTGTTAAGGTTTTGAAATAAAAACCTCAAGAATTATTAAGTATACTTTTCTCAAAAACTCTTCAATCATTCAAGTAAGCATTTCATGGTCTTTATAACTTTTTCATATTCGTCTTATTGTTATTTCATCATTTTTGCAAGAAACATGCATGTTACATATGAATTTATACCACTTTTGTTGTTTTTATTACTTATTATGTAATATAATTATCCTATAATGAATCCCTTGAAACATATCACTTTTGGTGATGTCTAGGAACCCATGACACCCTAAGAAGGTGTATGGTAGGATTTGAATAGCTTCGGAGTTGTTTTGAATTGATTAGAATAGGTTTGGCGTGTGAAAAACTCATTTCGACAACTATATTTAAGGGTCTGTCCATATTTTTGAAATCTGGAATTTTCGACAGTAGATAAAAAAATTTGGCCAAGATATTTAGAAAATATACTTTAAAAGCGAAGCGTGGCGCTTGAGCGGATTAAAGCGAGCTATAACGAAGAAGTTATGAATTTTTCAAGTTGACGAAAACTAATTGTTTGAGAAAAATTGACATGCTGTCTCGACTTTTGCGAGTCAAAAATGAGTCTTAAGCGTTATAAATTGTGTCGACTTATTAAAAATATATTAGTATACTTTGATACGAATCTAAGGACATATAAAACGTAGAAAACGGACTTGTAACGATGAAATTATACACGTTTACACAAAGTTGCCGTAACTTTATTATATAAGAAAAACTATTATATTTCTATTAGACAAGTATTACGGCAACAAGTGACCATGTTGAGGGTCGTTTTTAACATTGATGTAGTACTTTTTATAACGTGATGTCTTCTAGTAAAAGTAAGTTCACCTAGCCTATTTTCCAAAACGTCCAACCGTTCGTCAAGCGGGTTGTAACGAATAATATCTGGTCACTTAAACTTTGCGAAAACCATCCTTAAACAATATTGTGAATACAAGTACCCTACTTTACCTATGTTTTTCTCCGTGATCGAGACCTCTATAATAAAAACTTAAATGCTAAAACTTTGAGATAATGATACAAGCTTCCCAAAACCGTTGAGTTTGTTTCCTAACACTCGACGTGCACCATTTTACGACTAGCTTTTTTAGGCTATTTAGTCACTTTCATGAATTGCCAAATTATATTATTTTGCGACGAAAAGCTATAAATTCTTGATAAATCACTAAACGACTATCGTAGGAGGTTGTTTCAACGTAAATATTTGTAAAGTATTTTATAATATGACGAGATGTCATAAACATATATTTCGACGATGAACATTATTTTCAAATGTACAAGTGGTATGGATATCATATGAGTTTGCATGCACGACATTGTTTCATGATTTACATTAGAACATATCAATCATAATAGGTCATGGTCAGAGGTTGCGCCTCATTTCAGTATTGCCATTATATCATCATAAACATTGCACCAGGTGAGTTTCGTAGCCCCTACTTTTGTATGTTTTGAACTATTTTGGGGGAGATACATGCTTAACTATTTTTCATAAGTACTTTATATTTTTAAGGATAACTTCTATCATGATCACCATCGTTTCAAAACCGAATGTTGTACTATTGATTATGTGCTATAGTTCTCGTCAGTATAATGTTCTAAATCGGTTGACTCACGATACATTGAGTCATGTACTATTGATTATGTGCTATAGTTCTCGTCGTATAATGTTCTAAATCGATTGACTACATTAAGTCATGTGCTATTGATTATGTGCTATTGTTCTACGTCGAGTTAGGTACTATTGTGAATTCATTTGACATCATGTGCTTGAACATAAACTATACACATTTTGGCGGTGGGTTGTGAACACACGGGTTGCAAGTTTTGTATGGGCGGAACTTGGGCGAGTGGATTTACAATGCCTTTGCTGCATAAACGATTTTGAAAGGCTTTACATTTCAACTCAAACTCTATGAACTCACTCAACCTTTGTGTTGACACTTTTTAGCATGTTTTATCTCAGGTATCTAAGGCATTCACTTCATGGCATGCATACGGACATATTATAGAGTCGTGGTGACGACGCGTCACACATGGGATTTATGCACTTTAAAATCATCGTTTGGCTTGTAACAAACTTATTTCCGCACAAGTTGATTTTCATTTGGGACCTACACTTTGTAAACTCTGATTATTTTACTAAATCAAGCGATGTATTTTCCAAGCGACACTTTAGGTCGATTCGATATAATCAGTAACTTTGATGCTATAGCGGTCCTCCCAAGGAATTTCATTCATTGCAAAGCAGTAATTTGGGGTGTGACATCAAGCACCTCTTGACATCTGAGCTATGTCGGCTTTCATGTTCGCCACCGGTAGAGTTTCTTCAAGTCATGATACATCTTATCAGCCCCGGGATGAATAGAGTATTTTGATTTATGCGACTCGTGCATAATCAACTCACGGATTCCGCCATGAAATGGTATCCAGCTTCTGTCTCCGAAGCATAGGGTTCCGTCGGAACGCTTCAGAAAGCCGTTTTCACTTTCTACCATTTCATGAAGGTTCTCAAATGGACGATTCTCTTCCGTCAACGTCGCGGCTTGGGCGGCTAAGATTTGAGACGGTAGAGGTGAACTAATGGTCATTCCTAAGGATCTAACGAGTAAAGGTGGAATGTTCTCCTTATGGCTGAGGGCATCTGCAACGACATTGGCTTTACCAAGATGATAACGAATCTCACAGTCATAATCACCGAGTAATTCCAACCAGCGACGCTGTCTCATATTCAGCTCCTTCTGGTCTAAGATGTGTTGCAGGCTTTTATGGTTGGTAAACACTACACATTTAGTCCCGTACAGGTAATGTTTCCAAATCCTAAGGGCAAACACTACAACACCTAACTCCAGGTCATGGGTGGTGTAGTTTTTCTCATGCTTCTTAAGTTGTCGGGAGGCATAAGCTATCACATTCTCCCGTTGCATCAAAGCAGCACCTAAGCCTTTATGCGAAGCGTCGCAGTACAAGAAAAAATCTTCGCTTCCTTCAGGCAAATCTAGGATAGGCGAACTACACAAATTCTCCTTCAGTAGTTGGAACGCTTCTTCTTCCTTTTCTCCCCATTCATACTTAACGTCCTTCTGCGTCAGTTTGGTCAGTGACTTAGCTATCTTGGAGAATCCCTCAATGAACCTCCGGTAATAGCCAGCTAAACCTATAAACTGGCGGACTTCTGATGGGTTCCTAGGGGCGGTCCATTCCTTAATGGCCTCAATCTTAGCTGGGTCAACATGAATCCCTCGACTATCTATCACGTGGCCTAAGAATTGTACGGTCGGAATCCAAAATTCACACTTAGAGAATTTAGCGTACAGTTGCTCTTGCCTCAACAATCCCAATATGAGCCTCAAATGCTCTTCATGCTCCTCTCTACTCTTGGAGTATATCAAGATGTCGTCTATGAATACTATCACAAACTTATCCATATATGGCTTACATACTCGGTTCATGAGGTCCATGAATACCACTGGCGTGTTGGTCAAACCAAATGACATCACTTAGAATTCATGGTGCCCATAACGAGTTCTAAATGCCGTCTTAGGGATATCCTCCTATCGGACTCTAAGCTGGTGATATCCAGACCGCAAGTCGATCTTAGAAAAGACACTAGCTCCTTGGAGTTGGTCAAATAGGTCATCTATCCTAGGTAGTGGATATCGGTTCTTCACATTCAACTTATTCAACTCCCTATAGTCAATGCACATCCGGAACGATCCATCCTTCTTCTTCACAAACAGTACCGGTGCTCCCCACGGTGGCGAACTTGGTCGAATGAATCACTTCTCTTACAACTTTGCCAACTGCTGAGACAGTTCCTCCAATTCTCTTGGAGCACGTCGATAGGGTGCTCGGGCTACAGTGCGGCACGGTATCAACTCAATTTGGAATTCCACTTGTCGGACGGGTGGAATCACAGCATCGTCGGAAACACATCCGGAAAATCTCTAACGATGGGTACATCCTTAAGGTGTCTTTCACTCTTCTTCTTGCTTTTCTTTTCAGAAATTCGAGCTAAGAAAAGACAAACTCCTCTATCGATGTACTTATGGGCCTTAATACAAGAGATGATGCTCAACCGGGAGGGACATCCACAGTCGCTCCGATCTCCATGTATGCTCAGAACTTTTCCGCCATACGGTACACGCACGATCTTCTCATCGCAGATGATGTGTGCATCGTTCTTCGACAACCAATCGATTTCGATGATGACGTCAAAACTTCCTAAGGTAACTGGCAAAAGATCTATGCTAAATGGGTGGTCTAGGAAACTTAGTTTGCAACTTCGGACTACAATGTCTATCCTTTCCCTATTTCTATTAGCTAACTCTATATCATAACTTAACCCTAAAGGTGTTGGGGAAATTCCTAGTAATGGCATAAAGGTGGTGGATACGAAACTCATATCGGCACCGGTATCAAACAGTATGGAAGCATAGCGGTTATTGAGAAGGAACGTACCCGTAACTACATTCGGGTCCCCACTAACTTCCTTCCCAATGACGTACGCTCGCGCTGCTCCCACGTCTCTCTGTTGATTCCTAACACCCTGGTTTCCCTGGTTCCCTTCAACCTCTCGCTTCACAGGGTTATGCCCATTACTTCCCACACCTCGGTTTACGAAACCTCCTCCATTACCGGGGCTCGGCACTCATTCTTAATATGCCATTTCTTTCCACATCCAAAACAAGTAACAACGGCCTTCAGTCCGCTCCTTGTGCAGTTTGGGCCACAACAAGGGGACGGGACCTACAGTCTCTGGCCATGTGTCCTACCTTAGAGCAATTCCTATACATTATTGAGCGTTGCCCATGGTGGTGTCGGCTACAATGATTACACAAGGGTTTGCTACCTTCATACCCTTTCTTCTCTCCATTACCTATAGCATATATCTTGGCAGTCTCTCGCCGTTTGTTGCTATCTCCCTTAACAGTATCATTCCTCTTCCTCTTATCACTCTTACTCTTGTCTCCTCCTTCTAACACAAGAGAGTCCATCAAACGCTGGGCTATGGTAACTGCCTCATGCATGTTAGCTGGCTTCGCAACGATGACATTATTCCTAGTAGCTAGAGGCAATCCATCAGTATACCTCTCAATCTTAAGGGCCTCAGTGCGAACCATTTCTGGGCAAAGAAACGACAACTCTTGGAAGCGACGGTTGTAAGCCGTCATATCGCTACCCTTAACCTTATGGTTCCAGAACTCAACCTCTAACTTCTTAACCTCATTCATAGGACAGTAAGTCTTGATCATAAGAGCCTTAAACCGGGTCCAAGTCATGCCATAGGCTATCTCACTTCCTACTGATCTGTGATAGTTGTTCCACCAAGTCAACGCTTCGTCCTTCAGAGTGAACGTTGCGTACTTAACCTTAGAATCCTCATCACAGTTACTAACGATAAATACATACCTAGTTTTATCCATCCACCTTGTTAGGTAGACCACTCCCTCGGTTCCTCCGAACTCGATGGGACCACAGAATCGGAACTCTTTGTAGGTACAACCTCGAGCTCGATTAAGCGGTGGGGTTCCACCAGAGGTGTTTGAATGATTGGACTTAGCTAGCAGCTCACCTACACGTTGCGTCACGAGTTGGTCGATGTGGGCTTGATTCAAAGGCGGAGGGTTCGGTGGGACATGACCATTCTCAGCTTGGTCATTAACGTCTGGGTTCTCAACAGTGGGGTTATCGGTGTTCTGGTTCTCAACAGGTAGAGTGGTCGGGGTCGGACGACGATCTCGACGGACAGGAGTAACCACAGCAGCAGGAGTTGCTCGGTTGGTCCTAAGCGGGTTTCGTCTTGGTGCCATTGATTTGAAGGCTAACACAAGAGTTTCATAAGTTCACAATTCACTATCTATTATACTGGGTTTGGTTTCAAGGGATATCGACTACCGCACGAATACATAATCAATCTAGCAAGGATAATTCTACATCATAACGAAATAATCTAAAGACCTAATCAAAACTAAAGGATGCACTTTCTAATAACCATAACTCATAGTTTTCGAAGTGGAATACATGAAAGGATACAGAGTAATAAAAAACGATCCTAACAACGATACTAACAAGATAACTAGGATAGATCTACATCTCGAACTGGGGACTCCTCAGTTTCAAGATGGTACAATGCTATGAACCTAAAACAATCTAACCACGATCACGGACAACTCTAACCAATCTCCAAACATCGTCCATCACTCTCCAAAGTGACGAGATCTCAAGACGATGAGAGTCACGATCTCTCCTCATATCCACGACCTCCTTCTCCAACTCGCCGACCTTGCGCTGTAGTGCTTGGTCTGCCTCTCGGGCTGTTGTACACTCTGTCTGTCGGTTCCCTACATGCTCATAGAGCTCTGACATGCCCTCTCTCAAGGCTATCCATATCCACTCTCAAATCCTCTACACTAGCCCTCGACACTCCAACTAGTCGATCTGACAACTGACTAAGACTAATACCCTGGGATATAATCCGCTCCCAAATCAGACCCGTACCTCCATACTCCTCAGGCTCTGAAGCAATATTTGATGGCATATCCGAACCTAGTGGGCTACCTATCTCAGGTGAGTGAGGAGGTGATTCAAAGGGCTGCCTAGGAGAATCAAGCTCAGGCAAAGGTAAGGGAG
The DNA here is from genome assembly GCA_022545495.1 of Chrysanthemum lavandulifolium. Taxonomy (NCBI): domain Eukaryota; kingdom Viridiplantae; phylum Streptophyta; class Magnoliopsida; order Asterales; family Asteraceae; genus Chrysanthemum; species Chrysanthemum lavandulifolium. The sequence goes on from CM040244.1 coordinate 220,374,517, forward strand.
AGCCTGGTCCTGGAGAATGCGCCGAATGTGCAGGACTCTGCAATGACGGAGTACCCCCATCTGGGATATCCTCATAATCCTCCTCATGAGGATCCACATCCTCCTCTAAATACTCCTCCTCGTCTTCATACTCCTCCTCATCCTCATCTACAGAGGGGGAGTCCATGAGTCGGCGTCTCTGTGAAGGTGAATCCTGAGGTGGTACAGTAGGGGATCTAGGTCTTCTATGAGATGGTGATGCAGGTGGTGATGACAGGAGATAGTGAGCTGACATGTGTATAGGTGATGATGGTGGTCGTATAGACATACGAGCAGTACTACGAGTAAGTCTATGATTTTGGGCTCGTGCTAAGACCTGATGCAATGTAAGTTTCCTAGATGAGCTAGGGAGATCAGATGATGATGAAGTGGAAGTAGAATGTCGGGCAATCACATAGGGATCACCCTGCGCAACATTCATCAGAGTCCGTGTTGTGGAAGTAGTAGCAGCAAGGACCTCCTCAGACACATCATAAGCTAGTGAAGGCATGGTCTGTGACAAAGGCATAGGGTAGGTATAAGTGTTCGAAAACGACTAGTTCTAAAAGCGCATCAACTTAACCAAAACATATATCACGTAATGAAAGCTTTTAAAATAAAGGTACCGCATTACACAGAAATATGCATTTAAACAAAAACGCATAAGTTCTATTCTATCACATAATCCACGCATCATATATTCCCAAATTACATCAATCATATAATAAGCTCATAATCTCCCAAAATCAATAATCATATCCCAAAACATAACATCACAATAATCCAATCACAGTTCATAATATCTCAACAATCAAATCGCAGTTCATACCATACTCAAATCAAGAGGCTTCGGCTTGGCAGGTTGGCATGTGTCGATCGAGGATCAATTTTTCTAAAAGTGGTTATAGTTTAGGTTTTATTGAATACCTAGTTCTCTATAACCTTGGCTCTGATACCAATATATAACACCCCTAAATCTCGGTACAGCGGAAGACTTAAACAAGTCTTCGGGGCGTTACTAGATTGGCACATCACACAAGTATAGTAAATAAGATAATCATATTATAGTTTAAAAACCAATCCCATAATTAATTATCCAAATACAATCATCCCAAAAAAGTCAAATGTAAGGCCCAACATGATTTATAAAATAGGTCCGCATAATATTATCAGAGTTTAAATATGATCCTTGACCATGCCTCATTGCGAGCCTCCACGAGCGAGCATTCCAAACATCAACTTAATTACACGAGAAAAACATGCTAAAAGGTCATTCTTATTTGGTGAGTTCATAGGTTTAAGTATAAATTCAATAGTGGACCTGTAAGAGTTTATTTGCTATGCGAGACTAAGATATATACATAACAAACACACCAATCACATACCAATAACACAATCAATATCACAGCAGGGCCCCAAGCGACTCTAGCCAGCACAGTCGTAGCAAGGCCTAGAACAAATGCTACCCTGGACTAGGTCGGAGTAGATATCTATACTTAACTAGGAAACAGTGTCATAGCAAATGATTGCTACCCTAGGCTAAGGCAACATCTACCACACATCTACCTAAACAGTCAACACATAAGCAAATCAAAAGAGTTTAAGAAGGTCCAAAAGAGTAGCATGATTTCTCACCCCAATTTAGTTAAAAACAGAGATA